>OU744799.1:15446044-17846044 GCA_916614155.1 Mesoligia furuncula | reverse complement strand
GCGGCTTTTATGATGATTTTGTTTACGTTGATTTAGTAGTGTATTGTGCAGTGTACTAGTGTAGTCTAGTATGTCCCATAGGCCTCGGAAAATTCACTTAGATGATTATAACAAAATGTATTAGAAAATTGTCCTTTGAAGTCTATTAATTACTTATGGTCACGTTTCCACGGTGGACACGGTGTGACTACAGTCACTTTGTGGTCAAAATAATGGGTCGAAATTACGTGTTATGTCCTTGGTTGTCCATGTGAGAATGCGCAACATGGTGCGTCACGTCCCCCTAATTACGTGTCGATGTGGATGCACAAATTATAGGCTGTGACGGTCCTGGAACAAGCCACCATCTCGGTTGGAATGTCTTTGATACGTTTTTGGCCTAATCATTTTGTGTGAGACAAAACCTCCGGCGATTTTTTACATGATTTATTGATTCACTTAGGCAGTTAGGCCCTCGTTTTTTTCCACGACGTAGATGCTGCTTCAAATGTCTTTTTTTAGACCCGAACGTATAATATAGGAGACGAAAAAATTATCTTACCTTTATTTAATGACTGGCGAAACTTTTACGATTCATGTAGAGTAATATAGGGCCACATAATGGATTTTTATTACTTCGTCATTTGAATACTCATGATATTGTTTCGTCACTCTCCCAAGTCTGCTAAGGATTTGGGTAGGAATGTGTAATGGCAATAATTAGATAACAACATAAGCTCTCAAGTTATTAGACTCAACGAGGAGCGCGGCGCTCTTTGAGCCGCCAACTTGTTAACACTTGTACGTTAACGTTATCTCTTTTTATTTTATTCCTGGCTTCAAACCTCTTCCCCTATTAGGTTAACCATAAAAGAGAAAAACATCACATTCTCTACACTTTATATTCAAGTCAAAACATATTCATTATTCCATGACATGGAATGTTAAAAACATAAAAGTAGGCAGCGTTTATAAAAATACATTTCAAAACATACAATCGAGAATATTTTATGTTTAAGACATCAAAATCAATTATTATTCCCCAACTGGACCTATCCTTTGGGTTATTTATCATTATGATCTCGATCACAAAAGGACAACAACACGGAATAACTTATTTAGTTGGTTCACACAACTTTATGTCTTACGGGCTAGGGGCGAGGTGCGTGTATTCTTTTATCAGCGCGTTCGATGCTCGGAGCGATTTCGATTTGGGATACATGAAAGCGTGCAAAGGATTTGGACTGTTTACGACTACGTGGGTGGTTGTGGGCGTGGCATCGTCCATACTCGTTCCTCTTAAGGTATTTTCATATATCTGTCTCACCCGCGGCCGCTCCCACAGGACCATTCTTGTTAACGTATTTTTTGTTCCTCTCAGCTTGCTTTATGGAATGGTCAGGCGAGCAAATATTTACTCACGATTTTGAAAATCTTGTTTTCATACTACCAGTGCTTAACGTATAGATGATGACTGGTCACTTTACGAGGATTAGGATCCTTTTTAACATTGTATGTATCTTTATGTAAAACATAAACTAAACGGATTATGTTCCTACAATAGTATTAAGTTCATTGTTCTCATAATTCCACTATTTTAAGTGGGATTCATTAGATAGATACTTGAAACGCAATTAAGAGATATAAATGATGCTACATAGCGTCTTCCCAAAAGTTCTCAGTAAAAAGAATTCGACAATTATTCCTGACGCTCTCTTATTAAACTTTATTTCCCACACTAACATTTATATGTGTTATAGATGTGTGTGTATATAAATTTTATTTCCCTTAATTGAAAAACACTTAGGTAGTTTGGGTAGGTGTTGGAGACTCGGCGGCATGGACCAAAGGCGGGTTCGGACCTCACGCGCGCCCTCTGTCGACGATAAAGAAATTATCCGCTTTCGAACATCTTTCGTACTAACGACCGCCAATCCGGCGCACGGTGCCTAATTGGTAGGTACCGGCACTACCTATCGAATCGAAGGCTTAAGAACATAATTACGAGCAACTATGTCTTTATACGTTTTATGCTGAAAATCCATCATATTCCCTGTAAAAGTGGCCTAATAACAGCGAAGAAAAAAACTCACATAGAAAAGAGTTCAACGCGTTCGGAAGGAGTTTTCATTTTTTTAGTTTACTTTTGCAAGTTGCATTTTGAGAATTTGAAATATTTTATGTGTTTTCAGTTTGAGTAAGTATGGATTTACGAGTACCTACTATTATTAAGAAATATTTTTTTTTATTAAAATATTATTCTTTTATGAATAACTTAGCTAACTAACTAACTATTGTCTAAGTAACTAGTAAATGTGTTCTTGTACACATTTACCGGTTCATACTTGTTCGCAATTCTTTAAATAAGCAGAACCAATAATGCCACATCTCGTTTTCAATGAAAAGGTAAATATTACTGTGTTCTTTTGTGTTAAACAAAAGCTGTCAAAAGGACTTATTAACGTTTTTGAATAGGACAACGTAAAAAACATTGACTCACCAAACGGGGAGCATGAATCACGTGATGTAAACCGCTATTTCATAACATTTTACTGATTACTCGATAACGTTACGAGAACATCAATTGTGTACAAATAAGAGGACAGTAACACCGACCTAGCACTATAAAGTACTTCATTTAATCCTACTATTTTAGACCTAAATGTTCAAGTGTAACAATTGGCTTAACTAAAGATAAAAGCAAATAGTTCTAAGTACAGAAGCTTGTCTGTGATGCCGCTGGCGCTTGCAGGACAATAGCGATTATCTAATGCTCAGACGAATACAAACAGTACGACATTACACCGCTGTCAAAAAATTGACAGTGGTGCTAAGGGAAAGTCAACAGGCACACAAAAGCCGGCCCGCAAAGTTTTAAGATAACGCAAACATTTTGTGAAATATGCGGCGTACGGTACCCTTTTGTGTTGGAGCACATTGTTCGATACTTGTCCTGTTACATTTCTGACGATGACATCATAGTTCACGTGACAATTTCCCTCATGTGTGCATCGTGAAGAGGGAAAACTTGTTTTGCATTTAGCTTCTTCGCGTGAAAAGCTCTAAATTATCAAATGACACCCGATGCTGACAAAATAAATTAACTATAAATTCTAAACACAACCACAAACTTAATTTTCATCCGAGAAATGATTTCCAATAAATTTATTTATCTACATTTGTCTTTAAACAAAGTCGACTAACGATTAAACTTTACACTACACGGTAAACAATACACCTAATTATTAAGTAAATCCATCTTATAATAATTAAACACGTTAAAACATGTGTGCACATCGATTAAAATATGCGTTTACACAATCCGTATTGACGGCATACCTAAGAGGTGACGCATTTATGAAGAGTGCTGATGTTAGAGACAAGTGTGAGGCGGGGTGGCACTCACGCACTATTTTGGCTCTTTTATTAAATCTTTTGTGTCGTAAAGTTAGCGCCACCATAAAAACGGTACCGACGGAAGTAAGCTCACAAAGCGAATGCCAGCGAGCAAAAAGTTCATGAAAAAAACTGCATAATGCGGTCGAGAGGCAGTGTGGCCACTCGACTGCTCTTGTAAAATTTATAACAGCTCTATTTTGTTTACCTGCTTGACTCCGCTTTATATTGTGCTGTAATTGGAGGCATTTGACGATGACTTATTAATTTATTGACCATAGTTTCGCTTCAGTTTTTATGGAGGTGCTAAAACGTTCTTAGCTCGCTTTTGTTTATGTAGGTAGAGGTTTTTGTGCAACGACAATTATTAATTTTTATTACATTTTTGTTTATGAGATGACGTAATTTGTTGCTATTGTCTATTGGATAATGTTATGTAAGAAATGCAATGGGAATTGCTTTTCGTTTCTGTCTGTGTGACCACGTTATTCTTCGAAACTGCGCATCGGATTTTGATGCGGTTTTTACTATAATTTCAAGAATTTATTCTGAAACGTTTGTGTGTATACATTCATTAATATTAAACTTACAGAATCCGCCAACCCGGGATTATGGGATTATGACCCACTCCCTCTCACAGAGAGTGTTCCAGTATTGGAAACATACTAATTAGGCTAATTATAAAACTTATAGAAAATAAAGAAGTCTTACATATACCTATAACAGTCTCTATGTTTTGTTAAATCATAAAAACCTTGCGAAGTAGGTGGATCGCTAGTTCAAAATAAGATTTTTGAATAAGTTGCAGGATTTCGCGGAGTTTACAAAAGTGACCTGAAAAATGCTTGAGCGACTTTGACAAGTTTTCAAGTCCAAAGTCCGGGACATGTGTCTTGTCAAGTCGTGCGTGACGAGCCTGCAGACCTTCACACAAGACTAAATTGTGACTATTTGATTATGTATGTCAGTGCTGAATGTTGTGACATGAAACAAGCTCACGTGGCGGCCGCATAATATCCTGGACGGGTGCCCACTTGGCTCGCCCCTGGACACGTCGCTTTCTACACTAAATATAACTTTAAGCTTATGCAAGGACTCATGCATAAATATGTCCTTACAACTTACAAGCACTTACCCGCACAAGACATGTTTAAACATTCCTGGTGGCGGGGTATAAAAATAGCCAATGAAATAATGTGTAATATTGTTTGCTTAATAGGATACTTGGGAAACTTACTATAAAGAGGTACGTGTTTTTTTTTACTTTTACATTCATATTTCTTATGTCCTCAGGAATTGAATGGCGTAATAAATTTCAATCAAGTTAAAATTCTGCTGAATTAGGAATTCGCCGTCGTTTCAAAAACTTAACATGTATTTATCGATCATACATTTTCCTAGACTGTAGTATGCTTGTTTTGCCAAGAAGTGGCATTTGACCCTAGGTTTCGAAACTTATTTGTGCCTATAATTATTTTTAAACAACACATGGAACATGCAACGTTTGTTTATCATCCGTAGTTATACCAAACAGCCAAGTTCCTCACAACTCAATTTCGTAGGTAATTTCAAATAAAGTAATTAGTGAGCTATCTATTTGCCGTCATAATGATTATAAACAGTTTGGTGTGGCCGGCGCAGGCGCAGCGTGGGTAAGAACGCAGTTCCAGCTGGGATCGAACTTACACACGCGATCACTCGTGTTACACTCTTTGTATTTGACACCAAACTAACATTATGTAGTAAACGTAATTTTTAATATCAACTTAAAACATACCAAGAACAAACATGAACAACTCTTTTAAGAACCTGCCCAGAAATAGGTCACAGTTTTCTCTACGAAAGGAAAATGTACGAGTATTATTAGTTTTCTCTGTTCAGTTTCAGTCTACAAGAAACATTATTATGCCACATTTTTTTATATGAGTTTGCTCTTGACTCTAGTCTAGGTCAGAGATGACAGAGACAAAGATGGAGTGAGCTTACCCAGAAGAAGCCTGTTCACTCTTACTTTGAAGAGATTCGGGTTGTATGTTTTTTAACGATAACCATCTTTATATTTCCTGATGATACCCCATGGTCCTAATTTAAAGCTAATTTGCTACTGTACCCATAATTTATTAAGGATTTAAATGTAATCAACTGTAGTATTGCTTGGAAGGCCTCCCACAAGGTGGCAGATGACATTGTGAAGCAATTCCGTACTTCTCGAATCAGCTGGATGCGAGAAGTACGGAACCGGTTGAAGTGGCGGTGTGTGGGAGGCCTAGGCCCAGCGGTGGACTTCTTTCGGCTGAAGTGATGAACTGGAACTATCTAAACTGTGCACTCATATAGAATTCACGCAAAATAAATGTCCGTTAATAGTCTTGATCGAAATGGTAGATCTCAATTTCTTGCCCGTTCTTCTCCATAGGTACCTACGCTTTGGAATGGGCAACTAGCTTCATCTTTCTGACTGACCGACCCTTTGACAATTCAAAAGTGCCTGTAATTGGTTTAGGTAATTGAAATAAATGCTTTGAGTTTGAGTTTGAGTCAATTCTGTAATCTTTATAATCTACCAACTTTATTGCTGTCGCCAAGCAGAAATCTTTTCGATTTCAGTCCAATCATTTAAATGATTACTGCACTTAAGAATTTTCTCAGTATTTCTGATTGTAAAGAGTATCGAACGCCACTTCGTTACTCGGAGTACACTTCATAGCATCCTATCAGCGGGCTGTGATTCTGTAGGAATTTGTGCCTTCACTAAATGATTATTACCTTTGTTTTGTTTTTCATCCGCGCCTCGACTCGTAATCTTTGAACATTATTATGAGTTTTATGTTGTCTGTGCTCAGGCAGAAGGTATAGATTCATGAATTATGTCGTGACAGAACACACACGAAACATTCCACATATTTGTATTCTTTAACTTGTTTTTCCTTTTCTAAAAACCATTAGTATGTAGGTAGTTAGAAAACTAATAAAGTTCGCAAACTGTACTGTTTCATTCTAGCGAAGAAAATGGCCCATTGGCAGAGGCCGTGAAGTTTGATTACTGCCTAATTCCATTGTTTGGAATATGGCCGGAAAATAATGGAGCAATTAAAATATCTTTACCCGCGTCTACGATGGCTACGACATTTTATTGATGCCAGGAAAACGCCTGTAGGCAAAATAAATTTCTAGTTTCTTCAACGGAGTCAGAAATAATGGCTAGCTGATTATCATAAATAGGAACCAAATTGAACCTGACGCTTCGGGCTAGTTGGTTCTAAACAAGAATGACTGCATAAACCACAAGACAATATTTCAAATCGAGCCTAAAGAGCCGTGAGACCTCTCCTTCGTTTAAAAATCTCCTTCATGTATTCTCATGTATCGATATATACCCAATAGTATCAGCTGCATTTCCACATCGTCTGAGCAACGCTGTCGCCCGCGTGTCTCGTACTACTTACACCTGTGACCTTCACCAAAA
The DNA here is from genome assembly GCA_916614155.1 of Mesoligia furuncula. Lineage (NCBI taxonomy): Eukaryota > Metazoa > Arthropoda > Insecta > Lepidoptera > Noctuidae > Mesoligia > Mesoligia furuncula. The sequence goes on along the minus strand of OU744799.1, from coordinate 17,839,203 downwards.
CATGTCAAAATCTCTCACTACGCTGCGACACCTTTTGAATGGCAATTACATAACGCCGAGAAACACTGGCGCCCTGCTACACCGCCGACTTCGAGACGGCAATGGATATGTGACACACGAAATGTGTTATTCAAATGGTATGCGTGGTGCAGCATGCAATTCAGGTTCTCTACGGCACCTGTAGACGAATGTGCCATTTACATTGTAATGCACGCGCACTGCTTCCAACCAGTTCGATTAGGAGGGGAATGCTGTCCACATCACATATCTAATACTTCGGTTTACAGATAAACTGCTATTGTTCACTATTTTGAGATACTTACACAGTTTAATGGGTAGGTACCTACGTGTATGGTTTTAATTGCAACGAAGGTGCTTAGATAGGAGTTGAAAAAAAGTAGAGTGATTAAGAAAAACAATTAAAACATACTTAATCAAATCATTTGAGTGGGGGTATATGTATCGTTTAATGGTCCTATTTAATTGATATAATTGCCGATGTGTATGTATATGTCAGCAAGTACCCATGTGTACAGGTACTTACGTGATTGATCCCGGCGTGGGGGGAGTGGGGAATGCGCTGGCGCAGCGGCAGTGACCGCTGCAGCCAGGTGCGTGCGGCCATCGACACCATAAAATTAATAACCCGTCGAGCCTCCTAACCAATGCACTCTTGAGAATCATGCGCACTTCACGCGAGTATGGGACTCGCAATGAAAAAATGACAATACTTTTTTAAACTGTATTTATTTTATTATTAACTATCTTTGTTGTCTAACTAATTTACTAACTTTGCTTGATCAAAATATTGTCCATATCAGAGACACATTTTTCATGATTTATGAAATTCACATTAGGCATCATTAATCTTTCACGGCTTGCTTTTTTTATACCTATATGTTATGTCATGACCGAGATAAAATACCAAGAAAATAATTTCCCCTTTATGAATAAGGTCTCTTAGACCCCATCGCATTGCACTAATGGGGAGTTCTCAGAGCTATGTCTGATTCCAGTTGCCATTGATATTTTTTCTTCAGATGCTTTTTACTTATTAAAGTATTATAAAAATAAACCTTGGACTTTTTCAATGGTAATTGCAATATCTGCAATTACCGATAAACGCTTTATTTTATTCTGTTTTTTTATGAAGCAATGAATGGTACTTATATATTTTTTAATGTTTAATGTTAGTGAGCAATACTGATGTTAAATGATTACCACATTAAAGAGTATGTCGATGTAATACCAGCAACGCATAACGAGAGAACGTGAAAAGTCTAAAGGTACTCTATATTATGGTAAAAATACCTACAGACGCCAGCATACCAAGTTACTACAATCTGTCTTTCTTTAATAGATTTTCAACTTTGTCGCTGAAGCATAAGGTTCAAAGTTGATTGGGGAAATTTGACAGTATCGGATAGCTTGATTTGATAAGTATCATATGTTTAACATAACATAACGCCTCCAAACTCCGGGCTGCTACTGAGAAATTCCAGGTGGAAGAGCCCAATAACACTTTGCCCGACCTGGAAATCGAACCCTGGACCTCATGCTTAGCAGTAGCGCTTACGACCACTAGACCAACTAGGCGATGTATGTATTAATATAAACACCTTATTTATTATTTATTTATTTTTATATACTTTATTGTACACCAGAAAATACATAACAAAAAAATACGATTTTGAATACAAAATATACAATGGGCGGCCTTATCGCTTTCTGCGATCTCTTCCAGGCAACCTTGGAATGGACAGTGAATGCGTAGATATAAAGAATGGGGTTGTCAGTGGTGCAAAATAATATACTATAATAGATACATAGATATAAACATGTATAATGCTAGTTAATCATCATCAGCTAATTTATCATCATTGATAATATGAAAAGCAGTGCCTACAGGCCCAATTGTACCTCAAATCACTAAAGCCGTTTAGCGCTAAACATATGTATTTAGAACATCATTCTATCTCTGGCATCCTCAATGAGATTTTCTATTTTCATTTCATTTTCAAGGACAGGGGGAATACATGAAAAAAGAAATATGTAAAGCTAAAGTTGTCCATCTGAAAAATTTAAGTAAAGGCTGAACTATATTCTGAAGTTACTTTTTAAGAAGAAACAAGGGGGTACTTTCATGTAAAACTACTCCTTCTTAATATGAGCATATTTTTATCTGTACAGAATAAAATAAAGTCGTAAAAGCTTTCTATCCATAGAGCGTTAAAAGGTTTACACAATTTATAGTACAAATAAAATATTTCATTCGTTCTCTCACAAATTGAATTATCATAAATTGATCCTTTCAACGTATTAGGCTTCATTCAGGGCTGATGTTAGATTCGTATTTAATGGCGGCTCAGGGCGCGGGGCGGCTGCCCGTGCGCAGACGGATCGCCGCGACCCACGGGTAGTGGGAGGGGTGGGGGGTAGAGGAGGCACGGACTCCGTCGAGACGGTGAGTCTGCCTGATAAAGGAGGATTTTATCCGCTCAATTTAGCATGAAATTGGAACACAAAGTGAATAAAGCCACAAGATTGTAAACATTACGAGGTTCCTTTTTTTATTGCTGGCATTCGGCTTATTTACGGTTCTCTTTTTATTGGTCACCGGTGTCTGCATCGAACCCTCTATTTATTACCTTGTTAAACTCTAGTTAACGAACTGATCGCTCAGTACCAGTTCGGTGCTTGCGATGCACTTAATTGGAAATTTATCGCTTTACCCCAACAGAGTTTAATTGATTCGCGTAAACGGGGCTGTGCACCATTTCAGTAACAGAATTCAAAACAAAAACGTAAGAAAATTTAAATGGACAGTATTCAAGTGAAGTTAAGGCGATCGTTAACGCGGGTATAACTCTCTAACGTGATCCGTTCCCACGCGAGAGGGTAACGTCGGATCCACCGGAATGAATGACTCACTAAACTCAAAGCTCCATTTCCACAAGTCATAGTGCAATTAATAATATGCGGCATCCTGTCGAATTATCTCTCGTCGTGGCAGGGGTCCGGGCGGCTTTAATTTACCACAATGGAAGTTGGTTCTGAGAAGCGTTCGCCGGCGAGGCGGGCCGATTCTTCGACGAAAACAAACAGAAAATAATTATCATAAAGATGAAGAGCGGCCGCTCGAGGCTCGCCGCTGCTAATGGGGGCCCACCTGGCAGCCTGGCTCCCTCCCTCGCGTGTGTGCGCACCTACCTACGGGCCCACGGCCCACCGGCCCACACATTCCTACCGACAGACCAGCACAGTCATGTTCCCGTCTAACTAATAAACACATGATTGGTTTTTGATTGCGCCTGCTCATATCTGGTAAAGTTTAGGAATACCTAACGCGTCCATACCGGCGCGTTTCGAACTTGAATCCATTAAAACCTCAATACACGTGCCTACGTAACCTTAACACTTATTACTGCTTACTGTAGAGAAAGTTCGATGCGGAAACTTTCAATTTTAATCAACAGCTAAACTACGGTATTTTTAGCGCTTATGTCATGTATATCAAAATATGAGTCTCTAAACTAAACCGCGAAGCAATTTATCTTCGATAAGCTACGTCGTAGTAAGGATCTCGTAGAGTCTACGCGGCGGGTGATTATTATTAGAGCTATATAATTATTATATGACATTGTTTATTGTATTTCTCCTATAAGGGGTTATACCAAGATATACCTATTACCTGCTAAGAGTAAGTCCACAATTCTGTCTGCAATCAATCCATCTTATTGATTTTCCATTAGCTATGAAAACTACTCTATAATGATCCAACCCTAAGTCATCACAGCTACGCTTGTTGGCTTACGTTAAGAGCGTTTGCGACGTACGGCATTTCATACAAACTTTCAAGCCCTTGTTTTTCGAAATGAATGAACCGATTTGAATGAAACTTCATATGCTTAAGCAGGATACAAAGGTCTAAAAAGTTAGTAAAGAACATTTTCGAAATGCCTTATTTAAAAAAAGATAACTGGAAGTCTCTGTTTCTATGGAAAATTTAAAATCGGTCTAATTTGGCTGTAACACAATTTTTCGAAAATGTTCTTAACTAACTTTTCAGACCTTTGTATCTTGCTTATGCGTATTAATTTTCATTAAAATCGATTCATTAATTTCGAAAAACAATTAAGGGCTTGAAAGTTTGTATGAAATGCCGTATGTCGTAAACGCTCGATGTCAATTTATAAGACTGTACAAGTCACACGTCAAACTCAAACGTCATAGTTTTCCCTATACTCGTAGAGCATCGGATTGCATGGGCAATACAAAATAATTATCTACCTATTTTGCCACGATCCGAGTAGATTTACTCTTAATTTCATGACAATCGGATTAAACTATGTTACGCGTCGGATTGGTGCAGATTTGGCGCTGCCACTAAACGTACGCATGTATACAAACGTAACTACGTGTTGTTTTACCTATTCAAAAAGACAATTCCTTTGTAGTTAGCGCTACTAACAGAAGCACCAGACAGCTAACGTGTCCCTAGCCTTTGTTTACTTTGGCGCCGATATTGTTCATATTTTTACAGTTACCTAACTTTTGAAACAGTTTCACTGATAACACTTCAACTCATTATTTTACCAACAGTAGGTGCACTTTCATACTTATCCTAGGAGTCACCTGTCAACACTCAATGTTAACACTTTTGCGATCTTTTTGTCTTTGTGTAACATTGGGAAGTAACGGGCAGCGACATTTTTATCTTAATAGTCAGAAGGATAGTTACGGTACCTACTTTTTCTAAACAATTAAAGCAGAAGATGGCTACTTAATAAAGAACTCTTAAAATAATGGAGCTTAGGCGAAAAGCTTTTTCAAAAGCCACAAGTTATAGAACATTCAAAGGAAATAAGTCTACGAATATGTCTAAAGGGTCTCACATTACGTCGATAACTTTGTCTCGGCAATAATTTAACACTGGCCGCCATCGAACTGTGAAAGCTCGAGATAAAATACTTTGACGAATTCCTCGGCTGCCTACCTCAATGGCGAAATATGTTGTTTTTCGTATCCTTTTTCCGATGCCGATATTTCAGAGCGGTTTTTGCGTGGATGCCGCCGCGTATCGGTCGGTGGTCCATTAAACGTGAACAATGGACCACTCAAGTTCTATTTGCCGTTTTATCTAACTTTGACGCACATTATGTGAATTTTGTCGGGACGTTTTTTGTTTACTTAATGACGCTCACCGGCTGATGACTAATTAGGTAGACTACACGTTCTAATTTTTGGGTGATTCTTAACACTTAGTTAGTAGTAATGTTGTGTACTCATACCTACCTACACAACGGAAATACCTAACGAAAATGTTTTTTTTAAAACGTAGCGTAAAACAAGCTTCGGAAAATAATTACACCAACAAAATGCTCAATTAATTATAATTATAATCAGAAATTGATATTTGTATAGTTTTTGTTATTTTATGTCATTCAATAATTGCCAAATAAATTAATATATTCCTATTTATCAAGTTCTAAATAATAGGTAGGTACGTTAGCTTAGATAAATCACTTGTCTATTTATGAGTGTATCGTAAGTAGGTAACATAAACGAGTGTAAACATACGGCATCATCAATGAAATAAATAATACCAAAAAAATTATACAGAAAAAATGAGTCACTTCTTAAAATAGTAAAATGTCGAGAAGAAATTGAGTGGTGTGTTGAGAATTTTATCAATTATAGATGCTCCGAAGCCCCGGGCTGCGCCCCCCGCCGTTTTCAACTTTAGCCTTTAACGTTAATATGGAGACGGCTTCTTTATTATATGTAATTAATTTAAATTAATTTTATAATGTTGAGGTGTCGGCATGTAATATGATATTGTTGTAAAGTCAAACTGTTAGCAATATCCATAGATCGTTCAGCTCAGGTGTTCAACTACACAAATTTATTGAAACATAAAATTATTTTGCGGTGACATTAATACTTCTTACACCTGCAAAATGGTAGACGAAGCTGACTATTACGACTTATTTTTCATTATAAATTAGTAAATAATTGCATAAGCTTCTGTACATGTAGGTAATGGATATATTACAATGAGTATAGGTACCTAAGTAATTTACTTTACTAGTTAGGTGTGTAGTCTAGGTGCATATTTTAATTAATTATGTATTACTGTAATACTACGCGCAAATTAATCTTATTGTTGAATTTTGAAGGAGAAAACCTTGGTATGCCTTTGCCTAGCAGTGACACAATGGGTAGGCTAGCAAAAAAAAATGGGATGTTAGCGAACTCTACATAATTCCTATGTAGCAATACAATAGTCATCACAATGTTTCTTGATATTTCGTTTGGTTTAAATAGGCTATTTTGAATTTCTTGCTCCGAAGCTGCATTTGTATTATTATTATAACATGAAATACGTTGCGTTTAAATCAGTAGTTACAGGAAATACACAGTCTGAAAATTTTAGGTATGTAAGTACCTATAATTTTCCAGACTTTTAGGTACAATTTTCTTACTAAAATGCTCCTCATCGCGCGTCAGTCAGCCTTGCAATTATTTGTAATACCTATTGCAGTTTCAGCTGTAAGATTTCAGCCATATATTACGGTTTACAATCAGAAGGCTTTGCTTATTTTCTTTGTCCATCTAGGATTACCAGTAGAACCGTGTCATAAGATAGAATGTTTAAAATAACTTAGTAAAGCTTACAACAGTTAAAATTAAACTTTCCGGATCTAAATCTCTTCGTGTGTTCTTTCAACGTTATCATTATCTTCTGAATTCTATTTTATAATATTCGATCCTTATTTCGATCGTGCAAGCTCCACTCAAAATGAAAGCGTTCGCCTTATTATGTCATCTACGAAATTATTCAAAAGCAAGTGCTTCGCGTGTGTTCGGGACTTTTACGGTTTCTTCTACATTCCATAGATCAGGGCGGACTATATGTAGTTAACTGTACCTACTCATGTATTGTAAATATATAAGTAGCACACACTTGCCAACGGCTAGTCATATGTATTTATGACTAGGTAAGTATAAGTCAATTAGATACTTGGTACCTGAAGTTTATGCTTAATTGTATTAGTGGTATCTGTCAGTATCTAACCATCGTCATCATTTCAGCCGAAAAACGTTCACTGCTGGACATAGGCCTCCCCCAAGCACCGCCACTTCAACCGGTTTTTTGCTTCTCCCATCTAGCGGTTTCCTGCGGCCTTCACCAGGTCATCGGTCTACTTTGTGGAAGGCCTTCCAACGCGCAACACTACGTCTTCCGGTACGCGGTCGCCACTCCAGAACCATTCAGCCCCATCGACCATCTATTCTGCGAGCAATGTGCCCTGCCCACTAGCACTTAAGTTTGGCAATTCTTCGGGCTATGTCGGTAAACTTGATTCTCCTACGGATATCTTCATTTCTGATCCGATCGCTGTATCTAATAAGTAAGAAATATTGTAAAGTTAGCTTTATTTCTCGGTTCTGCCTATAACTTCCGATGGAATTCTGTTCCCTAATTTTAAACAATCTTTTGGAATCTGAAGGAAGTGTGAATATTTAATTAGACTGAAAGCATTTTTGCCCGGTTGATGGCAATGCGTTCGCCCCCTATTAGGTACATGGGACCTAAACATGGCTGGCGAAATGAGGTTGTAGGTACTACTACCTACTCCATCAGGGATTACAGGTTCGATGTTTAATTTAAACTAATTGTTTAATTTGGCCTTCCAACTAACCATAGCTGGAAGGCCAAATTAAACAATTAGTTATGCCAATAAGGCAAAAAAAGGCAAAAGGCACTAAGCACTAAGGCAAAAGGCTAATGATGTCATCATTATCCTTTTGCCATCATTAGCCTTTTCACTAAACTCATCATCACAATAATAGAAATAGAAAATATTTATTGTCCAGGTAATACAGTAAGCAGGTGGTTAACAGCAAGTTAAGACGACATGAGTAGCTTAAAATATTACCTATAGCTTGGTTAAAACATAGCATTAACTAGTGAGCCCCAAACTAGACAGTTAGTCTGTATCTTGGGGCTCAGAGTATGAATTCCAGAGTGGAGACTAGAGAGGTGTTTTCAGGTATGGTATGGTACGTGTGTATTATATTGTGATATTTGTGTGGTGTGTGCGTATATGTGTGATCTGTGAGTGGTGTGTGTGCGCGTCTGGTGTGTGTGTGTGTGTAAGTGTGCGTGTTTGTTCCATTGTGCTTCGTTTGATTTGGTGTCAGGTAAGGGTCTTTATATTAATTGTTCCGAGTCATCATAGCCAGTGTTATGCAAAATTTCCTTTACAATTTTTTTGCAGCCGAATGAAGTAGTATTTTTAATTTCGCAGAGTTTGCAGACTTTATTGTACGTATTAATGAGAGAGTAGGCCGGGGAGCGCCTTGCTAGCAATGAGGTGCTATCAGGTGTTGGGATTCTGTAATTTCTTTTGCTTAGGATAGATGCGTAGTTGGGTCTCCTTTTAATATTTTTGTGCGTTTTTGTGCAGGCAGAAAGAATGAAAAGCTGACGGACTCTGAGGACTCTCGTTTCGCGGTAGAGTAGATCAGTAGAGAACCGGTAGGGCTTCTTAAAAGTTACTTTAAGAAGCGCCCTCTGTGCTCTTTCAGCTTCGATTAAGTAGGTATTTCCAGCGCTACCCCACGCGCTGATGCAATACTGAATTATCGATTGGCATAGCGCTAGGTAAACTTGTTGTTGTGTGTCTGTGGGCAGACAGTCTCGTAGTATACGGATGGTGTGAATAAGTTTTCTTATGCTGCCAGAAAGGTTAGATATATATATGTTGCTTAAATGTTAGGTGGTCGTCGATAAGAATACCAAGGTATTTAATGTAAGAAGTACGTTCAAGAGGAGGACAGTTGCAAGAGGAAGTAGAAATGTTCGAAGAGCAGTGATGTAGTTTTAGTTTAAGGTGTTCCGGTGGGTTTGAAGCGGCAGTTTTGGAGAAAACAATATATTTCGTTTTACTGCCATTTAGCGTGAGCAGGTTTCTGTCCAGGTTGTTTGCGATTAATGATAATCCATCTTCTGCTAGAGAGTGTACATGTTCCCACGATTTTCCATGAAATATTACGGCAGTGTTTTCTGCATAAGTTATAATTTCAGCATTATTTACGGAAAGGTTTACTATGTCGTTATTATAGACAATAAAAAGCGTGGGACCAAGTACACTACCCTGTGGAACTCCAAAATCAATGGGGAGTTGATCACTAGTGAAAGAGCTTACTTTTGTGTACTGCTTCTGGTTTGTCAGGTAGCTTTTAAACCATTCAAGACAAAATTCTCGTATTCCTATGCATTCTAGTTTCTTAAGGAGAAGGCCAGTTGAAACCGTATCAAATGCCTTTGCAAGATCAAAGAAAATAGCTAGGCATTTTTAATTTTTCTCAATATAAGAGGAGACACAATCGGCAAGAAGAGTTGCAGCATCCTCTGTTGACTTATTCCTTCGGAAACCAAATTGGTTATCAGAGATGAGAGTATTTTTATCAATGAAAGAAATGAGACGGGAGTTAACTATCCTCTCTAATATTTTAGAGACAGAGCTTAGCAGTGCTATAGGTCTTTAGTTATCTGGTGCATGTTTGGGACCGCTTTTGTAGATGGGGGAAACCGCAGCTATTTTCCAACATTCTGGGAAGGTACCGGTCTCAAGGCTTAGATTGAAGATATGCATCATTGGTACTAGTAAGGATTTTAAAGCTCTTTTGATAAGAATAACCGAAATTTTGTCAGGTCCTGGAACACTATCAACTTTGAGGTCAGATATAATTTTAGTCATTTCGTAAGCATCTGTCGGTTCAAGGAGAAGAGAGTGTGGGTTTGATACGTCGGATGTGTAAGTGTTTATTAAAGATTCATGATATAGGTTATGTTTTTCTAATATTTTGTCTGCCAAACGGGTTCCTACTGAGGTGAAATATGAGTTACAGGAGTTAAGTGTTTCTTTTTCTCTATTGGGGCTCAGTAGTTGGGAGGTTTCATAACTTTTAGGAGATATGTGACCTATAGATTTTATTGCTTTCCAGAGATTATTTGGATTGTCTTTGTTATCAATAATCTGTTGGTTATTGTAGTCAGATCTGATTCTTGAAAGAAGTTTGGAAAAAAAGTTTCTGTATCGAGTGTATATTTTATTTCGGATAGGATCATTAGGGTTAGATGTATATACAGTCATTATGCAACCTGTCCCGATGGATTATGCATCTTATTAATCCTGGGGTGATCCATGGTTTTATGCATGCCAATTTCCTACCAATTTTTAAATTTCACGTGTGTTTTGAGTGGTTATCCGCCTCTTTGCAGTAGTAGTTGAAAGTTTGCGTGAGGAAATATTAGCAACTATATCATGATCAGTGATTGATGACTTACAAACGACTCCAAAGCATTTGTTCTGACACTTTATAAATATGTGGTCTAGGCACGCTTTGTCCCTAGTTGGACTGGTTATGGCAGGAAGTAGCCCATGGCAAGACATTAATGAAGTACCTTTTGGAAATTTTAGGATATCCTGACACTGAAGGAAACGTCGTTTATACGATAATAAGTATCTGAATATGTGTATATACACGTCGGTGGGTGTGTTTAGGGTGTGTATTAAGGTATGTGTAGGTGGTATGGTGTATATTTTTAAGGTATGTGTAGGGGACATGATGTGTATTATTAAGGTATATGTAGGTGACAATATAGTATGAACATGAAACGTTTTATAAATTAAACTTTTACAGGACGTAAACTAGTAAAAAAATAAAAATAAATTGTTAGAATAGAGATAAAAAGGTACAAAAAGTTATTTTGTAAAACACGAAATAGTTAACAATTAAAATTGAACAAAATGAATAGGTATTACTATTAGACACAAAACATTTGTTAGCAATTAAAAATAACCAAGAACATCGCACACTTTCTTGCATCAAAAACACGTTTACTGTGCGGGACAGTGATAGTAACTTGTAAATAGCGCAGTTCTAATGAAACAAACTATAGTGATTAGGTATGAACATTTAGAAATGTTACGTACATAGACTTTCATTAGTTTTTATGTTAGTATATAAGGTTTATTCTCTCTTTAATGTTTATTCATATTATTCTAATAAGTTTTATGTTTGTTTCTTAAGAATTTAGTAGTTTTGTAACAGATTTTTATAGTTTTATGTCGATCATCGTAATGTTTACATAACATTTTATGTTGGAATTTCCTATGTTTTATATTTTTGTTAGATAGTTTACGATACACAGATTACGAAAATATATAGTTTATAGTATGTTGTCATAGAAAAACATAGTGAAAAACAGGAAAATGTGTGTAAGGCTCTCGTTACGGTAACGTAACGTCGTACCTTGACTAACTGCACCGATGGTATCTTTGCGCTGATTGGCCGAAAAGTCCTGTGTTCTGATTGGCTGACCAATCACAGGGCCTACATTTTCTTAACGAAAATAGTATAAATTGAGAGCGGTTTTCGAACATCGGTACAGTTGGCGGGCACATATAGGAAGAAGAATACCTCAAGAATAAAGAAGATCTCTCAAGAATTCTCTCCGGCTTTCATTTCTCACCAACTCCAGCAACAAATGTGCCTAACCCGTACATTTAATGGTCCTTCGCTCGCCGGATTCATTGTGGGGAATATCGCCGGAAGAAAATAGTCAGGCAAGAAGCCTTGAAGATCGTATCCAGTGAAGATATTCAAGATCGCCGATTGAATCAACAGTCATCATGCCTGTTACGCGTTCTGAGGGGAGGGGCCGGAAGCCGTCGAGCGAACAGAAGCCGTCGTCGTCTGAAACCACTACAGGGACCTCAGCGACCGGTACCAGTACGGAAGCCACTACCGAATCGACACAGACAGGGACAACTGCCACGGAGTATACAGATAATACAGCCACCTCCGCGACGACCGACCCAGCTACAGTGACTTCTGCCGCCAGCGCCTCGACCGCACGGACCTCCGCCTCGGCCGCAAATGTGGCGCCCCCCTCGCACCCCGCTAGCGCCGCCGCCCCCTCTGTCGCCCCTTCCGCTGCGACGACGCTTACTATGGGTGCGAAATCGAAACAGTTGATGAAGCCGCCCGCCGCTGTCCCCTCCAGAGATACTCGCGAAGAAACAGATGCCTCTACAGTGAAGCGAGTTGTCAAGCACGCCGGTACGTCGAAGCCGACCGGCCCACAGCACCTCTCCCCCCCTAGCAAGAAGGGGGGTGGGGGGGGATCGACTCATAGCAAGTCGAAACAGTTGAAGATAGCGAAAGCAAAGGAAGATTTGCTTCGCCTCCAAGTCAAACTAGCTGCAGCACGCCTGGCCGCACTAGAACAAGAAGATGAAACAGAAGAAGAAATAATAGAAGGAGAAGAAGATGACGTCTCCCTCTACTCAGAAGTCAATGCAAGAGTGGACAACTGGTTGGAAAACCAGGATACTCGTCCAGTGTTAGCCATCACCAACGAGCCCTATCGCCATCCAGAAGAACCAACGGTTATCCTCAACGAACAGAAGCATGAAGAAGTACGTCAAGTACCGGCGGGAGGTCAAGGGGACTTAGCCCTCCTAGCTGAAGCCATCACTAGGGCTGTCAGCACCGCCCAACGACCCAAGTTTATCGAGCTACCTTTCTTCAGTGGGTCGCACCAGGAGTGGCTACCTTTCCGAGCCGCCTACCATGAAACTGAAGCGATGTTCAGCGCCGTCGAGAATACGAACAGACTGCGAAGAAACCTAAAGGGCAAAGCCAAGGAAGCAGTAGAAGGGTTGCTGATTACGAATGCGCACCCAACAGAAATAATGAAGACATTGGAGTCCAGATTCGGAAGACCAGAGTCCATAGCCATGTTGGAGATGGAAACTCTTCGAAGCCTGCCGCGCCTCTCCGAGTCACCGAGGGACATATGCATATTCGCTACGAAGATCTCCAACGTCGTAGCAACATTGAAGACTTTGGGTTGTTTCAACTACATGTACAACCCTGAACTTGCAAAGACATTGGTAGACAAGCTGACCCCGACACTACGGTATAGATACTACGACTTCTCAGCTACACAGCCGCGAGAAGACCCCTGCCTCATCAAGATAGAGAAGTTCTTCAAGAGAGAAGCCGAACTATGCGCGCCTTACGCACTACCTGAACAGGTGGCAGCACCGTCCACGGCCGCATTCCAGAAGAAGACGCAACGGGTCAACAACGTGACTGAGAAGACCACACCGAAGTGTTTCATATGTGAAGAAAAAAGTCACACCAATGCCACAGAATGTGAAGCATTCAAGAAGATGGATGCCAACTCAAGATGGGATACTGCGAAGACCAAACGCCTCTGCTTCAGATGCCTGCGATACAGAAGCAAGGTACACAACTGCCGACCGAAGCCGTGTGGTGTCAACAGCTGCAAATACTTCCACCACAAGATGCTTCATTACGACAAGAACACAGAGAAGGCAGAGAAGACAGACCATGAAGAGGCAACAGAAGTTATAAATTCAACTTGGACAATGAAGAAGCAGTCCTATCTGAAGATCCTACCGGTCCAGGTGAAAGGACCAAAGGGAACAGTCGATACCTTCGCATTGATGGACGACGGGTCAACAGTGACGCTCATCGACGACAGCATCGCCACGACAGTCGGAGCAACAGGACCCATAGACCCGCTGAAAATAGAAACCATCAACGAACTGAAGACGGCGGAATCAACGTCAAGACGGGTGAATATCGGGCTGAAAGGGATCAACAACAAAGAAGAGCGAATTCAAGCAAGAACAGTGAAGAACTTACAAGTCTCATCTCAACGGGTTCCGCAAGAATTAGTAGATGGGTGCCCTCATCTATCAGACATCAAGGGCTATCTATCTTACCCCGACGCGAAGCCACAAATCCTCATCGGGCAAGACAATTGGCATCTTCTGCTTACCAGAGAAACACGAAAAGGCGACAAGGACCATCCGGTGGCATCTCTCACGCCACTGGGGTGGGTCCTTCATGGAAGCCAAACGAGATCCTTCGGACAGAAGATAGACTTCGTGTCACATATGATCGAAGATCCAGAAGATGACCTTGAGGACTTGGTGAAGAAGTACTTCGAATTGGACGCCCTCTGCATAAACCCGAAGAGACCGAAGACCGACCCAGAAGAAAAGGCACTCCGAATACTGGAACAGAAAACTGAGAAGATTGAAGAAACCAGATACCAGACCGGCCTTCTCTGGAAGAAAGAAGATATTAAGTTCCCAGATAACTACGATAACTCACTGAAGAGACTCTTCAACATCGAAAAGAAAATCGACCGTGATCCAGCCCTGAAGAAGAAATACGTCGAACAGATGGACGCCCTTATAGAAAAAGGCTACGCCGAGCCTGCGCCGTCTCAGAAGACACCACAGAAGACGTGGTACCTGCCTCATTTTGCTGTCATCAATCCTATGAAGCCAGAGAAACTCCGAGTTGTGCACGACGCCGCAGCCAAGACCAAGGGAGTAGCACTCAATGACATGCTGCTCAAAGGTCCAGATCTACTCCAGTCGTTACCAGGCGTCGTCATGCGCTTTCGACAGCACCTAATCGGAGTGACAGCGGACATAAAGGAAATGTTCATGCAGGTCAAGCTACGTACAGAAGATAGAGATGCACTGCGGTACCTGTGGCGTGGAGATCGTCGCGACAACCGACCTCCAGAAGAATACAGAATGACATCGCTGATTTTCGGAGCATCAAGTTCACCATCAACAGCGATATATGTGAAGAACTTGAATGCAAAGCAATATGAGAAGACTCATCCGGAAGCCGCAGCTGCCATCATCGAGAAACACTACGTCGACGATTACCTCGATAGTTTCCGAAGCTTGGAAGATGCTGAAAGAATAACGAAGAGCGTGCGTGAAGTGCACAGCAAAGCCAGCTTCGAACTTAAGCAGTGGAAGTCGAACTCAGCATCACTCCTAGAAGCACTGGGAGAACAGCATAGAACAGACGACCTGGAACTATACAGATCAGAAGAAAAGACAGAACGAGTACTAGGAGTCATCTGGAAAATCAACTCGGACGAGCTCACTTTCAACCTCAACTTAGCAAGAATCCCTTCGACGTTAATAGAAGGAAAGCAGCCAACGAAGAGAGAAGCCTTGAGGATAGTTATGTCGCTCTTCGACCCCCTAGGATTCGCCTCGCCTGTCACGATACGAGCGAAGCAACTACTTCAAGAAGTTTGGCGCCGAGGAACAGGGTGGGACGACCGAATCGACGAGGATCTAGCGGAACAATGGGAAGCGTGGATGGGACACCTGAAAAGTCTCCACGACTTGGCAATCCCGCGGCGATATCTACATTACAGCGACGCCGCTTCCCTAGAGCTCCATATTTTCAGCGATGCTAGCGAATCGGCCTACTCTGCGGTCCTCTTCTGGAGAGCTGTAACATCGGACGGCGAAGTCGGCATATCACTCATCATGGCCAAGGGAAAAGTGGCACCGTTGAAGTTGACTTCGATCCCAAGATTGGAACTGCAAGCAGCGGTCATGGGAACCAGACTCGCCGAAACAGTCATAGAAGAACACGAGAGGAAGCCTGACCGAAAGGTGTTCTGGACCGATAGCAAGACGGTACTCACCTGGATAAGGACGGGGTCACGTTCCTACAAACCCTACGTGGCTCATCGTCTGGCAGCAATAGAAGAAAGTTCCAAGGTCAACGACTGGCGCTGGGTTCCGACGAAACAGAACGTGGCTGACGACGCCACCCGAGATGTACCAGCCGCCTTCAATAGAGATCATCGATGGTACAAAGGGCCGGACTTCTTATACCTGACAGAAGACTCCTGGCCTACAGAAACCGCAAGGACAGCACCAGAAGAGCCTTCCGACGAAGAGAAGACGCATCACGTCACCGACAGAAGAAGACTGAAGCTAGCTGAGGGTCTGCCTGATCCGGCTAAATTCTCAAGCTGGGACCGCCTCCGGTATACAACAGCGCGAGCTCTGCAGTTCATCGAGCTCTGTAGAGCTCCTAGACAGAAGGTCAACTACCGACGAACCAAGAAGAACAAAGAGGCGGATCCTACCTGGAAGAGAAACAAGCCCGCAGTACCGAAGAAACATTCACTCAAGCTGCTTCCAGTCACAGCCGAGCTCCTCAAGAGAGCTGAAGAGTTGCTGATGCGGTCTTCACAGGAAGAAGCCTTCTCGGAAGACATAGACAACCTGAACAGCGGGAAGCCGATCGCCAAAGAAAGTCGCCTACATCAGCTCAGCGTTGAATCGGTAAACGGCTTACTCCGAATCCGGAGCCGTATCCGAGCGGCCACAGACATGCATGAAGACTTCAAGAACCCGCTAGTAGTCGACGGAGATCATCCAACGGTGAAGCTGTGGATACAGGCCATAAATCGACAACTCCATCACGCCGGCGTGGAGGCAACAGTCAACGAGTGCAGACAGCAATACTGGGTATTACGATTGCGCCCTATTACACGTGCAATCCTCCGAAGATGCCTCTTCTGCCGCATGAAGACTCAAGTGCCGCCACATCCACGAACTGGGGATCTGCCAGCGTGTCGCCTAGCACACCACAAGCGACCCTTCACGTACACCGGCGTCGACTATTTCGGGCCTCTCTCCGTGACCGTCGGACGAACCAGACAGAAGAGATATGTAGCCATCTTCACATGTCTCACCACGAGAGCCATACACCTGGAAATCGCCGGCTCTCTCAGCGCTGACTCTGCAGTGATGGCGGTCAGAAGAATGATCGCGCGACGAGGCTGCCCGACTGAAATCTGGTCGGACAACGGCACCAACTTGAAGGCTGCCGACAAGGAACTTCGACAATCTATCGACGCGGCGACTTCAGAAGAAGCAGCGAAGAGGACGATCTCCTGGCGCTACATTCCGCCTGGAGCTCCATTTATGGGCGGCGCTTGGGAGCGAATGGTTCGCTCAGTGAAGACGGCTCTCACAGCGACACTGCATGAGCGCCACCCCACCGAAGAAGTCCTTGCTACTCTACTCGCTGAAGTGGAGTACACAGTGAACAGTCGTCCGCTGACGCACGTCTCCGTCAGTGCAGAAGATCCCGAGGCCCTGACTCCCAACCATTTCCTGCTGGGGGGTCCTGGACGTGTGCCACAGCCGGGCACATTCACCGAGCAAGACGCCATCTCCCGGTCCAGCTGGCGAGCTGCACAGAGGCTCGCAGACGTCTTCTGGCTCCGCTGGGTGAAGGAGTACCTTCCTGAGCTCCAACACCGGCGGGAGCCCCACGGACGAGGTCAACCAGTCCAAGTGAACGACCTCGTGCAGATCGTCGACCCGAACCTGCCCCGCAACGTGTGGATACGAGGACGAGTCATCGCGGTGTATCCTGGTCCAGACAGCATCGTACGGACGGTGGACGTGCAGACCAAGGGAGGTGTCCTGCGCCGGCCGGTGAGGAAGCTGGTGATCCTGCCTCTGCTTACGGACGACGTGCCCGCACCGGAACTGAATGCGACGCGGTCGCACGGCGGGAGTGATGTGCGGGACAGTGATAGTAACTTGTAAATAGCGCAGTTCTAATGAAACAAACTATAGTGATTAGGTATGAACATTTAGAAATGTTACGTACATAGACTTTCATTAGTTTTTATGTTAGTATATAAGGTTTATTCTCTCTTTAATGTTTATTCATATTATTCTAATAAGTTTTATGTTTGTTTCTTAAGAATTTAGTAGTTTTGTAACAGATTTTTATAGTTTTATGTCGATCATCGTAATGTTTACATAACATTTTATGTTGGAATTTCCTATGTTTTATATTTTTGTTAGATAGTTTACGATACACAGATTACGAAAATATATAGTTTATAGTATGTTGTCATAGAAAAACATAGTGAAAAACAGGAAAATGTGTGTAAGGCTCTCGTTACGGTAACGTAACGTCGTACCTTGACTAACTGCACCGATGGTATCTTTGCGCTGATTGGCCGAAAAGTCCTGTGTTCTGATTGGCTGACCAATCACAGGGCCTACATTTTCTTAACGAAAATAGTATAAATTGAGAGCGGTTTTCGAACATCGGTACAGTTGGCGGGCACATATAGGAAGAAGAATACCTCAAGAATAAAGAAGATCTCTCAAGAATTCTCTCCGGCTTTCATTTCTCACCAACTCCAGCAACAAATGTGCCTAACCCGTACATTTACTGTTTTGAGAAAATCAGAAGTTAGGTAGTTATGGGGTGCACGTTGAAGAGCCTCCTCGTGGCGCAGCCTGGGCAACGTCGGGTCTAATTGCCCACCAGGTTTGGGTGGACAATTGGGGCGGGCGGCTAATCTTCAACAGGCGGAGAAAGGTCATGGTTCAAATCACCGATCATCCTTGATGGTCGGTGACGGGAACCGGGCTATAGACGGACGGTCATGCGTCTACTCCCCCTCTGCAGAGGGAGGTGAGTGGGCGTACACCGTCACGGGGCGGTTCGTGCCGCGGTACCCACGAGAGTGTGGGTGGTGGACGGTGTCCCATGCCCGCGCTGCGTCTGTCCGGATCCGGCGGCAGTTGGTTCTGCCCAGCCGTCGGCCACCTCGTAATCTTGAACTCAGGACCGGGGGTCCGGGCCACTGAGGCCCGGGCCGCGAGGAAGACAACCTCTATAAAAAATTACCCCAATCCCAAGGTCTAGCGTCCCGATGGGATGAATGGCCGGAGGGGATCCGGTCGTTAGCGCGAAAAGGGACCTCACCCTTAAAAAGGAACACAAACAAAATAGACAAGACAGACGGTAAAAAACTACCCCAGGGCGGTACCGGCTGCTCAGCAGTCGGAGAATCCGCCACGTTCCCTTTGGGAACGTGAAGCCCCCATTCGTATTCCGGGACGGGGGCAACGAATGTCTTCCGTTTGCCAATGGCAACAAGAGGCGAGGAGGCTCCTGTCCCTTAGGGGACCAAAAACAGGTGAGGAGTGATGCGGGGTCGGAGTCCGACACCGCATCTGGAGGCGCGAGCACGGGAGGCTCAGGGAGCCCCTATCGTGCCAAGGAGGTGGCCGCTGCGAAGAAGAGCAAGCGGCCAAGGTCACAGGACAGTCGCCCCCCGTGGAGTCCGGGAGCGAGGCAAGGGAAGGGGGCTCACTGCCCGTGAGGCAGCCGAAAGAGCGGAGGAGGGCCATAGTCTCGGCGACGGCCTCCATCATGACAGCAGCCAACTACACCGGCCATTCGGCCGGCGAAGTGGCCGAATTGCGGGCGGAGGTCGCCCGCCTGACGGCCGCCACAGAGCATCTCCAAAAGGAGAACGGGAGGCTCCGGGCAGACCTGGCTGGCCTGCGGGTCACCGGGGGCGCGCAGGCGAAACCACCGAGCCAGCCCGTCCCGGTGGATAAGTAAATAGGTGGATAAGACCCCACTTTGAGGAGTGGCTAGAGAGGTGCCACGGCGCCCTCAGCTACCGCCTGACGCAGGTCCTCACCGGACACGGAAGTTTCGGGAGGTTCCTGCACATCATCAGGCGGAAGGAAACGCCCGGGTGTCACCATTGCCAGGATCGCCCAGAGGACACGGTAGAGCACACGGCGGAGGTGTGCCCCGCTTGGGCGGAGCACCGCCGTGTCCTCGTAGAGGCGATCGGCAGCGGCGGCGACCTCTCGCGCCCGGCCCTGGTGCAAGCCATGGTCCGGGACGAGAGGGAGTGGGAGGCAGTCATCTCCTTTTGCGAAGCAGTCATGCTAGCAAAGGAGGTGGCGGGACGGCTCAGGGAGCGAGCCTCCCAGTCCCAGCCGCCACGGGAGACTCTCCAGGCGTCGGGAGCCGCGTGACGACTCCCGGCCACCGTAAGCGCGCCGGCCTGCGGACGGAGAGTAATGGGTAGCTCACCGTCCGATCAGGACCAGGCCCATGCCTGCCTGCGCGTACGTATACCAAGCGCGCCTCAAAGAGATGTCAGCATGAAGGAGGGGCCCCCATAGGGCCGAAGCCTGCCGGGTCAGCGGGATTGTCCGATAGTGTTACCGTTGGCCGAAACATAAAGGGCTAAGGAAGGAACACGGGTGGGTTTTAGTCAGTAAGAGTCTGATACTGCCTTCCGCTCCACCCAGAGTCATTTACCTATTTGACCTAGCGCCCCGTGGTTTCACCCGCCCAAGTGTCGATCCCGTGGGAATATTGGGATAGAAAGTATCCTATGTCCTTTCCCGGGAACTATTTCTATACCCATCTAAATCGGTTCAGCAGTTTAAGCGTGAAGAGGTAACAGAGAGACACCACTTTCGCTTTTATAGGTATTAGTATGGATATTATACTTACAGCTTGTAGTAATAGGTAGTACCTTTGTGTGCCGAGTTGAGTCGTAGAAATGTCAGGAAGTAGGCACTTACGTTGAGGATTAAAGCTAGGCGTCTGAAAATCTGAAAAGCTAGTCTCGGTACAGGTGAAAACTAGAGGAAAACCTACCTTTGGTTTTCCATTTTGTTTTTCACGTACCTACCTACAGAATATTGAATCCTAGGTAGGTAAATAATATTTAATTATCCTTGTAAGTTGTTGTTTGGGTACCTTAGTAAAGAATAACAGACGCACAGGTCGATGCCGCGGTTGAACGGTGGATGGATGACCATCTTTACATAGCGTGACCCATCCATGCCTCGGAAAGCACGTTAAGCCGTTGGTCCCGGCTGTCATTAGTGGATCTTTGACAGTTGTTACGATTAGTCAGAAACCCGAAAGTCTGACAACCAGTCTTATCAAAGGGTATCGTATTACCCAGTAATTGGGTTGTGGAGGTCAGATAGGCAGTCGCTCCTTGTAAAACACTGGTATTCAGCTGCATCCGGTTAGACTGGAAGCCGACCCCAACATGGTTGGGAAAAGGCTAGGCCGATGATGACAAACAAACAAACAAATAAACAAAACAAAACAAAACCCCCTAACAAATATCTAGAAACGATTACGTACCTACCTACTCTGTCTATGCAAATATTCTTCGCTAGCTAAGTAGTTTCCTGGTTTTTCGTCAGTAATGTTCAGTGCCAGGCACTGGCCTACGAGACAATATAGGTAGGTACATCAGTTTGTATACATTAAAGGAAGTCTTGCATTCAGAGTTCAGACACGAATATATAAAAAAAATCGGAAAATTCAAATCTGTTTCCCTCAAAAGACTATCTCAGACATGAATCTCCCGTGTCCGTGTCGTGTCCTCGTGGAGGCGATCGGCAGCCGCGGCGACCTCTCGCGTCCGTCCCTGGTGCAAGCCATGGTCCGGAGCGAGAGGGAGTCGTGGCTTCTGCGAAGCAGTCATGCTAGCGAAGGAGATGGCGGGATGGAAAAGGGAGAGAGCCTCCCGTCCCAGCCTCCGCGGGAGACGCTCCGGGCGTCGGGAGATACGGGGCAACTCCCGGCCACAGTAAGCGCGGGCCTGCGGACGGATAGTAACGGGTAGCTCACCCTCCGATCAGGACCAGGGGGTCTACTCCCTAAGTTCGTCAACGAAGTAACGAGCCCGTCCGACAGTAGTCCGATACGTCGGAATAAACCCTACTCCCTAACGATTTCGGATTCATCAGTTTCAAACGGAATTATAGACAATATTCGTGAACGAAAGACGAATGGTGATAGAGTTGCCCTATTTTACCGGTCGATTACCGGTTTACTTATTTTGTAGTTTTCTAGCTTATTAAACAAAAATTAACACTTTTGTCGTTAGAGAATTACCACATTTAAAAAAAATATCCTTTTTATTATATCTGTAAATAAAGAATTGAATTATTTTTGCCATTTTTGTCCAGAAACCGGTATCATCCTGTTGATACCTTTGCCTGTTTACTTTTTGAAGGTCATTTTCCACAAATACTTTTTGAACTTTTCAAATGAAATGTCAAATTCAACCCTAAAAAGCAGCCATAGTTTGAATTCAACTTTCGTCGACAGCACGAGAACTATTTTGATGTCGTATCAACTGACATAACTATCCGTCAAAACCAACGTCAAGTTCAACTGTTCGGACGAGCAAAAACACATCGGGAGTAGGGACAATAATTGTCAAATCACGTTGAAATTCATTCTTCGCTCGGGCCCCGAACGAATCATCCGTCCGTAGCTGATAGGTAGGAAACGCACGTAACGAAGGCCGAAACGACAGAATTCGTGCTTAGGGAGTAGACCCCCAGGCCCGGGCCGGACGGTGCGTAGGTGCATGTTCCACGCGCGTCTCAAAGAAATGTTTTTGTCAGTAAGAGTCATTTGATGATTTCCCAAAAAAAAAAAAGGTGAATCTGCATGGTCCTCATATGGCCTGACTAAGATTATGACTGGACTTTAAAGTTTTTAGTAGCCCGTTATGAAACACTGAACTCAGATTTTGAAGTGACATAGGTAATACATACCGATCACCACCAGACCGGAACAAGGGGAGGAGCATCGCGAGGGCTGCCTTGACCAAAGGAAATGCAGAGTATACCTAATATAATATACTTAGTAGTTCACTCTTGAGTGGTCGTGGTTGATGCCACGACCACTCAAGAGTGAACGACTAAGGTGGAGGAATTTTAACATGTAGTGTTTTTTGAACCAATTTCCAGAAATGAATATCGCTTTATCAATTAAATAGGTAATAATCTTTGGATAAAACCATTTTCTTGTTCTAATTGGAAATTGAAAATACGATGATTACCTACTGCGTGGAAAATAGGTACCAATAGGATAGCCGCTATAGGTACTGATTAGGAACGCAGTAAAACAGAAACCTTTATTTTATAACTCATCAAAGGGCAATGCTCTAAAGCTCAGGATCCTTGCAGAGCTTCCTCCTCGTAATTAGATGTTGTCCATGCTGATTATCCCTCGTTCGACCGCACAATCAATAGGAGTTGGTAATTCTACTGTTACCAGGCTATGATAGTATCAGGGCCGTAACTACCGGACGAGAGTCTGCTAGACTCCTAATTGATTTGATATAACGGATTACCTATTCATCTACTATTCATGAACAAAACTACTAGGTATCGTTTTCAAAGAAAAAAAAAAAAAAAGTTAACATAGTATAACTTTAGATTTACCATACATTTTCCGGGGCTTAAGTTAGGCATAACTTTACACCGCGTTTTTAGGGTTCCGTAGTCAACAAGGAACTCTTATAGTTTCGCCATGTCCGTCTGTACGTTCGCAGCTTAGCTCAGAGACACTTATTACTAGTAATTAAGCTATAATTTGGCATGGATATACAAATTAATCACGCCGACAAAGTGGTAAAATAAAATCTTGAAAAATAAAAAATTATGGTACCTCCTCTACACGTAAAATGGGGGCGTTTTTATCTCGTCTACCCCATGGTGTGAGGTATCGTTGAAATATAGGTCTTTCAAAAATATTGTGGGTTTTTCTTGATTCAGGAACCCGTTTGTGAAATATTAAGCTTTAAGGTGAATGGATAGTGGTAGACCGCGACATTCAAATTTTCTTACGTTTTTTGCAATTTGCAGGTCAGTGTCAGGTTGCATCTTGATCAAAATATGATTCGCGACAATAACAGGTAGGTACATATTTACATAATTATAATCTTTAGAATAATTAATACATCTTTCTAAGTTAGATTTCTACCACCAACTACCAATCTCTTATGGAAAAGTGTTAGTAGAATTTCGCGGTCTCAACTACCCATTCACTTTAAAGCGTCAATTTTTGTTAGAGTCAAGTGACCTTCTTCCCTTGCCAGCTAAATGGTTGTTTTTGGATGTGTAAAAAATTCACGGCAGTAGTATAAATAACGGAATTAAAAGTAAAACTATTCACAGCTAAGTATAGGCTTTACAAGTAATAGTCGACCAACGTATACATTTGCAGTTGCAATGTATGGAAGAACATGATTTACAACTACAATGTAAGTTTGTTCTTGGGATACATTCATTCCAACTACGGAACCCTTCATTGTGCGTGGTCCGACACGCACTTGGCCGGTTTTATTAGTAGCTTCTACCCCCGACTTCGTCCGCGCGTTTTTAATATAAAACATTATCCTATGGTACTCGACAATAGCGTAGCTTTCTATTCGTGAAAAGTTTTTTTAAATCGGATGAGTAGGTAGTTACAGAGATTAAGGGCTGATTTTTCAATCGACCGATAATTTTTATTCGTGTAATATTCGTATAATTCGTCGATAACTTTATCGGAGGAATAATTTTGAATTTTTGACAGTCCATACAAAAACTGTCAGATCTCCATTTTATTCCACGAATAAAAATTATTTGTCGATTGAAAAATCAGTCTTACATCCAGACTTACAAACTTTACTTCTTTATAATATCAGTGTGTACCTATGTAGGTATATGGAGGTAAACGTTTTCATACATGTTCGTCCAGAACAGTTTTTCGTAGATAAATAAGAGTGCTTGTAGCTATTACCTATGCTCTTCAACGAAGATTTTTGTTTTTTAAACACAATTTCCTCATTTTAATCCTTGTTGATTTTTGACGCCATGTTGTTTTCGGTCGGTACTTATAAAAAATCACCGGAAAATGATATAAATAATTATGGACTTACTAAAGTCCTAAGAATCCCAGCTGTTGGGAATTGATCAATAAGTAGGTAGGTACTCAGTCAAAAGGTTATGACATAATTTCTAAACAATCTGAAGCGGTTGAGATCTGCAAAACAAACAATTGACTGTAGGTAACGGCTTGAGTAGGCAGCCGAAGGAAAACAACGAAACTATGTTTACATACTTACTTTTCATAGAAAATTATTTAATCTCGCACGGCACAAACGAAAAACAGCACACCGTTGTTTGTAAACGAAAAGTCGGGAGCCTTGGGAAGTGCAGCTAACATGTTCCATCTTTAGCGAGCAAACTCACGCACAGCGATAGAAACTCAACCCTCGATATAAGACATAAGGACTGCAATTCAAAAACTATACGATTCCAATTTTCTCTTAATTTGTTCGTAAATTGTACTGAAAAGTAAAATCTAATTCGCAGCTCATAAGATTCAATTTGGCAATGTGAACTCCTGGAATCTTCGGGAATCGGGTACCAAAAAGTGTTTACTCGTAAACCACGCTCATTGTTTAAGTAAACTTCTATTTCGATGCTTTACTGTGAAGCACTCGCCGCCTGAGATTCGCGCTAACCATTATTTCTCAGTACCCTATAAGAAAAGAAAGCTAACTGCGCACTTTAATATGGGCAAAGAAATACCTTATTTAATTTATTTTAGCGCCACATTTGGACGCTCATATTTATCATTGTTTACATCGCTGAACTTATTGCACGTAGGTAATGCTGCTTTCACACGAGGGCAGAATAGTGAGGCAGAACAGTAGGACAGAACAGTTTGGAAGGATAGTGGCGTTCAAATATAGGGCGAAATAATAGGACAGTCTGATAGCGATAGTGGTAGAGCGTCCACGACGACCAACGGCAACATTTACGCCACTTACTCAATATTGCAACACAAATAGCTCTGGATGAGCTAATTGAAATTGTAAAGAGTGAAATAAATAGGAAGGAAAAACTTTGGATCAGACCCTGGGTTACCCTGGGTAGCAAGAAGACCGGAGCTTGGTTGTTCAGTTCATGTTTTAGAAAAGTTAAGGATTGAAGATCCCAAAGAGTTTAGATTGATTAATGCGTATGACAAGGGAAAATTATGAAGCATTGTTGCACCTCATCAGTCCGATAATCCACTGCCCTCGCGTTCACACGACTCCAGCCACAAGACAGACGAGCGAGAAAGATGGTGGGAGGAGCAAATAGCCCCGAAAAAATAGACCGGCGAGCTATTAACTGTTCTGCCTTGGTTACTGTCAACTGTCAAGATAGTACTGTTCTGTCTGTGCGTTCAGACAGTAGCAGTAGGTACTGTGCTGTCTACTGCTCTGCCTCACTGCTCTGCCTCACTACTCTGCCCTCGTTTGAATGCAGCATAATAGCTATGCCAAGCTTTTAAAATAAATTGAGCATTGTCAGTAAAAGCATTGTTTTGGTTACCGTAACCTACACCTAGGTACCGACCTACGGCGCTGTTAGCTCTCCTTTAACCTCATATCTAGGTACCCTCTTTTTGCCATAGTTAGGTAGGTATGTACTTCACCTATTTCTAAGGTAAATTATATTTAGATGCTCACCTACCTAGGTACCTACTTACGAGACCTAAATATTCCACTTTCTGTTGAAAATAACATATCTTTGTTTTTGTAAGTCTAAGCCCAGTGGTTAAGCCACCCGCCGCTCATGCACGAAGTTTTGGGTTCAAAAACAACCAAGTGCCAATGTGATTTTTTCAATTCTTACCTATGTATTTTCTAAGTTTATTTTAGACATCAGTGATTTCGGTGATTGACAACATTCTGAGGAAACCTGGACATAATAATAAATCTGAAATCGGCAAACCGCCTTGAGCGAACGTGGTCTTATGTATTGCTCTTACCTTCTCTGTAGAACAAGAGGCTTTCGCCCTGCAGTGGGACAACTATACGGGGTGGTATTATAGGTATTAGGTAGGTACTATAAGAGGCGAGAAGCGTTAAGGCGCCGGCGGAGCATGCGTAGTTCACACAAACGTAGGTAATACCAAAATAATTTGTAAATGAAACATATAGGTACTTAAGGTAGTGTGTATTTATTCCGATTGGATTACAGAATATCTAGGTTCCCAAATATATATATTGAACGGAGACTGATTCAAAGACGAGTTATGAAAAAAATAAGTTTTCTATAGAAATTTGAAATCCCTCATATCTCGTCTTTATATCAGTGTCCTTTCAAAATATATATTTGGGAACATAGATATTCTGTAATCCAATCGGAATAAATACACAATCAATTTACGCTATAGCGTAAACTGTACTTTATTGTGTAGTAATTAAACTTATTTTTCCATAAACTCATATTTGTTTACATGTTTGGCAAATAAATCGCGAACGCAGATCTATACATATAATAAATCTGTAGAAGGGTCAATTCTGTACATTGAAAATATTGAAAAAATAAATAGCGGGGGGTGTTGCTGGATCGATACCAAACCCAAATATGTGATTAAAAAAATTTTTGTCTGTCTGTCTGTCTGTATATGCAGGCATCACGTGAAAACTAAAGGTTCGATTTCGATGAAACTTGGTATAACTATACCTTATTATCCTGGGCATAAAATAGGATAGGTACTTTTTATCCTGGAAAAATACGTAGAAAAAAAAATCTTATTTTTCGGTTTTATTCATAGACGTTGTTCTGTAGAACCGCGAACACACGTTGCATTACCCGTAGTGGATAATTTTCCATTTCAATTTAAGAGAATACAGTTTCCTGTAGCTTTGTGTTACGCCATGACAATAAATAAGGCTCAAGGTCAGACCCTAGGAGTTGCTGGCGTAGATCTTACCGCGAGTTGTTTTTCACACGGGCAACTTTACGTAGCTCTTTCCCGTGTGAGCAGTCCAAGAAATCTTCATGTTCATATTCCGGACGAGCTCACTAACAATGTTGTGTATGCTGAAGCTCTCAATTAACTTTCTGTCGCATTGTCACGATCACTTTTTTATTATTGCAAACTTTTCGTCACTGTCAGTAATTTACTGCTACATGCTACTTATCAAGGTCGGAATTACTATGGAAAAAATACTTACTACAGAACGCGAGCTCAACAGCAGTAGCTCAATAGAGGGATCTCCTTAATTATTATAGGCTTAGCTGTATTTGGGTCCAATAGATATTTATAAGATGTCATTGTCAGAGTTACTCAAAATGGAGAAATAAACCATCCACGCGAAGACCGACATCCGCGCAGACGGAGTCGCGGGCGGAAGCTAGTTAGTTATAAAAGCTCCGGCGCTAGCGTTATACCGCTACACATTCATCACCCATCTCTAGTAGGTGGGTATTCATAATTTCAAAGAATGTAAACAAATTGTCGAGTGAAAAATATGAATGTCTTGAATATTCTCAAAAGATACAATGTTGTACTACTAACTCTTTTGGTTTATGACTCATGTGTTGTGAAATTAAATGGTTCGCTATGATCATTAATCATTGATTAGGAATTAACGTGAAATGTATTATCATTACAATACATTTCATGTTAATTCCTTTTATAACATGTTTACAGTTTTGAAAATAGGTACTGGTCAAGTGGAAGTCTGACACTGTGACTAAGTAGATACAGCGAATCGAGGGTTGACGATAACTTTCCACTAGAGACCCGGCTCCGCAATAAGCAAGATGACCATGAAATGAGAACCTTGGTTACGTTAATAGATCATAGGGAGAAGTAAGTCTAATTGAAAACTACATGTACACACATCAAAAGTGTCTAGGGATCAACATATATTTTTGCAATAACTTTTCTCCTGATTGATATTAATTAAAATTTTCTTTAAGGATTCATCAAATAAAGTGGTTTCGTTTGTCACAGTAACGATAAACCAAGTCACCTTTGCATTAATAAAGAAATTTGCCATTTTCCTAATAAAGGGATTTTTGACATTTGAACCACTAACACAAAAGTTCGAAAAAAAGACTGAAATAACAGTTTTCTTTAAAATTTTATTGGGTAACTTAAACAATTAATAATCCGTGTTTCTACCGCGAACACTAACAACACAAGAACATCGGTTTGGCATACTCAAAATGAGTTCATCCAAATCACGCTGTGGAATGGCCGCCCATGTTCGTTGCAACAACAAAAAAAGGTCTTCTTGCGACTGGATACCCTCCATATTCGGCAGAGCTCTTCTCTGTAGCATATCCCATGCATGCTCAATCGGGTTCAAGTCTGGCGACTGAGCAGGCCAGGGCAGGACATTGATGTTAGCTGCGGCGAGAGTCTGTCTTACAACTCTTGCGGTGTGCGGTCGTGCATTATCATGCATTAACTGAAATAAGGGACCGATTTGCACTTGTAGAGGAACGATGACGTCTGATACAATCGTCTCAGCATAAATTTGAGCGTTGAGGTTGCCTCTGATCCAAATCAACTCAGTTCTTCCGCCGATCCAAATACCCGCCCATACCATGATGGTTCCACCACTATAAGGATGGACTTCCTGGCAGGATTTTAATCGCTGTTGGCGTCCAGGGGTTCTCCAGTGTCGTATACGTCTTGTATCCGGTCTCATACCAAAACGAGACTCATCAGAAAAGCACACGAAACGCCATTGTTCTTCTGCCCAATTTCTGTGTTCAAGAGCCCATTGATATCGAATCCTACGATTGTGCATTGCTATAGGTGGTACCCGTAGCGGTCTTCGGGAATGAAGATTCACTTCATGCAAGCGGTTTCTGACTGTTTGGTCGCTAATTAAGTTCCCTGAAGAGTGATGAAGCCTCACGGCTAACATCATGGCGGTTATTGTTGGAGCTCTTCGAGTTAAGATTTGAATGTATCGGTCTTGTCTCCGTGTGGTGCAGCGATACCGTCCTCCATGGCGCTCAGCCACGGTACCAGTGCTTCGGTAACGTGTCCAAAGTCGACTGATAACACTCTGACTTGTATTCAGAGCTAAAGCCACAGTACGTTGCCGGGAACCAGCTTCTATCATTCCCACGGCTCTGAGCATTTCTTCCCTGCTTAAATGACGTCGCCGCTCCATAATAAAGTTGGTTTTAATCAGTAGTAGGGAAACAGTAGCACTAATAATGTCTTCAATGCATTGTATGTTTTTATAGGGAAAATATTGACAGCTGATTTTCATCTTTTACTCGAATTTGATTCACAGTTCCTGATTCAAATTATGAAATGCACCAAAAAGGATCCATATAAATTTATAAAATCATAAATTTATTACAAAGCCACATCTCAATCTCAAGAAATCCGCATAAAAATGCTTGATCCCTAGACACTTTTGATGTGTGTAGGTACAAGCGTGGATCTAGGTTTTCGCTCAATGGGCCCAAGGGGGGCAAATGTATCTCTCTGGGAGGACGGAGGAGAATTTCGCAAGTCGTGAAACCACCGGCACTTATTTTCTGTAAACTCAACAAAGTGGCCCCGACTAATCATCTGCCTAGCCTTGTCCCACTATGTTGGGGTCGGCATCCAGTCTAACTGGATGCAGCTGAATACCAGCATTTTACATGGAACGACTGCCTATCTGACCTCCATAACCCAGTAACTGGGTAATAATGGACGACACACTCTCTTTTTTAACCGACTTCAAAAAAAGGAGGAGGGTCTCAATTCGGTTGTTTTTAGGGTTCCGTAGCCAAATGGCAAAAACGGAACCCTTATAGATTCGTCATGTCTGTCTGTCTGTCTGTCCGTCTGTCTGTCTGTCTGTCTGTCCGTCCGTATGTCACAGCCACTTTTCTCCGAAACTATAAGAACTATACTGTTGAAACTTGGTAAGTAGATGTATTCTGTGAACTGCATTAAGATTTTCACACAAAAATAGAAAAAAAGCAATAAATTTTAGGGTTCCCCATACTTAGAACCGAAACTCAAAAATTTTTTTTTTCATCAAACCCATACGTGTGGGGTATCTATGGGTAGGTCTTCAAAAATGATATTGAGGTTTCTAATATCATTTTTTTCTAAACTGAATAGTTTGCGCGAGAGACACTTCCAAAGTGGTAAAATGTGTGTCCCCCCCCCTGTAACTTCTAAAATAATAGAATGATAAAACTAAAAAAAATATATGATGTACATTACCATGTAAACTACCACCGAAAATTGGTTTGAACGAGATCTAGTAAGTAGTTTTTTTTAATATGTCATAAATCGTAAACCACAATTTACCATTCATTCAATCAACTCAAAAATAAAAAAAACATTTAATTTCATAAACATAAACCTTATGCATAAGCCCGGATGTTACGGAACCCTCGGTGCGCGAGTCCGACTCGCTCTTGCCCGGTTTTTTTTTTATAAGTTTGTTACCTCAGTTACGCCGTCATTTATAAGCCGATTTGGAAAATTCTTTTTTATTCAATAGGATATTGTACTTTCAGATTAGTCCCATTTTTATCAAAATCCAGTTCTGATGATGGGACCTATGAGGAATTGAGGGAACTCCTCAAATATTATAGGCACACCTAGGTATAGCGATTAGGGTATTTTTTATAGTAACTCGTGCATTTGCTCTCGGAAACCACCATTTGGTGAAGTGGAACTGATGAAGAAGACCACAGATGGCCACCGGAACTACTCAATATTAATTCTTCATTCGATTGAAATAATTATTATTGAGTATCGAGATTCGGGTTGCGATTCGATTACTTTAATATGGTTGCTAAGCACTTTATACTCGTAACAATGCGAATGGTGAAATAGAGCTGATGGTGGAATACCAGGAGAACTCCTCAACAATTAACTTCCCTGCATCGGGAAAAGCAATATTTTGTAAAAGGCGATGGGCAAGTTGACATTAGGCTATTGTAACTTAGATTACTGTACATGATAAACAAACCCACTAAAAAAAACACTACAAAGTGAAAAATAACTTTAATTTCGGAAGTCGGTGGCAAAAACTAAAATACAGATCCAAAGACACCGACTTCCGAAATTAAAGTTATTTTTCACTTTGTAGTGTTTTTTTTGGAAGTCGTTTTTTTTTTTGTTAAAAAGTTTTTTATTTAATAAACATATTGAAAGCCTAGTTAAAAGAGTGCGCAAACTAATATACGTTTTTAAAAAATTGCGAACATTAGCAGATTCCAAATTAATCACATAAGTTTATTTGGCCCTATGTCAGTCAATCAGGTAATTCAATACTGTATTACTACTTGGGGTGGCGCACCACTTTTTACCCGACTGCGTCAGAAGGAGGGTTATGTTTTTCGAGTGTATGTATGTACGTATATTTCTTTGGCACACTCTGTAGCCTAAACGGCTTGATCGATTTCAGCTTGAGAGGTGCCGCTAGATTCGTCTTAATTGTGAGAGTGACACTGGGTATATCAAAATTGAAAAAAAAAATTAAAATTGCCGATTATTGGCGCAAATTGTCTTTAAAAATTTTTTTTTTTCTCAAAACCTATCGAGTGGGTACCGGTATCAAAATAAAGGGTTTAAAAAGGTGATTACAAAAATATAGGTATATGACATAAATGGTTAAAAGTAATTCGAAGTGACAAATCGTAAAAAACACGTACCAAGACCTAAATCGTTTGCGAAATCTTTCACATTTGTAAACTAAAAAGCTGGATATAAAAAAAGTAATTTAAAAAATAAAAAACCCAACTGCGGTAAAAAAAACTTATGTTAAAAAGCCATTTTAAATTAAATAAAAGTTGGAAGCAGGCGGGACCCATACCATTTTTCTTATATTTTCAAATTCAAATGGGTCCCGCCTGCTTCCAACTTAAATACTTAACTAAATTAATAAATAACATAGGTTCTCAGTCGTATAAATATGACTAAGCCGCGGGCACGAAAACATTTGTCGTATTAATCCGACTGGGGCGGTCAATAGGTTAGCAAATACGTACTATAAGAGTAGGTAAGCAAAAGGAGCACCTAAAATGTCAGAATCGTAGCGGGAGGCGTTCCGTAGCTCTGTCTACCCCGATAGGAA
This sequence comes from Mesoligia furuncula, assembly GCA_916614155.1. Classification (NCBI taxonomy): domain Eukaryota; kingdom Metazoa; phylum Arthropoda; class Insecta; order Lepidoptera; family Noctuidae; genus Mesoligia; species Mesoligia furuncula. The sequence continues at coordinate 17,806,757 of OU744799.1, read as the reverse complement.
GAGAGTTTATGTATAATGTCTTGAAATCTTTAGCGTTCCCTATTCAATGGACGCAAATGAATTGAATGATTTGAACTACTCTTAAAATCCCTTATGATATTGGTATTATTGGATTATTTTAGACTTCAATAAAGAATTTATTCAAATTATAAGAGCCATAGTATATTATATATATGGTCCATAGTGAGACAAGTAGGTACCGGCTCGAGATTTATTCATTTTAGCGTATACCAGCGCCCCCTATGGCTTGAATGGAGAACTGCTGACTAGGGCGACCTGCTGAGAAGTTTGTTGCGCCACTTCTTCTTCACAGCTAAAGTACTAGGAAGTGGTGAAGGGCGGGCGTTTTGGGAGACTGTCTTAAGTATTGTTGGCGATCAAATAGTGCTGATTCAACTTTTGATTGATTTTGACGCACCATTCGCCAATTGGTAGGTTTGGCCATTGAAGAACCACAAGTACACATACATTGAATTTATCATACATTTATTAGGTACTACAAATTACTGCGCTACGTACAAACTATCAATGCGACTCTTCTATTAAAAACTCTTTTACAGATTTGTTGTATTTCTGTGGTAATATTTGCTGCAGTTCATTACGGGTTAACCAGTCGCCTTTAGTCTTGCTAGGTTTTCCACTTTTGTAATTTGCGTAATAGAAGAATACCTAAAAAAAAATGAGGTAATGTTTTTAAGAATTTACATATTTCATGCACTTTATTGTTTATAGCACCATATTAAAATATCTGAATACTTAGTTATAAGTTTAAAGTTAGCTAGGATATAAACTAGAGTTGTATTACTGTTGCTGTTGTCAAAAATGTAGGGAAATGAGAGGTATTTTTTAACGGATTTAGACTGAAGGCCAGGGCCTTAAGTCTGCTATTACAATAGTGTCAGAATGGTCTATCATTGATTTCTTAGTTGTTGATTTTGCCAACTTTGGTAATCTACTAATATCATTGACATAGAAAAGTATGGACTGGAAATACCTACAAAAAACGGGTGCATACCTACAACTCGTTTTGTCGCATAAAATGGCTGCCATTGCTAGGGTTGTGTCAATCAAGGAACATAGGTGTTACTATTATCGAGTATCGATACTAAATATGAGTCTTACTAGTTATCACGTTTGGATCATAATAACTTACTTAATTAAAGTCCGTTGTAATTAGGGTTGCCAACTATACTTTATAATAACGTATCTTACTTTATTTTCGATAAATATACTTTATAGTTTTGCATAAAACTATAGTGTGCGAAAATACTTTATTTCTAATCTTTTGCGATGGGTAAAACGAAAGACTCATGATTAATTACTGAACTATTTATCGATAGGTACATACAAGTCAAAAAAGAAAATCTTTTATTAAAGTTAGAATTTTCAGAGAAAAATAATAGAGTAGTTGTGAAGACAAATGGCAATATAATAAGATACCTACTTATAAATGCATCTGATAGCGTAAGTACCAAATGTAAAAACAAAATTTTTCTTATTTACTCTCTGTTACCGTCATTTCAGCTTTCACTGAGTTTTTTCGGTAATGAGTCTGCAGTGGCGAGAAGAGAGAAACAGATAGTCCATAAATTTAATAAAAAACGGGTTACTTATGTATTAAAATCAGTACCAGGTACTTAACAAATTAGAAAACAATGTAAAAGCCAATTATTTTTAAAAGAAACAACCAACTGGAACCGTGCACCTAGCTTCTGACGTTTCCAAAGTAGCCATGTAGGTTTATGTGAAATAAAATATTTTAATTTCGGTGCTGTGAACCAAAGGCCGGACCTGGCAAGGTCACTCGGACCGAATAAGACACAGGATTATTTATGTTCACATCGCAGAATATACCGATGACGTTTCAGCGGAGGAACTAGTTTACGGAAACTATTACGGCAACGGTACAACCCTATTCCATTTGACATATTATTGTAAACAAACGATTTCAAACGAATGAATTAACAAAATATACTAAAAAGGTCTGTTATACGGAAATGAACCCAAATATCAATACTTTAGCCATAAATTCATGATCGCGTTACAACTGTATCATCGAATGTGTATTAATAAATGTATTATTGCATGAAAACCGGCTATTAGCCTGTGCAAAGACATTAGAGGTTGATTTTCAGTCTTTCTTGCACCACACTTCATAATAACAACACACAGACATGTTGAATTGTTGTTTTCCAACATTTACATGCAGTTTTAAAAGGTAAAATCCTTGTAATTTTCTCGCAAATCTCAATAATACAAAAAGTAAACAACCATTTGACAGCAAAACTACCACGAAACTTGTCGCAAAAGATGGCTGCTACGGCACCTTACCTACAACTGTACTACGTCACGTCAAAATGTTGCCAAAATGAGCAACAACTTAAAATATTGTTGTCTCTTTTATCAAATACGATTATCTTATTAGAAAGAACGAGACAAAACGATATTTCGTATTCTGAATCATATTTCACTCATATTTGTATAAGCAAATGTATGTATAGAATAACGCGGCATCTCCATGTTTTTCCTATCTCAATGACTAATATAATGGCGTCATTATGACTTTCCAATGGTCAACCACTGACACTCCATTGAAAGCAATGGCATAGAATGGTAATCTCGTACATAATAAAAAATGATTAGGTACTGATTTAGGCGGTAAACTGCCAAAATTTTGACAGTTCCTTTGATCAGTGACCTACCATTAGAACGTCATTAAGCAGTCATTGCTTTTAATTCGTTACGAGTATCGTTTATGTTCTCTGCCATTGACCGACCAATGATCAACCATTATGAATTCAGCAGATTACGAAGTTTTAGCCAAATGACAGTGGGATGGTGGTGGGATCGTGTTGGAATGACGAATTTATAAAAATAGCAGACTTGGGCCCCAGGTCGCGGCGGCCATTGAGATAGATACATTAGTATGAAATCGCCATAGAGCACGCGCACCTGGCCGCACGCGGCCAGCGGCCACGCCAAGCCGCAGCGGCCAGCGAGATCGAAGCGACGCATTCGCGGCTCGTGTTCAGTCGCTGGCCGCTGCGGCCACTGAGATCAATTGCATTGTAGTTAAATCACCAGTGTGCGCGCACTAGCCGCTAGCCGCTTTCACGTAGCAAGGGATGAACCCAATATTTTTTCCTTTTCTTTTTCCGCTTTGCAACTGACGATCGTAGCCGCGGTTTTGGCCGTGTTGCAAATCGCAACCCCTGCGGCCGGGCCGCGCGACCTGGCCGCGCTGCCAGGTCGCTAGTGCGCTATTGCTCTGAGACTGAAGGCCAGACTGACTGTTCTTAAAATTACGAGATTTGTCCCTTTGATCCGTCTCAATATGTCAAAAATACCTCTTTTTCCCTTCATTTTTGATATTCAGTGTGGCTAAGATAAGATTGCGACTATATTTTGAATGATTTTTATTACGGGAATGGCCTTGTAATTGCTTTTTCTGCTGGCTAGATTCTATACTTACTTTAGCCCCTATCTTTCCATTGATTTCTGAGGGATATTTGTACTTGTAAAACCCACATGGTGCATTTGACAGAAATTGTACTTTTAGTTCTGGTCCGCACTGCTCTTTTACTATCCTTTCTGCTGTCTAAAACAAAAAACAATTTATAAAAAGTTTTTTTTTTTTCATTTGCCATAAAAATATTGACTCATTATGACAACTATAAAATTAAGATTTCTTCTTATGGCCTGTTCCTCCCCACTTCTGGCTAAGTCCCGGATAACTTATCTGGCAGATAATGACACATAAATTCTGAACAATTTTTGACTTATCTGGTAGATAGTGCGTATCTAGACTGTGAAATTAGCTGTTTGAATAGTTTTCAAAATAATGTTTTGTAGAGTACAAAATTGAATGTAGTCTACTTGTCTTAAAGTTTCTCCTTCCTTCCACAAGCCTTGAGGCAGCAATGTCTTCACATCTGGACCCAGCTTTATTGGTGCGACTAGCACCAAATGTCTTTGGAGGCACCTTTCTGTAGATGTTTTGTCACCTTTTTTATCCGCATCTGAATAAAATTAATTAATTGATATCACTAAGAAAAATATTTCTACAATACAACAAAATGGGTAGGTAATTATGGGAAAACTATATGAGCATCTTCTTAGGAAAATATACTCAATGATATTATTTTAAATGTTTTATTCTCATTACTCAACTGATGTATGTATTTCATGGCTATTTTTTTTTTATGTAGATTTAGGTAGAATGTATTACCTACCAGTCTCTAAACTGGCAAATTTAAACTGAGCCAGCTCTTCATTGGCAGCATCCTCCATGTCCTGGGCTGTGATTTTGCTCACTGCATCAATGTCCACATCAGCTGATTCATTTTTAAGAAGCTCTGCTTGAACCCTTTAAATATAGAAAAAGGTATTTATTACTTTATTGGCCAACAGGGCTCTTTCCACTTCTTTACCTAAAGTATTGGGAAGTTGAAAAATTGCCTGCTATCATTTGATTAATACTTCAAGAACAGAAACGTACAGAGGCGGAATGCCATAGGCAACCTTTGGGTAATGCAGAGACAAACAGTGGTAGGTTTTATGAGAAATTAAGTAGTAAATATTTATTTAATTATAAAGATACACACATACCTAAAAAGCAAAAAAAAAGAAGCAAAGAAACTAAAAGAAGCTATTTAAAATGTTCGACTTATTCTAGAGACATGCAAGCTTCAGAGTATCCAAATCATGGATTAGAAAATGTGAATGATAACTTACTTATTATTAATTCACTTACTTATCATTTTCATGTCTAATTTCATGGTCAGACTTCATGCTCTTTTCAATTTCTAGGGTGTACTGTAAATCCAAGTATTTCTTATACATCTCATTCAACGGTGGAGTGACCACTGGTAGTCTCTCTACACAAACTCCTGTTACAATATCCCATGATGATCTGGTACTAAGGCCTGTTAACAATATTAGTCTAGTAATAAATAAACTAAAAATTTAATTATTTACAAAATAACCTAAAAGTTATTTACCTCTTACAAAAATCCGGCGGCATAAGTTCACTTCTGCCTGAATAAATGTTTTCAACAACATTGTCACCAACTAACGTATTTAAATCTTAAATTGGGTATTTACACTTATTATCTATTCGTTCTTTTTACTTCCAAAGTTCCAAAATATCTAATTTTATTTTTATTTTCCCGTATCTGACAGATGCTCATATGTGTCAGACTGTCAGTGTGACTGACCATTGACATATTTCCTCTCTCAATGTGACCGACTGACTGTCAAGTGTCACTAGTGTCACTGACTGTGACATGCACGGCACAGCTGTTTAAAAGTTACTGATATTCTCGATGTGAATATCTATTATGTTATTATTCGCCTATTCAAAGATTACGCTAACTTCTTAGTGGGAGTAACTGAGACTGAACATTATTAATTTATTCCTGATTGCACCTACAGAGCTGACAGAGCATGAAGACGCCTCGGTCTGCTTATTCATACAGGCGATATTGTCAACACTTTCCATACAAACCAAGCGTTGCGTGTCACAGTTTACTCGTACTTCGACACAACGTGAACGACTGAACTGACTCCGCGATAATTTTGTGCTCAGTGGTACCGATAATAAAAGATGGGCACAGGTATAGATGGGCAATCCACCCGGGTTTAAACCCGGTGCTTTGATAAACACCCAATTTTGTGGGTGTTTACGGGTGTTTATCGGGTGTTTATCAAAAGCACCGGGTTTAAACCCGGTGGATTGCCCATCTATAGGCACAGGTCGATCGATCAGGTTAAGCTACGCTTGCCGTGGTTGGTCTGTGGATGGGTGACCAACATTACATATCGAAACCCCTCCGTGCCTCGGAAAGCACGTTAAGCCGTTGGTCCCGGCTGTCATTCGTGGATCTTTGACAGTCGTTACGGTTAGTCAGAAACCCGAAAGTCTGACAACCAAGAGGTATCGTATTACCCAGTAACTGGGTTGTGGAGGTCACATAGGCATTCGCTATATGTAAAATACTGGTATTCAGCTGCTTCCGGTTAGACTGGAACCCGACCCCAACATGGTTGGGAAAAGCTAGGCAGATGATGATGGTACCGATAATAAAACAAAGTGTTTTTGGTTCTTTCAGATACTCCACATTTGGTACTTTCACATTTGGTATAATATTAGACAGAGATAAGTTGAGATTAGTAATATTTCCAAGCTTATCGAGAATAACAACCGTCTGACGTTTTATAATTTTGTATACTAGCAACACCTCTTTGCCGATTCTGCCTTTTCCGGCTCTTGTGTCAAAGAAAGTAGGTGAATATGTTTGTAATTGCAAAAATCCATGAAAATCTCCTAAATTATATTATTTATCGATGTGATAGTGATTAATATAAATGAGGAATAACATAAAGCACCAGTTCTAAACTGTATTTCATATCTCAAACGTAAAACATAGCCTCCCGAGTTGACAAGTGTTACAACAAACAGGTTAAGTTCTGTAACTGAATTTATTATCGTTTTAGGCTTGACCATGAAGCAAATAGTTGCGAATCAAAAAGTGAAGATCCCTGAGGGGCTCACTGTACACGTGAAATCGCGGTTGGTGACAGTGAAAGGACCGCGCGGAGTGCTGAAGAGGAACTTCAAGCACTTGGCTGTTGACATTCGCATGGTGAACGCTCGGGTCTTGAAGGTAGAGAAATGGTTCGGCTCCAAGAAGGAGCTCGCCGCTGTCAGGACAGTTTGCTCGCACGTTGAGAACATGATCAAAGGTAATTGTTTACTTTTATTGTTATTCTACTAACTTGTGCTATAACCTGAAATATATTGGAGGTTAGTTTAGGACTCCCAGAGTATCAAGTTTACAAAGTCAAAGAAATCCAGTTTTCTAAAGATAACAGCAGTTTGTTATCTATCAGCACAGTTGCAAACTTGCAGTTGCAGTTTGCAACTTTGCTAACCCCTAGGGGTTAGCTTTAGTTTGCCAATATAGCTTTGGATATTGTAGTACAACAATGACTTGTTTCAGTGGCATTCTAACATAGTACCCTTAGATAGTCATAGCTTACTGTAACTGAACTTGCTGAACTTGTGAGTTACACTTAAAAAAAAACTTGATTACTTTTGGTAAGCATGGGCTTGGCCTGGGCAATATTTATTTTGAAGGGGCCTGTTTAATAGTGTCTGTGTAAGCACTATCTACCAGATAATATGAAAGCCAGAACTTATTTAGATTTTGTCACATGCTGTTAATCTTTAATTTTAGGAGGAATTTGATTACACTTCTTGATTGAGTTACATAGATGTGCACTTGCAGTAGATTAACACTGCTCACTGTACAAAATGTCTTAAAACCTGCCTTAACAAATAGATCAATTTCATGAATATTGTTAAAGTCATGAAAATGAAAGCTTGTACAAGTTAACCATTGAAGTCCAAATGCTAAGAACAGATTGTTTTATTTCAGCTTGGGAGAGAACTGAAAACAAACTTTGTTAAAGTTCATAACTATAGCAAAATTATATTACCTTTGATGTGTTGCCTAGCATTCTGCGTACTACCCAAAATGTTTCTTTACAAAGTTTGTGAATGCTATGTGTGCACAGATACACCTTGATAACGCAAGAGCAATTACTTCGTGTGCCAAAAATTGCACCAGCTTACATACAAAAATCGTAAGCCGCCAGTTTCGCGCTCAGTCCTGTGTACTGCTGACTGGGTGAGTGTGAGTGCTGGCGCTAGGCTCCGGGGGTGAGACATCACGCAGCGGCGTCTTTGAATTGATTTGATTTTCCCATCATTTAATAGTGCTTGTGACGTCATAGTAGGTGTCAAAAAAAGCACACTTGGTTTTCATACAGATTATGATACTTGCGTTGTCTAGGTCTATCTATATCTGTGTATGTGTGGTTTCAATGACCTATTGTATCAAACCTTATAACTTTTATTTACCAAACATATGTTTAAAGTGAATAAACCCATAATTATACCTATATTCTTTGTGAATACCAAAATATTACCGAGCCATCAACTTTTGCTGGTCTAGTTATGATGTGTCATAGGTCTCTCACCAACTTAGAAAAAACATTTCAATAAGCTATGTAGATTGACAACAAACATTATTGGGAATATTCACTGTACCTGTTTTATTAACCTTTTGAATTATTCACATTTCAGGTGTGACCAAGGGATTCCAATACAAAATGCGCTCCGTATATGCCCATTTCCCCATCAACTGTGTCACCACTGAGGGTAACAGTGTCATTGAAATCCGTAATTTCCTTGGCGAGAAATACATCAGGAGGGTAAAGATGGCACCTGGTGTGACCGTTGTCAACTCGCCCAAGCAGAAGGATGAACTCATCATCGAAGGAAACTCTCTGGAGGATGTGTCCAGCTCCGCTGCCCTGATCCAACAATCCACCACAGTTAAAAACAAGGACATCAGAAAGTTCTTAGACGGTCTTTACGTGTCTGAGAAGACTACTGTTGTACTGGATGAGATATAAGGACATAAAATAATTTTAATTTGACTTTATTTGTATTATTTACAAACCCACTACACACTCATCTGCCTAGCCTTTTCCCAACTATGTTGGGGTCGGCTTCCAGTCTAACCGGATGTAGCTGAATACCAGTATTTTACATGGAGCGACTGCCTATCTGACCTCCACAACCCAGTTACTGGGCAATACAATACCCCTTGGTAGGACTGGTTGTCAGACTTTCGGGCTTCTGACTAATAATAATAATATAATAATATATTTATTCAAAATTATAAGGCATGAAAATTAGTACAGTTTTGCTTAAATAAAAATTATATTGCTAAGACTTACGTGCCTGAACTAGGTAGTCCTGTGTTTCAGGCGAGAAGAGCTAAAATAGTCTTTTAAAATTAATAAATAATCGAAAGTTTACAATAGACAAATAATTATATGTTGAGTAGCTTAACACTTAGTTTCTAAACTTGATAAATATTTAACATAAGTGAAATTTGTATACCTATATTTACTTTAATACAGTTAGTAAATTTTCTGTTTCTTCATAAGACATACTTTGAAGAGCATCCTTGAGGATTCTCTTACAATTTGTATAGTTCACAGAATAAATGTTTGCTTTCGAGTTTAGTCTATTATATAGGAGAGGTCCAAGGTACAGGTAAAATTTGGATATAAAAGCATGCTTTGTTGAAATTTGTGGACAAACAATATCTTTACGTCTTTTATTAGTATATCTAGCGCTGTAGGGTAGAGCTTTGTGTTGTTTTAATACAATGCCCATAATAAATAGCTGTCGAACTGTTAATACTTCACAAGATTTGTACAGGAGGTTAGTAGGGAAAAGGAAAGGGCGGAAAGTAGAGACTTTGAGAATCGCCCTCTGAGCTCTCTCGATGGTTAGTAACTTTGTTTTACCCGCTCCACCCCATGTGGTAATACAGTAAGTTAAAATCGATTGACATAGAGCAAAGTAAACTTGTCTAACTAATTTTGGGTCAGCAATACAGCGTAACTTTTTAAAAACAAATATCAACTTGCGAATTCTATTATTTAAAGCTTCTATATGTTGTTTAAACGAAAGTGTGTCATCTATTATAACACCAAGGTATTTTGTTGTATTTGCCATTTTAATTTGAGGACAAACACATTGGTTATCTGTTGGAATTGTGCAATAATGAGCATATAATGTCGAGGTAGAGCCAGTTGATGTTTGCTTGCGCATCGAAAACTTAATATAATTTGTCTTGTCTGCATTTAGTGTTAGTGAATTAAGTTGAAGCCAATTATTAACAATATTAAATCCGTGTTGCGCAACTTTGTAGACATTTTTTTCTGAATCAGCCGAGAATAGAAGGGCAGTGTCGTCGGCATAAGAAACAATTTGGCCATGATCTAGACTTAGATTACAAAGATCGTTTATGTATATCAGAAATAATGTAGGCCCTAAAATACTTCCTTGAGGGACTCCGAAGGACGTGTTTTTTTTATCCTCGCTGAGAACATCTCCAATTCTTACACATTGGGTACGATCTTCTAGATAGCTCTTAAATAGTTTCAGCTGGGTGCCTCTGATACCTATGGTTTCAAGCTTGTGCAACAGAATAGGAATAGAAACCGTGTCAAACGCTTTGGCGAGGTCCAGGAAGATTCCTGCTGTGTGGTTACCATTATCAAGTTCTTGTCCTAGATAGTTAGTCAGATGATGTACGGCATCGTCTGTTGACATTTTAGGCCTAAATCCAAACTGCCGCTGAGACAAAATTAATTTATCCTCCAAGTATTTGTAAAGCCTTTTATTTATAATTTTTTCTAATATTTTAGACATAGAAGGCAGTAACGAAATAGGTCTATAATTTGTGACTTGATCTTTACTGCCTGATTTATAAACGGGGACAACAACAGCTTTTTTTAGGCACTCGGGAAAAACACCTGCAGATAAACATTTTTGGAAAATATAAGTTAGTGGCGGTACCAAAATGTGCTTGAACTGTTTAATAATTTTATTTGATATGTTATCCCAGCCAACTGCACAGTCGTCTTTCAAACTCATAATTATCATTTCTACCTCAGTCTCGTCAGTGTCTAGCAATGCAAAGGATGATAAAATAGTGCTACACGTAAATGGTGTGCTTGTTAAATATTGCGATTGGCCCCGAACTTTTTCAGCCAAACACTTTCCCACGTTAACAAAGAAATGATTTGCAATGTTGGCAGATGTTAGCTGTGATGAGTGTGCTTGTAATAAACCTGAAGATGACTGATTTTGTTTCGAATTAAACGTTACACTTTTAATAAAATTCCAGATTTTTTTACTATTTGTACCAGCCTTTTCTAGTGCAGTTTTATCGTAGTTGTTTTTTACTTTTTTTAGAAGATCATTACAAAAGTTACGATATCGTTTATACGACAGTTGCAAAATTAAATTATCTGGATTGGATTTAGCTTTAATATGCAGTTTATCTCTATTTTTCATACAGCGAATGAGTCCTGTCGTGATCCATGGTTTTATATTGTATTCTTTGTTTTTTAGCCGAGATATGACAGTATTCTTCTGAATTGCATATTGTACATGTTTAATTAAGTATAACATACAAAACTGCGGATCAGCGGAATCGTAGACTGGGTCAAATTCGATATTGCGTAAGTCTTCTTCAAGTTTGTTTACATTTAAACGCGAAGTTGTGCGAGTGACTACTTTTGGTAATTTACAATTTAAAATAAGTAGGTTAGCACTGTGATCGGTTATTGTTGAATTAGTTACAAGGGCAAGTGCGGGGAAATTCGACTTGAGTATTATATGGTCCAAACAGGAGCCACTTTGATGTGTAGGAAGCGTGTGAGCGGGAAGCAAGCCATGGAAAGCGCATAGGTTAAGGTATTCCTCAGCGGCTGCGTCAGCACTTTCTGGAAGAATATTGATATTAATATCTCCAATTAGAATTGTATTTTTGAAAGATGATAGATTCTGCAAGGTGTCGTTTAGAGAGTCGGTGAAATTGTTTATATTTCTAAAAGAGGGAGGTCGATATAAGGCAAGAATCGCTAATTCTGACCCAATTTTAATTAACAATCTGTTACAGTCGTGCATATTTGGTTCCTCGACAGACACATTGAGATGGTTTCTTGCGTAAACTACCACCCCATCGTTCTGATTGTAATTTATATTACTTTTATACATATTATATCCCGGAATTAGTGGTATGTTATATTGTTTGGAAAGCCAACATTCGGTTAAGACAATAACGTCACAGTTTATGTCTAGACGTTGTATAAAAATGTTAAAATTGTCGAAATTCTTAAAAATACTGCGAATATTTTGGGTTAGAACGGTTAGTGGACTAGTGTAGGAGGAGAGATATTGTTTACAATGCTCTACGTCACAAACATGGCATTCAGATACAGAGAAATTATCTATGTCACTAATTAAATTATTAATCATAATTATAACTAAATATAAAAAATAACAAACAAAACAAACAAGGCTAGAAAGATACGTTATTAACGGCGCTCTTAGGCGCCTCCATAATCAATAGTATTTATGTACCTCTTTTCAGCCATTAGTTTCGCCGGACAGTCAACTGCACTTGTCTTGTGATTGCTCGGCTTTTTGAAGTGCAAGCAAGTAGCGCATTTCGGTTCCTCAGCCTTCTTTGTGCATTCTTTAATGGAATGACCCAGATCACCACAGTGGCCACAGGTAGGTGTGGTTTCCCGGCATGATTTGGCTGCATGCCCGTACTGCTGGCACATATAACAGCGTGTGACTAGAGTAAAGTCTCTTACAGGGCATGACGACCAATTCACAAACACTCTGTCTTTAGATATCAGGGCTTTGCGTATGTCTGCAGATACTTCTATTATATAATTACAGGTCTCAGCGTCCTTCTTACCTGACTTATGGCTTAACTTAATGGAGGTCAAAAAGGTCTCGAGGCTGTAGTCCTGTAGGTTCTCGGCTAAATTCTGGTGGAACAAACAAGTAAAAACTTCCTTTTCTTGCATGGACGAGGGCACTCCGATAACCACTACTCTAGGCTTTCTTTTTGGGGGCTCGTCTACAGTAAGGCCTGAATTTGATAACTGCATCGATTTTTTCACCTTCTCAATGTCGTCTTTTGTTTCAGTGCTGATAATGACACCGCCATTTTTCGTCTTACGCAGTCCTCTTACCTGAAGCTTCATTTGCTCTGGGCATATAATTTTTTGGACAAGTGTTTTTGTCTCCTCACTCGACTTTAGTTTGTCGTTAGGGTATATCGCCACTGAGCTTAAATTTATTGGCTGTATGTAATTGTTGGTACCTTTTTTAACCATATCAGCAAAGGAAGTTCCGGTTTTTTGTTTGATAGAAGCTCCGATTGTCAGCTTAAGGTCTTGCAGTTGCTGCGACAGATCAATTTGGTCTTCGAGTGTTTGGACGGTGGTGTGGGCCCGGACAGCATTCATCTTCAGGGACTGTAATGACTGTAGTGACTACATGTAATGACTGTTAAAGATCCACAGATGACAGCCGGGACCAACGGCTTAACGTGCTTCCCGAGACACGGAGGGGTCTCGTTATGTAAAGATGGTCACCCATCCACAGACCAACCGCGGCAAGCGTAGCTTAACCTGACCGGTCGACCTGTGCGGCTGTTATTATTTAGCCACGGGCCCCTCAAACCCACTTACAGACAAAAATTATACACTTTAGACCTTTGAGAGTGTAGTTGATAAATCTGACATCAGCTCAATTCTTCATCTCAATTTTGCATTGCTGGATTGACACTAAGGGTCAAATCACACCGAGATGGCAGCGAAGCGGCGAGCAGTTTCAGTGTCATATAATTTTAAACTTGATCGTCATTACTATAACACATAGTATCGCTTGAGAAACTTGAAAAGGCGCGCGGCGCCGCGAGCACTCCGACGACTCAAGTTTCTCAAGTGATACTATGTATTATAGTAATGAATATAAAGTTTAAAATTATGTGACACTGAAACTGCTCGCCGCTTCGCTGCCATCTCGGTGTGATTTGACCCTAAATATCCATACATTTGTTTAGAACCGGAGTTACCGAAATAGCTTGCAGAGTAAGCAAACTGAAGTGGCATGGGGTGGCCATGTTTGTCGAAGGACCTTTGGCCGGTGGAGCAGACGAGTCCTTGAGTGGAGACCGCGTATCGGCAAGCATATTGTGGGACGCTCCCCAGCTAGATGGGCGGACAACCTAAAGAAAGTGGCTGGGACGGACTGGATGCGGAAGGCGGAGGACAGCGTATTGTGGCGCAGCCTGGGAGAGGCCTATGTCCAGCAGTGTACTGCAATAGGAAGAGTTGATTGATACATACATTTTGATTCTTATTAGATGATGCCGATTATTAGCTGATTATGACCAGGGGGCCTAAAAACTAAAAAGGCCACTTTGGCAGAATCATAAAAGGATAACATAATGGACGTATCAAATCCCATTGGTGAAACATTTTTCAGTTATTTTTTTTTTGTCTGTGCTAAAATACCAATCAATCCAATCCCAATCTCTTTGATTATACCTACGTAGAGTCTTCGCCATATAATAATTTTATCCTTTTGGGGGCCTAAAAAGTGGCCTTTTTAGGCCCCCAGATGATGTGCACGATTACCTACTAATTTGGCTTATAAATTGCCTTCCCCAAGGCGCTGACCTGCACGCAGGGCTTGGAATCAGTACCAAAAGTACAGGTTCTGTACCGGTACTATGTCTGTTTTCTCACTCGAACTTACGGAAGTATTTGTTTGGTTCAGATACTGATGAAATACCAATAGTACATGTACTATGGTACCGGTATCACACCAAAGCCAATGGCCGGTATCATTTGCGTTTCCAAAAATACCGGTATTTCCAAGACCTATCTACACAATATGTTACGTCAACCGGATACAGTTGTCACATAACTCGGTGGTTGCAAGCGCTACTGCTGAGCAGCATGAGGTCCTGGGTTCGATTCCAAGATCGGGCAGTTTTAGGTATTGGGTTTCCTATCAAGAATTGTGTCGCTGACTCAGACAGGGCCACCATCAGGGATTTTAATTTTGATAACACAAAAAAAAATCGCTAATTAGTCGAAATTTGTCGGTTTCTGGTTCAAAAGACATAAGGGTTTATAGGTGGCCGATCTGGAGTCTCCCCAGCAGGGCCACATTTATATCTCAAAAACTAGGGCATCTAGCGAAGATCTGTTTTTTCCCATAAACCCTTAAGTATATCTTTTGAACCAGTGACCGAAAAATTCTGATATTTGGCAACTTTCGACATTTTTTTTGTTATCAAAATTAAAATCCCTGATGCCCTGCCAGTCAGTGACACGAATGAACGAGCTTTTTGTGTCTCCGTTTGGGAATTATAAAAAAAAATTGTCTTCATTCTTAGAGCTCCATGGAAAAGTAAGGTCTACTACATTAAAAACAATAATCGATTTTCAACGTAAATAATTTTATTCAAACTATTCTATTGAACATCACTAACTCATAAACATTGTACATCTGCAAATATGGATGTGGATTAAAATATTAAACTACATGTTAAAAGACATTATACACTTAATTTGCACAAACTCAATTTATTATTAAATAAAATTCCTACTTACAAATGATAAAATAAATAGCTTTAAAAATAAACCATTTTCGTGACTATGGTGTTAATACATTGATATAGAATCTTAAAAATAAATTATAATTATTATTATTTACAATACACAACAAAATCATAAAAAGGAATCACGACAAACGACAGTGAATATAACTTTGTGTAAAATAGTGCTCGGCCAATATCGCTAATATAAACAGTGTCAAACCTCTGGTGGATTTAACAATTTATCAGTACTAATGCACCAATTATGTTTGTCGTAATGCCTTTCTTGTGTCGAAGTTTAAAATATTTTGTAATAATCGTCGTTAGCATGTCATGTAATATAGTCATTAGCATGTAATAGTTAATTAATACTTTAACATTCGCATTATATTTGAAACATATTAATAAAATATTTAAGTACCATTGTTTTTAATATTTAAAAGTATGTGCATCGTATTGTTTATACTAAGGTAATACATAATACTCAGGGGTAATCATTACTTTGTTATTGGGGACATAATAATTAGAAATACATACGCCATGACGTAACAACAAGTATATTGCAACCTAAGCTTTACATGCTCGCTTCTAGTGCCATATTTGCAGATGAGCATCAATTATTCCGTAAGAAAATAAAATTCTCAATAAATAAATGTCAAACACTATTTAAATCGGTGAGACATTTCACACCATATAACACAATTGCTTACTATAAAAATGATCAACAAACAACTTTGCACCTCGCCTAAAGTGTCAAGGAGGACAACGGAGTGCAGAAATGTCATGAGATTCAATGGTTACGATACGATATAGGTTGCCGCTTGAGCAAATAATCCTGATTATGTACGTCTTACACTAGCCATGCGTGAGGTGGGTCCAACTACACAGCGTAACTATATCATAACTAGTAGGTATACATTTTATATAGCGGGTCAACATCACCTGTGCACGTGATTCGTCTCATACGAAAAATCCACTATCTGAATAATGTAATTATAGTAAACTCTAACTCTGACAAAAATTCAAAATGTATCTAGCAACCTGAGTAAATTAACATGTATAATACCATTTTAAAAGGTTATTAAATATACAATAAATTTACAGTTAATTGAAGCACAATTAGTGGGCTTTGTCAAATAATTAAAATAATAATTCGTTATAAAACTTGCATTCGACGACACATCCTTGTTAATAGATTTGCACGATAAACATAAGCGTAAGTATAGTGAACAACAGTGAATGCTATTAATAGCGAGTTCTTGGTCAACAATTTTATCCACATGTGACAATTTACATTAATTTTAGAAATAATCTCTTTAACGCTAAATTAACTCCGATATGGTCTATCTATGAAGCGGTGATTGAAGAAAGTCTGATCGTAATTCTAAAAAGACGCGAAAATCGCACGCTTAGCGCGCATATAACATGGCGGCGACGCGGGACGCTCTACTGTTTATTGCTGTCGGGAGGAGTCGCGCGGTCGCGGGACTTGGTAAAAAATATCGGAGCCGCACCTTCGTACGTAATGATTGCGAGTGGACTCGAGGCACTATGATAGGTACTAATTAGGTAGTACGTGGCTGCGGGGCTCGGGCTGCGCTATGGCACGCTACGTCACGCTGGCGCGCTGGCACGCTACGTCGCGCCGGCACGCTACAGCGGCTCGCGGCGCGGCACCCACACGCTGGGCCCGCTCTCCGTCGTGATCACCGCCTTCACCTTGGCGTAGATCTCCTCCGGCGTGTCGCCCGTCACCACCGCTGCAGACACACAAAACATTTATTGCAGGGCCTCAAGTCTGCTATTACAATAGTGTCAGAATGGTCTATCATTGATTTCATAATTGTTGATTTTGACAAGTTTGGTAATCTACTAATATAATGGCGTCATTATGACTTTCCAATGGTCAACCACTGACACTCCATTGAAAGAAATGGCATAGAATGGTAATCTCGTACAAAATGAAAAATTAATTACTGACTTACGCGGTAATCTGCAAAAATTTGACAGTTCCTTTGATAAGTGACCTACCATTAGAACGTCATTGTGCAGTCATTGCTTTTAATTCGTTACGAGTATCGTGTAATTCCTGTGCCATTGACCGACCAATGATCAACCAGTATGAATTTAGCAGATTACGAACTTTTAGCAAAATGACAATGGGATGGTGGTGGGATCGTGTTGGAATGACGAATTTATAAAAATAGCAGACTAGGGCCCCAGGTTATATGCTAAGCCCATGTACGCACGGGCGATTTTTTATCGAGCACTCATTTTTTACGAGGGCTAAATATTCATTCTGATGTCTCAATTTGAGACTAGCTACAGCAACTGGTTTACATCTGTGGCTAAGATGCCCTAAATTAATCAAAGTATACTAACCGGTGAAATATTCGGCGAATTCCTGTTCCATTTTTAGCGCACGTTCGTAAGTTTTCTTCGCTTGTTCTTCAGTCATTCGCTTATTCATTTCCCTGTTAACATATTTAAAAATTAATGACAAAATGTCAGATAATATAGTACTTCATCATTTCAGCCGAAAGACGTCCACTGCTGGACATAGGCCTCCCCCAAGCACCTCCACTTCGACCGGTCCTGTGCTTCCCGCATCCAACGGGTTCCTGCGGCCTTCACAAGGTCATCGGTCCACCTTGTGGGAGGCATTCCAACGCTACGTCTTCCGGTACGTGGTCGCCACTCCAGAACCTTTCGGCCCCATCGGCCATCTATTCTGCGAGCAATATAGTACTTGTCGCAACGAAATAAGTATTTGTTGTGTACTTACATTATAGACTCTATGCTCTTTGGTTTTATAAATATGGCAATTGGGTAAAGTTGCGCCACTTGTAATCTCTTGATTGCATTGCCGCTCACATCCAAAATGCAATGTTTGCCCTGCAATAAAACAAAACGAATGACATGTTAACATTTTAGGATTTTTTAGAGAAATCGAAAGTGTTATCGTACAAGTATATAGTAGTAGAACTGAAACGCACACGTTTTTCGGCGTTATGGGCATGTACACATTGTCTAGGCTCTAGAGCTTAGTTTAGAGCGAGCATCCTGAGGGCCTAAAAAGGCCACTTTGGCAGAATGATAAAAGGATAACATTATGAATCATAATGGACAGTTAACTGTTAAGTTAATCCCGAAAGCAGCCCGCCCGCCCGCCGCGGTTCAGACCGAAAGTCTGACAACCAGTCTTACCAAGGGTATCGTATTACCCAGTAACTGGGTTGTGGAGGTCAGATAGGCAGTCGCTCCATGTAAAATACTGGTATTCAGCTGCATCCGGTTAGACTGGAAGCCGACCCCAACATAGTTGGGAAAAGGCTAGGCTGATGATGATGATGAACTGTTAAGTTTATCGTATCAAATCCCATTGGTGAAGGATTTACAGTTATTTTTTTTTGTCTGTGCTAAAATACTAGTCAATCCAATCCAAATCCAATCATAATCTCTTTGATTATACCTACGTATTACAGCGAAAAAAAGAAAAACACGGACTGTCTTCGCCATATTATGATTCATAATGTAATCCTTTTATGATTCTGCCAAAGTGTCCTTTTTAGGCCCCCAGTAATAAGTGTCTGAATAGTGAATTCAGGTGCAAGTGCAGGCTATTCATTGGTCATACTACGATTTCATAAAACTGTAGCTACCAGTCTTTTATTACCGCTCGGGGTAGCGCCCATAACAAAAATTTAATGCTTCAAAAATCTTTTTACCAGCCAAACAAATGAGCTTTTAAACTTTTGTTCTATACACCAAAATAACATAGATGCCATCAACCAATAGGGGTTTATACACAGCTTCCCAATATAAATATTATCTTGTCTGGGCTCGGATGACGTCAGAGGGGCGCTTTTGATAAATCATTTTGTGAAATGTATTGAAAAAAAAAATTCAAGATGGCGTAGTTAGTTCCCATTTTGGTCACGCGCCTAAAGCTTATTGTATTCGTACCTTCTCTGCGACTTCCCTAACAGAGGCGACGGAGGTACCGTACAAGTTGTCGTTGTACTGTCCCGCCTCAATGAACAGGTGGTTCTGTATGTCGCGCTCCATCTGCTCGCGGCTCGCTACGAAGTGGTAGTCGCGACCGTCCACCTCGTAGTCGCGCCGCGGGCGGGTCGTGTCTGGAATGATAGGATAGTTCATTGAAAATAAATTACAATGAAAAAGCTTAGAAGTAAAGTGCCAGTCTGGGTTCGAACCCACGACCTTGGGGCTGTTACCATTGGGCCACCACAGCCCTCAACAAGCAAGTTTGATGGGACTTATTGTCATCTGCAACCGACTTGCAATGTGTATAGTGTGTATTTGCAAGGATTTCGGGCGATGCTTACAAAATCGTTCAGTCAAGCTCGTCACCACCTATTTTATGTTGCTCAGGATCTAATTCCTGGAGCGCAAGTTACTAGAGTCAGTTAGTAGTTAGTTACTAAGTAGTCGTAAAGTCAATTGCACGATTATGGTAAGATTTTTTCCGTCGTACGTAATCGTGTTTCAACGGAAAAAAAACCGGTCAAGTGCGAGTCGTACTCGTGCACCGAGGGTTCCATACAAATTTGTAGGTATGTAAATACAAATTTACGGTTTTCAGAATTTTTCCTGTACTTGTGCTGCATGACATTGCTTCTTGCTAAATTTCATGATTCTAGGTCAGCGGGAAGTACCCTATTGATTCCCTTGAGTGTCGGAGTGTCGAAATATACGTTTTTGCGGCATAAACGACCGTATCTTTTTTTTACGTTAACTTAGAAGTTTGATTTTTTCACAGCTTCAAGGGACTGTAGACTTGGGTATATGGTTTTAATTTAAAGGGTCTTGAGAAACAGACAGACGGACAACAAAGTGATCCTATAGGGGTTCCGTTTTTTCCTTTTCAGGTACGGAACCCTAAAAAGGGTTGAAAAAAACCATGAGCTACCTGTCCCTGCCCTTACATGATTCGGAAGTCAATACTGAGTTAGATCTAGATTTAGAGTGAATCATGCGCATAAAGATACTTACGAGGCACGCAGCTGCCGAATTTCTCAGGGAACTCAGATATTAGATCGTCGTTTATTCTGTCCTTGAGAGGGCCCAGGATTATGACCGGTCGCGTGTAAGTAATGGTCAACTGTTGTACGGTCTCATACGATAGCACCGTTTCATCTTGACCTGTAAAGATTACATTTTTAGTATACAAATAAAATATATTTCAAAATTTTCTACCTCCTCGGAGAAGACAGTCAAAGTGCCCATCTATGTGCGTTAATTTGATCTTTACTTTGTTAAATTAAAGGACATGTCTCACTATTATTCTACAACATTATATCCAGCTCAAATGGTAGTTAAGTCGCTTAGATTCGTGTAACCATAACCATTTAAATGTGTACACAACATCATTCGTGCGATATGTGCCGATATCAAAGTAACTTAATACGTGCAAAACTTGTGCTGCAAAATCAACCTATTTTTATATCCAAACACAATAATTAACACGTTTATGCAACTCTAAAGAAAACTTCATCTTATGGACACACAAATGTTCAAAAGTTTTAGTATTAAAGAACATGACATTCTACATTCTTTATGAGACTATTATCAAGTTTTACCTAAACCTAATTTGTATATTTCTGAGAAGCAAATAACCTAATAGTAAAGTGTATAAATATAACAAAAACTATAACAGTTGTCGGTATTGTTTCGACTTACATAGCGAGAAGGTATGCATTAAAACACCTGCCTGCTACGCAAAATATAATTCTGCAATAAAATTACAGTTCGACACAAGAAATAATCATTCGTCATGGCCTTTATTAATTTTATTGTGCGACTTCGTACGAAAACATGAAAAATTATGGGGAATTTATGAAATATTTCTTGAATATCGAATTGTATTATGCTTTCTTCTAAATTACTCTAAACAACATGAATCTGTTCACTACTAGCCAAGATTAAATAAAAACCTGATTGTCTTGCCAACATGTTTCAAGGTATGATTTATTTAATTCTGGCTCAATAATTATGCCCATCAATATCATCTTCAACGGAAGTATAATAATAAGCAAGTGTACACATTTCAATACAACAATTACATGTATGTCAGCGACAGCTACGCTAATAAAATAATTACAGCATCCCTACACATCTGAAGCGATAAAAACTAACTCTAAAAGAAACCAGCACAGCGTAGTTTTGAAAACGAAAACAAGCTCTTATGAGAATGTCGTGAGATCGAGAGTACATCTGAAACATGCCAGTGACGTAGTGTGTAGTGTAAACTAAAGGCAAAGCGCGTATAACTGTGCGAACATGCGTGGCGCCTGAAGCATCAGCTAGTGTGACAGAGGCGGCTCTTGTGTCCTCGTGTGCTTCCAGTGGCCCCACACTCCCTCCACAACCAACTAGCTAATCAATCGAGGCTCGAACAGCTGTTCGTACCCTCCGTACGAGTGACCCAGTGTGTGACGGCGGAGCTTCGCCCACAGCCGCCAACTAGTGAGCCCGGCGTGATTCAACAATTTAGAAACAATGATCCAAACACTTTCGTGAGCTCGATGGTATAATATTTTCGAGTGCGGAGAGGCTATTAGAGTAATCGCGTTGTATGAATTAAAAAACAACTGAACATAAAGAAAGTATGACAAATAATAAAAAAACTGGAGTGTTATTGAAATGAAAACTACATTTCTAATTGATGATCATAACCAGAATGCGGGAGGTAAGGTATCGGCTACGGCACTCGCAAGCTACGCCTCACTCCCAAAACTTACTCTCGTCCTCGAGATAAATGAGCGTTATCTCCTCCATCATGGGAAGTTCCACTCGGTACAAGATTTCCCCTACACGTAGAAAAATTAACGTTACATATATTTATAATAAACGCAGCAATATGCGTCCGTACAGAGGTACGGGACTAGGGATGGGGAACCTCCGTTCGGGCAGAATGATCGATAGGTACGTTCGACATCACTCCCTAGCATGGTTGTATAGCAGAACTCTACAAGTTCGTGAATAGCGGTTGGGAAAATAAATAGCAAATAATAAAAACTCGTCTCATAGACGGGATGATATGTATCGTTGGCTTCGGTTAGGCAACTAGAAGCACGGGACGGCGGCCGACGTGTCTCAAACCAACCCGTGTGCTCGCTGCGACCACTTCTCATTATCAACATTAACTACTTGTGGAACACCAAATCGTAATTTCTAAGCTCTCATCACACGCCCATGTTTCATGATTTACAAACACATTTTTTAGGTAATCTGCATGGATATTGTGGTAACAAAGCCTCATAACTATCACAATTGCTAAGTAACACAGCTTGCTTAGAATTGTATTGAAAACATTGGTCACAGCTAATATCCATGGTTGCATGAACACCTTATATTTAAAATCTTACTAAACACAGTAGTGTGATAAGAGCTGCTTATAAAAAAAAAAAAACTATCTAACACACAGAGGTAATAAGTACATAGCTTGTCACCGGTTCGCCGGTCGCCCACAACATCGTATTATTCGACAAGCGACAATGATAATTATGCCGATTACTGGCAACATTGCTAGACCTATATTTTAATATTATAGGCATCACCATGCGTCTCCAAACACACTACAAGCGATAATTTACTCACATAGATCCGGTACATTTTGATTCAAAATAGATAATAGTACAATTCACTACACTGTGATGTTTTAGATGTTCACACAATAATGGTCTGTGTTCCTTGAAGATCAATTTTGAGTGTGTTTCAAATATGTTAGATTTCACATTGTGATGATCAATCAAATTATTATAAGGATAAAATACATATAGTACAATAGAAAAAATAAGATTCATGATATAAATATTGTTTAAAAAATTGAAAATTACGACTTGGACAAAAAAAAAAAAATAGGGTATATAATAATATATACTGAAAAATCAATGTACCTAGGGCAATCAGGCTGACCATCTCGTTTTGTTTAGTTACTGCTTAGCCTTGTGGCTTTGTAAGCATGTAACTCAGAGTGATGTTAATCATTACAAGTTCATGTTCATTATTTCCACAGTAAGTATCGGATTGCCCTCAGTAATCAACAGTGTACTCTTATTTCGTCGTAACGCGTGAACCGTTCACGAAGGCAGCTTTATTAATACGTTTGACATCGAACGTGAATTGGTTCTGTGGTTAGAAAAAGCGAATAGCCCCAATGTAAAACGACCTAACTTTAAATAGTGGTTATTTATTAGCAGCCGCATGAAAAAAAAACTGCGTAATGACCTACATACGATTAACAGCACAGTAGCGAAAGTAATAAATATGAGAGGACAAGGGAATGTGCACTTACCGTCCGCGTTAGCATCCTCCTGTGTGTAACAAAGCATGAAAGCTGTAACAAAATTGTTTTATTAGTTTGTCTGTGCAGCAAAGCCGGTACTTAGACATACACCAAACCCCTGTGACGCAGAATGCGAGGGTGAATTACCAATTACTTCGTCGCCTTTGCACAAAACATTCTGATTAATTCGTCGAACTCTTGAAATAGAATCATTATCATATTACATGTACCACTGCACCATATAATACATTATTTATAATGTTTGTGAACAGTTAATGATATTTAAATGTATGAGAAGTGATTCACGTGCTTTGAATGTGTGTATAGTAGTGAGAGGGAGTTAGGACATTGTTTGAACTTACGTTCTTGGTCTGAACCGTCTTCAGATTTGCCGTCCTCTCGACTCTTCATAAATGGGAACTTTCTGCTGAACGACAGTGTTTTCTTTTTTCTTTCAAGTGTTGATTGGCTCTGAAATCGTATATCATCATACTAATATTATAAAGGCGAAAGTTTGTGAGTGTGTGTGTGAGTGCGTGTGTGTGTTTATATGTTTGTTACTTCTTCACGCTCAAACGGCTGTACTAAATTTGATAAAATTTTGTATGGAGGTAGCTGACACCCTGGATTAACATATAGGATACTTTTGATCCCGATATTCCCATGGGATCGACACTTACGCGGGTGAAACCGCGGGGCGCAGCTAGTAAATAATAATTGTTACAACTTCAACTTTGAAATACATTTAGTTGAATCTTGAACCATGTTGTGAATAAAATATTAGCAGTATTATAGTTTTCAATTCTAGATTTATGTTCTAGCTAACAAATATCGTTACTAATAAAGAATATAAAAAATCGATAAACATTAATTTAAAGTTAAGTTTTATCCAGTCACGACAACATTAATATAGTTAAATAATAACTAAAATGTTAGTTTATTTATTATAAATTTATTTACGTAACTGATTTATATAAAAGCAACCTTAACTCGATTGGTTTCGTTTTCACAACAACCAGGGTATTTTATTTATGTACTAACAGAGTGGTAAAGAAATGGAAAGCTAATGCTCGTATAGCTTTCTTATCGATCAAAGTTGTTGTGGATGGGTTTGTGTTGGACTATTTGATGCGTTCTATATTTCTGCCGAGCTGATCGTAACGCGAATCATCATTTGCCTAGCCTCTTCCCAACTATGTTGGGGTCGGCTTCCAGTCTAACCGGATGCAGCTGAATACCAGTATTTTACATGGAGCAACTGCCTATCTGACCTCCACAACCCTGTAACTGGGTAATACGATATCCCTTGGTAAGACTGGTTGTCAGACTTTCGGGCTTCTGACTACCCGTAACGACTGTCAAAGTTCCACGAATTACAGCCGGGACCAACGGCTTAACGTGCTTTCCGAGACACGGAGGGGTCACGGTATGTAAAGATGGTCACCCATCCACAGACCAACCGCGGCAAGCGTAGCTTAACCTGACCGATCGACCTGTGCGGCTGTTATTATTTAGCCCCTGGACGGGCACGGATCGATACGCGAATGTCATTATAAAATCATACAGCTACCCCATTTTTAGACAATGCGTCGCCCAAGTTACGCCAAAACATCGAGATCTCCGCCTTCCGCAATCAAGTCTGTCGCAGTCCCTATCAATTTATCAATCCGGCATTGTAATTACTAAGGTAACGATTTTTGTAAGTTTTGTCCATGCAATGATATAGATAATGAAGAACATTGAAGTACCCACAGTGCTAACAGGTGTGCCTTGACCCTGGAACTTGACTTGTCGGTCTCGAGCTCTCTGCTTACGCTCCCATCGTCGCTTTGACGGGATGATACCGATCGCGTCTGAGTCTGATTTGTCCAGCCGCCTGTAATCAAACAATTAAACATGAATATTTGTAGTCATAGTAATGACAAAACAAATTGGAACAATTAACGGCTTATTTTAGGAATAATGTTTGTTGGTCAGCTGATTACGTTAATGGCCAGCATATCATAATGTGTCAAATCAAAAATCCCTTTAGGATTCCAACCATACTTTGCCTGCTTGAAGACACGACGCAATTTGTACAGTAACAAGCACCAATATGTCAACACTCGGCTACATTAATTTGCGATTTTTTTCACGAAATAACGAATGCAACGTTGAAATACGACACTTTACATATACCTACGGGTTCGAAAATACTATGTTCCTACTGATATAAAATTTCATTCAAAAATAAAGGAGAAAATCGCCTTTGAATAAAGCCAAGTGTATACATACTTCTGCTCGTGACTGTACAAGCTGATACATGAGTTGGGTTTTTGTCGAAAATAGTCCTTAAAAAGTACAATAAATGTTAACAATATAATGCTACTGTACCTAGCTTGCCACCATTCGTCGTCAGAAGCGTTGGTAACGTGCAGAATGTCTCCGTATCTGAATGGTAAACCTCTTGAAGGCAGGCCGTCGTCCCGGATTGGATCGTAGTCGAACAATGCTCTGAAAACGATATTATTATACCATGTATATTACAATCATGAACATAGCCGATACGATATGAGGAAATATGCACCTTTTTCCTTTAAACTACTATTAATGATTGCTGTAAAATCCAAATGATTTGGTGTCTGGGTACAGAGTTAATTAATCACAAAGCTGTAGTTGAATGGATTTAGAAGAAATGTTGATTGTAGGTAGACTTTATCATAATTTAGCACAACATTTAATCCAAGGAAAAATATCTATGTTAACGAGGATATGTTTATATAATTAATCGCAGTTTTACTACGAATAATCACGACTGGAAGGAAAAATATTTTGCGTATATAAAATTATTCAGTAAATAAATGGCAGTGATCTTACCTAACATAAAGGGATCGCTTTTGAGATGTTCGCAGAAGCGTATGATGCTGCTTCAGTTCGTTGATACGCGCTTCGAACTTGTTGTACTCTTGAGGTCTATATACAACTGTTAACTTCACATTCTGTCCCGTGCTCTGAAATGTTATAAGATTTGTGGTGAGATACTGTCAGTCAGTTAATGCCGTGGATCGAAAGGGATTTCATTGCACGGCATTGAAAGACGCGTCACGGGCTCCCGCGGCGGGATGCCATGGCGTCCGGCGGTAGGCAACGGCATGCCAAGGACTCCGGCGCTCGTTCTGACATACCGCCGCGGGATGAGGGCAGAGAAGCGGAGAAGTCGCTGGAATGCCGCGGTATCTAAGCGGCTAGTGTGCGCGCTGACTGACGGCAAAACCCCTTGCCATGCCGTCCCGGTCTGCGTAGGCCTTAAGTGGATTGCATTCTGCCCCCGACTTCGACCGCGTAAAATTTCGGCCCCCGACCTCCTATCGGCCCCCCCGTTCGCTTAGCGTTCTTTCTGATTTTTTTTTTCTGGGGTCCTAAGTGTCGTAGCGTCATGTTAAATAGTTTCAGAGATTAGTACATTCAAACAAACTCTTCCAGCTTTATTATTAGTATAGATGTTAAGCTTAACCAGTAAGGTAATCGTCAATCCACATAACATTGACCATTAGACTGATTATAAACGACAATATCAACCTTTATCTTACGTCTCGTTTCATAGAGATTTACATTCCAGAGCACAATAAATAACCTGCAAAGCTAATTAATATCTTAACTTTCAATTATAAACGATCCACTTCCTTATTCATATCAACACTAACAATGTCATACAATGCATCCAGTAGTTTTCGAATGACACTACAACAATTTATTGGCTCCTACTCAATGCTACTGGTATATTGATACTTTAGTAAATAGAATCATGATAATATAGATTACCTTCAAAGCTTTAGCGGCTTGTTCGTGCGTGGCGTGAGTAATGTCTACGTCATTGACGGCGAGGAGTCGGTCGCCGCGCCGTAGCTGGCCCGAGCGCTCGGCGGGCCCGCCGGCCAGCAGGAACGATACGTAAATGCCGTGGCCATCTTCACCCCCGACAATGTTGAACCCAAGCCCTTGCTGACCCTTCTCGAGGTCAACGACCCGGGACTCTTCATTGCTATCCGTAACATCCTCCCGACGCAGTGAATTCGCTGCGCTCGACGCTGTCTCAGTATTTTCAATCGTCATTCTCGTGGCTGTGTGTGCAATATTTAACATGATAAATAAGTAAATAATAGTTAAGTACACATTACATCAGTCTGTTTGAACTGGTAATCAAGTATGGCATTGGTAAGAGGCCCTCGGTTTAGGGCCAGGCTATTGAGTTCAGTAGTGATGTAACTCACGTGTGTTGGCGCGAGATGTGCGGGGGGAGGGTTGTCCGTGGCGCGGGCCCGGCACGAGCACGAGTAGAACTCGCTCGCCTGTCGCCTTTAACGCGGCCACAGCATCCTCGTGTGTCACATTGTCTAGGTTCACGTCGCCGTGCTGGAAACAAAACAACATTATCATGCAAAGCAGTTTCAGGTTTGCTAAGGGCGTTACACATACACAGCCAGGTATACTACAATGAGGCAGAGACAAAATGTCAAACCTCCGCTGTGAAAAGCCACACCAAAACTTACCGAAGTATTCTTGACCATTAGCAGTTTATCACCGACCCTCAAACGGCCGTCTCTATGAGCAGCACCACCAGCCATTATCTTGGTCACATAAATACCATTATCACCCGGGATATGTTGATTACCGAGACCCCCCGCTATACTGAACCCGAGACCTGAGCCACCTTTCACCAGCTCGATCTCTACGGATTCCTCAGGCTTTGTTACTTGTAAAGAATTTGAAGTATCTTCCGTCGCGCGACGTCGTATTTTCTGTAAAGAGTATAAATAAAATTTTATAGTAGCAAAGACGGGCGCGTTTAACAGCAGTGAGTCATGTCTTTCGCGGGACAATGTTTATTGTAAAAGAGTCCTTGTACGAAGGTCAAACGCTGGAGTTTCGCATAATAGTGTGCCCTCAATAGTTCGATTATGAATCAAAGTTGGCAAGAAGTAGTGGTCGGCAATCAATTCTCCTAACACAATGACGGAATCATTCTGTCCATGAAATAATGTCACCACTTGTATTGTACCTACACATACATTGATTCTTCTGATTGCATTTAATAGTAACTCCTTCATGGCTCGTTTAATTGTTCAATACGAATCGACTTCGGAATGCGTTCACTTGCTGTAACACCGCGCAATAATACACGCGGCACTGTTTATTCTTGTATCGCATGAACGGAACCTGTCACTAGATTCAAAATAATAACTATTTTGCGAGCTGAATTTTCTTGAAATTACACACCACACCTAGTCAGAAACTCAAGTAGTCAAGCCCCTTGGCTTACGAAATATATTAAGATTTAGTTATAAGTACTCGAATTTATTTGAATGTGGAAAGTCCTTGAATGCTGTGCCGACCGTGTTATCAACTGACGTGAATGAGCCATTGAGCTTACAGCTTGAGTCACCGATTTGCTTAATCTCGTAACAGCTGTTGTTTGACATGTAATAAAGTAAATAAACAAACTTACCAGTCTCACAGTATTGCCAGCCTTTTTTAATGCATCAACTGCGTCAGCGTGCGTAACACTGTCAACATTCGTATCATTCACCTGTGGGACAAATAAAAAAAAGTTACAAAGTAAACAAAATAGTGTACCAAGTAGTAGTACTAGCCCCTACTGGTAAATGTAATCAAGTGGCGTTTACGTGGAGTAGTGAGTAACTGGAGCGCTAATTTGCACGCGATCATTTCTTCAATGACACCGATCGGAAAATTCGGAAGTCTGTCATCATATGATGCGACCCTAGGGCCAACGGCAGACGGATTTTGCCTTCCGCACTCGATTTTTTGGGACGGATAATAAGTTCTACCAATCGCTTAAACTATATGTTGTAATTTATAGATAACGTCAAGGCCTATCATGGCCTTTACAAGACATATCAGTTATTTATGTTGTGGATAATTTTAATAACTAGATTAAAACCTTACCTGCAATATCGCATCATTGATCTGCAGCTGGCTCGCCGCCGCCGCTCCTCCAGGAATGAGTTTAGTGACGTAGATGTGTGGGTCATCGGCTACGTGAGGGTTGTCGGAACCTCCGGCGATGCTGAAGCCAAGCCCGGCGCCGCCCGCGCGAGACAACACCACCGTCATGTAGATGTACCCATCCTCACCATGTGTGCGCTCCGTGCCACCACCTTCTATGCCGTTTACCTGCAAAGGCTGCAAGTTTTGTTTAGTATGCTGATAACAGATTTCAAAGTCAACTCATCTATTTCAAGTAGGCTACAGGCAAGTAGGCAACATTTACAAGAACATAGAATTGATTCTAATTGTTTAGGTGGCCAGGATTCGAGCCGTAAGATCACGATAGTCAACAACGAGTGATAATTATGAGGATATACAGAGTGACAGCAACTGCTCGCGACAAAATAAACGCAATGCGACGAAAACTGACCTTCAGTTAGGACCTAAATAAACCACTATCCAATGGAGATGTGTCTTTTAACACTCCATTTGCTTACCCTTCTGTGTACATAGAAGATGTTCTGTGTAGGTAGTAGATGGAATCTGATTGGTGACTACAGAATTTTAGCAAAATAGGGAAGTTAGAAACCGTTTGTACAATAATAATTCTGAATGCAATAATCAGTCATCAATTCATTAAAACTTTAGAAATGTAATTTCTTAACATTTCTCTGGCCCCTGGGGTCCCGGACTTCTCGAAGGCGTGACGAGGAGCCGAAGCCAACTCGCAGATAATTAATTATTATACTATTAAATTAAATTATTTACCTGCTTCATTTCTGGTGATGTGACGTGAGCCTGAAAATAATAGTTAAATTAACTTTATCATAATAATGAGAGTATGACAATGTGTACTTTCGATAACTTCTAGAAGTAGGTCAATGAGGGGAGTAGATAAAATCTTTTTAAGTAAAAAAAAAAATTCTAAATGAAGTAGTATGTAATACCAACCTAAAATCTCAAGTTCTCTAATTAAAGAAGTGAGTAAATAGATACATAAAATTCTGCACCAAGTTAAAGAGGAATTAAGAAGAGCCTGAAGGCTTGAAGCTAAAAATATCTGTGGTATTAAATACACAGGTTTATTTACTAATTGTAAATTCTGATTTATCCACAGTACAAAGGTTTTTAATGACCAAGGACAAAACATAATAATATTAGTATTGGAATTTGATATTTGAAATTGTTTGGTTGGTATTCTACATACCTTCTGTGGCAGCAAATACAGGTAAACAGAATGACAGACAGAAAAATTCATAGAAACAAACTTATTTATTAATTAAAATATGTTTTAAAAAATAAATTATTAGTCAAATTTTAATAAAAGGTCAATATATTGAACAAAATTTGCTTTAAATAAAGAATATCCTGTAGAAAAGTTTAGACAACAACAGATTGTAATATTCTAAAAATATATGAGTAGTCATTGACTTATTGTGATTCTGATTAGTAATACTGAATATTAATGATAATATAAACAGCAGGGTCAAACCAAACTGGTGAACATCATTCACACATAATATACAAGTTGTATGTACAGAGGCATGGCTAAATAAATAACAGTAATTAAAATGTAAATAGACGAACAAAAATAAATAGAATAAATGTACTGAATAGATGTACTGTAAACAGTATGATAAATATCTCCATATAAAGGGATTAGTAGATATCAAGATATTATGCTCAGAAATCAACTATATTACATAATATTAGGTAGTTTAATAAAGTGTACTTTTATAAATACTAATCTACTAGTGAATAATAATCTGTAAATCTGCCAATTATTAATAAATACTCTAGAAGAATAAGCAACAATATTGCCATGAGACAATGGTGAAAATTCATTAATATTTTTATTGCCTGGTATTGAATCAAATTGAAGTCATGTCACCTACTCACCGTATCAAGATTAAATAAGGAGGAGACTTTCCGAAGGAATCCATTATGTGTTTTTTTCTTCCGTCTTTCTGTCATTTTCAAGACCAAGTGTGCATAGCCCTCAGGGAATTTATTTTGCTGTCCGTACTACACTATGTACACTGCATGCATTGTTAGTTACACACTTGTGTCCACTTTCAGCTTACTTGACGATGTTCAGCATGCACCATTCTCTACCTAGAACCCACAACTAACTTGCACCAAAACATATCAAAAGTATGTGACCTTTTATAAGGTATGCAACCTCTTTTCATGTTGCAGGTAATCCCATTACATTGAAAGCTCTTTATCATGTTAGCTTGGTTTAAATTGCAGCAGTCCTTATCTAATGAATGGACGAAACTTAGCCGAGCCCTTTATTGATAGCGATTTTAGTAGATAAATGTATGTATGGCTGGGTAATTATTAGGCGTGTTACCAACTTGTGTTCGATGATAGGATGGTATGAATGTCAAAGCGATGAACCTTAATTAGAATGTCCGTGTTACATTATTAGTGTGCAATTTATGGACACTTGATAGTATCATAGTACTTATATTGTACCTATCAACCATGGGCAAGTAACAGCAAATTGTTACAAGCTAAACTAACTCCGAAGTCGCATTAGTCTCACCAAGAATTGAAAACGTTCCCAGAGTAAAGAAATTACTAAACGTTTAAAAATAGATTAGTGTTTATTAAATGGCCTTACTTGCAACGAATACGAAATCTCGGCAGTGTGAATGTCAAAATTTTGTGTGCAATATCATTTCACTGATTATCATTTAGAGCAGTATACTTTCAGTCGATGTAGCGTTCGTACGTCATTGGCACAATTGTGAAATTTAACGGCACCGATCCACACAACGAAGAAACGTTAGCGCACATATCGCCGAAAACTTGTACTATATTTTAGGTTATAAATAGTACTACGAGACGCGAAACACCAACCATCCGCCATTACCGTCCACTTCTTGTTGTACCTAGCGCTCCGTTCTGCCACTTTCGTAAACGTCACGTCATCAAAATAAAAAAAAAATTGGAATCATCGCATCGATCCTCCGCTCGATCCGCAACTAAATAAAACTCTTTGGATTGTAGACTATTTACGAAAGATGGCGCTGTGTTTAAAGATTGTGGCTATGGCAACAAAAATTATTGTAAAAAAAATAAAATAAAAGCCCCGGCAATATTCAAGAAATAAAAATATCCATTCGTTGGAAATTTTCACCATTGTTTTCTACTTTCACCTATACATAAGCACATACAAAAACTGAACAGTCTTTTCTTCTTCAATAATCTTTTTCTATTATTAGAAGAGTAGAATAATATCACTTACCTTTTTTTCCTCGATTTCTCCAGTAGGTAGAACGACCGAATAAGCCTAAACAAAGAACAAAGTATTATGAATGACCTTTTTTGGTAGGTAGTTTGAAGGGTTTTGCCCTACTGGAACCGTCAGGAGATTTATTCCAGAAGTCCAGGGTCTGGTAATTGTGGTCAAGTGGTAGGTACCTACACGATTCGCTAACCATCTGAGCTACTTTAGATCTATGTTGCTCATAACCATGAACACCCTACGCTTATTTCCTTGCTGTTCTGAATGACAAGGCTACCGGGTTAATCTTAGTACCGAGTCCTGACTCTCCTGAGTTGAATCTACCAATAGATTTTGCGACGTTTAGCGACATCTATTGGTCGCGACCGGGATTTGCCTTAATCTTATAGGAGGCTGTGTGAAGAATCAGACCTGCAGAATTAGATGTTACGGCCACGGGCTAATATCTTATCATGATTAGGTAATGTGGCATAATGCCGGCTCGAATTGCGGTTTACTTGCACGATAGTCTAATCGGAAAACCGTCACGGACATACTTACTTCAGGACATTTTTAGATAGAATGTGAAGTGTGTGATATAATCGAAAAGTGATTTTTATAGAGCTAGGTTACGTTACTATTCCGTTTCCTAGGCTTTCCTAGGAGTACCTACCCTACCGTATCACGTCTACCGTTTTATATATTCCTTCTGTAACACTTATCAATCTCTGCCGAAACTATATAGGTACTACTACCTATTATATAGGTACTCTATTCTTCCAAGTTACTTAGAAAATCTGCTTTGCAAATTCCGGGTCATAAAACCAGGTTCTTATTCTATTTTACGAATAAAATCTCGTTAAAATTTCCTAGCCTAGGAATCGAACCCGTGTGGATACGGATAGGACCAATGAACTTTTCTCTGCATTCCATTTTTTTTTGTGTTAAATCTTATCCGACTGCTTCAGAAGGAGGGTTAAGTAGGGTATGTTTTTTTAATAAGAAAATAATAAGTAAATGTATGTAATCAGAACATTACGAACCTTTGTCGAATCTGGCGTGGCATTTCGTGTTTCAGATTTTCTGTGATTCTCTTGAAGGAATGCATTGGATACGCTTCGATAGTCACTGTCTTCTGTGTGTGGTATCTGCAAAGAGCATTTACTTTTATTAAGAATACAATAATTTAAGTTCACATGCATTGGTATTCGTCGGCTGGTAGGATCGTCGGATATAGTTGAAGTTTAATAAGAAACCGATGAATGTTGTGGACTGAAATTTAATTTGATAAATGAGCTGTTTGTTTTCTATTAATTAAATTAAATTTTATTCGAGAACGTCCATCGGTTTCTTACTAAACTTCAACTATATCCGGCGATCCTGCATACTTATCTCTTTTGTTGACTGTACATACAAAGTGAGCAACGTCAATGCTAACTTTTAACGCTGACAGCCAAGACATGATTATAAATCCCATCAAATAAACTATTGGCTTGTTCTGTTGCTTCTTCTTTAACAAGGTTCAAAGGACAAAGACCCCTTAAATACGAAATGAAACACTACAAAAAAACGAAAAGGAAACATCTAGATTTATATAACCGTGTAGTGTTTGAAACATTTGTGTCATAATTTTATAGTTATAGCTAGGTATCTGCTGTAAATTGCCGCCTGTAATTTAAACAGTAAAAAACCACGCCGGTTGGTCGTGAGGCAAGCCACAATGAAATAAAGTCAATAAAAAGAGCTGCAGACATCGGGAAGTTTACAATGAAACTGTAAATAACCCAGTTAAAACTGCAAAATCGTGGGGCAAAGATTGCATAAAAATCCAACAATCAAATCGTTAATTTGTAAACAATTTGCATACTGTAGCGCGTTGCTTCCATAAAAAATCTATTTTACCAACTGTCTGCTCTAGTTAATTTAAATAAAATCTGAAGTATGTTAATTACTATCTACTTAATTATAAATTACGTTAAAATTCACTTACTTCGCGTCGCACGTTGTCAGCTTCCCATTTGTTCGCGATGCGTATCGTTTCCGCAGTCTTTTGTTGAACCGACTTTGTGTCATCGAGAAGTGTGAGCTCGTAGAACTCTTGAATATCTGTGACACAACATAATGTTGTATAGAATGCCACCAATCAATCGATTTTCTCAGAGCCTTGAATTGTCATCATAACTTATGCATTTAGGACTTTAGGTAGTTTGTTTACCTACCTATTACTCATTATGAATTCTGACTAGACAAAGAACTCGTATAGGTAATGTTCATTGTATTGAAAGAAGGAGGCTATGGATTGCTAAAGTTGTTATTGTTGTTTAGTTAAATATGCAGCCTATAAAGGCTTATCTAAAAGAGCTAATCTGGAACAATTCCGTTCAATGGTAGGTGGGTATGTTGGTACCTACGACAAAATATCGCGTGAGTCGAGTCGTGTCGAGATCGATATCGAACGTGCGGGCGGCGACCCCACGGTGTTTCATGTTAAAGTGGATGAACTTAGTGCATATTGTATTATGAAAATTTACTATGTAGGTATAGGATACGAGGGTGGCTAAGGCACCTTTGGCTTACAGTCGGATTTTACAGTCTGCTTCACAGCGTCTTTTGATCGTAGCGCAGCCCGTGAAACTAGGGGATTATAAGTAGATAGGACTTATTAGAGATCCTAAATAGAGATAATATATCTTCTGTAAAAATTTACAATATTGACAACTCACTCCACCAGATTTTCACGATGAGTTATTTACAGCGGCAGCGGTGCTATTCTGTAAAAATTTCACCATGAAAACTTAGGTGAAGTGAGCGTGGAGTGAGCTGTCAATAGTGTCAATTCCTAGCAAAAACAAACTCACTTCACCTAAGTTTTCACGGTGAGATTTTTACAGAATCGACCGACTGGTGCTCAGGTACTTATATGAGTTTGGGTCATTCTTTCCCCAAAGTTTCTGTGTTGCATTAGATACATATCTAATTTTGGGTAAAGAATTCACATCACCGATCAGTCCGATGTAAGTAGGTTCATCTTTGCGACAGTGCAGTATCAGACAGCTCAATACGAGTACCTATAACCTATTGTATTGTTTCTCATTTCCACAGAATTTGGCTGGCTTTTCAGCTGTCTTTACTTATCAATATTCTGACACGTAGGTCCTGTATTCTATAAGAATATGGCTATAAGAAGAGCCCCCAGTACACTTAACAAAACTGTCACGTGTCGGATCTTGAGAAAATGGTAGAGTCGTTTTTACTGACGAGTCTTCTCAGTGACTATTATAGAGAATTGTTGAGGTGATGTGCCTTTAGGTGTCGCAAAGGTAATCTTGCATAGGTACTTATGCGTTAATATCCGTCCAACTCTTGTTAGAGACTTGAAGATAGACCAAATATAATGGAACATTTTGTCACCGTTATTAAACTTTTTTTTTAGGTTGGCACAACATTAGTATGGATAAACGCGATAAATCACAAAGAAATAACTATAATAGGTATGTAGATAAGCGATATCTCTACGGTTATTACGCGCAGTGGGCAATACCTACATATTGGTGACGCAAACACCGAGATTTATATGATCAAACTACATCACAATTTCAGCAGTATCTGAATATTGCTTCGTGAAATTGCACAGACTCGTCCTGAAAAAAGTACCCTGAAAAAGTTAAACTTCCACCCGTATATGTTTGGCGCGACAGGCGCATGCGATCAAGCATAGTGTTTGTTCAGTTCTGTAATAGTTGCATGGATGGTTATTCAATAAAAAAATAGTTGAACAGTTCAGCACACGTAGTTTAAAATTTCAATTAAAACATGTCGAAGAGCAAATTGTGTTGGCGAAGGCTCAGTTAAAGCCGGTGACCCGTATATAGGAGATGTAGGTCAAACAGACCACCGCACATATTGTCGAGTTTAGGTACGAATATACGAACGCATCCGTCTGCCGCACCACGATATGGACTGATGGATTTTGCGAATTGTCAATCAAAGTTTCATATGAGGGTAGGTTGTAGACTCGGGTGGCTCGGGAACCCACAAGCTGCACGTTTGTTTTGGATTGATAACAAACTGTTTTCATGGAAACATTGGTTATGCATACAACAATAGGTATAGGTAAGCTCAAAGTGCAGTGTCTACAATTCTACATCCTACATCTCTCTACCTACTTACTCATTCATTGACTATCCTGCCGGTTTTAGGAACCTTGTTGAGTTGTTGCTGATTTGTATTTGGACTGAATTAATTAGGATGCATTTTCAAATTACTTAGGTTACCTATGCCGTTACTGTTCTATTAGTTATTCTGTGCCTATGCTAATTTTACACACACAATAATAATAATAATTTTACACAAATTACGTTACTAGGTACATGATGGCTACTACGTTCAAACACAATGGAGGGTAATAGGATAACAAGTCAACATCACTAGAATAACTAAACAACGCGATGACGGCGCCGCATACAGCCAAGTGGAACTCTTGGTGCGAAGAGGACATTGTTCTTGAAGACAATTTGACTAAAGTAGGTAGGAGCAAATTAGGTAATTAGCACTAGCGCATCGGCGGCCAACAAATAAAGCCCAAAACGTGCGTTTGATGTTAGTTGAATCGAAAGACCACCAAAATAAAAGTAATTTTGCAGTTTTAATTACCTACTTACTTAAATGAAAAAACTTTTTCATCTCTCATACTCGGAAAGTAGTGTTTGTTTGATTCGAATAGCGGGTGGAAAACGCTGCTTCCCACCCTTGGGCGGGAAAGTCTCATAGTAATTGCTTCCCTCCCTAGGGCGGGAATGAAATTTAAAAATAGAACTAAATTTAGTTAGGTAGTCAGCTTAGTCAGACATACGACACCTTTAATTGATTATGTAAATATTTATTATGCTACCCATTAAATCTTATGAATGTGCGTTAATTAGGAGAATGGGATAAAAAGCTCATATGTTAACGCCATTAAATCTTTCAGATTTAGCGCACAAGTTAATAATTTACCTTGAATAAATTCAACATACATAGGTACGATAATCACCATTTTGATGTCAGTTGTGGTTGAGGCTAAAAAACATAAAAATTGGGGATTTCGAACATCCTGACTTTACCATAATGGGGCTGTGAATATACATCATTTAATTATTTGACGAATTTACCCATAGTTTAAGGTAAATAAGTAGTGGTAATGAACTTTTTTTGATATCTAATGTCGAAGTTTCGCGCCAATCGTATGTGTTTACATTTTTACTTTTCACAAATTTCAGACACACAGATGTAGATAAGATTTAAAATGTGACAAATGTTATTGATAATATTATAAACAACACGAAAATGCCCAGGTTTTAACGTAATATTCAAACACAGGTTCAATAATAAGTATTAATCATTACCACTACTCAATTTGTGTTCAAAATCGCCGACCATTATTGTTTTTTTTTTATTGCAGTGATGTGTGAAAGCGATTATTCCAAACAATTTTTTTTTATTTCGGTTGACTCGAGTAATTAATATGACGAATGTAATCGATACTTGAAAATAAAATAAAATTATTTTAAGCAATAAATACAATAAGCATTGTTTATAATAATGATTTATGCTTTTCTAATATCATTTCAATCTCTTCTAATATCATGTCAATAACAGACAGGCCAATAGGTACCTCATTTACTGAATTTCGCGCCGAAATGCTTCTACAATTGAACTTATATTCGGAATGCGATCGCTGTTTAAAAATATTTTAATTTATTGGACAATTATTTATTGTGGATTTTAGTTTTGATACTTTCTAATAGTTTACTACAGAATTCCCAGTAAACATTTTTAGGTAGTCTTACCAGAAGTTTTTTTGAGAATGATGATAATTAATTAATTCTATAGATTGGTTATTCTGCAAACACTTTACATTTCAATACATTTTGTTAGTTTAAAGAGTTTTTATTCAGTTTCTACAATTTTTTTTCATTTTTTTTATTGCGAGTATCGATTAGGCTGTATGCAAGTTTTGAATCGAAATAAGAAAGTTGGGTCAGCACTAAAAAGTGTCACGTCGCAAAACAATTTTTAGTAATTTTTATCAAGATTATCGTGTTTTCTAAGTATTTTATGAAAAATGGTAAAAGTAAGAATGCAGACAGAATGATAACAATACGGGCCCTAGTAAGCGGAACGGCCTGCGGTGGTGACACAGAATTTACTCATGTGGCGGTGACGTGGTGTGTTCCATACTTCAAATTTAAAAAAGACTAATGAATAGGTACCTATTATTCATGTTATTATTATCAATAAATATTTTAGAAAAACTACTATTTTTTACTTTCCTTAAATTCGAAATGAAAAGTAGAGTGTTTAACGCGGGTGAAGTCATCAATTCCCACTCGGACTATAGCCGCCCTCGCTGCGCTCGGGCGTCTAAATGCCTCGTATGGGAATTGATTCCTTCCGACCCTTGTATAACAATCTACTATTTACCAAAATAAAAACAACTGCCTTCCAAAAAAAACTACAAAGTGAAAAATAACTATAATTTCGGAAGTCGGTGTCGTTGGTTCCGCATTTTCGTTTATTGCCACCGACTAAAAAAAGACTAAATTTAGTCTTTTTATAGTTGCCGGCACGTAACTTGGCAAGAGTTTTTGTAGTGGGGGAAGTTTGCGCACGCACAATTTCATACATTTTTATATGCGCGAACTTCCCCCACCACGAAAATCTCTTGCCAAGTTACGTGCCAGTAACTGTACTAAAAGTATTATTTAATACCTACCTACTTATTTAGTTTTTATTATTGTATTTAGTAGGTATTTAGTAAAAAAAACACGACAAAGTAAAAAATAACTTATTATGTTAACTTATTATATATAACTTGTTATTTTTCACTTTGTCGTGTTTTTTTTGGAAGTCGGTAGGTAGTTTTTTTTTTTTGTAAAAAAGTTTTTATTTTTTACTGTTTAGTAGTACCTACCCCACACAAATTCACACATACCCTTTCAAACCCTAATGTCAACTGCTCATCGCATGTTACAAAATATTGCTTTTCCCGATGCTGGGACTTTAATTGTTGAGAACTTCTCCTGGTAAGAACCAGGAGAACTTCTTACTCACCATACGCATTTTGACGAGCATAAATTGCAGAGCAATCATCAACCATATTAAAGTAATCGAATCGCAACCCGTAAAATATAAATTATCATTGAGTAGTTCCGATGGCCGTCTGTGGTCTTCATCATCAGCTCCACTTTACCAAATGATGATATCCGAGAGCTAATGCTCAAGTTGTTAATTTTTTTTTCTGGTTATACACCAATACGCCTTTGTGCGCAAAAAAACTGAGCGTTTTACGGTGTCCTACGTTTGGGCAGCACGCCCGCTGCAGCGCCGGCATTATTATTTCCATTCAATATTTTTATTTTCTAGTGATAATGAGCACAGAAATGTAATATTATCTATATATAAGTACCCCAAGTAGATACGTTCATAATAACCTTATCTTAAGGTCATTTAGTATCTTTAGTACATAAAACTCATCAACAGAGGCTGGACTACTCAGTTATCACGTCCAACTTATAAACAAGGGGGCTGAGATGAGATTATTCATATTATTTTCTACTGATAAATGCATTACGTGCGTAAGCGACACATTTGATAAATAACAGAACTTGCGTACTCAATCACACTGATCGAGTTTAATAGGTTTCTGTTTAGAGATTTGTGCCAACAGTAAAACAATATTATCTGGACATTCAAATATATCAGCACCAGAGGCGTAAATATTTTTAGTGAAATACTCGTTAGGAGATTACCAAATAATTACCGACTGATCTACAAACCTAAATAGAAATAGAAAATATTTATTGTTCAGGTAATACTGCTAGGTTACAATGTACCTACCTATATGTATTATTTGCCATTGAGCCCCTAACTAGACAGGTAAGTACCTAGTCTGTATCTTGCAGGGGCTCGGGGTACGAACTCCATTGTGTGGAGACTAGAGAGGAGTGGAGGTGGTTTCAGGAAAAGATTATCTGTGTAACTATTCTTTGTATGGTGAATATAATGATTGATAATAGCTACTCGAGTTTATTTGACGACGCCCATTACGTAGGTACCTACGACACTCTATTTTTGTTCGAATATTCAATGAGATTTTTTATCTTCGATCAATGGGAAACAGAAGGGTTTATTTATACGAACAAGTTGAATAACTTCACGCCTGTGACTGATGCAGTGAAGCCCATGTGTGTTCGTTACACATGACGCATGCAGTCAGCTGCAATCAAGTACGCACGAGTACGGGGCAAGGTTAATCCAATGTAGATAGAAGACACGTTATAGTTTTGTTTAACTTTTAACTAAACTTGATCATGACACGATGACAACCGACACTTTTTATTTTTAAATTCGCACAATTTGATCAGAATTACCCAAGCCTAATTTAAATGCCTATAGCTACAAGGTTACCTGCCCAAAATGCATTAAATCAACTTCAGAGTCTGCACTTCTGGTATGCAGTCCACTGCACTGGATTTTGGCAGTGTTGAATTCTAAAACAACCCAGTTACCTACAAAGTAAACTACCCACGTTCAGACCAGCATGGAGACTGCCAAAATAAGCCTTAGGGATTGTGTATTGAATTCATGTTGAATTAGACCGTCTGAAAGCACCCTACGTTCTGCGAAGTAGGTCATCTATTCACACCTCTTAAGTCTTTATAGGTGCTTAGATTTTATAAGGTTTTATTACTATAATATCAGTAAGTTTTAAGCACAAGAACATTTTTTATTAAAATTAAAGTAATTAGGCCTGATCATATCGGTCACCACATGGTCACCACACCACCATAATAGGCAGGTAGGTATAATTAACATATGAAATAAAGTTGTTGCCTTTATGCTTACATAATATGTGAACTTCATTTAGGCCTGTCTGTCTGATTGTCTAGCAACATAAATGAGACTGTATCAAGTTTCCGCTCCAAGGCAAGATTTCTAGCCCACAAGAAACAGGCTGACACCTAAGATTATCTCAAAGTTAGTTAATTAGTTTGCATTTCATGGAACGATTTACCCTAGACGTTCTATTTTGAATACACACAGAAATACTGCTTACAATTTATTCAACAGCGATCTGCGGGTAGAGACCTTCGTGTTGTTGGTATCAGATATACTAGACTAGTGTAGTGTACTGTTCATTACAACCGGCTAAATATATCGTATCACAATAGCAGTGTCGTGGTCAAGGAAGATTCAAGAGCGCCAGTGACGCGATGTGCGGTCACGCGCCTGTTCCGTATATTTATAGCATAGCGAGCTGAATCGGTCCCTTCGACCACTGAACTTCAAAGTCGAACTGAAGTTCAAAGCTAACGGTTAAATCAAAAGGGGTGTTTGCTTCTTTATTGTTGATTATTTTTGGAACACCCATTATTCAAGGAGTGCTAGCGCTTGCTAAGCGTGGGTTATTGGGCACTTGAAAGTCAATCAATCTGCCTAGCTTTTTCCCAACTATGGGGTCGACATCCAGTCTAATCGGATGCAGCTGAATACCAGTATTTTAGATGGAGCGACTGCCTGTCTAACCCAGACAACCCTGTTACTGGGTCACACGATACCCCTTGGTAAGATATCTAAGGTAAGACTGCAATTGAAAGTACAGTAAGTATGTAAATATTTTTTTTCATGATTAAGAAAAATGTATCCTCCGCTTTGGCACACAGTGGGAATCTGATACAGTCTCAATATTTTCTCGTATGATTAATTTCATTACGGGTCCCATGACTGTACCCTGCGACACACCGCGCTACATTCAACATAAGTATAGTACCTACCTACCCTGTAACCGGCACTCCTGTGACCTCTTGACAGGAGAGGCTTATGTAGGTATACCCATACACGTGACGTCACATTATTGTCACCACTTAAAGGAAGGGATGGGAAGGGTTACTTACGCATTCAAACGTTTTAATTAGAACGATTTGAATAAAATCAGGGACTCCTTTAATAGAAGGCGGGAAGATATCCTGACATTCCAGTTGTAGGTATTGATAAAAAAACTAGGAAAGTCTGCAACTGC
This sequence comes from Mesoligia furuncula, assembly GCA_916614155.1. NCBI lineage: Eukaryota > Metazoa > Arthropoda > Insecta > Lepidoptera > Noctuidae > Mesoligia > Mesoligia furuncula. Next base: position 17,764,101 of record OU744799.1, on the reverse strand, counting down.
CGGCGGCACAGTACAAGACATGTTCAATTGGTTCTGATGGCCTGTGCAACATTATATCCTTACTAGGACTTCTGGCTGGACAGAATGAACCTGTCAAAGATTTATTACCCAGGTAGGTACTTAGGTACCTACCTATATTTGGATCTTGAGGGCTGGAAAACGTAGGTATGCTTAAAAGTACTTTGGGGCCCTTGACTCCACTAGAAACCAATGAAACACACCCGTTTTCCGAAAGGCTTATCAAAAACGTGTCAAAATAAATTAAACTCTTGTCAAGTGATTTTATTGGCTGTTGTAGTTTCAGTCCCCCAATCACATCAAGGCAGTTACATTTTTAACACGTCTGTTAGCTTATTTTTCTGTCTTATATAGGACTTTCAGAAATCCAGTGAAAGGATAGAAGGACCTATGAAAGGTTCGAGTAACGAACGTAATATAAACTGGCTTTAGTCTGACTCATAAATAACGACAAAACAAGGGATATCCTACCTGTGTCGTAACTTCCTGTTTGATTCACCCCAGAAAAGTACCTATCACTAGTTGAGACAGGTAGATATAATACCTACGTAATAATGTAGGTCACTCGAGTTATTAAAACCAGTACTTACGTATATTAAGGTAAGTATACCTATATAATACACTTGAGAGTCGGTATGGTGTCGTACTATTCGTGCTTACTAGGGATAAGTGACGTAATGTAGGTACGACCTCAAAGCAGCATAGAAGAACAATTTACGAGTTCCTTACCCTATGAAAAATAACGTACACTACCTAAGGTCACAAAAAAACAGTACTTATATTAATTCTATTGACTCACCAAGTAGAGCTTGAAAAAGACGTGATTTAAAAATCCTAATGACTCTCTCGATGGCAAGGCGAAGTTGCCGGTCCTGCGGCTTCACCAGTTTGCTGTGGTAGTCTTCCAGCAGTTCTAATGCTCGGTGGGCCTCTGTGATACCAACAGCAATACATCAACAAAGGGCACATTGATTCGTCTTCGGTAAAAATAGGCACATTGAAACTGGGTCATGTTTACTTCTTGTTTTCCAAATTTATTAGACAGCTATTAGATAGGTACCAGGCAAGGTTACGAAGACAATAAAGTTTGAGGATAATTTAGGCATTTAGAATAAAATGACATAAAATGTATTAGCAACGGCAAAGTTAAATAAAGCGCATGAGGTGGATGTGTGAGTAGTGGAGTGAGTAGGCTATATTATGCTCGACCTACATTTTATTGAAACGAAGGGCATGTTTTCTATGTGGTAGCAATAAAACGAAACAATAAGGGATTTATAGTTTTAATAGAGGAAGGTTAAATAAGAGGTAGGTGTAGCATACTCGGTATGGAACGCAGGAGCGGGTGCTTTACAACCCTCATATTATCGATACGGATCAACAAAAGGGTGCTGCGGATAGCGCTGCCAACCCCTTGTGCAAATTAAATAATAAGTCAATGACAGCACGGACTAAACACGACCACTATAGACCATAAACGTCGATATCTGAAATTCACCTTGCTTACGAACTGGCATCACGGCACCACCCCCTCACGATATTTTAGAAAACTAATACACTTGAGACAAAATAAAATGGAAATGATTTTTCACAGTGGCAAAATGATGACACTGATCATGTTAAACAATTTTAATCACAGCTAGGATGATTTTGGAACGGCACATATTGTCGCACAACGAAAACATTTAGAAGATAAAGTACGAAGCGAAGCGCGGTAGTGATGCCGCTTATAAGGGCCATCGAATACTGCGCCTGATGGGATTGGTCGATTTTCACAGTGACGTCAGGGGGTGGAAGCATAGACAATGAAAAACGTAGTCAGGGGTTGGGAAAAAGTAAATTGGGGATGCCAGATAGAACGCTATTATATCCACTTGTTGTAGAAAACATCGACAAAATTTTATTTTTTATTTAATAGTTGGTATTCAGCGTCATAATGTACAACCGCCAGCACGTCAAGCTACTACCTACAATCTGTCAAATTTATTTAATAGATTTTCAACTTTATCGCTAAAGCTTATGGTTCAAAGTTGATTAGGAAAATTTGACAGTTTTGGGTAGCTTGATGTGCTGGCGTCTGTACATGAAATAATTCTAAATAGTTTTTTTAGCACCACTCAGATCTGACTGATCGACGGATTTCTAACCATCAAACACTGAGACCTACTCAGCAATGTTAAAACTTCACGGTAGGTAGGTACCTAAGTTTTGCCAAACTTAACGCTTAGTTGAAATCGCCGTAATTAATCAATTAGAGAACTAAAAATAACATTTCGATAGAAGGACGAGAACGCGTTGGATGCCCGCATTGACTTCCTCCATGATAGAGGGCCATGTCGGACTCTTACCGGCTTAAAACTACCGCGGTGTTCGACCTCTGCTTATGGCCGGGGGTGCGGGATTCGCGTACGCATTCACCGCTCCCTGACTGAGAGACCCTGTGAAAATCTAGATAAAGCGAAACATTCTTAAAAATATTATGTTTTCTTTTAAATGACAATAAAATTATTCTTAAATCGTTAATAGATATATTAATTAATATTTTAATTATAAAAGTCCTTAATTTGATTCATTAATAATTGATGTCTGAGGGGAAGAACCGTAGAACAGGAACGTGTATGTGATAATTATAAAATAAATTAACCGCCGATAAACCAATTGTTCAAATAATTATTTTACAAACTGTATTTTACTTGTTCAATTTATTAAGACCAAATTAGTTAATTAAATAGAACTTCATGGCCCGCTGTCGTCTGCTACGTTTTGAATTATTTTATGCAATTACGTAACTCGTCTTTGTTTCATTATAGAAAAGAGACGCAGAATATTGAATACCAATAATAATTATCTACATGAACAAATTCATTTTGATCAATTGCTTGTAGTGCTTGACTTGATTTTGAGTGAGTAATGTGTGTCGCGACTCGCGAGTGTGACATGTTGGTGTCGTTGGTGTTAAGTTTACGTTTTATTTTACCTAAATAGCATTTGTTATCACAAGTTTACAAATTGTATTTTAAATTATGATTCAGGTTTATTTTTCACTATATGCTTAAATGAATATGGACATGATGAAAAATTTGTAACTAAATACGTGAAAATGCAGCTGTTTTAATACAAACTGTTTCTAATAATGAAGATAACGTGGAATAAAACGCATAACGGATTTTTGACAAATCGTCTGACCTTGGGCGCCCTGCGCAACATTCGTGAATCCAACCGAGCAAGATTATTGTTCTGTCGAGCTAGGCTCGACATACCTATCTACATTCTACAGTGTGTATGTAGATATTTATTAAGTAGTAGTGTAGTTCAAAATCTGCGAGTGTGGGGCGCGAAGATGCCTCTTTTTGGCAAAAAAGATTTCGGGAGGAAGTCCAAAAAAGATGGAAGAGATTCAGAGAAGCAGCCGTCAATCGAAGACAAGTACGCCGTCAAAGATCTACTGGGCACAGGAGCATTTTCCGAGGTACGTTTGATAGAGAGCAAAGAAAACGGGCAGATGTTCGCTTGTAAAATTATCGACAAGAAGGCTCTCAAAGGCAAGGAAGATTCATTAGAAAATGAAATTCGTGTCTTGAAAAGGTTTAGTGAGCAAGCCAAAGGCGAGGGTGCCGAGAAGAAAATGTTTTCTCATCCGAATATTGTCCAGCTGCTCGAGACATACGAAGACAAAAATAAAGTGTACCTTGTGATGGAACTTGTCACAGGTGGTGAACTGTTCGATAGAATCGTTGAGAAAGGCTCTTACACCGAAAAAGATGCGTCCAATCTAATTAGGCAAGTGTTGGAAGCAGTAGATTACATGCACTCCCAAGGAGTAGTGCACAGAGATCTGAAACCAGAGAATCTGCTGTACTACAGTGCTGATGAGGATAGTAAGATCATGATCAGTGATTTTGGATTGTCAAAGATAGAAGACTCGGGTATTATGGCCACAGCATGTGGAACACCTGGATATGTGGCTCCTGAGGTCTTGGCCCAGAAACCTTATGGCAAGGCTGTGGATGTTTGGAGCATAGGAGTAATATCATACATTCTACTGTGTGGATATCCTCCATTTTATGATGAGAACGATGCCAATTTGTTCGCTCAGATCTTGAAGGGAGACTTTGAATTTGACTCGCCATACTGGGATGATATTAGTGACTCTGCAAAAGATTTTATCCGGCATCTAATGTGTGTTGATGTGGACAAGAGATACACTTGCAAGTAAGTCTCAGAGAATTCTTGAAACATATTTCAAAACCGCTTCCAATCATACTTATATTTCATATCATAATAATAGTTGAGGTATTATTGCCTATTGCATGTGTGCCTCAATAACTAGTACAAATGACTATAATTTTTAATATTATTTATATGTTTGCAGTTTTTTGATAATAATTAAAAATTTTGCTAAATGTCATCATTCAAGTGAACCCAAAAACACCCAAAAATTAAAGTGCTGGACAGAAAAAAATAAGTACTGTACTCATAAAGGAAATAACATCATGAGCATTTTTTACTATTACAGGGAAAGTCTAAAATCAACCCCCGGGCTGCTATTTGGGATTAAAAATCCCAAAAATCGTATTTTTATAACAAGTAGGTATCTACTGGTAGTGCGGCTGGTAGTGTCCTTACCATAACACGGTATTTTAAGCATAACATTAAAAAGATACCAACTTTTAATTGAATCTAACATCCTGAACATGTTTTTTATACTTTAAGCAGGGGTCCACCCCTGTATTAATTAAGAATTGTAATCGTTGACCATACAAATGTTAGTATGGTTTACAATTCTTTAATAATAATTATATTAAGGCGAGGTTGCAATACTTTTTAATGTTTTTAAATTTTGCGCAAAAAATAATATTTTAAAATAATTGAACATATTGTCAAACACTGTGTGAAGATAGAAACTTGAATTAAAATAATTGGCTCGATATTTTTTTTATAAATATGACACTAAGTCGCTATTTAAAACATGTGTATAATGAAGAGATTACATCGTTAAACCATGTAAAAGTTATACCAAAAGATATGCCTTATTGTTTTTAGGGCTTGGTAAGAACACATTTTATAATTTCCTTATTATTTTTTTCTATGAAACAAATATTGATAAAATCTAGCAGTTTAAGAGCTCGCAACGGTTGGCCAGTGCCTGCGAGAGAGAGATGCCCCAATATGTATTATGCGGGGAGTGAGGAAACGTTATCATATCTACACGCCGCACTACAACAGGGCCTTAATCTCAAACATTAAATATATCGTTGGTTAAATGGAAAAATGACATTTCTTGCTAAAAATTTTTTAGCATGTCATTTTTCCATTTGATCGACGATATTGTAGTCAAAATGTAATAAAGTACCCATAAATTATAATCTTGAAAATGTTTCTTTTTAAATTATCTCTTAAAATATGTTATTTAATGCACATATTAATTAAGTAATATTAAAGGATTCATTGAGGTTCTGGCATCATTACTTATGAACATCATTACCTATGTACTTAATTTAACTGAGATTACTGGGTTTCTCTATCTCATTTATACAAAATTTTGACATTAATCAGGTGACTGACTTGTGGAGTGACATCACCAAAAGCAGGTTTCCTTATGAAATGATGATGTTTACTACTATTTGTACGAAAAAGGTTCATAAAAATAATTCTTGCTATTTTAAAATTACAACAATATTTTGAACTAGCTTCTGCCCGCGACTTCGTCCGCGTGAAATTCGTACTTTCCACTAAAAATTTTGAAAACGTATGTTTATGATGTTTTAATTTATTTAGATAAATAAGTATTCGGGTCAATTTTTAAGTTTATAGATCAAAGGGTTTTTGTATTTTTCAAATAAACTGTATCCCCGCTTTTCACCCCCACAGGGGCGGAATTTTGAAATTTCGTTTGGGATGTGTTCATAACTTGACTCAAACACCCATACCCATTTTCGAGTTAATGGAAGCAAGCAGTAAAATCCAACCCTTAAACTTTATTACCCTTTTCCACCTTGGTAGGAGTCGATTTTTGAAAAACTCTAAAACACACTTTTTTATGTTTAACCGATTTCAAAAAAGGAGGAGGTTCTCAGTTCGTCGGAACCTTTTTTTTATGTATGTTCCCGATTACTCGAAGACGGCTAGACCGATTTGAAAAATATTTTTTTGTTTGAAAGGGTATACTTTCCAGGTGGTCTCATTGTCATCAGGTCAGGATCTGATGATGGGATCCTGGAGAAATCGACGGAACTCTTCAAATATTATAGGCACACCTATAGCGATTTGGGTATTTTTTATAGTAACTCGTGCATTTGCTCTCGAAAAGCACTATTTGATGAAGTGGAACTGATGATGAAGACCACAGATGGCCACCGGAACTACTCAATAATAAGTATTTCACGGGTTGCGATTCGATTACTTTCGGTTGCCAAGCAGTTTATGCTCGTCACAATGCGAATGGTGAAATGTAGCTGATGGTGAAATACCAGGAGAACTCCTCAACAATTAATGTCCCTGCATCGGGAAAAGCAATATTTTGGTAAAGGCTATGAGCAAGTTGGCTATTGTAACTTAGATAAGTTATAAACAGACCCACTAAAAAGCGAGAAATGAAAACATAAAAAAAACTAACTTCCGAAAAAACACTACAGAGTGAAAAATAACTTTAATTTCGGAAGTCGGTGGCAAAAAACTAAAATACAGATCTAAAGACACCGACTTCCGAAATTAAAGTTATTTTTCACAGTAGTGTTTTTTTGGAAGTCTATAAAGTTTATAAACCAAATAAATAAGATTTTTCATATAAACTGTATTGTATCTTTATTATTTACTGAGCCAAATGTTGCCAAGCTTCAAGTTTATTAACCAAAATAGTAAGATTTTTGATATAAACTGTACCCCTCTTTTTATCCCCATAGGGATGGAATTTTGAAAAATCGTCAGGGATGTTTCTATGACTTGACTTAAGGATTATTTATACCAATTTTCCAGTTAATCAAGCCACGTAATATAATACTCCCCTATGAAATTGACTACACCTCTTCACCCCGTTAGGGGTAGATTATCGAAAAACCCTGATACGTTATTCTTTATTTTTGGTCATAACTATAAATACTGAGTTTCGAGTTAATCGAACTGCGTGTTAAAATTATTCCTTACAAATTTTGACACCCCCCAATCCCCCTGTAAGGGGTAGTTTAGAAAAACAAAAAATTACTTAATTAAAAAACTTCATAATTTACCTACTTAGCCAAGTTTTCAGTTTGTTGTCATTTAATCTGTTTCCCCGGTTTTCAACCTTATAGGGGTGGAAATTTGAAAAATCGTTTAAGATGTGTTCATAACATGATTCAAAGATTATTTATACCAATTTTCGAGCTAATCAAGCCACGCAACAAAATCCTCCCCTGTAAAATTAACTACCCTTTTTCACGCAGTTAGGGGTAGATTTTCGAAAAACCCTGATACACGTTGATCTTTATTTTTAGTTTTAAGTATACATACTCAGTTTCAAGTTAATCAGACAGCGCGTTAAAATTCTTCCATACGAATTTGGACCCCCCCCCCAATCCCTCTTTAGAGGGTAGTTTAGAAAAACAAAAATGCCAAACTTCATAATTTATTTAGAAAAGTATTCGTGGCAAGCTTTAAGGTTATTAATTCAAGGAATAAGATTTTTCATACAAACAAAATCCCCCCTTTTCACCTCCTTATAGGTTGAATTTTCAAAACCCCTTCTTCGTAGATACCTACTCTTCACAAAGAACACACCCTCCAAAATTCACGTCTCTAGGACCAGCGGTTTAGGCTGTGCGTTGATATTTCAGTCAGGTCATTGAATTTTATATAATATAGATTATATAATTAAAAACAAAATTTCATCCCCCTTTTTACCCCCTAAAGGGTTGAAATTCTAACAACACCGTTGCGTTACCTTCCAAGTATAAGCCTACATAATAAATTTAGTGATTTTTACTTCTCAAATTAAGCACTTTCCATACACAACTTCATGCCCCTTTTTAACCATTCGGGGGTAGAATTGTCAAAAACCCTGACACACGTATACATTAATTTTCAATCCTCAGCCTAAACACAAAATTTGAAGATCCTTACTTTGAAACTGACGGACTTTCATATAAACTTCCATCCCCTATTTCACCCCTTTAGAGGTAGAATTCCCAAAAATCCTTTCTTAGTGGATACATACTCTGCACAAAGAATACATCCTCCTAGTGTCATGTCTCTAGGACCAGCGGTTTATGCTGTGTGTTGATATATCAACAATCAGTCAGTTTACCATTTTATATATATAGATAGTTGATAAGGTTAAAACATTAGGCCAACATCTGGTACCTACTTTATAGTTATTATTTTTCCTGTAAGAATTTTTTCTTGATAAGTTGTTATTTATTCATGACTAATATTATAATAAATATTAGTCATGAATAAATAACAACTTACTTACCATATTTTATGTTGATATTTGAGATCAATGCCTAAATAACACCTAACAACATAACATGTGTCATATTATACATATATTTACTTAATGAGTTTAGAGTATGAGAGGAGTTGGAGCTTGTGGCTAAGTAATAAACAGCCCCACGGGTCGATCGAGCAGATTAGGCTACGCTTGCCGCGGTTGGTTCGTGGATGGGTGACTATCTTTACATACAAAGACCTCTCTGTGCCTCGCACGTTAAGCCGTTGGTCCCGGATGTCGTTCGTGGATGTCTTTTTTTTTTGATCTTATTTGGTCTTTGTTTTCTTTTACGGGTCGCCAGAAGCCGGAAAGTCAGGCAACCAGTCTTACCAAGGGGTTTCATATTACATACCCAGCATTATCTGCCTAGCCTTTTCCCAACTATGTTGTGGTCGGCTTCCAGTCTAACCGGATGCAGCTGAATACATGTATTTTTAATAGAGCGACTGCCTATCTGTCCTTCACAACCCAGTTACTGGGTAACACAATACCCATTACAACCCGTCCGACTTAACTGTGCACCTGGCGCTGTGACGTTACTCTATCGGTACTGTTTGAAAAAAAAAGTTAACTTCGTAAAAATATTTTTTACGATTTTTTTATCAACATGCATAGGTATAGTTTTTAACGTAATGATGAATATGTATAATAAATATATATAAATTTCGCGCACAAATGCATTCCAGCGAAGTGCACACTGAAGTCGGACGGGTAGTAAGACTGGTTGTCTGACTTTCGGGCTTCTGACTACCCGTGACAACTGTCACAGATCCACAAATGAAAGCTGGGACCAACTGCTTAACGTGCTTTCCGAAGCACGGAGGGGTCTCGGTATGAAAAGATGGTCACCCATCCACGGACCGACCGCGGCAAGCGCATCTTAACTTGATTATAAAAAAACACAAATCATTGCCTACAATATTGTGACAAATTCTTACTGTATGATCTAAGCAGTTGAGCTAGCACATTCATAACATTATTCAAAGACATTGTAATCACATGATTACAATGTCTTTGAATAGGTAGTGAAGAAGTTTAGCATTTCTTTTACAATGTGTTTGGGTTATTGTTAGTCATTCTTTTGTTCAGGACAACATAAAAATACCAATCTATTTTGACAGACCATTTAAATCCAGAATTGACCCTGATCATGAACTACGGAAATTTATTTTAGCACATTGGGAATTGATCCTTCCTAGCTCAAAAAAAAAAATTTTGTTTCAGACAAGCTTTGGATCACCCATGGATTTCAGGAAACGCTGCCAGCAACAAGAACATCCATGGTACTGTTTCTGAGCAACTCAAGAAGAACTTCGCCAAGTCGCGCTGGAAACAGGCATACCATGCGACTACGGTCATCAGACAAATGAAGAAAATGGCGCTTAACAGCAGCAGCAGCTCAAGTCGCAATGCTAACGCCTCGGGCAAACAATAGCTATATTGTTTGCCTGCCCACCTTCCGATTGCCATTGTTACACCTGCCTAGAAAGGTACCTTATACAGTAGGTTTATAATGGTCTCGAAATGACTAAGTTCGACGCGAACCTGTTATTGCAGCACCATTCGGTGTAATGCTTGTTAAATTGGTAGATATCACAATTAATTGGAATTCATTGTCAAACCAGTTGCTAAGAGACGCGTCTGAGATTCGTGTCATCGCTATAATTTATCGTGACGCCTTTATGCCATATTTTCCTTTAAATCAGCGCTTCTCAAAATCTATGTGGAGCAGTGCTTATAAAACTATATTGTAGGCATGTTACATAATGATTAAAAATCAACGAACTGTTTATAAGACATTTTGTCTAGTCATCTATCATTTCTGCTTGCATAAAGCTATGTACCATTTTAATTGGATTAATAATTATGAATAATATGATAACTGTAGTCAAAGGTAACAAAATATTATGGAGTTAAACTATGCTTACCTCTTCAACTCATCATTGATATTCCTATTCTACATTTCATAATACATGTATCTACTGTTTGGTAGACTTATCTTTTGATGTCAAATAACACTTTAACAGCAACATGTATGTATATCTATATATCTATATCTATTATATTATTAACTCTTGACCATGAATCTTTTTACGAATTTCCAAATTTAATTTTTAACTGCATTTCGAAGTGAATCAAACTAATTAGGTAGGATAATAAAATGTTCTCTTTAAAAGATACTGACTAAATAGTTATTACTTAGGTATGGTGATACTGACAAATCACATAAAAATAAGGTCTGTTGCAAAATTCATTAGAATTACAAATTAATAAAGTGACAAATATTTACACTTAAATGATAATGGTTGGGTATGATGAAGTATATTAGGCACTGAGAATGTTGAACCGCTTCTTACATCCCATATCCATTTGGAGTACCTAATTAGGTACTGGTTAACGAAATTGCTGTAGTGACGACATCTATTGTGATTATTCTATTTGACCCTTCAAAGTAGTTGTTTTAAAGTTTGTTAAATGATCACCTATGCTATGGCTAGCGTAAGTTTTGTGATTCTAAAGCTAAGTCCTATATATCCACTGTCATATTCAAATACCTGTTAAGTAGTGATTTATAATATCTTACCTATATGCACTGTTGAATTCAATGTTGTTATATAATACTCCGCGTTTAAAACGATTGTAAAATAGCGCTTGTTTTCGCAAAGTATCATCTCAACATTTCCTAGCTACATGATTTAACCCAACAATATTTTGCGCAACAACTCAACTTATTGCTTTATCGGTAAGAGTGAAAGATCTGTACGCAAGACTGAAATTGTAAAGTGATAGCTAGTTTTTTTCAGTAAAACCCTGATGTAGGTAACTTCCGCCGAATTTTCAATATTCCATTGTTTTGAGTAAAATGTAAGGTAAATGTTAACGACGATTTATGTATTTGATATAATATGTTGTTTCTCCGTAGTAGTAGAATAGAGAAAATGTTTATTGGGTATAAACGATGTAAAAGGAGTTATCACAGTATCGCTAACACGGGATTTATGTAACGCATAACAAATCTTGAAACGAAGATTAGTTATGTTTGAACATGCACATTACTATTTTATTGTGCCTAACTTCCTGCTACATTGTGGATGGCCCAATTTATTATATAAGAGCGTATCATGTACAGATTCGACGAATCTCATTTTTTTTCCTTTTTAAATACTTATGTATATAACAAAAACTGATCAGTAATCACAGTGCAGCCTGTGCTATGTTTGAAATCAATTTTGAAACCAGCCTTTTTAAGCAAACTTTCATTTTGATATGTAATGAACTTTCCCCTGCCAAATGTCGAAGTCTAAAATGTGAAGTGAAGTCTAAAATTCCGAAGTGAATGATAGTTTGGCATTTATGTATTTGAAATGAATTCTAAAACTTTTTACATTCCATTTCTTCAGTATATTTTTATACAGGAATATTATACTTGTTTATTTCGATTGTATTTGAACAAACAGGGAGCGAAGAGCATTTGTTTTATATTATTTTCATTTATGAGCGTTGATGTACTTATCTATTTTATACATCAATGGTAAGTACTTATTAGATTATCATAATAGACATACTATGTATTTGTAAAGCTTATACACAAAATTAATGAACATTCCAATTAGGATTTTATTTAGTTACTGTAATACGAAGCTACTTGTGTTCATGTGATCGTTTTTAATGTCTATTTATGTGGGAAAGGATGGCGAAGATGCGAGTGCTTTTTGGAAAAGTCCGATTAAACTTTTGTAATAACTGTTTTTATGTATCTTCCGTCCGTAACTTACACTGGGATTTTGTTTTTTAACACAGCTTATTGAATTAGTCTGCAAATCCGTGCCATGGTGTTGCTAATGATTTTATAGTATTTAATAATTACATAGTACATTATATTGTTTACCAATTTTTCATTTCATGTTTATGAAAATTGGCCTAAATAATCTTATAAGTCTGATATCATATATTGTGTTTTGTGTCTTAAATCAAACGTCCTCTCATTAACACTATTGAGATCTGTAACATGCATAAACGGGCAATCAACGCCGTGGCGCGGCGATCTAATGTGCGGTACAAAAGTATTCAATAACTGTCTCAGTAAGAACCAGGACAGGAAGGTATTTCGATCGCCTTTTTTTCTCCCAAAAATCGGTTTTATTTTAATATTGAAATAATTCACATTTATCTTGACCCACTTACTTGTTGATGATCTGACTTGTTGGTAATTAAGTGACGCGCCTCCGAGTTAGGCAAGAGCCAATTAGCGTGTGTTATTCGTTAATGTTTTCGAGCTATTGTCATAATAAATCATCGCTTGATTGTTAAGCATGCACTGCTTTAAAGTTTTTAATAATAAGTGTAGTAACGTTCAATAAATAATTGTCTAAATGCGCCTTAATATCTGTGTAATTTTAGTAGTTCTGTCAGTGCTCCTTGTATTTACTATAGTTTAAATATTAAGAGTACTATTATAGGTTTCGTCATACTTTTAGAAGCAGATATAATTTCATTTATTACTTGTCGACGGAATTATTATTCTTACGTCAATATCTAATTTATGTAACTCCTTTGTGTATGTTGTTTTATCTAATGTTGGTATACTATGTAAAAGTGATTGATCTTTATGAGGATTTTTATAGTCATGTATTTTATGAATTGACATATGGGCTTAGATCCCAATATTATAATCTCTTAATATTATAGTAATCTTCGTTTTAACTTCTACCCATTTTGTGTCAATGGCTAAATATACAAAGTGCCATGTCTACCAATAGATGTTTACTACTTATTTATAAATTATGTGATCGATTTTATATTTCAATTTCCATGATATTTTTTTAACTGCGCACAATGTTTAAAATAAGTCTTAATTTTAAAGCTGACTATGATTTATGTAAAATGTACCGTAACCCGGTGTTTGAGCACCTGCTTTGCTTTGTAATGTGTCAACGATTCTGTTCCTTTTCTGCACAAACACTTATATCCACTAAACCGTTATAGTTCTTTTATAACCGAATAATAGTAGATACGCTAATGTGATCTTGCCATTGTTACACACTTTTAGCAGTATATACGACTTCAAGTTTGCTCTCTAAGTATTTTCAATTTTGTTATTAGTTGAGTTTTCACTGTGCCAAAACCATATCATGATCAGTGATAAATATTATACTTGTAACATACTATAAGGTTTCTTGTTCGTTAGACACTTTAAAACGAGTTTTATCGCAATAGATAGCAGACCGCAGTGCTACGCGAGATATTCAAGTTCCTTGTCATTTGAATACTAATTATTTTTTCTTTATTCATTAATGTATGTTTAGTGTAAGAGTAATCTATAACATATTTACTATTTTTCGAAGGTTATTAACTATGTATATGTTTTTAATAAACATACACGTTTTAGTTTCTACATTTATCTAATTAAGCACAATAGTCTTAAGGGCTGGGATGAAATTCAACAAGTTTGTTTATTCGGTATCTGCAATGTGTTTCTGTTCTATCTATTGTTTGGGTTGTGAAATTATTTTCCTTTCAAGTTTTTACATGACGGATATTTCATCGGGACAGTTGTAATATCTTGTAACTAAGATCTGATTAATGTTGAAAAAAAAATCTTGTGATTTAGATTTTATACTTCTTGTTTAAAACAATCAAAATTTATTAGTAGATTCTTAGATGTTAGCTATATTTTCAATGTCATTGTAAATAAAATGCCAACTTGTTGAGACATTTGTTTCATTGCCTTTACAACAAAACACCGATCTTTATTATAATTTAAATTATTTATAACGTTAACTTTATATTACAATATACATAATTGGATATAATATCAGGCGTGCGAGGAATGTCTACTGTATCTCCTCGCCGAGGAGGGACAGTTGTTTGAGGAACTGCGACGCGTTGGGGAGCGTGGTCGCGCCATAGATGATCTTCCTGGAAGTGCCGCCGCTTGTTGCCTGTTGCTGTAACATATTATTAGTAGTAAAGGCAGTTTGAGAAACGCAAAATTATTTAAAACTGCTTTTCTTTGGTCTTGCATAAATGTGAACTCAACTCGACAAGAACTTTTTAGATTGGACTCGAAAGAAAAGTGCTGTAGGTAGCGCAGGACTGAAGATTTTCTAATGAAATAGAATGGTAAACTATATTCAGGGTTAAAATGTATGAGTCAGCACCAGCAGTGCTCAATTTGAGGACCAAAGAGCCGTTGGAAGTCTGCGTTGCTGTTTGTGCAATTTTGCACTACAACACTGATAATGATAAATAATGTCATCTGTCTAGAAAATACTATCCCCAACACACTATTTAAGTACGCAATTTTGATTAATATTTAATTTACATGTGACTCAGGCTGGTCACTTAAGTGATAGGGCACTTTAAGTGACGGCGAAACACCCTTATTTCAGAATTTGTGACGCTACAGAATCTTAGATAATCGATCGAAAACGCTGGACGCGTTTTCGATCGATTATCTAAGATTCTGTAAGTACCTATGTGTTAATTCAAAATAATAATTGAGCTGTAAAAGAGAGCCCACTTGTATTCCGCGTATAGTTCATTATCTTAGGTAACTGAAAAATGATAACTAAACTCAACAGTCGGCATTGTATGTACCTACTTTTCGAAGTGTAATCATTAATCAGAGTAAGACAACTATTAATTATCTAATCTGTGGTAAGACAACCTAAATAAGAGTTAAGATTCGACCAGTTGTGCTAGTTGTCGTAATTTTCGTCATTTGAAACGCTGTTTAGGTACAAATAAATAAATGTGATTTTATTTACAGCAAACATTATTTTTTCATTTAAATACCTTCGAGCATTAGTTATCCAGACACAATATTTACCTATGTACCTACTTACCATGAAAAACACCAATACCTACCTACTAAAAAGAGTAGGTATCTCCACGTAAATAATCAATAACATTAAACAATGACCCCCCCTTCCTCACTTCTACACTTTTGTCTTCTATCGATTTAAATACCTTCAGTTGTTCGTATTAGTATCACCAATACACGGATTTTCGTCCATTAAAGAAATCACCTTAAAATATACTTAGTCCTACATAAAACCTACAATATTGGTAACCCTACTGCAGTGTTTGTATGGGAAAATTTAAATGATCAATATCTTAACTACGCAAAGTTTCTCCGTCACAAATTCAGGTTATCATTATCCCCCGTCACAAAATTTTGAACATATTTCGAAGGCCGTAGATCATCAGGCAGCGGAGATACATGTGTCCAGCCAGCTTGAACTCAGGCTGGCTGGACATTAAGTTTTTATTGATTTCTCGTAAACCCTTTCATGTGACGCCATAATTCAAACGTTATTATTGTCACACATTGCGTCACTAAATGTTAGTAAAGGAATCATATTCCAAAACGCTCCCGTTATTGAGATTCGGAAGTGCCAGCCAGAAGTTTTATACGTAAATTCAAGCTGGCTGGACACAGACTTTTACATTTTTCTACTAAACCGCTGTACGTATCACAAAACTTTTAGCTCGATGCCTGTCACAAATTTATGTGACGCCCGTTGATATGCAAAAAGTCGTCAAAATCACTTCCGTTACCGAGATTGAGAGACCAGCGAAAAGTGGTTTTTCAAGCTGGCTGGACGCGTTTTCGATCGATTATCTAAGATTCTGTAGCGTCAAAAATTCTGAAATAAGGGTGTTTCGACGTCACATAAAGTGCCCTATTGACCTAGTTAAATGCGAGCTATTTTGAAGATTTGTCGAGCCAGCCTGAGTCACATCAATTTACTTCTATGGAACTTGGTTCGTGGAGTTACGACTTGCCAGAGGCACGTATAACATCGCTTGCGAACCGGTACCATAAAGGTCAAAGACATATCCAACCCCCACAATCCAGTTACTACTACTAGTTAACACGATACTCCTCGGTAAGGCTGATTGTCAGATTTTAGGCCTTCTGGCTACCCGTAACAACTGTCAAAGATTGACAAATGGCAGCCGGGACTAACGGCTTAACGTGCTTTCCGAGACACATGGATGGTCACCCATCCACGACCTCGTAAACGTACACTAACCAATAAAAAAGGATCATCATCATCATTTCAGCCGAAAGACGTCCACTGCTGGACATAGGCCTCCCCCAAAAGCCATAATCGCCACCCCAAAAGCCATAATTGCCATAATCGCCACGCTTGGCAGGTGGGTTGGCGATCGCAGTATAGTATGGTGGTGGAATGCAAAGAGAACGCTGCTGCCCATTCTCCGCTACGCCCCTTAGGCCGCTTTCACATATAGGCGACTTTAGCAGCGCGACAGTCGCGCGACCGTCACCCATTCAGAATTTCATAATAAAAACAGAAGCGCAGCGGACGCGCGGCTGGTGCGCTTCTGTTTTTATTATGAAATTCTGAATGGGTGACGGTCGCGCGACTGTCGCGCTGCTAAAGTCGCCTAAATGTGAAAGCGGTCGTAATCGCCTTTTACGACACCCACGGGAAGTATGTGGTGGTGCTATTCTTTAAGCCGGCACCACACAGACAAAAAAAAAAAAATAAGAAAAGATTACCTTAGCGAAATCAATAAGATTGTGATACTCGATGTAGTTTCCTCCGCCCACGATGAAGACCACGGCGTCGGTGGGCGGCGCGTGCTTGGCGGCGCGCGCGCGTGCGGCCGCGTCGGTGCGCGCGGCGCGCGGGTCCAGCCACAGCAGCTCGCCGCCCGCCTCCGTGCCGTTCAGGGCCGCCTCCACGGCGCGACTTACTGGCAGTTTCTGTGGCGTTTATACACGGACTTGAGTTGAGGAGCTGGTGCAGTTTCGAAGTACGATTAATTCCTCGAATTTTGCATTATTAATTGGCTGATGATAATGCTTTCCGTCTTTATATTTTACTAACGACCGCGCTGCTTCATATGACAAAAATATCGAGATTTCTATCCTAAATTAACTACTAATGTATTCTACATAACCTTCTGCAGTAAATGCCCTAAATTATGGTGAAAACTGCATCAACATGTATTGTATACTTTAGACGATCTGAGCGGTCAGACCGACGGTCACGAAAAGGGACTTTGTTTTAAACTATGTATAGATTTTTCCTTGTTGAACAGAATAGAAGAATTGCCAAGACCTTATATGCTACGGTGACCAAATGGAGTACTCAGACTAACATTAATTTATCAATACAGAATTACGTACCTACTAATTTGAGAAAAGACGTAACCTTTATCTTTTGTTGTACTGGTAAGTAATCTTTCTTTTTACAGAATAATCAAACTCAATATTTTTATTAGGTAGTTATGAAATAAAGAAAAATCTCGACGTCAGTACGTTGGTTTTGCTGGTTTCGCTAGTAACAAATTCGACACACACACTATGATTGAGAAACAACTGTTATCCAAGATCTTGAAACAACTTAATTTATAAGCTTATCGTCATTATTACTCACGTGTTTCTTCACGACTAAGTTCTTAACCCCCTCCATCACGAACGAAGATCCCTGGGACACTAGTTTGGAGAACATGGAGACAGTTTTGGTGCCACCACCTTCATACTGGCTAGACATTTTCGTGAAGCCTCTGGAAAGGACAGAAACGCTTTTTTGATACTTATCTATATTATATTTCAAAGAGATTTGTTTGTTTGTATGTGGGGGTAATCTGACAATCTCCGGAACTTACAGTTATTTGAAAAAAAAAATTGCATTAATAATAGCCCAATTCTTGAGAAAGGCTATAGGCTACTTAACATCACTTTTGGACCCGCTAGTCGAGCATAAACAAAAAAGTGCGAAAACGAAGTAATGCGACAGGGGAAAAAGGAATCTCACGCGGACGAAGTCGCGGGCAAAAGCTATGTAAAAAATATGGCCGTTTCGATGACATTTATCTCGTATGATCTTAGGGTGCAATAAAAGAGTCTCGAAGTGTGACGGTACTAGGCGTTCGTGGAGCGCGTCTCACATAGATTAAAGAACAAGAATAAGACCTTACAAGGCTCGGGGCTAGCTGGACCGAACCAACGCGAATGTATACGTACATCCGTGGTGGAGCGACCCAGACTGCCGGGCACTTCTTCTCCTGCACCCGAGCGGGTGGGCAGGTTGCGGATAGCCCAACTCCGGCTGCGGGACCGGCTGCAAACAGCCGATCTCGCACCCGGAGCATCTCAGAAGAGATCCCGGACAAGAGAAGTGCCCGAACACCAAGTCCCAGGTTTAGGGTAACCCACATACCTTATCCTATGTACCAAATAATCCTGATCATCCCAACCCCTCCATATCCATAAAATCCCGTCTATCCCTAAAATCCCTAGGCCAAATCCCAGACCTAGGGTGACCCCCCAGCAACCTACACCCTACCACCAAACACCCTCCCTCCTATTCCTACATCATCCCATCGGTCCCAGAGGATGGGTAACCTCGATTCCAAAAAAGCCCACCCCCTAAAAAATGAAAATGCAGCAGGTAAAAGAAATTACCCAGGTGGGTCCCGGCCAAGCCGGGGAATCCCACACCGCTACGGCGGTCAGCCCCCAACGTATTCTGGGGGGGGCAACCAACTGCTCAACATTGCCGTGCTCTTCAGCACGGCCGGCTGCTGATTTAGCGCCCATTACCCAGGCAGCGACTCACGCGCCCATTAACGCAACTACGGCTGCGACCAACGCGCCAACAACCACCACCACGGCTGCGACTCACGCGCCAATACCCACAACGACGTGTATGCCTCCCTCGAGCCTCTGGCAACAGAGCATCGTGCGGAATAGCATCACCAACCCAGACATTGACAGACACAGACAGAAAGTGCTGGGGAAGGATGACGAACCTGGCGACCCTACCACTCTCCCGGCTGATAGAGTACGACTGCTGAAGAAGCGCGGAAAAATCACCCGGGGGAGGAAAGTAGGCGACCGAAAGCGCAGCACCCGCGAAGGCATTAGCCAGCGCGAAGCGCGATCGGACGCCGAAGAGGTAGTACGCGACCAGCCCCGAGTCCGCGACGGGGAAACCAGGCGCGAAAAAGGGCCGGACGCGGAAAAAAGAGAACAGCCGCGAGTCCGCGAAGGGGAAACCCAGCGCGAAAAACGGCCAAACGTGGGACTACGCGACCAGCTGCAAGTCCGCGAAGGGGCAACCCAGCGCGAAAAGCAGCCGGACGCGGAACCGCGCGTGCAGGGGCAAGTCCGCGAAGGGGAAACCCGGCGCGAAAAACCCTTGCACACGACAGAGTCTGCCGGGGGCGCCAACCGACCCCACCACGCTAACACTGACACATCCCACGACGTTTCCCGACCCAGACACCACAGAGGTAAGCGAGGTGGATCCGTGCACCCAGACCAGCAACCTGGACCGAGTGGTACAGGGCCGGCGAAGAGGGAGCGTCCCGATGACTCGGCTTCACCGAGCACGCTCCAGGGGGACGCCAAACGTGCACGGGTCCACGCCGCCCAGGAGGAGCCGAGGACCTACGCGCGGGCCACAAAGGATATTCCTGCGCGGCTTGCCGTAGCAATCTGTTTCCCTCCCCCCTCCAGAGACTTGACAAAGGACGAGGCCGAGCTTGTCAAAGCAGGCCTGGAAAATTTACTAATGGATAATATGGACACAGACTCGACAGCACCACTCCCTGCCTTCCGCGGATACCCACGGGTAGCGGAGGGCACAGTACAAATATGGTGCGAGGACGACTACGCCCTGACCTGGTTGACTAAAAATGTACCCCTCCTTAAGATCCCCAACACCGACCGTACACTGACAGTGCTCCGGCAGTCAGACGTGCCCACCCGCGTCAGAGCCTCCCTCTTTGTCCCTCGCTATAGAGGTGACATACAGAGGCTCCACAGCATTCTGATTCGTCAGAACAGGTGGTACGACATTGCCAGATGGTCCTTATACAGGGCAACTACCGTCGGTGGTGACAACTACGGGGCTTATCTGACCCTAGGTGTGCCACCGGAGGAAGTGGAAAAGGTCATGGGGCGGGAGCGACGTATATCGTACCTACTGGGTTCGATATACGTGCGCTTCTGGCCCACGACCCAGCCCTCGGACAACAGGACGGACCCGACGACGACGACGACGACACCGACAGTGACACAGACGGACGACACAGACATCGCCCAACTAGAGGAGGTCATGGCCCGCGCGGCGATGGCTGATGATGTAGCCAGCTTACCACCCGCATCTCCCGGCTGGAACGAGCAACTATTAGCATCGTCGCCGGGGGAACAACACGAAGGCCAGTACAGAGAGGAGGCGGAGGTTCTGTCCGATGGATCCATCACCGACTAACCCCTCCCCCTCATCACCGTCTCTAACACTCAACATAATCCAAACTAACCTCCAACATAGCCAAACTGCTACGGCTAGCTTACGCAGGGCACTGGAGGTTAACCCCCGAACGATTGCACTGATCCAAGAGCCGTGGATCAGGAACAACAGGATTTGCGGTCTCAGTAACATCGGAGGTAAGCTAATTCTCAACACACACAGCTCAGACAAACCCAGATCCTGCGCCTATATACCCAAAGATATCCCTACCACGCTACTCACTCAATTCTGTTCCAGAGACCTGACAGCTTTCAGGCTCCAGACCGAAGGTGAACTCCCAGACGTTGTACTGGCCTCGGTATACATGCCGGGCGAAGACACAGACTGCCCGCCGAAAGAAATGGCCGACCTGGTACAGCACTGCGAGAGCACCAAATTAGACCTGATCATCTGCACCGATTCGAACGCCCATCACCCGCTCTGGGGCAGCGACGCATCAAACTCCAGAGGAGAGGTACTATCCACCTTTTTATTCTCTACTAACCTTAACATCGTTAACCGAGGCTCTGAACCCACTTGGGTTACAGTCCGAGGGCAAACGATCATTGATCTAACACTTGCTACAGAAAACGCGACAAATCTTATAACAAATTGGCACGTATCGGACGAACCTTCTTGCTCAGATCATAGAAGAATCCGCTTCACTTTAACTACCAATATAAGGAAACCCATATCGAGACGAAACCCACGGCGCACCGATGTGCCCGGGTTCAAGCGCCTCCTTGCCGCCCTTCTAGCTAGGCACCTATCACAAATAACTATAAGAGAACCTGCACAACTTGAATACACGGTGACAAAGCTGTCAGAATACCTGACCGAAGCATACCATGCATGCTGCAAACTAAGGGCACCACGAACCAACAGTGAGAGGAATCCCTGGTGGAACGCCGACCTTAGTAAACTCAGAAACACACTACGGAAGCAATTTAACAGAGCCAAAAACACCAGACTCCCGGAAGACTGGGAGCTATACAAAGAGACCCAATACACATACAAAAAGGAAATCAGAACCGCCAGAAGGACAGCATGGCGGAAATTCTGTGAATCCATCGAAACCAATAATGAAGCCGCAAGAGTAAGGAAGATCTTATCAACAGATCAGGACCGAACCCTTGGCGCGCTGAAGAAACCCGACAACTCATACACACTGACAGACCATGAAACCAGCAAGGTCCTACTCGAGACTCACTTCCCCGACTGCAAACTCCTAGAGGACAGGACCTGGGATGCTGAGCCAGATTGGACCCCAACGGCACAAGACTGGTCCAGCGCCCACAGTCTGGTAACAGAAGACCGAGTAAAGTGGGCCATCAACACCTTCCAGCCATATAAGTCCGCAGGACTAGATGGCATTTTCCCAGCCCTACTACAATGGGGTGTTGACCTCATCACTCCAAGCCTGGTAGAAATCTATCGGGCTTGTATAGCACTCAGGTACATACCCCTGGCCTGGCGCGAAGTGAAAGTCATCTTTATACCAAAACCGGGCAAAGCCGACTACACACAACTCAAGGCGTACAGACCCATAAGCCTCACATCCTTTCTACTAAAGACCCTTGAGAGGCTATGTGATCGACACATCCGAGATGGACCTCTTCGGGCAAAGCCACTCCACAAACAACAGCATGCGTACTCCACAGGCAAATCAACGGAATCCGCGCTACACAGCGTGGTATCCAAAATTGAATGCGCAGTGGACCACAAATGCTCTGCACTGGCAGCCTTCATTGACATCGAGGGCGCCTTTGACAAAACTACCTTCCACAGCATCAACACGGCCCTAGAGAGGCACAACATAGACCCGTCCCTGAGCGGCTGGATCACCAACATGCTCAAACGGAGGGCAGTACAAGTGACCGTAAACGACACCACGAGGGCCATAGTGGCGAAGGGCTGCCCGCAAGGGGGCGTCCTGTCGCCGCTTCTATGGAACCTGGTCGTAGACAGTCTAATAAAAGAACTCAACGACAAAGGCTACTATACCGTAGGATACGCCGACGACATAACCGTAATAATAAATGGCACCCACGAAAACACCCTGTGCAATCTAATGCGCCAGGCACTGAAAATAATAGAAAACTGGTGTGGTAAACACCATTTATCAGTGAACCCCACGAAAACCGAATTAGTTCTCTTCACAAAAAAGAGGAAACTGACGACACTACAGCTACCACGTTTCTTTGGTACAACCCTAAGCCTTTCAACTGAAACCAAATACCTGGGCATATTTCTGGACAAACAGCTGAACTGGGCAAAACACACCAGCTACATTACTACGAAAGCCAGTATATCCCTGTGGCAATGCAAGCGAATGCTTGGCAAGAATTGGGGGATAAGCCCCAGGGTCACTCACTGGCTATACACCACAGTCATCCGACCGATAATTACATACGGCTCACTAGTCTGGTGGCCCAGAACAGACCTGAGCACAGCCCAAAAAGACCTTGAAAAGCTGCAGCGGTTTGCGTGTGTGGCAATCACTGGCTGCATGAGAACTACACCCACTGCTGCCCTACAGGCTATGCTTGGACTGCCGCCTCTACACCTTATAGTGCGGGAGGAGGCGGCCCTGGCTGCCTTTAGGCTCTCCAAATCAGGGACCCTGAGCAAAGACTCTAGGGTCAAACACACACGCTTAAAAGAAGATGCGATCAAACGGCAGCCAATGATGGCATCACCTTGCGACAAAGCCCCGAAACAATACTGCTTTCAAAAGCATTATAACATAGTGCTCGAAGAGGAGCAGTGCGACCACTCAGGACCGAAAGAACTGAGAATTTACACCGATGGTTCGAAGACCGACTGCGGAACTGGAGTCGGAGTCTTCTCACACGATCTCAACATAAAAATATCCAAACCGCTGGGAATGCTCAACACGGTCTATCAAGCAGAGTGTGTGGGCATAATGCAGGCGGCCTATGCCTTAGCGGCCAGGAGAGTTACAAACACCCATGTTCGCATACTCTCCGACAGCGCCTCAGTCCTCCAATCCTTAGATAAAAAATGCATCACATCGAACCTAATACTAGAATGTCACAATGTGCTTGAGCAGGTAACTGTATCGAACCGCAATTCAGTGACACTACAATGGATAAAAGGACACAGTGGATCGCTAGGCAACGACGCAGCTGACGAGCTGGCCAGAAGGGCTTCCAGCATGTCAGTTTGTGGACCGGAACCTATCGTGCCCATCCCCTTCAACCAACTACGCAGGTGGCTACAGGAGCACACCCACACACAAGCAGAAAGCTGGTGGACGTCGTCACCAGGCTGCAGGCAGTCCAAAGAAGCCATGCCGTCACTGGATGGCAAGCTAACCAGGCGTCTTTTACGACTGGACAGGAAAGGACTGCGCCTGGTGACGGGGACCATCACGGGACACTGCTCGCTAAATAAACACTTTCACACATTGGGCATAACAGATAGTCCCCTGTGCAGGGCTTGCATGGAGGCTGATGAAACCATTGCGCATGTGCTCTTTGAGTGCACAGGCATCACCCAGATAAGGTCAGAAACCCTCGGGACACCCAGATCGTACACAGATGTTCTAAACAGACCAGGAGACTTGATCAGCTTCTGGAGGGAGGTGGGCTGGTTGGAATAACCACCGACGGCCGCCATGGCCCACGCACAATGGTCCACTGCAGGACTAAGTGCGGAAACCAAACCCATAACATAGAACATAGACCTTACAAGGTCTAGTCTAAAACGTTAGTTTTTTTACTTACTTCCACCGCCTCATGTAAGCCATAGATTTGATGTCACAGTCGGCGCTTACTAGTGCAGCTTCGTACCTCTTGTACTCGTCTTCAGGTATTTGTGACGTGCACAGATAATAAATAATGAAGAGTCTCATCTTATCTTCGGGGGTCCCAGCGTTAGGGTCTGATAAAAGGTCCATTACAGCCTTGTATTCAATACCAGTACTTTTGCTCATTATTTTTTCTTCCAATTCGAAAAATGAATCTAGTCGTCTGGATTTTATTGAGTTTAGTATAGCTGGAAAAATAAAAGTGAATATGAGTTATAATAAAAATCTCACTAGTTTCATAAAAGTAAAAAGGTTCTGGAAATCTATATACAGGGTTACTTTTCAAAGACCATCCAAATTTTTACATGGTGTTCTACCCATGAATATAAACAACTTTCCCTATAGGACCAACTCTGAAATTACGAAAAAAAAAACAGCTGTTTCATACAAAACTTCAATACCTACTTGACCAAAATGTATGAAACAGCAGTTTTTTTTTTCGTGATTTCAGAGTTGGTCCCATAGTGAAAGTTGTTTATATTCATGGGTAGAACACCATGTAAAAATTTTGATGGTCTTTGAAAAGTAACCCTGTTTTATGTTACCGGGCAAACCCGATTTTAGGATGAAGTAGTTTCGCCTAGACCAAACCAGTTCTCTCTACACGGGTTGCATGGTTGCGGTCGGTCGGTAGGCGACGTAGGATGCAAGAGCGAGCGAAGAGCACCCCGAGGTTAGGTTTTGTTAGGTTACTTTAAACCCTTTACACAGAAATAATATAAATACGTGAAAGAAAGTCGTGTTAGTTACACTATTTATAACCCAAGAACGGCTGAACCGATTTGGTTTTGATTACTTCGTCGGCTCGGGTCCAAGACCAAGCTGTTTTTTAGTGTTTTGCCTGGATGGCATGCATGCTTTTAACCCAGCATCAAGGTTCCTTTTTGACTTACCCGTAGCAATAGTGGTGTGCATATCGATAAGCCGTTTCTTCTCCATGAGTTGTGGCAAGGAGTTGACGGCGCTCGTCAGTCGTTGGGTGTTGTCGCTGACCATGCTTAGAGCTAGATCACTTTCGCCGTCAAGCCCCATGGAGGTTTTTAACTTTTTCACTTCGGCCTCTGAACTCCTATAGGTAAGATACGGGATTAGAATAAGAATAATTTTTATTTTTGCAAATATGGGTAGATGATACATCAATAGGTGTTAGTACATTACAAAGATCAGCCATATTTTGCCATTCGACATGCAAATATTTACATCAAATTATTATTATTGTATATTATCATTTACATCAAATTATTGTCATATATTATTTTCATATATTATTTCAAATTATTATCTATCATTAAATCAATTATTATTTAATTATTTATTACTAAATTATATACCATTAAATTAATCATGATTAAATTAGAGTTCCATAACTTCTCAACAACTCTTCTTCTCATTTTCAATGCCCTGAATACACTGCACACATATGAATGGAGTGAATGATATTTATAATAACTGTTGTAAGGGGATATATGTAACGAATAGGTACTAGTAAAGTCAACTAATATTTTTCTCAAATAGGAACTCAGTCACACTGTAGTACGTTACGATTACTTTAGTATATGTTCAATGCAGTCTTGTCGAAACAGCAAGTTGCTGATCCAGAAATCCGTAAAGCTGCACACAAAACGGCCATCGCTTGTTGAGGTCGCTACGCACTGTACCTCAATGAATGAGCGATGGCCGTTTTGCGTGGATGTGACGCGTATTTGCCCCCAGCTTGTTCTTTTTTGTGATTCTTCTTTGCGTCATGTTTGCCGCAAATAAACGTATTTTCTTTCTTTCTTTATCTGATAGCAAACCAGCATTGATTTTTCTCATACATTAGTATTTTAGTCTAGTTTTTAGAATACCGGTGAATTAGCAAGAAACTGTCAAATTAAAGGTCCAAATGAGTTTTATTTCATGTGTATTTAATTGTAATATAACGCGAATAGTATGGATGGCATACAAACTCAACGCGAGCCGAGCACTCAACCGAGTACTGGAAGTTCCTTTGTGTTCGCGTAAAACACGCGTCTGTATGCGGTTTAATGTATCGTTTAAAGTAATGCGAATTCTATGTGTGAAGACCACAAATTGGAAAAACCTTTTTTTATAAAAAAATCCACCTTTTGGGGGTCGGTTGTATTCCCGTCCGCACATAATTCGACGTGTACTACTTTTCACTTGTCTCTAGTGTGTTTGGTTTCGTATTTTGCTACCAACTTGGGAGAGGCCTGTATCCAGCACAAGACCGCGCTAGGCTGAGTTTTAGAACTTACCTATATTTATCGAGATCTTCTTGTATAGCTTCAGCGACGGTGGGGAATGGGCTACCCTTGTGTTCGGTCCACAAAGGGTCTCTGGAGTCCAGGTCACATACTCGAGTCTTTGATTTTTGTTCCTGCACTGTAGGGGTTTGGTTTTCAGGTACCACTGCTCTGAGGAAAAAATATTCACGTATTTTAATACGTAAATGCAAAAATAGAAGGCAGTAGATATTATCCTCAATCTTGAAAAAGTCAATTATCAGTTGATATTATCAAAAACATACCTATTCAATGATAAATCCAAGACATCGTGGGCCAAAGCCTGGTATGTCCATGTGTGATGCAAAGGTGTTGCCATATCGATATTCCTGTCCAACAATATCAGCATAGGCCGAGTGAAACTGAATGACCCTGCTTGACCAGTGTTGCCATGGAATAAATTATTTCTAGCGTCCCATAGATTTTCACGTAGTTTTTTATCGAGCTTTTTCGCCACCATTTCCGCAGCGTTGCCTTTGCTACTCCTTATTATAGGAACATTACCTAAAATTAAACAAATGATTAATAAAGACAATACTTTGTGTGCTAGCTTACCTATTTATCAATGAATAAATAAAAATCTTAGATTCATTCATTGATTCACGCAACAGACAACACTCATCTTAAACCGCTGGGTATAAAAGCATAAAATGAGCATTAAGAAAGGATTTTGAAAATTCATCCCCTAAAGGGGGGACGTCCCCTTAAATAGGGGACGAAAGTTTGTATGTAAATTCGTCATTATTGAAGTTAGAAATATCGAGGTTGGTTGGTTAAATTGTTTCGTCTTTTGGAAACTCATCTCCGTAGGGATAACTCCGAATGTGATTTGGGAAATCCCATTGGGATTGTCACTTCATATTTTTTAATTAATAATGCCTAAGGAAAGTCATCATCATGGTGGTCCAGCGGTAAGGGCCGCAACTTATGAGGTCGTAGGTTCGGACAGGCGCTTTACTTGGTGTAAATTATTTCATCACCACTCACTGGTCTCAAAAACGGTGAAGGAAAACATTGTGAAGAAACCGGCACGTTGTCAAACCAAAAAATCTAAGACATGTAACATCGACCAACCCGCACGGGCCCGCGTGGTAGATTATAGCCCACTGCCTCTCGAAGAGAGAAGGCCTGTCCCAGTAGTGGGAACATTATAGGCTGATTATGTAAAGTCATCATAACAATAACAGTTCTTGTTGTATGAAATGCATTATGTACCTACTTTTAATCAGCATTCAAATTATTATTGCTTCACTAATTATTGTTGTTCATGTATTGATTCATGAGTCAGAAACTGATAGCCTTTAACTTACCTAATGTCACAAATACTGAGAATAGGCTTTCAACTATATTGTCCATAATGGCTTCCATTTCAGTGTCCTTTGTGTCACCTCTGTTGATAGCTGGAATGAGATTCAGGAATTGAAAATTAGGCTAAATAGAGGTTGTATAAACCAAATAGAATTATACTAGTGTAAGGCCGCGCTCACTTTGGATACGTTTTCGTACGAATTCCATTCGTGCAGAAACGTACGAACACGCACGAACATTCCCGACCTTCTGAGTACTATGAAAGCGCTCACACTGCGCGCGAGTTAGTCGTACGTATACGTACGTGCAAGTCCGACGTCCAAAATCAATCCGAACTTGTTGGGATTTTATTACACGTTCGTGCGTTCATCATCAATAATGGATGTAGAAAAGTTAATAATTAATCGTTCTTCAGGTGATATTGTGTCGCGAAAGTTGCTGTATTTAGTCAGGTTAGGTCGTATTGCATTAAAAATGTACTCAAAAGTATCTTTCCCCATGCGTGTATAACCATAAAACAGTCTGGGGTCATTATACAAATCTTCCATAATGTGATGAAATTCACCGAATTCATCTCTCGTTTTAAATATTTCGCGCACCCATTCGGTTCTACGATAACGACGACGGCGTCGCAATCTACGGTTTAGAAGATGATTATCCAAAAGAAAAAGATTATTCATCGCAGCAAAGATGACTTCACGTATGCGCTAACACCGGTACTCTGTCTATTTGACGGAGAAAAACGTATTCAGTGTGCGCACTCAATTCGTACGAACAGTGTTCATACGTTTACGTACGATGTAATTCGCATCCAAAGTGAGCGCGGCCTAATGTCGTCCATACTGTGCTTCTTTATAAGCAATGGGGCGCTTAGCCTTATGTTTGCAGTGTCAAATTTTTTAAGTAACACTGTAGTCATTGTTGAAAAGCCTAATAAATTAATAGGTACATTATCTAATACAACTACTGTATACAAGAATTAATTGAAAGTAATTCCTATATTTAACTGTAGCAGGCTAGTGGACTTTAAAACAGACTGCAACCTCTGAGTTTGTTTCTGCCTTTCTTCTCAGAGTAGTCAGACAGGACACCTCATCTAGCTTATTTATTTTCATAATGTGACATGTAAAAGTCATTCAGATATCCTTCTTAAAGAATAAATAATTTCATTTCATATTGAATTCTTATTAACAGTTTGTAGTAACACAGGCTAGGCAGATGATGATGAGTTTGTAGTAACACAATACATGGTTCTCCCAGACAACTATAGAAGTCAAACTAAGTAGCTACAGTAAGTTGGACAGAAGCAAACTTTCTCATAAAAATAAAACAAATCATATCTACTTTGGGAAGAATAAGACATGCCCGTTGAGAGACACAAAAGGCATAGTTTCAGTAGTGGATTAACACATTTTACAAGTATAGGCTATTAAGTTTTTGCCGCCATTACCTCTACAATTGTCAGTTCCTATCTATTATTTTTACAATCCAACAATTTGGTTAAAATTTCACAAGAAATAGTTTTTGGGTATATTTCTGAGATAATCAAACCTCAATTATGTACAACTAATAAGTAAGATAATGTCATTGGAAAGATCTGTTGTAGACTTCTGCAAACAGAAATCTTAGAAAAAAAAAAAACAGTGGCACTCCGGGAGTGCCGACAGAAGTGAAAACAAAACACATATTAATACTTTGCCATTGTATCCTGTATACTTTTTTTTTTTTTTTTTTTTTGAGGATGGGAAATCATCAAATGACTCCTCCCGCTCTGGGTGGAGCGGAAGGGAGTGTCAGACTCTTACTGACTAAAACCCACCCGTGTTCCTTCCTTAGCCCTTTATGTTCCGGGCCAGCGGTAACCCTTTCGGACAATCCCGCTGACCCGGCAGGCTACGGCCCTAAGGGGCCCCTCCTCGATGCTGACATCTCTTTGAGGCGCGCGTGGAACACGTACGCGCCGTCCGGCATGGGCCTGGTCCTGATCGGGCGGTGAGCTACCCATTACTCTCCGCCCGCAGGCCCGTGCCTACGGTGACCGGGAGTCGTCACGCGGCTCCCGACGCCCGGAGCGTCTCCCGCGGCGGCTGGGACGGGAGGCTCTCTCCCTGAGCCGTTCCGCCACCTCCTTCGCTAGCATGACTGCTTCGCAGAAGGAGGTGACTGCCTCCCACTCCCTCTCGCCCCGGACCATGGCTTGCACCAGGGCCGGACGCGAGAGGTCGCCGTCGCTGCCAATCGCCTCTACGAGGACACGGCGGTGCTCCGCCCAAGCGGGGCAGACCTCCACCGTGTGCTCCACCGTGTCCTCTGGGCGATCCTGGCAATGGTGACACCCGGGCGTTTCCTCCCGCCTGATGATGTGCAGGAACCTTCCGAAACTTCCGTGTCCGGTGAGGACCTGCGTCAGGCGAAAGGTGAGGGCGCCGTGGCGCCTCTCTAGCCACTCCTCAAAGAGGGGTCTTATCGCCGCTATCGCGGCGTGCCCTGCGCTGGGTTGCGACAGTCGCTCTTTCCATGCCGCCATGAGATCGCGCCGGAGATCCGTCCGCTCCGCAGCGATTTGCCGCGGAAGCGGATCCTCCCCCCGGCGTAGTGCCTCCGCGCGCCACTCATACAGGCGCGCGAGGACCATCGCCTCCAGATCCCATGGCGGCAGTCCGGCAAGGAGGCTTGCCGCCTCGCCAGAGATCGTGCGGTAGCCCCGGATAGCCCTTATGGCTACCACCTTCTGGGGCGCGTTCAGGTAGTGGGCGGCTCGCCGTATCCTGTATACTTGTGGCTAAGTTTCGCTAGCTAATTTAATTTTATCCAGTATACTTGTGGCTAAGTTTCGCTAGCTAATTTAATTTGATTCTGTATACTTGTGGCTAAGTTTCGCTAGCTAATTTAATTTGATCCTGTATACTTGTGGCTAAGTTTCGCTAGCTAATTTAATTTGATCCTGTATACTTGTTTTCAATTTTTGATATTTTGGAATCTTACGAATTTTCGATCAGGGTCACGTGTCCTGACGCGAGTTTAACATTTTTTACCCATTACACAAAAAGTGTACAACGCCGCTAAAGCAGTTTTCACTTCAAAATCAGTCCCAAAATTTGTAACTCCTAAAATCTGCCACCCTAGGCTCAAGCCTACTCAGCCTGCTTGTAAATCTGCCAATGATAATTTATATGTGAAAGCTAATTATAAATTTACACAAAATATTAAGCAAGGTAGTTACCATAGTAAGATAATGCATCAGACTGCTGATGTTTCATAATAAACAGGTCATCTTCCAGACATATGAAGTTCAAATACTGGTCAAACACTTTATGAATGTTTACAGCCGAATTAGATTGGATGGCTGACGCTGCCAAGTCCTCAAGCTTTTGTCTAGTGATTGGGGAAATGAAGTTCAAGTGGTACTGGTCGTAGATGCCATTGTCCAGGTCTTGGCAGATTCTGCCAAGGTTCTCCTCAGTTGGGGCACAGAAGTATACAGCAGGCACTTCTGGTATTGGGTCCCGGTCAGAATGTAGTTGGCTGGAATAGGAATTTGGATTATAGATAGAGAATTGAAAGGGTTTGTTTTAAATAATATGTTACTCAAAATCAGAATTTATTTATTTGTCAGAATGTAGTTTTACATAGTATGATGAATGTCCATAAAGAACTAGGTACTACAACTACTTCTACTTGAAGTAAGATAATAAATGTAGTAAAGTTAAGTTTACACACATGTTTTATTGAAAAATGTAACAATATTTTCATGTTAGCATTTATTCTTATTAAAGATAAGGACAAAACATTTCATATAGTGTAATAGTCATTTATTTATACATGGTGACTTTTTCATAAAAGACAAGTAATTGATATTGTTATTGACAAAATCATGCTTTATAACAGCTGATAGGTCCAGCTAATCATTTTTTCAGCATCAGCTTTTCATTTCTCAATTTGTATTTGAGTTATTCAATTGAATTCATGATAATATTGACTATCTTAACACTTTTACTTTGAATGTTTTGCAATCCAATTACAGTTAATAATTAAGTTAATTCCAGTGACTATGTTGTGGTGCCAAGAGGTTTTTAGCTATATTTATAATTGTTTATTTTGTACAATCTTTATCCTCAACCCTGACATTATACTTCATAACATTTTGTCAGACCAGGAAGTCGGTTGATTCCAGAGGTGCAAAGATTGAGTAAGTAAGAGGTTTTATCAATGTACAACTCCTACTTGAATGTGTCAGACTGACCTATTGGGTAATCAGGAACTGGCTACACATTAGTACCAGTAATTAGGGTGCCAAGGTCCATATTGTAACGATTACTCACACATGCAGAGTCACGCCGAGCTCTCGAAGCTCCTTGACAGATATCAGTGGAGATATAACATCTTGACCCACTCTGTCGTAGATCAACACTTTCCACGTAGGTTCAGATGCCACGCTCTTTGTTAGGGGCTGATTCAAATTCAGCATTTGCTTCAAAGCATCTGTAATATTACAACACAAATAAATAATCCATAATGTGCACTACGTGTAATAGTCAATTATCATCAAATCACTATACGCACTGAGCTGTCGTTCACGTAAAGTACTCATTTTGTTCCGCTAAATAAATAATCCTTTCATTCAATGGTAATATCTGTCTAATTTCACGACTTCTAAACGTTTAATTCCATTAGAGCTTATTTTCATCGGGGAGTTGTATTTCTCCCAAATGTCAGATTTGACGTTTCAAACAGCGACACGTCGGCCGCGAAGAGTTCGTTCAAAAATAATTCGGATACACATTCAAAATAAATCTTTGGATAATTCAACCGAATATTAAATGGCACTTTGTGCAGAAAAAAACATTAAAAGCCTTTAAAGTAATTTTATGATTAAACACATATATTTTTAACTTTTTTTATGCCATTTGAGATTTTTTCCGTGCAAGATGGCT
Source organism: Mesoligia furuncula (assembly GCA_916614155.1). Lineage (NCBI taxonomy): Eukaryota > Metazoa > Arthropoda > Insecta > Lepidoptera > Noctuidae > Mesoligia > Mesoligia furuncula. The sequence goes on along the minus strand of OU744799.1, from coordinate 17,730,979 downwards.
AGTACTTTCATTGACAATCCAGAGTAATCAACTTTTTGGTGGAAATAGAATTCTCTAGTAGGTAACAATTTCTAACATTATTTTTTTGTAGGAATCATCAACGGGCCTTTATTGTTGGTTTGTTTGCCAAGCCCAGTTTGCTTTGTACACTGGTCATAGATACCGTAGGTACGTACTGACCATGTATCTTGGGCACTGATTGCAGCACTGAATTACTCACTGCTGTAACTAGGGTATGTACTCAGTGTAGTCGGGCGGCCGAGCAGGCATCGGCTCCAGCGTTTGTGCGCCCCGTTTCCCACTGCCTTCTCCCCGCGCCTCGCACATCCGATAAAGTCATTCCCACCACAAATCTCCGCACAGCTCACATCTCCTCTCGTCTCGTCTCCTCTCCGCTTTGGTAGATATCGGGCCTAAGCTCAGAGCCGTCTCAACCATAGTGGGCGCCAGGTTGCGAAAATCAGCTTGCGGCCCCCCTTGCCAACAAAAAGAAATTAAATTTAATTTTTGTGTTCAATTTTTAACACGCGTAATAAATAGCTTCTCTTGTAACTAACAAACAATGTAAACAAATCTTAGAAGTCAATTTTAACCTATTTATATTTGTCGTATCGAAATGAAACTTTGTATGTGTACGTAGTTTGGATGACAAGACTATAGTTTGGTATCTTGGAGTTGATCTGATGATGGATCCAGGAGATGGATAGTGGTACTCTTTAGCGACTACTAGGTGAACCCCTCGGCCCTCGAGTTTACGGTCATATGATCCGTTTTGATGAGTCCAACATACTCGTATTGCACTGGGGATTGAGGGTGTGATAATGGAGCCAGGAGGTAGATAGTGGAACTCTTCAGTAGCTACTAGTAAACCCCTCAAGTTTGGGGTCATATGATTTGTTTTGACGAGTCCAATTGCACTTGGTGTCGAGGGTCTGATGGTGGAGCCATCAGGAGGTGGATAGTGGAACTCTTTAGGGGCTACTAGTAAACACCTCGAGTTTACTAGTATCCCCTAATCGTCATAATTTCGTCATCTTGATGAAGACACACCTGCATGCGGTAAGCATGCCGGCGCCTCGCCACCTGCACGCGCTCCTCGCGCCGCTCGCATGGTTGCCGCCCGTTCATTCTAACTAAAGTTCGCAAACCCGTCTGTAAGCTGAAAACTAGCTGTTGGCGCCTGCACGGTGAGCTGCCAACTAGTAAGCGGTTCGTGAACAACAAGCTCTCATCTCACCGATGGCGTGCCAGCAACGAGCAGTCGTCTTGCTGACGGTGCATTGGCGGCAAGCGTAGGATTTTTATCGAGGCGGTGACGGGCGGTTACAGCGCTGGAGCGTTGCGGTTATAATGAGTGATCAGTGATGACCTGATCGGCTTGCGCCACAAAATACAGAGAGTACAGAAGGCAATCTACATACGAAGTGCGCTCGAGCAACGCACACATAGACACCGCTCACGTACACGTTATCTCGGACTGGTTGGGACTAGTGCAAGCGCGAGTGCCATCCGCTTGAGACACGCGTCTGTGAAGTGCAAAAATGAAGCAACAAAAAAATGGCTATCTAAGCTCGATTTTAATAACTAGTTGCCTATTTTGAATCAGTTTATATGAAGTAAAATTTTTGTAAGGTAATTTCACGCCACCAACTTGAAAACGCAAGTTGAAAACATGATTTTTTGTTTGTGTAGATATTGTGTTGTGTTTAGTGTCATTTGATAGGTTTAGGTCTAAAACGGACAGGGAAAAATAAATTGTGTAAATAGCGTAATCCGTTTTGAAGTTATTAGGGATTTTCGATAGTGAAAATTGACAAATGTAAGTGTATGTATGTGTAGTAAAATTTTATACCTATGTTTTTGTTCTGTAAACGTTTTGTATTGTAGGTAATACTATGTTTATTGTTTTGTTTTAATATTGTAGAATAAACTGAACAAACAACGAATCAAACAAGTAGATACGAGTGCCACTACCATGATAGTTTTTTGTGCATAAGCCAAAGTTGACTTGACAACCATAGCGCGACCGCCGAGCGTAGGTATATATGAAAAGTGAAGTACATACATTACATGTGATTGCCTTCTGTACTCTCTGTATTTTGTGCTTGCGCCCTCTAAGACCCTGCGCCGGGGTGCCACGCACCCCTTGCACCCCGGGTAAAGACGGCCCTGCCTAAGCTCGACCCGGGCATTAACTATGTTATGTATCCCACACTCAGCACTCGCGATGGGAACCACTAGGAAGGATGACAAGCCAGCTCAATCAATCTGCCCGCCTTTTCCCAACTATGTTGGGGCCGGCTTTCAGTCTAACCGGATGCAGCTGAATACCAGTATATTACATGGAGCGACTGTCTATCTGACCTCAACAACCCAGTAACTGGGTATCACGATACCACTTGGTAAGACTGGTTGTCAGACTGTCGGGCATCTGACGGCCCGTAACGACTATCAAAGAACCAAGAATGACAGCTGCGTAGCGGGGGATGTGTGTGAAACCAACCAATAACATCGCTTCTTTTTTATAGCTTGAACTAACTTAGCGTTGTAGTAGTTTTACACACATCCCATCTACGCATTCTCGCTCATCTCTGGTGGGAAGGTAGCCTTACCTAACGTGCTTTCTGAAAAACGGAGGAGTCTCGATATGTAATGGATGGCCATACACGAACCGATTGCGACAAGCGTAGCTTTACCTTCGATCGACCCGAACTGTTATCATCAGTGATCGGAATAGGTAGAGTTATTTAGGTTCATTGACCGCAAACATTGATGTTAATATGGATATTCCACGGGATTCCGACTGATAAGTACTACGGGAAACAAAAGAAAACAATGGCGGGGTGTTTCTGTCGCTAGAGTGACGCACTTGTTGTTGTCTCTTTCTGCGCCACTAGAATTCAATTCTTTACCAACAGTAACAACCAAATCCCGGGACTCGGGGAATATCCATATTATTCTAACCTATGGCAAGTACATAAAACAGCTCTACCTATTCCGATCTCTGGTTATCATTTACCCAAGAGCCCCTCAAACGGCGATAACGAGCCAGCTACTACAACATAATTGCTTCGGCAGGTACCTAAATAAATAACCCTTCTGTCAAGATCGGTCAAATATTTGATCAAGTACGTGCTGATCACATAGTTATAGCAGCTTCAATACCAGCTATACATATGCGTAAGTTAATTAACATACTGCAAGAACCTACGCGCGCAACAATGTCCAATTATGGCGTCCCTATTACAAAATCTAGCTACATGATGAATTTGGATTAAAACATGTAGGTCATTAAAACTTTTTTTAACAGAAATTCTGTTCTAGTTTATAGCACGGAATAATGGCTAGACGGATAAATTAATGATGTTTAAATTAGTAATTAGCGCTCAGCTGAGCATGAGGTCCTAGGTTCAATTCTCGGGTCGGGCAATGTGTTATAAGGTTTTTCCATCTGGAATACCTCAGTAGCAGCCCGGAGACTACGTTTTGTACCCGGTTGATGGCAATAGGCTCGCCTTCTATTACATGGGTCATAAGAAGAAAAGCGGTCGTAGAGACTTTTGAAAAATCCTAAGTCATCATCAGCCTATATAATGTTCCCACTGCTGGGACACAGGCCTCCTCTCTGCGAGAGGGAGTGGGCCGTAATCCACCATGCGGGCCCAGTGCGGGTTGGTAGATGTCACATGTCTTCGAATTTTTTGGTTCTAGGACATGCAATCCTAAGTAAAAAGTCATAATTCGAGGTTTGGCTCTCGCCTATTTCCTCCTCCAATATTTGACCAATTTAAAAGATATTTCATAAACTGAATAAGAAGGATATATACTGTGTCCATATGTTTTTCTTTTTTCATTAATATTTGTCAAATTTGTACACTAGGCCTCTGTTGACAGCGGTTTAAATGGGCAATTTTGAGCACTTTTTGAGGGTTCTAGTGCTTATAAAAATAATGTATCATCAAAAAGGAAAACATAGGGACATACAAGTAGTTAATATTTATTATTCTGTAAAAAAAATTGTTTTATGGTCATTAACTAGAAAGGAAACAGGAGAAAGCGTTTCTATGGAGGAAAGACCACCCGCATTTCCTTTTAAACATAGTTCTGGCGAAATGTGGGTCGGTGTGGGTGTACCTACTATAGGTACACCTGCCTATCCCTTTGGGGAATACAGGCGTGATGTCATGGTTTATTATTATTGTTATTATTAGCCTGTGATGTCCCACTGCAGAGCAAAGGCCTCCCTACTCTCTTTCCACTTCTCTCTGTTCAAAGCTGCTAAGGACCAGTTTATGGTTTGTTAAGTTTAAATTAGTAAGTGCTGTGGTGTATATTTAATGAATGACGGCCTCGTTGGTCGTGTGTCGGTTTCGAGGTCCTGAGTTTGATGCCCGGATTGGGCAGTGTTTTACCATTAGGAAGTTAACATCACATGAAGATAATATACTACAAAGGTATGCTAGATAGGTTAAAGGTCGTAGAGGTTGGTAATAATACCTGATGACAGAGATATAGGTACCTACAAAAGCCTTGAAGAGCTCAATGCTATGTCTTAGCAGTCATGGGAATTTCTAATGAGCGACCACGAGTGATACGAGTGTTTCGAAAGTAAGAACAAAATCAAATATATTCACTGTAGACACACAGGAATGAATTGTAGTTAGCAAGGGCATCGTTGAAGTGGTTTGTTCACACATGCTTACACTCACTGTCGCTATATGTCTGTGATAGACGTCACACTCACACTACTCACAGTCACCCAACCAGCATAGCTATTCACAACCACTCGATACGCTTCTGTACCATCGAACATCAATCAATGTTATCGTAGGAGTCCTTTAAACGCTGTTCAGAGCTGCAAAACCCGAAAATTTTATCAGTTTAAATCAAACAAACGACCACTATTCTTCCGATAGCTGTTTGCTGTCGGGGGCAAGGTAAATGACCCACTGAACAATTACTAATATAGTATTTATTAGGGCGACTCTAGTTTGAATAGCTCTATTCGGGTCTTTGAATGGCTCTGGTCTAATTCGAAATGTGGTGCTGGAGGCGGGTGCTCCGAATACCAAGTACATCCAAACGCACAAATGTGTCTGTCCTTTCCCAACTCGATAACAAGACCCGATTGTCTACAGTTTGCTTAGGTACAGCGTATTCTGACCTATTTCGGCCACTTAATGCGAAGGGGACCTAGCAACCTTAACAAGCTGATCATTGTTGGCGATACCGAAGGAACGTAGGGCGACTAGCCGACTGCCACGTGATCTCTGCACGAGACAGTCGGTCAGTCGCCAACACGATGGTCTGACCAAGTAAAAGAAGCTACGTCCTGAAGCAAATTTCAGCAGGTGGTGATGGCAACTTGGGCCGGAGTCGATGTAGGCAGACTTAAGGGGTCCAGTGGTCACGTTTCTAAGCAATGGGGGGCCGATTGAAGAAGGTTTGAATAGGTATTAATAGCAATATTGTTCCACTGTGGGTCGGGTTTGTCTGTGTGGTGCCGGACTTATAGAATAGCACCACCCCTTACTTCCCGTGGGTGTCGTAAAAGGCGACTAAGGGTCGTACCGGAGAATGGGCAGCAGCATTCTCTATGCATTCCACCACCATACTATACTGCGATCGCCAACCCGCCTGCCAAGCGTGGCGATTATGGCAAACCCCCCCTTTTGGGGGAGGCCTATGTCCAGCAGTGGACGTCTTTCGGCTGAAATGATGATGATGATGATGTGGGTCGGTTGGGCATCTTCTTTTACAGAGAAGGCACGGGCATTGATCACCACGTTTGCTCAATAGGTATTATTAAGGTATTTTGTGTGGATAACTATAATGCAAATGCATCTTTAAACTAGGTTAAGTAGCGCTTGCTGCGGTTAGCTAAGGCATTGGTTACTACTTAATTATTTATTTTACATTAAAAGTCTACATTGATGTTACACAAACAGGTATAATATAATGCTAACTTAGCACTACAGACCTGTCTTTTGAGAGCATTCCAGGCAGAAATAAGAACACAGGTAAATATGAATACGAAAACCAATTGCAGTAGGCAATTCAGGTAGCCTGAAACCTTAGAATAGGTATCGGATATACGGAGAAATAGGACACACACACACACAACTACAATTCATCGGAATGGTCCCAGTAATTGGGCTGTGCCTGTGGAGTCTGTGGTCAGATAGCATTCGCTTTATATAATACAGTTACTAAGCCGCATCTGGTTGATCTTGGAGTTCATTCTTGTTTTGGCCTCAAATCCTGCGTTTTTCCTCTATTCAATTTTGGCCAGGGGAAGTGCAAATCATCTTTAGGTATTTGGTTAATTGCCTCCATCGGTACTATAAGAGCTACCTATAAGAGCTACTGGTTAATAGATACGTTTTGTCGTTTTCCTGGGGCCACAGGTAACGGAACTCGAAACAAAAATCGAGGTTCTAAAATAAGCCGCTTAGGTAGGTACTAGAATACAGGGTTATGAAGATTTCCTAGAACCACGTATACCGGCGCTGGGATCCCAACAACGAGTAGCGAAGCGAAGTTACATGTTTTTATGTAAGGGTCATCTTCACCTATTGCATCAGTGCCTTTCCATTTAAAAGCGATATATTGTCAATATCATTGGCTGAACACGGAACCTAATTTGACACCAATGCAGCACGTAAGCAGCACCTACCTTTATTTGACGAATGTCAGGGGGTTTGAGGAGAAAGCCGCCCGCGGAGGTCGGCTGGTGATGGCAGCGCGCGGCGCGGCGCCGGCGCAGTACGCGCGCGCCGGTGAAAGGCACCATGTCGATACTACACGCAGTGAACAGTGCGCGGACCGCGAACGCCATGGCCGGGTTACCATATATGCGAATATTACTCATTTGTGCTATTTTAATCAATGGTTTGTTCCAATTAATTTACGACATATTTTTTTAATTATGACCATCTAATTCAGTGATATATCACCACTTTAGAACGGTTTCTGCATATAAGGAATTAAAAATCAACCAATGCGTAATTCGTAATCTTATGCAAGCGGTCCGGCGATCAATTTGTTAGCCGTTAACGTAACTGTTACAATGAAATGATACTTAGTGAAAGCTATGCATCGTGTTTAGCTAGAATTTTTACTATTTCATAAAATAACGTTGAATGTGAAAGCGTGCGAGAAACATCTCTATTAAAACCGTTTCTCATTACATAGTGAATTACGAATAATATGTTATATTTAGAAAGTGTCAGATGTATAATGGACCTAATTGTAATTCGTCTGGCACATCCTATCTTTCACTTGACATTGAGGCCTGTGACCGGTTGATATCGAGGATATTGACACTTACGTCGGTTGTTAATGTAGTTACCTGATTTAACGTCTACTTACCTTGGAAATTTATAGCCGACAGCTTCGCAGACTTTTTTGTCGTTGAAGTCTTTTGACGGTCGATTCTCATTTGCTGCGATAATTAAGTGATAGAGGTGAGATTTTTTAGAAAAAACCAAATGAAGGTATTTGGAAAAAACTTCGGCAATTAAATCTCAACAAATAAGGCTATTGGAATTACAGAACTTTTAAATTAACTTCAGATCTAATAAAGTCTACGCCCAAACGTCTGCACCCGTAATTTAGAAGTACTCCTTCAAGTGTTTAGGTTTACCAAAACGAATTTCGTAAATTCAAAGCTCTCAGGAGCAAAGCGCGGCTAACTCTCGGTTCAGTCTACAACAAAAGTAATTAACAACTGTCAAACAAACCAAAAGAACAAACACAACCGATGTGTAGTTCGACCATGAATGTGTCTACTGGAAATATTTCTTCGAATTCATGCCTTTAAGTAACTTCAAAGCGTGAAATACATGTACAGAACATGAAGAAACTTTGGCAGCCGTTAGTAATGTACATTACAAAACGAATAATGCGTAATTTCAGTATTAAACAATTTATTGGCACGTTAAACAGACGTATACAATCAATTCACAAGCCTCTGAAGGCCCACTCAATTTTGTAATCAGTTAGCTTATAAATAATGAATAAGGTACCTATGCGATGTGGTTTGTCTGTCTGGTTACGAACTATGAGATAAGCACTCAAAGATTAATCTATAATTGAATGAGAAGGAAACATAGAGCTACCGAAAACTGTCAGACCTATTGTGTCTATGGGTGATTGTTTTCTTAGAAAAGTGCTGCATGAATAAATTGAGGGCCGTTGTTTAATTATTTTTTGTTTTTTTACGTTTGTCGTTGACGTTTTTTTGATTTAAAAGTTAATTATTTGCAAATTACCTTAGAGATAAAAAATGTTCTCAATCTCGATATATTTTTAAGACAACTCAAAAGAGACGATGTCAGAATTGAAGATTTTCTTAGAAGATAAACTGTAAAGAACTTTATTTGAAGAAAATAACTTGTTATTATGCTTAAGTGGATGATGGATGTGAAAAAATAAGAAAAAGTAACCATTTTTTAGTATTTTCGAGTCCCTATGGTATTTTAAACTGAGACTACGTGAGGTACCAAGGCCCCAGCCGTTACAAGACGTCATTCTAACTGGCCATAATTTGGCAAGATGTCTAGACAGCTTAGCGTCAGACTTTTCTAATAGCTTTTATATTCTAGAAATGTCTAACAGCGGCATTACATTTGTATTTGGCTAAAACCTTTATACATAATATATTTTCTTAGAAGTTTTACAAAGTTGTGTTGGAGCTTAAAGCTCATGAAAGTGTCTTTTAAATTTGAAGTAAAATTTCGTTTTTTTTTTCACTGTATCATTGTATTTCCTACCATATTTTTATATTAAGTACGACAAAATCCTTCATCAATCTAGTGGCACTTTACCAAGACATATTGTCACATACTTACCTGAATTTGAAAACTCAAGAATGTCTGCAATACGTTACCAGTACATTTTTAACACATCCTTGAATTATTTATAATAAAATTATGTGTAAAATAATACATAATCGCATAATTAAATGATATAATAATGTCTCGTATGTAATTTTTGGTCAAGGAATGCGATAATCAGTCGGCTAAGGAAGGTCGATTAAATAAATAATATCTAAGTCGTGACTTCCCTTTTCAATAGTGTTCAATCAATTCGGGACTATGAAATGTTTTGCGTAACAAACTTTCTCTTTTGAATATAATAATACTAAATTGAAGTCGAAAGTACTTGTGCTGGCACTGGCACCTATTAAAAGTTCGCAAATAATAAATGAGTTGAATAAAGTTGAGATTTACAATTGGCGGTTTAATTAGTTACGATCTCTTGAGGCAAAAGAAATATATAGACTACAAATTGTAGAATATAATTATACAGGATACGCCATTACGTCTAGACATAATGTCGTACCTCGTACAATTATATTTCGCATTTGTTAACAGTCGGATACCTAGGTAAGTATCCGACTGTTAACTAATGCGTCTTTATGTATCTAAGAGAAAATTCTACTGAGAAAATCAAATAGAAACTGTTCTCAGGTTTTCCCTTAATAAAGTAAAGACTGTAGTCTCCTGTCTGTGTCAAAGCTTGAAGCTCGCTATTTGTTCAGGACAGAGTTTTAAATACCTTGGAGTCCTAGAAAAAGGTGACCCAATGCTAACAGAGTTGTCTAGGTACCTACCTAAACCTACTTTCGGATCTTTAAACTATTTTATTGATTTTCAGGAAGCTACCAGGAGAAAGATAAAGATAAGCCAGAGGACTTTGTTTGTCCCGAAGGCACCACAGGTAATGGAAACTTTGCTGACCCAGCCACATGCAGGCGGTTTTATCAAGTAAGAATTTAGTTACTAACTTAACATTAACTTAGTTTTCATATACCTATGTTTTTTCAAAGCTAGTTTAAGTGACCCTTTTCCCTCGGTTTAATCTAAGTATCCATAAACTGTGAGCTGTCTAATGGCGCTGACTTTGTTTGTGCGTATGAAACACGATTGGTGTGATAATTATTTAACAGTCGCTGTCGTCGACTGTACTCGCGCGGTGTGATTTATATAAGTAAAAATTGTATAATTGGCCCAGATGATCTTCCGCGTACCCTGGTAATGGTTAAATATACCCTTTACTTTATATCTTTCTATAAAATAACTGCTTCCTATATAAATATTATGTACCTAATAAAGATCCAACTGTTTACTTTTGATTACCAAACCTCACCGATTTGCCTTCTAAAGCAAGAATGCGATCGCAATTTCGTTGGGATAGCTAATTTAGAGATTTACCTTATGCAGTAATATTAATGGTCTAGACTGAGTCTACATTCGAAGAGTCGGCTGTTTATTTTACTTTGTACCCAGATTTCTACAGTAGATTTAGGTACTTTGAATATCCGTGAACATCATTTATGAGGCAAAAAACTGCTTTAAAAACGAACAACGTAGGATCGAAAGATTCCGAATTAGTACGCAACGTGCGTATTATTATTAACAGTATTATTATTCATCTGAATGTGTTTTTGTAGTTGATGAAGTAAAAAAGGAAAACATGTAGGCAATTAAATCCTTACATTTATATATATAAAACTAGCAGCGCCCCGCGGTTTCACCCACATAAGTGTCGATCCCGTGGGAATATCGGGATAAAAACTATCATATGTCCTTCCCCGGGATGCAATCTATCTCTCTGCCAAATTTTATCGAAATCCGTTCTGTGGTTTAGGCGTGAAAAGGTAACATACAGACAGACAGAGTTACTTTCGAATTTGTAATATTAGTATGGATTCAAAGTCCTGACTGACTGATATATCTACGCACACTGACGCACAGCCTAAACCGCTGGTCCTAGAGACAAAAAATTTGGAGGGTGTGTTCTTTGTGAAAAAGGTGGCCACTAAGAAAGGGTTTTCGAAATTCCACCCCTAAGAGTGTAAATGAGGGGAGGGTGAAATTTCACGCGGACGAAGTCGCGGGCAAAAGCTAGTTATACATAAAATAATTCCTCAGTAATGTAGTTAAATAACTTCAGTTTCCTGCAAACTTTTACCATAATGAAACATTGTATGAAACAAATCAACCTTATTAGGCGTACCTATGTCTAGACATAAATACTAAATTGGTAAACTTAAACGTAAATCCATACAATCATGAATACTATCAATCATTCGAATTATTTATTTATTAGTAATATAATATCATTTCAATTATGATTAAGTAGGGGTAATCATCATAATAATATTTTATTATACAGATGGACGTTAATGTTACGTATATTATTATAAAAGTCATGAATATGTTAGTTGGGTGTTTTATTAAGGAAATAGTATTTATTTTGGCACTTATTGACATTTCATTTTCGAATCTCGAACGACCGGTTTTGAAATAACCAGTGGAACCAGTCTGGTTTAATTTAAACAATGGTAAAGTCTCGGAATTGGAACGTAAAAATGATTGGGCCCCAGTTTTTCGTATGCGCTGTAAGTATTTATCGAGAAATATCGGTATTTGAGGTATTTTTGTATTGGTGGCCAGACCTCTGCGGGGTTTTTGTTATTCACGCTTCTTTATTACCCATGGCCGTTGAATGTTAAGTCGATGGAGGTGTGATGGCCCGCTGGGGGCTGTGACACATCAATTGTCAGACAAGTATTGCTTGCTACCTACATAGAATTTGCAGTTAGAGATCAGTCCGTCTATTTATAACACTCCATTGATGCCAAATCGATAAAAAGTAGTTACGATAGTTCCAGGTAGTAACACTAATACGTCAATGTACATACTTACATGTACAGTCACGAGCAAAAGTATGTATACACTTGGCTTTATTCAAAGACGATTTTCTCCATTAGTTTTGAATGAAATTTTATGTTATTACGAACAAAGTATTTTCGGACCCATTTGTGTAAAGTGTCGAATTTCAACGTTGCTTTCGTTATTTCACGAAAAAATCGCAATTGAAAGTTGCCAAGTGTTGACATATTAGTGCTCGTGACTGTAGAAGTACAAGGATGGCTCACAAAGTCATTGTACAGACTGCAGCACATCAATGTAAACTTTATACATATCTATAACTACGACGCGCTGTATAGTGTTAGAAAGAAAGTATCCTTGGTATGATTGGTGGAGTTTTCAACGTTTCTAAAATCACCCAATCGCAACCATACTAATAATTGGCAGCCAATTATCATGTTCACGACTACTAAAAAAAAAACCAAGGCGAGGGTGGATGAATAAAAAGAAATATCGCGCATCAGTAACATTTTAAAGTTGTCTACTGTTAATATCTAAATTCCATGATTCCATGATCTAAATAGCTGGTTGTGATTGTGCGATAATGAACTTTATGAAAATGTGCCATATGGTTTAAATTCTTCAGAATATTGCGCGTATCATCCCAACTAAGGTCGAATTTCAAAACATATTACAAGAGTTGGGTTGGGCTCGTGCTCACTAAGGCAGCTCGATAATCATCGTTATCTGGGTTCGAAACCAGGAGAAACATAGATACTTACAGCTTTTTGTTAGCAATGTTTTGTTTTTAATTAAATATTATGTTTTTTTTTCTTTTTTTTTTAACATACGAAGTCGGGAAATATCTTTTTAAATGGGTAGTTTGTATAGAAATGAAACAAAATCATTGCAAGTAATAAAAATGTTTATTATTTCATTAAAGTAAGATAAAGTAACTAAATGCTCATAGTTCAAAATTATTACATTTTATAATATCATATCCAAACCTAACCATTTATAAACATTTAAAAAAAGTCATTGCTAATGCTTGGAAGTTTGTTATCGATTGTTGTTATTGTTATGTTTTACAGATTTATAGCTAAGTATAATTATGTGTAGTGAATCAACATGTTATTTAAATAGAAAAATGCATTTCCATTTATAACAATAACATCACCACATAATCTGCAACATTAGCCATTAATGGTTTAGCATTCATTCAATTGAGCATTTACTTACATAGTGTGTTTTAAAATACTTATAAGTAGATTAGTTAGTAGCGGAGTGGCGCACCGTCTTCTTCTTTAGCTTTTGTAAGCGGCTACGCATACCGCACACCATGTTCCAACAGAAATCTTTTCTTCTCATGTGCTCCCATGTCGATGACACGCCGCATTATATTGTAGTCTTTGATCTCAGCCAAATTGTTTTTATTTCGCACTTCGGATTTGTCCCAATTTAAAAAGATTTGACCCCATAGGTTTTCTATAAGTATGGTTCAAATCGGGAGTTTTAGATGGGCAGTAAATAATAGTTAAACCTTCTTGAGCAGCTAACCAATTCTTCACAATGCCTGCACGGTGGATCGGGCAGTATTCTTGCACGAAGTAAATATCAGTGTTAGGATAGATAAGCAATTCGCACAGTCGGCTGCATGACGTCACGCAGAATCTCCAAATACTGACTAATATTATAGACAACATCCAGCCAGCAATGTTTTGTATAGTCATTAAGTTGCGACATGACGCTTTGATTTCACCAAATTCATTAAAAATGCTTTTCACGATTTACTTCAAACGTTTTAGAAATGTTTGTGCGCCGCAGTTGCTGTTTAGGCGTAGGTAGACTGACTTTTGTCACTTAGATCAATTTAATATCCATCTACCCCACGAAGTAAACTTTTACTTCGACCTACTCATTTGAGGACTTATAGTTTTTTTTTAATTTACCCACTTGTTTTTGCCGTGTTACTTAAAAGCTTTTCAACTTTAACGACAAGAAGATAATGATTAAAATTGCTTAACAAGATATGCCGACTTGACTAAGACAATGTTGGTCACCGACTGTACGCACTGCAGCACGAAACATTACAAGTAAGGACAGACAAAAAGCTATATATCTCTTTCGCACGATTCTCGCTGTTGTTGCTCATAACTCGTTCAAGGTCAAAGTGGGGTAAGTTGATGTGCTGGCAACTGTACCTACTTATTTTTTTTTTTTTTGGATGGTAAATCATCAAATGACTCCTCCCGCTCTGGGTGGAGCGAAAGGGAATGTCAGACTCTTACTGTACCTACTTACCCGTGTGTACCTACTTACTTAACTTTTTATTGAATGAACACGTTACCGTAATCGAATACATTTATGAAGATTACGTTTAAAAGCTACAAAAAACCTGAAATAATTGCAATAAAACGCTTGTAAGTATTGGGTAAAAACTATGGCCTTGATCTTGATCGTCTTGAGTTCAGTGAGTTTGAGGTTGTACGGGTCAACAAGTTATTAAAAATCGACAGTGTTTTTTTTTGTGCCTCTACCTAACAGGTTTAGACTTATGATATCGGTATCCCGACTTAGTTTGACAAGGGTAGACGGCAGTCATTCCGTGCAAAACTTACCTATATTATAGGTATTTAGATTTGCATTCTGGTTAAATTGGAAAGCGATCCCAACACAAGGAAAAAGGTACGCAAATGTAGAAGATCATCAACATGTATTAATACACATGTAGGTAGGTAAATCCGAGGGCGCGTATTACGATTCCCATATCCGGCGAAGTATAAATAGTTAGACATAAGGGGTAGGCACAACCGCTACATTCATATTTTTATGGACAAACACCGAACATTTTTCGCATAAAACGCGGTGGATTCCCTTTTTCGTATGCCGTTGTATGTAATAACGTAACCCCGCGTGACTAACCCCCCTGGGATTACACTTGAGTTTATGTAACGTCCGCGAAATTGGCCGGATTCAAAAATAAAAATGGCTGCCCATAACCGTGGCTAGGTAATATTTAGCTTTTTGTTATAGTTATTGAAGTGTTTCTTTTGTTGTTGCCTTGAAATTGGTTATGGCCGAAACTGATATTATTTAACGTTGTCTATAGTAAAAACTTTATTCCCGACGAAGTAGTATGTGCCTCCCCTCTACACCAGTACCCTAGGTTGCCTTATAACATGACTTAGGGATAGACAAGAGGATAATGTCAAGGTGATATTAAAATCTAAGGGAAAGATCCTAAATGCGACATTCTTACAACTTATTGCGAGGAGACGTGGTGACCATTCTGGCATATACTCGTCATGGTTTACACGAACCTTATAATATAAGAGGATCATATGTTTTTGCTCGAGGCGCTTACAGGTTGACAACAGTGTCCCAAGAGTTTCTAGGCGGTACTTTTATATGATCAGAAACAACCGAATATAATTTCAGAATAAACCATATTATACGCAACTGAAACAAAACATTGTCATGAACGGAAAGGCTAATAGAACCTCTTGAAAGTAACAAGTACGTGGAAATTGAAGTTGATACGTGGAATAGTACTTATTATTTTATTTCCAAGCAAAAGGCGTAAGAAGCCTTCGCTTTTGCACAGATTGATTCCGAGAAATACTGTTACCTGTAGGTACCTCTACATAAGTCTATCTGCTAACTAAGGAATTGTAAAAAATAAACGATTTTGCGCTCGTTTTTACTTCTGTTTTTTTTCCGATTTACGGTACCTATGAAAATTCACAATAGGTACTCACCTAGATTCGCTGCTCACAGTTCAATCTGGATTCCTATCGATGTCTATCTATCTATACTAATAATAAAGCTGAAGAATTTGTTTGGTTTTAACCGACTTCAAAAAAGGAGGTTCTGTATTCGACCCGTATGCATGTTTGTAAGTGCACGATTTTCTCAAAAACTAATGAACTAATTTTGATAATTATTTCATTAATGTGATCTAAATACTTTCAGGAAGGTTTTAGTATATAATGCATTAGGTAATTATTCATAATTATCTACGAAGTTATATGCATAAATGTACTGCATCTCCGGCATTTCTATGCGAATTTTGATGATTCTTCTAGTCGGTGTCTTCAATTCTTCAATGCACTAGTGTTAATTGAATTTGTGTGGGGTAGGTACAACAAAAAAGTGAAAAATTAAAACTTTTTTACACGAAAATGCGGAACCAACGACACCGACTTCCAAAATTAAAGTTATTTATTACTTTGTAGTGTTTTTTTTTGAAGTCTGTTGTTTTTTTGTAAAAAAGTTTGTTTGCTTGTCTGTTTGAACGCGCTAATCTCTGGAACAATTTGGTAGCACAATTCTTAAGGTAGGCGATTTAATATCACGGTAGGACTCATATGTGCCCAGCAAAATAATTAAAAAAGTCAGAAAAAACACTCAGCGAAAACGAAGTTATAAGCAAGGCGGGCGACGCGATGCGACCCGATGGGACTGGGGACGAAATCGCGGGCAGTAGCTAGTTTAATATAATATTTTTTTACACTCATATATTAGTATGATAGATGACCGTAGACATGAGTCTACACACGTCCAAGCATGTTAAGCCGTTGGTCCCGGCTGTCTTTCGTGGATCTTTGACAGCCGTTA
The DNA here is from genome assembly GCA_916614155.1 of Mesoligia furuncula. Taxonomy (NCBI): domain Eukaryota; kingdom Metazoa; phylum Arthropoda; class Insecta; order Lepidoptera; family Noctuidae; genus Mesoligia; species Mesoligia furuncula. The sequence continues at coordinate 17,714,702 of OU744799.1, read as the reverse complement.
CGGGTAGTCAGAAGCCCGAAAGTCTGAAAACTAGTCTTACCAAGGGGTATCGTATTACCCAGTAACTGGGTTGTGGAGGTCAGATAGGCAGTCGCTCCATGTAAAATACTGGTATTCAGCTGCATCCGGTTAAACTGGAAGCTGACCCCAACATAGTTGGAAAAATGCTAGGCAGATGACATCTGCCTAGTCTTTTTCCAACTATGTTGGGGTTGACTGCCTATCTGACCTCCACAACCCAGTGACTAGGTAATACGATACCCCTTGGTAAGACTGGTTGTCAGACTTTCGGGCTTCTGACTACCCGTAACGACTGTCAAAGATCTACGAATGACAGCCGGGACAAACGGCTTAACGTGCTTTCCGAGGCACGGATAGATGACCATAGACTCTATAGAGGATTGCGATTAATTTGTAAGTTAATGATTAACCAAGATTTTTTTTAAGTTCATTCATTGAATTAAGGTGCGAAAGCCCCGCAACCATCCTAACTGAGTAAACCAAGTAGTGAAGTTCTGCGGCTTATACTTAGTTATTTACACTCATGGCATTAGCCCGTTTCCTTTACGGCGCCAGGGTCCTACTCGTACCATAATTACCCTGCTTAGTGCTTAGCTGGCGGATTGCTTGCTTGAGCTGGCACACTCTATGTACCTACCCTACTGTACGTAAAATGGTGCTAATGTGTCACGTCCAGTTCTTGAAAGAGGCTGTCTCAAAGATATGCCTATGGGACGATGGTCTTATGTAAGTAATGTAGGTATATAAAGGCAACAATTTTCTACTATTCTACTTTTTCTGACGTTCTAAGTTTTATGTTATGGGTTTGGTTTCCGCACTTAGTCCTTCAAATGGACCATTGTGCGTGGGCCACCTTTTTCTGACGTTAAGGAGTCGCTAATGTTAGGCAATTTTCAAACAAATTCCTTTCGCACATAGCACCTGTTCAAATTGTCAAAATGTTGACGATGACTTACCTAATCCGAAAAATATAATATGGTGTGAGTAAATATTAATCTTAGGGTGGTTAACATATGTATTTAATCCGTTAGTGTATCCACCTCAAGCTATATTCTGAGTTTACAAGAACATACTTTTAAGTAATAGTCTTACAAGACATAGGTACTAAGAATGTACTCACATCTTAAAACGCGGGTGAGAACCAGTCGGTTGGCTGTTGACCTAACGGTGGGCGAATTCAAGCTGCGAATCCAACTTTGGATTGTGTTTTGGTTAAAACTTGGTTAGCGGGTTTTGGAGATTTTTATTTGCCTGCAAAGAAGGTTTATGGGATTTTTTGTGAGAACCCATTGTAACCAGGCTGGTCCCAAGAAAAATGGATACCACCTGTAACACCAAGGAAATTGCCAACTTTGGTGACTTGGTATTGAAGAAACAACACAGCTCTGTTCGAATTGAAACAGCATTCTTCGTCGGGCAGCATTTAGCAATGCAGTCTAAGAATGCTGTTAGTACTTTCCAGATAACCCTTTTCACAGAGTTCTTTAGGTTTACGGTCATTGATTGATTGATTTATTTGATAATTACTTTCGTTTCTTCCAGTGCGTCGATGGCTATCCCTACCTGAACAGATGCCCGTCCGGTTTGTACTTCGACGATATCAGCAAGTTCTGTACCTTCAAAATCGAAGCCAGATGCGGCCCCATCGCCACAAGTAGGTACCTATATTACAATGCTTTTGTAATACTTTCGAATTAATTTAATAGGTAATAAATTATAACGCTTAGATGTTTAAGAGGATTTTTATAAAGTTACGATAAAGTTTCAAAGTAGCTTTTCGCAATAATTTATATTGCAAAAACAACTTGCAATGGCCTCCGTTAGTTCTATCTGGAAGTCCTAGGGACAGGCCTTGTCGAGCAGAGGGATAACTGCTGAAGGCTTACAAATACTAATAATGTAAGATGTGCCTATTTAAGCGCATCATGTAAAATCATTCATAAAGAGTGCACATACCTGTACATAAATCTACCATAAATAAAATTCTAATTCTAATTCTAAATTCTAATCATAAATTGTTTTCCTAGGATTACATTACTATTATTAACACTATGAACAAAAAAAAAAACAAGAGTTCGTAAGGCCAAAACCAAATAAAAACATGACATATAGGAAGGTAGACAATACAGATACACGTAAATCAATTAATTAGCTCGTTGATTGGGTGTGAAATTGCACATTTGCAAGTAAATACCTTGAATCAAACTTTGCCTTGTAACATTTAGGTTTTTGCTACATTGATGTCATGTAAACTTTATTCTTGTAATAGTGTCTAACTCATGATTTGCTTCTGTATTACATAAGTTCTTTGTATCAAACATTTAGTCAGGTCTATTTTAAAACTTGACCCATGTGGCAAAAAGGTCATTTTATTTGTCATTTCTTTCAAAGATACATTTATTTGAAAATCTGTTTAATTATTTCTATAAATGTTTTTTTGCGAGAAACTTAGCGCCTATTTAAAAATTGTTTATCTTTATTAAGCGCCCGCGCCGATCACGGAAACGCCCCTGGACTTGGCAGAAAAGTGCGACACTGGTGAGTGCCAGTTGCCTTACTGCTTCTGCTCCAAAGATGGCACCCGCATCCCTGGAGGTCTTGACCCAGAAGACGTAAGTATTTAATATTCGACGCTTGAAAGGCAAAATTGACTAAGCGACATAGGACTTCCATGTCGCTTAGTCAATTTTGCCTTTCAAGCGTCAATATATTGTTGTGTATGTTACTGGATTCGTTTCCTCCTCTACCGATCGTTGTTTCGTCTGACAAAGTTTATTTTGTTTATATGTATGTATCCTATGTATTCTCCTATGTAGTCTTTATTCTTGTATTTTATAGTTATTTCCGAGCTATCTATCCCTGTTGCACCTGCCATATTTTGTCTCTGCATCACCCTAAGCTTGACTGGTAGAATGCCTCCGGCGTTAAGTCCGCCTTTGTACAGTATTTTTTACTTGTGCAGAATGACTACCTACTTATAAAGTTTCAACAAGTAAATAAATTCATAATACAGGACATTTCCTATGTGTGCAAATTTTATCCATTCAGCCATTACGACTTGATAGAGCAACAAACATACAAGCACTCGATTTTATTAGTTTGAATCAGATAAATATTTGTCATTGACAAATAGCTAATGTGAACGATTATCGGTTGATTTCCTAGTAAATACCTAGTTCTGTTTACGAAAAGCTCTGAATAAACGAAAATTGATTATGATTAAGGGAACAGGTATAACTGGAATCAAATTTACAGTCGACAGTCGTTATTTAATTAGAATTAGTATGCCATTCAGAAAATCAGCCTTGAATATATTCAATACTGTCAACATACCTACATAATGAAATATAAATTTCGAGAAACAATTTAGGCTAGTAGGTATCATATTTTATATAAAATTATATATACTTAGCTCTAAACCGCAATGTCAGTCGTAATGGTTTCTCATTAATTATGATAATCGTTGCGAAGTTGTCGTAATATGTATATAACCTATACTCTCACACAGGCACACAAACACACATACATACTTGTACACACGCGCACACACACCCCCACACACTCACTCACTCACACACACAAACTATACTTATGCCAATCTGGTCTACTTAGGTACCTATGTTAAATACGTTATTAATATTTTTCTTTCTTTTGTTATGGAAGAGCGGAGTCTTCTAATACAGGCATTGTTTGCTTTAAAGAAGGCTCCAATCACAAACTAATTGTTGTAATCTGGTTGAAGAAATAAACAATTATGAATTTGAATTTTTTAACTTTGAATATATAAGTAACTTAGCAACAGCATCTTTTATGGCTACCATCGCTTCTCGTTTTTTCACCGTATTTATACAAATCTTCCATTGCATAACAATGCATAAAAAGCTATGTCGAGCATGTTAAGTAGCTGAAAAGTCGTATCGCGTGTGTAACATATTATGTTGTTTTGTTCACGGCCAATACTTTAAGAGCTTAACGTTTCATAAAAATCGTAAGTTTAAAGAAAAAGTGTTACGTTCATAGGCAAAAACACGGGTTACGAATGAAAAAACATAAGTCTTCGTAGTCGAGGAAAAAATGTTAGACCTATATTTTTCCTAGTGAAATTGTCCCGCTTATCTACCCACCCTACCTGCGGGAACTCAATGTAGCTTAGCCAAATTTAATATATAGTCTTCTTTTCGATTATTTAGCCCATCTGTAAAGACGAAACTAAATAACACAAAAAAGCGATGGACGATCCGACTTGATCTTTGTGTGACAGGGACTTTTATATTATTATTCTATTCTCTTATTATTAGGTTATAGGTACAATAAATACAAAATGGTGGATTAAGTAAATGCCTTAAATATTTAACGACCGTATGATTTAATCTGCTGATTTGCTTGTTTTGTTGATAGCTTAATTTTTATAAAAAAGGAATTTGGTTAATAATAATAATAATATATTTATTTGCAAAAAACACGGTATTCAAAGTTGTTGAAGTAAATATAAGGTCCAGCATGTTTTGCTTAGAATTAAAGCATGCAAACTTGTAAGTGCTTAGCCTAACGTTATAAATTATACAAAACAAAAAGAAAAGTTCCAAAAATTGCTTAATACTATAGAAATTATTTTTAGTCATCAATTTATATAACTTAACCCTAAACAGCCTGCAGTTTAACGTTTAACGGTATTGGTAATTTGTTAAATATACACACACACATAGCTGGACAGCTCTTATTGTATTTTGCTATCCTAAGAATCACTTCTGGTACTAGTCTGTGCTGGTGCTGATCACGCCGACTACGTGAGCTTAATTCCTCTATAGTTTTAAACAGCTCTATATGTTTTCGTACGAACATAGACACTTCATATAGATATAATGAAGGTAATGGTAGCAGACCAAGCTTTATAAAAATAGGTTGGCAAGTTTCATCCGATGGAATCCCGTTAATTTCAAATTACTGTTATTCTTCTGTTAAATAGATCTCTTTATAGTGTAAAAACCGACCTCAATTCTTTCAACAATTCTGCGAACTTTACGTGCAAAAAGTTGTTGTAAAATTCGTTCTCATTTTTTTATTCGCAGACGCCTCAATTGATAATGCTGACATTCGACGGTGCTGTTAACTTGAACAACTTCGAACTGTACAAGAAAGTGTTCAATGGGAAAATCAAGAACCCTAATGGTTGCCCCATTAGAGGCACTTTCTTCCTGTCACACGAGTACAGGTAATTATAAAATGTGCCATTACTTCCTTTCAGGGACGAGACCAAGAGTAAATATTTGTCAGAGACCGAGGTTCAAACAATCGTTGTTTCCGCAGTGGACCCATTTATACGGTCTGCATTTGCACTGCAATCTAGCTGCAAATGAGATTTCGTACAGTTGACGTAACTGCAACATGCTGTAGCCAATTGTGCACTCCGCTTGCAGTATAGGCGGCCAGTTCTACGATTGTGGTGGCTGTTCCATCTGAGACAATCTTACGTCAGTATAACACACCGCAAGATTTAATAGAGATTGGTCTCTGTTTCGAATATGTATTCAAGACATTTAAAAGCTTTGTTTGTGTAGTGAAAATCATTTTAGTTAAAGAACAGTAATTGGCATACAAAAGCAAGAGCGAGTCGGACTCGCGCACCGAGGGTTCCGTAACATCCGGGTTTATGCATAAGGTTTATGTTTATGAAATTAAATGTTTTTTAAATTTTTTATACTTACCAAGTTTCAACAGTACCTATAGTTCATAGTTTCGTAAAAAAGTGGCTGTGACATACGGACGGACAGACAGACAGACATACATGACGAATCTACAAGGGTTCCGTTTTTTGCCATTTGGCTACGGAACGCTAAAAACCGGCCAAGTGCGTGTCGGGCCACGCACAGTGTAAGGTTCCGTAGTAGCCCGTTATCACAATACAGTACGATTCTGTTGTTCTTTATTCTGAAAATAAGTAATGGTAAAGATACCTATTAGGAGTTAATGGTTATAATAACAAAAACTTATGATAATTTATTATGGTTGTTTTATTTTTTTTAATTTCATATTTTGTTTTTTAATGCAAGTCTTTACCCGTTATAAACAAGCAACTACTTCATCTTAGTCACTTTAAAGGACTAATGCCAAGGATTTTTCATTTGGTACAAAATTATCCAACACCCAAGTTCAACGACTATTACTGCTAATGATAAATGATTTATTTTCTGTAAGTAGGTTTGTACAAACACTTTTACACGTCAATCATATTTTTTTAAACTAGATTAAGTCGGCTAAACTTAAAGTTATCTTAACCGCTATAATTTTGCTTTAAAGTTCATGAAATGCACTATCATCGTGAATTTTTCCAGATTTTTCAAGCTAGCAGTTAAAATTTTTCCAAAATTTAATTTTATCACTTTGTCGGCGTAATTGATATACACATTCCTACAAAATTACAGCTTTCTAGTACTAACGGTCTCTTAGCAAAACCTCGGACAGACAGACAGACGGACATGACGAAACTATAAGGGTTCCTTGTCAGAACTCCGGAACCCTATAAAATAAGAGAGCATTAGTTAACTTAATTTTCCGCTTCATATTTTCTCATGAAAGCTGTGTCCGAAATTAATATCACTAGGTACCTATATTTCAATTAATTAGTGACATACAATTTGCTAAGTTCCTGTGATTAATTTGGACGGTATAGTTTGGTAATTATTTACACAAGTTTCGTGTTAATTACTACATTATATATACCTTTGATAGTACATTGTCAACTTGTTAGAGTTGTTAGCACCGTTGTGATAACAATACCGGGATTAATAAAACGCGCGTTTTATAGTTTAATTTGCATAGTTATTCAACTCAATTCATATAATAATTTTTACATTTTTTCATCACGACACGCGCTTACCAGCTCGACACTCCTAATTGTTTTTCCTATTTATAATACGAATGTGCGTTGGTCTCATATTATGCCACAAACTAATCCAATATTATAAATTCGAAAGTAACTCTGTCTGTCTGTCTGTCTATATGTTACCTTTCCACGCCTAAACCACTGAACGAATTTCAATAAAATTTGGCAGAGAGAAATATTGCATCCCGGGGAAGGACATAGGATGGTTTCTATCGACTTAGCTCGCGGGCGAAGCCGCGGGCAGAGGCTAGTAAACTATATAGAAAGGCTGCATGGTAAAACCATACAGGTTAAAGGCTCTTAGTAACGTGTATTATGTGTGATCGCAGTTACTGGAAGTTTACCGGTGAATATAAGTTAATTAAATTTCACTGAATAAAATGTTCAGCTCTTAATAAACGGAAAGTTAAATTAAATTGGTTTAAGGATGAAACTACCACTGCAGATGTTTTATGAAAGTGATTATTTCAAAGATATTCACCTAATCTTCTGTGTTTGAAAGGTTCATTAAAATGGACGAAATAAAAGATGGTTTTTTAAAATTTTTCTTTGTTATTTACAGTAACTACGTGCAGGTGCAACATCTTGCACACGCCGGTCATGAGGTGAGGTTTTTATTCATGAATACAATATGCTATACTTACAAAATACATATATAAACTAACAGACTTAAAATAATAATAAATATGTACAGTTATATAAAACAAAACAGAGGTAAAGAATCATAGAACATCAATCAAAAATTCATCCGTATTGCTGTCAATAGGAAAAGTGCCTAAAAGTCTGTCAGCATTGCCACGTTGTATGGTATACTATTTTAATGAATCTGGCAATGTTAGAGTGAAACCCATGAAAATTGTTTATGAAAATATGATACTATAAATTATTAAAGGTGAAAACACTCAACATCGATCATTTCGGGGTTCAAAGATCGGACTGAGTTACCGTGAGAGAGATCCTTGGCATTATAAATTGAGACGTATCATATAAATTCCCTACTTCAACCAGTTTTCATAACAAGTGCAAAGTTTATATTTTATGGGGTCTCAAAATTCCTATTTTACTTCTCTTAGTCTGACAACCAGTCTTACCAAGGGGTATCGTATTACCCAGCAACTGGGTTGTGGAGGTCAGATAGGCAGTCGCTCCATGTAAAATACTGGTATTCAGCTGAATCCGGTTAGACTGGAAGCCGACCCCAACGTAGTTGGGAAAAAGGCTAGGCAGATGATGACTTCTCTTATTCTGTTTCGTTGGTGCGTTTTATAGTCAACGTCGATTCATTTATTTCAAATAGGCACATACAACTTTTGAACCCTCTCGCCGTTTTCACAACTGCAAATCGCAACCAGAAGCGAATTAAGAATTTTTCATTGCCTCGTAGAATCGATCGGCAGCGGCGGCGACCTCTCGCGTCTGGCCCTGGTGCAAGCCATGGTCCGGGGCGAGAGGGAGTGGGAGGCAGTCACCTCCTTCTGCGAAGCCGTCATGCTAGCGAAGGAGGTGGCGGGACGGCTCAGGGAGAGACCCTCCCGTCCCAGCCGCCGCGGGAGACGCTCCGGGCGTCGGGAGCCGCGTGATGACTCCCGGCCACCGTAGGCGCAGGCCTGCGGGCGGAGAGTAATGGGTAGCTCACCGTCCGATCAGGACCAGGCCCGTGCCGGACCGCGCGTACGTATTCCACGTGCGCCTCAAAGAGGTGTCAGCATCGAGGAGGGGCCCTCTTAGGGCCGAAGCCTGCCGGGTCAGCGGGATTGTCCGAAAGGGTTACCGCTGGCCCGGAACATAAAGGGCAAAGGAAGGAACATGGGTGGGTTTTAGTCAGTAAGAGTCTGACACTCCCTTCCGCTCCACCCAGAGCGGGAGGAGTCTCATTTGATGAATTCCCATCCGCAAAAAAAAAAAAAGTGAATTAATAATTTTTATTCTTTGTTTGCAAACGTCAAAATTGAATTGTTAAGTGAGTTGATAACCATCAATTCATGTTCAAAACAAATGCCCAGATTAGGAACAATTATCTGTAGGCCATACAACGCCAATCTCTGTCACTGCGCCAATGTATTCGACAGACCTCTCCATTCTCTCCACAATCTGTAAAAACGATCTAAAAAAACAATGCTTATATATTCACAGATAGCGACAGGCACAGTGTCGCAGCAGCAAGGCCTGCAAGACAAAGGCTATGAAGAATGGGCCGGCGAGATGATCGGCATGCGCGAGATTCTCGGCAAGTTTGCGAACGTGTCGCGCTCTGAGATCGTCGGCACAAGAGCACCTTTCTTGAAACCTGGGAGGAATACGCAGTTCAAGGTAATTATTAGTATTTTATGGAATTACTATCTGATATATCTGCCATTTCGTCTGCTTGTATTTTCTTTTTCCGAATTTTAATACAAATATCCAGAATGAGATGTTGCCCATATCCTTCTCCAGGTCCCAGGCTACCTAACATAAAGATCGGGTCGGTGGTTTAAGTAAAAGGTAACAGACAGACAGAGTTGCTATCGCATGTACTATCGCATATATGTACCCGCGGCTTCGCCTGCGCGGATTTCGGAAATTATCCCAAAGGAACGTGCTATAGGGACAAAAAGTAGCCTCTTCTCCGGGATGCCATCTACCGCCTCCTTCCAAATTTTATTGAAATTTGTTCTGTGGTTTAAGAGTGAAAATGTAACATACAGACAGAGTTACTTTCGAATTTATAGATATGTATTAGTATGGTTTAGAGTTTCTTTTTTTTATTAGAATAATAGTTACCTATACTAGCGGGGAGCTCTCCCAAGTGCATGATATCTTGGCCTTTTGTTACCAAAATTATTTGCGTGAACTTCCTAAGACCGCGTACTTAGAGAATAGAATTTGCGAATGTCTGCCAGACTATAGCTTTTGTCTTTTAACCAAGGATACGACAACCTTAGTCTAAAGATATTTACAAACATTTCTTCCTTCCGTAATTTTGAAATATTTTTGATGTTGAAAATGTCTGCTATTCAAGCCATTTTTATATTCATATTCATTTATTGCATTCCATATTGCAAAAAAGATGTTACAAAAGGCCTAATTTAATTTAATTTAATTTTGATATAATTTGATTTTGTTTTAATTGTAATTTAATTTTGATTTAATTCATTTGATTCTGATTGAATTTTGATTGTGCTTTTGATTTTAATTTTGATTTTAATATTTATTTTAACTTTGATTTTAAGTTTAATTTTGATTCTGACACTAACATAGTTTGTAAGCTCTAATACTAAATAATACAATAAGGGTGATTTCAGAATTAAATGATTTGATTTTGATTTTTTAAAGCTAGGTAGGCACAAAAATATGGACCCTGTAAGATCACAGCAAAAGGATAAAATTAAGATTACAAAAAACAATACATATTAAAACTACTACTAATATAAAAATATACCTAACCAAACAAGCCAAGCCAATCCAATATATCTGTTTTATGAAATTTCTGCAAATATTACTTTATTTATCAATCCCATCTCAATAGGACTAGTCAACAATCAAACTTCCTGCAAAGGAAGTTTACAACACAGAAAAAACGTAGGATGCTTTTTATCTTGGCTAAGTAGGCGGTTCCTTAGGGTACAGAATAAAATATGAGATTGAATAAATTCTCTTTGTGATGTGGGTCACAAACATCAATAAGAAATTGTATCAAACCGGAGAAAGAATTAAAACTATACTAAAGTGCTTGCAGACAAAATAACGTACAGTGCCCTCCAAAAGTTAGTTGACCTTTTTTTCACTTTAGCTGTGAAGCCACATTATGATTTAAAATACAAAAATAATCATGTGATCCTAACGGATTACTTGATTATTTTTTAGGGTACCGTAACTCAAAAGGAAAAAGCGGAACTCTTATAGGATCACTTCGTTATCCGTACATCTGTCAAGACTCTTTATCTCGGGAATGCGTAAAGGTATCAAGTTGTAATTAAAAACATATACGCAGGTCTACAATCCCTTGAAGCTGTGAAAAAATCATACTTCTAAGTTAACACTCTCAAGGGAATCAAAATTTGTAGGGTACTTCCTGTTGACCTAGAATCATGAAATTTGGTAAGAAGCAAGATCATGTGGCACAAGTAAAGAATAAAATCCTAAAACCGTGTACATTAAAAAAAAAACCGGTGATAAACTATTTACATACCTACCTACAAAGTACGGAACGGAACCCTCGGTGCGCGAGTCCGACTCGAACTTGACCGCTTTTTTATGATAAAGTTTATCGGTAGTTGAATTAGACAATAAAAACAAACATTCCTAACCAGCGTTTTAAATCATAATGCGGCATCACAACTGAAGTGGAAAAATAACTAAATTTTGGAGGCCACTTAGCAACGTTATGTCAAAAGAATGTATGGTAAACAATATTGATATTTTTCCCCGAAATAATAATAGCTACCTACAATCCCTATTACGTGAAATTGACGTTGATAAGTGCTTACAGAACAAAATTATATGTTTTCGTGTATTTCAAATGTCGAATCATTCTGCCATATTTTTTTCTGACGAATTCGTCGAACATTCTTTTGTCTCCAAATTGGCCTACATCAAATATCAGGCAGCTTATTAGGGTAATATTTTGACAGTCATTCGATATACTGCGTACGCCCCAAGTACAACGTCGCGACACTTAGTGTCAATATTTCAGCGGTGCGTCTATTCGTTACCTGACAATTACGGCCGTCACGTTCCCAATACAAAGTGAAATACGTGGAGAATTTTTTTGCAGTGCGTCGTCATCAGGGAGCTCCGTCAGTTGTCAAACAAGCCGGCACGCTCCAGTATCGACGTTTTGATAGGCACCGATCGACGAACGTATCTAAATAAAACTGATTGAAGTACACTTTGTATTGGATTTGTTGTGCGAGATGACGGTTTGGAGCGTACGCTTAAATTACTCGTAGAGGAAAATAAATATTTTGAACGAATGTAAACATGGTCATTGTACATAGATGCGTTGACAACGAATTGCAAATGTAAAAGATTTTTAACAAATCAGCCCTTGTTTCAACAAAAAGGCCAAAAACAACAATCAACAACAACAACGTAGCTTCTGAAACAATCTCGTCAAACACACAAATGTACAGAGCTGGACTTAATGCCATAGGAAATTTCGATTGACGAACAGATCGTTGGCAATAAGGGTTCTCTTATGAATCGGAGTTTTCAGGTACTACAGTTTAAGGAGCACATACTCATTCACTGCACTATACACTTAGGAACATCAAACGAAAATGTGTTTGAAAGCACGATTGTAATTAGACAAGTACACACTCGTGTGTGCTCCTACATATGTATATGCGAAAAACGTGCGTTTGATCGCCCCGTCATATAGATTCCTGCCCGAACCACGGACGAAAAACTCAAGCACCTAACCTAATATAAAAAGCTCAATCCTTTCTAACACATAACCTCTTTGTTCACAGGTGTTAGAGGACTTCGGCTACATCTACGACAGTTCTGTGGGCGTGCCCCCGCTGCCGATCCCCGTGTGGCCCTACACGCTCGACTACAAGATCGCGCACGAGTGCAAGTCAGGCACTTGTCCCACCAAGTCGTTCCCAGGTGGGTGGTCGTAACTTAGCTACTCGATAAACTAGCTAAGAACTAGAAAAGATTTCTTAGGAAGCGCAGCGGGAGCGGAAATTATAGACAAATGATGCCCTTTGTGTAAAAGGTTGAGCTAGATTCTGTGCCATTCTTTGTCACTAGGTACCATGCAACTGAACCGTAGCAGTAAGAGAAATCACAGCTATTGTTAATTTTAGTGCTGTGAAGCGACGAAAATTTGTTTGCATCTAACAGTCCTCGCCTAAGTTTCAAGTGTGTAAAACTTCTCATTTTGCGCTACGCTACCACGTAGGTTTTTACGTGAAAACCAATAGTGATCACCGCGTTCCCAAGTTTTCGTATCGCGTGCGGTGTGGCGTTAGATAGAACGAGGTGCTCACAAATTTCCTATACAAACGCCAAGTTGGTAGCTCCACGCGGTCGGAACAATGCACTCACCGAGTTTAATTAGAATCAACCGAAACTATGCGATCCGTACGTACTTTTTTGGTGAAAAACAATTTCAGGAGAGAATAAAACTCGTAATTTTATCCATAAAGTACATCGTATGCTGTGCGTAAGAGTAAAGTACACAGTCTGTTTGCACGTGCCTCTGTCAACATTTTTTGAACTGCGCTGTTTAATGATTCGTCAGAACATACACACAACAAACCCGTATTTGATTTAAAAGCATTTTTATAGGTAAATATAAAGACGTTATTTGTATGCAGGTCTGTGGGAGGTGCCGTTCAACGCTCACTACGTTGAAACGTATGAGGGCGGACACTGCCCCTATCTCGATCAGTGTGTGCTACATAATCACGATTCGGATGAGGTGAGTACACAATGTTTTGTTTTTGTTTCGGCGAAAATAGGTCTGCCATTAGCAGATTTATTCCGGTCTCAGGCACTTGTCGCCCATACTAGGATGTTTGTATTGATGTAACTATAGATTCAAGAATTGATGCATGAACCCATTACGTTGGTTTGTGTCTCGTCATCTATTTCCACAAGGACGGTTTTGGCTCTACCAAAATTTAGGTATGTCAAAAAGTTGTTCATAGCTTGTAGGCGACTTAAACTAACCAGTTGTTATATCAATTAATAGACAGGTTTGAAAATATTATATTTAACCTGATTAATAAATTAAATTGACTCGCACTTGACAACTTTATTTATTTATTCACGTAACAGCGGCATTCGAATAATATTATACAATCATAGTAACTTTTTATGATAAATACGATGATATAAGCTCTATAAATATTTGCATAATTATGTTAAACTTTTCGAATACACAATTATTAGTAGGCGTTTGCGTGCATTTCCATTTTTATAGCTAATTTAATTTGCATTTCATATGCACGCGTGTTTCTATTGATCCACGTAGTAATTTTGGTCGGATCCTAATTGACCAAACTAAATGGCTGAATACGCTTTTAACAGAACGCTGACAATTAACAATAACGTAACATCACGCCTTTACGGGGAGTACAGGCGCGATGTTGAAAAAGAAAGAAAGAAAAGTTAGGCAAGGTTCAGGTCAAGGTCAGGTCAAACAAAAGAAAGGTCAGGCAGAGATGTACCTCTAGTACCCACATTTCGCAAGTTATGTTAAAGTCCCATGTTATAGGGGGCGAGTCTATTGCCAAGAACCGTGCACAAAGCCGGAGTCTGGGCTCCTACTGAGAAATTCCTGATGAAAAACCTTAGTAACACTTTGCCCGATCTGGAAATCGAATCCAGGGCAGCAGGAGCGCTTGCAACCAGTAGACTAACACAACTTTTTTGACGTGACTATGACAACTTACAAAAATAAAATCTTTTATCGTTTAACAAGGTAGTTTCAATTATTTGGCTCTAATCGAGTTTCCATATGAAAAAGCATGAGAAGAACTCCGTAACTGTCAGAAATTAAAGCACAGAAAATTTTTGGTTAGAGACATTGACTCATCTCTGATTCCTGAAGCATCCAGGGATTTATAGGGGCGAGAAAGGCTTGAACTCACTGCGCAATATTTCCCCCTGCCCGCATGCGGTAGCGACAGTGTTCCAACTATGATATGTGTCTGAACCCAAACCTTTTCTTTTTCACATCGTGTTTTCATTAAACCACAAAATCATATTTATATAGAAAATGCAGACAGATATTGGAGAGACAGAGTAAGAAGCTAAGCAGAATTAATTCGTTTGTACAGGCAGATTAGTTGGTCTGTCCTCGGGCTTTCTGATATCCTTTTAAACAGATCTAAAACAGCCTTGTGTTTGCTTTTAAACCGTATTAAATATGCTCTTTGAAATGTATCTACAGAGCTGGAGCTTTGATGTTCTAAATTGTGAACCAAAATTACATAAAAAAAATGTTATGCTCTCGTGCTCTGAACCGTTTTCACAGTGTTGTACAATATGCAAATTCCGATTATTTTCTGAATCATCATCCGCCTAGCCCTTTCTCGAATATTTTTGGGTCAGCTTCCAGTCTATCCGGCTGCAGCTGAATACCAGAATTTTACGTGGAGCGACTGCCTATCCAGTTACTGGATAACACGATATCCCTTAGTAAGACTGGTTGTCATACTATCGGGCCTCTGCCGACCTGTAACTGCTGTCAAAGATCTACGAATGACAGCCGGGACCAAAAGTTTAATGTGCTTTCCAAGGCACGGAGGGATCTCGGTATGTAAAGATGGACTATCCACGGACCGACAAGCCCCGCGCGTGCCCTCTGTAGTACGATACAATAGAAAATCAATTGTGTCTCATTAGCGGAACTTGAGAGGTCATCCTGATCGATCGACCCATGCGGCTTTTATTACTTGGCCACGAGCCCCTCATTATTTCCTCAATAATGGTATAAAAAGAACTAATGTTTTCTAAAAATAACTTCTCCAATCTGTGGTAGAAAATGGCCGTTTAAATAATCTTAGTACAGTTAATACAGGTAAGCAAATGTTTGTAGTTGTGCATAGTTAAATCGAGAAGTAGAGCGGAAGGCGGCAGAGAATAATTTCATATATACGCACGTACGCGGTCGACTGACCTGATATTTTATCTCTCGTTTTAATTTTATTACCAAAGCCTGGCTAAACAAGTATAAAAAAGTTTATAATACACTATTTGTACTCCAGTGTTTGTATCAGTTAGGATTAGTTATTATCTAGTTACCCTGTTCGTGCTTGGGACCGGTCGACCAGTCGGCCGATATATTTTGTATTACGACTTTGATATCTTTTTTACCTCTCTAGATTTATCTAGAGAGGTAAAAATTTCGACAAAAAAAAAAAAAAACAAGAAGATTCGAAGCGTTTCGTTTTAACGAAACGCGTCCAAAGTATAATATGTATGATGGTCGCACACATACATATTTTATTAAATCGTGTTGTTTTAGTTTCATCACTCATCAACGAGGTCCTCGTTTTAATGCGGTTTTCTTTGATTAAACATTTCTTTGCGCAAAGTTTTAGAGTCACGAAGTCAACACTTTTGAGCATGAAATATAAAAATGAATATTGGTATTGAACCACAGCAACTTGTTGATTAAACAGGGTTGTTCGGTTTCGTTTTTGTTTGTTCAAAATGGTTATAGCTTCGTTTGTAAAAAAGTGTGGTGTTATTTGAAGCACTTGCTCTTTCGCTCACCAATTTTCGTGCCAGTGTTAATTTTACACAAAGCGTTTGAGTTTTGAATTGCAATTAGGTACTGGTTGCACTTTCACTTGTATTCCCAACTATATTAAGAATGAACAATTTTTATGCTTTGATAAAATATTATTAGACCTTGGTTCTATATGTGATTGGTGGCTTCACACCTTTGCCTAGACCGTAACATTGTCTTGTCTTACATTGTCATTAATAATATCCCACATTTCAGGTGCTAGAATGGCTGCAGGAAGACTTTAATCGGTACTACGAACAGAACCGTGCGCCATACATGATGCCCTTCCACACCAACTGGTTCCAGATTAAGGAGCTGGAACGAGGACTTCACAAGTTCCTGCAATGGGCCTCTGAACAGTGAGTATGCTAACTTCAAGTATGTTTCATTTTTTTCAGACTTTAGTGCAGTACATATACAAACAGTCCGGCCATCGAGAGTGTGCGTTCTTGACACCTGTCAGTTTCATTCTAGTAACATAGAGCAACGCATTCTCTCGACGGCCGGACTGAAGAAAGGATATGCTTCGGCAATCTTCGTGTTTTCGAATTAGCACGAACATCAGGCCGTAGAGCTTGTAGTTTCTAAGTTTTGTACTCTAGAGTTTTTTAGTAGTGCAACTCCATTGCGCGTTTGAATGAAGTTTCCTGTCTGTCGGGTTGGGTTACCTACTCCGGTTGCATATCGTCATCTGTCACTTGAAAGTTTTGAGAATCGCATAGAGTTGTAAATCGGTAAGATTTTGTAATCATGATAATAAAAAATAGGCATGTATTTTCATGATTGTAACAGGTCTTATAAGATTTGATTTCAGATAGACGATGACGATCTTATAACAATAAATTTAATTTAATTTTTACTTTATTCTCGAAGCACATACTTTTCGAGATATCATAATTATAGTAGGTACGCAGATGAAGTTACAAAAATTATATTACCAAATCAAACAATTTTTTAATTAATGGGCATTTAGAGTTTCGATGAATCTACGTATTCTGTAAAATCTTACTGTGAAAACTTGGGTTAAGTAAGGTTGAAATGAGCAGTCAATAGTGTCAATCTCTAGCATCAGGTGGAATGACAGCTCACCTTAAGCTAGTTTCCACAGCCTCCTAAGTTTTAACGGTGCGATTCTTACAGAATAGATCTCCTTGTTTCGTGAAAGGTGGTATGACGTAGCGATGAGAATTTCTGGGAAAATACAAATAGATGGCTGTGGTTGTTATGTACAGTCAATCACAATTCAGTGTTAACTATTTGGCATTGACAGGGCCTTTATGTCATAGCTGTAAGGGTAATTTTCCATAGTGCTAGTATTTTCACTGATGTGCGGTTGTTTGTACTTATGGAGTCTTACGTTTTTCTTTTTTAACTTAATGTAAGTATCAATATCAATCAAATTAAAGATACTTGACTACTGTTAATTAATTTTTAATTAAAACAATCTACTTTGACTTGTATCCAACCGAAAAAGGTGTCTTTTGAAAGGTCAATTTACATAACAAAATAGGTAAAATCATAGTCTTAAAAGAGATAGTTATCCTGCTTACGTATTAACTTAACTTTCATGTTATTAAGTATTCGAAGCCAAGGCAGACGTGTAATATTTCGGATTGCTTGGGACTTGAATAATTGGCTGGAAACGAAACTAAGATGGAGCGAGTTGCTGGCAAGAAATATGTGATGGAATTTTAAGTGTGTATGGACCACTCAGACATTTTATTTAGTTATTATTTATTTATATATACTTTATTGTAGGTACACCAGAAAATACATAACAAAAATATACGATTTTTAATACAAAACATACAATGGACGGCCTTATCGCTTTCTGCGATCTCTTCCAGGCATGTGTTTTAAAATGGATAAGCAGCTAAGTTACGAGCCTTCACGTCATTCATGGGGACTTTTGTATAGCCAATGATACTAACGATTGTACGTCATACCCACGGGTTACGCATTATAATAATTAAAGTTATTTTAACTATTTTAGAGATAACTACGGTCAAAATACCTACTGTTTAAAATACCTACAGATCGTTTCACCTATTTTTGTAATAACTAATGAACGAAATACATAAAGGAGAACTCACCTACGGTTAACTCACCCACGGTTTATTCACCTACGGTTTATTCAGCTACAATTAGTAAACCTAAGGTTGATTGAACTAACGGACGATTCACCTACTATTGGTTTTTGAACAAAAACCTGATTTTGTCTGTTTTTGTGCTTTTGAACCAGAAGAAGACACCCCAAGGTTCGGTTTGGTTAGGTTCCTTTATGCCCTGCAGACAGAAATAGGAGCCCCGCGCAGCGGGACTCGGTCGACCTGACATCGCGCGTATATTAAAAAAACCATTAGATTAATCGTTCGTTAGTGCAATTAATTTTAGTTTAATCAAAATAAAGTAAGTAAACCAGTAGTTCAGTCGACCAATATGTGTTATGAACATATGTGAATCAACCGTAGTTATATCGAAAATAGTTAGAATAACTGTAGTTATTATAATTCTGTTGCGCGCCAAAGTTAATGCCTGGTACATGGTGACATTAGCTACCACTAGCGCCATCTAGTATCGAGTAGCAGAACTAGTAGAGTCAAGATCGTTCTAGAAATTTCGATGGTAGAACTTTCTAGAACTATCGACATCTGGTCAGGCGGGGCCGGTATGTACTCGAACATTCTAGATGTATCTACAGTAGAAGGTTCTAGAAGTATCTGAGGCACTATATAAGGCCGGTGTGAGCCACGACCGGACTCAGATTGAATAAAGCGATACAAGCGAATACATCGAAAGCGATTTTCAAGTGCGACTTAAGAGTGATCAGTAGTGCAATTGTGTTTTAAAATTAGTTGTTTGAGTTGTTATTAGTATTGTTGATTAAAGTGTCATTTTTTGGTTATTAAATCGGCAGTTTTTATTGTCACGAACCCGAAGCTCGTAACAATACGTAACCTACCTACGTTTAATAAATATACAGAGTGCAAACTGTAACCATGAATTCAACAAATGATTCTAGAGCCCTTAGATTAGAATAGAATAGAATACTAGACATACAGACAGACTTAGCGTAGACATTTGTGGATGCTTCCATCCTGTATATTTCTTGGTACAAAAATAGTAGGTACTTAAACTTTTTCTTTTTATGTCGCATTTATCGGATTTCTCTTCAAAGTTATCATTGTAATGTAAAACTTTATAGGCATAGAAAAAGGTTTTCCTAACAAACAAAGCACAAAGTAATGTTTTTCGTGAAACCTTACTGGTTTTGCGAAAAATACCTACTGCTATATCAAATGTCGGTTTTTATTTTGGTGGTTGAATATCAAACGTTGATTTTTCAATCATTTTTGCAGAGAGCACGTAAAAAAGTCGGTTTATTTATTTACGGGAACAATAACCATAGAATGTATGGACTGTTTTATTTCTTACTCAAGTACCTACCTAAAGCAGAAGTAATCAAACGCATACAAAAAATATTGTTGTATCTTTGAGGACAATAAGCGTATACTTACTAAAATATTGTATAATAATATGTTTATTACCGACCATCATACTAAAAAGTATAGGAATGTCTATTAATATTAACACAATATTATCATCGTTATTAGTATCTATCGTTTTGTTTAAGGATTTATATGTATTAAGAAAAAAAAAATTTAATAATATTATCATTTACCAATCCATACTATTAATATTATAAATTCGAAAGTTATCTCTGTCTGTCTGTCTCTGTGTGTTACCTTTTCACGCCTAAACCACTGAACGGATTTCGATAAAATTTGGCAGAAAGATAGATTGCATCCCGGGGAAGGATATAGGGTAGTTTTAATCCCGATATTCCCACGGGATCGACACTTATGCGGGTGAAACCGCGGGGCGCTGCTAGTTTGATATAAGCCGCATTTTAATCCCAACTGTTTATTTAACGGACGAAAACACAGTTCAATTGTAAATACACAATGAGGGAAAGTTGAAAGATTGTATGAAATAACTACAAAAATACCATTCCAAAAAAATAAATCAGATTTCCACGATTTTACTGGCTGTGTATAGTTATGTCAATCCCAACATACGACTTGGTAATACGGATGCCTTTAATTTAAAATATAATTAACCTACAGGATTGTTGCTCTCGTGATTTTTAAATCAGCAACATCCATCTGTAACACAAGCTTATTATGTTCTTCTTCTATTTAAAGTAATCAGTTACAAGTGCCTTGTTAAGCCTTGATTAACATGATATCACACTAATATTATAAAGGCGAATGTTTGTGTGTGTGTTTGTATGTTTGTTACAGAAGTAACAGTAGACAGTAGTTTTTGCGTGAAGAATCACGCAAAATCTACTGCGGTGCTATTCTGTGAAAATCTCACCGTGAAGACATAGGTGAAGTGAGCGTGGAGTGAGCTGTCAATAGTGTCAGTTCCTAGCAAAAACAAACTTACATCACCTCAGTTTTCACGGTAAGATTTTTACAAAATCGACCGGCGGAACGGATTTGGATGAGATTTGACACATAGATAGTTTATAACCAGGATTAATACTATTTATCCCGATATTCCCACGGGATCGACACTTAAGCGGGTGAAACCGCGGCGCAGCTAGTTATTGGGTAGCAAAACGGACACGTTCCTTTGTATCGGCACTTACAAAATGCTGTTAAACAAAGTATAAAAAATACCATGCAGCAAGGTTGGAAAAAGGGGCCTAGGCGTGCTTTGGTCATATTCTTTCATACTGTCATGCACTATAAGAAAACAAATGATATATAATGCAAACCAGACTAGTGACTAATCACATTGGTGTACATCACTAATGTGATTAGTCACTAGTCTGGTTTGGCGGGAGGGACGTCGACGCGCAAACTGTAACCATTAAAGGCTCCGTCAAACAGGCGCGACACGCGATAAAATCGCGCGCGACACAAAGGCACCGGAATTCGCGCAACAAGCGGTGCCTTTGTGTCGCGCGCGATTATATCGCGGGTCGCGCCTGTTTGTAGGAGCCTTAATTTAGCACATGATTCTAGACCCCTTGGAGTAGGAATCGTTCGTCGTTTATCAAATAAAAAATCGGTCAAAATGTATGGAACAGCAAATTTTTTTTTTTAATAACCTTCGAAAAATTTCAACTCAGGACGCACATTGCTGTCTGAAAACACTTGTAAGGATGTCCCCCCATGTGCCCATGCGCGGTCTACAGACTAATTTATTTAATCAACATCTTTTCACTACCACAGGCCAGACGTATGGTTCGTGACAGTAACCCAAGCTCTGACGTGGATAACGGACCCGAAGCCAGCCAAGTCTCTGACCAACTTCGAAGCATGGAGGTGTGACCGCAAGGACCTGCCGCCAGCACCGTGCAATCTGTCCAACAAGTGTGCACTGCCCTTCAAGCCTGCTGACACAAACTTCACTGACACGAGGTATATGGAGACCTGCACTGAATGCCCTAAACAGTAAGTTCTTTTTGAACATTATAATTCTATTTTTACTAGCTTTTGCCCTCGACCTCGTCCGCGTGAAATTTTGTGTTCCCCTGACCCGTCATCGCGTCGACAACCGGCGCTATTACTTCGTTTTCGCTAAGCATTCTTTCTGATTTTTTTCTTTTTGCTTGGCTTCTCTTGTGGGTCTTAGCGTGATATTAAATAACCCATAGCCTACCTCAAGAATTGGTCTAATAATTGCAAAATCATTTTTTTTAAATCCGGCCGGTAGTTCCTGAGATTAGCGCGTTCAAACCAACAAACAAAGTGTAGAACTTTATTATTAGTAGGTATAGATAATGCATGCAAAGGATGTAAGAGCGGCCTATTTCCAGTGGTACCTAGTTGTCTTTCGACCGATATGAAGCTAGTGAAACGTCAAATAGAAATTAATGTATCTGTTGTAATGGTCCAGCAAGGAGGTACTGCAGCTCGTAAAGTGAAACAGAGTTAAGTGTCATAAATAATAGTGGACAAACTGATGGAATTTAACTGTAGTTCTTTTAGTCAATCTTCTTCCACCTGCCCTGATCCCATGTCAATTGGGGTTAATTAAATGTAGTTCTTTTATAATTTAAATGTAGTTCGTTAGTATTTTAATTGAAATATAATTCTTTCCGTCATTCTTCTTCCACCTGCCCTGGTCCTATGTCAATTGGGGTTAATCAAATGTAGTTATTTTATAATTTAAATGTAGTTCGTTAGTTTTTTAATTTAAATGTAGTTCTTTGCGTCAATCTTCTTCCACCTGCCCTGGTCCCAATTCCCATGTCAATTGGGGTTAATTAAATGTAGTTCTTTTATGATTTAAATGTAGTTCGTTAGTTTTTTAATTTAAATGTAGTTCTTTCTGTCAATCTTCTTCCACCTGCCAGGTACTAATTCCCATGTCAATTGGGGTTAATTAAATGTAGTTCTTTTATAATTAAAATGTAGTTCGTTAGTTTTTTTAATTTAAATATAGTTCTTTCCGTCAATCTTCTTCCATCTGCCCTGGTCCCATGTCAATTAAGGTTAATTAAAATAAAAATACAGCTGCAGCAGTAGTATGTCTGAGCAATGGTGGCCTAGTGTTAACGGCCCCGACTTACAAGTTTTAGGTCGTGGGTTTGAACTCTGACAGGCGTTTCACTTTGTGTAAATTATTTCATCACCACTGCTCTTAAAATGGCGAACCGCGATGTCCAAGAACAAAAAATTCGAAGACGTGTGACATCTGCCAAACCTCACCGAGGTGAGGGCTGTGTCAGAGAAGGGGGAACATTGTAGGTTAATTATGAGCAGTATGTCTTAATGCGTAAAAATATCTGAGCCAGAAATCTTTTGACGCATTTTCAGCGACAGCAATAACACTGAAGTTTTACTCGTTCATTTTACGGCGCACCACGCAAAGATGATCTTGCTTACTTTGTTACGGGAGTTTTAAATTTTAAAAGTTTTTTAACACGGTGTCAGGGTTCCGTCTATCGCGGGTTGACTCGGCTTTCACGAGCGAAGGGGGACGATGTGATTTTGTAACATCGTTGTGTTGAATAATTTTGGTAGGTTCAAGCGAGCGTGGTGTGCATCAAGAAAAATGTGGTTGGAAAAACTTCATTTACCTCAAAAATTATAGAGCTGCGTTATTATTCTATTTTATTGCGAAAGTAACCGCAAATGCGACGATAAAAAAAGCGACATAACATTAAATGCCAAGTTTACAGATGAATCAAGCAGAGAGAAAATTATCTCCAGACTCTCTAAAAAGTCGATTATTTCAGAAGTACAAGACAGCTTTGTAATACGATTGTTATTTTCAGGTACCCTTGGCTGGGCGACTCCGGCGGTACAGGCATTCCCGGCAAAGACAACTATATACCCGACAATCTCAGGAGGAGGTAGTGTGTATACGAGTAGTCTTCTATTATCCCTGTATATGATCTATTCAGTTCAGTCGACTTTCATCACGCCAATCAACACTTTAGCTAACATTTCACCGGAAGCCACTCCTTGGTTCGACAGTTTGACATTTATAATATAGCTACCTACTTACCTACAGTACCATAATGGGGAATTCTCCACTATATTGTAAGGTTAAACCTACACATTTCTACGTTTCATAGAAACGCTTTAGAATCAATTCCGCTTTCTAAATTGTAATAGAGAACTTGAAACTCTGTGAGAGAGCATTTCTTAGAATCTGTACGAAATAACGCATATTATGTGTAAGATCTAAATGGGCTCAAAGGCAGGGCTTGTTAGATGAATATAATTGGTATTTGATATAACTTGAGAAGTATTTGAATTACTTCATATCTTTGAATTTTGAAGCCAAATCTTCAGCATTACAATGCAATGTAATGAGTTTAAACTCATATTTTTATTTAACAGCTGCGATCGACCTTTTTTGTCAACATGACATTGTTAAGTCTGTCATTTTGGTCCGCGATCACGTTGTAGTCGAGAATTCTTGGAAATCTATTACCCAACAGTAAGAAAAGGCTACAAGGTGGATTTAAAAAACCAACGGCACTTACGGATCCTGTCCTGAATAGATTATATTCAAGCATTTTGTATATATTTCGTTTTGTAAGTAATTAAGGCATAGTGACTAGTCGTCGCAATTTATTATTTTTAATAATTATGATTTGAGACTTTCTAGTAGGTACTTTGTGACGAGACAACTCGAACAATTTATTTAATGATATCTAAGATATAAACCTTCGTGTAATTATTATTGAATAGTTGCCATTTTTGAACCAAAATACTCCTTTTAACAATGACAATATCGAGGGCATGTGCATACTTTACATACATCGTCATGTAGACTGTTGTAAAATAAAGGAATGCTGAAAGTTATAAATTCAGAAGATGTATTTTGAAGAATAAATTAAATTAGGAGCGTAAGTTTTTATATCAACATGTTGATCAAATTCAAAGTTTTCAGTCTGTGTTTTGAACTTTAGTTCTCGATGTTGTTAAACAAATACCTCGACATACTCCTAGCTTGGTAATACATAATAATATATATTTCCCTGAAAAACTTTGGTGCTTTGTATTAAATGATAAGTGGAATAACTGTTTTCATTGTTAATGAATAAATATAAATATTTTTACAAACCGCTTTTGATTTATTACCTGACAAACGTAGGTCTTATACTGGTGAAGAAAAACACCGTGAGGAGACCGGGTCCCAGAACTAAACATTCTAAGACATGTGACATCTACCAACCCGCACTGGGCACGGGTGGTAGATTACAGCCCACTCCCTTTCGAAGAGAGGAGGCCTCTGTCCCGGCAGCGGGAACTTTATAGGCTGATCATGCAAAAGGTACAGTAGGGCTGCAAAAGTACATGGATAGTTCAGAAATATAATCGTGTGAAGCGAGATTTTTTTTTGATATGCTAGCAAATGTAATGTAATAGTTAGATAAATATATTAGCTGTGTAACTCCTTTCTCAATACGTTTCTTCCCAACTGCTTACTTACGTTTCGTAAATTAGTCACAGTTGTGAAGAAACCAACGTCATCTAGTTTATTTTAGAAAACTTGAACTCAAACGTTCACAGGAAAATAGCCATTAGGGTATCCAAGCACTTTTGCAGGTGACCGTAGGTCAACGGGTTTCAATGCCTTTTGTGGTATTAATGGGAGGCCAATTAAAAATGTTTCCACAGCACAATACACCTATCTATATTTGAAATATCACAAGTACACGCAACTAAATAACCTACTGCTACCTAATTATATAACTGTATAATGAGGAAAAGCCGGCGGAAAACAGCTTGATGGTTATAATGGACGTTTTTACCAACGCTCCGTTGATGGCCGCCAGGGCGACTACAGATCGTGGGTAGGTACGATTCCCAGTTCGGGCAAAGTGTTGTGGGGTTTCGAAGGCCCGGAGTTTGCAAGTTGGCGGTGTGGTACTCTCGTGCCTCGGAAAGCACGTTAAACCATTTTTCCTGCACCTGATTTCTCTCCGGTTGTGTCGGATTGCCGTCCCATCGGACTATGAGCGTGAGGGAAGAGTGAGTGCACCTGTGTCTGCGCACACACTTGTGCACTATAATATCTCCCGCGTAGATGGATAGTCTCTGCTGAAATTGGCTGTCATAGCCGAAATTAGGTCTGGAGGACTATTATTATTATATCGGTTACCTATCATAAGTTCGAAAAATATTTGACCAAATTTAATTTCACCTAAAACTTTTCAACTATTTTCGTTTCGTTTTTTTTTTTTTACTTCATCGAAGTCACGTCTCCCACTGTATCAGTTGACCTATTATTATCCATTAGATTTTTTTCGTTACTCCGACGTATGATTTGGTCGAAAAACTTTTTACCTAAGTTACATTTACCCGAAATAACATTTGTTTGAAGTATTGTGTTTCCGAACATTAATTATACCAATGTTCTAATTACCATATTTTCATTTCACCAAACGCCTAGAAAGTTCGTGCACACTATTTCATCTATCAGTATAGAAACAAGGATGCTTGCTTCAAGCATGCAGCATGCAAGCAGGCATGCAGCATGCAAGAAGGCATGCAGTGTGTAAGCAGGCATGCAGCGTGCAAGCTGGCATGTAGCATGCAAGCAGGCATATGGCAGCATGCAAACAAGCATGCAGCTTGCAAGCAAGCATGCAGCGTGCAAACAAGCATGCAACATGCAAGCAGGCATGCAACATGCAGCAAACATTGTTTCAGTCACGGCTCCTGCGCTGCGACAACAATATCGGCGTTGCCCCGCTTCGCGGGGCTCCTATTTCTGTGAAAAGGGTTTAAAGTAACCTAATAAAACCATACCTCAGGGTGCCCTTCCCTCGTTCTTGCATCTACGTCACCTATCGACCGACCGCAACTACGTGCAATGTAATTAAAAAGTAATTATGTAAACAATTTTTTTTCATAACAAATCATTTGACTGAATGTTTATTGTCTAAACATTGTTTGCTGTAATAAATCATTTGATTAAATACCAATTGCCCTAATGACATAATTATCCTTGGTAATATTGATATATATGGAGTGAAAATTTGTCCAAATGAAAATGTGCGTACTAAAATCATTCCAAATAATGAATTGCTATAAAAAAAGGTTGCTAATATTTGTTTGGATAATGAAATTTTGGCAAAATCTTTTAGGCAAAACGGCAGGATCCCAAGTAGCCGGCTATATAATTTGTGACCAAATAATATTCCGTAAAATGTTTCGGTGTGGTGAAAAAATGGCAAATAAATCATTTGGCAAATGTAAAAAGTTCAAAAGAGGCCAATAGGTAGCAAAAAAATATTTTGTAAATCGGCGAAATGTAGTTCGGTAAAATAATACCTACGACACATGTTACTTCGATGAAAATATGTCAAATAATGCATATAGCAAAAACAAGACGTCGGTCAATAGTTTTCGGTAGAATGAAATTCGAACAAAAATTCGGAAATGTGATCGGTTTCCCTATAATATCTCCCGCGTAGATGGATAGTATCTGCTGAGATTGACTGTCATAGCCGATATTAGGTCTGGAGGACTATTATTATTATTATATCATAGCAAGAAATAAATGCTACTCGCCATATCCATACTCTCATGGCATGCTACGGTGAACTAAAACTTGTTTCACACAAAACGTACGTGTGCGATGCGGCATAAGTTGCAGTACTAGTATGAAATAATATGCAAGATGCCACAACTAATTCAGTGCGTTTGCACGTCAGTAGCAGATAGCGGACCTCAGCGCAATCTTGCGCTCTATAAATACGTAGAGCGTCGCTGCAGCGCTGCAAACGTGTTGCATTTAGTGTGTCCAAGCTTTAAACGAGACCATAAGGTGAGTGTAACCACACTTTATTCACTACCGGTGCCTTTGCAGGCAGTGTTTACGATTCAGTAAAGCATGAACACTGTTAGTAGTCATTAATGCTTGCAAGTTTGCGTGCGATATATTTGCAGTTATGACTCCAGTGTTTATGAGATTTTAAAGATCCGATAAATTTATTAATATTGTAATCCAATAAAATCAAATTAAATACCTACATACTTTAGACACACAGTCAATGAAACATTCAAAACCCAAGAGCAACAATAAAAAGGAAACCCAGGAAAAAATCGTCAAAATCGTTACAGTACGCAAACTTGTCAGTGTTTAGAATTTCACCTGCCACCAACACGCGGGAGCTTAAAAATCAATTCGTGTTTAGCCTTATAAACAGGTTCGTGGTCTATACATTACCTAATAAAAGTCCCGAAAAAAGACTATTGTATACATATTTTATAACGCCGGCTGGCATTTCGCGTCTCCGACCCGCCGGCAGATTTAATTTGAGATTGCTCTGCGAATGGCTGCTCGGAAACTTTCTCCATATTCACATGCATTAGCTCCTATTACAGCGAGTTTTTGTTATACGTATTCTGAATGGGTCCCGCTCCATCCTCGATGTCTTACTCTCAGAATCAATATTCTTAGTTACTGTTTAAGACTATAGATAAGGGCGGCGCAAATTTGGCAGCTGAGGCTGTAAAATGTAATTTGTAAAGTTGAGATATATAGACGTATCTCATGTCATTCACACGTAATTTGAGGACGTGTTTTGGGATTTAGTCGGTAGTAAATGACGAAGTTCCGCATCGTTTTGGGTTATTTTATTAGGGATACATGTATAGAATTTCGGAAGGATGAAAGACAAGAGCAGTACCGACCCAATATGTGGTTGACCACATATTGGGTTGTGACCGACAGTGTATGAAAAGAGTTTCTTCCTAAGTTATTATTTTATTTCTCCTGTGTGATCTAATTTGAATTAAAAAAATATATACTTATAGACATTCATTTTATAAATATAAAAGGGTCAACAACAGAGTAAGAAAGTATCATCTTTAAATCAGTTCTACACAGATTCGTTGAATAATGTCTTTCCATCTCTTGATTGTTTAAGCTATTAGTAAAATAGTTTCTTCGTAACTTCGTAGCTTCGTAGCAGTAGTATTGTTCGTAGACTGCTACGAAACGACAGATATCATTAACGCAAAAAAATTATTCTCTCGCCCTTGTAGCATAGAAACAAAAATGCCTACGAAACCCCTGCACGCAAGTTCCTAATGTGAAATTATTAATGCTATCTATTGTTACCATATAACTCCTCGCCATGAATGCGCAAAAATAACAGCATCATAGCACGTACAGAAAACACTTTCCTCAATACGTGGATACAAATCACGACACATATGAACATAAATACTAACAGCAGAGGGTAATGTAGAAAGGTGGTAATAAGATCCAGTGACAATGTCGCCGAGTGGCGAACATTACAAATCCCCTCAGGCATGCAAGGGAGCTTCATAAAATATAATAAGACCACGCGAGCCCCCGCTGGAAACAGGTCAGCCGCCTCAACGATACGAAATAGGCTGAAACACCCATTCCTGCAAGGTATGTTTTATTTGTGACCGCAAATAAATTAGATTTACCTACTACGTAGACGTACATTTGTAGGCTTTCTACGCAATTTTCAACATTCACAAAAATGGTTTATATGGTAATAATGTAATGACGCAAGAATTTTATGGACAGCAAAATCTCCTTGATTTATCGTGAATATCTACCTAGCTAATATAATTTTATGTACGACGACGGCTGGTTATGTGTGTATGAGAATGGATATTCCAGACATCCATTTCATGCGAAAATTATCCAAGGATTCATCTGTCGACTATGAAGTAGGCCGTGAAACTTTCCCAAATATGTAAATGGAAACATTGGAAACAGAGGAGACACTGGGAACAGAGTTTATGATATGGGACAAGCGATGCCAAGTCATACAATCCCGAAAAAATACTTTTCTGATTACGATCTTACCACGAATAATCACATCAGCCTTTATTAAGTCGACCACAACAACAAGTTAATCGGAATCGATCCGTATAAGTCTTCTCATTATTTCCCCTTATCAAAGTACGTACGCAGATAAAAGCTCCGAGTTATTCTCTTGGACGACATTTTTATGTCGTAAGAATAGGGAAATAACGAACTCATAAATGGCAGTCGGACGATAAACAAGCCATAGCCTCTGAGATAAGAGTCTGTTCTCTTTGCGAAGTAATGTGACTGCGAAAACGTGGATAATAACTATACTACCTGTTTAACATACGAAAAGCATACGAGTGCCGAGGGTCCTCTGAACGTTCGATACATGACGTCATAAATTACTTAGATGACCTTCTTATTTGGTCTCCAGTTGATTTTATGATGACGGTGTTTATACAACTGAGTGTTGTGGCTGTTCTTTGGCGAACATTTCGGGCGTTAAACACTTTCTTTTATAAACGAAAATCAAGATGATATTACTTTCCAAAAGAAGAAACGTAACAAGGGAATGGGTTCCAGTATATAGAGAAGATAGATGAGTAACCTGTGAGTTGAACGAATGTTGTTTATAGCCTCAAGCGGTTCAGTAAGACATGGGTTTCTACTCACCGTGCGGGATAAAACTGTGGCATTTACACTCACATACACACGCATAATAATCTACAGTCTATAAACAATCGATTTTCCATTGTTGACAGTATAACTAAAGTAACTATTGTGTAGAAGTAACCCCAACATCTGGACACGAATAGCAAAAGTTTCAAGTGAACACGGATCCAAAGATGTCAAGAGTTGAATTTCAAAGGAGCTCGCATTTCCTTCGTGAAACTAACAAAACATAATTCCAGTGAAGAAATGTAAAGGAATACTAACATTTTGCGTTGAACTCTTTAAAAAATGTATAAGTATAATAAATAAACATGCGATTGTCATGATGTTTAGAAATAGGTCGGCTGCCAGTGACGTCTGACCCACAGGTGACATTCAGGTAGCAGGGTCTATATTGGGCGGACAGATACCGGATTCCCCTTGACAACATCAGCCGTTCAAGTGAGCTCATTATGGTATTAATTTCAGGAGAGATACGTTAGGTTTATATTTAGGTGAGTGGGTGGTGGACGCTCAAAATATGTACGAAAAATATAAACTTACATAGGTACCTGCGCATATCAGGTGTCTCGTTAAGTACTTACGGGTATAAACCTACAAGAAAAATATTGTCTAAATTAAACCCTCATTTCTACGGCTGCCTTCTGAAATTACTCTTGTATAACATATTTTATCGCAGCTCTGTATTTCGGACAATGTTTGCCTTAAGTAGCGTATAGCGTGCATTTTTATTGGATCAGAGACATTTTGTATTCCTAAACAGTTCGCCAGCTTTGGCCTGTCCGGACGAAGGCATTTGGCTGACTTTTGTATTTTCCTCAAGACAAATAACATGTTTCATCTGATAAGGGGCTGTCGTCGGCTCGTCTGTCTACGGAACCAATCGCTTTGTGGACGTTCCTTGTTATTCCATCTTGTTTTTATTGCGCAAGCTTGAGCGTTTGTTTTTTTGAAAGCCTATTAACGTCTCTCCTTTTGGAATAAGAAAGGATTCCTAAATCATTAGTGTGTTAATGTGAAGAAATACTTAAGTTTATTTCATCACATTTATGTGTGAAAGATTGAAGTCATCAGGGCAAGGTTTTCATAATATTTAATAAAACCCGACTGCGGTAAAAAACTTAAGTTAAAAAAACTGAAAAGCTAAAAACAAGCCCATTTTAAATTAAATAAAAGTTGGAAATAGGCGGGACCCTTTTGAATTTGAAAATATAATAAAAATGGTATGGGTCTCGCCTGCTTCCAACTTTTATTTAATTTAAAATGGGCTTGTTTTTAGCTTTTCAGTTTTTTTAACTTAAGATTTTTACCGCAGTCGGTTTTTTTATTTTTTTAAATAACTTTTTTTTTGTAAGAGGTAAGCCGGGGTAGATATTTTTAATATGATTATATTATTTGTCTATAGAATACTGTGTCATTTCTCAAAGGGAAGCTGGTAGGAATCGAGTTGTATGGAAGCATCGCCACTGGCATAAACTGTGAAAAAGGCGATAGAAGCCCGGACGGTATATTGCCTTAGTTATCAAGATTAAATTCAAATTATCCGAGGTATTTCTGTAAGCACAGAATGACTGAACGCTGCACGTAATCGCTGCCCGGTTGCGGCTGCATTATGAATTTGTACTCTTTTGTCCGCAGTTTTTAATTCTACCGGTAAAATGTATTGTTCATGGAACAAAAGTCTCTAGTGTCATTGTTGTTGGCCAAAGTTCATTTAAATTCCGCGCCCGTGAGAGGGGACAGTAGCAAATATGAATTCCTTTGCTCCTATTGTCAAACTGCTTTTGCTCGCTTTGGTATAATGCTTTTGAAAGCCACATTGTGTTTTATATACATGTAGGAACACAACTCTTTTTGAATATTTTTAGTTAACAAAGAAACAGAATGTGATGTAACAATATGAAATTAGCGTGTTTGTGTAAAATAAAGTTTAAACTTGAAGGCAAGGGGAAGTGTGCTAAACTGCTGTTGTTGACGGCCGACTCCTTTTCCCTGGCTTACTTGCATGTAGTCGTGAATAATTCAAAACGTTGTACTAATTAAAATTCCGAAATTGCACAACAGGTAGACGCTTTATAAAGGAACATTTATCATTAAAAGGCCGAAAAACCTTAGTAACTTAAACCAGAAATGCTGAAATAATTTTAAAACAATGTTATATGTGTAGCGCAGTTGTTATCGAAGCATTGCAAAGTTTCGATGGCTGGCAAAGAAAAAGGAATGACCGCTGCGCACTGGCTCCGGTCCAGATCCGTCGCTTTTCATCACGTTTTACAGGCGTCGCAACAAGTTATGGGCCTCTTTTTGGAAACTCTCCCCCATCATACTTGAGGAATAGCGTGCAATACGGGATATTATCAATTCCACATTAGGTACTTCGCCGTTTTTCATTCCATTACGCGAAAAACTCCGTATTTATGTCAACCGTTTTAATGTTAACGTGTACTTAGATAAGCGTTCTGACTTATGACAGCAAAAAATGGACGGACTTGACAATTCTGTGCCAGGAAAAGGAAAACAAAAATACTTAGTTATAAAAGAAAAATGATAGAACCTTTCGCAGACGCGCAAACAGCAGCGCTAATTACAATTAAAAAAACATTTTTATACTTTTTAATGAGACAATTAATTCACACAAGTTTCAAAAAATTTACATAATTGCTTTGGAACCTCGGTACATTAACAAGCTAGGGAATAATTTGATTCATGTGATTATTACAGTCAATTTTCATCATTTCTTGGTTCAAATGGCGGGTTGCGGGGCCGAAGTAATTTCGTCCGGGCCAACAGAAGTTAAAAAAGGAAAATTACACAATTTGCTAATGGCCACGGCATGGATAATAATTTGTTGCGCGGTTTTATTACTAAGAAAGATATTAATGTGAATTGAAATTTATATTTATAGCTTATGATTGAGTTACGGGGCGGTGAACGGGGAATGTATTGGCTCTTTTTATGATCGTTGAGTTAGTTACATGGGCCTTAGAAATGTATTTGGCGTAAATGAAACGGAAATACAACGCAGAAAAAGATGTTCCCGGCATGGTGTTAGTAGATAAGTCTTTCAGCTTTTATTGTAGGGAACATAATATTTTTTATTTATTATCTTTTATTGTCCCATTGCTGGGAATAGGTATCCCCCTGACTCCTACAGACTTTCACTAATCCTTGTGCGTTACCTTTGAATATTTAGCATAATCAGCCTAATTAGGAGTGGGCTTTTATCTACCACGTGGGCCCAGCGCGGGTTGGTAGATGTTATATGTCTTCGAATTTTTGATTCTAGGGCATGCCGGTTTCTTCAAAATGTTTTCTTTCACCCTATGCCCAGTGGTAACGGCACTGACTTACCGAGTTGAAGGTTGTGGGTTCGAACCCAGGCAGGCCCTTTGCTTTGCGCAAATAATTGCATCACCACCACTGCTCTCAAAACTCACTGCTGCGCTAGGCATGGCCTTTGAACATTAACGAGGAAAAGAAGTACAAGTATATACCCCGACTTGAGAAAATCCTCCTATTTTTCGTCGGTTAAAAATGTAGGTATTGCATCAATGACTGATCTCAGTAAAAAAGAAAACACAACTTTCTTTATTTCTAACTGATCTAATGGTGCTCCTTCGCTGTCTTTAAAAAACAAACTTTTAATAATAAAGGAAGTTTACAAAGCAATTCCATTATAAATGAAAAAGTTTCGGTTAAGTAGTTTAGTAACTGTGGTAAAAGACCTGGCACCAAGAGACGAAGACTCTATCGACACTAACAGAGTTGCACAAAAAACTTTGCCATTCAATGTAGGTTAAAATAAAAACTAGATAAAGTCCGCGGGAATTCTGCCACTGTCAACAATGCCCGCTGCAAACAGAAGGAAGTTTGGTAAAAATGTAATGTAATTAAACTGGGCGAAATACAAAATACAAGCACTTTTGAGTCCGGCCGTTGTGCCTTTCCACACCCTGTTGTAGCTGGAGGGGCGATTCCTCATGGAAACATTTGAAGAGGCCGGGCAAGGACATGTAATGTGCACTAAATGTACGTATAGCAGTGTTCATAATCTCAGAATTTTTTACATTCCATCGTCACTTAGGGCGGGTTGTTTCACGTCCACTTGTCGCACGCGTTAACGTCAAAAATGGCGCTAACAATCATCAAACCAAAAAAAGCGTTGTTTCCCAAAATTATGGTTTTAACGTACGTAAAAAATTACGATTCCAGTAACCGGTGCCATACCCACTGGTTAACGTAATTGTATTCTCAAACGTCTGCGACAAACCTTCCTTTGTACCTATTTTTCTGTTCATTTCTTCTTGTCTGTTTATATGTGTGTTCATAAATCGTTAAATAGATAATTAAAACATTTTTGTTGTTATTTAATTAAGCTAAATAAAACGTTATGGACTCTCTTTTGATGTATTCTTAAATGATAAATGATTTATTTTCTGTAAGTAGGTTTGTACAAACACTTTTACACGTCAATTATATTTTTTTAAACTAGATCAGGTCGGCGTTTCCCATCTAACTATTCTGAGAAGAAAGGCCGAAACAAACTCAGAGGTCACAGTCTCTTTTAAAGTCCAGACAAAATCTTGGTCAGATCGTGTGAAGACCATGTAGATTGGTGTCTGAAGTGGTCTTTTGAGGAAAGAACCACACAGATTGAGCGGACCTGTCCAATCAGTGCACACATTTGTCAAACATCGTGCAGCTCAACTCAGAACTTGAGGAGCTCAACGATTCGTCTTTGTTCGACGATCTTCATCTGATGATGATCCAAATAGTGTTGGAAGAAAGATAATGGTAAACTTAGGGACGAACAGGAATTAATTGCAAGATACGGTGTTTCAAAGGAAGTAGCTCTAGTGACAACACGTCAAATCGAAGATGAAATAAAATATGCTACAGAAAAGTAAGCGTGAACTAAGTTATCATAAACACATAATTGAATTATACATAATTA
Source organism: Mesoligia furuncula (assembly GCA_916614155.1). Classification (NCBI taxonomy): domain Eukaryota; kingdom Metazoa; phylum Arthropoda; class Insecta; order Lepidoptera; family Noctuidae; genus Mesoligia; species Mesoligia furuncula. The sequence goes on along the minus strand of OU744799.1, from coordinate 17,679,662 downwards.
AACTCTAAAATACGGTCATAATTTTAAGTTTGGCAGTAAAACCCATAGACCACGTACTTGCAACTGTGCAATATTATGCCTCAGGATCTTTCACGAGATGATGACATGTCAGGCTTACGTAAATTAACGGTATTCCGCATTATTCATTGAGTGACTAGGGCTAAACAACTAACTTTGCTAGGGAACGTAAACGAGGCATAAGGGGTATTCAAGGATAGTAGAAGGTACGTTCTGTAGTTTCTGCCTATCCCATGGGAAGGAGGCATGTGTTTATGTATGTATATGACAAGGGCTATTGCTAAATTAAGTCCTCATTGTATAAGCTTGCCAGCTAACGATGAGGAGACATTAGCTGCTGCAACTGACTTTTTGAGACCAGTGGTGGCCCAGTTGTAACGGCTGCGACTTACGAGTCCGAAGGTCTGGGGTTCGAGCCAAAGAAGGCAATTTTTTTCCTTGTAAATTATTTCCCTACCACTCTCCACGAACGCTGTTGGGTGACTGCTCGAGGGGTAGAGGAAAACGCAGGGTGATACTATTACACTAACATGGGTAACTAGACTTTTCGAACGCTCGAAGTGTCTGCTAGATCATACGTTGATATTTAAAGGTTAAAATCTTTCTCCAGGTGAATGGTTCTAACAAAAAACTGAATGGTTCCTACCATTCAGTTTATATGAACATAACATAACATCAAGCCTGAAACCTGCCTAAGCAGAGGTCTCGAACACCCTCATTTCGCCAGTTATATTTAAATGCCATATGTTATAAATAAATAAGGCGTGATATAGAAATTATTTCTGTATATTATCTCTCAATCAGAGACAAACCGGTCTTTCTCTGTAAAAAAAAAAAACCAAGTGAAGTCCAAACGTAATGAGAAGCAGCGCCACTGTAACGGCTCGGGCTTTGCAGGTAGCCTGCGAGGCCGCTAACTAACAGGTTAAGATAAAAGAAACACTTAGTAGGGTTTATACATATAATTTCCTTAAAAGTAGGCAAGGTCGTGGGTGACGCTGTTCTGAGAACGTGTAAGATGAGAAGGATACCGTCCTTGGTACTTCGGGACGTAGGATTGCTTGCCAGCACAGGCATAGTAGACCGGGCAGGCCACATACAATACGCGCTGATAGCAGGCCGTAGGTCGCCGGTAGCGCACAGATCAACTATGCGTGCAGGAAGCTGGTAGCGCAAAGATCAGGTACGCGTGCAGCCCTGTCCTCAGCCTGGACGTGGAACCCTTAGATTGGGGTACACAGTGTCTTGGAGGTCAAGGAATACCTCCTATGCATATACTATGATGTGCTCCTGCGAGCTAAGCACGCAGATTTTCAAAATCCACGTGAAGTCCAAGCGTAAACGGATCGTGCTTATCATATTAGATACTGGCGCCGATTCTGTTGTTCACAAACTAAACTAAATTTAAGTTCATGCATCTTTTTCTTTCTATTTCATAAAAAAAGGACAGAAGATAAATATTAGTTTAGTCCTGTCAAATTAAGATAGGTACTCCATAGACAACTTTAGATGAGATTAAAAAATTGGCTATTAAAATACGTCATTTTACGTTAATATTATTATAAAATGTAGTTTTACATTTTATAATAATATTAACGTAAAATCTTGTGGAACACAACTTAACGTGCTTATTTTCTGCATTTTTATTCTAAAATAAAATAAATAACCAAACAAACAATGAGGGCGCCACTAGGCGGTCGGCGTAGCCTTAAGTAGGTATGACATTTAGTTTGTTGTTCCATAATTTGAAAATTAACTCAAATTCTTCATTTTAATATAGCAAAGATGTTCATCTCTATCGCGGGTACGATCTTCCATAATTACACATAATACAAAACCTCATACACAAATATTTGCCCCGTGCCAAAATCGAACCCGTTACTTTGTTATAGAACCAACGAAGCTAGCAAGAAATCCACTGCCTATTATAGTCTAGAAAACCACAAAAATAAAGTAGCATAGGTACGTACTTACATACAGTTTCATGGCTCCCGTAACTACGAGACGTTATTAAAACTATCGGTATAACCATCCACAAGAGTTCAATTTTTGCCAGGTCCGTAACGAAAGCGGTTAAGGCGTTTGAGGTCAGTCGAGTTGTATAAACGTCCAATTCAGGGGCAAATTTACAACTTTTTCTCACTTCCCTGTCTCAAGTCGGGGCAGTAAACTGGGAAGCAATCTCGCCCCGACTACAGAGTTATTTCGCAGAATATTGCGGAGCAAGACTAATAAAATGACAAATGGCTGGTGTTTGTGCACTAGAGAGCCGACATGAAGCAAGATGCATGTGGCGACATACTTTCCAAATGTATTTGCCAATAATTTGCATATAATGCGGTCTTACTATCGATATTGAAATATATTGCGACGATATCATACGTTGTAGGTAATATGGATGTGGTCGGTGTTAGTTCCGTTCGGGTGAGCATAATAGTAGTGTGCTCAGTGTAACCGATACCTTGGAAGGCGGGCTCGCTATGCTCAAATTCTTGAGTAGAAGTGCTCTTACCCACAATATCGGCCGGCCTTCCCCGAACGTCTCGATTTCACCTCGGCTGAGGACGTCGATACGTCCTACCTGTGGAACCCTAATCCAATCTGTCCGTGTCTGTATGCACGTTATCGTACATAGTAGTTTGTATGTAGGCATCATGTTGCCGACTATTGGCTTACAATTTTGTTTTCGATTTAAATAAGACCCGTATTTTCTTACTAACTTGTTACTAACATACTAACATTTTGTGATTTTATGTTTTTGTGATGTGATTACGTAACCTATATGGAGTTTTCTCGGAAATAAGGTAATTATTATTTTATCGCTCACAATGGGCCTTACCTAAAAGAACGCTAAAAGTCACCCAAAGGGCAATGGAGAGGGCTATGCTTGGAGTTTCTCTGCGTGATCCAATCAGGAATGAGGTAACTGGTAGGTTAAGTGGCAGTGGGCAGGGCACATTGCTCGCAGAACAGATGGCCGATGGGGCCGAAAGGTTCTGGACCATCGAGCGCGTACCGGAAGACGTAGCGTTGGAAGGCGTCCCACAAGGTGGTCCGACGACCTTGTGAAGGCCGCAGGAACCCGTTGGATGCGAGAAGCACAGAACTTGTCGAAGTGGAGGTGCTTGGGGAAGGCCTATGTCCAGCAGTGGACGTCTTTCGGCTGAAATGATGATGGTGATTATTATTTTATCAATGAAGCTATCAGTAGTTTACCGGAACTTGGTTAAGAGTACTTAAGAGTTAAGTAGGTACGTAATATACATACTTAGTAGCTGTGTACCTAAGGCACAAAAGGTTAATGTCTGAACACTGTCTAAATCAAAATCAAAAGTCATTTATTCAAACTAGGCTGAGAATCATCTTTTTTTTTTGTGGATGGGAAATCATCAAATGACTCCTCCCGGTCTCCTCCCCTCCCTTTAACTATTTCCTAGTGCTTCAGCTGTAAAGAAGAAGTGGTGCAACAAACTTTCCAGCAGTACAGCTGTCTGCGTCTAAACCGTATAAATAAATTCTCCTGATCAATCGAATTATTCAGACTAGAGTAGCGATTAATAAAGCCGAGTTCAATCGCTGTTCATTCGACCTCCGATTCCGTAAATAATTATGTGCTACATACATACGTCAGTCACAAAGAAAACGTGCCTAACCAATAAAAGGAAACAACGAGGCTATCAGAAACAGACGCAAGCGTCACTGCCGCTCTGACATTGACAAATAAGCCATTCTGAAAAAGATCCCATTTTACCCAAGACCCCTACTACGTACGACTATTAATAACAATTAAAGAAACGAAAACAGCGCTGAAATGCAAATTAATGGCAGGAATATTTCAAGAATACTCGTTATTAAATTTGTGTCTTTATTAAACTGTCGTCGGCTTCAGTAAGCGGCAGGTTTTTTCATAAATTTGTATTTGCGCAAAGAAACGATCAATAATTGTCTCGATCGTGATTGGATTTAATTTTCCTTCATTTGAATTTCTATTACTAGGTAGGTACTAGAACATCAACAAACGACCATCTTGTTCGTATTATTCAGCCTTGTTAATATATTCATTAACCTTCCTTGAAATAATAACGTTGGTTTCAGGTTTCATAAAATCGGGCGAAACGGCTTCTCGTACAATCCCAGCGGTTTTAAAATGTATTATCTGAACGTGTTGAAATGTAATTTCGTTCATATTGATACAATGTGTGAAGTTTATATTTTTATGGAGTGAACGTGAGGCTATGAAAACGGCATTCAAGGAACGAATGTTCGTTAAAACGGCTTAGCAATAAAGATTTTGTGGCCGCTAATGTGTTTAATCTTGTATAGATCTAAAGTTAACGATACGTTCAGGTAGTCGGGAGACATTAAAATGCTATTTCGAATGTAGCTACACAGTAACAATGTCTAGATCTAAATCCGTTCAGTCGGTCAACAGATCGTTTTTGCTATGTGATAGGCAGGTGGATTCCGAATCCGTATACAATCTATTTCCTATAACGTGCATCATGTGACGACTTTGTGGAAACTTTAAAGCTCCGGCGACGTCAAAGGCGCGGAACTAATGCTGCCGGTACTCACCCGGTAGTAATATCGAGTTGCATGTGATTCGTGTGGAGAACTCGATATCTGTTAACGTTTACGCAAATTCCTGTAGTAGGCGCGCTGAATACGGAACTGAGCCAAACGGAAGCCGTATTACGAATTTAATCTCGCAGAAATGTGGTATCGTGGAAATTGCTGCAACAAAGCCTCTGTTTACGACAAACGTCTAGAAGCAATATTACCTACGGGAAAAATTTAGAGCAGCTGGATTATAATATTTTCTACATGCAATCTTAGAGTTCCGTTGGTAAGGCGGTAACGTTATTCGTTTCAATGGTTCGACCGTTGCTCCAATGACTTTTGTTCTCCGCCTCTCCGGTAATTCTAGTAGACTTTGTACATTGATTTCTTCGGTACATAATATTGTTTGCAAAATAATATTTTTTGCGGTAAAATAATTTGATTTTTTATAAAGGTTCATCATTTCAGCCGAAAGATGTCCACTGCTGGACATAGGCCACGCTTGGCAGGGGGTTGGCGATCGCAGTATGGTATGATGGTGGAATGCATAGAGAACGCTGCTGCCCATTCTCCGGTACGCCCCTTAGTCGCCTTTTACGACACCCACGGGAAGTATGGGGTGGTGCTATTCTTTAAGTCCGGCACCACACAGACAGGTTAGCTGTTTTTTTCACTCGGCTCCCCAGCAGATTTATATCCTTGCTTCACAACCTTTATAGAACACTAGCTGCGCCCTGCGGTTTCACCCTCGTAGGTAAGTCACATTCTTACGGGTACGGGTAAGAATATCGGGATAAAAAGCATCCTTTGTCCTCATCCAGGTCACGATCAAATTTAATTCAAACCCGTTATGCTGTTTTAGCGTGAAAGAGTAACAAGCATACGAAAAATCAAATCTTTTCTCTATACAGGGTTATCGGTAAAACATTAACAACCTCTTAAGAGGTCATTGTACTCATCATAATTAACAACTTTTACTATGGATAAAAATTAGCTGTTCCCTACATTTTGACGAGTTATACGAACATAAATGTAGGGAACAGCTGATTTTTTTGTTGTTGTTCATAATGATGAGTACAATGACCTCTTAAGAAGTTGTTAATGTTTTACAAATAACCCTGTATATTATTAGTCTAGATATAAGAGGAGTTCTAAGAGGTTAAGTTTAGATATTTCTAAAATATCATTAATACATACTTTACTATTTCCAGATGTTTATTGCAAAGTTGAATAAATAGGTATTGCTTGCTAGTTACGGTAATATAAGAGCTGCAGTAGAACAGGCACAGAGCAATAGCACGTTGCAGCATGAGAAGTTTTCCAATCTAACTTCATGGTACATCAGGAATTGCTCGCTTCTTACGTGCCGTTCTCAATGTAATTTTGTGTTTATATCCACAGTTGAGCCATCGGCGTGGCGTTCTTGCATCGCACCATTCGCACCGGCAAATTATTTTGGTAATGAATACTGTGTGAAAGCGGGCTTTTAACATTAACTCTTTTAGGAACCTCTTAAAAGGGAGCTTTTAGCATGTTTTTTCAGTTTATTTCTGTAGCTGAATGGGAGCAGGGGTTCTAGTTAGAAGGCGGCCGCCGACTATTCTAACGTAGCGAGATTAAAGGATGGCGTTATTCAGTATGTCAAGCCGGCAAGCGAAATGTTCTGTATAAATAATCCCGAATAAAGCCTTCACACAAAACGGGCGACACAAGTGGGGGGAAGGAGAGATTTATCCTCTTGAATCTAATCTTGCGGATGGCGAAAAGAGCAGTTTCTACAAAAAAATTGTGTAAGTTGTCGCGTCTCGACCCGTCTCGCGACTGTATTGAGACAATTCCCGCCGTCTGCGCTCAACTCATCTGGCGTCCTGGCGGTGATGCCATCTGAGCGCTCTTTAAAAGTCGTAGAAACGGAGTACTTATTTGTTGGTAGCATCCACACAGCCGCACCAAAGTTAAGATAAGAAAATAGCGGTGAATACTCGTTTAGCATGCTCTTACACTATTTCTACACTTCTCATTTATATTTTAAAATCTTTGTAAGTTCACAATGAATTCAAAGCAGCAATTTAAAATTCAGCTTTATTTTCATTTAGACGATCCAATTTTCATATTTGTAATAAATTAACGTCCCCCGAACCTGTATACTTAAAAGTCCATTGAAAGGGATTTCCGTTCAATTCTCTAGTTAATGAAGGAAGTTTTTATATCAAAAATCCAATTTACCTTTACCAACAAAATACTCTAATAAGTCAGGATATCAAATTTATTTTATTGTTGATCCACGTGGTGCGTAGGTAAAGCCAAGAGCAAAAGTTTTAGACAAATTCAATACAGCTGTTATTATTGTATAGTCATTCATCATCATTTCAGCCCAGAATTACCCACTGCTGGTGTTATTTCTGTCACATTTCCCGGTTCCGTAAGTCCCTCATCCAGGTGTTTCCCCGACTTTGAAGATATCATAGACCCAACGTGCTTTTGGACGGCTCTGGTTTCTATGGCCTAATCTTGGCCACCATTCGGTCACAGCTTTACTCCATGGGCCATCTCCTCGTCTAACTAGATGTCTTGCTTAACTCTGTCTCTATCGCTCTGTTTCAGACTTTCGACCGACGACGGATTTCGGTGTTATGCACTCGGTCTAGTAGGGTTATGCCAGGCATGGCTCGCTCCATGGTCCTTTGTGACTCGTATACGGTGGACAGTCCTTTGTGAGCGTCCACGTCTCGGAAGACAAATATTGCTTTGCTTGTGTCATTGTTGCCAAATAAGAGATATTCTTTCCTTTAATGTAACAGTCTGAAACAAATAATTTATCAAGTTTTTAATAACAAAAACAAACAAGATCTTGAATGTTTTACACATATTAACAGTGAACGTTAGTTACGTTACCTTTGTTGTCGAATGTACGGTTACTGTTCGACTTAGGTACTCCAGTAGAATGGTTTCCGAGTTAATTTAAGATTAAAAGGAAATACAGGTGCACAGTGAGTTAACTTGCCCGGGGTGAACCAACTTTGTGATTAAGTGGACCAACCCACTCCAACACTCATTTTGTATGGATGGTCTGAACTCTAGATTAGTTTAACATTTTAACGGAAATATTTAATTTAAAAGTTACTTTGTTAACCTGGTCGGTTATTGCTGTTAATAAATTTTAGTTGTGTTTGAGGTTGTAGAGTTTTTCGTTTACCTACTCAGATATGAAATTTTGGGTAGAAATATAGCTTCAGTGTTTCATAATGAAAGTTGGAAAGTTGAACATTTCATTTTATTTTTGCGTAGGAACCCGTACAAATTAATTTCACCAAATGCCAACAATTACTAGGTTTAAAATGTTATATTTTTATCCCAGAGTGGCTGTGCGTTAGTTAAGAATAGGTTTTTAAAGTACCTAGACTTATCTTTTAAATATCTGAAAGCACAATATTTTCTCAGTATAGAGTTGCATCTTGATAATCAAGTTTCGCATTTCTGTATAAAGCTGTTCCTAGATGCTTTGGGATTTACTTAGAAAACTCGTAGTTTTATACGCAAGGCAAACGAGAGAAGAGCAGAGCTTCCTTACTTTCCTGGAAATACAAAAAATATCTGACATCGTCTAACTGGAGACGTTGAATGACTACAAGTCGCGGGTTTCCGAGAATTTTGTTAACTGTTGCATTAATGTACTTTTCATGTTTTATGTTAAGAGCCTATACTACCTCAGCTAAAATTCGCTCTTTATCTCACTCGCACGATACTGCTCGCGGACTGTGTGAGAGCGAGACAAAGTGCGGAGCTGGGCGGAAGGCAGCGCCAATAGTTTAGGTATTTGCTTTTTACGGTGAAAATAAAGGTAATTCAAAAAAACTAAATAACATAAGACCTGCTTTATAGTTAGTTCAGTTAGTATGCAAAGTTTCATGATCTAATTTGAAGTATTTTTTGAATACCAGCGGTTTATTGTTCGGTTTGGAGGTAACTTTGAAATTTGTTTCTATCGAGAAAATTTTATGGAATCGTGTTTTCGTCTAACATAGTACCTAACATTAATCCTCAACTTTAGCATATATTTATTTTAAAATTAATGCTGCGGTATTTTCGACATAACGAAGGATCATGCTAAGCCATTTGAGGTAGTATAGGCTCTTAATATAATAACTAACTACCTGCTCCGCACGGTTTTTATGACTTGATAAAACATCGAGATGTCTTTGTTATAAGTAAGTTTAATATTAATGTTGAACCTAGGTACACATAAGCCTTGCGGAATAAATTCTCTAAGTGAATTCTCCAAATCCGTTGCGAGGCTTAGAAAAACCTTTGTATAGCTGCAGACAAACAGATCCGAAAAGCGCCTTCAATTTATAATATGTAGGTACAGATGATATCTTATTGAAAAGGTACTAGAAGGTACAACAAAGCTATACCTTTGCTAGACATTATATTGTTAATAAAAAAAAAATATATACAACCGAATTGAGAACCTCCTCCTTTTTTTGAAGTCGGTTAAAAAGACGGCACCTCATAGCACCGCCGCATTGTATAAACTCTATGTTCAGCAGCGGATTGTATGATTGATGGTTGTTTGTGAGGCTGACTGCTCAGGGTTGCAGTATCCAGGAACCTACACTACCTACTAAAGCTTATGTAGAGGCAACTCCCCTTTTGGGGTCGATTTTTTGACCCACTTGTACCAAAATCACTAATGAAACGTTTAGCGCTAAACATATTTAAATCATTGTGTCTCTGTTATCTCTAAAATACCATCTGTGGTGCAAACATTGGAAAGCGGAGTCATAAGCATAACATAAACAGCCACATATTTCCACTCCTGGGACACAGATAAGATAAGATAAATGATAAATGATAAATGATTTATTTTCTGTAAGTAGGTTTTTACAAACACTTTTACACGTCATCATATTTTTTAAACTAGATGTGGTCGGCGTTTCCTATCTGACTACTCTGAGAAGAAAGGCCGAAACAAACTCAGAGGTCACAGTCTCTTTTAAAGTCCAGACAAAATCTTGGTCAGATCGTGTGAAGACCATGTAGATTGATGTCTGAAATGGTCTTTTGAGGAAAGAACCACACAGATTGAGCGGACCTGTCCAATCAGTGTACGCATTTGTCAAAAATCGTGCAGCTCGACTCAGAAATGAGGAGCTCAACGATTCGACGAACAATACCAAAGAAAGGACATTTGGGTAGGCCGCGTAAATTACTCAAACTGCCAGATCATGATTAAAACTAAGAAGGAAAACAGAAAAAAAAAATTACCCACATAGTCCTCACATTCACAATAATTAAATGAAAAGAAAAAAAAAAAATAAAATAAAAAATACTTTACAAAGTAAATATTCATGTCATTGTCTAAATAAAATTCATCAATGTCAATGTGTATATAAATATCCGGACATAATCTTTGAGGACCATGTAGATTAGTGTCTGAAAAGATCTTTTGAGGAAAGAACCACACAGATTGAGTGGACCTGTCCAGTCAGTGCACGCATTTGTCAGTAACCGTGCAGCTCAACTCAGAACTTCAGGAGCTCAACGATTCGACGAACAATACCAAAGACAGGACATTTGGGTAGGCCGCATAAACTACTCAAACTGCCAGACCACGATTAAAATGTAAACTATGACCCACATAGTCCTCACATTCACAATAATTAAAATAATATAATACTTTATACAGTAAATGTACATGTCATTGTGTAAGTAAATATGTGCTTACTTAAAAAAAAAAAAAAAAAATATTAAAGTGTAAAAATTGCAAAATAACATTCACTGTCTAAACCTATTGGAGCAGCTCAATCCCAAGCCTTTTTGTCCTCAATATAGTCTTTTACAGTATAATAGGCTTTCTGGCATAGTTTTCGCTTTATAAAAGCTTTGAATTTATTTAGGCTTAGTTCCTGAATGTGGCTAGGAAGTTTATTATAAAAATGTATACATTGGCATCTAAACGAGCCACCTATTTTCTTGAGCCTTGTTGTAGGAACAACAAATTTGTGTTTGTCCCTAGTATTTATGTTATGGATATCACTGTATTTTTTAAACAGATTAATATTTTTATGTGCATACAAAAGATTATCATAAATGTACTGAGAAGGCACAGTCATTATATTAATCTCTTTAAATTTGTCTCTGAGGGAGTGTCTAGGACTTAATTTATAAATAGAACGAATTGCCCTTTTTTGTAAAATAAAAATTGTCTGAATATCGGCGGCATTTCCCCACAACAGAATACCGTACGACATCACACTATGAAAATAACTAAAGTAAACTAAACGGGCTGTCTCTAAATCAGTCAAATCACGAATTTTCCTAACGGCGTATGCTGCAGAGCTAAGCTTTTTTGACAATTTATCTATATGGGGGCCCCATTGAAGCTTGGCATCCAACGATAAGATAAGATAAGATAGATAACATATTTTATTTTGCAAATACACAAGTCATGGTGGTACATAATATAAATACAGAAACAGCCATATTTTGCCAATTACAAGCCATTCAAAAGTATAGAGATTACAATTTAAATACATATTTACTATTCCATTACATAATATAATTCTAGTTCATCATTCACTAATAATTATTAATGTTCAACTATTCAATACATAAAATAATTCTGATTCATCAGTCAATAATATAATTAATGTCACAATTTCTAATAGTTATTTAAATACAATATATAAAATAGTCAAACAATTTCTTTTTCCAATAAAAAATCTTCAACCCTATAAATATACCTACTTTGTCTACTAAAAAGTTCCTAAGTCTTTTTTTGAATAATGTAAAATTATGGTCCTTCTAACAACTTGGTATTTTGTTATATATCACCGGTGCCATGCAGCAGACACCCTTGCGCATCAGAGTTGTTCTAGCTCTAGGGATACATAGGCTACTATTGACATTGAGAGAGGTAGTGGGCCGTAAGCCACCACTGCTGCTGCTGCGGAGTAATAGAAAATATTAAATCATTCATAAAAATTAGAATTCGTCAAAGCAATCAATGATTCATCTATGTACTTACTCTTATATCTTCTCGAATGAGTGCCTTCAGTCGACAACGGTTGATACTGAATTAAAATTGATGAGCGAGAATATTTATTCAAGCATCTTGATTTCAGCATAAACCATAAATCATGCGGCTTGTAAATGTTTCGTGTTCTTGCCATTTTTGTAATGGCGGATGAGAAAAGTCCTCTTTCAAGGAGCTATAAAGCTTTTCGAATGAAATAAATGGTGCATGCAATGGGTGCATATTGTCGCGCGGCGGACCCTGCTTGAAAACTTTCCAATTTTGGATTTTTATACTTCGTTTTTTGTTTTAGATTCTTCTTAAAATGTTGATACTAAAAGTTAAACTTTGTTGATTCTCACTTTTTTGATACCATTATAATAGGATTTTATTTAAGACTTTTGTTGCCTTCCACTTTTCACTTTATTTCCCCTGCCTAAGTACTTAATTTTTGTGATTTATTGGCTCGAGAAAGTTTAGGTTACCAAACTGTTGCTCATGCATTAATAAATGGGAATTGCTTTAATGCACGAGAAGGCAAGAGCTTACAAGTGCAATCAAGAGCAAGAGTTTACAAGTGAGAAAATGTTTCTAGGTTTCTCAAAAGACTAGTTAACCTAACCAATCAATCTCACTTGTGTCGTCAGACAGCACAAGTACTCACACAAGTGACTTTGTTTTCCTGTCATTCCCAAATCGGCAAGAAATCATACAACAAATATACGTCATATCAATGTGTCTATTTGTCACATCCATTTTGGTTGAAAGTAGAACCCTTGGGGGATAAAAATAACTTTTTTGTTTTACGAATTCTATGTGAGTGACGCCCGAGGCGAGAGTTTATTATAGGTACAACGCTGAGTAACATGTATTCCATGCCCTGTTTGTACTCACATGTAAGGGCGAACACAATCACAATACCTTAGTGTGCAGAAGTGCTAACTGCAATACCCAACTGCGGGAAAGACTAAAATATTTTGAGGGCGCTTAAGAATATATTATTTATTACTATTTAAGAGATATTAAAATATAATTATAAAAACAACATGGCTTCGACAACACAGTCGTGTGTGCCGGTTGCTCTGCCGACTATAATTATTCCGAAGATAACAAAGAACACATTAATTGCATAAGATGCAATAAGTCGTTCCATTTCAAGTGCCCGTCTAACCCGGGGATTTCTGATGATTCTGAAGTTTATCGGAAATGGAAATGTTCGGGTTGTTATAAGTCTCATTAGGTACTAGTGCTTCCAAAAATGAGGGCACACCAAATCGGAACGTGTCCACAACAAGAGGAAATAAGAGACCGACCCTGAACTCATGCGTATGTATCATAGGCGATTTCAATTTGGGTGATATCGACTGGAAATTAGTCTGTAATTCTAAAAATAGCCTCAAGCTGACTAATACTTGCGAAGCTTTGTTGGATTTTATTTCCATAAGAGACCGACCCTGAACTCATGCGTATGTATCATAGGCGATTTCAATTTGGGTGATATCGACTGGAAATTAGTTTGTAATTCTAAAAATAGCCTCAAGCTGACTAATACTTGCGAAGCTTTGTTGGATTTTATGCACGTTAACAAGCTCAATCAATTTAACACCATAAATAATACCTTAGGTTGGATACTTGACCTTGTATTGTGTAATCATAAATTGTGTAACGTAAGCCAAAAAACTGGTTCATTATGTAACATTGATCAGCACCATCCACCCTTAGATATTATCATTTTTTTATTTAAGGAAGCCAAACTTCCATATAATATTGTCAGTCGAACGCATAACTTTCGTAAATCAAATTACGTAGGTACCCATTCGTAAATACTTAAAAGAACTCAACTGGGAGGAATTATTTGAGGGACAGCCTGACGTCAACGGAATGGTACAGGTATTTTACGACATTATAAATGCAGCTATACAAAGGTTTATTCCTACTAAAGTATCCAAGAATAGCAAAGTCCCCCCATGGTTAAATTAAAAAAATAAGATCAGAAAACATTATAATATTTACAAAAACCCATTAGTTAAAATATAATTAAAAATAATCACTAAACGCTGTGATGACCTTGCAACTGTCTGCTACAATAACTACCTATAGAACCTGGAAGACGAACTCACACATAACCCCAAATTCTTTTGGATTTTTATAAGAGCTAAGCGTGGGGGTCTAGCATGTATCCTAGGTCGATGACAGATGGTAACACTACGTCAACTGACGGAACAGAAAAATGCGAGTTTTATTTTTCTTCTGTTTATTGTCCTGCCCAGGATGGTGGCAATATTCATAATAATACATACTTACATAACCTTCAAAATTATAGTTTATGTTTATCTAATCAAGTTCTTCTACAAGAAGTCAAATAACCTGGATTGCAATAAGGGTGCAGGGCCGGATGGAATACCACCTATTTTTATTCAGGAGTGTGCGGCCGAGTTGGATAAACCACTGTCACTTATTTTCAATGAACTTCTGGAGTTTTTCCTTTAGAATGGAAGGTAGTGAAAGTTGTTCCCATCCATAAGTCAAACAAGGATGACATAGTTTCCAACTATAGACCTATATCAATTTTATCAACCGTAGCAAACATTTTTGAGTCCCTGATCTGTCCCCACATTCAGAATCACTTAAGAGCGTGTATTCGATTTGCGACGAAAACATCGCGTTTTCGAGCTTTTTCCAGGGCAATATCGTAATGATGTGAGCAGATTAATTGAATAACATAACCGCAGTGCCATTTAAGCGGGTGCCCAATGTGGAATACGTCACAATATTAAATAGAGAAAGGTTTTTGAGGTAGAAAGGTTGCTAACGAGATAATAATAATTAGTTCCTTTAGTTGCCGCGAGTCTTCTTTCGTGGGACGGACGCTTTATTTAGTCTTGATTTAGTGCACTACAGAGTAAAAGTTTTAATTTTTAATTACGGTTTTTGAAAGCTAAGACAATCCCTGCATGTCGTTAACCGACTTCTAAAAAAGGAGGAGGTTCTCAATTAGGATGTTTTTTTTTATGTTTGTTCGCGCATAACTCCGTCGCTTGCCAACCGATTTAAAAAAATATTTTTTGTTGGAAAGGGTATGCTTTAAAAATGGTCCCATGAAAATTTTATCGAAATCGGACAAGCGGTTTTTGAAAAATCAACAAAAACCTAAAAATTTATCTACATTAACGATCTTTTCATATTTCATAACTAACTTTTGAGCATTTGCTCTCGAAAATCATCATTTAGTAAAGTGGAGTTGATGATAAAGACCACAGATGGCTATCGGAACTACTCAATGACAAATATTTCACGGGTTGCGATTCGATTAGGTACTTTAATATGGTTGCTAAGCAATTTATGCTCGTTACAATGCATATGGTGAAATGGAGCTGATGGTGACTTCTCAAACAGCTCCAGTTCTACTGGCTCTTATTAGGGGAACTCCTCAACAATTAACGTCCCTGCATCGGGTAAAGCAATATTTTGTAAAAGGTGATGAGCAGTTGACATTAGGCTATTGTAACTTAGATAAATTACAAACTGACCCACTAAAACTTGAAAAATAAAAACTTTTTTATAAAAAAAAACAACCGACTTCCGAAAAACACTATAAAGTGAAAAGTAACTTTAATTTCGGAAGTCGGTGGCAAAAAACTAAAATACAAATCCAAAAACACCGACTTCCGAAATTAAAGTTATTTTTCACTTTATAGTGTTTTTCGGAAGTCGGTTGTTTCTTTTATAAAAAAGTTTTTATTTTATGAAAATAGACGTCAGAGTTATCTTTCAGGACGAATAGAACCATTATAATTTACCAAAATATTTTATTTTATGCGTTTTTCCAACAGGACATATAGTCTCAAAGTGCAACACAGAGCTAAAATTACGAAAACATTGCTATTAGATATTAAAAAACAATATTTAAAAATTACAAAATCGATTCACTTTAACAATTTTTTTTCACCAGTAGTTGAATATAAACATAACTAATATATTTATTTTATGAAAATAAAGGTAATGTTAAATATTCTGATTTTTTTTCAGACCATTATTTAAACTTATTTATTTTAGACGATTATTTAAAAATCATAACCCTCCTTCTGACGCAGTCGGGTAAAAACACTGTAAATCATCGCGCGCAATCCTTTACCGATCAGTGTGTCCCAGCGACTGGACGTATCACTATTTGTTTTAAGTTTTTAGTTTAAGTTACGTCGTAGTAGTAAGTTTAATTTACGTCGTTCTAGCAATCGTTTAGATTTTGTCTTGCGCTAAATCGAATACGCGCTTTTAAAGCTGTACCTTAGCGAAGAGCAACATTGCTTTGTGGAGTGTAGATCCACAAGTACCAACCAGATACTGTCCACTGAGTTATTAATAGACTCAGGTCACCAAGCTAATGTGATATATACAGATTTTAGTGAAGCTTTCGTTAAGGTGTCACATAGAATATTGATTAGTAAATTACGAGCACTTGGTATCACCGGATCGTTACTTTCATGGTTAAGTTCGTATCTTGTAGATAAATCTTTTTATGTAGTCGTCAACGGTTTTCGAACAGCCTTACGATACATCTCGTCTGGCGTGGCACAGGGTTTTCACTTGGAGCCAGTTTTGTTTAATTTCTTTATTTATTAATTCCCAATTATTTTCGGTTCTCTATTTTGATTTTTTTTGTGTTTTTGGTTTTTTTATGTATGACGACTTAAAATTAGTTAAAATAGTAAAAGATAAAGATGATGACTCTGATCTACAGAGCGATCTAGAAAGGCTTGTGCAACGGTGTCAAACCAACAAGATGAATCTAAATCCAAGCAAATGTTACCATGTTAAATACACGCGAGAGCCTTATCTAATTTATCATGACTATTATATCGATGGAGTAAAAATTGCGGAACTAAACACAATGACAGACCTCGGTGCTACGTTTGATCGAAAGCTAACATTTATTCCACACATAGACTGTAAAATAAAAAAGTTCTCTAAAATGCTTGTATTTGTTAGAAGGAATTCCAAACAGTTTTGGTGTTGTAAAACTAAAATTATGCTTTATAATTGCTTAATTCGAAGCATATTGTAATATTGTAGCGTGATCTGTCGTCCACACTATGCCACACACTCGTTGCGTCTAGAACGCGTTCAAAAGCGTTTTCTATGGCACTTGGCGTTTTTTTGCGAAAATAAGAAAAAAGTACATCGTACAGTAACAGACTGATACACTTTAAAATGATTTCGCTAGACAATCGCCGACTTAATGACGTTTCGTTTGTCTGCAAAGTAATGAACCATAAAATTGACGGCCCACAAATATTGCACACCTTTAATTTCTGTGCTCCCTCAAGAATTCCTCGCAGACCCATAACACCACTCTGGCCACCGTAGAGAAGAACGGTTTTAGGCGCCAATTCCCCCTATGCAAGGTAATACAAGGTTGTAAATACATAGCTGCAGCGATCAAATCGATATGCACTTTGAAGGTTTGGGCAAATTGAAAGCCAAATATCTTAAATACCTTGCTAAATAGATGCGGATGTGTGTTTTTACGTATTATAATGAGTAACCTAAATTGTTGCATGTCCTTGTAATCATTATAATTATATTATATCGTTATATTAATTGTCTACACTTTTACACTTTTAGATATGTTAGTAATCTAAACTGGAGTCATTTAAAACTAGATTAATATTTTTTTAGTGGTTGTTGCACTGTTGCTTATACCTACACTTTCGCATGTTACCCTAGTATAGAACCTGTGTAAACAATTGTTGGTGAACCAATACAAAAAATACCTTAAGTAAGGCGTTAGGCAATTTAATAGTTCCTCGAAAGTTGTGAAAGTTAAACGAAGCTTCTCTTTGTGTTTTACCAAGTTAATCTGTTTTAACCTTTAATTCGAGATAAGCATCTCGTGTGTTAACAGTTGGAATGTTCGAGACAGGGCTGTCGATACGTAGGGGAAGCCCGGGCAAGAAGCATAGTGCGGGTAAGAAGAATAACAGATTTTTCCATAAACATATAATAGATAGCGCTATTAACATTTTCTCTAGTCGTGACACATACGATCGGCAATGCCATGGCAGTTCAACCCAAACAATACGCGAGTGCATCTGTTGTGGAAGGGAAAAAAAAAGGATTATCGTTGTTTTGTTACGATTTTTGTAAAGGTTTGCACACAAACTTTTTGTATTAGTCATCAATTGTCTATAAAGATGTATTGTATATTCAATTGCACGTTTATCTATGTATTATTTGTGATCGTTACTTTTTGTTTACCTACTAAAAACAATTCAAGTTTTCACTTGTTTCTAATATTAGAGTGTTGGGCAAAATGGATATGGGCAAAACGGTTAGGTATTCCGTTTTGCTCAGAGCAAGCATATTATAAGTATTAGTTACCACTAACATTACATATGCCATTTCTGAGTTAGCAGGCCCCAGAAAAACTAAAACTAAAATATCCTCAGTCAAATAACAAAACAAAAATCCGAAACCAGATTTTTACGGTTTAGTGTGCGCTGACAAATACACTGAACCACCAGCGAAAGATTGGATTCAGTGTAATCAGTGTATTTGGGCGCATAAAGACTGCACTTTATTATGTAGGAGTTGGCAGCTACTTCTGTGATGAATGGGAACACTGATTTATTGAACCAATGTTACAAACCAATGTTACATGTATTATCTTATAATTAACTTAACTTAACGGCGGTCTGTAGCTGTTAGCGATCATCATTTGGATCTTTACGGCGGTCCCCAAACTAGGCGGCGCCTGTATCTTGGGGACCAGAGTTGTGACATATAGAGCTACTTACAACTGCAGTTTATTTAGGAGTAGGCGAGTAATTGCAACTAATTATATAAAAC
The DNA here is from genome assembly GCA_916614155.1 of Mesoligia furuncula. Taxonomy (NCBI): domain Eukaryota; kingdom Metazoa; phylum Arthropoda; class Insecta; order Lepidoptera; family Noctuidae; genus Mesoligia; species Mesoligia furuncula. The sequence goes on along the minus strand of OU744799.1, from coordinate 17,661,217 downwards.
TAGATTAAATATTGAGAAATCTTAAAACCTAAATTATTTAAAAACAAATAGAGCTTAAACTGAGCAAAGTCTAAAACTAAAAATATTAAACAATTAAAATGAAATGTTAATCAGAATTAAAATGATAAAAATGAAAATAAAATGTATGATAATCTAAATCTAAATTTTGAAAAAAAGTGTGTGCGCGTGTGGTGTGTAAGTGTTTTAGTGTGTGTACATGTGGTGTGTAGGTATCAGTGTCTGTGGTGGGAGTAGGATTCCGAGTGTGAGTTGAGTGATGTGAGAATGTTTTCCGATTCATCGTATGAGAGACCTAATAGCCATTGTTTGACAACATTTTTGCATGTAGAGAGGGAGAGTTCTTTTGGATCACAAGGCAAACTACTGGTGACCTTGTTATACACAAAAGTGTGTAGATAGGCAGGGCAGCGTCTTGTTAGGAGAGATGTGGTTCGTTGTAGCGGGATGTGAAAGACACGTTTGGAAGCCAATGCGTGGTAGTCAGGTCGGATTTTTAGGGTTTTGTGTATGCGTAGGTATGCATTAAGAATAAATAGTTGACGGACACGTAGAACTTGAAAGTCTTTGTAGAGGGAGTCAGTGGGGTATAAAAATGGTTTTTTTAAGAGAACTTTTATAACAGCTCTCTGGGCTCTTTCAAGCTCAATCATTGTTGTTTTCCCAGCTCCACCCCAAATAGATACTCCATATTGTATTATGGACTGGCATATTGCGAAATAAACCATTCGCAGGATGTCTTTTGGAGTGCGGTCTCTTAATTTCTTTATTATATGTATAAGTTTCCTTACTCGGCCAGAAAGAAATTGAATGTGGGCTTTAAATGATAGATTTTCGTCAATGAGTAGACCTAAATAACGAATAGATTGTGTCCGGTTAATACAATCACATGAGCAGTCTTCGCGTGATGTGTTCTGACATGTGTGGAATTTTAAAATTAGATTGGGAGGAGGGCTAGATAATTGTGTTTTGGAAAATGTTATGAGTTTGGTTTTCTTTATATTGAGTGTAAGTAAGTTATGGTCCAGTGTTTGCGCTACTGTTGCTAATCCTTCTTCCGCAAGGCGGTAGACCTGTTCCCAGGTGGGTGCGTGGAATGTGATAACCGTGTCGTCTGCGTAAGATATTAGTTCCGCGTTTGGAAGAGTGAGGTTCAGAATATCATTCATGTAGATTAAAAAGAGTGTTGGGCCTAATAAACTGCCCTGCGGAACTCCAAAATTGATAGGAAGGTGACCACTTGAGTATTCACCAGATTTCACATACTGTCGGCGATTGTTGAGGTAGCTCTGAAACCATTTGAGTGGTATTCCCTTTATCCCTGCTGAGTCTAGTTTTTTAAGGAGTAGATCTGTTGAAATTGTGTCGAAAGCTTTGGCTAGGTCTAAGAAGACCGCCATGCAGCGTTCACCCTTTTCTATAGTTGTTGATATGGAGTTTGTTAGCAGCGAAGCCGCGTCTTCAGTTGATTTCCCTTTTCTAAAACCAAATTGTCGCTCTGAAATTATGTGATGTTTTTCGAGAAAATTAACTAGACGGGTGTTAACCACCTTTTCCAGGATTTTAGATAAAATGCTAAGTAGTGCAATTGGTCTATAGTTTTCAGGTTGATCCTTAGAACCACTTTTATGTATTGGGCTTACTGCTGCAACCTTCCACTGCTCAGGAAATACTCCTGTTTCCAGGCTGAGGTTAATCAAGTGGGTTAGAGGTGTTATAATTATGTTTTGTATTTTCTTTATGAGTCTTACACTGATTTTGTCAGGACCTGGGGAACTTTCGTCTTTTAACTGATTAATGAAGTTAGTAATTTCTGTTTCATCAGTGGGATGTAGAAAGAAGGAGAAGGGTGACGTGTTAGGTGAAGAGTACTTGCTGGTGAGGGATGTTTGAGTTTCTGATAGCCTTGTCAGTATAGTAGCAGCCAGGTTTTCGCCTACGGATGTGAAGTACGAGTTGCATTTATTGAGGGACTCGGCAGGGTTGGTAGAGCTTGTCACTAAGTTGCATGTATTGTTCCTTTGGCCGCTAGGGTCGTACATTGATTTGAGAACTTTCCATAGCTTTTGTGAGTTTTTGTTATTCTCCTGAATTTGTCGACTGTCGTATTCAATTCTGAGTTTCCGTAAGAGATTGTTGCAAAAGTTTTTATAACGGTGGTAGATTACTTTTTTTGTCTCGTTTTCGGGGTCAGACCTTAATGATAGATGTAGCCGATCGCGGTGACTTATACATCTCATAAGTCCAGGTGTGATCCAAGGCTGTATGTTACGTTTGCTTCGGGGAATTTTAACTTTGAGTGTGTGTGTTTCTATTAACTTTGCAACGATTCCGGTGAAAGAGGCAGCGACAGTGGACACACATTGTTGGTTAAGGGTGTCAGTCCAGTCAATTTTGGCTAGATCTGTGGCTAGATCGTCCTTGTTTAATCTAAGTACCCAGCGATTTTTATTGACTCTAGTGTGTTTGAGAGGGATATGAGCCATTACTATGTCATGATCTGTAATAGAACTTTTGCATACTATGCCTTTGGGTTTAGTATTGCTTTTGATAAATATGTGATCAAGACAAGATTTTTGTCTAGTGGGTTTGGTTATAGCAGGTAATAGGCCATAAGAAGCCATAAGGCATAGGTAATCGTGGTGTTTATTATTTGTGGTGCAACATATGTCTATGTTTATGTCTCCGGTGATAATTACAGTTGGATGCAAATTTATCGTTTTAAGGAAAGTGTCTAGTCCAGCAATAAAGTTTGTGAGAGTGGTAAAAGATGGTGATCGATATAGCCCCAGTATTGCTACTTTATTGTTCAGAATTAAGAGAAGGCTATCTGTATCCTGTATTGTAGGTTCGATTAAAGTAACGTCATGGTTAATTTTCGTGTATATGACTATACCACCATTTTTGTTGTTTTGCGACTTTGTTCGAAATACATTATAACCAGGTAGATTTTCCAAAATCGAGCCTTCGCTTAGCCAGCATTCTGTGAGTACGATAGCGTCTATATCCACATCAAGACGATTTAATGCTACTGAGAAGTCGTCAAAATTGCGTTGATAGCTTCTAATGTTAAAAGTGAGTAGTTTAAAGCTAGACTCGGAATCATTTATATGTTTTCTGCATTCGTCTAAGTTTTGGAAGTCGTGACAATCTAATGTAGTGATTTCCTCTATGTTTTCGATAATATCAAATAACGCCATAGATATGGTAATTGAGAAAGGCTGAAGTAGGACTGGACATAGAAGTTTTAGTCACGGCGACGTTATGGTGTGCGAATGTATGCAGGCAGACACATTTAGGTGAGATTTTGGAAGTGTGCGTATGTTGGGTATGTGTTATAATATGTATAGTGTTGTGTTCGCATGTGTTTAGTGTGTGTTGTGCGACTGTGTGTGTAGGGGACATGGTGTGTATTATTAAGGTATGTGTAGCTGACATAATATGAACATGAAACGTTTTATAAATTAAACTTCTCCAGGACGCAAAACTTAAACTTAAACAAGAACACGAAGTTAGTCTGTAGGACACAAAATATTTTATGTTTAAGTATAAGAAATAACAAAAATCACTTCTATAGGACATAAAATAGTTAAAAATTGAAAGTAAACAAAAACAAAATGGTAAATAAGGTTTTTTAAAAGTACTAGTTGTCAGTAATAAGTGAATTTTTTTGTAGAGACGTGCAGTCTTGTGCACCAGGAACATGACGATAAAGTTCGTCCAGGCTTGTGATATTAATGGGTGGAATTCCCTCCCGTTTACGTATGTGAATAGAACCGTTTTTGATCCAACAGTATTTGAATCCCGCATTTTTGCTGAGTTGGCGTGACTCACGAAATAAACGGCGGTTGTCTGGTGTTAAGCGCTCATTAAAGAATATGTTTCCTTTGGTACCTTTTATGTCGATGTCGATGTCGGCGCAGTTAAGGTTACGTCTACTTTTAGCGGAACTTAAGAATTCATTTCGTTTGTCTCGTCTCAGGAACCGGATCACTAGTGGTCGTGGAAGCTTGTTGTCAGACTCGGATGTTACGTCGCCATTGTTGTTTTGTTGGCGGCGCGGTCCAGCACGCGTCACGTAATCCAAATCCTTCTCGTCAAGATCAACGCCAATTTTATGAGCGATGACGCGAACTATGTGGGTCAGACTTTCTGTTGGAGTTTCGTTTATTCCTATGATTTCTATGGCATTTCTTAAGGACTGCTGGGCCTGAGAGTTGAGTTGTTCTTTAAGTTGCGATACAGTATTTTGTAGGATTATGTTTTGGGAGGCACATTTTTCAAGATTGTGTATTTTTTCTTCGGCATGGGCAATTTTGTGCCCGTATTCATCAAGGCGGCTATTGCACTGCGTGATATGGTCGGTCAATGACCTCATTTCGGACTTCATCTCTATGACTGTTTCGCGGATTAGCTTCATTTCTAAAGCTAGGTTATTCAGAGCATTATTGTCCACGGTTACAGGTTGAAAGGCGGGCTTATTGTGTAATTCAGCAGATTTTTGGCTCTCAGAAATGCGTTGGGATGTAACACAGGTGTTGACAGAGGCAGTACTGGTGTGATCGGTGTTGGTTTCACTGCTTTGACAGTGAGGGCATTTCCAACGCTGCCGCTGTTCTTCGGTCAGTTTGCGCGACTCCGTTATGTTTGCGCAAATAGCATGGTAATGGTAGGCACAGTTCGAGCATTTTATAGCTTGTGTTGATCTTATTGGTTTAGTGCAGTTCGCACAGCTGTAGTTGACCATTTCGACAACAAACAAGATAATAATATTATGACGCGCTTACTAGTTCCGGGTTCCAGGAATTTTGATCCGCAGGTGCACGTCGTAGGTAGTTAACGCACGTGCGGGCCGGCCGGCCGCTGGCCGCTGTGCGACAGGGATGAATTATCGGGAAACAGCAACTTGTCTCTTTTCCCCGAGGTGAGGAGGAGCCTTCCTCAGCTAATGCAGCGATATCGGGAATATAATTTTGGCAATATTTTTTAATTAAATACGCGCACTTGTTCACTCAAATTGTGTCACTATTTGTTGGAACTTTAGGATGATCTAAGCTAGTTCTACTTATCCTTTTTGCCCGACCCCACCGGGCAAAACCGATAATTGATACCTTTTGTTAATGCTCAAAATTATTATAGAAATTGTTTAAGTTTTTGAATTTTAATGATTATTTTTCAAAGACGATTAAACATAGTACAAATTAAAAGTACAAAGAGTTCTATTGATTATTAGATTGTGGTTTTATTTGCAGTACCCCTTAACATATTCGTCTTGCCCGGGCTTCCCCTAGTTCTGTAAGTTTGGTCGGTTCTTAGGGGGGCGGGTCGACGTCGAGAGTCAGATTTATTTAGTCACGTAACCCCCAGTCCGAACTCACTTCTTTCGCGTACTTTCTAATCTGCTATCAAACTAACTTTTTTATTACTTGGTAACTAGTAAACAACGATGCAGAGCATTTGTTTTCCGTAACATGAGTTGAACATAGGCAGGTAGGTACATACAACACGAAAAAAATAGTAATGATTCTTACTTAAATTATATTTAAAGACACATCTGTTCGCACTTAATAACTCAACACGAAAAGTATTTCAACTACACTCCATCTTAAAGAGCACTTTTTCACCAATCTTTTTTATTTATTATGCGATGAAAAATCTATAAGGCATCATTTATTGAATAAGTAAAAAGCTTCTTCGGTAGACTGTAAATAGCCTCTAATCACCATTGAAAAAATCGCCGCAGAAGAAAAAATACATGATTGAAAGTAATAACGTTTTCCATTTTAATCATGATTTTCGTAAGGGGAGCGGTGAAAAATTGTGAAATCGAATCACGATTGCGGACGTGAGAAAGTAATCAAAATTTATTATTCTTCTCTTCAATGTCGGTGACGTTACTTACAAATCGAATATAAGATTCGTCTGTGTTTTCCTTTTATTATTTCTGCGTAGGTACGTAGCGGTGTGCGCTGTGCCCTAGTGCGAAGCCTCTAAATGAAAATAGCACTGAATTACTTCACACCACTAATTTTGGTGGCGAAGTGATGTTCCATGTTTTCCAAGGAAACATCAATACAGTTTGTTTTTTCATACAGTATGCAAAGGCAATTTTCTTGCTTTTAGTTGGAAAATTCCCGTAAGTGGATATAACCTCGCCAAAGTGCTTATTTCCATTGGAGGTGAGAATAAATATTGAGATAGTATAATGTACCTAGTGTTAGGTAAAGTTAAAGCTGACTTTGAATTGATTCAGTATTTGAAGCAGTTTTTTTTTAAACTGCGCAATGGCTTTCATTTTGTCAGTTAAACAACCTTTATTGCGTTATTTACATTGCAGAACGTAATGATATGAAGCAATGGATCACACTAATCACACTAATATTATAAAGGCGAAAGGTGTGTGTGTGTTTAGGTATATGTTTGTTACTTCTTCACGCTCAAAAGGCTGGACAAATTTTCATAAAATTTTGTACGGAGGTAACTGACACCCTGGATTAACATATAGGCTACTTTTCTAGTTAGCAATATCCTTCAAAATAATTCAGATTGTGATTGACTTAATTAGGGTGTAGAAAATAGGACGCTATAATACTTAGGTAGTATATTATAAAACAAAAGACTACACAACCGTAACGTAGGTACCTAAATAAGCAAGAACAGAAACCAGATTATCAACTGACAGAACAATAGTCTGACAATCGAGAAAGTTGTGATCAACGTATTGTATACAAACTATTACGAAAGGTTTGATACGCAATCGGAGTCGGCTCATGAATAAAATTATGTAACTCGTCGAAATATTCAGTATTATCCGTCGCCGCGGTGTAGGGGCTGCTATTGCTCTACTGGGTGTACTTACTTTCATTTTAACTTCCACAACGATGTGAAAATATTTCTCGAGGCGTTTATTGCTAGCCAGAGAGTTGCGGTGCGAACTGGAGCCGGGATATAGTTACTCAGTTGAGTTATTATAACTACTCCATGTAACCTTCGGGTTATATTAGTGCAGGGTGTGTTTTTACCTGGTTTTCTTTGCGAGGGAAAGGTAAATCGGCTTATCGTAAATGGTTTGTTAGTAAGATTATAAGATAGGTTCTTGTGGAACTTATTTGTGAAAGGGTTACAAAGCCTATGGAACACGAAGAAGACCATTTCTGATAGGTGGGTACCTAGCTGTCAAGTTACACTAAGCATAGTAGAAGAAAATAATTCTTAAAAATAAATCAACTAACAGTTTCTGGGGTCGGTGCCAAACTGTAACGAATTGAAATCAAATTGAAGGCAAGGCATCGAATTGAAAACTTCTTTCCTTATAAATTGAAGATCTTTTTTATTTCTTTTACAATCTAACACTCGACTCAAATCATGGAGGACTGCGACCATAATGTTGGACAACTATAAATCAATAGGCCAAAAATATCTAGGAAATATGGAGAGAGAATATTGTTTAGAAAAATGAAAATTGCAGTAAAGTTGTCATAGAAAGACAAAGACTTTATTGGGATACGTGAAGTATTTTATTCCGTTATAGTTGGACGTGCATGAAGTATACCCTTCCCTGGGGTATGCAGAACTAAAACTTATCACACAACACAATTTATATCGAGTAGGTACTTACCTAAAGAAATCCATAACTCTTTTGAACACATATAATGTTCCATTTCTGTTCTTCGTGTCACTAGCACGGTCGTCTGTATTTCAGATCTTGTCCAAAACTTCGCCACTTCCACTGCGTCGTCGGTCCAGAGGTCACTTTGGCTGAATGTTTTGGGACATAGAGGGCAGGGACATATTCTTTTTCTATTTCTAAATGTATGTTTATACCTATTATCAACATCTAAGTTAATAAAAAATACCATAACAAATAATCAAAAACTAAAACCGTATAAAAAAAACAGTTGGTTATTTTTCATAGAGCCAGTATCACAACTGCAAGTTTTCAAAATAATAAAAGCAACTCTACATACTCAAACTTATAACCTCTGCAATATCCACTCGCGGTTTTCAGTGTCTACTCAAGTAATATCTATACCTTCGTTAGATTTAGATGCCATAATTTCGGAAAAACGAGGGATGAAAACTTTTATAGCTTCGAAAGCTTTCAACGCGGGATGGTGTATCGAGAATGCTATAATTTTAAAGTATAGCCTGAGGAAGTTTTGTTGTTTCTTTTGTTACACTCATTCTTGCTCATAAGAAACAATTTCACCTGACATGTTAGATTTTTATTGCAATCCTAATCATCATCTGCCTAGCCTTTTTCCTAACCATGTTGGGGTCGGCTTCCAGTCTAACCGGATGCAGCTGAATACCAGTATTTTACATGGAGCGACTGCCTATCTGACCTCTACAACCAAATTACTGGGTAATACGATACCCCTTGATAAGACCTTTGGTTGTCAGACTTTCGGGCTTCTGACTACCCGTAACGACTGTCAAAGATCTACGAATGACAGCCGGGACCAACGCCTTAACGTGCTTTCCGAGGCACGGAGGGGTTACGGTATGTAAAGATGGCCAACAGACCAACCGCGGCAAGTATAGCTTAACCTGATCATCGACCTGTGCGGCTGTTATTATTTAGCCACGGGCCCCTCAATTTTTTATTTTATTTTTATTGCTATCCTAATAATCCTACTAATCTATATTACTAATAATAAAGCAGAAGAGGTTGTTTGTTTGAACGCGCTAATCTGTAAAACAACCGGTCGGTTTAAAAAATATCATTTTGCATTTGATAACCCAATTCTAAAGGAAGCAAAAAGTAAGAAAGACCGCTAAGCGAAAACGAAGTTATAGCGCGGGCAGGCGATGCGACGCGACGGGGTGGTTCGAGAGAATAAGAAAATTCACACGAATGAAGTCACTGGCAGAAGTTAGTCTAATAATTAATAATATAATAATTATTATAAATTAATAATATACTTATTATTATTTATTATTATTATAAATTAATAATAATAATAATTAATTATTATTAATTATTTATATAATAATTTTATATATGTGAAAGTTTGTATGATTGGATGTTTGTTATTCAATCACGCAAAAACGGCTGAACGGATTTGGATGAGCGCACAGATAGTTTATAACTTGGATTAACGGGACAGTTTTTATCCCGGTAGTACGTTCCCATGGGATAATTTCCAGCATCCGCGCTGGCGAAGACGCTGAGGCTAAGAACTCACGGAGCGATTTTCGCTCGCGTCCGCTGCGGTTGCGGGCCCGCAGCTTCTGTAGAATGCAAATATTTATATAAAAAATTAAAGCACATTTCACGACGCGTTTTACGCCCGCGGTGTACGCGGTTGTATGCGGCTCCCGCTGTACCGGCGGGCAACTAGTAGAATCGCGCGGGCCGCGGTTACCCGCAGCCTCGGCGGGTGGCGCCCGCGCGCTTTGCGATCGGTTGGCGGGCGACCGCGGGGTTCTAAATAACTAGATACGGACATTCGAAAATAATTAAAGAATTTTTCTTCGTCCTTCCTTAATTCACTAATAAGAGTAACAAATAATCCATAACGATCTCTGTCCTTAATCAGTGGATGCACCCAGAACCTTTTGGGCCTTCTTTTTTTAATTCTTCTGTGAAGTAAGTATAACGCAACGGCTCGTTTCTGGTGTGTGTCCATGGCGGTCTGGACCTCAACTGATCGTTAACCGCCCGTCTTGTAATCTTGCGATCATCGCCCGCCACGTTTGCGGGCGATGATCGCAACCGCGGCGGCCGCGTAACCGCGCGAATAACCGGTCTCGTGAGTTTTGAAATAAAACCGCAGATCCACGACCGCGGCGGTTGCGGGCGAAAATCGCTCCGTGAGTTCTTAGCCTAACAACAGCCAGTAGTAAACAAAACACGATGTAATGTACCACAATAAATAAAAGCTTTGATTGAAAGAAATTGTATTGGTTGTAGATTGAAAATGTAGTAGTTGTGCCCACTATATTATCGATAGGTACTTCGTTGTTATGCCGCCTCACTGGGCACCAAGTACTGAGCACAGCTCCGCTGGTAAGTACTGGATTCTCGACAAAAAATAGAAAAAATATTGCTGTTTCATTCAAAGCGTACCAACGTTGATTGTCGGAGAGATTCTTGTAAAGAAAAATCACTGGCAGACGCTGCAGTCACAATTCCAGTCCAACACAGTTACCCACGGTGGTAAGAATTCCTGGAAAGTAGGTTAGATAAAAATGATGTTAGAAATATATCGGCTTCCATTGTTATTACTTTGTTTTGGTTATTAAAACTTATAATCAGTGTTAAAATTCTCCACAATTAATTGTGGAGAATTTTCTTTAAGGCAAACTGTACTTAGGTAATAAAGTTTTAACTCTTCTTGTTGAACAATTCTGTGCTTAATAAATATTTAGTGCTAGTTATAAATCTAAAGGTGTTACGGATAAAAATGGGGATTGAAGTATATTTTTTTATTATCACTTTTATAACATCTCATAATCATAATGTTTACCATCTTTTCTACGATGATGGCTATGAAAATCACACAGGAGACTGTGAAAATATACGAGGCGTCGTTATCACGATTTAAACAACAGTCAAGTTTATATACAGAGCGGCACCGCCAAGCTTTACCAGAAATTAAAATTCCACACTTAAGCCAAGTACTAAAACAGATTCGCGGCAACTTCGCCTTAATTCTCTTCGCGTGCCGACTTACCTTCGTCCTAATTTATTGGAACAGTGGAACAAGGAAGAGTTCGATCGGTACAATAAATTTCAAATTTCATTATTTGAAGAGGAAGTCGCGAGTTGCCAATTGCAATTTGGTTTTCCGATCACGTCTCCATACTATTGGTGAGGATATTCGAGCCACCTGTGCCCGCACTCTATGAGGCTTTAAACGCGCCTCTGCTCTTTCGATAAACCGACTGTGAAATATTCGCGGTGTACGCCAGACGCCGCATTTCCTTATGAATGATACATGCCACACCGCCACACCGGTCGCCGTTCTCTAGCTGCAAACGTTATCGAACCACTCGGATCTGGCAGTCAGTGCATAATTTCTAACTTCGCTGTGAAATCTGACTCGGTATCAAGTGTTCAATATAACTTAATAACTTTGTATGAAGCTCGTCAAGTTATTTGTCACCTCTGGTTGTTGTCCGTAGGGCATAGTACCTATCACTTTTTCGGAAAGACAGTTTGCGATAAATGTCATAACTTATTAATAATTCGACTAGGTAACTGTTGGCTATTGTGTGCTCTTAAACAATATTCTCGACTATAATAACATGCATCGCGTTGGGGGGCTAATAACAGTCGCACGGGTCGATCGATCAGGTTAAGCTACGCTTGCCGAGGCTGGTCCGTAGATGGGTGACCATCTTCACATATCAAGACCCCTCCGTGCCTCGGAAAGCACGTTAAGTCGCAGTTATTCGTGGATCTATGACAGTCGTTACGGCTCTTCAGTAGCCCGAATGTCTGACAACCAATTTTACCAAGGGGTATTGTATTACCCAGTAACTGCATAGTGGAGGTCAGATAGGCAGTCGTTCCATGTAAAATACTGATAGCAGCTGCATCCGGTTAGACTGGAAGCCGACTTTAACATAGTTGAGGAAAAGGCTAGGCAGATGGTGAATAACATGCATCGCGTCTAGTTGAAATTTATTTCGGGTCGTTAACCTTCCGACTTAAATTACTAAACAGGTCTATAACATAAGATATTTATGTATATTTGAGTGCCTAATGATGTTGTTTCATATTATTCTTATTATTATTTCTATATTATTCTTGGAATCTAATGATATGATTATGAATATGATTCTATTATTTGCCTTTACCTATACACCATGACAAGGACATATCTATTCATCCTTCACATTCGAATTGCTAACAAGCAAATTAATTTTAAGTTAGGTACATAATAGCGACACAAAAATCTTTCTGGCTTCTCAATATATCATTAAACTGTTGGCTGCTAAAATGTGCCGAGAGCAGTATTAAAGTAATACAATGGCAGCTAATTCCGTGTATAGTTACGTAAAAACTTGGCGACGGCGGCGTGTGGTCGCGACCGTATCTCAAATTAAATCTCACCAACAAATCTTCGCGGGGGGATGAACCGCGGCGACCTCTACCATCGATCTCTTATATTCCCTTTGAATTCTCCTTAACTTTCTGTTTGTAGTTTCTGATATGGAGTTGTGTGGTATAGTTTGAGGTTTGTCAAATAAACTTCATACTATTCAGACTGTTTAACGAAAGAAAGTTGATGAAACCAACGATGGTTAATCTGTAAAGATTAGTGTAAAGAACTAGAGAAAGACTGACAGGAGTATTTTTTTTGTTTTTCTCGTCTTCTGTACTAGAGGTATCTGCTGCAAGGATGAAAATCACGAAAATGACTTAGAAGCATGAACACCTGAAGTCATGATAGCACTAAACTTCCATAATATGTCGTCGTGTCGCAGTGTTAATTTTATCGCCATGTTTAAAACAGTTTGTGTACCGTGGTAAGGGCTCGAGCTCGCGTCCTGGTTGCCTGCGAACGTTCGGAGTCGCAATTTGTTCCCGTACAGCCTTAAAAATCCGCATTTTATTGTTCCGCCTCTCATTTCTACTTGAACTGTGCTCGCTAGGGTCTCAATGAGCTCACCCATGCAAAACTTTCGTGTTTTTTTTAACTCAAATAATTATATTATATTGTTTGTTTGATTATTTCGAAAAACTAATGGTTTTTTGTTAATCACTTGCAGACAAAATAAATAATATTCTATTCTATACTACCTACCTACGAATGCTGCTTAGGATGCAAATGTCAACGAATAATTAATATTAGATGAATTTATTAATGTTGATATTCAACAAATTACACCCACGAGAGTGTGCCGAGTCTACACGCAACACAATTAGAATTTGAACGGTTCACAAACAAAACTTTAATTACTTGTCTATTGAGGTCAAAGAATTTTGGGGATAGAAGTTAATTAAACCATTTGAGAGCCACCTAGCGCCAAAGTAAATTTTGATATTAATAAAGAATGTTTTTACAAGAAATTTACGAAGTTGGAAGATAAAAAGAAACCTAGACTAAGTATTATGAACGACAAGAACTTCACAATAAAGTAGTTAGTAATTTTATTATGTAAAAAATTTATCAAAGAATTTAGATAGGTACCTATCCATCCCCCGGCCCCACGATCCCTTTTATTTCTAATAAATTCTCATGTCTATGTTTAGTTGAAAACACTTAAGTAGTTTACTTAAGTTGAGCTTTTTATCAAGCATTTAGCATAGAATTTATTTATGTAAGTAGATCATATAAATTAAATACCGATGTCAGATCATCTGATGATCAATGATCCAGCGTGGAAATTATCGGCATAAAGTTACGCTGCAGGTCAAAAGGATACTCATTACCGAAATTAATCCGGGGAAAAATCCGATTCCTGATTTCACACGATTCATTTCCAATTTATTACATTCAATGAATAATCATTTTTAAATTTACAAACAGATTATTTTAACATCTCGATTCAAGTGAATCGATAGATAACTTATGTACATATTTGAATCGTTTTTAAATATAATTTTCCTCATTACAATTTCATTTATTAATCTACATTGCGCGTAAAAGCGACTAATGTAGTAACTAAATTAAACTGGATCGAACATACATATCGTGGTATGCCTATGTTCGAACGCGGTGCAAGCTGAGAAGTCATCAATCCTACTCTGCCTTCTATTCCTAGAAAATAGTTTCACTGCTCATTACCACATCTGACATATGCATGATATACTGTGATGCATTATGACGCCATACACAGGATACGCATTTGCAACGTTAGGGGAATAATTAAAGGATGCTACCTATTTACATACGAATTCTACACAATTTCGTGCCTCCAAATGGAACATAAATTATTTGTAGATACAGTTTCGCGCACTGTGTCTGTTATTATTTAACTAACTTATTATTTTTGTGGAGCAGCTGTTACTATTTTAATCTCAGCAAATCTTTGCAATGTTTTCAAGCATGTTATTTGGACACCGGCGGCAGAGGGTTTAGTTTAAATAAATATTTTTCGTAATAATAAATTTAAATTTTTGGTAGATATTCGATGTTGACGGCTAGACAGAGGTATGACCTAATATAATGCAAATCAGGCATGTTTCAAAACGACTTGGATTTGCTAAGGAGCACGTTAAAGAGAAATGAAGTTTTAAGTAGTACCTAGATATTAATACAAGAAGACGAGTGCTAGGTTTTCTGATCGACTTGGCAAAAAGTGCTAAAAGCTATTCAGCCGGCCATTCTGTAAACACCTCATCGTGAAATCTTAGGTGAAGTGAGACGTCATTCCACCTGATGATCAATCCTTATTGACATTTTACACTATGGATATCTCACTCCACGCTCACTTCACTTAAGTTTTCATAGTGTGATTTCTACAGAATAAATCGGCAAGTCTGCTTGACATATTTAAAACGAAGTTGCGCTTCCACCAAATATTATTTAGGAATCACAGCTTCTTTTTCAGAATGAGCCTGTAAGTTGGCCCCTTACTTACCTACATTAGCGCCATTGAACTTTCCTTCTATCGAGCGAATGACAAGCCTGTTCCTCTATAAACCTTTTATTCCAAGCTCAGTATGATTAATATCCTACGAATAAGTTGCACGGTAGAGTCTCACTGACACACAAAGTGAAATAAATTGTATGAGTTGGTACTTAGTTGCGTGTGATCGTTCGTGTTAGCCGCCCCGCCCGCACCCAGCGTGCACCTGTCAATTCCTTTCCCAACTTTTATTTTTCTTGATTCTATTCAGCCGCCATTTAGAATCGAAAATTTATCTCTATGTAGTCAAGAATAGCGAATTTTAACGTGGTAACAAATCAATCATGATCTATTCATTTGATTCAGCTGGTTTATCTGTTAAAGATTATGAAGAGTGATGGTGTTTGGATAAAACTGTTTTTAATGTGTTGAATTTATTGTAGCTAAGTATTCAGTCATCATTGATTCTAAGTCTCTGATTTTCACTCCAAATTGCACTTGTTTTTTTATAATAATAAAAACGTTTACGACCTTTGACAGTAAACCTATATAGATCAGTTTTATTTCGGCACGAATTTCGACAAACAATAACCAATTCTGAAGACTTGTTTGATTGTTTCGGCTGGACATGCTCACAATCACCCTATCAAAGCCTTATTTATTCAGATAAAAACTTTGTTAAAAAAGGAATGCATACAAATGACGTCACCAGGAGAAATAAAATATTAAAATTGTGAAAAGAGGCCGTATTACGCGGACGTTTCCCGCCGAGATTCGGATCGCGCTCGGAACAAACAACGTCAGTGGGGCCGTGCAAAATGGAGCGGATAAAACGCGCCTATCACAGCGTTCTTCAAGTACCTCTACATAAATTGCCTGAGCTTAATATTACCTGCGAATATTTCGTATAATTGCAAAAAATCTTTATTTACTGTGTTTGGGGTTGATGCTTATCGGGGTTATTCACAATTCCACACCCAGTGGCCAGTACGGATTCAACTGGTTTGGAATTTTCGGACACGTTTAATATATGGTAGATTATCTTACAAAACTATTACGTTATAAAGGCCAGACAAATTAAAAGGTCCCAAAACCGAGAATCTATGTATCAAAATTACATTTTTGGTGTAAACATAGACGATGCAGCACCTAAAGAAGAACGACACGAAAACAGTATAATATTAATTTCGGATGCCGTTAGCTTCCAGTACAAAAGTGCCGATACTGTAACAATATTGCAAATATTCAACTGCCTAAAACACAATTTTAGATTTCCAAAACTTTTAGAATCGAAAATACACGGGACACGATGAAAATTTGATTATAACCCGTTTTGTAGGATTTCCAAAGAGAATACGATCAAGTTCGAATTTTCCATAAACGCTTTCCCTGATCCTATGATTCCACGGAACCACATTTTTGCAAAAATACCTATCACGTAAAATGTGAGCGAGTGAAATTGACTTCTTTATTATTCAATTTCGAAGACTCACGAGTCACGGCTCTATTCCTTTCGAAAAAGTTATAAGTATTATTTTATTACATCAGCGCTTTATCAGCACGAGGTACCGTCACGAACAGTCCCCTTAACCAAATTAAAATCCGGTAATAGACCTCGAAAAAGAAAAAGACACCATTAATAAAAGTTCCCCCGCCACGCTTCGTTAGATAGTGTTGCCATCATGAAAATTAATTACCCCAAATCATCAGCGTAATTTTTAACTGGCCAAAAGTGTTGCCAGCTGTGACAGATGTAATTACTTATTGGCGATGCGAACTCGCCATAAATGTAATTGGCTTCATCGTACTTTAATGGACTCGCATTAATACAAATGGATTAAGTGAGATTTTATGCATCCGTTGCGGATTTAAATATTAAATTTTGCGCTGATCTATCTTGTCATGTTGATGTGATAGTGAAACTAATGTGTGTGGAACACACATTCGTATTGCTTGATTTTGATATTAATTGCATATTAAAAATTGATAGGGGTTTGTGACTAAATTATAACAGCCGCGTGGGTCTATATTAGGTTAAGCTACCTTTGACGCGGTCGGTTCGTGGATGAGTGACCATCTGTTACAACCTCGAGACCCATCCGTGCCTTGGAAAACCCGTTGGTCCCGGTTTACATTCGTAGATCTTTGATAGTCGTTACGGGTAGTCAGAAGCCCAAAAAAGTCTGACAGCCAGTTTCACCAAGAAGTATGGTATTACCTAGTATTAAGGACTCCTTAGTCCTCCAGTTTTTAGTATTCTACATAACATTACTGCCTGTCGGCAGTAGGTCCATGTAAAATACTGTTATTCGGCTGCATCCGGTTAGACTGGAAGTCGACCCTAATGTAATTAGTTGGGAAAAGGCTAGGCAGATTGTTTTTAGGGTTCCGTACCCAAAGGGTAAAACGGGAACCTATTACTGACTCTGCTGTCCATCTGTCTGTCTGTCACCAGGCTGTATCTCATGAACCGTGTTAGCCAGACAGTTGAAATTTTCACAGATGATGTATTTCTGTTGCTGCTATTTTCGTACCCGTAGTTATGTGCCAACGGGACCCTATTCCTAGGACTCCGCTGTCCATCCATCCGTCCGTCCGTCCGTCTGTCTGTATCTTATGAACCGTAATAGGTAGATGGAAATTTTCACAGACTGTATTTCTCTTGCCGTTATTACAACAAATAAAATAAAATAATTGTACGCGGTGGTACGGAACCCTTCGTGTGCAATGCCGACTTGCACTTGGCCGGTTAAAAATAATAATAATAAATAGTAACCTGTTTATAAATGAAGACCCCTCCAAACAGGCGCGACACGCGATGTAATCGCGCGCGAAACAAAGGCACCGCGGCACTTGCGGTGCCTTTGTGTCGCGCGCGATTTTATGTAGGAGCCTTAAATCTATTTTATTAAAATATTACCTTGCCACCAGCTCACCTTGTGCCTTTCGACGGCTCACTCCTTCTATTAAGAGTACTATGACATATTATTAACTTCAAACTAATTAGAGAGCGCGGCCATTTTGAAAGAAAGTGCAAGACTACTAAACGTTCCTCAGGTGTACACAATATAAAAGTCCTCTACAATATTGTGTTACAACACCTAATTACTGTCAGGCAGCAAAGAAGGAAGAAAGTGTACACCATTGTAGTTACCTTTGCCTTTAAGTGGTCGTTTTTGTTCCAATCTACGTAAGAACTGGATTCAACTAAACGCAGAGAAGAGACACTTTGTTTAGAACTACTCTTGCTGAACGTTCGTGCGGGGTAGTTGCGTAACACACGATAGTGTAAGTAGTGTGATAAGTAGCAATAGGTTTCATTTTGACAGTTCAACAACATTCATTGCGTTATTTACGTTTTTGAGCAGACACATTTTTCGAACATATGAAGCAATGGATTAGCAATATCCTTCAAAAATATTCAGATTGAGATTGATAACGGGTTAGGCAATTAGGGTGCTGAAATAAAATAAAAACTATTTTATGCCAGTACGTAAACTTTTCTATTTCATTTAGTATGAAAGAAAAGAAAGAAAAAGTATTTAATATGTCTCGTACAGGAAGACCACGAACTAAACACAGTCAACATTAAAAAACCAAGTTATATATTTTTTAAAGTAATACAAAAAAAAAATTAAACAGAAAGACTTATACGAGGCCAAAAGGCTCCAAAAGGCAAAAGAAAAAGGCTCTCTTATTGTTTATTTTATTTCGCTACTGTCCATAGGCCCTCTAATGACGGTACTTGCACAGACTGATATGTCATTGCTATCTTAATCACTTCTTGTAGCAGATAATGATAAGTACTACGTTTAGCTATAGATTTTTCAAGGTGAAATGTATGAAGACATGAATCGCTAAAAATTTATACGATCGCATGTCAAGAAAATTTGTTACAGCCAAATTAGACCGATTTTAAATTTTCCATAGAAACAGAGATTTCCAGTTATCTGTTTTTAAATAAGACATTTCGAAAATGTTCTCTACTAACTTTTTAGACCTTTGTATCCTGCTTATGCGTACGAAGTTTAATTAAAATCGGTTCATTAATTTCGAAAAATAAGGGCTTGAAAGTTTGTATGAAATGCCGTGCGGCGTAAACGCCAGGTTCTTAAAAACTTTTATAATCATAATGAACATACGTTTGAAGCCATAATTCTACAGCCAGTAGGAGAACTTATCTATGTTCAAAACTAAGGAAATAATGGACGGAACAAACATAAGCCACCTTCAGATGGCTACAGTTCCTAATCAGAGCTAACGGCTCCAGGTCAGAGCAGTTATTTACTTCCTGCGAACTGCGTATCAAAGGCGACTGCGGAAATTAGGGGTGGCACACACACGCTGCGCAAAATGTTCACACCTCACTAATGGCGCCACGGAAACGAGACCCCAAGGCTCTTCCTAACGGCTATATTATCAACCAAAAGATACCACTCATTATTTACTTAAAGCTCGGTTATCGTTTTGCCATCTACACAATCTACCTCCCCATTTTCTCGGGCAATCTCTGAGTTATCGATTATCAATAAGAAATAATTGGGAAACGAAAATATCTAATAACATCGCCAGCTTTTAGTACTTTCAATATCAATAGTCGTTTAAAAACACTCCTACAGAATTGTACAGCTCTCAAATCAGGAGTCTTTATAATTATTATGCTAAAAGGAGGAGTGGAGCGAGTCGCGGATTCGTAAAATTGAAAATAAGATGTTGAAGGAGACCCATATTTTAGGGGGCGAACAGCACAAAAAATGTATTTACTTTTTTTTAAAGACACTCAGTTGTTTATAAGGCGGCCATTGGCCGGATCCCATTCAGTTCGGTCTCGTCGACTACATTAAACTGATTGCTGCAATTAGCGAATGGTGTAATTCTCGTTTTTCAAGCGTCTCCCGTCGCTGGGGCCCGTCGCTGGGCCCCGGCCCCTCACCCCCTTTAGGAAATTACTTGAGCCCCGCAGGTCGTGGCGACTTTCCTGGGATTAAATAAAATTGAAGAACTCGAATGAAATTGTTTTGGATTTCTCGTCTTGATCAGTTGGGTTTGTCGGCGTTCAACTCGGGATTGTGGCCTTAATTATAGTAAGTGGATTGCTAATCGCATTTATTTCGAGATTGTGCGGAATTTCTGCGAATTGTGGCGAGCTCGATTTGGCGACAGAATTATAGTGGTATTACTTTCATCGTTACCGCTCTCACAGACGTTATTATTTTCAGGCGCTCTGTTTACTTAAAGAAAGGCTGGGATAAGCTTAAAGTAGTCCAACCTAATTTAAAATTTATTCCTTAGGAATTTTCATTTACGTTTTTTTTATGAATCTTCTTTCTATCTAGTCGTTCTCATTTATTCGTTAAATAAGCTGGATAACACAACAGTCATTCTTTTGAAATAACTTTGTCAATATCAGTTTCACGTACCTACATATTTCACGAATAAAGTGATACTATTTGTATTTCAGTGCAGTCGAATATATCGTCTGAGAGAAAAACGAATGTCATAAAGATAGCTAACTAGAGTCACATCACTGGCTCATAGGAGTCGAGCCAAGCAGTATTCTTAACAAGATGCAGCTCCGCCAACGAATCGGCTCCGAAATGAGGCAATACGGGAATTCAAAGGCGACGGTAAAGTGGTAAAATGATATATTTCTGGCATGTATCGCGAGGACAATAGCGGATTGTGTATGGCACTGTTATACTAGTTTTGTATTATATGGAGGGGGACGGCAATAAACAGGACGATTGCACGGCCGGCCCTCGTCCCTGCTATATACGAGTTTATGTACGTGTACACTGTACATGTACACTCGCCGACAATACGTTATACGATATCATAAATATATGTGTTTCACTAGTATTTTTCTGATATAATATTGAGAGGAAACGCGATTGAGAGGTGGAGTTTCATGGATTGTACACATATCACTTAAGAGCGTTTACGCCGTACGGCACTTCATACAAACTTTCAAGCCCTTTGTGTCCTGCTTATGCGTATGAAGTTTCATTAAAATCGGTTCATTCATTTCGAAAAATAAGGGCTTGAAAGTTTGTATGAAATGCCGTAAGGGGTACACGCTCTTAATGACCTCATTATGCGTTTGCGAAGAAGCAATAAACTAACCTTAGTTTATTGCTTCTTGATGAACAGAAGCAAGTAATTGAAACATACAAACGTGATCATTAGACAATAAATACCATAGAAAAGCAAAAGCATTAATCATAAACTTAGCCATCAGATAAATGTCTATCTACACACACGACTGAGCATAGTTTCCAAAGTTGAGGGGTGACTCAATAGTATTCTATAATGTAACTCCAGTATACCGGACATACTAACTTTATGGTCAAACGGTCACGCGTGAATTGTTCAAACTGCTATTAAATCTGCGACTACGTTACTGCGATGTAGTGTGGTGACGTAACGAAGTTTCAACCGCTCTCGCCCCTCGCAGTATATCGACGGTAAAATGTAACATAGTGGCTAAAGTCGGAGTTAAGAGTGATTCATGTGGTACATACATGCAAATAAAATACCTCATAGTTATACTAATGTGAATTTACAACGAGACGATGAAGGAAAAATTGTGCCGCTACCGTTTTAATAAATCCTCAGGTAACTACTGTTATGGACGACTGTACCCTCGCACGTATCATGTAGAGCATAAATTAATGATGCAGTCGGACACTGCTTTATATTACATGCTTATGTATGAAGGAGAAAAGCATTTATTTTATTGTAGTTTAATGACCCCTCAATAGCAACCGAAAGTAGGAAAGAGCCGTCACGCATCAAAACGTTAAGTGGCGTTAGGTACCTAACATAATCCCTCCTAGGTGTATCGTCCAACTATTCCAAGTTTCACGAAACTATGCGAGAAGTTATACAGGAAAGACGTAGTAACGTTGGGTTATTAGGCACATGGCTTACCCAAAACAATATCCTAAACATCAGGCGTAACATAGTTGGCTGTCAGTTTCTTATTGTGTAGGAGCGGTTGGGCTGCCCACTCATAAACACAGATATATGAAAGTTAATAACATTTACCTAACGCAATAAAATATATTAATGTTAGTCCCTTATAGGGCTGGCTGGCACAGCGGCCCAGTGGCGCAATATGGGCTGTATTCGTGTGATCAAACATGGCTCCCAGCCACACGTACGAATAATTCATCGCTTCGTATTGTTAATCTCTCACGCATCACTCTCTCAACTAATTGTTTCTTGTCGTCTACTGATAGTCATATAATAATTAATCAGTTATTTATTAGTAATACGTTGTTATCGGATATTTCGTTTTCTTTTATCTGATGGAAAAAAGAGCTTTATGATTACTTTGTACTTGATCGGCTTTTGTCTGCATTAATTTTTGATGTAAATATAGCTTATTATATAATATCGTTGGTCCTTTGCTTATTATATAATAAAGTTAGCTAAATTAGCTATAATAACTAGTTATGTACCTACTTCCAGAAATTTCTATTTCATATACAGATGGCTAAAAAAAATCTCGCGTTTATAAGCGTTGAAAATCCGCATTGCTTTCCGATATTCACACTTTTCACGTTTGCGAATTTTCGCAGGTATTACGCTAAAATAGAATATGCGCGATAAAATAAACATTTTTATGACATTGCTCGGGCGAATTGCTTCATAAAACGCAATTATCCCAGGAATAAGGCCAAACTAACGATATAGGAAGGTCATTGGCTAGTTGCGAAAGTATAATCTACTTTGATTTCGGTGAAGTACTTTTGTAATATTGTTTAGGGTGTAAGTATCCAGAAGCTTTCAGTATCCAAGTATCAATAACACGGTAAGGATACGGAAACTTACTTAAGTACCTAGATATACATATATTCTATACTTCGAGGAATCATGTGTAAGTGTTTTCCTTATACATTTAATTTAGGTAATGAAATTCCGTATTAATTTAGTAAGTTATTTTGGTAGGAGATTTTAGAGATTTAATATTTTCGTGAAAAATTGTCTGAAGGAAAAGCCACGAGGCTAAATCTTCGATTAGGCCTTTCCAAGTTGACAGTGAAAAAAAAGATGAAGTCCCAAAAAATACTGTCACGAATTCGGCTTAGAATTGGTATTTAATTGTATTTAACATCGAAAAGTACAATTATAATACAATTACAATGGAAATATTTAGGCAGGATATAAATACTGGACTGGCCAAGACAATGCCGCCGACTGTATGTTAGTGGTTGAAAATATTGACTTCTTTTACCTGCAGATAAAACAAAAAAAAAGGGATGACGCTAAAGTCACTAACTATTCCACACATACAGCACGATAACGCACACACACATACATTACACATACATACTGTAGCGAAAATAAAAAGAATCACTGCATTGAAGGTAAATCGTATAATTTTTTGGTGAATCAAATTTCAAATATAAAATGTATAAAACAAATCTAAATATAAAACACGGTGGTTAGTTACATGACAATAGGCATGACGAATGATTTTCAAATCCTCTTCCGTAATGTACGTACACATTTACTATTTACGAAAACACCTATATTTCGGTAATAAACTAAAGTTTAACGAAGTTTAAAACCATTTTTCTAATATTTTTTCAATAGGGCGCGAAAACAGCTCACAGTGTCATGGCGTCGGATCTGACGTCACGACTAAAGTTCATTTCAAATAAACTTGCGATAAAGTTTGTTCACCTCCTTCTACTAATGTATCCCAATATTTCCAAACCATACGAAAAAAATGTGTGGGCAGTGTCGGTAACACGATCAAAACATTGACTTACTCCGTGTTTGGTATTATGAAACTCAACCGATGCAATGTTAGCGACAGTTTTGTATGACGAACGATATCTATCGTTAGTTATTTGGACTTTTTGGTACAGGGTGGTTGAATGACATTTATCGCAAGTTTATTTGAAATACACTTTAGTAAACATCAAATGTTGTCTACGCGCAGTCAGAAGAATGTTAACAAACATTGCATATTTCGTGTGATAAAAATGAATTGTAAAGTTTATAAGTGGTGTGCAGTGCCTTAGTGTAAAAGCACATCAATAACCACACACAACAAGGTGTTTATATGTGTCCCAAACAATAAAATAATAAGATCAATGGATAGGTAAAGCTCGCACGGCGAAATCCGAACGACGTATACTTTATTTCTGTGAAGACCATTTTGATGTGAGTATGTTATTATGTATTGATAGGTTAAACTTAAAATGTTCGTTTCACGTGAAATAGTTGAAATATTAAGGCTATGAAATAACCTTTGGAAATAACTAATATTGTGAGGTTATGTTTGTTTTGGTCTTGGTTAACATTCTTTGTATCAATTTTAATTGTTTACTTTTCTTTTTTCAGTTGCCAAATGTTAAGGAAAATTATTGGAGTATCACAAGTACGTATAAATCCAGGATGTATGCCCAAAAAATTTATTTGCCAACCAGATGGGGATACATAAACATCTGACACAAAAGAAAGACTCTGTATTGCTAAGAAACGAATGATAATGGTTCTTGAAGAGTGTGAAAAGCAATTCAAAGAAAAGTATAGATAAAAAACAATTAAGTTCTGAAGAAATTGCATCGGCTAGTTCAGGTATATATTTTATTAACTCATTTATTAGAATATAGCATTGAAAAAGTTTATTACATACATTGTTGGTACACTCAAAACTACATAGATCCTAGTAGTCTCCTATTTGTGTTCATGATTATAACTTTGCACTTAAATAACAAATCATTTGTTTTACAGTTCAGCAGATTGTTGAAGAAGTTCCTTAATTAACACCAAGAGTGTTGGATAAATCAGTATTCAAGTACTCATATGTAAAACATTCAGAAGTAAAGCTAACCAAACAAAAGTCAGTTTGATAAATTAGATGACATCACCATTGAAGCCGTTTCTAAATTCTGTCTCTAAATCACCATTGGAAATCAAGCATGGTGTTAATAGTAACCCATCAAGACCAAGTATAAATGTTTTTAGTAAAACAGTCAAACAAATAGAACAATCAGATACTTCTTATACTCCCACCGTAACTCACACAGAATCATCAATATCCATAAAATCTCTTCAAATGGAGTCTACATCTGACTATAGCGAGATGCTAGAGGATGACAAAAAGAGAGAAGATTTAAATGCTTTAGAGTGCACCTAGAACAAAATTCAAAAAGACCCCGTTCTTATATTGGCATTCCTTTAAGTTGCCTTTATTTAGTTAACTTGATTCAAGAACAGACAAATATACCGTTTAACCATATTTTACTATGTATTTTTATGTTACCTTGCAATCAGTAAATTATAACTAAATAATTTGTATATTGTCATCATGTACCCATGGTTATTGTGTGTAAAGTGTATGTTGTAATCAGTTAAAACTACTTATCTGTCATAAGCTTTAAAAGGTGAATCACTAGCCTCATAAAGGGCCCAAATTTTAATGAGTTAATGTAACTTAGGATAAGTACATTTTGTATAATGTTTCATCGGTAAATAAAGATATTTGAAAATGAAAATGAATGACTGTATTTTACTAAACCTGTTTCCATACTTATAGATTTGTGTTGTAGAGTCGAGTGGAGTAGATAAATTACACTTAAACTAATACAAAATCGAACCAAATGCGTAATCGGTAGTAGTCCCAACAAACCACACTGATGTTTATATAGTCGTGACGTCATGCGCTGTGATTGGTGTTTCAGTCAAAATGGCCGACTGCAGTATTTTAATGTTTTATTTTAGTGAAAATCCGATTAATCTCAAGTTTTTAAATAAGACTAAATCAGTGTTTTAAATCCTTTTTATAAGTATTTTCCCCTAACATCATTAAATCTTTGATTATTTGATATGTCGTCACGCCTATTATTGTGACACTAAAAATATTATGAAAAAAAACGAGGAATTAGGAGAGTTGATCAAATTCAGGATTTTTTTAGGATCAAATTTTATAACGAATTTCACGAATTTTTACTTCATTGCAATCGGGTTTTAGGCTTGTTATAAGTAGTTTGCATAGATTTTAAAAGAAATTAATTATAAAATACATTAGCGAAGTTGTCTTGAGATAAAAAAGGTTAGGGAGCTTAAGTGTTAAAAAGAAAAAATGGTATTCGATCGTAGTTTCTCGTGAGAAGTTTTCTCGCAAACCAGTAGACGATCCGGTATCCGGGAAAAAAGGCAAATCGCCCGTTTCGACTGGCTCTACACCAGGTTTTGAGAATACGTTACGACAAATGGTGTGGTCAGCTTATGATGCGACGGTCGACATCAAGACTTTAACCATTGCACGCTGGCAGCAATCAGTGCATGCATGTATAATATCAGCAATTTAGAAACAGATTACCAGGAATCTTTAAATTATTTCAGATGAAACCAGGCCAACAACTGTCAAGTTACTAAAGAAGATTTTCTTTATATCAAATATGATTTCTTGTCATGTCAAAAATGCGAATTCCGTTTGAAAAAAACATTAAAGAACAGTCATTATTCGGAAAAAAGGTTTTAACCTAAGAGTTGAGGTTTTAACCGCAGAGGTAACGCTGCAACACGTACCTGAACACGTTACATTTCGATTTCTACTACTTATGACGAAATGCAATAGACTTAGGACACACATGCATACCTCTGTCACTTAAGACATAATAAACTAGAATAGTCCGTGAATTGACAGCTCTAAACCTACTAAATAGTATCCAGATAGCATATTTTCCAACATCATTGATAAATAGTTTTTGTGTGGTCGCAGTTGTATGTTTTTGTGCTCAAGGAAAGGATTTAGAGGGTTCATCCTGGCTCTGGTCCTAATGTCATTTTGATTGAAACTGTTCCACTTATTCAACTAAGGGTCGTACCGGAGAATGGGCAGCAGCATTCTCTATGCATTCCACCACCATACTATACTGCGATCGCCATCCCGCCTGCCAAGCGTGGCGATTATGGCAAACCCCCCTTTTGGGGAGGCCTATGTCCAGCAGTGGACGTCTTTCGGCTGAAATGATGATGATGAGTTTGGCAGCTAAACCTCACAGTGTAAGGTGTAGAGTATATATATTCTACGAATATATCGCAATCAGTACCGCTCATATTGCAAAAATATGTACAGTCAACAAAGGTGATAAGTATACCTACAGGATCGTCGGATATAGTTGAAGTTTACTAAGAAACCGATGGATGTTTACGAATAAAATTTTATTTTATTAACAGAAAACAAACAGCTCATTTATCAAATTAAATTTCAGGCTACAACCTCCATAGGTTTCTTACTAAACTTCAACTATATCCGACGATCTTGTATACTTATCTCCTTTGTTGACTGTAAATTCCAATACAAATATCAGACAGATAATGTTTCTAGCCATTTTTACCGGCTACCGTATAGTTTTTGTTCGAAACAAATTCAGAACCTCGAGTTTCGTGCCAATTCCTTTATTTGCTTGAACTACTAATAAAGAGCATAACGCGGAGTTCAGTTTTAATAATTATTTATGGCTAAGTATGCAATAAACACGTTTTAAGATTAAATTCGTTTATGAGTCCTAAAGCCAACGAAAATACCTCGTAACAATTTTATTATTTCTGGCACAGCACCACAGGTTGATTTATGGTAATGGAATATTATGTGAAACGGTGGTTTTAATATCTGATAATTATAATATTTGAAAACAAATTGATTAATAAAAAAATTCTCCACGTTTTATCGCATTTTGTTAAGAGTCCTCTTACATTAGGGTACTGAGCGCGCAACATTTTTTTAGGTAAAAATGGCATCTCATAGTTCAACCTACGAGGTTGTCGTCTTCTTAACCGGGATTGCCTGTGGATGTCTCAATAAATTAAGGCCTCCGCCAGGGTGAGCGCGCATCGCCGGCGCATTGAAATTTTTAGAGTATTATTAAAAAATCAAAGTATCAATATTTTTTTTATTTTATATTATTTAAGCAATTATTGATGACTATTTTGTGTAAATACTACGTGAAAATGATGTAGAAGTTCGGATATATTCAGACTTGTTTCCAGTAGAAAATAGAATTAGGTCCAGTAATGTTTTCTTTGTTTAAAAGGTATATAACAAAAATGTATTCTATCAATATAAAAGAATATAATATTAGTAATATGAAAAAAATTGTTTCGATGGATTATATTCAACAGAATCTGCAAATTAAAAATCAGCTTTCCATGAGTTTTTGCCTAAACATGCATCAGGAGAACGATTATTGCTAAATAAATAGACAAATAATAAAAAAAGCGCTTTATTATTATTGTCGAAGAAAAAACGAACTATCTTTACCAATTAATTGCAATTTGTACCAACTAACGAATAGTATTAAATTTTAACGAGGAAATTTTTGTAAGAGGCCTCTTAAAACTTAACGGAGCAATCAAAATGGCAACAAAAAAAGACAAAGATTCTCATCAAACGGGTCCCCTCAATTGAGAACCAAATTTATTTACTAGTAAACCAAACAGTCCCACAAAAATCTATCTCACATTCACTAAAATAGTTGAAAATCCCGCCGGCTGCACTTAAAAATCGCATATCTCAATCCTTTTGTTAGCTTTAACAATAGGTAACTGAACCAGTTGGCTGTTGAAAAAGAAACAATGGGATACAAATTTATAATGCAGTCTGGAAATGAATCACGTCATGCCTGGGTCCTTCGGGAGCCGCCCTGAATGAAAATGAACAACAATACTGATTCAACGTGGACATGAATATAAAATATTTTCAAATAATCCATCATAGAGAGAATCTCTCTGTTGGCTTATTTTCAGAGAAACTCGCAATCCGACGTAACTTTGTACTGGGATGCTGCTTATACTTGCCTTGTTTAGATTGTTTGCCTAGATTGTATTTCTAGTTTTGTAGGGGGAGCGTACACAAGGTGGATAACTCACACATCAATCTTTATACGGGCGGTGCATTTTTCTACCGAATGAAGAGACTCTGACGATCGACTGAAAGCAGAATGATCACCCAACATCTGTTTCAAAACACCCTGTAAAGCATCAGACTCACTGAAGCGAAACATCTGGCTTCGTGTAACACCACCACAATTGTGTAGTGATTGACTTTCGAGTTCCAATACACATTAGACTAAACAAATAATTCCCTGGTTCCAATTTATTATCGAAGGATTGTTTCAAACTCATGCAGTTTCAATAATAGGTAGGTATGGTACGCCGCTGAAATCAATGCTGCGATCATGCTGAACATCAGATATAAATAAATTAACATTCTGTGTTGTGTTAATTTGATTCCCAATTAACAGCGATGTACGATGTTAATTATAATTACTGTAACTTGTTATTAAACATGGAGTTCGGACTTTTATACATCATCATCTGCCTAGCCTTTTCCCAACTACGTTGGGGTCGGCTTCCAGTCTAACCGGATGCAGCTGAATACCAGTAATTTACATGGAGCGATTGTCTATCGTTATCTATCTTATCGTTCGGGCTTTTATACATACTATAATAATAAAGTTGTTTTTTATGTCTGTCTGTGTGGCCGCTTAGGTCTTCTAAACTACACAATGGATTTATTCCGGAATTTCGATGTTTTAATACATTATATCGCACTGTGCTGCTGGGCAGTTTGTTGGGCCACTTCTTCTTCCCAGCGAAGGCACTAAGAAGTGGTGAAGGGCGGGCGGTTTGGAGGACTGTCTTTTGTAATCTTGACGTTCGAAAAGAATTTCGATTCTCAGCCTAATTTGAATAAATGACAAAATAAATTATTTTTTACAAAAAAAAACAACCGACTTCCGAAAAACACTATAAAGTGAAAAATAACTTTAATTTCGGAAGTCGGTGTCTTTGGATTTGTATTTTAGTTTTTTGCCACCGACTTCCGAAATTAAAGTTATTTTTCACTTTATAGTGTTTTTCGGAAGTCGGTTGTTTTTTTTTGTAAAAAATAATTTATTTTTCACTTTTTAGTGGGTCAGTAATTTATCTAAGTTACAATAGCCTAATGTCAACTGCTCATCACCTTTTACAAAATATTGCTTTACCCGATGCAGGGACGTTAATTGTTAAGGAGTTCCCCTAATAAGAGCCAGGAGAACTGGAGCTGTTGAGAAGTCACCATCAGCTCCATTTCACCATATTATGCATTGTAACGAGCATAAATTGCTTAGCAACCATATTAAAGTAATCGAATCGCAACCCGTGAAATATTTGTCATTGAGTAGTTCCGATAGCCATCTGTGGTCTCACTTTACCAAATGATGATTTTTGAGAGCAAATGCTCAAAAAAGTATTTTTTTTCCAAATCGGTTCGTAAATGACGGAGTTATGAAATATGAAAAGATCGTTAATGTAGATAAATTTTTAGGTTTTTGTTGATTTTTCAAAAACTGCTTGTCCGATTTCGATAAAATTTTCATGGGACCATTTGGGAAGCATACCCTTTCCAACAAAAAAAGAATTTTTCAAATCGGTTGGCAAGCGACGGAGTTATGCGCGAACAAACATAAAAAAAAAAAAAAATAC
The DNA here is from genome assembly GCA_916614155.1 of Mesoligia furuncula. Classification (NCBI taxonomy): domain Eukaryota; kingdom Metazoa; phylum Arthropoda; class Insecta; order Lepidoptera; family Noctuidae; genus Mesoligia; species Mesoligia furuncula. The sequence goes on along the minus strand of OU744799.1, from coordinate 17,631,181 downwards.
AAACATCCGAATTGAGAACCTCCTCCTTTTTTAGAAGTCGGTTAAAAAAAAGTAAATTGCATCTGTGCTAAGTCGGTCGCTAGTTGATTATAAAATGTTTTTCCCCTGTTATATACAGGGTCAAATTATTAAAAAGTGATGGGTATCTGTATCTAAACACGATAACATTGAAATAGAAAAGATTTTATAATAATAATAAAAATAAAAATGTTTATTTGCACCTTCAAAATTTGCCCAAATTTTATGTTTTTTTCAAGGGGTCAAGAACCCGTGATGATGTTGTTACTTGAAGTATGAGTTGACAAAATATGCTTTAACGTGTTTGGATATAACTACGATACTAATCATGTTTGTGAAGATTACTAAAAAAATATTGATTTTTTTTAAACTGATATTTCAAGTGATTATACAATTGCGGTCGATGACCAATTTTTTATCTGGGGGCACGGGAGTGCCCCCACCAAGTCGAGCAAAAAGGGGCACGGCCGTACCATCCTTTTCTCGAAGCAGTTCAGGCCATTTTCGACACCCTATAACTTCGTTGTGGATAAAACTAGAGACCTGAATTTTCATAATTACACATGGATACCCATCACGAGTTTCGCTAGCAATTTTAATTTGACCTGTATAAATGCTTTGGCTTATGTAAACAAGGTTCCAAGGGTTGGATCGAAATAGCGCTAGAAAAGGATGCATGGAAGGATTTGGGGGAGGCCTTTGTTCAGCAGTGGGACAGTGTAGGCTAAATAAAAATAAATAAAAAAAGGGTTCAACGGGTTAAAATTATACACGAGAATTACAAAAGTTCACAAATTCGGTGGGCTTATAACTAGTTATGTATAAACCACCACTACCACTATTATGTAGTTCCCCTGTGCACGAAAGTTTTGTAATAACGCTCCGTGAAAAAAGGGAAGTTGAAAAATTCCACGCACTCAATCAAGTGCAAAATCGTTGGATAGGTTCAAAACACGAGTCATCCATTTTGTAAGCGCTGCTGGTGCACACTTGACTGATTTTTAACTTCATTACTGCGTAGCTTACTTAGATTTTATACTGGTCACGCCCGTTTAGCTCGCGAGGGTAGGTAGAGAACTATCACCATAAATCATTTTTTTAATATACAGCAACAATAAAATTATGAGCCTTCACATTTGGCTCGAGTATTGAAGTTTTGTGCGAGTATGGAAAAGTTGATATTTTTTTTGCGATTATCGTAATCGCGAAAAAAATATCAACTTTTCCATACTGGTCCCATTGTGAAAGTTGTTCAGTTTGATGGTCTTGTACCACATCCTCAGATAAATATGGTTCTGATACATGCTGTACCTATATTATAAAAATGATAATTATGTCGTTCGTACCCGGAAGTTAAGCGACCAAGTTCTACCATGAGGATACAAGTTTAAACTTTGCAAGTACCAATGTGGATTATTCTACAAATGTTAAGTAGGTATGTACTTTCTAAATTAATCTTGAAAACTTACTGTGAAAAATAACTTTGTTTGTAAACATTTTGAAATCGCCAACCACTGGTCTATGAAGTAATTTCACAACCTTAGCTGAATATTAATTGAATAAAATTATTTACAGTATAACCGCACAGAGATGTGAAACAGTTTAAAAATTCAATACGATTAAGCAAATTGTTTTAATTACATAATATACGTTTAAATTAAAATCGCTCGTTACCAAAAAGACACTATAGTTTATCTTTAATTAATAATATTTTGAGTTCCTAGAGTTGTTACTTTAATGCATACTTTTATTGCGTTTTTGAAATTACTTATGTTGAAACATGATTAACACCGCAACGTCTATTCATCAATAATTGTAATAAAAAAATTAAAAGAAAATAAGATCATACAATTTGGTACATATGCAAATGCTTGTCGTAAAAAAGCGCATGAAAAAGACTTAACACAAAACTGTAACACAGATCGTTGTACCATTTGCTCGCAATTAAACCAGATTTTTACAAAAAAAAAGCAGGTTAGTGTCCCGTGTATGTTTTGTAAAAGGCTTGGGTTCCGCAGCTAAGCCGTTAATCCGGCGGTTAGCCAGCTCACGACGGTACAGCGACACAGCCATACCGTGTAATTGATTTTACACGACTAACTGCGAAGTGCTAACCCTGCTGAGTCTGACGCGAGCGTTGCACTTGACGGCATTCATTGGCACGCACTCGCATGCGTCAAGAACGTAATTGAGTCACTAGGGATGGCCTAAAGACTAGGTTGAAATGTCGTATTAAAATTATTGTTAGTCTACGCAGCGTGCTTTTTCTCTTTACCGCAGCTGGGTGACATTATGTTTGTTAATATAACTTATTTGGTAAGGTTTGGTAGGTCTATACCTATAAGAAAACAAAAAGATCATCTCACCTTGTCAAATAAGTTAACAACAACAGTCGAAGAAACATAAAATTATCCAAAGCACTTTCAAAATGCTGCTACTGTCAAAAGACTCAAATTACACGAAATATCATGTTGAAATATGTACCGCTGTCTGTACAGCGTTAATTTACACTATAAATAACGCAATAGTTATCTAATAAACGAATTAAAGCGATACTCGCTGTACGAGTTTTACAAGGGGTAAAAACACTAACAGCACTCGTCGCTGTCATAAATCATTGTAGTACGCAAACTTAAGTAAAATAAACATGGTGGAAACTAATTAGTGTAGAAAATTCACGTGGGACCAAACAGGGTAATATGGGCGAAGCACAGTTTGATGTTGCGCTCACAAAATTAGGGAAGTTTAGGGCCAAAGTCGCCCTTGCTCGGAACAAGTTAATTTAAACTAGCCGAGTAATTTGCACAGAACCGTGACACTAATTCAATTAGTTACAAGGTATGCAAACAACGCGTGGCCTACACAATTGTTCTGAATTTCACCCCAAACGCATATTATATTTATTGCCGAAAGAATGAAATGTCCAAATACATTGCTTAGACCCATCTACATTCAGCGAATCCTAAGCTCTCACAAAGTTTACCCTTTCCGATAGAAACAAAAACTACATGTAATGATCATCTTAGCAATCGAAATATTGCTTCCTGCGACAAGGTTCGCCATGTCTGATATAACGCAAACTGCCAAAACCTATAAAATAACTGTTACCTCAAATGAACTGTTCAACCTATTTCGATGAAATTTTAATGATTTATAAATTAACTTCAAATCATGAAAATTAAATAAACGACGAATTAATTAAATAGACGAGCGGCAATTTCAAGCTAGTTGTTTCGAATTTTCTGTATTAAAATATAAAGGTATCCATTTTTTCTGAATTCGACATGTTAAAATATTCACGAAGGTGGTTCAATGTGGGCCCGTGTAAGCGTTTAAGAGTTAATATTCTTCTGTAAGACGAGACGGCCAAAGTCTCTCCGAACCACGTAGGGATTTGGGAGGTTAACCCACTTTCTGCAGAGGTAACTTTAATTTAGTTACGATGTTGGTCGTTTGTACCTTTGTCAAATTACACATCTACGTAATTCGTTCGTTGGTTTCTTGTTTATTAACCATGTTGTAAGCGTTACAATTTCACGAATGGCCAAATTGGAATTAGGGACTTATGTTTAGGTAATTAAACTTGTGTAACCTATAATATGAAAGTGTTCATTGCTGATGATAATTTTGATGAATTATTCAGTTTATTCTCATTAAAACTTTAGGCAGCCAACTGTATGTATAATGAATGAAAATACTTTAAGACAATTATGTACCTGTGTCAAGGTTCATTCGTTGTGGAGGGATCAATGACGCTTACCTATTCAGCTTCTTGCTTTGTTTCCTTCACATAATCGATTACGCTTGCTTCTCCAAACCATCAGTCGATAATTGCAAGTTAAAAGTATTTTAAAAAGCATCTACTGAAAACTACAAAACTAGTTTTTTATTTTTAAGTAGGTACCAACAATATTTCACAAACTGCTCAAAGTTTTCATATTATAATTTGTAATCGTATTCACTCTGAGAAGTTTTAATTAATGCGTTAAACTTAAAATTTGTTAGCTATTTTAATTATATTCTTAATAACATAGGTAACTTTTACTACGCCGCAGCGCAAAGACGATTAATAAATAATAATACCAGTCTGTAACTTTGAGTATGAATGTGGATGGCAATTCGAATAGGAGACGAGCAAAGAAATAATGGATGAACTACACATAGTTACATTGCTTTCACAAAAGCCAACAAATCCAATCTCTTCACCACCCTTGGTTGACTGGTAGAGAATGCCTAGGGCATTAAGTCCGCCTTTGTACCTTTTTGTGCGAAAAGTTTAAATAAATAAATAAAGAAGATATGGCTGGAAAGGGAGTGACTACCGAGATTAAAAATAGAGAAGTATGGAAGAAAAAGACATGTTGCGCCGACCCAAAAAATTGGATAGGGGCAGGAGAATGTCAATGACCTGCCTGTAACTGTTCTACTGCAGGGCATATGCCCCTTCTCATGCAGAGAAGGAGGAAGACGGGCACGACGAGGAGAGGAAGAAGAAGCCGATTTATATAAAATTAAATATAAGATACAGTGGTTATTGTATTGGTGGGGTTTTGGCGGCAGAAATTGTGTATGCAATATGCAGTCATCAATATCAACTTTTAAGTTGATTTTAGAATGACTAATATTATTGAAAAATTCATAAAAATGTTTGAAGTTGTAGCGCAAAGTGAAGTTTATGAGTGGGTAATAACGTTGTTTTTCGAAAAACAAATAATATGTGTTTCTTGTTTTGAAAATTGATCGCGAAAGCAGTACAACAGTATACCTATACTCTTGTAGGGACAGTTTCGACAGAGACTTAAAAATACCTATCTATTAGTAGGTAGTATTGCGTCCGTGGCTAAATAACAACAGCCGCACAGGTCGATCGATCAGGTTAAGCTACGTTTGCCGCGGTTGGTTTGTGGATGGGTGACCATCTTTATATAACGAGACCCCTCTGTGCCTCGGAAAGCACATTAAGCCGATGGTCCCGGCTGGCATTCGTGGATCTTTGACAGTCGTTACGGGTAGTCGCAGAAGCCTGAAAGTCTGACAACCAGTCTCACCAAGGGGTATCGTATTACCCAGTAACTGGGTTGTGGAGGTCAGATAGGCAGTCGCTCCATGTAAAATACTGGTATTCAGCTGCATCCACTTAGACTGGAAGCCAACCCCAACATAGATGGGAAAAGGCTAGGCAGATGATTGCGTAGGCAGGACTTTTCTAAACAAGAAAATAATATTAGCCCTCTCTCTGTTCTGCCTTCTAATTAAATAACCCACTACAATGAAATTAGATAGCCCTTCTTATTTCACTCATTACGGGCAAAGAAAACAAACCATTGTCAACAAACACAATGCTTTTATGAGCCATGAACGGTACGTTTTTTATCTCGAGGCGAAGGGTTTCATCCGCTGTTGGTGTTACAATAAGACTGAAGTCCGGTTCCTGTATTTTATTACCAACCGTTACCTACTCGTTAAATTAAACTAGGAGCCCTTTATTTTAAATCGTCCTCATTTCAATAAAAAAAACTGAGATCAAAACACTTGAAATACACCTCCGATTTATTTGTCTATTTACTTAATAAGAAATATCCTAACTAATCCATACTAATATTATAAATCCGTACTAATATTATAAATTCGAGGGGCCCGTGGCTAAATAATAACAGCCGCACAGGTTGATCGTTCAGGTTAAGCTACGCTTGCCGCGGTTGGTCTGTGGATGGGTGACCATCTTTACATACCGAGACCCCTCCGTGCCTCGGAAAGCACGTTAAGCCGTTGGTCCCGGCTGTCATTCGTGGATCTTTGACAGTCGTTACGGGTAGTCAGAAGCCCGAAAGTCTGACAACCGGTCTTACCAAGGGGTATCGTATTACCCAGTAACTGGGTTGTGGAGGTCAGATAGGCAGTCGCTCCATGTAAAATACTGGTATTCAGCTGCATCCGGTTAGACTGGAAGCCGACCCCAACATAGTTGGGAAAAGGCTATGCAGATGATGATGATGACTAATATTATAAATTCGAAAGTAACTCCATCTGTCTGTCTGTTACCTACCCGAAATGTTGCATATAGGTTGTCAGGTGTACAGAAACCGACATAGGGTACCTTTTTTCCCGAAAAAAAGTGCTGTTCCCGAGGAAAAAACAATAACGTAATTATGATAATAGATGGTGCCACGTGTCTTTCGAATAAAAAACAGGACACCGTCTGTCGGTTCAGCTAGTTATGATAATAGTTATGTTATTTATAATAACAGATGACTTTTACCTTAAAGTGTCGTGCTAAGATTTGGGTTTGGTATCTGCACTATACTTCCCGTGGGTGTCGTAAAAGGCGACTAAGGGAGACCGGAGAATGGGCAGCAGCGTTCTCTATGCATTACACCATCATACCATACTGCGATCGCCAACCCGCCTGCCAAGCGTGGCGATTATGGCAAACCCCCTCCAAAATTGGGGGAGGTCTATGTCCAGCAGTGGACGTCTTTCGGCTGAAATGATGATGATTATGATCTGCACTAGTACATATATGAATTTTCCTATACCCATTAAAAATCAAAAGTCATTTATTCAATCTAGGCTGAGAATCAGCACTTTTTGAACGTCAACTTTATATAAGACACGGGACCAAACCGCTCAACCTTCACCACTTCCTAATGATTGAGCTAGGAAGAAATGGCGCAACAGTCACCCCAGTAGCACAGCTGTCTATCCAGTTAGAAGAACTTTGATTCTATTCAACAATAATTAATTAACATTACGACACTACAAAACATTAAATTATATAAGCTAACATTTAAAATAATAATATGTAGGTGTATATGAAAAAAGAAGCAAAAGAATCATAGGGCATCAAAAAATTCGTCCACATCGCTGTCAACAGGAACAGGCTGGCAGCATTGCCACGTTGTATGGCGATGCTAATTCTTTGGCAAACATTAAGTTAAATTATTTGGCATATGTCAGCTAGCACACGCCAATATAGCTACAAAAACATTGAAAACTACCTCAAGCAGAAATAAATAATGAAAACGTACATAGAACTTTATACCTATATAAAAGTCTATTTTTTTTTTTGGGTGGGACATCATCAAATGACCCCTCCCGCTCTGGGCTGAGCGGAAGGGAGTGTCAGATTCTTACTGACTAAAACCCACCCGTGTTCCTTCAGTTGCCTGTGCCAGGGGCCACGGTATCTCTTTCGAACAACCCGCGACCCTGGCGGGACCTATATAAAAAAACTACCTATCTCAAGCAGAAATAAATAATGAAAACGTACATAGAACTTTGTACCTATATAAAAGCCTCCAGGCATAAAAGGCGTACTGTGTTAGGAGAAAACTCAATAACGGAATTTTGGTGTTACTTTACAAAAACTTTTAACTGAGATTGAAATCGATTCCTCGTTTAAGCGGAAGAAACGTTCCCGGGGGAAATTAAAAATAATCGTTTGGGTATCGTCCCAGGTAATACTTATATTGTAAGCGATTACTTTAATATATTAAGTAAAGTTAGATAAATGGTAAACATTGAAGTCCTTTTTAATAAAGGGTCTGCAGGGTGAGTTATATTGAATTTATAAAATGATATTTAAATATTTTATAAATTGATTCGCAAGCTTGGAAGATTTTTGAGCGGTCGACACTTATAGCAATGGTCGATTATAGTAAAATTTATTTTTATTTGAAATGGGTTTGCTCTTGACTCTAGTCTAGGCCAGATATGACAGAGACAAAGTCGACGATGGAGTGAGCTTACCTAGAAGAAGCCTGTTCACTCTTACTTTGAAGAGATTCGGGTTGTATGCGCTCGCGGGTTGTATAAATACTGCAATATTGAAAGATTTCAACGTAATATATATTCTTCTGTAGACAGAGTTGAACAAGATTGGATTGTTAATTCATAACTAGACCTTAAAAACCGAATTCGCGTTAAAAATCTGCGCATAAACCTCCTCATCCCTATTTACTTGTCCAATAACATCTTCGGTAGCTTCTGTTATTTTAAGCTCGCGTAAAAAACCTAGTATTTCTCTTTTCAAACCGAATCAAACTTTGCTAAGTTTGATTAAAACCAGAAAGTTTTGTACCTTTGTATACGAACTTCTTACGAAGTTACAAACTCTAATCTACATTAAATCCTGGCTATGTACACTAGGGTGATCAAAGCAAGTCACTGGGAACATTGTAGTTTTGTTCAGGCCACTAAAAGGTCACTATAAATTTTTAATGATAACTATTTTCCAAGAAAAGCGAATCGTATTATAGTCCTCGGGTCAAGTCGGGTCTCCTAAAGTGACCGGAGAAAAGTGTCCTTAAATAAATAAAAAACAACGTAGCAACAGGCCTTTGTGCTACGAGATTGGCTACGAGCAACTACGAGTTGCTACGAGTTACAGCTACGGGTGCTACGACCGGAACAGAAATGCATTTATCTTGGAAAATGTTACAATTAAGTCAAACAATGAACTGGTTGTTATTCATATTAACTGAAAGTGATGACAGTTTGTTTTGAATTTTATTATTTTGAATTCTATTAATATTAAAATATGCTGTTCGTAACAGAGAAAGCAAATAAAATAGGTATTTTTATTCCTAACGTCCACATTTGTTTTCGGAAGTGAATTAAACAAAATTAAAAAATTAACACTGTGTTAACAGTGATATATCACAAGAGCTAGTCTACCCCATATGTCTATCCCATTCATCATTTTACTTTGGATAAGTAGCAGACGTCCAATAGCCAAAGGGAGAGTGCATTAGTCAATGAACGGTATGCAATCTGTCATTACATCAGAGAGATTGTATCAGCTTTGTAGCATCTCCATTCGGTGCCAAACGTGGTTTCAATTAGCTCTTTGTGTACTAATTGTGTCTTTGCTTATCCCGTGAAGTATCGTAATCCTGGCTTTAGATACGGCAATGGGTATTAGGAAGTGCGAAATGCTTCTTATACTCTTAGAGAACTAGTTTAGATTTTGTGTTAAATATACTAGATTTTTGTTCTTAGTACTATCAGTAGGAAAATTGCGAGTGATTGTCAGCTAACAAACATGCAATTTTGATAAAATCTAGGGGAAACCAAATAGGTATTACGGGTTTAGAATTGATGTGTATTGTTGTGTAAGATCGTGCCGACGTAGGTATCTTGAAACAATTAGGAATTAACAACCATTTCTATCAACTATATAGTAATAGCGGGGATTAACTATGTAACCTGAAATATTAAATTCGGATATCCGTCTTTCCCATAATACGGATCAATCCCCGATCACATAATTCAATTTACTTTATCCCTTGCCGAGAAAATGGCTGTGTATTTTCGTCGATAACTAAGTTAATAATTTTTGATGACGCCATCACTTCTTCGGAAATCAATTGCCATTGAACGAAATTAATACCTTCTCCTCCGTTGCGTTACTAAGCTAAATTGTGTTTGAAAACTTTATGGTCTCGAACTGAGTTTAGGTGTATTCAGCTGCGCATGTGAGCAATTTACAAATTGGCCAAAGGCAGCGGTCAAACTGAGTTTAGAGCTAGACCCTGTTGTGTTGCCGGCGACTTCGGCACTAAACCTAATTGAAGATTAATAGCCGTATGAGGAGGCAGATAATCGAATCAGACGATTATTGAACACTCACGTCCAGTTTTGAATATAAATATTTGAATAGAATATTGAAAATAAAAATATAATAACCCGTGAAATGTCCAGGGGTTCACAACAGACGCGAGATCATTCGATAAGGGGCTGAGCGCGGGAAGACTGCGATGTGAGCGGTTACCCAATCCTAGACAAATATTTGAAATATCAAGCAAACCATAGGGAAAAGAGAAAACATGATGGCAGCTATATCACACATATAATAGAGGGTTATATCATCAAAATCCGATCATTGGGGAATATTAGGGATGCCCGTGTTCTGAAGTGGGTAACCTGAAGAAAATTATGAAAATAATTTCTAAGATGCTATTTAACTGATTTTGTACTCATCTATGATTATTATGTTATATTCATTTTTGACCTGAAAAAAGTGCAATTAAAGAAAATACGAAAATGATTTTTGGAATAAGTAGCAAAGATTTTGAATACGTCGTAATTTTGGTGTACTATAAAATTTGAAATCCATCTATCATAATAAACAAAACGAATAACTATTGAAAAATATTTTAAGGTCATCTATTTTTATATCCGTTTGATAGCAATAAGCAATTCAGACGTAAGTCAGGCAGAAATGAAACCTCTTTGAAGAATGGCAACACATATATCTCAGACAGCGAATTCGTTCTGAATAGGTGGAGCCGACACCTCCTGCCATCATCTCCCCGAGTAGATGCAATAACGGCAACGTCGCCAAGATATGTGACCCACTTGATCATCTCAACGTCACACACTTGAAGGAAAAAGGTAATAAGGCATTACAGCCTATATATTATACGGGCTACGTATTAATTAGGGTAATGTGTATAATATCCGGATAGTGGTTAGGACATGGTATCATTTTTTATATGTGGTATACGTTACTTTAGTTAATTAATAGTTGCGGTTCGGGCAGACATCGACGTTCTCAGTCATTGAACTATGTTATCTACGACGATCACTAAAATTAATTTGGTGAAATGGAGTTTAACTTATACCTAAAATAACCATCAATATCAAGTCATTTTAATGGCAAATATAAGTACAGGAGAGCCAAATCACCCCTATGTTTTTAAAGCAAATCTGACTCTATAAATAAAATCACTTGCCAACTTCTAACAGTCAAACATACTTCTTATACTGATATCACCCTAACCGTTTCCCCCCCACTTAACCCTTCCAGGGGATGACAAGCAGCTAATGCACTATGTTTTCCCCTCCAGCTCAGTAAGGGGTAATGTGACGTAATAATGTTAACATTCTTTATTATTTTTTCCAGTTGTTTTGGACATTTTTCGCATTGCCTGTCCATTATCAATAATAGGCACATAAATCACTTAGCGCAAAGCATTACCTTGAGTGAAAGAGCTCCAAGCTGTCATTACTACTCCGAAATGAAAGTCGTAACAAACATTTAACAAATTATATTCATTTATTTAGGTGATTTGCCAGCGGCAACATAAAGTACCGTTCTGTATAAAATGGATGTTTATTAAAATTTTCTATTAGTTCTCGGAACATAATCTCAAACAATTTTTAATAAAGCATACTAAGACTTATTATTTATAGTAGTATAATAAACGGAGATTTTTCTTAGAATTGTTATATTTAATAAAATTTCAATAAGTTTATCAGAAAAGGAGAGCTTATAAGATCGCTTCAAGTTACGGTAGCACACAAACAATATTAATTTATTGTCAGCGAGCAAACTTCTGCTCCATTTCGCTTTTATTTTACTGCACTTGTGAACTCTAATTAACGTGCAGACAACTTTACAACTGGCTACCTATTAACTACACAAAGTCTTTCAATCCGTTGCGTGATAAGTCACTGTAAACGCAAGAAGCAGACGAAGTATTACGTTTAATTATACAGTAACAAAGACTTATGCTGCTTATCAGTAACCACTCCAACTTAACAGCTATGAACCCCAGGGCCTTCTGTGTACAAATTATATCGTTCCACACTTTAATGGATACGGTCCCGATAGAAACGTGTTTTGTGCAATTTGATATTAACTACGTTTTTTTAATTGTATACAACGCTAGTTTATACGTGGAAGTACGCTTGCATGATATTTGAATCAAGATTTACAAAAAAATATGTGTGGGTCTTGGATTATAGTGAGGAGACATGTATTTCCACTGCTTTATACTGAAGAACACACGCAATACAAAGGACGAGATATAATCGCCTCGTCTTTCTGTAAACGATTGCTTGACAAAAGGCATTACGAATTTTTTTATCTCTCTTATTAAACTCGCCTTTTTTCGATTACACCTCACGTTCTAAAGGGGCATTATCTACACGCATAATATTCCTTTACCTAACTCAAAATAGATCGGAATGTCAATACTCTCAGGTAACGCTACTTGTTCACGTAAAGCTAATAATGTAATTCGATCATCTTTTGTTCAATATTTACTTCCTCCTCGTGCTGAATACCTCTAAATTGTGAAGTTGAATGTCTTTTGAATGTATGGCTTTATGTGTGAAACGGAGTCAAAGAGAGAGATATCGAGAAGTGCTCTGTGACGCCGCCCGCGCCGCCCCGCGCCCGCGCGCGGCTACGTGAGAGATGGCTTTCAATATCAAATTGAATTCCGCGGTTCATTGATTTTCAATTTGTTAGGGAGTACTCTCATCGTTTACCATAGACACACTGGAGATCCGACTATTGTAAATCTTCCGAAAATTTTTCACGACGAACAGTCGTCCATAACTTTTCTTGAATGCAGGAATTTAGGAGGGTGATAAAGTTTCCGTTTCCCCTTTCAAGGTATATTTCAATTTAATCAGTAAGAGTTCATGTTAAAAAGGCAAGTAACCTCATTCAGCTGGCTGTTTATCTTTCTTAAAAGCTAAGTGGAATGTAAAATAAACTAACATCCGATTTAAAATATGGGATTAGCTCGAAAGCGGAAAACCTTTTACTCTTGCGTTTTAGTCTTTTTAGTAACTTTGTTGAGAACACAAGGTTGAAAAGTTGTGCAGTAATCTTATAGAATATGAAATACTGAGTGGGAATAATAGATAATATAATCCATATTTACTCAGTTGTGAAATTTGCAACTGCTGAAAGTGCTTACAGCAAAGTTTCAGTTGTGATTTAGTTAAAATCCTCAAACTCGTTAAACTTCAACTGCGACTGGGCGACGGGGAGACGTTCCCATTTATTCAATTTAGCGAAATAATTTATATAATGTTAAATATTGAATGTATAAATATATAGCACTAGCACGCCCCGCGGTTTAACCCGCGTTAATTTGAGGAAAAAACCTACTAAAATATATTCCATTACTTTCAGAGTAATTAATTACCCTTATGACCGGCCGCCTGTGGAGTTATTTTAAAACTATGACTATCTCCTAAGATATTCATTGAAATAAAATGATGTCAAGGGAAAGGGTGACTGTACTAATGATGAAATTTGACAGTGGGTCCAGTCGACATATTCAAAATGTGATTACGTCAACTGGACCCGCGGGTCCAGTTCGAGTGGGTCCAGTTGACCAAAGACTCAGGTACTTTAACCGTTTACGCAGCGTACGCAACGGAAACTCTCAAATGGAATATTTTTTCCCGTTTTTGCAACATTTTTCATTTATGCTTCGCTCCCGTTAGTTGTAGCGTGATGTTATATAGCTTAAAGCCTTTCTCGATAAATGGACTATCTAACACAAAAAAAATTCAATTCGAACCAGTAAGTTCTTGAGATTAGCGCGTACAACCAAACAACAAATAAACAAACTCTTCAGCTTTATAATAATAGTATAAATATTCTTTAATATTTTGTTGTTAACTGCTGGGTACATTTCAACTTAAATAATTAAAAATAAAAGGTACGTTAGTAAAATCCTCCTAGAAAATTATTTCCTGGTACCAGATATAGGTATATCTAAACGATAGTAACAAGACAAATACCTAGTTACAAAACAAAGAAAGGACAATGGTGGGTCGGTTTTTGTCTCAATATTTTTTCAGACATTAACCTTTGCAAATGTTTTATGTCAGTCCACCATTCGGAAGGGTGGAGCCGAGCCAAAAAGCCATGTCTGTTAATGACAATTAATGACAAAAATATCATTAGCTTTGCAGCTGTATACACAATCGGCTTTTATTTATCAATAACGTTGCAAAGAAAGTAGATTTCGCCCTAAACATTTTGTGGAAAGGAAATGTGTGTTTCCCATGATTTATATCCCGAATAGGGGCGTGAGGTGGCCGGCTCATATGAAGCCGGCTGCCCGCTGGCGATAAGCTGAAGCCTTTCTATACACACTAAGAAAGAAAATAAACAAGTTCCCTCACAACCTTACGCTCCGCCAATAATCTCGGAGGGAACGAATAACATTGGGTCGTTATATAACTCTTATTACAGACGCAACATTCACGAAAGTATCGCTTTAAGTGCCTATAAACTACGAACTCTATAAAAAGAAAAGGGGTTTTCAATTAGACTGTAGCGCTCTTTGATTTTTTATATCTTATAGTACCTATATTAACTGATCGAGTTTCGCGATCCCTTTATTGGTTTACGATTCCTCTGAAGGTGCGGTTGTACCAAATTATCGATCAGCTTTTCTAGTTTGTGAACAAGGACTCCTTGTTCCTTATTTTCAAAAGTCGTTGTAGAATTAGTATTCAGTTAGAACGACTTAGCTGCGCCTCACGGCTTCACCCGCCTTTATTATCCTTGCCGTCATTAGTCTTGATCCCGTAAGAATATTGGGATAAAAGTATCCTTTGTCCGTAGTCCAGGTCATGGTCTACCTATGTGTCAAATTTCATCTAAATCCATTCAGCCCTTTAGCGTGGTCGCGTAACAAACAAACACAAAAAAAAACAAATCTTTTCTCTTTATAATATTAGTTTAGATAAACCCATTCCTGAAATCTACTAACCCCTAAAATACACGGTAAATTGATCCCCATTATATAAATACTTTGCGTGTTTAACACCCTGAAAATGATAAACATACCTTCGGATACATAAGCACAGGAATTCAGGGCAATAAATCAAAAGCAATAACTATCCGTTTTATCTGATCCCAACGAGTTTTATTGCTTTATAAAATTTTATAACGAGAAAACTAATCCAATATTTTCTAGATACGGTGAGGCAAAGAAATACTTCTTATATTGTGAGTCTTCTAAGAACGTCGGGTAGAGTACCAATGTTTAATATAAATTTGTCTGAACACACTAAAACACAATTTATTAGCCATTTTAGGCTTAAAGTTTATTCAAGCCCTAATTTATCGCATGAAATAAATTAATCTGTCTTTTCAGACCTATTTAAGACCTCGTGTCAGTAAGGTACAGTGGCCAGGTTGCCATTAAGCTACCCGAAACTGTCAAATTTTCCCAATCAACTTTGAACCTTATGTTTTAGGGATAAACTAGAAAATCTATTAAAGAAATTTGACAGATTGTAGTATCTTGAAGTGCTGCCGTCTGTACTTGTGGTATCAAAATTAATGAAGAACAAAAACCACACACTTGTTTTATTAATGTTGAAAATTCAAGAGACAAAAGAAAATAATATAGTGTCGTCAACAGCCAGTAGTATCGATATTACAGTATATTCACACCCTTATCTGACATTAAACGAATTCTAGGAATTCCAACCTGTTTGGCAACATTGCACAATAGTGTGCGACGTTATATCTAATTATATATCGATACACAGGTTCATTTAGCTTTACAACATCGACAAATAGTGATGGGATATGCAAGCAGTCAAGACCAAACGGTAAATAGATCATTCACACTAAAAACTCCAGGTTTCTCTGTGAGAGCTGCAATTACTTAGGTACACACATCTGTTGCTCGAGCAGATATTTGTGTAAATCAGAGATTGGATCTTATACATAGTTGAACCTGAACAGATGGACGCTAGGCTACAGTGTTGCACCATTAAATTCATAGTTTTCGTACAAACTTCGCGCTGCTTGCCTAGCTACTATTTTGCCCTCTTTAGGAGCGTTGGACATTTTTTGAGATGGGAAAAAGCCATTGAACTCGAGTCACTGTTACCGTAAGCGACAAAGCGCGTGTTTTGTTTATAAGACGATTAAAAAAATACTCGCTTCGGATGTGTTCGACTGTCCTCGGGATGTACTCCGTTTTAATATATATCCGATATGTCAGTGAGTGATGGCAAAGTATTCTGTTTGTGTTTTGTTTTCACTTCTGCCGGCACTCCCGGAGTGCCACTGTTATTTTTTTTTGTCGTGTTTTTGACCAATCAAAGAAGCCACTGTCACATCAACACACAAAAACTGCGAACTTCCCTTTCCAATTACATTAACACAAAGATTTCACTGGAAAATTAATTGTAAACTTGGAACCACCCGTCATAAAAGAAAAGCTTTAACAAATTAAGGAGTTAATATAAAATAATGTTTCCGTAAATTGTTCAACGCATTATCAGTCTGCTCCTAATAAGCTTAAACGTTGCCAGAATTAAGATGAACGCGGCAAAGTAAGGGTTAAATTGGACAAAAACATTTCTGTGCAGGTGCCTTCTCTGTTATCAATAAGGAGTGCGAACTTGACGGCATGTACCCCAAGTTGTTATGCTAATTCAGCCAAGATATTGTTTATGTCTACCTCTAAATATAATTTCAGTCACACTTGGTTACTTTGCAACTCATTCGAGAGAAGTTTCCCTAAAGCAGGAACTGCCAACAAAATCAACTCTCTGTTTATTAACAGGATACGATCTATTAGTTAGATACGTGTTCATAGAATGTATAGCACATCAATTATAAATTAACCCTATTTCATTATGGATTTAATTAATTGAGATTCCAGGCGCAGCGATATTGATTTGTAATTAACTATCGAGAAGACAAGATGTTATAGTTGTTTCGGGAAGTAGGCAGGCAATCTGTGTCGCGTAGGCCGGGAGCTGACGTCCGGATATCATTTTTGCGGAGATTGCGGAAGTGGCTCTGTAGGTAGACGCTGGAGGGCTGTCGAGCTTGGACAGTGCAGAGCGGTGGTCTTGCTGCAAGTCAGTATTATTGTACATTTACAAAGGGCTGTTGTCTGCCTATATGATTTATTTACATTGTATTTTGAAGATGTTTTAAGATAGTCGGAAGGTAAAGTCACGAGCACTAAATATGTCAACACTTGGCAACTTTCAATTGCGATTTTTTCGTGAAATAGCGAATGCAACGTTGAAATACGACACTTTACACAAACCTATTGGTCCGAAAGTACTTTGTTTGTAATAACATAAAATTTCATTCAAAACTAAAGGAGGAAATCGTTTTTGAATAAAGCCAAGTGTATACATACTTATGCTCGTGACTGTACACAAATAGGTGACAATTTCATCGCAATGTGCTTAATGAAATAAAGTGTTTTAAATGCTGCCGATATACCTCAGCGTATATAAAAGTCATACCTACTTTTTATGACCCGGTTGACTCAGAACCCACGGTTTCTCGGAATACACAGCACCAGAATTGTTTCTGGCGGTGACATTTCCATCTTTCTTTGTTGTGGTAAACACAGTTCATAAATATAATAATTACTTCAAAGAAATAATGACCCTTCAGAACAAAGGAACTTGACAGCCAATTTTGAATGAGATTGAAATTAATATTTTTAAGGTTCCGTACCCAAAGGGTAAAAACGGGACCCTATTACTAAGACTCCACTGTCCGTCTGTCCGTCTGTCACCAGGCTGTACCTTATGAACTGTGATAGCAAGACAGTTGAAATTTTCACAGATGATATATTTCTGTTGCCGCTATAACAGCAAATAATAAAAACAGAATAAAATAAATATTTAAGGGGGGCTCCCATACAGCAAACGTGTTTTTTTCGGCATTTTTGCCTTGTGCTACGGAACCCTTCGTGTGCGAGTCCGACTAGCACTTGGCCAGTTTTTTTGTTTGCTCATTGTACATTTAGGTATACCATGTATGTACAATGTGGGACAAAAGTAATTTTATAATGTTAGCTGGCTGCCATTTGGTTGGAAATTAATAAAAATGGGTTGTTTTCACGGAAAGTTTATTTAAAGGTGTAAAATTTATGACATTTAGGGCTGATTTTTCCATCGCCAGATAATTTTTATTGGAGGAATAAAATTGACGTTTGACAGTTTTTGTATGAAATAACTGTCAAAATTTCAAAATTATTCCTTGAATAAAGTTATTAGTTGATTGAAAAATCAGCCCTTAGGGCACATTCCACCTAGAATAAGTCTTATCCTTTTTTTTTTTTATTTTTTTTTTTTGCGGATGGGAAATCATCAAATGACTCCTCCCGCTCTGGGTGGAGCGGAAGGGAGTGTCAGACTCTTACTGACTAAAACCCACCCGTGTTCCTTCCGGGATCCCTTCTTTTCGCATAATGTTCTTTGTCCTAATATACTTCGGCATAACGATTTTGGCACAATTTGTTTTGGCATAATAATACTTCGGCATAATTTTTTTAGGCATACATTTTATGTTGGCATAATCATCTTAAAGACTAATTTGTTTTAGCATAAATTTGATTCGCATAACGTTAGTAGGCCTAATGTCTATTGGCATAATAATATTTAGGCATACAATCAATTAAATTTAATATGCTGTGCAACAAAAGTTAGTGACAGAACCGAATTGCTGCAAAACCGACTCCACGTAGTCTTGTTTGTCCTACCCCTAGAGTGTAATTTAAAATCGCGTGGGGCCGCCGGAGGCCCGTAGCGCCGGAGCCGTGACAGAAACCCTGCCTGCTGCATGTTGCATGCTCGCCTGAATGCTGCATGCTTGCTTGTTTGCTGCATGCTTGCTTGCATGCTGTATGCTTGCTTGCATGCTGTATGCTTGCTTGCTTCATGCTTACTACAGCGAAAAAAAACCCAGAAAATTGTTCAATACGTTATATCATATTAATATGTTATATATTACCTGATTCAGGAGATATGGATTTTTTCAAACGTCGAAATAAATTGGTATATCCTCTTCGGGCAAATATATGCTTTAGGATATTATGCTTAAAAAAGTTATGCTTTAGAACTTTATGCTTAATAAATTTATGCTTTAGAATATTATGCTTAATCATTATTATGGTTAGAGAAATTATGCTTAAAAAAATTATGCGTAAGCTGTTATGCGTAATTATAATATGCGAAAATATAATTATGCCAAACAAAATTATGCTAAGTAAGTAAATTATGATAAGTTATATTAGGTCTTAAAATTTTATGCAAATGGATAGGGAACCGTTCCTTCCTTAGCCCTTTATGTTCCGGGCCAGCGGTAACCCTTTCGGACAATCCCGCTGACCCGGCAGGCTTCGGCCAAAATGTATTCTCAGAATAAGTCTTATCCTGAGAATACATTTTGGATTTTTGACAGTTTTTCCATACTAGAACTGTCGGACGTCAATTTAATTACACGAATAAAATATATCTGACTTTGGTGAAATCAGCCCTAAGTCAAAAAAATAATATCAGTCAAACGAGTTAATGCACATGTGTGCTTGTTTACGGCATTTTGAATTGTTGCTCGCAAAACGTCCACCAAATTGGTGATTTCTTCTTCAATGTTCACTTTCAAGACTTGCAAGGTTTGTTGTGTTAAGGTGAGATTTCAGTCTAGCGCCGTCAGATCTGGTGATATGGCCGACCAGTTCAAATTGCCAAAACGGGAGATTACACGGCCCTGAAATTGGTGTTTCAAAATCTCAATCGTTGCATGAGCTATGTGACTGTGTGTATAGCTCCATTGCATTTCCAACTAATTCTCTGTCTACAACATAATAATATGTATCAAATCACAATGACATTATAACGCCATTAGTAAAAATAAAACGTTTTTTTACCCCACTTTGTCTACGTCGCACATGGATTGTCGAATCTGCTGTTTTACATAACCGCTAGCCATTTTACAAAATATGGGAACATTAAAGGCTGATTATGCTACTTGGCTATTAGGTATTTTTAGGACTGACTTTCATAAAACTTTAAAACTTTTATATTGAAATTGTCTTTAAAATCACTGTTTTCACATGAGTTAGGCTCATTTTCACTCATATCACAATTTTTCTTACATCTGTTCGGACGGGGTTCCTTCTATTTGGCAGAATCTTGATACTCCGATTTTTATTTGGCATAACTCACATGGCATAATCTTATTTAATCGAATATTTTTAAGGCATAAAAATTATTTAGCATAACTTTTGTTTGGCAGAATATTTACGTGTCCGAATTTACAATGGCATACTTTTATCTTGGCAGAATTTTGTTTCGCATAATTACCTTTGCCATAATTAATATTATGCATAATTTTGTTTAGCATAACATTTATTTAGAGATACGATTATTTGGTATGGGTGCATATTTGAACATCAAAAATTAAAATAGATGTATCTTCTTGTAAAAATTAGTGTTCAAAACATCAAAAACTTATAATATATACGTGTCATAAAAAGTCAATACGTTGTGCTGCAAAATTTTGTGACAGAAACGAATCGCTGCGAAACCGACTTTACGCAGTCTTGTCTGCCCTACCCCTAGAGTGTAATTTAAACCCGCGTAGGCGCGGAGGGGTAGGGCGGCCCGCGAGCTGAGGAGCAGGTGGTTTGAAGGCCCGCCACCGCGGCTGAGGCTGGCCGGCGAAGCCGGCCAGCAAGCCGAAGCTGCGGTGGTGAGCGTTAAAACCATCTGTGACGATAAGCTCGCGTGGCGCCGCCCAAACCCCGCAGCGCCGGAGCCGTGACAGAAACAATGCTTGCTGCATGTTGCATGCCTGCTTGCATGCTGCATGCCTGCTGCATGTTGCATGCCTGCTTGCATGCTGCATGCATGCTGCATGTTGCATGCCTGCTTGCATGCTACATGCATGCTGCATGCATGCTGCATGTTGCATGCCTGCTTGCATGTTATATGCCTGTTTGCATGCTACATGCATCATCATACATCCAAGCCGACAATATTTTTGTAATTAGCATTTAGGTTAGGGTAGGTTTTTAATGACTATCGATATAAAATGTATGCCAAAAGACGATTCTGACTGTGAATTTTCTGCGATATAATGGTTCTGCTTTTTAATTATTATGGATATAAACATTATGCCTAAAGATGATTCTGACTAACAAAATTATGAGTTTTGAATGTATGACAACTGAGTGTATGCGAAATGATTGTCTGCGAAATGAAGTTTATGCTATCCGTTGTTATGCAAAACAATATTATGACGTAAAAAGTTCTGCTATAAAAGGTAGACCCGTTCGGACGCTATTATTGTTATACATACAGAGCCACGAGCGTCAAAATGTTGGACTAAATTCTACAATCTGACGTTTCATTTCCCGCTGTTTTACATAACTTCTAATCGTTGAACCGTTGTGGTGTTTACGTTGTCGTTGTTATTGTTAAATTGTTGTTGTCAAAACGTTTATGTTATTCTACGTGTTAGAGTTCAATAATTTTATTATGGAAAACCGCTAAACGTCATTCAGCTGTTTCACGTAGCGGAGCTGTTTTGTAAAATGGCAAGAAGTTATGTAAAACAGCGGATTTGATAATCTGTGATACATACAGAAAGGCCGAGCAAAACAAGTTTTGAAAGAAAAACTTCGACATTCTAGAGCGTCTTCTTTGTCAATCATACAAACTAGTGTGACAGACTTTCTCTAAATCTCTATGTGACATATAATAGAAACTAATCTACTTGGTCCTCACACAATCTGAGAAAGATAATATCAGGACTTTAAACTCTTTAAACTCTGGAGACTGTGACCTCTGATTTAGTTTCGGTGTTTCATCTCAGACTAATTGGATAGGAAACACCGAAATCATTTAGATAATGTTTGTTGAAGCCAATTTACAGAATAAATATCATTTATCATTTAAAGGCTGGAAATACCTATAAAACAATATGAATTGTTGATGTGTGTATTCGTATACCTACAGCAATTAGTTCTAGGTCATAATGCCGAAATAGAGCAAAACATTAGTATAATTAATCGCTGAAATGCAACCTAATCTCTCAGGGGAATGACGGGAATCGCCCCCTCCCCCACTTGCCCGAATAACCCCCTAATGCATGGTTAAACTGTTAGGCAATAGATTAGCCTAACACCAAGTGTACTGAAATATTAAAGAGGCGAGATAATTTGAGTGTGGAGCTGTCTAGTTTTCTTTGAAAAATACTCGTTTGAGATGGCCATACATTTGAATTATTTGTGGAGATGCTAGAAAGCCATTTTGTTTATTTAAGTGAGTTAATTCGTATTTGATGCCTACATTTAAAAGTGCTTTATTAAATTTATCGAGTAAAGAGTTTCTGATGCTGCAAAATTAATTTAGATTTTCGTGATTGCTGCGTGGTAGTTAATTACGCAATTAGGGTGCCGGTTGAAAGAATGAAAGAAAGAAAGAAAAAGTATTTATTGCGACTCGTACAGGAAGATCACAAACTAAACTAGTTAGCTAGCTGGTTGCTAGTGAATTTAAGGCATAATAGTTTTTGCTACTTATACGATAAGTTTTTACTAGTAAAAACATCACGATTTTACGTTGCCATTGACTATATATTGACTCAAAATCTAACTACCTACTTGTAGACACGTTCGCAATTTCCTTTGACATACCTACTCGTGGTGGCATATCAAATTTAAATTGGCACTGTCCAAACTTAAAAAAAAACAAACTCAATTAAAATTGTTGGCGCTTTCTTTAGATCCAAGGTCAACATTGCAATGAGAAATACCGCAGATACCTTTTTAAGGAGTTCAAGGTAAAAATTCTTAAAAAAATAACAAGATACCTACCGTCAATAAAAATTCCGGTGGAATTTCATTACGTCCGGGAAAATTATTGGGCACAGAAATGACTTCGTTCACACTTCTGTACTTCACTGTACCTGCGGTGTTCTTTTATTGTAGAATAGAAACTGCAATATTCACAAGAACAGACTGAAAAAGAAACAAGATTTTTTCATGTTTTCAAGATTCAATTTTCCTGGAAACAAAAAAAAAAACACTTTTTATGATTTTAAATTATGAAGAACTTGTTTATTTAGATAGATCTTTCTCCATAATGTAATATACCAAACAGATATACGGCTGTCGGTCTTGATAGATAATTCTGTTATGAATATAAACATAATATCGAAATAGACTTGTATCAAATATTCTTTGACGACAAACCCAATAGGTACATACCGGTTAGACACCTTTAACAGGTACGTACCGATTGGGTTTGTCGCCCTCTATTCGATATTTTCTCGTTTCTATGGCTGAAAGGTCAGACGTCTACTTAATTCCATTGAAATTACACGATTAAGCTTCTAGGCTCGTAAACAGTTCCAATAGACTTTATATGTTATGTATTTATTTCTAAGAAAAAGATGTTGGTATCTAATAGTAATCAGGTTATCATCATCTGCCTTGCCTTTTCCTAACTATGTTAGCGTCGGCTTACAGTCTTACCTTATGCAGCTGAATACCAGTATTTTACATGGAGCGACTAACCTCTAACCCCTTACTTCCCGTGGGTGTCGTAAAAGGCGACTAAGGGTCTTACCGGAAAATGGGCAGCAGCGTTCTCTATGCATTCCACCATCATACCATTCTGCGATCGCCAACCCGCCTGCCAAGCGTGGCGATTATGGCAAACCCCCCCCAAAATTGGAGGAGGCCTATGTCCAGCAGTGGACGTCTATCGGCTGAAATGATGATGATGATGACTAACCTCCACAACCCAGTTACTGAGTAACACGATACCAAACTATATATATTATACTAATACTAATCAGTTATCATCATCATCTGCCTAGCCTTTTCCCAACTATGTTCGGGTCGGCTTCCAGTCTTACCAGTAATCAGTTATATAATTGAAAATATGACAAAAATTTAAATGGCTACCGCATGGAGAGTTGACTATGGAGAAAGACAGGTTTTGGAATACTCTGAAACAGATGAAGAAGGCTTTAAACTCAAAAATAGACGAGCAAGGGTTGACTAGGAAGAAATAGAAGAGTGGCAGAAAGAAGTACTTGACGATCCAGAACCTAGGTAAATTAATGGAGATTTTTAATACGCAGTGATTCGACTTGTAAGGAGAACTTGTACGTCGGAAGACAAACTTTCTCATGCACTGTACCAATTCAGCAGTGCGATTTTGATAATATTAAAATATATGTGTGAGTGCATTGGAAAGCATGGATGCTTTGAACTACTAGTAAAAGGAAATATATAGTGTATGCATTCTGTATACTGGATATACTTGTGCAGTGCTAGTGAAATTATGCATTTTTCAGAGGCACAATGGCAGCGAACACTTACACCAAGTACTAACAATTTCACGGACTAAGCTCCACAAATGTAGCTCACTTTTCTTTGGTAAGTATACAGCTCAAACGACCAAATTGTTTTAACCCTCGCTTTAAAGGAACTCTGAGTAAGAAAATTGCATCATCTAAAGATTCAGGAGTAAGCGGGCTTAAAAATCACGAAAGGGAGAATTGGTACGGAACGCGTTGATTTTGACAACGCGCCCCGCGCCGCGGGATTATCGTAAGCAATCTTGATTGTGACGCTAATTGTGCGCTGGGAGATTGCGCGCGCACTTTTATCATAAACCCGGACTTTCGGATCAGTGTTACTGAAATAAATTCAATATCTACAGCGTTGTAAATTAACTTGTTCGATATAATGCAAACGGGAATATTTATGTCACGCGGGACAATGTTATGTCAGCCGAATATAATGGTTGGCGGAATATATTTTTTTTGAAGTACCGTTTTCGTTTTTCTTTGTTAAAAAAATGACTTGATTCCCATTTTCCATTCAAGTTGCAAATTCAGAATATAATAAACGAAATAATTGAATATCTGGAAACGGCTTTCAAGCAATTATCGTAGAGGTATTAAGATGGAAGGGTTGGTATCTACTCCAGAAATTATGTGGGTAGACATGTGGGTACGACCTAGCTTGAATACGCCAATGCCGAAGTGGCGCAATTAGCTGGAAATCGTGTACTACATTGGAATTTGACGACTGATTCAGTTATTATATAACTGTGTAGTACGTAAGGATTGCGTTAGTATATACATTTAAACAGAACAATGCTAATTAGAGGAGAATATTATCGGTTAACAATTAATGCAAGCAATAGTAGTATCTTATTGGGAACATCTCTGTTATCGATATTCCATTCCCTTTGTGATGATGTGGCCGTGTGCTGAGATTGTTGTTCGCAGTACCTAGACCATGTTTAGCATTAGAATATTTGGACTGACCTGGTATAATAAATTTTCAATTATCACACTAATATTATAAAGGCGAAAGTTTGTGAGTGTGTGTGTGTGTGTGTTTATATGTTTGTTACTTCTTCACGTTCAAACGGCTGGACCAATTTTGATAACATTTTGTATGGAGGTAGCTGACACACTGGATTAACATATAGGCTACTTTTTATCCTAATATTCTTACGGTATCAACACTTACGCAGGTGAAGCCGCGGGGCGCAGCTAGTTCTTAATATTCCTGAGTCGATCCCGTGGGAATATCGAGATAAAAATATCCTATATGTTAATCCAGGGTGTCAGCTACCTCCATACAAAATTTTATTAAAATTGGTGCAGCCGTTTGAGCGTGAAGAAGTAACAAACACACACACACACTCACAAACTTTCGCCTTTATAATATTAGTGTGCAGATTTGGATGGGCACACGGATAGACCATGGCCTGGGTTAGGGACATAGGATACTTCACATTCCCGTATGATAATTTCACACCTACACCACTGAAATGATCGTCATGGGCAAATAGGTAATCTGAGGCCCGGAGAAGTAAATGGGCTACTTTTCATCCTGGATGTTAGTATTAAATAAATATGAAATACATTATACACGAAGATGAAGTCGCGGGTAAACAGCTTGTGGGAATGTAATTTTGAATAATTTCAAGACCACTATAATTTTAGTTGAAACATTTGATTTTCCAACGAGCTTGTATACATAGAAACAATGCGTAGTCAGATAAGACCTCTCATCTATCTACCAACAAGGCTTCATAGTCTATTCAAATACAGCAGAACAATAGCAGTTCAATACGAACGGTTGTATTATGAGCGCACTTTTTGCAATCTACCAAGAATTGAGTCAAATGCCAGACAATATTGTTTGTACTTTTTATTTATGGAGGCTATAAAGGCTTCGTTAAAATCTGAATAATCAAATCAACATGAGATATTTTTTAAATAGAGAGAGATTTTTGCATCTGCGCAAACGCGCGTCAATGTGAAATGAGTTTCAATATAATCACATCTGCCTGACACATGCTGAGCTGGACTCCCATTTGGTGCAACCTTGAGACCCACACCGCACTGTGTACGTTTCGTTATTAATATTAATTTTATTTTAAGTATTCGTCATAGTGCCACTTTTATTTCGATGTGTTTTTCATCTTGTTTTTATATGCCGACCTTGTTTTCATATTATAATCATGTGGGTAGTTTGGTTATCATCTAATATTGTACTTTTGTGTGTTGTGCTGTCTTTTTGAGTGCGCCAAATAAATGGTTTATCTATCTATCTATCTGCGTGACGCTAGCGCAGGTCTATATGGCGTCAACGCGACGATGACCAACGCCAGAATCAAATGCTGCCTCTTTAAGCCCCGACTTTAAAAGTGAAAACATCACCAGCATTCTTATATTCAATAGTTCAATTATAATCATAATACTCTTGCCCTTATCCCGATCTATAATAAAAAGAAAAAAAAAAATCGATTTTTTCGATGATGGTAAAATTTGCATGGGTTGATCGGATTTTTTTGACCCTTCCGCGAGCAATACTATTTGCACCTCCGATTTTGGTTTTATTTATTCTAAACACTGTGAAATAACATTTGTAAAACAATACTAGTAGATTTCCCCCCTTTGCTTACCCCTTCTCCCCTTTTTTTTGGGCTACGGCAATTTCTTTGCCAATGCCCGTTTGTGACTTTTTAATTGGCAAAGTAATTGCCAATGACCAGTTTGAATTTGTCAATTTTGCGTTGCCAATGCATTGTTTTCACCTAATTACTCATACATTTTGGCGCAACTTTTAAAAAGTGGTTTGGCAATTATTTTGCCAATGGTCGCGAAAGGGTTAATAACTTGCTAAAAGAAAACAGTTGTCAAAAACCGGTTCAAACTCATCATCATCTGCATTGATGATAACTGTAACTCCCCAAGTGAAATCTACCGAGGAGCCAAACAAAATGAGACTTCTGAATTGGACATTGTGAGTACCATCTGATGTTCGCACTTCATCGTAATTAGCAAGCGATTGTACGAACAATGCGATATCATGTCTAATGATTCTGCGGAATCCATCAATACCGAGGTATTGCAAATGTGGGATTTAATCAATATCTGATGTGATTAATCAAAATTCATGCTCAATGAATATTTGATCGCGAATTCTGACGCTATCGAATGTTAATTGAAGTGATCGCATAGAAATATAAAAATATATCTCGAGTGATCGCTATCACCTCATAACTCTTACATTTACTAAAGTCTGCTGTAATCTTTCTATTACTGCGTTTTATTAGACATCGTCTGTCTACAAATATAAAACAAAGTCGGGTTTGTTTCACCCTTTATAACTTAAGAACGGCTGGAGGGATTTTTATGATCTTAGATTTGTTGGATTTGTCTTCGTCTCGAATAGCAGAACAACTATAAAAACATGGGAAAAATTGAAGAAAAAAAAAGATAATTCATTTACTCACACATTTTGTATGAAACGGCTTTTTTGAAGATATCTCGAGAACGGATTGACTGATTTGATCGCGAATTCTGACGCTATCGAATGTTAATTGGAGTGATCGCATAGAAATGTAAAAATATATCTATGAGTGATCGCTATCACTTCATAACTCTTACATTTACTAAAGTCTGCTGTAATCTTACTATTACTGCGTTTTATTAGACATCTTCTATCTATAAAAACAAAGTCGGGTTAGTTACACCCTTTATAACTTAAGAACGGCTGGAGAGATTTTTATGATCTTAGATTTGTCGGATTTATCTCCGTCTCGAATAGCAGAACAACAATAAAAACATGGGAAAAATTGAAGAAAAAAAAAGATAATTCATTTACTCACACATTTTGTATGGAACGGCTTTTTTGAAGATATCTCGAGAACGGATTGACTGATTTGATCGCGAATTCTGACGCTATCGAATGTTAATTGGAGTGATCGCATAGAAATTGAAAAATATATCTATGAGTGATCGCTATCACTTCATAACTCTTACATTTACTAAAGTCTGCTGTAATCTTTCTATTATTGCGTTTTATTAGACATCTTCTATCTATAAATATAAAACAAAGTCGGGTTAGTTACACCCTTTATAACTTAAGAACGGCTGGAGGGATTTTTATGATCTTAGATTTGTCGGATTTGTCTCCGTCTCGAATAGCAGAATAACGCAAACATTTATTTACATAATCTGTGCTAATATTTAAAATAATAATAATAATATGTACATTTATATGAAAAAATAAGTAAAATAATCATAGGGCATCAAAAAATTCGTCCGCATCGCTGTCAACGGGAACAGTGCCCAAAAGGCTAGCAGCATTGCCACGTTGAATGGCTAATGCTAATTCTTTGGCCAAGAAATAGGCCAGCCCTCTGGTCACGTGAAGAGTCGACTAACCGCAGAATAAAACCATGGGAAAAATGGGAGAAAAAAAAAGATATTCATTTACTCACACATTTTGTATGGATTGACTGATTTCGATGGCGATACGAAGTTCGCCGGGTCAGCTATAACTGAAGAGTTTGTTTGTTTGAACGTTCTAATCTCTGGAACTAACGGTCGGATTTTAAAATATCTTATTGCATTTGATATCCCAGTCCTTAAGGAAGGCTATAAGCTAAATTACATTACGCTAGGAGACGAGCAAAAAGAATAAAAGTCAAAAAGAGCGCTAAGCGATAATGCATTTTTTTTTTGATCATTTTCTGGTAGTTTGAGTAATTTATGTTGCCTACCCAAATGTCCTTTCTTTGGTATTGTTCGTCGAATCGTTGAGCTCCTTAAGTTTTGAGTTGAGCTGCACGATTTCTGACATATGCGTGCACTGACTGGACAGGTCCTCTCAATCTGTGTGGTTCTTTCCTCAAAAGACCATCTCAGACATCGATCTACATGGTCTTCATATAACCTGACCAAGATTATGTCTGGACTTTAAAAGAGACTGTGACCTCTGAGTTTGTTTCGGCCTTTCTTCTCAGAGTAGTCAGATAGGAAACGCCGACCTCATCTAGTTTTAAAAAACCATGATTGACGTGTAAAAGTGTTTGTACAAACCTACTTACAAAAATAAAATCATTTATCATTTATCATTTATCATTTATCAGACTGTAGCGCTCTTTGATTTTTTATATCTTATAGTACCTATATTAACTGATCGAGTTTCGCGATCCCTTTATTGGTTTACGATTCCTCTGAAGGTGCGGTTGTACCAAATTATCGATCAGCTTTTCTAGTTTGTGAACAAGGACTCCTTGTTCCTTATTTTCAAAACTCGTTGTAGAATTAGTATTCAGTTAGAACGACCTAGCTGCGCCTCACGGCTTCACCCGCATTAGTCTTGATCCCGTAAGAATATTGGAATAAAAGTATCCTTTGTCCGTAGTCCAGGTCATAGTCTACCTATGTGTCAAATTTCATCTAAATCCATTCAGCCCTTTAGCGTGGTAGCGTAACAAACAAACACAAAAAAAAACAAATCTTTTCTCATTATAATATTAGTTTAGATAAACCCATTCCTGAAATCTACTAACCCCTAAAATACACGGTAAATTGATCCCCATCATATAAATACTTTGCGTGTTTAACACCCTGAAAATGATAAACATACCTTCGGATACATAAGCACAGGAATTCAGGGCAATAAATCAAAAGCAATAACTATCCGTTTTATCTGATCCCAACGAGTTTTATTGCTTTATAAAATTTTATAACGAGAAAACTAATCCAATATTTTCTAGATACGGTGAGGCAAAGAAGTACTTCTTATATTGTGAGTCTTCTAAGAACGTCGGCTAGAGTACCAATGTTTAATATAAATTTGTCTGAACACACTAAAACACAATTTATTAGCCATTTTAGGCGTAAAGTTTATTCAAGCCCTAATTTATCGCATGAAATAAATTAATCTGTCTTTTCAGACCTATTTAAGACCTCGTGTCAGTAAGGTACAGTCGCCAGGTTGCCATCAAAGTACCCGAAACTGTCAAATTTTCCCAATCAACTTTGAACCTTATGCTTTAGGGATAAACTAGAAAATCTATTCAAGAAATTTGACAAATTGTAGTATCTTGAAGTGCTGCCGTCTGTACTTGTGGTATCAAAATAATGAAGAACAAAAACCACACACTTGTTTTATTAATGTTGAAAATTCAAGAGACAAAAGAAAATAATATAGTGTCGTCAACAGCCAGTAGTATCGATATTATAGTATATTCACACCCGTATCTGACATTAAACGAATTCTAGGAATTCCAACCTGTTTGGCAACATTGCACAATAGTGTGCGACGTTATATCTAATTATATATCGATACACAGGTTCATTTAGCTTTACAACATCGACAAATAGTGATGGGATATGCAAGCAGTCAATACCAAACGGTAAATAGACCATTCACACTAAAAACTCCAGGTTTCTCTGTGAGAGCTGCAATTACTTAGGTACACACATCTGTTGCTCGAACAGATATTTGTGTAAATCAGAGATTGGATCTTATACATAGTTGAACCTGAACAGATGGACGCTAGGCTACAGTGTTGCACCATTAAATTCATAGTTTTCGTACAAACTTCACGCTGCTTGCCTGGCTACTATTTTGCCTTCTTTTGAAGTGTAATAATTTGTAAATCTTTTGAAGTGTCTCTTTAGGAGCGTTCGGCATTTTTTGAGATGGGAAAAAACCATTGAACTCGCGCGTCCTGTAAGCGACAAAGCGCGTGTTTTGTTTATAAGACGATTAAAAAAATACTCGCTTCGGATGTGTTCGACTGTCCTCGGGATGTACTCCGTTTTAATATATATCCGATATGTCAGTGAGTGATGGCAAAGTATTCTGTTTGTGTTTTGTTTTCACTTCTGCCGGCACTCCCGGAGTGCCACTGTTATTTTTTTTTGTCGTGTTTTTGACCAATCAAAGAAGCCACTGTCACATCAACACACAAAAACTGCGAACTTCCCTTTCCAATTACATTAACACAAAGATTTCACTGGAAAATTAATTGTAAACTTGGAACCACCCGTCATAAAAGAAAAGCTTTAACAAATTAAGGAGTTAATATAAAATAATGTTTCCGTAAATTGTTCAACGCATTATCAGTCTGCTCCTAATAAGCTGAAACGTTGCCAGAATTAAGATGAACGCGGCAAAGTAAGGGTTAAATTGGACAAAAACATTTCTGTGCAGGTGCGTTCTCTGTTATCAATAAGGAGTGCGAACTTGACGGCATGTACCCCAAGTTGTTATGCTAATTCAGCCAAGATATTGTTTATGTCTACCTCTAAATATAATTTTAGTCACACTTGGTTACTTTGCAACTCATTCGAGAGAAGTTTCCCTAAAGCAGGAACTGCCAACAAAATCAACTCTCTGTTTATTAACAGGATACGATCTATTAGTTAGATACGTGTTCATAGAATGTATAGTACATCAATTATAAATTAACCCTATTTCATTATGGATTTAATTAATTGAGATTCCAGGCGCAGAGATATTGATTTGTAATTAACTATCGAGAAAACAAGATGTTATAGTTGTTTCGGGAAGTAGGCTGGCAATCTGTGTCGCGTAGGCCGGGAGCTGACGTCCGGATATCATTTTTGCGGAGATTGCGGAAGTGGCTCTGTAGGTAGACGCTGGAGGGCTGTCGAGCTTGGACAGTGCAGAGCGGTGGTCTTGCTGCAAGTCAGTATTATTGTACATTTACAAAGGGTTGTTGTCTGCCTATATGATTTATTTACATTGTATTTTGAAGATGTTTTAAGATAGTCGGTAGGTAAAGTCACGAGCACTAAATATGTCAACACTTGGCAACTTTCAATTGCGATTTTTTCGTGAAATAGCGAATGCAACGTTGAAATACGACACTTTACGCAAACCTATGGGTCCGAAAATACTTTGTTCGTAATAACATAAAATTTTATTCAAAACTAAAGGAGGAAATCGTTTTTGAATAAAGCCAAGTGTATACATACTTATGCTCGTGACTGTACACAAATAGGTGACAATTTCATCGCAATGTGCTTAATGAAATAAAGTGTTTTAAATGCTGCCGATATATCGGCAGCATTTAAAACACTTAAAAGACATTTAACATTTAAAAGTAGGTATGACTTTTATATACGCTGAGGTATACCTCAGCGTATATAAAAGTCATACCTACTTTTTATGACCCGGTTGACTCAGAACCCACGGTTTCTCGGAATACACAGCACCAGAATTGTTTCTGGCGGTGACATTTCCATCTTTCTTTGTTGTGGTAAACACAGTTCATAAATATAATAATTACTTCAAAGAAATAATGACCCTTCAGAACAAAGGAACTTGACAGCCAATTTTGAATGAGATTGAAATTAATATTTTTAAGGTTCCGTACCCAAAGGGTAAAAACGGGACCCTATTACTAAGACTCCACTGTCCGTCTGTCCGTCTGTCACTAGGCTGTATCTCATGAACCGTGATAGTAAGACAGTTGAAATTTTCACACATGATAATATGTTTCTGTTGCCGCTATAACAACAAATACTAAAAATAGAATAAAATAAATATTTAAGGGGGGCTCGCATACAGCAAACGTGTTTTTTTTTTCGGCATTTTTGCCTTGTGCTACGGAACCCTTCGTGTGCGAGTCCGACCAGCACTTGGCCAGTTTTTTTGTTTGCTCATTGTACATTTAGGTATACCATGTATGTACAATGTGGGACCAAAGTAATTATATAATGTTAGTTGGCTGCCATTTGGTTGGAAATTAATAAAAATGGGTTCTGTTTTGACGGAAAGTTTAATTAAAGGTTTAAAATTTATGACATTTAGCCTGGGTTGCATCATCTTACTTTAACTTTAACAAACGTCAAAAGTCTGTCAAACTGCATACAAAAATCACCGGTTATGGTTAAAGTTACGGTTAAAGTCAGATGATGCAACTCAGCCTTAGGGCGCATTCGACCAACCTTTTATACCTAGAATAAGTCTTATCCTGAGAATAAATTTTGATTTTTGACAGTTTTTCCATACTAGGACTGTCAGACGTCAATTTGATTACACGAATAAAATATATCTGACTTTGGTGAGATCAGCCCTACCAAACGAGTTGATGCACATTTGTTCTTGTTTTACGGCATTTTGAATTGTTGCTCGCAAAACGTCCACCAAATTGGTGATTTCTTCTTCAATGTTCACTTTCAATATTTGCAAGGTTTGTTGTGTTAACGTGAGATTTCAATCTAGCGCTGTCAGATCTGGCGATCTGGCCGACCAGTTCAAATCGTCAAAACGGGAGATCACACGGCAACGATATTGGTGTTTCAAAATCTCAATCGTTGCATGAGCTATGTGACTGTGTGTATAGCTCCATTGCATTGCCAACTTATTCTCAGTCTACAACATAATAATATGTATCAAATCACAATGACATTATAACATAACGCCATTAGTAAAAAATATGGCACATTCACATTATGACGTTACTTTTACCCCACCTTGTATATGTCGCAGATGGATTGTCGAATCCGCTGTTTTACATAACCGCTAGCCGTTTTGCAAAACATGGGAACATTACAGGCTATTAGGTATTTTTAGGACTGACTTTCATAAAACTTTGAAAACTTTATATTAAAATAAAATTGTCCTTAGAATCACTGTTTTCACTTGAGTTAGACTCATTTTCACTCATATTACAATTTTTCTTACATCTGTTCGGACGCTATTATTGTTATTATGACATACAGAGCCACGAGCGTCAAAATGTTGGACTAAATTCTACAATCAGACGTTTCATTTCCCGCTGTTTTACATAACTTCTAATCGTTGAACCGTTGTGGTGTTTACGTTGTCGTTGTTATTGTTGAATCGTTGTTGTCAAAACGTTTATTCTACGTGTTAGAGTTCATTAATTTTATTATGGAAAACCGCTAAACGTCATTCAGCTGTTTCACGTAGCGAAGCTGTTTTGTAAAATAGCTAGTGGTTATGTAAAACAGCGGATTTGATAATCTCCGATAGATACAGAAAGGCCGAGCAAAACAAGTTTTGAAAGAAAAACTTCGACATTCTAGAGCGTCTTCTTTGTCAATCATACAAACTAGTGTCACAGACTTTCTCTAAATCTCTATGTGCCATATAATAGAAACTAATCTACTTGGTCCTCACACAATCTGAGCAAGATAATATCAGGACTTTAAACTCTTTAAACTCTGGAGACTGTGACCTCTGATTTGGTTTCGGTGTTTCATCTCAGACTAATTGGATAGGAACCACCGAAATCATTTAGATAATGTTTGTTGAAGCCAATTTACAGAATAAATATCATTTATCATTTAAAGGCTGGAAATACCTACAAAACAATATGAATTGTTGATGTGTGTATTCGTATACCTACAGCAATTAGTTCTAGGTCATAATGCCGAAATAGAGCAAAACATTAGTATAATTAATCGCTGAAATGCAACCTAATCTCTCAGGGGAATGACGGGAATCGCCCCCTCCCCCACTTGCCCGAATAACCCCCTAATGCATGGTTAAACTGTTAGGCAATAGATTAGCCTCACACCAAGTGTACTGAAATATTAAAGAGGCGAGATAATTTGAGTGTGGAGCCGTCTAGTTTTCTTTGAAAAATACTCGTTTGAGATGGTCATACTTTTGAATTATTTGTGGAGATGCTAGAAAGCCATTTTGTTTATTTAAGTGAGTTAATTCGTATTTGTTGCCTACATTTAAAAGTGCTTTATTAAATTTATCAAGTAAAGAGTTTCTGATGCTGCAAAATTAATTTAGATTTTCGTGATTGCTGCGTGGTAATTAATTACAATTAGGGTGCCGGTTGAAAGAATGAAAGAAAGAAAGAAAAAGTATTTATTGCGACTCGTAGAGGAAGATCACAAACTAAACTAGCTAGCTAGCTGGTTGCTAGTGAATTTAAGGCATAATAGTTTTTGCTACCTATACGATAAGTTTTCACTAGTAAAAACGTCACGATTTTACGTTGCTATTATTGGCTCAAAATCTAACTACCTACTTGTAGACACGTTCGGAATTTCCTTTGACATACTCGTGGTGACATATCAAATTCAAATTGGCACTGTCCAAACTAAAAAAAAAAACAAACTCAATTAAAATTGTTGGCGCTTTCTTTAGATCCACGGTCAACATTGCAATGAGAAATACCACAGATACCTTTTTAAGGAGTTCAAGGTAAAAATTCTTAAAAAAATAACAAGATACCGTCAATAAAAATTCCGGTGGAATTTCATTACGTCCGGGAAAATTATTGGGCACAGAAATTACTTCGTTCACACTTCTGTACTTCACTGTACCTGCGGTGTTCTTTTATTGTAGAATAGAAACTGCAATATTCCCAAGAACAGACTGAAAAAGAAACAAGATTTTTTCATGTTTTCAAGATTCAAAATTCCTGGAAACAAAAAAAAAAAACACTTTTTATGATTTTCAATTATGAAGAACTTGTTTAGATAGATCTTTCTCCATAATGTAATATACCAAATAGATATACGGCCGTCGGTCTTGATAGATAATTCTGTTATGAATATAAACATAATATCGAAATAGAACTTGTATCAAATATTCTTTGACGACAAACCCGATAGGTACTTACCTACCGGTTAGACACCTTTAACAGGTAAGTACCGATTGGGTTTGTCGCCCTCTATTCGATATTTTCTCGTTTCTATGGCTGAAAGGTCAAACGTCTACTTAATTCCATTGAAATTACACGATTAAGCTTCTAGGCTCGTAAACAGCTCCAATAGACTTTATATTTTATGTATTTATTTCTAAGAAAAAGATGTTGGTATCTAATAGTAATCAGGTTATCATCATCTGCCTTGCCTTTTCCTAACTATGTTAGCGTCGGCTTACAGTCTTACCTTATGCAGCTGAATAACTGAAAAAAATAATAATAATAACTAAAAAATAATAGCTTAACTATATTATAATAATAAAAAATAATAAAAAAGTAAAAAATGGAGCGACTAATCTCCACAACTCAGTTACTGTGTAACACGATACCAAACTATATATATTATACTAATACTAATCAGTTATCATCATCATCTGCCTAGCCTTTTCCCAACTATATTGGGGTCGGCTTCCAGTCTAACCAGTAATCAGTTATATAATTGAAAATATGACAAAAATTAAAATGGCTACCGCATAGAGAGTTGACTATGGAGAAAGACAGGTTTTGGAATACTCTGAAATAGATGAAGAAGGCTTTAACTCAGAATTAGACGAGCAAAGGTTGGCTAGGAAGAAATAGAAGAGTGGCAGAAAGAAGTACTTGACGATCCAGAACGTACGTAAATTAATGGAGATTTTTAATACGCAGTGATTCGACTTGTAAGGAGAACTTGTACGTCCGAAGACAAACTTTCTCATGCACTGTACCAATTCAGCAGTGCGATTTTGATAATATCAAAATATATGTGTGAGTGCATTCCATGCTTTGAACTACTAGTAAAAGGAAATATATTATAGTGTATGCATTCTGTATACTGAATATACTTGTGCAGTGCTAGTGAAATTATGCATTTTTCAGAGGCACAATGGCAGCGAACACTTACACCAAGTACTAACAATTTCACGGACTAAGCTCCACAAATGTAGCTCACTTTTCTTTGGTAAGTATACAGCTCAAACGACCAAATTGTTTTAACCCTCGCTTTAAAGGAACTCTGAGTAAGAAAATTGCATCGTCTAAAGATTCAGGAGTAAGCGGGCTTAAAAATCACGAAAGGGAGAAATGGTACGGAACGCGTTGATTTTGACAACGCGCCCCGCGCCGCGGGATTATCGTAAGCAATCTTGATTGTGACGCTAATTGTGCGCTGGGAGATTGCGCGCGCACTTTTATCATAAACCCGGACTTTCGGATCAGTGTTACTGAAATAAATTCAATATCTACAGCGTTGTAAATTAACTTGTTCGATATAATGCAAACGGGAATATTTATGTCACGCGGGACAATGTTATGTCAGCCGAATATAGGTAATGGCTGGCGGAATATTTTTTTATTTGAAGTACCGTTTTCGTTTTTCTTTGTTAAAAAATTGACTTGATTCCCATTTTCCATTCAAGTTGAAAATTCAGAATATAATAAACGAAATAATTGAATATCTGGAAACGGCTTTCAAGCAATTATCGTAGAGGTATTAAGATGGAAGGGTAGGTACCT
This sequence comes from Mesoligia furuncula, assembly GCA_916614155.1. NCBI lineage: Eukaryota > Metazoa > Arthropoda > Insecta > Lepidoptera > Noctuidae > Mesoligia > Mesoligia furuncula. The sequence goes on along the minus strand of OU744799.1, from coordinate 17,594,071 downwards.
ACTCCAGAAATTATGTGGGTAGACACGTGGGTACGACCTAGCTTGAAAGCAGATATGCCAATGCCGAAGTGGCGCAATTAGCTGGAAATCGTGTACTACATTGGAATTTGACGACTGATTCAGTTATTATATAACTGTGTAGTACGTAAGGATTGCGTTAGTATATACATTTAAACAGAACAATGCTAATTAGAGGAGAATATTATCGGTTAACAATTAATGCAAGCAATAGTAGTATCTTATTGGGAACATCTCTGTTATCGATATTCCATTCCCTTTGTGATGATGTGGCCGTGTGCTGAGATTGTTGTTCGCAGTACCTAGACCATGTTTAGCATTAGAATATTTGGACTGACCTGGTATAATAAATTTTCAATTATCACACTAATATTATAAAGGCGAAAGTTTGTGAGTGTGTGTGTGTGTGTGTTTATATGTTTGTTACTTCTTCACGTTCAAACGGCTGGACCAATTTTGATAACATTTTGTATGGAGGTAGCTGACACACTGGATTAACATATAGGCTACTTTTTATCCTAATATTCTTACGGTATCAACACTTACGCAGGTGAAGCCGCGGGGCGCAGCTAGTTCTTAATATTCCTGAGTCGATCCCGTGGGAATATCGAGATAAAAATATCCTATATGTTAATCCAGGGTGTCAGCTACCTCCATACAAAATTTTATTAAAATTGGTGCAGCCGTTTGAGCGTGAAGAAGTAACAAACACACACACACACTCACAAACTTTCGCCTTTATAATATTAGTGTGCAGATTTGGATGGGCACACGGATAGACCATGGCCTGGGTTAGGGACATAGGATACTTCACATTCCCGTATGATAATTTCACACCTACACCACTGAAATGATCGTCATGGGCAAATAGGTAATCTGAGGCCCGGAGAAGTAAATGGGCTACTTTTCATCCTGGATGTTAGTATTAAATAAATATGAAATACATTATACACGAAGATGAAGTCGCGGGTAAACAGCTTGTGGGAATGTAATTTTGAATAATTTCAAGACCACTATAATTTTAGTTGAAACATTTGATTTTCCAACGAGCTTGTATACATAGAAACAATGCGTAGTCAGATAAGACCTCTCATCTATCTACCAACAAGGCTTCATAGTCTATTCAAATACAGCAGAACAATAGCAGTTCAATACGAACGGTTGTATTATGAGCGCACTTTTTGCAATCTACCAAGAATTGAGTCAAATGCCAGACAATATTGTTTGTACTTTTTATTTATGGAGGCTATAAAGGCTTCGTTAAAATCTGAATAATCAAATCAACATGAGATATTTTTTAAATAGAGAGAGATTTTTGCATCTGCGCAAACGCGCGTCAATGTGAAATGAGTTTCAATATAATCACATCTGCCTGACACATGCTGAGCTGGACTCCCATTTGGTGCAACCTTGAGACCCACACCGCACTGTGTACGTTTCGTTATTAATATTAATTTTATTTTAAGTATTCGTCATAGTGCCACTTTTATTTCGATGTGTTTTTCATCTTGTTTTTATATGCCGACCTTGTTTTCATATTATAATCATGTGGGTAGTTTGGTTATCATCTAATATTGTACTTTTGTGTGTTGTGCTGTCTTTTTGAGTGCGCCAAATAAATGGTTTATCTATCTATCTATCTGCGTGACGCTAGCGCAGGTCTATATGGCGTCAACGCGACGATGACCAACGCCAGAATCAAATGCTGCCTCTTTAAGCCCCGACTTTAAAAGTGAAAACATCACCAGCATTCTTATATTCAATAGTTCAATTATAATCATAATACTCTTGCCCTTATCCCGATCTATAATAAAAAGAAAAAAAAAAATCGATTTTTTCGATGATGGTAAAATTTGCATGGGTTGATCGGATTTTTTTGACCCTTCCGCGAGCAATACTATTTGCACCTCCGATTTTGGTTTTATTTATTCTAAACACTGTGAAATAACATTTGTAAAACAATACTAGTAGATTTCCCCCCTTTGCTTACCCCTTCTCCCCTTTTTTTTGGGCTACGGCAATTTCTTTGCCAATGCCCGTTTGTGACTTTTTAATTGGCAAAGTAATTGCCAATGACCAGTTTGAATTTGTCAATTTTGCGTTGCCAATGCATTGTTTTCACCTAATTACTCATACATTTTGGCGCAACTTTTAAAAAGTGGTTTGGCAATTATTTTGCCAATGGTCGCGAAAGGGTTAATAACTTGCTAAAAGAAAACAGTTGTCAAAAACCGGTTCAAACTCATCATCATCTGCATTGATGATAACTGTAACTCCCCAAGTGAAATCTACCGAGGAGCCAAACAAAATGAGACTTCTGAATTGGACATTGTGAGTACCATCTGATGTTCGCACTTCATCGTAATTAGCAAGCGATTGTACGAACAATGCGATATCATGTCTAATGATTCTGCGGAATCCATCAATACCGAGGTATTGCAAATGTGGGATTTAATCAATATCTGATGTGATTAATCAAAATTCATGCTCAATGAATATTTGATCGCGAATTCTGACGCTATCGAATGTTAATTGAAGTGATCGCATAGAAATATAAAAATATATCTCGAGTGATCGCTATCACCTCATAACTCTTACATTTACTAAAGTCTGCTGTAATCTTTCTATTACTGCGTTTTATTAGACATCGTCTGTCTACAAATATAAAACAAAGTCGGGTTTGTTTCACCCTTTATAACTTAAGAACGGCTGGAGGGATTTTTATGATCTTAGATTTGTTGGATTTGTCTTCGTCTCGAATAGCAGAACAACTATAAAAACATGGGAAAAATTGAAGAAAAAAAAAGATAATTCATTTACTCACACATTTTGTATGAAACGGCTTTTTTGAAGATATCTCGAGAACGGATTGACTGATTTGATCGCGAATTCTGACGCTATCGAATGTTAATTGGAGTGATCGCATAGAAATGTAAAAATATATCTATGAGTGATCGCTATCACTTCATAACTCTTACATTTACTAAAGTCTGCTGTAATCTTACTATTACTGCGTTTTATTAGACATCTTCTATCTATAAAAACAAAGTCGGGTTAGTTACACCCTTTATAACTTAAGAACGGCTGGAGAGATTTTTATGATCTTAGATTTGTCGGATTTATCTCCGTCTCGAATAGCAGAACAACAATAAAAACATGGGAAAAATTGAAGAAAAAAAAAGATAATTCATTTACTCACACATTTTGTATGGAACGGCTTTTTTGAAGATATCTCGAGAACGGATTGACTGATTTGATCGCGAATTCTGACGCTATCGAATGTTAATTGGAGTGATCGCATAGAAATTGAAAAATATATCTATGAGTGATCGCTATCACTTCATAACTCTTACATTTACTAAAGTCTGCTGTAATCTTTCTATTATTGCGTTTTATTAGACATCTTCTATCTATAAATATAAAACAAAGTCGGGTTAGTTACACCCTTTATAACTTAAGAACGGCTGGAGGGATTTTTATGATCTTAGATTTGTCGGATTTGTCTCCGTCTCGAATAGCAGAATAACGCAAACATTTATTTACATAATCTGTGCTAATATTTAAAATAATAATAATAATATGTACATTTATATGAAAAAATAAGTAAAATAATCATAGGGCATCAAAAAATTCGTCCGCATCGCTGTCAACGGGAACAGTGCCCAAAAGGCTAGCAGCATTGCCACGTTGAATGGCTAATGCTAATTCTTTGGCCAAGAAATAGGCCAGCCCTCTGGTCACGTGAAGAGTCGACTAACCGCAGAATAAAACCATGGGAAAAATGGGAGAAAAAAAAAGATATTCATTTACTCACACATTTTGTATGGATTGACTGATTTCGATGGCGATACGAAGTTCGCCGGGTCAGCTATAACTGAAGAGTTTGTTTGTTTGAACGTTCTAATCTCTGGAACTAACGGTCGGATTTTAAAATATCTTATTGCATTTGATATCCCAGTCCTTAAGGAAGGCTATAAGCTAAATTACATTACGCTAGGAGACGAGCAAAAAGAATAAAAGTCAAAAAGAGCGCTAAGCGATAATGCATTTTTTTTTTGATCATTTTCTGGTAGTTTGAGTAATTTATGTTGCCTACCCAAATGTCCTTTCTTTGGTATTGTTCGTCGAATCGTTGAGCTCCTTAAGTTTTGAGTTGAGCTGCACGATTTCTGACATATGCGTGCACTGACTGGACAGGTCCTCTCAATCTGTGTGGTTCTTTCCTCAAAAGACCATCTCAGACATCGATCTACATGGTCTTCATATAACCTGACCAAGATTATGTCTGGACTTTAAAAGAGACTGTGACCTCTGAGTTTGTTTCGGCCTTTCTTCTCAGAGTAGTCATATAGGAAAGAACGACCTCAATTAGTTTTAAAAAAAACATGATTGACGTGTAAAAGTGTTTGTACAAACCTACTTACAAAAATAAAATCATTTATCATTTGAAGTATCTACCTAATAGCGCGGTCAGATGATGCGAAGCGACGGGGTGGGTCGGGGGAACAAGAAATTTCACGCGGACAAAGTCGCGGGCAGAAGCTAGTTCGAAAACAAGAAAAGACTATTTTACTGTTCCCATTTCACTTGTCCAATAGCAGTGGCTGTCACAGCAATTATTTAAATTGAGCGTGCCATTCCGCACAAACTGACGTTTCTAAAGTACTTTTGTTCTGACATCTTTCTAGATTACCATCAGGACTTGCTACTACTTTAGTAGAAGAGCAGTAACATAACATAATGTTAACAAAAGAGATAACGTTACGTGCAACAACGGCAACTATGCGTGGGATTTAGGCTGCCTTCCTATCAGAAATGTGCTAAGCTTTAGTGTAGCGATATGGATGTGTATTTTAACGTGTGACATCAACCACTAGGCACATTTGGTTTTAATAGCGTAGCTTTGTTTAGCTCTGTTGCATAAGGGTTCGAAACAGGTAGGTTTCTGAACAAAGTTTTTTAAAGCGGTAGGAGTAAACTGGTAGGAGTCGTCATGAAACGAAAAAGCGTCATTCACTATGAAAATTTTTAAAGTTTTCGCAGCCGCCATCTTGGATTTTCATTTTGTCTTCGCTATCGGCTTTAAAGCATAAAAAATATCTCTATCTCTCTGTCTCATTCTATTATATTACGGACACACAGGATTTTTTTCAAAATTCGCGCAAGTTGTTTCTTCATTTACTGACTCCGCTACACCACTTAGCTCTTCTTCTTCTTCTTAGGTTAGCTTCATCGCTTACCTAACTCGTACATGTTGGATAAGCAGCCTTACCGACAGTTTGGTCCCATAGCCATAGTTAGCGTCATGTCACGCGACGTCTAGGTGCCTGCCGAAGTTTTAGATGAATGCCCACCAAAGTTAAGTCGTGAAGAGTTTACTTGAGTTACGCTCCGCCGTACGTGCAACGTAGCGTCGAACAACTGCACTTAAACAATTACTTACTTACCTATAAAAATGTTCACGTGAAACGGGTACATTATATTTAAGGTGTATTTTAAGTAATGACGAATAGGTCCTATAATCTGTGTACAAAAACTCATCATCATCTGCCTTGCCTTTTCCCAACTATGTTGGGGTCGGCTTCCAGTCTAACCGGATGCAGCTGAATACCAGTATTTTACATGGAGCGACTGCCTATCTGACCTCCACAACCCAGCTACTGGGTAATATGATACCCCTTGGTAAGACTGGTTGTCAGACTTTCGGGCTTCTGACTACCCGTAACGACTGTCAAAGATCCACGAATGACAGCCGGGACCAACGGCTTAACGTGCTTTCCGAGGCAAGGAGGGGTCTCGGTATGTAAAGATGGTCACCCATCCACAGACCAACCGCGGCAAGCGTAGCTTAACCTGATCGATCGACCTGTGCGGCTGTTATTATTTAGCCACGGGCCCCTCTGTGTACAAAAACTGTGTAGTTAAAACCTATGGTGAACATTGGATCTTTTAGGCGCCTGGGTTTTGTTTTGAGAAATGCCCGTGATTTTCACAACCCAAATGTAATTAAACTTCTGTATACTACTTTGGTTCGTAGTAAACTTGAGGCTGGTGCCTGTATCTGGCATCCCTACACAGCGACTCAAACGTTAACGTTGGAAAAGGTACAAAAAACTTTCTTGAGATTTCTACATAAAAAGGCGTTTCACTTCTTCCCTTTCATGTACCCTACTAATTACCTCCTGGGACTATTGGGCTTCAACTCGTTGGAGGTTAGACGTGGCTTTCAACAGCTCACAGTAGCCTGCAAAACTCTCAGAGGACGCATCGACAGTCCTGAACTCCACGATCTTTTCTGTCGGCTATTTGTTCCCGACAAATACATCGGACATCGCCTAAGCCGTCGACACAATCTGTTTGCACCGCCGTCATCTAAAACTGTCGCCAGAGCAGAGTCCCCTGTCTGTCGTACTCTAAGGATGCTTAATGCCCTCCTGGCCACCAATCCTGAATGTGATCTGTTTGCCGATGAATGGAGTAGAATTATGCGGGTATGTTTGATGTTTTGTGAGAAGAAGTACGCTAGGGTGTCCTCTATTATATGTTAGTAGTTGAACATTTTTTTATTTTCTCTTTCTTTTTATGTTAATTAATGTAATTGGTGTTACCGTTTTAATTAACAATAAACAATAATAATAATTGGAATGGAAAAGGCCAAAAAGAACTTTTGAAATAGGACAAGTCAATTCAACTATAGTGCCACTATGGCATGGTTGTATGAAATTGCGTAGTCTGAAAAATTGCATATTTCACCCGAAAAAGAAAAATATACACGCAATATTTTGAGAGTTCAAAGTAAATTGACGAATTACTTTGTTTGTACAAAGTTTTACACATAAACAATATCCTAGTATTTTCGCTACTATGTTGGGGTCGGCTTTCAGTCTAACCGGATGCAGCTGAATAGCAGTATTTTACATGGAGCGACTGCCTATGTAACACGATACCCGTTGGTTATACTGGCTTAGTTTTACGCATAGAAATTACATGAAATATAAACACTGCCTGGTTTTTAGGGTTCCGTTGACAAATGGCAAAAAACGGAACTCTTATAGATTCGACATGTCTTTCTGTCTGTTCGTCTGTCTGTCCGTCCGTATGTCACAGCCACTTTTCTCCGAAACTATAAGAACTATTCTGTTGAAACTTGGTAAGTAGATGTATTCTGTGAACCGCATTAAGGTTTTCACACAAAAATATAAAAAAAAAAACAATAAATTTTGGGGTTCCCCATACTTAGAACTGAAACTAAAAATTTTTTTTTCGTCAAACCCGTACGTGTGGGGTATCTGTGGATAGGTCTTCAAAAATGATATTGAGGTTTTTTATATATTTTTTTGCGCGAGAGACACTTCCAAAGTGGTAAAATGTGTCCCCCCCCCCTTGTAACTTCTAAAATAAGAGAATGATAAAACTAAAAAAAATATATTATGATGTACAATACCATGTAAACTTCCACCCAAAATTGGTTTGAACGAGATCTAGTAAGTAGTTTTTTTTAATACGTCATAAATCGTAAACCGCAATTTACCTTTCATTCAATCAACTCAAATATTAAAAAAAAAACATTTAATTTCATAAACATAAACCTTATGCATAAACCCGGATGTTACGGAACCCTCGGTGCGCGAGTCCGACTCGCTCTTGCCCGGTTTTTATTTATTTATTTAAGGATTACCAACGAGATACATTGCAATTATCTTCTACAATTATAGAACTTGTATAACAGACATTATCCTGTAATGCACACTCGATTACAGTAACCATAGCTTACACATTATCGAGTACACATATTCATAATTCAATTATATACATGGAAAAACATTCATGCTAAGAAAAGGTTTACATGCAAAGATGTAAAGATAAAAATTACATTTATACAATACCTACAATAAAACAAAGGAATTAATATTTAAAAAAAAATACGAATTAAAAAGAATTCTTAGTTTTAAATTAAATTATATAAACTAATTATATTATTTAATTATTAGAATGATAAGTCAAATGTCCTTTAACTGAAAGTGCTTTATAGTTTATTTTTAAAAGTGTTAAGAGTGTCATGATTTATTTCGGTTGTTATAGAATGCATAACTTCCTCCTTTTTTAAGTCGATTTCAAAAACGAGCGATGGTTAAAATGTGCGTTCAATAAGAAACACGAGATATAATCGGTCCATTTAGAAAATTGGTACCTCCCAATTACCCAGGCCCAATAGATAGCCTTTAAGCCTGATATTCGGCCCAATCTGGGAAGACTAAAAGCCGATTGCCATATACTTGGGAAATTCTAAGCTGATGACGGCTTTGATGTAAAATAGGTGCAATCCAACTACGTGAGACAAACGCGCAATCAGTTAAGTGCTCGTTATACGACAAGCCGTATGAATGCAGCCAGCCTTAGATGACGTCATAGATTCGGCGATGAAGTTTCATTCAAGCCAGCATTAGGAACCTAAAGATAGGTTGTTTGAAATGTTGCTGGCTGATTGTGTTTATATACATTGAACATACATAATCTTGTAATTTTACCGGGATCCCTTCTTTTCGCATAATGTTCTTTGTCCTAATATACTTCAGCATAACGATTTTAGCACAATTTGTTTTGGCATAATAATACTTCGGCATAATTTTTTTAGACATACATTTTATGTTGGCATAATCATCTTAAATACTAATTTGTTTTGGCATAAATTTGATTCGCATAACGTTAGTACTCCTAATGACTATTAGCATAATAATATTTAGGCATACAATTAATTAAATTTAATATGCTGTGCAACAAAAGTTAGTGACAGAACCGAATTGCTGCAAAACCGACTCCACGTAGTCTTGTTTGTCCTACCCTACCCCTAGAGTGTAATTTAAAATCGCGTAGGCGCGTGGGGCCGCAGTAGGCCCGCAGCGCCGGAGCCGTGACAGAAACCCTGCCTGCTGTATGTTGCATGCTCGCTTGAATGCTGCATGCTTGCTTGCATGCTGCGTCCTTGCTTGCATGCTGCATGCTTGCTTACATGCTGCATGCTTGCTTGCATGCTGCATGCTTGCTTGTTTGCTGCATGCTTGCTTGTATGCTTGCTTGCAGGCTGTATGCTTGCTTGCATGCTGTATGCTTGCTTGCTTTATGCTTCCTACAGCGAAAAAAAAACCTACAAAATTGTTCAATACGTTATATTATATTAATATGTTATATATTGCCTGATTCAGGAGATATGCCTTTTTTCCAATCGTAGAAATAAATTGGTAAATAAATAAATAATAAATTAAATAAATAAATTGCCCCTCTTCGGGCAAATTTATGCTTTAGGATATTATGCTTAAAAAAGTTATGCTTTAGAACTTTATGCTTAATAAATTTATGCTTTAGAATATTGTGCTTGATCATTATTATGGTTAGAGAAATTATGCGTAAGCTGTTATGCGTAATTATATTATGCGAAAATATAATTATGTCAAACAAAATTATGTTAAGTTATATTAGGTCTTAAAATTTTATGCAAATGGATAGGGAACCAATTTTACCTTGCATAGAAACTTATGGAACGTTAACCGTCTTATTACAAAACGAGATCTAATTTTAGACCTAGCCTAAACCTTCCAGCCAGTTATTCTATTTTGAACTTTATTCCGGCAAACGTAAAGTTCTTAATGCAAAATTGACAACTTAGACTCGGGCTTAATGTCAGTTTTTGTAATAAGAACTTTAACTTCGTCGGATTATAGTTCGAAATTTAAAAATGGCTGGATGGTTTAAACCTGAGTCTAAAGATAAATTATGTCTAAAGCAGAAACATGTACCTGTTAGTTAAACTAACCAAAATACAGGCCTAGGCGTAGTTTGTGAGTTAGGACCAATTCTTTGTAATATAATAAGGTGTTAAAAAATTTACCCGACAAACTTTAAGAGGTACTTTAGACCATCGAACTGAACAACTTTCACTATGGGACCAACTCTGAAATCACGAAAAAAAATCCGCTGTTTCATACATTTTGGTCAAGTAGGTATTGAACTTTTGTATTAAACAGCTGATGTTTTCTCGTGGTTTCAGAGGTCCCATAGTGAAAGTTGTTCAGTTCGATGGTCAAAGCACCTCTTAAAGTTTGTCAGGTTAATTTTTTTAACCTTATATTTATAATGTAAGATTGTGACTTTGAGTGTCTGTCATATTTTTAAATGAAAACTTTTTTATGCACGTTGGGCATTTTTTGAGAGGGGAAAAACCATTGTACTCGCGCTGCTGTTACCGTAAGCGACACCGCGCGTGTTAAGCTTATAGACGGTTCAAAAAATACCCGCTTCGGATGTGTTCGGCTGTCCTCGGGATGTACTCGGTTTTAATGTATATCCGATATGTCAGTGAGTGATGGCAAAGTATTCTGTTTGTGTTTTGTTTTCACTTCTGTCGGCACTCCCGGAGTGCCACTGTTTTTTTTAAATGTATTTATTCTAGTGACACCTAAACGTTTTTATTTTATTTTAACTGGCATTATACAACGTGCCGCTACAATGGCGACAAGAGTAGGGCTTGACACCAGTAATCATAAAAATTATAATAACTCTTTGGACGTTATTCATTTTAATTTCATTGGTGCGATGACCCCGGCAAATGACCCCTGGGTCTTTAAGTACAAGTTGCTCCAAGATGCTATTTTAGAAAATTGAAAATAAATAAATATTAACGTTTAATGAAATTAAAATATGTTCTTAAAACGAAAGCGCGAAACCGTATTACGTGTATTAAACTAATGTCGCCATAAAAGCGACACGCTGTATATACTTTGATAGCATTAACTATTTGACTCTTATTTTCGTTGGTTCCCATCCATTTGCATAAAATTTTAAGACCTAATATAACTTGGCATACTTTTGTTTCTCCTAATTATATTTTCGCATAACATTATTTACGCATAATAGCTTACGCATAACTTTTTTAAGCATACCTAATTTCTCTAATCATAATAATGATTAAGCATAACATTCTAAAGTATAAATTTAGCAAGCTGCATGTTTTATTTCTAACGACGTCAGGTAGACGGAGCCCCGCTGCGCGGGGCTCCTATTTCTGTATGCAGGGTTTAAAGGAACCTAACCAAACTGAACCCCAGGGTGCCCTTCGCTCGCTCTTACACCCTACGTCGCCTAGTAGCACAACATACTAATTTTTACGACAATACTTTAATTTTAATTTTAAGTACTTTAGTTTAATATTTATTAATATATGCGAATTCAATTTATGCCAAAAGGAATTAGTCTTCAAGATTATTATGCCAACATAAACTGTACCAATGGCAAAAAAAATATGGCAAAGTATTATTATGGCAAAACAAAATTATACCAAAATAGTGATGCCAAAGTATTTTAGGAAAAAGAACATTATGCGAAAAGAAGGGATCCCATTTTCGTTACTTTCTAAAAAATAATTTTAATCTAAAAAGTTTAGACAGAACAACATCTCAGTACAAAGGCGGCATGATATACCTACGATCGGCAAGGGATCGAAATAAAACAAAGTGAATTGCCGCCTGTCGGAACGTACGAGTTTCCAAAGTTAACTAGAGGCCACTGGTTATCGGGTTTTCGACAGGTAATGCATTACCTTTATGTCTAACACGGCTTTATGGATTAAGCATACCAAAAACTTAATCTATTTAATCAAATTATCCTAATAATTTATTAAATAGATTAAGTTTTTGGTATGCTTAAAGCTTTTTAAAGATACTAGCAACCCGCCCCTGCTTCGCAAGGTTTTTACGACTCGACAAAACAACGATTAAAAAAAAAGTATTATACTTTCAGATAAACCTTCCGGAATAAATTCTTAAAATTATGGTAAATACTGCATGAAATTCTGTTGCATAGTTTAGAAGAACAACTACAACACAGCAGACACGAGAAGCTTTTAGATTTTTTAATTTATAGTATCAGATTAAAAAAGAAGCTTTTTTATTATTTCTATCGTATATAGGCAAATTTTAAGTCATGCAAACTTATTTAAAGTGATTCAAATCAACCTCTTAGAAAAGATTATAAGACGAGGCTCACACCTTAAATCGAAAACGACTTAAACCAGCTTAACTGCGTTCGACGATCGATAAACATTAAATTCCCAATTTGTACTTACATATTTACTAATTCAAGTAAATGGCAAACAACTTTAGAGCCGCATAAAACCGAAATCAAGGCTCGGGTGGGGATTTTCTAGGAAACAGCTCTGCCGAGGCGTTACATTAAAGTTTCAGGCACCAAGTCGCACCGCGGCCGGAACGGCCTTCTTCCTTAGCACATTTTATCCCGTGTAATTTCACACTACAGATTTTCAGATAACGACGTAATAATGTTCCCCTTCGTGTGTCTTGCTTACTAGATTGGCACACACCTGCCCGCTAAATATGTATGCCGTATACATTTTATAATATTGTAATTCGACCCTTCGCAAGGTAATAACATTTTATTGGCTTACCGGTTCTTAATATAAATAAGGTTGCTCCCAAAAACCAGATCTATGTTCCGAAACAACCGATGCCCGGAATCTTATATTTATAACAAGTGCTGAAAACGCTTTAAGACTCATAAATAATAATAAGGCTAAAGAAAAGCTTACAATAACGCGTGATTTGATAGCTACGACCATAATTAAATTCTAGCGAGCGGAAAAATTCTTACAAAAAAGAAAGTAACATTTTGGACGTCAATTACCTACAATGTTTCGAGATATCTTAAAAATTAAAGTGCTTCTCAATGTCAATTAGAAGAGGAATTGTCTCAGAATGCCTTCATTATAAAACAACCATGTTTATCTTTGACCTCGTCCACTTAAAAAGGAAGCAATTATTTTGCAAACGAAATGTTATTTTATTTTTCTTGTAATCAAAATGAACGCTGTAAGAAAAATGTACTTTGCATTTAATTTTATGTACTCTATATTTCATAACTTCGTCAAAGTAAATGCTTATTCAAACACAAGCAAAATCAATCCCAAAGCGGCAAAATTACGTCCCATATGCGAACCTAATAAAGATAAATCCTTGTTACACCTTACTAATTTATAACAGCTCCTCAAATAAATAGACAGGCTACAACTTATAACGAATAGAAGCTTCTCAATTCTCAATAAATTGTGTAAGCAATTTCGTATACTAGATTAATTTTAAGTTAGGTATTGTTAATTACGTTTTACGTTAACAAGCAGTGCAGTATAAAAGCGATTTGTTATGGCTCGAGCGACGGTGCACACACTGGGGCAACTAACAATTGTTTTGTGTTAGTTTATGACCATGCTTAACAATGGAAACTTTACTCATTCTGTATCATAATCTACGCTGTAAAGCCCTTTGAGAATAGGAACGTAGCATAGAGGGCGTTAATAAAACAAGTGAACGTGCACTGTGGTCGTTGTTTATGTGATTCTGGACAGTAAGTTACGAAATTAAAAATGTTTTGATAGATGTGATAATAATAAAAGATGCAAGTGGTTTATGTCAAGGACTGTTGCCTGTACTTAGAGATGACAAAGATGAAAATAAGGCCAAAACTAGGTACTAAAATTAAAGATGAATGAATTTTATAAGACAACATTCGTCAAGCTACTTTCCATTTCGTGGTTTCAAATTCGTATTTGAACTATAATAACACAAAAACCTCATCCAAATTTTCATCTAGGTACCATAAAAAACACTTTACATATTAAACAGTGTTTTAAAAATAGAGGACCCAGTTTTAGAAAGCGCGAGTAAGTTTTCTACTGAATAATATGAACAAGAAAAAAAGGGTGTAGGTAATAATTTTAATACGTTTGTAAGGCTCTGAATTTAAATTAGGGTAAGAAAATAAGTTGCCATTTCTCACGACACGGCGTATTAAATCTTAGTGAAATTTGTTTACCCATAGCTACTGTTGACATTTTAGGCGGAGAAAAGTGGATTAAGTAAAATTTATTCAAGTAGATTAGGTAAACTTTGTTTGGTTTTTCATGTATTTAGGTACTTTTTAAGGGTATTTGAAGGGAGTGGGAGTGGCTTAAAAATGTACCTAAGTAAGAGTGGAGAGATAACTAAACGCCATCCACGTTTTTCTTCTCAGATTTATTGTTTACTAACATTGATACTTATCATTTGTTCAAGTATTTTTTCCAGTAAATTCCTAGCACATACCGAAACAGTTTGATTGAATCAATATGTAATTGTTTAATACGAGTAGCCTATAAAGTTTTAATTAAGTAATTGGTCTGAAACAGATATTATTATTATTGGTTTTAGTTACACACGCAAACCATAATATATTATTATGCTACGAACATTTATAATATCTACTGACAAACGCGTCGGTCATCGTTTTGTTTAGAGGGGGTTGCGCTAGGTAACCCGCGAAATTAAAATTTTATTTATTTATTTATTTTATAATTTATTTACACATAGTAAAATACATAGGGATATGACATAATTATAATTTGAGTACAAAGGTACTGCTTATTTCTTAAGAAATTTCTTCCAGCAGACCTGCGAAAGGAGAAGTAAAAAAAGAAATGTAGACAATAGTGTGTGAGAACAAGAAGAGGAAATATGAATGTGTGAACCTACACAAATAATGCAAAATAATAATAATAATAACATAAGTATACTTAAATAAATACATAATGCTAAAATATATAAACATACATATATATATACTCACAGTATAGAGGAAAGGTAATGCTCTTTTAATCGACATTTAAATAGAGAAATAGTTTTTAAATCACGAATGCTAGGCGGAGGTGAGTTCCACCATCTCAATCTCTATTTTTCTTATTATAATCCTACTAGCTTCTGCCCGCGACTTCACCCTCGTGGTTATTTTTGGTTCCCCCGATTCAATTCGTTGCATCGCGTAGCCTGCCCACGCTATTACTTCGTTTTCGCTTAGTGTTCTTTCTGACTTGTTTTCTGTCTGCTCGGCTCCGAAGAGTCGTACCGTGATGTTAAATAGCCTATTATAGCCTTCCTCGAGAATTGGGCTATTAAATTCAAAAATAATTTTTCAACTGCTATTGACAGGTAGTTCCAGAGAATAGCGCGTTAAACAGCAAAGAACTAAACTCTTCAGCTTTATTGTTAGTAATAATATAGAAGATTACCTCAACTCAATTACTCAACTTGAGATAGTTTAGAAACAATCGTACAACAGAATTACGAAGAGGAGACCCATTAACGAACGAAGTATTTATGATACCAAACAAGCAATAGAATTAAATAGAAAGACATCCAACTGTTTTAATAACAATATACATAATTATAGTGTCGTAAACGACGAAAATTTCGAATCCGCGGAAAATCTTAACACCGCGATTCAGAAAAATTACGTATATTCTGAATCGCGGTGTTAAGATATTATCGTTATTATTTGCACAACGCCATCTATGGGTAAATAGATAAAACGTCTGCACAAGCATATATATGCGCGCGATCAATGAATTATTATAATACTTTTGAATTTTTATAAATACTCGTGAATATTTATATTATAATATTCGTGAATGTTTTAGCGGCATTTTGCGTTTTAGTAATTCTATATTATCTCCGAAACTAACCAATTGACATACTTTAAAGGGCAAGTCTTATCTCCATGATGTCCTTGTGATCATAAAACAATTTATTTTAATAAGGATTTTATTTTATTTAAAAATTATATTTTTATCACATCTATTCAAAAAGAGCTAGTGTATTCTTCTTAAACAGGGACTAAAATAGCTCTTTAGTCCTTAGGAATTAAAAGTGATTTGAATTTGGAATGTGGATATTGTTAGTAAAAGTTCCCATCACCAAAGAGATCAATCATGAACATTGTATGAACAAGTAACAGGCTGCATGATAAAGTAGAACGCGCGCGAGCCAAATTAAAAAAAAGTTTGTAAAAAAAATAAAAAACTCGCGAAAAGCGTTCTGCTCTGTTCGTAATTGTTTAATCAAATTAGGATTTTACTTAGTTTTATAAAACTGGCCAAGTGTGAGTCGGACTCGCACACGAAGGGTTCCGTAAGGGTTCCGGTTTGTTTTTTTGGAGGCGTTAATCTCTGGAACTACCAGTCGGATTTGAAAAAATCTTTTGCATTTGATAGCCCAATTTTTGCTTAACATCACGTTAAGACTCTAAGGAGCCGAGGAATAACAAAAAACTGGCCAAGTGCGAGTCGGACTCGCACACGAAGGGTTCTGTACCACAAGAAAAAAACATGTTTGTTGTATGGGAGCCTCCTTAAATATTTATTTTATTTTAATTTTATTATTTATTATTAAAGTAAATATACAATTAAGTATTTTGTGAATATTTCAAGTGCCTACCTGTTACCTATAATATTGATATCGAGCAAAAAAAGGCAAAAAATGACGTTTTTGTATGGGAGCCCCCCTTAAATATTTATTTTATTTTAATTTTATTATTTATTATTAAAGTAAAAATACAACTGAGTATTTTGTGAATATTTCAAGTGCCTACCTGTTGCCATTTTTGATATCGAGCAAAAAAGGGCAAAAAAATCGCGTTTGTTGTATGGGAGGCCCCCATATAATTTTTTTTTTTAATTTGGTTTTAGTATTTGTTGTTATAGCGGCAATAGAAATACATAATTTGTGAAAATTTCAACTGTATAGCTGTCGCGGTTCTTGAGGTACAGCCTGGTGACATACAGACAGACAGACGGACAAACGGACAGACAGCGAAGTCTTAGTAATAGGGTCCCGTTTTTACCCTTTGGGTACGGAACCCTAAAAATGAGTATATCTTCCTCAGTATAAGTCTTTTACCTACAAAATCCCGTGAACAATATATGAAAGC
The DNA here is from genome assembly GCA_916614155.1 of Mesoligia furuncula. Lineage (NCBI taxonomy): Eukaryota > Metazoa > Arthropoda > Insecta > Lepidoptera > Noctuidae > Mesoligia > Mesoligia furuncula. Next base: position 17,577,250 of record OU744799.1, on the reverse strand, counting down.
AATTATGACAATTTCATCCTTTGGAAAAAAGCAAGAAGAGCGAAAACTTTTTCGGAATATGTGTTTTTGGCCTATTTTCAAGAATCAGTCAAATCTAAATAACCTACAACTCTTTGGAGTATATTTTCTATGCTAAAATCTACAGTTAGTACTAATAACGACATTAAAATCGAAACATTGGTAAGTACTCAAAATTATTAGCTTAACTGAAACGACAATCCGAGGGGCATAAACCGAGGAAATCCAAGGTGTTTTCCCGCCAAAATGTCAAAGGTTTTTTAAATAACGCTCCCGATGAAATCTAACTCCTGAAAAACTGAGTATTAACTTACGTAACCATTTTGTGTTAAGTAGGTATTAAAGTGACTTAGTTGCTAATAGCAACGTACCTACGAGTATCTAATTTTAAGAGTTTTAGGGGAGGTAAGCCTAAAACGGGTAGCCCGCCTAAAACGGGTATGCTTTTTAAATTGCGCACCGTTATTGCTAATAAGAATGTGTGCGTGCAGTGCGCGGCGCCTGCCGCTCGCCAATCACAGGGAGTCAGCGCATTTCTCTGGCGGACACGAGTTCACGGTAAGATAAGAAAGAAGATTTTTACTATTTCCACTAAAAAAAATTGAGTTACATTACTTTTGAATACTCGAAATTGGTTTACAATATGTTCTTACTAGTTTTGTGTTATTATTTTGCAATAAATAGACGTTTTATTTGTGTAATAGGTTGGCGTTTATTATTTCGGTTTTAAGGATATGAGTCGATTGAAAAAAATACATGCTTGTGGGCAAAAAGGGTAGGGGTAAAGCGGGTACCCGTTTTGCCCATACCCGATTTGCCCAGTATAATTTTATTGGCTGCTTATTAGTTCTTTTATTTTTGCAGATGGTTAATACATACAAAAGAAAGACTGCAAATGCATCGTGGGATGAGGGTGTTATGAAGGTTGCGATAGAAGAAGCTCTCAAAACTTCCGTCAATGGTGCAGCAAAAAAATATGGCATCAACCTTTCGACTTTACAGATAAAGAAAGGATGTAAAAAAAACTAGGAAGATTCACAACAGTTTTTACAGTAGCTCAAGAATTAGAGCTAGTTGAGTATCTATTCGGACTTGTCTGTGTGGTGCCGGACTTGTCTGTGTAGTGACGGACTTAAAGAATTGCACCACCCCTTACTTCCCGTGGGTGTCGTAAAAGGCGACTAAGGGTCTTACCGGAGAATGGGCAGCAGCGTTCTCTATTTATTCCACCATCATACCATACTGCGATCGCCAACCCGCCTGCCAAGCGTGGCGATTATGGCAAACCCCACCCCAAAATTGGGGGAGGCCTATGTCCAGCAGTGGACGTCTATCGGCTGAAACGACGAACGACGAGTATCTATTTCATATGGATAATCTGTTTACGTTGCCAACTCATTACGTTGTCTACAAAGTGCCGCAACCATTTCAAGAATACTGGTCCATTGGTCCAACCATTATCACTGCAAGTAGCTGATGATCCTGGTGGAGCTCCATCTGAGTTATGATTGTTATGAAACAGTCATTGATTGACGTTGATCTCATGTAATTCAGTCCCTACCCGCTTTGCCCAAAAGCCCTACCTGCTTTAGGCCCCCCCATACGGGCAAAACGGGTAATTCGAATGGTAAAGATTCTCGTTATTTTTTTACTCTTAATGTACAAAACTACTAAATATGTCATTTATTTTATAATCCTTGATAACTAAACATTTCAAAATGTACAAATAAATTTTCAATTTGTATCTATAAATTGTTTTTATTTATCATCAACCTTAGCTTACCCGTTTTGGGCTACTCTCCCCTACTTTGTTTATTTTTGTTACAGGTTATGTTGATTTTTAGAGTTCCTGGAGCTTGTCGTAGCAATGAGCTTCTTAATCTAACGATCGATAATGTTGAGACACACTCGGATGAATTACTTTTGATAAAGCTCAAAGACACAAAAACCAAAATCGACAGATCGTTTATTATCTGAGAAGTGTACAAACTTATTGTTGAAAAATATCAGAAACCACCGAATTGTCGAAAACATCAATTTAAAAAAGCCGTCTCCGCTTCCATTTACGTCTAAAGAACATCGTGAACCATCTCAGAAAATAATCAAGTTTCTCAAAAAATACATCCTGAGACACCGTTTGCTGAGACTATTTCTAATTCTCAAGCTGTAAATAAATCTACAACTGTAACGGATGGTAGATAAAATTGTTACGATGCGCTTCCATAATTGTTCAAATATAAACAAGATTCAAATATAAATTAGCCTCTAATTATTTCTATGTATTGCTCCTAATTGTATGTAAATAATTAAACGTACTATTCTTATTCATAAGTTGCACTTACTTATTTTTTCATAGAGGGTAATAATAAAAAGTAGAGTGTCCACCTCGGGAGCAACACTATTTTAAGCTCGAGTGACGTACTTTGAATCCCTCGCTGCGCTCTGGATTCAAAGAAACACTCTCGCCTTAAAAATAGTTGTTTGCTCCCTTGGCAAACAATCTACTATTATAGCCAAGACTAATGAAGCTTGCTACCAGTGAAATGTTTTTTAGAATTTGGTATAGACGTATAGCTTGAATGACTATTTCATGAAATATTAATCAATAGGATTATAATGAACTTAAAGGGTAGTATTGATGATTTTAATGATTATAATTCAGTAAATACATCCTCGTTACGCTCGTATATCAGTTTTTGTTCATTATACAACCTGAAACTGACCTGCAAATTACACAAAGGTAAGAAAAATTGAATTTCGCGAGCTTCAGGGCGCATCCCGTAAATGACATTGTATTCGATGTCGGAGTGCAACAAGCTTGAAATGGGCCCTAACTATACTTTAGCTAACTTCAATCTATTGACGAACGTATAGACATTGTATACAAACAATGTCTATACGTTGTTATAACAGCGACACATAGGTGCTCAATGCTCAAAAGATTCGTAAGGAAATATTAACCGTATTAATTTTCTTAATTAATTATAACTTACGGCTCCACCGGCCTTCAATTGCGAATCACAACGTAATATATATCTCTTTCGTCCAAATTAAGTGCTCATAATTGACTAGTTTATAAAAAGTGTAGATTTATTTAGGTATTCAAGGAGGTGTATTCGGAACTTAATAATTGGAAACAAGAACAATTGACAATCGCGTTTGTATCCGTTCGCAGTTATTTTACCTCTCAGCAACGATCGCAACCTAATCGCATCAAGAATAAAGATCACAATTTCTTTTGACTTGTCAATGGCAGCAGCGAAACATCAACTTTATTAGAATGAGAATAAAGATCACTGATTTGGACAGTGATGCAACATCGAGGTAAAATAATTGTGAATGGTCTGTAGCACATAGTTACTGGTCAAATGTCATTGTTAGTAAAGCCCATCAAGCCACTACAGTCTGTCAAATTTCTTTAATAGATTTTCAATTTTATTACAAAAACATAAGGTTCAAAGTTGATTGGGAAAATGTTATAGTTTTGGGTAGCTTAATGTGCTGGCGTCTGTATAAACTCAAATCACCAGTGAGTAAGCAGAATGTCACAGCATTTAATAGCGGTCCGTTCATTAATCCGTTCATCCAATCTCTTTGGTGATTTTATAAATAAATTAATGATAAATGATTTTATTTCTGTAAGAAGGTTTGTACAAACACTTTTACACGTCAATCATATTTTTAAAATTAGATGAGGTCGGCTTTTTCTATCGAACTACTCTGAGAAGAATGGTCGAAACAAACTCAGAGGTCACGGTCTCTTTTAAAGTCCAGACATGATCTTGGTTAGAAGGTTCATGGTTCACTCACTATAAGCTCAAGGTAAGCTCACTCCATCGTCGACTTTGTCTCTGTCATCTCTGACCTAGACTAGAGACAAGAGCAAACCCATTACAAATAAAAAAAAAAAAGACGGGTTGCACTCTGGGAGTGCCGGCAGAAGTGAAAACTTGAATATTAACGTTGTTTACCGTAACTGTAACTGTAACCGTAACCGTAACTGTAACTGTCTGTCTGTCTGTCTGTAATTTGATCCTGTATACTTGTTTTCAATTTTTGATATTTTGGAATCTTACGAATTTTCGATCAGGGTCACGTGTCATCTTACGATCAGGGACACGTCTATAGATGGGCAATCCACCCGGGTTTAAACCCGGTGCTTTGATAAACACCCAATTTTGTGGGTGTTTATGGGTGTTTACGGGTGTTTATCGGGTGTTTATCAAAAGCACCGGGTTTAAACCCGGTGGATTGCCCATCTATAGCACGTGTCATCTTACGAATCTTACGATCAGGGTCACGTGTCCTGACGCGAGTTTAAATTTTTTTATCCATTACAAAAAAAGTGTACAACGCCGCTAAAGAAGTTTTCACTTCAAAAATAAATAAAAATACCTTTGTTATAATTTCTGTAACATCATGCAAATTTCGTCGATACACCAAACACATTAGGTACCTATTTTCCTTTATGTTCGTGGTCATAAGCAAACTCTAGAACCTACTTTTAGCAAAGGCCGCGCGTATTAAACTGGCATCGACTACTATTACTATTGAAGAATGAAATTATAGCTTCTCCATGCACGCTGATGAAAACCACTTTAAACGAAAAAGCACTTACCGTGGTATACGGTAACCGACAATTTTGACACAATAACGGCCATAAACAGTTATCGGGTTTTAAAAGTAACGGCTATGCCTGGGTCATTAGAGCAATGGTACAAAATGAACGTGGACAACTGAAGGGAATAAAAATCAAAACACGGTGTTTAAATGGAATTCGTTTTACTATTCCTAATTTTCAATGCATAGCATATTCAGCCTATAATGTTCTCTCTGCTTTTTTTATTTTTGTTATTTCTTAAAAATTAGTAGAGGGTTTTATCCACATGGATACCCCAACCCCATTGTACCTTATCACTACTCTTACACCACTAAAATTAACATATAATAACACTAAGCTATTCATTGATCAAGCTGTTGTACTAGATCACACAATTTTGTTTCGCAACATTTGATTTAGGTTTCGCTAAAATAGTGAAAATAAGCCCAAGATCTTAAATATTTAAACCAAACTCCATAATCAATGAATCTCTTTCATTTTTGTTCTTAACGCATTCCATCAGCAAATGTTGGACGTCTTCTATTTTGTTGCATACTCTCAACTCTTTTCTCTTTTGTTCTCTCTGCTGGGACACGCCTCCTTTCTTCGAAAGGGAGTGAGCTATAATATAACACGGGGTAAAATATCGTATTGACGCCGTGTGAACCTGGCCTAATAGTAAAAATAAAGTAAAGCACGTTTTTCGAACTGCATTGTTTTCTCGTAATAATGGTGTGTGTTCTTGGAAATCCGAGTCAAAGAGGCTTTGATAAAGTACATATATTGCTCGCTGGGCTTCAGACGAGCAGACTGACGAGGTACATAACTGCCGGGAATATCAGACTGTCCCACAACAGGCGAATTCCTGTTTCAATTCAAAACGTTACAACTACACGGAGTCAAAGTTCGGATGAAACACAATAATCTGTGTACGTAGGTATTCCGGATTTTGTCTTTATTTTATTTTTGTCCGCGTTTGCTTGCGTAGGTTTAGAAATACGACTAGGTTTAACATCTACGGTCTGCTCTCGTATAATATCGCAAAAATATTCAACCGCAAATGTTCGCTCTTGCCCGGTTTTTTATTATAAGTGGGTTTTCGACAACCCACTTATAATAAAAAAACCGGGCAAGAGCGAGTCGGACTTGCGCACCGAGGGTTCCGTACCATCATATGTTTTTAAATTTTCATCGGCGAGGCCTATATTCGGTAGAGAATTTTAAAACTGCGCACTGCGGTGTAGAATATTGCAGTTTTAGGTCAGCACCGTCTCTTAACCGATAGTGGAACTAGTGTAAATTTTGTTGATGATTTCTGAAAAAGTGTGCTATTTAGAGACATCGTTTAATTCTTCCTGTAATCTTTACATAAACTTCTATCACAAAGAATTATTATTATTGCAAACTTCGGAGATAAGGGGGGGGGGGGGACGGTATATTTTTTAAAATTTTTCATTAAAAGTCGAAAACTATGCGGGCTAAAGAAAAAAAATGTTTGAGAATGTGCAAACTGCGCTCTTTCATTATGATACCCCACATGCCCTAGTAGCCCACTTCGAATTTTTCAGACAGAATTTTCCAGTCCTGGTTGCAAAATTTTTTATTTCTTTGCAAAAATAGTTGGGCAAACGTCATCTAAAACTATTCCAAATTTCAAGTTTATAGCATTAGTAGTTCTTGAGATATCCAGCTGTGACAGACATACAGGCAAACAGACAGTCAGACAGACAGACTGAGTCTCAACATAAGGGTTCCGTTTCGCCATTTTGATACGGAACCCTAAAAAGGGGACATTCTCAACCTCCATATGACTAGTGGTGTCTACTCCTAACAGATTATGTTATCGTTTATTAAAGTATTGTGGCCTCTCATCACTATAATTTAAATTCTGTCTGCTGCTAGTAATTTGAGAAGAAATTTCGAGCGTTAATGACGTTTCTTAGTTTTTTCCATTTACAGCGGCTTCGTCGCAATGAGTTTTGTAAGCCTGTGCATAGCAACTGCAATAAAGCTTAGGTCTGGTAAAGTTAAGGAGTTTGGAAGAGATACAGCTTCCAAGTTACTCTCAAAACGTACAAGTAAAGTCGGACTGCGAAGTACCTCAAGTAAGACGAAATGTTTTACAGAGATCCGTGCCGTAATTTATTTGAGTTTTATTATTTTGTATTTTTCATGTGTACGAAAAGGTAGAATCTTTTTTAACGTACTTAAAATAACATGTTTATCTTTTGAGGAGCTTAGATATTGTAGTTAGAAATTAGGGCTTGGGTCACGAAAAATATGAATAGACTTTATAGAAACCGATTGAAGAACGTAGACTGTTTATAGCAACTTAATACTAAGACAAACTTTAATAAGTAACACTAAAAGATAGAACTATAAAGCTACAAATACAAACAATTGCGGATAGTTTAAAACCGTTTCCGAAGCTTTAGTAAAACACACGCGCTCGGAAAGGGCCCGAATAATGAAATAAAGTTGTTTGAAGCATCTGGCGTCTCGTGGAGTGGACAGTTGTAATGGTAATACGATTCAACGATTATAGCGGAGCCCAATGTTCCCCTCCGTAGATGTTTGGAATAATGAAAATCTTAACGGTTTGAGCCCCAAATTAGTTCTGTATATTACACCTTACAGATGGAGGTAGCTAGGAAGTAAGTGTAATGGTTATGGAAAAGCAGAAAACTTTTCCAATTGAGGGGATATTTTTTGACCTCGCCTTATATTAAATTTCAAATCTTCCCTTATGCCTATAAGAGAAATATCACATTATTTTAAAATGTCTAGGTATATAAACTCTACTTATTTAAATAACTTTGTCCCAAAATCTTTTGAAATGAAATATTTTACTATTCTTCGTTGGCTTAGCTACACAAAAGATGATTAATTTTCAGTGCCTTTAATTATTATCGCCTGCTAAGCCCTGAATAGGGTTATTCAAAAATATAGCGCAACATTGTATTGTGTGAAATCGCGTGACTAAAGCAAATATCTTGGCAATCAGAAATAGAAACGCTTCTATTTGATTCATTAGGTAACAAAAATTATGTCAATGGTGCTATTCTATTAACGGAAAATTATTATGATAAAAAAATGAACTAGCTTCTCCTTAAAGAGATCACAAAGTCTTTCCTGCGGCAAGATTAATATTAGAGTATAAGATTCTTTGAAAGTCGCTTCGTCTAAAAATATAAAAACATTATCAAAAGGAATACAGTCTGAGCCTCTATGTGGGGCTCAACAAAGCAATCTTGTTTCTTTACAACTCGAAACCATTTCTATAGCTTTCAGTTTAAAACTGCGGTCGTTTCTAATAAAATATCTATTACACGAAGACGTTCAACAAAACGGCCAGAGCTGCTGGGGACGATATCTCCCTCAGTTTCGGGTCATCGAGTAGGTAGACACTTGGTACGCGCTCAGAATATATCGCTAATCGTTTTTATATTTTATTCTCATGTTCGCAAGTAAGTCATGGTACCTATTGTGTAATACACCGGCACCTTGTGGGGTATCGGGGGTAAACGCTGGCGAACGTTCCCTCGAACAAATTGAAAAGCAATGAACCGCGGAATTCAATTTCATATTGAAAGCCATTCATCTTTGCCGCTTCTTCGAGACCGTCTGAAAGCGTTACATCTCGACTTTGCCACTCTGCTTTATCCCTTAAAAGTTCGCCTTTTTCTGAATTGTATTGAGTAACCAGGTATAGTATAGTGATTTGTGGCAAAGTACCTACTCGTATCGTTGCTATATTTTTCTAAGAGAGCTGTAGTTATTAATAGCTCCTTTCAAATAAATAGTTTTAGTAACAGTCTATTGTCGGATGAATTAGGATTAGCATTAGATTAACCAGATGTGGCCGAATAACCACATCTGGCGAAACAAGAAACTGAACACAACAAGGACGAGAAAGGGGTCGCTTGTCTGATGATTGAATTAATTTATTAAATCCTATGTATGTTTTACATGGCTAGGTCTAAAACGCTGAAGTGAAAACTTGACCTGAAAGTAAAACAACCACCACAGCCATCAAGCTGCTGTAAAAAAATAAATCAAGGGAAAATATTTCGCATACAGCTAGCCAAACAACATGCGCAAAATTAATAACACAAAGGTGACTTTTACATTCAAAAGTAATAAAAAACCTTTCAGCCTCGCAATCATTATTACGAAATATTAAAAGTAACTTTAATAATTTGAAGTCATTTGTGGCTTTATAGCTCTCCGTTATGGCTGTTATTAAGTAGGTAGGTACCTATCAGTTGTTATTTTTCGCGTAACAAACTTGCTAACATTAGCAGTAATGCGCTGCCATGAAATGGGAGTTACCTTGGCGAAATAATTACCTTACTTTTGTGAGAGAGGAAAAACTTTTAGCTCAACGTATTCATTACAGTATGGACCATGAGGAACACGAAGCGTAAAGCCAGAGTTGTAATAACGGACATATATGTTTGTGTTGTCTGTACTTTAGAAAGTTTTTTTTTTGTAAGAATTAGCATAATTCATCTGCCTAGCCTTTTCCCAACTATGTTGGGGTCGGCTTCCAGTCTAACCGGATGCAGCTGAATACCAGTATTTTACATGGAGCGACTGCCTATCTGACCTCCACAACCCAGTTACTGGGTAATACGATACCCCTTGGTAAGACTGGTTGTCAGACTTTCGGGCTTCTGACTACCCGTAACGACTGTCAAAGATCCACAAATGACAGCCGGGACCAACGGCTTAACTTATGATTAATTTTTGGGTGAGTGTTTCTGCGGTTATCTCGAGTAGGAAATGAATCTCAAGGATTTATTTAAGTAATTACGAACTTACACTGTTTAGTTCAACGTTACTCCTTCAAGTACTAATAATAACTTAGTCATGAAATGAAATGAAATGTTCATATAAAAAAGTAGATCTTTTAAGACACTTTTATATTTATAAAAACTAGATGGCATTTGACCGAAGAAATGGCGAAACAAACTGAGAGGTCATGGTCTCTTTTAAAGTAAATTATTCCACTGTGCAGAACCTTGATTGTATTCATAACTTACCTACACCCACACACGCATTACATCCACATAGGCGGTGATCAAACGGTGACCAAAGTTTTGTTTGCAGTAAACAGAACTTTATAGATACTTGATAGTTGCTCCGGAGGTGTTAATATGACCTGTTTGGCTTAGGATCTTTACAGTGCATAAACAGTTGCTAGCTCGTCGCTAACTTAATGGTATGGTACTACATGTACCGTTATCTAGTGGTTGAGGGTCCATTAAGCGTCTTACCTGTTACTCGAAGTTCACTTTTATTGAATGCACATGTGTGCCATGTGTGTATGTAAATGGTATGAAAAGGTACTTATTGATACAGTATTTTTATCTCACGAACCGACGCGCGCTTTACTTGTGGTTATCAATTGTACAAACACGCTGTGGATGTGTGTGTAAGCGCCCAGGAGCTCTCAGTACCGTCCGAGACAATGGTGAAGTCGGAAGTGTGTGTGCGTGTCATGTGCTGACGCTACTTGTCTTCCGCCACAGCGTGTTTGTACACTTGGATACCACAAGTAAAGCGCGCGTAAAAATACTCTATTCGAGTTTTAGATAAAGTGTATTTTAGTTAGCTGTACTATCAGCTAGATCTAAATAGCGTATAATAATGTTTATTTTGTTGATATTATGACAAATTATTTGAATAATTCCTAATTCCTACAAGTAGTAACATTATGAACACCTGTAAGTCTAGATTTCGTTATTCAAAATGAAGTAGATTTTTTTCATCTGAAAATGAGAATGCTTTATTTCTGGGAAACACTGTAAACCTCATTTCAGCAAGTAAACCTAAATGGCAGAATTATGAAAACATCATGTAATAACTCTACCCACGGATATTTTCCAAACGTACCATTTTAATGAGGATGCGTACAAAATGGCTGAAACAAGAAAATGACGTGCTAAAATATGTTAACAGTTTTAATAAGCAAGTAGTGAAAGGCGCCGAAAATTGAAAGGGAACAGCGGGTTACACCACATAATGTTTATTACCCTGCATAGGGCGCTTATTAATAAAACCCCATAGAAAGCAGGCAGCGCGCAAACACGAATGACCCATGAAAAGAGCTAGTGAACGCTATAATGTGTACACAAAGGCTTACAACATCTAACGTTTCCACCCATTATGAGGCGAGACCACCATTCAGGGGCTCAAATGAGTCTTAATGAAAGGTACGATACCATTATGAAGGCAATTGTGAGCTCATAAAGGAAATTAAAAAGAGACAAAAAGCTCACGCTAGTTCCGTGCAAAAAGGGAATAACAAAAAGGTGTGCGCGTTTTCGTTGAGGAGTTCTTTACGGGCGCATGAAAGAAACCGCCTTTTTCCTCGTCTCATCATAATGATGAAATGATCGTTGGTAAACAATAGAGGAACATGAAGCTAAATTATTAAAATAAACGCCTTCGAAGCTGTATTAAGGCTTAGTCATTGATTGAGAGAGTTTTGTTGGACATATTTACAACGTTAAAAAGTAAGGTTCATGAAAAATGCTTGTAGAACTTGGTTGCTTATTTACATACGTACACCGTGCGATCAGCCTAATAGTTGACTATTAGGCTGATCGCACGGTGTACGTATGTACCCGGATTCATTGCTCTCGAGTGTATTTGAATACACTCGAGAGCAATGAATCCGGGTCACTTAAAGAATCCTAAAAATCTCGGAAACTAAAAATGCTAGGTTAATGCAACAAATTGTATTTAATAGACAATGTAATACTCCTTAAATGAAGGTATTAAAACTTCTTAGTTATTGTAAAGTTATATCATAAAAAAAACAAATTTGAAATAGGGCCACTTTCGAAGATGGAACTACGAAATTACAGCATTTGGTTTTGCTTTTGTTTGTAATCTGTCATTTATGTGGGTACATAAACCATGTTGATAGTGCTCTATGTTCATTATTCAAGCTGAAATTATGTCGCTTACGCCTGAAGAATGCACCAGAATACTTACAGTGCTGGAAACCGGCCGGAGTCAGCGCGATACAGCCAGGACTGTCGGTGTGTCGCTGTCAACAGTACAAAGAGTTCTCCGACGTTACGAAGAAACTGGTTCTAACCTACGCAGACCAGGAACGGGCAGAACCAGGTGTACCACAGCACGAGAAGACCGATACTTGGTGAACACCATGCTTCGAAATCGCTTTCTCACAGGAACTGAACTCACAAATCAGTTTCGACGCCTCGGAGGAAGTAACCCAAGTGCATGGACAGTAAGACGTCGGCTTGCTGAATCTAACTTAAAACCCCTTAGACCTGCAAACGGCCCTAAACTGGAGCGTGGGCATCGTATTTCAAGACTAAGATATGCCCAGAGCCACGTAAATTGGAGTATTGAAGATTGGTCAAAAGTTATGTTCTCCGACGAATCAAAATTTATGCTCTACAAGCACGATGGAAGACACAGAGTGTATCGAAGACCAGGGGAAAGATTCAAGCAAGCATGCATCGAAGAAAAAGTAGCCTACGGTGGTGGGTCTGTACTTGTGTGGGCCGGAATTTCTTCTGGAAGTCGCACAGAGCTGGTGATCATAGAAAACGGCTCTTTAACTAGCGTAAGATATGTGGAAGAAATCCTCAATGATCACGTTGGTCCATTTATGGTCAATTTAGGTGAGGATGCTATATTTATGCATGACAATGCCCGACCTCATACAGGTAGGATTGTGAATGACTACCTTCAAGAGATGAACATTACTCGTATGGAGTGGCCAGCGCGCAGCCCGGATATCAACCCGATCGAGCATGCTTGGGACGAGCTAGGCAGATGCGTAAAATAACGAAATCCTCCCCCAATCACGCTTCGTGAGCTCAAAATTGCTCTCACAGAGGAATGGGAGAATATTCCCCAAAATCGTATAAGGAACTTGGTGTACAGCATGCCAAACCGCGTAAACGCAGTAATGGAAGCACGAGGAGGCAATACGAAGTATTAAAATTCAAGAAAATCGTAATAAAGTTCAAAAATTTCATGTTTCCTATTTTTGTTTTAAGGAGAGATCAGCAGTTTTTTTCTTTATGTAATTTTGTGTTAATAAAATGTATGGTGACTCATATTTTTTTTACTTTCATTTAAGGAGTATTACATTGCCTATTAAATACAATTTATTGCATTAACCTATCATTTTTAGTTTCCGAGATTTTTAACATTCTTTAAGTGACCCGGATTCATTGCTCTCGAGTGTAATTTTTGTTATAAATGCAATCAGTAAATTATAACTAATTAATTTGTATATTGTCATCATGTACCCATGCTTATTGTGTGTAAAGTGTATGTTGTAAGCAGTTAAAACAACACATCTGTCACAAGCTTTGAAAGGTGAATCACTAGCCTCATAAAGTGCCTGAATAATGAGTTAATGTAATTTAGGATAAGTGTATTTTGTTTATTGTTCCATTAGTAAATAAAGATATTTGAAAATGAATGAAATGAATGTAGAACTTGACTACAAGCTTTTTAGACTTGAATAAAATACTATTGGGTAGGCTTTGAGTGTTTACTTATCTGATAAGTGGAAAACAGATACCAATCGCTAATTCAAATAACAGGTTCTACGATAAACTAGAACTTGCCTTAGTTCCTCTTAAGGCAGACTTGCAAATTATTCTTGATCCAGTTCAAAAATTATCAAAATTCTTAATCAGTTTGAACATTAACATTAAAGGTTTTAATTCTTTGCTGCTGACACTGCATAATTCCCTCTGCCTAAACTACCCTCATTAACTTTAATAGATAGGCCCTAGTTAACTAATTAATGTTACGTCGTCTTTATCTTTAATTGTATCATTATTAAGTTTCAAATTGTGCCTAAGATTACAACTTTGTTAAGAACTTGCTCTTGTCTTCAGTGGCCACCGGAGAATTGTGGTTGCTTAACTATTTCATTACTACGAGTTAAAATTTAATGAGTAATTCTCTTTATGTTCATTTGTGAACAATATGAACATGTGGAAACTGGGAACGTTGACAATACACGAGACGCCTTTGTTTTAAACGTCTGGATTTACGACGGCCATAATTCATATTTAAGTTCAAGTAAATGAGTTTGCTAGCTAATTATAATCACTCGTTCAAGACATAAAATTACCTGAGGCAAAATATTCGTCTCAGCAACGATGGTTCAGTTTTATGTGCTACGCTCTCGTAGCCATGACGTCGGCAAGCTGCTACGCCGTAGCAACCATGGAAGCTACGCTGTTTGAAATAATTATGCTCAATCGCATGATTTTGATATTTAACTTTGTCGAAGTATGGAGATAGTGCAATCAAACCTGAACGACACACGTTTATAATTCGTCTTAGACTCTCACTTACTTGTTTGCGCCGTTCACAGGTCAACGTCGAATCATCTGCCATAGCTTTTTTCCAACTATTTTAGGATTGGCTTGCAGTCTCCAGATGCAGCTGAATATCAATATTTTATCATTCATCGGTATTATAGGTATCGTTCATATGTATTATGCAAATTAATCTCTGTTTCATGGTTGCTAAATTAGAACAACAAATGGTAGCAATGCACGTAAAGGAGATCGATCCCGGAATTACCTTCCTGAAGACGGAATAAGCCGGATTCGAGATGCGCTCAGTATCGAGTAATTATTATGGCAGCTCTAGATTTCACTAGCAAACAACGATTTTAGAAATTTAGTACTGATATTAACACAAGGATCTTTGTTGGTACAGCAAAATGATTGCCGTCAATTTATTATAGTTAACAGACTGAATCGAGCATAAATTTTCAAATAGGAAAGTCAAACAATCGAACTAAGTTGTTATCTGCCTAGCCTTTTCCTCACTGTTGGCGTCTGTTGGGGTCAGTTTCCAGTCTAACCAAATGCGACTGAATATTAATATTTTGCGTGGAGCGACTGCTGCTTGACCTGTAGAGCTAAATTGCTCAGCCATCGGTTTTCTAAGGACAGACCAGCTGTTGTCAGACTTTCAGGCTTTATGTCAATCGGAACAGGGGGCTCTCAAGGCCATATTTCTTATATCTGACACTGCTACATATTTGTCAAAATAAGACATAATTGACACAATTGCATGACAGGTGCAGTTTAATAAAAGAAGAAAATTTGTGAAAGAAACTAATAAAATTGTTGGATTGTCGCCAGTCACCTGTCGTCTGTCCGGTTTTAATAAATAGCTCCCAGTCTGTGTGGTGCCGGAAGTCTGTGTGGTGCCGGACTTAAAGAATACCACCACCCCTTACTTCCCGTGGGTGTCGTAAAAGGCGACTAAGGATCGTACCGGAGAATGGGCAGCAGCGTTCTCTATGTATTCCACCATCATACCATACTGCGATCGCCAACCCGCCTGCCAAGCGTGGCGATTATGGCAAACCCTCCCAAAATTGGGGGAGGCCTATGTCCAGCAGTGGACGTCTATCGGCTGAAACGTCGTCGTCGTCGCCAGTCACCTGTCGCCTGTCCGGTTTTAATAAATAGCTCCCAGGATACAAGAGGATCTTAGAATCATATAGACCGCAGACTAGCAGTGAAGAAAAACTTTCCGAACTTTCCTAATATATATAATAATTATATAGAATTATTATTATTACAAAATATTGTGCTGAAAATACCCACTTTGGGCTAATTCATAATAAGCTCTCAAATATTTTTGAGGTGGCACACACATCTGCGAAGTTTATGGTAATGCGCGAAATGTCCATAGGCAGGCGGTGCCACTAACCATCAAGTCATCATCATCAGCCGAAAGTCGTCCACTGTTGGACATAGGCCTCCGCCAAGCACCTCCACTTCGTCCGGTTTTGTGCTTCTCCCTTGCAACGGGTTCCTGCTGCCTTCACAAGGTCGTTGGTCCATCTTGTGGGAGGCCTTCCAACGCTACGTCAGCAGCAAGTGGGCAGACATAAAAAATAAGTGATTTGATTGAGGTTTTTCTTCATTTGCAGCCTCATTGGTCTAGTGGTCGCAAGCGCTACTGCTGAGCACGAGGTCCTGGGTTCGATTCCCCGGTCGCGAAAAGTGTTATTGGGTTTTTCCACGAGACATTTTTCAATAGCAGTTCTGAGTCTGGATCTGTGCCCGGTTGATGGCAATAGGCTTGTAGCGGTATCTACAAACGCCACATGGAAACTACGCGTCATACTGACATCACACAAAATCTTGCATCTCGCAAGCAGAGTTTACCGCGCAACTAGTATTACAACGGCCCGACATGAATCATCGGGCAGTTGCCCGCCAGACATGACACCCGTTTGGTCGGCGGATCCTCCCTTTTCTATAGAGTATGAGTCATACTGACGTCACACAAAATCTTGCATCTCGCAAGCAGAGTTTACCGCGCAACTAGTATTACAACGGCCCGACATGAATCATCGGGCAGTTGCCCGCCAGACATGACATCCGTTTGGTCGGCGGATCCTCCCTTTTCTGTAGAGTATTGAGTATGCGTGAACTTTACACCCTGTTCCTTTCCTGTACCTCTACAGGCTCACCCTCTGTTACATGGGACTTCAACATAACGTGAAATGTAAACAGAAACGTGGGTGCACCATAGGGACGTCTCTGTCTTAAAAAAAAACCTTCGGGGATTAGAGGCGTGATGTTATGTTATGTTTTTCCCCATCCCAATAGACCGTAATAATATTTATTAGAACAAAGTAGTTTGAGTTAAAAACAAGACAGGCGGAGCCTTGCCTGTCCATCGTCCCATAAGAGCGCAAACTTGAAATAACTTCGATATTAAATTTTCGATTCAGGCTGTGACAAAATTATTTGTACTCACTAGGTACCTTATTTGAGTGAGACAATGGTGATTTTTTATTTAGAGATATGTAACATGTGATACTTGTTTTCGACAAGGTCTTGTAAAAAAACTTGTCAATAACATGTCGGGTAATACAATACGTATCATTAATGTATTGCCATTGTTTTAGATATAGTATACGTATGTTAGCCATTTTGTTCGTTCACTTTTATTTATTTATTTAGTATTGAACACAATTCGTCTTTATAGCTCGTTTAATGTGTAAACACTACACGAAAACAGTAAACGCAACACGTGTTACAGCTAAGTGGAAACCCGGTTAATAATGGCATTACGCCCTTTTCTAAGATTATCTGTTGCGGGGTTAAGCTGCGTTTAACGTGGTAAGTTAGCCTGCCCATCGAAATCGAATGGCGCAGAAAGTAGAAGCAAAGCTTGTGAAACGTAAACCAAAAGAATTAACTCTGCTTCAATGGAAAGGCAGCTATAAGTGGGACAGGGTTCTTTACAAATCGAAACCTCGAAAACAAATGAAAAGTCCCATTCGTCATTTATTGGGTACTATTACGAGTAGGGTAGTCAGAAGCTTAAAGGTTGAGTACTGACACAGAATAACTTATAGTACTATGGTACTGATTCAAACTAAATTTGGAATGTGGGTACCCAAAGATATTATGACCAGATGGTTTAATCGTTATGTCTTTAGGTACTGATGTTCAGAGACATCTTGGTCAAACTGGAACCTAAAACGTACCTGAGCAAGAGACAAACTGATTTAGATTTCAAGCTATTGAAAATTACTTTTGCATAGTTTTCTAAAATACATCTTTTCTACGATTCAAAAGAGGAATAGAGAATAAAATTTTGCAAAAGAGTTCTTTATCTTTCAAATACATTCGTATGAACCAGACAACTGCCCGAAGCGGTTCTTTCGAATAAACATTTCACCCTTACACGAATCTTCCGTAGTGGGCAGGTTTAATATGTAAGTAAAATAAACGCTCTAGCAATTTTTACTTTTAAGAGTTTTGTGATTTTAAGTTACCCTTGTTTGCTTTTTATTAAATTATAAGTAGATACACTGTCTGTTTCTGTTAAATAAATAAGGCACTTAATCCTGCGATTATGCACAGAACACAGGACAAAAAAATGTAGGCAATATAAATTAAAAAAAATATCTTAAAGTAGGGTATAAAAGAAAGAAATACTATTGTCGTTGTGAATCCTGTTAACTTGTTACTTTCGTTCCAATTCTAGGTATTTTGATAATTGGTAAATTTTTCATTTTGGTAATTTTTTTTATCAAACGTGGTTTTTTCGGCGTTTTCGCCTTGTGGTACGGAACCCTTCGTGTGCGAGTCCGACTCGCACTTGGCCAGGATTTTCGTAATTTACAAGTCTCATTACCACACAAATTACAGAATTTTATATTAATATCCTCTAAGTTAATATTATAGATGCAACCAATTTTAGGAAATCATTGCTCATTTCGCTTCCTGTGAACAAAATCAATATAAATTAATTAATTGTGAACTAAAACCTGTTTAATGTAATTAATTATCCGGACCAGTAAACACGAGTACATTTTAATGTGTACTACGTGTGGTACTAAATCATGCGCAAATAATTTAGTTCGTGACAAACTGCTGAGTTTCTTGTTACGGTTGTTCGAGCATTATTGTAATAAATGCATTTATTACCGCCTCGTTCGTCTAGTGGTCGATGCGCAGGACAGGTGGTGTTATTAAGTTTTCAAAATATACAGAGCCAAATTAAATTAGCTAGCGATACTCTGCAGGCGTGATGGTATCGGTATCTAAACACGAGAAAATTAAAATTATATATAACTAGCTGTGTAGTCTGTGTGGTGCCGGACTTAAAGAATAGCACCACTCCACGCTTCCCGTGGGTGTCGTAAAAGGCGACTAAGGGAGACCGGAGAATGGGCAGCAGCGTTCTCTATGCATTACACCATCATACCATACTGCGATCGCCAACCCGCCTGCCAAGCGTGGCGATTATGGCAAACCTCCCCCAAAATTGGGGGAGGCCTATGTCCAGCAGTGGACGTCTTTCGGCTGAAATGATTATGATGATAACTAGCTGCGCTCCGCGCTTTCACCCGCGTAAGTGTCGATCCCGTGGGAATATCGGGATAAAAATCCAGGGTGTCAGCTACCTCCATACCAAATTTTATCAAAATTGGTCCAGCCGTTTGAGCGTGAAGAAGTAACAAACATATAAATAAACACACACACACACAATCTTTCGCCTTTATATTAGTGTGATTATTATTATACACTAGCTGCGCCCCGCGGTTTCACCCCCGTAAGTGTCGATCCCGTGAGAATATCGGGATAAAAAGTAGCCTCTATGTTAATCCGGGGTTCAAGCTACCTCCATACAAAATTTTATCAAAATTGGTCCAGACGTTTGATTTTTGTTACTTCTTCACGCTCAAACGTCTGGACCAATGGGACACACCCCACACACACCCCCCACACACACACACTCACACACTCACAAACTTTGGCCTTTATAATATTAGTGTGATTTAATGTTTCTTTTTGGGGGTCAACGACCGCTGGTAGTGTTTTTACTTTTACTATGAGTTGAGAAAATATGTTTTGTCGTGTTTCGATATCGATACCAATCATATTTGTAAAGTTTACACAAAAAAAACTGATAATCTAAACTGAAATTTCAAGTGAATACAATAAATGCGGTCGATGACCCCAAAAAAAAAGTCATCAAATAAAATTAATAATTCCTTTTATTGTTTTATTATGATTAGATACACCCATAACATCTGCGGAGTACATAACATACAAGATAATAGACTTAAAATAATAATGAGTACCTAGGTATCTACATATTGTATCAAAAGGAGGGAAGAAATTATTTTAGGGCATCAAACATTTTGTCTGTATCGCTGTCAACGGGATAAGTGCCCAAAAGCCTGGCAACATTGACACGTTGAAGATCGAACATATTATGTTGATATATTTGCGCCGTTTGAATTTTTCAGCATGCAACTTGTTTTCAAAATTGAATATGAGTGTCCTATCACATAAAGTAATGTACGGTCCATCTAATTATACACGTGTAACCCGAAATTCCACATGAGCTGGAGGTTGTAATCGTCCGAGATAACCTTTTTATTTTTTCTTTATTTACTGCAAAGGTATAAATAAACATTCTACTCCAATTGCCTCTATTGTACACAGAGGAAAAGGGTTCTGACCAAATCCGCTGTAACTTTTTTAATGAATTTGTAATTCCTCTGTCGCAGTCCGTGTTATAGGTTTCTTTTACTTTTTTATCAAAATTATTGTTGCACGCGGAATATCCACCGAAAATCTGCCGAGAGATGCCAAATAATGAAATAAGGTGGCTTTCGTTTTTTTTTACGTAAGTGTCCTCCGTTTAATGGATTCATTTTCTGTTTATATGAATGTTGGAATGTTTTTAACCCCCGACGCAAAAACGACGGGGTGTTATAAGTTTGACGTGTCTGTGTGTGTGTGTGTGTGTGTGTGTGTCTGTCTGTGGCATCGTAGCTCCCGAACGGATGAACCGATTTTGATTTTGTTTTTTTTGTTTGATAGGTGAATTAGTCGGGAGTGTTTTTAGCTATGTTTGATGAAAATCGGTCCAAGATGGCCGCCGCCACAAAATGGCGGACTACATATTTTTTCACAACTCCCTTAATATGGGTATCAAATGAAAGGGATTGAATAGTAAAATACTATACACTATGATACATTTCAAATCCAAGATGGCCGCCACCATAAAGTGGCGATTTAAATTTGTTTTCTCCCCCAATATGGGTATCAAATGAAAGGGCTTGACTAGTGGAATACTATACGCTATTACAAATTTCAAACCCAAGATGGCCGCCACCACAAAATGGCGAATTATATTTTTTTTCACAACTCCTTCAATATAGGTATCAAATGCAAGGGCTTGACAAATACACACATCAAAAGTGTCTAGGGATCAAGCATTTTTATGCGGATTTCTTGAGATTGAGATGTGGCTTTGTAATAAATTTATGATTTTATAAATTTATATGGATCCTTTTTGGTGCATTTCATAATTTGAATCAGGAACTGTGAATCAAATTCGAGTAAAAGATGAAAATCAGCTGTCAATATTTTCCCTATAAAAACATACAACGCATTGAAGACATTATTAGTGCTACTGTTTCCCTACTACTGATTAAAACCAACGTTATTATGGAGCGGCGACGTCATTTAAGCAGGGAAGAAATGCTCAGAGCCGTGGGAATGATAGAAGCTGGTTCCCGGCAACGTACTGTGGCTTTAGCTCTGAATACAAGTCAGAGTGTTATCAGTCGACTTTGGACACGTTACCGAAGCACTGGTACCGTGGCTGAGCGCCATGGAGGACGGTATCGCTGCACCACACGGAGACAAGACCGATACATTCAAATCTTAACTCGAAGAGCTCCAACAATAACCGCCATGATGTTAGCCGTGAGGCTTCATCACTCTTCAGGGAACTTAATTAGCGACCAAACAGTCAGAAACTGCTTGCATGAAGTGAACCTTCATTCCCGAAGACCGCTACGGGTACCACCTATAGCAATGCACAATCGTAGGATTCGATATCAATGGGCTCTTGAACACAGAAATTGGGCAGAAGAACAATGGCGTTTCGTGTGCTTTTCTGATGAGTCTCGTTTTGGTATGAGACCGGATACAAGACGTATACGACACTGGAGAACCCCTGGACGCCAACAGCGATTAAAATCCTGCCAGGAAGTCCATCCTTATAGTAGTGGAACCATCATGGTATGGGCGGGTATTTGGATCGGCGGAAGAACTAAGTTGATTTGGATCAGAGGCAACCTCAACGCTCAAATTTATGCTGAGACGATTGTATCAGACGTCATCGTTCCTCTACAAGTGCAAATCGGTCCCTTATTTGTAAGACAGACTCTCGCCGCAGCTAACATCAATGTCCTGCCCTGGCCTGCTCAGTCGCCAGACTTGAACCCGATTGAGCATGCATGGGATATGCTACAGAGAAGAGCTCTGCCGAATATGGAGGGTATCCAGTCGCAAGAAGAATTTTTTTTGTTGTTGCAACGAACATGGGCGGCCATTCCACAGCGTGATTTGGATGAACTCATTTTGAGTATGCCAAACCGATGTTCTTGTGTTGTTAGTGTTCGCGGTAGAAACACGGATTATTAATTGTTTAAGTTACCCAATAAAATTTTAAAGAAAACTGTTATTTCAGTCTTTTTTTCGAACTTTTGTGTTAGTGGTTCAAATGTCAAAAATCCCTTTATTAGGAAAATGGCAAATTTCTTTATTAATGCAAAGGTGACTTGGTTTATCGTTACTGTGACAAACGAAAACACTTTATTTGATGAATCCTTAAAGAAAATTTTAATTAATATCAATCAGGAGAAAAGTTATTGCAAAAATAGACACTTTTGATGTGTGTAGAATAATGTACACTATATTGAAAGGGAATGAGGAATATTAACTAACGAAATGAAAACTAAAAATTTGAATATATTTTTTTGTCTGATCAATGATGCTCTAGAATGATGAGGAAAGTGTAGTGATGACTGGTACCTAACGACCACTGAGTTTGACGATTTTTAAAACGAATGGAATTATCCTACATAAAATTAATATTAAGCGTAGGTATTTCTACATCAGATAGTGTCGCAGTCCCATTTTATAAACTAGATCTGAAATAAGTACCTAAGATATCTAATAGCTATGAAATACTTCTACGAAAGTTGAATAAGTAAAGGAAGAACTAGAAAAATGATATAGTAAAACAAAAAAATCTGTTTAGTCTTAAAAATTATAAAATAAAAAACCTGATTAAACACCAAATTACCTGAATCTTAAAACGTAACAAAATAAAAGAAATGAAATACAAAAATTAAGGAGTCCCTACAAAAAGCATGAAATAAATAATTAAATTTAAAATTTAAAAAACCCCCGACACAACGCAATAATAAAATTAAATATAAGTAATTGGAAAAGGATCAAATAATTTAAAAACCCCCAACTTAAAGAATCTAGGTAACGAGACTAAAACAGATAAATTCATATGGAAGTCGGGGGACCGTTCTGTGGAACACCTTCTATGCTAAGAGGTCCCCCGACTGCCATAAGAATTTATCTGTTTTAGTCTCGTTACCTAGATTCTTTAAGTTGGGCGTTTTTAAATTATTTGATCCTTTTCCAATTACTTACATTTAATTTTTTTAAACTGTTCTTATTTGAGGAACTTGGATGGTAAAATTAATTTTAAATTTTCTTATTGATATTTTGTTTTTTTTTTTTAAGTTTTATTTAGGACTCTGAAAATGAATTTGTCAACTTTTCTATAACTTGGTTGTAATGGGGAGTCATTGTCAAAGGATTTACACAGTCACGCAAACTAAAAACTGAGGCATAGTTTCGGTGGTTAGAAAGGATTTTCACAATAGCTTAACTTTGGGTTAAATGTTTGTCTGTCTGGACGAAGAGATTACTACATTGTTCCAGTGACATTGAGAAACTCATAAGTCAGTGTAGTGTAAAGCTCTCTGCACACAGCGGGCGCGGCGCGGCGGGACGGGACGGCGACGCGACGCTGAGCAGTTGTAATGTACTAGATATTATGGACGACGCCACACAGAGCCGTCCCGCTCGACGCGACGGTAATCGTCGCGCCACGCCGCCGCCGCTCCGAGCTGGAATACAAGTCAGAAGCGGCGGGGCGGGGCGTGGCGGGACGCCGACGCTTTGTGTTGTATGGTTTGCGAATGTGGTAGTCACACTGCTGGCGGGGCGTGACTGTGATTTAGTATTGTTTTACAAAAATGGATGTCGAAAAACTAATCGAATGTGTTCGTTCTCGCGTATGTTTGTACGATTTGTGCCATAGGCAGTATAAAAACACTGTTCTTAAAAATGAACTTTGGGAATCTATAGGAAGAGAGTTGAATCAAAGCGGTAAGTGTCACGTCGCGAGTTCGCGACACGGTCGGCGTGAATGGGCGCGGCGGGACGGGACGTGATCGCGCCGCAGTGTGACCGATGCCGACGTAGCGTCGCCGCCCCGCCACGCCGCGCTCCGCCACGCCACGCCGGCTGTGTGCAGAGACCTTTAGTGTATATATTCAAAATCAACTAACAGTACACAGCAAATTCTAAATAGACTTCTTGCATAGTGGGATTATTTAATCTAGGACTCTGCACGTTAAATTTGAAGTTTGTTAGACTAAGCCTTGTCCAGATTATGTAAGTTTGGTCGTGAGCTTTAGATTCACTTACAAACTTGTAAAGTCATGTAGAAGTTAATTTTCAGGCATATACCTACTACTACGTTTATTTTAAGTTTTGTAGTTCACTGATTGAGATATCAATCACTAGGCTCATTTGCGTGTAGTCGTGTCGGTTTCGCAGCTATAAATACAGGGCTGGCCGCATAAATCCATCTCAAATAACGATAATTGGATTGCTAATATGTATGAGAATACATTGAAGGGAGCGCATATTTACCCGGCCCGATTCGAAAATTCAAATCGAAACTATTCTTAATCAGTGGGTCATCATCATCTGCCTAGCCTTTTCCCAACTAGATTGGGGTCGACTTCCAGTCTAACCGGATGCAGCTGAATATCAGTATTTTACATGTTACAGTTACTGGGTAATACGATACCCCTGGTAAGACTGGTTGTCAGATTTTCGGGCTTCTGACTAACGACTATCAAAGATCCACAAATGACAACCGGGACCAACGGCTTAACGTGCTTTCCGAGGCACGGAGGGGTCGCGGTATGTAAAGATGGTTACCCATCCACAGACCAACCGCGGCAAGCGTAGCTTTACCTAATCGTTCGACCTGTGCGACTGTTTTTATTTAGCCACAGGCCCCTTCATATTCATAATCACTGGGTAAGCCACTAAATTCATCATCGCACGAACGTAATCAACTCGATCAAAAACCATAACAGACATTGAATAAACAAACGATAACCAAACAAATCTGACTAATAACCAATTTTAGTAGAACAGACAACGCTACAGTCATACAATAGAGTGAATAATGGTTCGACGACACCAGGTAAAAAGTAGGCAATAAGAGATTCGACGCAAATGGTTGGAACATTGTCGCATTAGTCATCACAATGCCGACTTGGTGACGTTTGGACAGCCCTGACAAATGATGCCTTTTATTGAATAATTATCGCGACCCGACTGTCACGAAGCTAGAGTACATAAATGTAGGGGAGTGCGGTGTATTGTACCTAACAGAAGAAAGGCTAAGGTCATAGGTGTTTGCTTACACTCAACACATGCCGAGGCTACATTAGTTTATTATTCAACGGATCTCATTTGTTTAATAATCTACATAATGTTCCACATACTATGAGTTGTCGTCACGATAAAGGATTTGATGAATGAGGTTCCGTATGTCCGACAATAGTGAATTGTTATTTACATAGTTACGTGCGTGTTTCGAACTACATTTATTATGTATTTTTAGAACTTTTTTGAGATGGCTAAAAACCATTGACACCGCGCGTGTTTTGTTTAAAAGACGATTAAAAAATAACCGCTTCGGATGTGTTCGGCTGTGCTCGGGATGTACTCGGTTTTAATGTATATCCGATATGTCAGTGAGTGATGGCAAAGTATTCTGTTTGTGTTTTGTTTTCACTTCTGTCGGCACTCCCGGAGTGCCATTTTTTTTAGCAATCACTGTATTTCAAGATATTTTATATGAGAAGATTAGAAGAAAAACATAGGACCACAGATATAGATACACCTAGACAACGCAAGAGCAACTATTTCGCGTGTCAAAAATCGCACCAGCTTACGTTCAAAAATCGTAAGCCGCCACTTTCGCGCTCAGTCCTGTGTACTGCGGGCTGGGTAAGCGTGAGCGAGAGCGCGAGCTTGTGACGTCATAGTAGGTAGTCAAAAAATGGCACGCTTGGTTTTCATACAGTTCGTGATACTTGCGTTATCTAGGTCTATCTATACCTGTGCATAGGACAATGAAACAGTTCTAGACAGGCTACCGCTATGTATATATTTTTTTTGTACTGACGGTTTATTATTCGTAGTAGGTACACCGTTAATTATCTGTTTAGCTAGAGTTGGCCGAGCACGTTAAGATATCCCAGACAGGTATACTTTTCTCGGTATCCTCTCCAGGCTCACTGAAGGGTATGTACGTGTCTGTGCAAAATGTTGCCGTAATATACACATTCAGTATTGTCTTTATCCTGTATATTGCCCAAACAGCAACCCTTTGGGCAGGATATGCCAACACATCGTTGAAAAAATAAATGTTTTTTTTTTACAAGTATTTTGGGTAAAAAACTTTCACAAAGAATACAAAATACTGATTACAGACCATCTGATTTCAAACAACTCCATCTTTCCCGTGACTAGTACTTTGTTTATACTCAAAAAAAGGCAAAAGCCTTTTGGTTTCAGTTAATACAAAGCCTCCGTCGACGAGTGAAGGGAATTTTTTTGCTAGTTTACCTCTCACGACGTCTTCCGTCCCTATGGACCATTTTATTTTTGCTTCGTTCTCATCTTTTCGTCGAGACTTACAGGTATTAATTATCTTGAACTCGAATTCGCTTCGTTTGCGATGAGAAACGTCAAACGACAAATCTTGGCGAATAAAACGCTTTCAAGTTTTTAATCAGTGGAAAAGGTAGAGGTGCATTTTCGTTTCTTTGCTATTTGATTGGTTTACGGTTAGTAAAAACTGGCCAAGTGCGAGTTGGAGTCGCACACGAAGGGTTAAAACATAAAACGCCGAAAAAAACGTTTATTTTATACCCCTTTAAATTTTAAGTTTATTTTATTTTTATTATTTGTTGTTATATCAGCACCAGAAATACATAATCTGTTAAAATTTCAACTGTCTAGCTATCACGGTTCATGAGATACAGCCTGGTGACAGACAAACGGACAGTGAAGTCTTAGTAATAGGGTCCCGTTTTTACCCTTTGGGTATGGAACCCTAAAAACTAAGAAAGGTCTGCAGTACCTACCTAGCTAACCAGACACTTTACTTTAAAAACTATCTTGTTACAGTGTTCTATTGGTAAACTCCAATAAAAAAACCCAAGTGCGTTTCGCACCACACACAATGAAGGGTTCCGTAGTTGGGATGAATTTATCCCAATAACAAACTTAACATTTAGTTAAAAAACATGTTCACCCATACATCGTCATACGTCGCAGTTAATCCTCCAAGTGCAAATGTAAGTTTGTAATTGCAAAAAAATATTCTCTGTTTACAGAGAATAAAATACAAATTAACGACTTACAGACTTTTTTTTTTGCGGATGGGAAAGCATCAAATGACCCCTCC
The DNA here is from genome assembly GCA_916614155.1 of Mesoligia furuncula. Lineage (NCBI taxonomy): Eukaryota > Metazoa > Arthropoda > Insecta > Lepidoptera > Noctuidae > Mesoligia > Mesoligia furuncula. The sequence continues at coordinate 17,550,465 of OU744799.1, read as the reverse complement.
CGCTCTGGGTGGAGCGGAAGGGAGTGTCAGACCCTTACTGACTAAAACCCACCCGTGTGCCCCTTACCCCTTTATGTTCCGGGCCAGCGGTAACCCTTTCGGACAATCCCGCTGACCCGGCAGGCTTCGGCCCTAAGGGGGGCCTCTCCTCGATGCTGACTTTCAGACTTTCGTTTACTTGTGCTATGAGACCTTGCTTCTTACTTTTCATGGTCAACGGGAAGTACCCTCTAGGTTTTGATTTATTTGCGAGTATCAAAATATGTCGCATAAATGGCCTTTTTAGGGTTCCGTACCCAAAGGGTAAAAACGGACCCTATTACTAAGACTTCGCTGTCTGACCGTCTGTCCGTCTGGCCGTCTGTCCGTCTGTCCGTCTGTCTGTCACCAGGCTGTATCTCAAGAACCGCGATAGCTAGACAGTTGAAATTTTCACAAATTATGTATTTCTGTTGCCGCTATAACAACAAATACTGAAAACAAAATAAAATGAATATTTAAGGGGGGCTCCCATACAACAAACGTGTTTTTTCGGCGTTTTCGCCTTGTGGTACGGAACCCTTCGTGTGCGAGTCCGACTCGCACTTAGCCAGTTTTTTTTATTGCGTTGATTTACAAGCTTGATTCTTCAGAGCTCCAAGAAACCGTAGAACTTCTTATTTGATATTAATTTCAACTTGATACCTTGCGTTCCTAAAAAAAGGACCTTTGCAAATGGCAATAAACGGAACCCTTATAGATTCGTCATGTCTGTCTGTCTGTCTGTCCGTCTGTCTGTCTATCTGTCCGTCCGTATGTCACAGCCACTTTTCTCCGAAACTATAAGAACTATACTGTTGAAACTTGGTAAGTAGATGTATTCTGTGAACCGCATTATGATTTTCACACAAAAATAGAAAAAAAGCAATAAATTTTGGGGTTCCCCATACTTAGAACTAAAACAAAAAAACATTTTTTTCGTCGTACCCATACGTGTGGGGGTATCTATGGATAGGTCTTCAAAAATGATATTGAGGTTTCTAATATCATTTTTTCTAAACTGAATAGTTTGCGCGAGAGACACTTCCAAAGTGGTAAAATGTGTGTCCCCCCCCCTGTAACTTCTAAAATAAGAGAATGATAAAACTAAAAAAAATATATGATGTACAATACCATGAAAACTTCCACCGAAAATTGGTTTGAACGAGATCTAGTAAGTAGTTTTTTTTTAATACGTCATAAATCGTAAACCGCAATTTACCTTTTATTCAATCAACTCAAATATAAAAATAATAAAAAAAAAACATTTAATTTCATAAACATAAACCTTATGCATAAACCCGGATGTTACGGAACCCTCGGTGCGCGAGTCCGACTCGCTCTTGCCCGGTTTTTTTTTTTTCATTTTGAGGCGCCCAATCCTACTAAAACTAAAACATACTCTAAAATCGTTTTAATCACACCTAAAACGAAAAGCTTAACCTAATACACTAGTAAGTACGTATAATGTGCTGCATTAAAGCAAAGCTTGCCACAAACCAGTGCAACTGTGTCCAAATTGCTTATTTTGACCGGCTGTATTAATTATGTATGAGGCTGCGACACTCCTGTCCTCACCAGATACGACGTTCTACGTAACTATAAAAAGATTGCCATGACATTTTCATAGCAAACACGTCTAGTTAATTTTATACATGGAGAACGGACTTTAACTCGTTAAAATGTATATGAGGATAGTTACTGGTGGTAATTTTCTGTTTTGCGGTTTAGTACTGCTTCGGAATTAATTGTAACTTCTTGCGGTAAAAAAGCAGCGGTGAGTAATGGTGGCCCCGTGGCAGTGCCCTGACTTGTAGTAGTCCCGACCAGTTGTAGGTGTGGATTTGAACCCAGACAGGTGCTTTAATTTCTCTTTTCTTTTTAGGTTCTGGAGTGGCGACCGCGTACCGGAAGACGTAGCGTTGGAAAACCTCCCACAATGTAATCCAACGACCTTGTGAAGGCCACAGGAACCCGTTGGATGCGAGAAGCACAGAACCGGTCAAAGTGGAGGTGCTTTGGGGAGGCCTATGTCCAGCAGTGGACGTCATTCGGCTGAAATGATGAGGTGCTTTACTTTGTATTAGTAATTTTATCACCACTAATCTCAAAACAGTGAACGAAAACATTTTGAGGAAACCGACATGTCCTAGAACCAAAAATTCGAAGACATGTGACATCTACCAACCTGTACTGGGCCCGCGTGGTAGATTATAGCCCACTTCCTCTCACAGAGAAGCCGTTGTCCCAGCAGTGGGAACATTATCGGCTGATTATGAGGTAAAAAAGGGTATAGGTAAGGATTGTATTTTTTTGTTTCACTATCAATCCCGCGAATACATAATAAAAGTGTTTTTTATGCACTTGTATTACAAAATAAAACAAGTGCATAAAAAACACTCGAATATTCTCTCGCAAAACATAATCCGGGAGGTTTACACAGAAAATATTTTCCAAAAGTTTCAGGGATTTCTCATTCAGTATAGATTTCAAAACAGCTGTTACTAGTTGCAACAGCTGACGGATAGCAAAACCTTACCACGCTACTCGCATAGAACAACAAACACAACGCTCTTCAAATCTAGGTAGTTAATACGTTAATAATTCCGTGAACTATGTTATGTACTTTACGTATTTATTAAAGTGAATACTTCTTTGAGCGCGTGGGGCATTTTTTGAGATGGGAAAAAACCATTGAACTCGCGACACTGTTACCGATACCGCGCTACATTCGGCTGTGTTCGGCTGTCCCCGGGATGTACTTGGTTTTAAATCCGATGTGTCAGTGAGTGATGGCAAAGTATTCTGTTTGTGTTTTGTTTTCACTTTGTTTTGTTTTTTACTACTCTGGTTAGTGCAATTATTAGTCCGTTTGGCACGACCTACACTTCAACGTTCCATTTATTAGCAACTCCATAAACTGTAAGCGATGCCTTTACAACTAACTGTGAATCATAAACAAGCTTGTTACTCACGTGGAACTTTGTCAGGATTAAGGACGTTGCACTCCATTTAATACGAGTTGTGTCTATGTTAGCAAACACAGATTACACCCATAACGCCGGCTATAGATTGTAACAGATACGACTTTTTTACTGCTTCAGTAGATACGTCAAAAGTTACGTCAAGTCAAGGTACTAAGATAATATAAGTTTCGCTCAAGTTGCCCGCATAAACAAAGATACACAGTTCGTTGTAAGTTATCTCAACTTCTAAGATATAAGAGAAAATATTATGAAGTTAGTCACTCACGTATGAAGGTACGGAGTCATATTAGCAGGACGCGTGTGACTCTCATTACAGGGAATTGCCGTAATTATGAAGATTAATCCTGAAAATGAAGCATTACACCAACAACGTAGATATAACGGCACAAATCTTCTTTGTGTACGTGAGGGTTGGCGTTTAACAGCTTTGGCCCCCTTCGACGAATGCCGACTTCAGACAGTAGTTCAACTTTTGGTCGTTAGTGGCCGAGATTTTGCAGACCCTTTAGGTGTTCGTTGGACGAATAATAATACTTAGTCTGGATAAAAGTTGTAAAGCGAACAATAGATAAAAGAGAGGAGTATGATACGAGCTTTGTAGTTCTCGGTAAAGAATAACAAATTGTATGCTTGTGCAGCGTGTGTAGGATTATAATGTGGCCAATCTGTCTATCGAGCGTAATGGGTACGTGAATATTAGGTGGCTCATTTATTCTATTGTTTTATATTCGCACACGAATATTTGAGTGGTTATAATGGCAATTTATGATACAGTTTCATAGAAATATTATGTATATTGTTTGGAAATATTTTGCAAAATTAAACTTCTGAGTTATTGATCGCGTAACAAAGGTACAACAAAAAGGATAATTTTGCGGACGCATAATTTGAGAAGTGTTTGTTTGCTCTGTTGACAAAAGGTAGGTATTTGTACATAATAATCTGAACAAGCTATAACAAGGTACTTTTAACAAATATAACATATTGCAGTCCCTTCACTACAGTTAGATAAACGAACGTTGAATTATTGTGTAGTATCAATTTATATTTTTTAAATCGTCGTAATACCCATACTTCGGACATTACCGAGAAAAATACAGAACGTTTCGAGTGCTCTTACCTGCGCTATGGAAAATGCAACGTTATTGAAGATCTTATTGAAGATTAGCTTCTGCCCGCGGCTTCGCCCGCATGGTTGCTGGAAATTATACCCCACGGGAACGTGCTACCGGGATAAAAAGTAACCTACTCCATAAGATCAGCTATCTGCTAGTGAAAGTCCCATCAAAATCGGTCGCGCAGTTTCGGAGGTTAGCCGGAACAAAAAGACATACAGGCAAAAATAAAAAAATAAAAATTTTTGTTACAAGAAGCGTAGGCATACTTTCATTTTTAGTAAAAAGCTGTTATTTTGATATTACAAACAGACACTATGTACCTAATTACACAGGTTTATTGGTAAAACATTAACAACCTCTTAAGAGGTCATTGTACTCATCATTATGAACAACTTTTATTATATTATTTGTATAGAAGATTATTCATTTCGCGATAAACGTAGCATTGTATGTTGGAGTGTTTATTTTTTTCATGTATGTGTAACCAAAACATTTTTCACAAGCACATGCACTAATATCCACAATTGGGACAATATATTTATTGAAAGCATTTCTGTTGCAGTTCAAAAGAAAATTAAAGTAACTATTAAAGATGATTGAGTCACACTATACTGCTATCAAAACGATGGAGGAAACCATCGTTAGGAAACCGGCATGTCCTAGAAGCAAAAAATCGAAGACATGTGACATCCACACCCGCGTGTGTACCGCGTGGTGAATTATGGCCCACTCCCTCTCACAGAGAGGAGGCCTGTGTTCCAGCAGTGGCAACATTATAGGCTGATTTTCAGTCACATTTTTCTTAAAAAAACTTTTTTTCATCGTCATCTGACTAGATTTTTCCCAACTATGTTGGGTCGGCTTTCAGTCTAACCGAATGCAGGTAAATACCAGTCATCATCATCATCTGCCTAGCCTTTTCCTAACTATATTGGGGTCGGCTTCCCGTCTAACCGAATGTAGGTAAAACCCAGTATTAGAAAAAAAAAAAACAAAAAAACTTTTCATATAAAATAGAAAAGACTGTTCGACTTTATTTCATATAGGTACACCTTGCAAAATCAATAACAACAAACAACGGAGGAAGGAAGCGAGAAACTTTATAAATGCAGATATCATAGAGATAGAGAAAAAAAATAGTCTACCTACGCCTCCCGGAACGTATTGAACTATCCTCATTTCTTTTGTTACGGTTCAAGTTTGAGAATCAATTCTCTTTATGCTAGGCCTTCGCTGTCTGTGTTTGTTCCAATGATAATTTTATTTATTTTAACTCCATAACATGTAGTCCAATACTTTACGAGTTACGCTACCTTGCAGTTTGAGGTTTGCATGATAATATTGTTGTTATGCTAGAACTTCAATGAAGCCATACAATGTTGTTGGTTGTGAACCAGAAATTTTGATGTTGGTATATATTCTGCTGTGGCATGCACAGGAGCTTGTTATTATTAATTACTAGCTTCAACCCGAGACTTCGGCCCCGTGAAATTTCATGATCCCCCGATTCACCACGTCGAATCGCATCACTTGCCTGCACTATTACTTTGTTTTCACTTAGCGTTCTTTCTGACTTTTTTGTTTTTGATCGGCGCCTTATAGGCCGTCGGAAATAGACAGAAAAAGAGGCTAAATTCGCAAAGCGTGATGGAGTTCTGCATTTTTGGTATGTTGTATGGGTCTGTTGGGGTATTGTGAATTCAAATTTGCAACTTCGAAAAACTCGTGGAAACTGAGAAAATCGAGAAAAACTTCGAAATTTTGGAACTTTTTTCACTATTTACTCTCCAGGGCCGAAAATCTGCATTTTTTGCGAATAAAATTTTCTACACTTATAAACTGTATTAAATTAACTACAATTTGAGCCCAATTGCAGCTCTATTGCCTTGATAAAAATTATAAAAACTAATCTATGGCACTTTTTTTTTTTTCGAAAAAAAATGGTCATCTTCGAAGTGCCATAGCCTAACTTTTATGGGGTCATTAGAGCTGCAATTAGGCTCAAATTGTAGGTAATTTAATACAATTTATAAATGTAGATTAGATTGAGTAAGATTTGTAACATTATTCGCAAAAAATGCATAGTTTTTGCCCTGGAGAGCAAATAGTGAAGTCTCAAAATTTCGAAGATTTTCTCGATTTTCTCAGTTTCCACAGGTTTTTCGAAGTTGCAAATTTGAATTCACACTACCCCAACAGACCTATACAACATAACAAAAATGCAGAACTACATCACGCTTTGCGAATTTAATGTCTTTATCCGACGGCCTATTATGGCGATCTTAAATAACGTATAGTCTTCTTCAAGAATTGGGCAATCAAATGCAAAAAAAAAACTTAAATCCGACTGGTAGTTCAAGAGATTAGCGCGTTCTTACAAACAAACTCTTCAGCTTTATTATTAGTAAGTATATACTCGTAGATACAGATTATTCTAAAATATTACAATAAATATGAGGAGATCCGCAGGAGAACCAAGGTAAACGACATAGCCCGAATAATTGCCAAACTTAAGTGGCAGTGGGCAGGGCACATTGCTCGCAGAACAGATGGCCAATGGGGCCGAAAGTTTCTGGAGTGGCGACCGCGTACCGGAAGACGTAGCGTTGGAAGACCTCCCACAAGTTGGTACGACGGCCTTAGGAAGGCCGCAGGAACCCGTTGGATGCGAGAAGCACGGAACCGGTCGAAGTGGAGGTGCTTGGGGGAGGCCTGTGTCCAGCAGTGGACGTCTTTCGGCTGAAATGATGATGATGACAATAAATATAGGTTGCACAGGTACATTACTCCTCCTCTTACATCACAAATAACTAAATGCATTTAACGCTAAACTTATTTAAAGAATTATTCTGTCTCGGTTAAAAGATTGGCAGAATTAGAACGATGTTTTAAATTCGTTTAGCGTTTAATGCATTTAGTGATTGGTGGTGAAGTGGTCCTTTTAGACTAGTGAGTTAAATACACACATCAAAAGTGTCTAGGGATCAACATATATTTTTGCAATAACTTTTCTCCTGATTGATATTAATTAAAATTTTCTTTAAGGATTCATCAAATAAAGTGTTTTCGTTTGTCACAGTAACGATAAACCAAGTCACCTTTGCATTAATAAAGAAATTTGCCATTTTCCTAATAAAGGGATTTTTGACATTTGAACCACTAACACAAAAGTTCGAAAAAAAGACTGAAATAACAGTTTTCTTTAAAATTTTATTGGGTAACTTAAACAATTAATAATCCGTGTTTCTACCGCGAACACTAACAACACAAGAACATCGGTTTGGCATACTCAAAATGAGTTCATCCAAATCACGCTGTGGAATGGCCGCCCATGTTCGTTGCAACAACAAAAAAAGGTCTTCTTGCGACTGGATACCCTCCATATTCGGCAGAGCTCTTCTCTGTAGCATATCCCATGCATGCTCAATCGGGTTCAAGTCTGGCGACTGAGCAGGCCAGGGCAGGACATTGATGTTAGCTGCGGCGAGAGTCTGTCTTACAACTCTTGCGGTGTGCGGTCGTGCATTATCATGCATTAACTGAAATAAGGGACCGATTTGCACTTGTAGAGGAACGATGACGTCTGATACAATCGTCTCAGCATAAATTTGAGCGTTGAGGTTGCCTCTGATCCAAATCAACTCAGTTCTTCCGCCGATCCAAATACCCGCCCATACCATGATGGTTCCACCACTATAAGGATGGACTTCCTGGCAGGATTTTAATCGATGTTGGCGTCCAGGGGTTCTCCAGTGTCGTATACGTCTTGTATCCGGTCTCATACCAAAACGAGACTCATCAGAAAAGCACACGAAACGCCATTGTTCTTCTGCTCAATTTCTGTGTTCAAGAGCCCATTGATATCGAATCCTACGATTGTGCATTGCTATAGGTGGTACCCGTAGCGGTCTTCGGGAATGAAGGTTCACTTCATGCAAGCGGTTTCTGACTGTTTGGTCGCTAATTAAGTTCCCTGAAGAGTGATGAAGCCTCACGGCTAACATCATGGCGGTTATTGTTGGAGCTCTTCGAGTTAAGATTTGAATGTATCGGTCTTGTCTCCGTGTGGTGCAGCGATACCGTCCTCCATGGCGCTCAGCCACGGTACCAGTGCTTCGGTAACGTGTCCAAAGTCGACTGATAACACTCTGACTTGTATTCAGAGCTAAAGCCACAGTACGTTGCCGGGAACCAGCTTCTATCATTCCCACGGCTCTGAGCATTTCTTCCCTGCTTAAATGACGTCGCCGCTCCATAATAACGTTGGTTTTAATCAGTAGTAGGGAAACAGTAGCACTAATAATGTCTTCAATGCGTTGTATGTTTTTATAGGGAAAATATTGACAGCTGATTTTCATCTTTTACTCGAATTTGATTCACAGTTCCTGATTCAAATTATGAAATGCACCAAAAAGGATCCATATAAATTTATAAAATCATAAATTTATTACAAAGCCACATCTCAATCTCAAGAAATCCGCATAAAAATGCTTGATCCCTAGACACTTTTGATGTGTGTAGTTCCGTAATGTTAATTACTTACTATTGTATAAAATCAAGTTCTTCTAACTAAACAGACAGCTGTGCTGCTAGAGAGTCAGTAGCGCCACTTTTACTTCCCAAAAGCACTAGGAAGTGGCAAAGCGTAGGCAATTTGGAGGACTGTCTTAAATGTAATTTTAACTTTCAAAAAGTGTTGATTCTTTTGATTATTCTAGTACACTTTACCGTTGAGCGATTGTTTCTTAAATACATTACCTAACAGCTATTTCACCGCGTAGAATAATTGTTCGCAGATGCACAGTAACGAAGCAATTCATAAAAGGTATTAAGTGTATCTACTTCCTTTGTATTATTATAAGCATCGTTCCCACTGCTGGGACACAGGCCTCGATCTCCACATCCCAGTGCAGTTTGCCGGATGTCACACGTACGTCTTCGAATTTTTGTTTCTGGGACAAGCCGGTTTTCTCACGATGTTTTCCTTTTTGAGAGCAGTGGTGATGAATAATTTACACAAAGTAAAGTGCCTGCTTTGGTTCGAACCCACGAACGTTACTACAACTCGTATTTCGCGGCCATTACCACTGAGCCACCACTGCTCGCCTTGTCTAAATAATAGTAACTAATACACAATACGACATTGTTTGCGTACAATCGAGGTAAGTACGCTCATAATTTGCTCGTAACTAGCCAGGGTGTGGCTATGTGGACATTGATTCAGATTAAGACCCCAGTCAGGCGAAAGATTAGGCCTATAGTTCACTGCCAATTTGAATTTGATTGTATTATATACACTGATGTGTTCATACCTTAATTAACTAGCCTATTGTGTCCTCTGGTTAATTGTCCTTTGTCTCGGATCGTTTTAATATGGAATTATGATTATCATTTATGCGGTCTGTTTAAGCCTATTGCATGCCATGATTGGACAAAGGTCTTGTCGCGCTTGTGCGGGGTTAGAGCCTATGTGCGAAATAAATAGGACAATAACGGACTAATTTCCGCTTCTGAGCATACACACTAGCCTGCACCCTGATTGTGTAACACACTATCAATCGGAATCTGAATTATTTTGAAGCAAATTGCTAATCCATTGCTTCATAAGTTCGAAAAATTTGTCAGCTCAACACGTAAATACCGCAATGAATGTTGTTGAACTGTCAAAATGAAACTGATTCCGCTTGATAATGTGTTACGCAGTCGCCCCGCTGGATCGGGTAAGTTGAAAGATGAGTCTGTAAAGGCAATTTTAGCTAAAGGCCAGGGGGAAAATTAGTTACAGACGCCAGCACAAGCTACCCGAAACTGTCAAATTTTCCCAATCAACTTTGAACCTAAAGCTTTAGTGATAAAGTTGAAAATTTTGTAGTAGCTTGATGCGCTGGAATCTGTAGGTTGCCATCGTAGCTTTTTTTGCGACTATAACGCCGCAAAAAGTTGTCATGTGCTGTGGGGCTAGATGCTTTTATACCTAGGGCGAAAAGATATCCTTTATATAGCCAATACCAAACCAATACCAACTATTTTACGCTTCGATATTGGCAAAATTATGAGAGATGGTGACGGCAAGCCATACCTACTTGCAACAGCAACATTTCTGCATACCTATAGCTAACCATTTAGGCTGCGGACACGAAGTAAGCGGGCGCGGCGCGGTGGCGGTGGCGGCGCGGCGAGCGGCGCGTTTCACCGACCGATACTTTATAACAAAATTAACAAAAAACTTAATATATTACAGTTGTACATCCACCCTTAACAGACGTCACGTAAGGCCGCAATACTGTCAAGGGTATGACGGTACATGAAAGTATACGATAAGTTAAAGGAACCTACAAAGACCTACAAGCCTAACAGTCCCTACGACCCTAAGCCCTACAAGCCCTACAGCCCTAACCTATCATATACCTAGTGCGTGATAAATAAATATATAAATAAGTTCAGGATGTCTGCACCATGCGACCTAAGGTTACAGACGGATAGTAGACAGGAGTTCCAGGTTCGGGAAGGGTAAACTCACTGCCAGTCAAGCAGACTCACAAGACTGATCAGAGATGGCTAAAGGTGTCTTGGCCACAATGAGGGGTAATGAGATAAGAATATAAAATTCATATCTGATTTATTTACAAAATGTTCTGCATATATACTTTTTCTTAACACACACTATTATACAAATTCAGTTTTCAAATTCCTATGCGTGTGAGATGCAACCGAATCGTTATTTTAACTGGGCCGCGCTTGAGCCAGGCCGAGTGCTGAGTCAATGTCCAAAGGTAACATTGAACATTCTGGCGACTCTCAGGAACGGGACTCCATTTGGTACAGCTCGATGGTCTCGTATGGTCTGGCCTGGTTTTGTTCAGTTAGTTGTGACTGGTTGGGCACGCTGTGTGGTATGCCGTACCGCTGTCTTTGTTGCGTGTGTGGTGTGCAGACCGTTGCTTGTTGCACAGGCGGCGCAGGTTTGCTTCTAGCTGCAATGGTGGTTCGAAGTTTATTCAGCACCTGTGGACCGAAATAAATTAAAACACATGCTAAACTTATAATAACAAGTGAAGCACTGATGCTAGCGATGTATGTATGAGACTCTAATTGTTTCCAAATTGTGTTATCTAGCTCAGTTTTTAAGTTTGTTTCGGATGTGACTAAGTGATCAAAAACTTTTTTGATTTGTCTAAAACTAATTCTTCCTTGGATAGATCGTTAATATTTGTTGGTATATATTGGTTGGTAGATCTGTGTATTCAGGGAGAAGTTCGTGGTTTTAGAATAAGAAGCTAGTACTGTTACAGTGGTTGTTCTTTTTGCAGCAAGTATGTTGTTAAGTGTTTTTATGACGCAATTCTCGGAGATAATAATATGTAGAACTCCGACGTCTTGAATCGTAATTTTTTTTCTTTGGCCGTCACACACAATCGATATGGCAACCGATTTTGTTGTAATGAAGAGCCAGGTGTTTTGCATGTAAAATTGCTTCTATCTTTGTACAAGGTCTTTAACGTGCATTGGGTGTGGGTGTTGTTCTCAATTCTAAAGGGTTGTTCAACTATGCAATTTTTATTTAATTGTTTTTCTTGACAACAGTTAAGCAAACATGATGCTAATATCTCAGTGAAAAGACAGTTATTACAATTAGACTACCTAAATACCGAATATATTTTGGCTTCACCAACTTATTAATTAATTAAACACACACACACACTTTTATTCACTACTTACATTCTTTATTAATAAATTAAAACAGTAGCCCACAATGTTTTTAGGTTACAAAATAACGAAATTTGTAACGAAAGTTGTTTCAGCTGAGTGTATCTTCTGAGATTCAGGCCTCGCCTAGTTCAGAAGATAGAGTCAATACCCTAAGTAAACCTTCCTTTACCACCACAAATGCTGTGGGATTATTATTGTATAATGTATATGACATTAGTATACTTACCTAGTATTAAGTACTTTTAATATGTAATCCTTGCTGCGCTGGTGAGAAATAAACAATTTTTTTTTACCGCACTATTTGCTTCAGGACCCTCGAAAACTATGAAAACTATCTAGAGAGAAAATCGAATTTGTCATAACGCTTTTTCGTTTCGTGACGATTTCTGCCAGTGTACTCCTACCGCAAGCCGCGTTAATGGGAATGCTCCAACCAGCCCGCGAAATTCAAAATTTCTTGCGTTTTTTGCAATTTGCAGGCCAGTGCTAGGTTGTATGTTGATTAAAATATTATTCGCGGCTGTAAGACGTTTGTAGTTACAGAATTATAATCATCAAAATCACCAATACAACCCTCCAACTTCATAAAGGTGTAAGAACAAAAAAAAACAGAAAAGTAATTCCTACAGCTTTATGAACTTAGAGCGTTTTATTGATGATTTTGATGATTATAATTCTGTAACTACATATGTCTTACAGCCGCGAATAATACTTTAATCAACATACAACCTAGCACTGGCCTGCAAATTGCAAAAAACGTAAGAAAATTTGAATTTCGCGGGCTGGTTGGAGCATTCACCTTAAGGTCATATAGAACACGTAACAAGTCGGAAAGGGACCAGCACCGTATCGCCTTTCACCTCGTCGTCAAACAGGTGTCAACCTAACGTACGCACGTAACCAAAGCGGATCAGAAGCTCCGATACGTCAACTCGGTTACAGCTAGGCGACGCCGCACTTAAGGCTCGCCGACCGCTGGTTGATGGTGCAGCAGGCAGGCCGGACGGGTTAGAGGGGCAAGAGTGGACGAAGAGACGTAAGCTTGGGTACGGAGAGACATAAGCGCGGGGACGATGAGCCGTAAGAGCGGGGACGACGAGCCATAAATAACGCACCGCACCGCGGTTCGTGAGCTTGTCCCGAGGCAAGGCGATTACGTTACGATTTCGATTGTGTGCGTTGCAGTAGAGAGTTTCATACAAATAATACTGAACGGCTCGAGTTGATACGGTGCCGATCCATTTCCGGTTTGATACGTGTACCTTTAAAGAACCTCGTTCCAAAAGTATTACATTAAATCTAGGTCCGTTTATGGTCTCGAAATTAAAATTGTTGAACAACTTTTTTCGTGTAATAAATCCGGCTTAAAGTATTTGTACCCGCGTAAAAAATGAAATTCGGTGCACTTTCATAGAAGCAAGATGTCATAAACTCTGTTATGAATATGTAGGGGAGGGGAGCGGGAGGGGTGTGGTAAACATGCTGTAAAAACGAAACTTTCAGCTACTAACTTACGGATACTGATATAGCCCGCTCATGCATGGATCATAGTACATTTTCCTAGATTAAATAGAATACTTTGTCGCTGGTCTTATGGCCTTGTTTGTCATTCTGTTCCATTTATGGTCTATGGTGCCATTTATTTACTAAGCAAAAGAGTAATTGTGATGCAAAACCCGCTATTACTCGGGTACTGATACCGAAAACTTTGTTCAAAAATAATTCCGTGGTCAGTTTTCTGACCGGCGCGTGTATGCCTACACCACCTCTGAATACCATCCCCTAGGGAACAAAACCCTTACATTATATACAAAAACTTTTGATACATAAGACGGGTCAGTTATAAACCTTGATAACAAAGTCATTTATAGGTCACCCTTTCAATCGTATCAATGGGCGACTCTGTACTTGTAAATTCATTACAGAAACTTTTGGATCTCGATACCATTCCAACTTCATCTTTTGATGCAAGATTACTTCATAACATTCTGGAGAAATTCAATTACTAAGCTATCCAAAGGACGAAATTGTTCACAGTAAGCCAACAAATCTGTAATTGCAAAGGAATGGATGCGTCAATAACAGTCATACGGGACTGACAGATATTTCGTCGATCGATCTCGTTATTGTTACCAATAGCAGTAGGTATAACTGTGTATGGTTTGAAAATGTATGTGTGCTTGGGAAATTACTGGCAGTAAACGAAAATCATACTTAACTAAACTTAATATTATAAAAAGAAAAGATTTGATTTTTGGTGTTTGTTTTTAATGGATAAACTGAATAAATACTTAAGCGATTTTAAAAACTCTTTCACCTATAGAAAGCTACATTATCAGCAAGTAAAATGGGCCGTATTTTTTTTGTATATTGTAATTTATTTATTTATCCATTTATTTCAGTCATCAAGGCCCATATAAAACACATACAATACAATATTATAACTTAAAAATACTATAAATTCATACAACATTATAATTAAGTAAACTAAAAAACTAACGAACACGAAGTGTCTGCGTCGTAATGTCTTACGACTCCCACGCGAACGAAGTCGCGGGCAGCAGCTAGTCTAAACTTTAATACTATAAAGAGAAAAATTTGGATGAAATTTAGCACATGGGTAGACCTTGACCTGGATTAGAACATAGAATACATTTTATGCCGATGTTCGACTTATGCGGGTGAAACCGCGGGACGCAGCTAGTTTGTCTATAACTTCGACAATCACTGCCAGTTAGGGGAGAGTAGCCCAAAACGGGTAAGCTAAGGTTGATGATAAATAAAAACAATTTATGGATACAAATTGAACATTTATTTGTACATTTTGAAATGTTTAGTTATCAAGGACTATAAAATAAATAACATATTTAGTAGTTTTGTACATTAAGATTAAAAAAATAACAAGAATCTTTACCATTCGAATTACCCGTTTTGCCCGTAGGGGGGGCCTAAAGCAGGTAGGGCTTTTGGGAAAAGCGGGTAGGGACTGAATTGCATGAGATCAACGTCAATCAATGACTAGAACTGTTTCATAACAATCATAACTCAGATGGAGCTCCACCAGGATCATCAGCTACTTATAGTGATAATGGTTGGATCAATGGACCAGTATTCTTGGAATGGTTGCGGCACTTTGTAGACAACATAATGAGTTGGCAACGTAAACAGATTATCCATATGAAATAGATATTCAACTAGCTCTAATTCTTGAGCTGCTGTAAAAACTGTTGTGAATCTTCCTAGTTCTTTTTTTGACATCCTTTCTTTACATGTATCTGTAAAGTCGAAAGGTTGATGCCATATTTTTTGCTGCACCATTGACGGAAGTTTTGAGAGCTTCTTCTATCGCAAGCTTCATAACTCCCTCATCCCACGATGCATTTGCAGTCTTTCTTTTGTATTTATTAACCATCTGCAAAAACAAAAGAACTAATAAGCAGTCAATGAAATTATACAGGGCAAATCGAGTATGGGCAAAACGGGCACCCGCTTTACCCCTACCCTTTTTGCCCACAAGCATGTATTTTTTTCAATCGACTCATATCCTTAAAACCGAAATAATAAACGCCAACCTATTACACAAATAAAACGTCTATTTATTGTAAAATAATAACAAAAAACTGGTAAGAACATATTGTAAACCATTTTCGAGTATTCAAAAGTAATGTAACTCAATTTTTTTTAGTGGAAATAGCAAAAAACTTCTTTCTTATCTTACCATGAACTCGTGTCCGCCAGAGAAACGCGCCGACTCCCTGTGATTGGCGAGCGGCTGGCGCCGCGCACTGCACGCTCACATTCTTATTAGCAATAACGGTGCGCAATTTAAAAAGCATGAATCTTAGATTTATCTTCATTTATTTTCCATGGTTACAATTCCAATCCTAAATTCTCATCTTGACTGAACTGTATATTACATACGTGACAAAAAGTTAGGTAATGCAAAGCATCGCCGACTTATGACTAAATGCCCCCCACTGGGGAGACGGAGGCGGGCAATATTAATATCTACATACGTAATACGCTCACTTCGTCTTCATAAGGCGCCCGTACATATTACGCAATTTTTATTACTACGTTCCGGCCGCGGCCTAGCCTACCCTTCATGAGGAATTTGCTAAACAAGAAACTGCAATTTCCTGTGACTAATTCATTGCTGTTATTAATCTTGTGGGTTGTATTCTTATTTTCTGCTGGAATGTGGTCAAATGTATATATGGTTGACCGTTTATGTCCGCATTTGTATGCTCTTTTTATGAATGTTTTGTCGTTTCATACCGATTTTCTGCGGAGTAAGAACTACTAAGATTTGATGAATAATAAATACAACTATTTGTCTAATATCTATATATATAAAAGAAAGTCGTGTTACACTATTTATAACTCAAGAACGGATGAACCGATTTGGCTGAAAATTGGTGGGGAGGTAGCTTAGAACCAGGAGATGGACATAGGATACCGGATTTTTATCCGGTTTAAATAAAAATACTTTTATTTACTTATAGGAGTAGGGTAGGAGTAGTGTAAGGTTAGGAGTAGGGTAGGAGTAGAGTAGGAGTAGGCTAGGAGTAGGGTAGAAGTAGTGTAGGAGTAGGGTAGGAGTAGTGTAGGAGTAGGGCAGAAATAGGGTAGAAGTAGGGTAGGAGTAAGGTAGGGGTAGGGTAAGGTAAGGGGTAGGACACCACGCGAACGAAGTAGCGCCGGGCAGCTAGAAATAATTTATATGGCAAAACGACGTCTGCCGGGTCAGCTAGTATTTATATAGAAGAACGTCGGGTTAGTTACGCCATTCATAACTCAAGAACCAATTTTTATAATTTTTGGTTTGTTAGATTTTTCTCCGCTCCAAATAGCAGAATTTAAAAACTATTAAAATATGAGGAAAATACACATAGAAAAAAACTTTTTACAAAAAAATACAACCGACTTCTAAAAATAATACAAAAAATTGAAAAATAACTTTAATTTCGGAAGTCGGTGTCTTTGGTTCCGCATTTTCGTTTATTGACACCGACTTCCGAAATTAAAGTTATCAATTTTTTGTATTATTTTTAGAAGTCGGTTGTATTTTTTTTGTAAAAAGTTTTTATTTTTCACTTTTTAGTGGGTCCGTTTGTAATTTATCTAAGTTACAATAGCCTAATGTCAACTGCTCATCACTTGTTACAAAATATTGCTTTTCCCGATGTTGGGACGTTAATTGTTGAGGAGTTCTCCGGGTAAGAACCAGGAGAACTCCTCAACAACCTCACCATACGCATTGTGACGAGCATAAATTGCTTAGCAACCATATTAAAGTAATCGAATCGCAACCCGTGAAATATTTGTCATTGAGTAGTTCCAATGGCCATCTGTGGTCTTCATCAGCTCCACTTTACCAAATGATGATTTCCGAGAGCAAATGCTCAAGTTATTTAAAAAAATACCCAAATCGTTATAGCTTTGCCTATAAAATTTGAGGGTTTCCCTCGATTTCCATGGGATCCTCTCATCAGATTCCAACTTGATGATAATGGGACCACCTCGAGAGTATACCCTTTCAAACAAAAAAGAATTTTGAAAATCGGTCCACAATTGGCGGAGTAATCGCGTAACAAACACACAAAAAAAAAAAAACATACCGTCGAATTGAGAACCTCCTCCTTTTTTGAAGTCGCTTAACGCTTCAAAAAAAAAAAGATCTCATACATTTTGTATGGATCGGCTTTTTTGATTCTGAGGCGGTACGAAGTTCAGTTCAGGTCAGCTAGTATTAGCATAATCAACATACAGTGGATTGTAACCAAATAAAAAGTAAGTAATGTGTACCTATATAGTTCTACTTTTGACTGTAATCTCATATTTGTCATACCAAAGTTTATATCTAGATTATTATAATCCTATTATAGGCCTAGATTAATATATACTACTGAACCATATGTACATTTTTTGTAAACTTATTATTTCAATAAATCTTACAACTGACGCTTTTTTTGTTGTTTCTCACACACTCGGAACATTGAGTTTGCGCTTGATTTATTACGAAAATGAATAGATATAACAACACTAGCCGTTGCCCATGACTTCGTCTGTAATCCAGGATGAAAAGTAACCTATGTCGTTCTCCAGGTCCCAGGCTATATATCTGTGATATTTCAGAATTATCAGTTTTGTGTTTGACAGGCAGCTAATTACTTTCTTATTTATATATTAGTACGGTTCATGTACAATAAACTTGTTCTCAGACAACGATCTATTAAAAACACGACTTCCGCACAAAATTATATTTAAATTGTAGTTAATAGAGCACCTTACAGGAACACGTGTTCATAAAAATGGTAACGTGTGTAATGCTGTGAGAACGATAGATCACTTTGAGTGTGGGACACACCGGCGCAACGTGCATACATTGAGTTAAGTGCCACTTAGTTAGTAGCTAGAACATTTCTATGTACTACACGCGCAGGTAGTGTATTGGCATGTCTTCACTTATGCAAATACTTCATAATATAGTGCAGTATGTAATATGGAGTGGTGATAGCAGTCTGTTTTCTGAGAGACTGAACAAGCAATTGGTTTACTAAATTTCTAGCAGTTATGTGGTTTACATATTACTCACGCAATGTCACTTTATTTTTATATTTTACGTAAGTAGGTACTATTTTCCGAAAGACTTTTTAGTTTTTTGTTCGTAATAAGTAATAATGTAACCAAAATCATGTGTGGCCTAGTGGTTATAAGGCCGCATCTCTCGGCACGTGGTTTTGGTTTCAGATCCGGGCAAGTATCAATGTGTCAAACCAATTTTTTATAACCACGCAATCACTGTCCATTCCTGTTCGTCGCCTGGAAGAGATCGCAGAAATATAGATATTTCTGCGATCTCCTCCATTGTATGTTTTGTATTAATAATCGTATTTTTTTCTGTAATCTGGTGTACAATAAAGTATATATGTATAAATAATGTGACTTTTTCAATTCATTTGTACTTTATGAGTTAACTAGCTTTTGCCCGCGGCTTCGCTCGCGCTAAGTATTATTAAAAAAAAACTAATACATTTATATCCTCCATCATCCCTTATTTTATCCCCATGGGGGTTGAATTTATCAAAATCCTTTCTTAGGGGATGCCTACGTCATAGTAGCTATATGCATGCGAAGTCTCAGCCCGATCGGTTTAAAATTGACAAAGTTTCATACAAACCTTCATCCCCTATTTTATCCCCTTGGGGGTAGAATTTATCAAAATCCTTTCTTAGCGGATGCCTACGTCATAACATCTACCTGCATGCCAAATTTCAGCCCGATCCCTCCAGTGGTTTGGGCTGTGCGTTGATAGATCACTATGTCAGTCAGTCAGTCACCTTTGAGTTTTTATATATTTAGATATTGGGCATTACTGACATTGGTGAAGGAAAATGTCGTGAGGAAAAAGTCTGAATTCTATGCTCGTGTCTTCTCCGTATGAGACCTCTTCCCATCTTCCTTTGCCTTCTTGTGGGACAGTTATATGCTGGTCATCATCATCTGCCAAGCCTTTTCCCAAATATGTTGGGGTCGGCTTCCAGTCTAACCGGATGCAGTTGAATACCAGTATTTTACATGGAGCGACTGCCTATCTGACTTTTTGGCTTTGGATATTTCGAAATTGCCTCTACCTACTTCTTTTAGTGGCCTGATGCCCTGCGTGGATACCTCGAAACCCAGAAATTCAACGCTTCTTGTTCTTTATTCTTGTCCGAAACTACTTTTAGCTAGGTTAATGGTCACCCCATAGTCATTGAAACGCTTCAAAACTTTCTCTAAGTCTGCTTCATGTTCCTCCCTCGTAGCGCTGGCTATTAATCCGTCATGTATGTACCCAAAAACATTGCCTAAATCCTTTAAAACCGTCTGATCCATAAACCTTTGAAATGACTGCGCAGCGTTGCACAGACCAAAAGTCATGCGGGGAAATTCAAATAGCCTGAATGGCGTAATCATCGCAGTTTTTGCGATGTCCTCCGGATTAATTGCTATGCAATGATACGCCCTATTTACATCTATTTTTGAAAATATCTTTTTGTTGGCTAGCAAATATGTAAAATCATGTAGTCTTGGTATCGGGTACCGATCCGGTTTTGTAACCGTGATTAACATCCTATAATCCCCGCACGGTCGCAACTCGCCGTTTTTCTTCGGAACAGCATGAAGTGGACTAGCCCACGGACTTTTGAAGGGCCTACAGACCCCCATTTCCTGCATTATGCGGAATTATTCTTTAACTTTTCTATATTTATCGGGCGGCAACGGGCGCGCCTTGGCATGCACAGGTGGGCCCGTTGTTTCTATGTGATGTAACACAGAGTGGCGTCACAAGTTTATTAACCAAATGAATAAGATTTTTCATATAAAATGTATCCCCTCATTTTATCCCCATAGGGGGTGGAGTTTTGAAAAATCGTCTGGGTTGTTTCTATATATATATATATATATATTTTTTTTTTGGATGGGACATCATCAAATAACTCTTCCTGCTCTGGGTGGAGCGGAAGGGAGTGCCAGACTCTTACTGACTAAAACCCACCCGTGTTCCTTCCTTGGCCCTGTATGTTCCGGGCCAGCGGTAACACTTTCGGACAATCCCGCTGACCCGGCAGGCTTCGGCCCTAGGGGGCCCCTCCTCGATGCTGACATCTCTTTGAGGCGCGCGTGGAACACGTACGCGCCGTCCGGCACGGGCCTGGTCCTGATCGGACGGTGAGCTACCCATTACTCTCCGCCCGCAGGCCCGCACCTACGGTGGCCGGTAGTCGTAGACGCCTGGGGCGTCCCCCGCGGAGGCTGAGACGGGAGGCTCTCTCCCTGAACCGTCCCGCCACCTCATTCGCTAGCATGACTGCTTTGTAGAAGGAGGTGACTGCCTCCCACTCCCTCTCGCCCCGGACCATGGCTTGCACCAGGGCCGGACGCGAGAGGTCGCCGCCGCTGCTGATCGCCTCTACGAGGACACGGCGGTGCGGCGGCGGTGTTTCTATAACTTGACTTACAGATTATTTATACCAATTATCCAACAAAACCACGTAATAAAATACTCCCCTGTGAAATTGACCTCCTCTTCACCCTGTCAGGAGAAGATTAAGTATTTATTATTTTTAAACAGTTTCTTTTTACTCTTTCATAAGCTTGTACCTCCAGGCCCCACTTATGCATTGGACACTCTGGGTAAGTGCCTAGGGCCCCGCGATTGACGGGGGCCCCGGCCTGCCCTCGAAAAAATCATTCTTTGTACATCGCCGTTCCATTCTACGCATTATTAATACCCGATTCAATGACAAAATAATTGATTTGCAGTGCGATTTACAATAAGTTACTAGTCTCAGACGTATAAAATATTTGTATTATATTTCTTTTATTGGTTTTGTAGCAGAATATTTGAAAACTGATCGTAATGAAAATTAATTATTACTTATCTACTCTTATATACACAGGGGCCCCGTGATCATGCCAGGGCCCAGGGCCTCCAATTAGATAAACACGGCTCCCCGCCTGTGCAGTTGAGTACAGATGGCGTTGTTCCCATATTCATTTGGTTTACAGTCAATAAGTTCGTGATTCCTGAAATGCCACATAATTAATTAGAACATTGTGTTAAACAATCCGCACAGCAATACTGAAATAATTTAGTACCTACGATGTAAAGTTTATTCAACTGGGTTTACGACCAGCTATGATTATTATTTACTAGCTGTGCCCGCGACTTCGTCCGCGTGGAATAGTGACTTTTCGGGCAACATATTTTGAATCACATATACCGTCTACAGACCGGGCATTTGCTGTCCGAACCCTCTGAGAACTCAGGCGAATTTCAGTGAAAGTCTCAGACTCTAGTGCTTGAGCTTCACGATCGGCAGTGAGACGTATTTCTCGTTCTTCCTGTGTTTCCTGAGACCGAACATTTGCTGTCCGAACTCTCTGAGAACTCAGACGAATTTCCCTATCAGTGAAAGTCTCAGACTCACGCGATAGTGTATGAGCTTCACGATCGGCAGTGAGACGTATTTCCCGTTCGTCCTGTGTCTCCTGGAATCGAGCATTTGTTGTCCGTACTCTCTGGGAGCTCAGGCGGATTTCCCTGACAGCAAAAGTCTCAGACTCACGCGATAGCGCGTGAGCTTCGCGATCGACAGATAAACGTGCCTTTCGTTGTTCCCCGTTTTCCCTATTTCGAGTTGTCATCATTCGAGAACGATTTGAACTCAGTCGAGATTCTCGCTGAGTCGAAGTTTCTGCAGCACGAAACCTAGCCTGGTGCAGAGAGCCTTTTGCCTCACGACCTTCCTCAGATTCCTGTGATCGAACTAATCTCATCCTTTTAGCATTTCTGCTACATTGGGAGAGGTTGGATCTTCTTCGAGGCATTCTTACAATAAAATAGTACTTACTACTTAACACACAGTTATTTAGTAAACACGTACTATCGTAAACAATTAAATTATAAATACTTACAGATTATTATACAGTCTAAAATTATCACAGTTTAAGTAATAAGTGTTAAGACGTGTAAACCAAACGTCATTATCATCATCATTTCAGCCGATAGACGTCCACTGCTGGACATAGGCCTCCCCCAATTTTGGGGGGGTTTGCCATAATCGCCACGCTTGGCAGGCGGGTTGGCGATCGCAGTATGGTATGGTGGTGGAATGCATACGCTGCTGCCCATTCTCCGGTGAGACCCTTAGTCGCCTTTTACGACACCCACGGGAAGTAAGGGGTGGTGCTATTCTTCTACACAGACAAACGTACTAACTTTATAAAACAAAAGAATTGCTAGAAAAAATAATTACTAACCTAAGCTAATGAACTTATAATTAATAAAGAAAATCATGAAAAGAAATGCCTAACCTATACCAAATACTTATAATATTTATATACAAACCCTAAATACAAATTAAGATAAGTATACCGAAAATCAGGGAAAGAAATGCCTAACCAATAATAAATGCTTACAATAATTATTTACAAAACCCTAAATAAAAATTAAGATAAGTAAATACCCAATAATCAAGGAAAGAACCGCCTAACCTATACCAAATACTTACAAAATTTTAAAGAAAATTAAGAAAAAGAACCTAACCTACAAACCCTAAAATATAAATAAATGAAATATGCAAACAGTCAGTATTCAAGTGAATCGCAATAATCGAATCCAACTATTCGCCTATACTCTCCAGGATACGTGCGTTCGCTACGAATAACTGAATCCTTATGGCAGCGGCGCGTTTTCTTTTGAAATGGTCATCTCGCAGTTCAACCTGAGGGGTTGTCGACTGCTTAACCTGGCTTTCCTGTGGATGCCTCAATAAATTAAGGCCTCCAGCCAGGGCATAATACACAACTTAACTACACAATATAAACTTAAAAACTAAGCGACTACACGCTAAGGGCACCCCCTGTGGGGTACGGTCCTCGGCTTAGGGCGTCGCTGGGAGAGGGCAGCAAGGGACAGGCTGGATCGGAATTATGGCAGCGGCGCGGCTCTCAGCGCGCTTTATACAAGGTGTAACGGAAAGGGGGTATCAACCCTGAAGGAGGTGAATGTGCTCATGAAACTGAACAAATTTCCCCAAAGAACAGGTCGAAATATGAAAAAAAATTTGGACCTCCCATAGTAATAGTAAATCATTGATGTGCTATTACTATGGGAGGACCAAATTTTTTTTTTCATCTTCATTCACCTCCTTCAGGGTTGATACCCCCTTTCCGTTACACCTTTTATATATAGCCACGGACGCGCAGGCGCGAGGCGTTTACGTACTCTGATAGAATACCTTAACAAATGTTCGCCGTGATTCTTTAAATTGACATTAATTTTTTATTTATGAACCGATTGACATGAAATAAACACTAAATGTTAAGTGAAGCTTACTACAATATATTAGTGAAAACCGCATCTAAATCGAATAAGCCGTTTCTGATATTAGCGTGCACAAACACAGCAGACAAACAGACAAACAGATAAACAGACAAAAAAAAATTTAATTACATTTTCGGGTTCGGCATCGATATAATAACAACCCCTGCTACTTTTTTTTAATATATTTCCATTGTACAGACACCACTTTTCTACAATTTTATTATATGTATAGATTTATATCCTAGTTTATGAAGGAAAGTCTAGTTGCTGCCCGTGACTTCGTTCGTGTGACATTAATACCTTTTGGTTTTCTTTCTTTTTCTAAAATAAAAGTAGCGTAGTAGTCAGTTATCTGCCAGTCAAAGTCCGGCTGGAACAATCAGAGAAACAGAGATAAAAAAAATGTTATAAGTACCGTATACATATAGGTACGAATACTTTCATATTATTAAGCATTTAGCTGTGTTTTAAGCTGTTATTTTCACATTACAAACAGACACTTTAATTTTATGTTTTGTATTGTAAAGATAGCCTACCAACTTATGTTAGGAACACTAGTAAACTAATAAATGTTACTTAGGGCGAAAGCGCCAGGGCAGCCCGCGAAATTCAATTTTTTTACGATTTTTGCAATTCGCTGGTCAGTATTAAGTTGAACGTTGATTTAAATATGATTCGCGACCGTAACGAATATGTATTTACAGATTTCATGAAATAATCATTCAGTAGGATTACTTGGTCTTAGAGAGTTGTGTTAATGATTTTAAAGATTATAATTCTGTAAATACATATTTGTTACGGTCGCGAATCATATTTTAATCAACGTACAACTTAAGGGGCCGGCGAACTACGCATATGCTAATGCGTAGTTCATACAAACGTAATACCAAAATAATTTGTAAATCAAAGATATTCTTAAGGTAGTATGTATTTATTCCGATTGGATTACAGAATATCTAGGTTCCCAAATATATATTTTGAAAGGACTCTGATATAAAGACGAGATATGAGGAATTTCAAATTTCTATAGAAAACTTATTTTTCTCATAACTCGTCTTTAAATCAGTGTCCATTCAACAAATATATTTGGGAATCTAGATATTCTGTAATCCAATCGGAATAAATACACACTACATTAAGAATATGTTTGATTTACAAATTATTTTGTTATTAAGTTTGTATGAACTACGCATGCTCCGCCGGCCCCTTAATACTGACCAGCAAATTGCAAAAAAAGTAAGAAAATTTGAATTTCTCGGGCTACCTTAGCGCTTCCCCCTTAATATAAACATAAACTATTTAACGTACTTGATGGACGCAAACAACCAAAAATAGACCTTTGACCTTTACACTTTGAGAAATATCCCTCGGTATAGTAATTAGAACGACTCAAGCCAAGAAAACAAACAGTCCCATTTTCCGAATTCAAAACGATTAATTTCACGTCCATGAACGTGAAAGAGAAAGCCGGAAAAAAAATCCTTAACTTCCGCTTTTCAACCGCTCATAAATAGAATAAAACCGCGATCAATTTTATGAAACAGAATTTTATTTATTATTTTCGTTTAGAGCGATCAAGTGTGTAAAGAAAAGAGTCTCGCCAGAGATTGTTGGCATAAATCATTTTTCAATTCAATTTAAACGACACAGTGTTGTTGTTGCCGATACTGGGCGACTGGCAAGGCGTCGTGACTGCCAGTGGATACACCACGTATTTTTCTTTCCTATTTATTTTCAAAGAAATAAAGAAAGTATGTTTATAAATATTTTAAAACATTGTACGATATCGGGTATTTTTACTCTAGCCGCATCAAAACAAAACTGATTTAATCGTCGTTCGAAACTTTGTTGGTATTTACACAAGTCGTCTAAGTATTGGTTTAATTTCAAATTAAAATTAACAAAAAAACTATATATTTGTTCACCACAGTGTTTATCAGTTAACTATAACATTTAATAAGGATAGGTTATTAATAGGTTTTAGCTTTACGGTATCGCAAATCGTTAACAAAATACCTGAATAATTCAAATATTGACGCAAAATGTAGCAAATATTTTAATAGAATTTAAATAGTTAGATATTAATTTATTCTGCACCTACCTAAAACCTACCATAAAAATAGTTTCTCGTACAAGAATGGTAATAGTGAATCGCAACAATAACGAAATTTGCATTTCCTTAAACCCACAATGAAAGGTCCACTCTACTCTAACGCGCCCTAAAGCAATTTCGGCTTGCAGTTTATCAAATCCAACATTTAAATGACCAAAGTCGGCTTCTACAAACAACTTGTTTGGTTGATAGGATGGCATCGGGTCGTATTGCGTTTGTTTGGACCTATAAATCTGTCTCTAACTTCTTCTTAACGCGTATCTAGTGTTTCGGCGTCGGCGTCTCGTTTCGCAGACGCTGGAAAACCAATTTTAGTATATTGCATTAAAAGTTGTTGCCAAATGCAGTTTGTGTGTTGATTTTCTCGTTTTCTCACTCCGGCCCCGTTTCGTACCACATGAATACGCATTAACGTCCGACTCATACAAATTGGAATTCACTTACCTATCGCTGTAGGTATATTAGAATCAAACGGTAATGGAAAATTTTGCGTTTGATTTCCCGGAATAGAAGGGAGGCAGGAAACATTTTAAACGGAAGGTTTTTAACGCAATTTACTTACAAGGTGATTTTATGTTTGTGTCACAAATTTATTGCTTGTTTTCTCTAACATTAGGCAACGCTAAAATTAACGCATAAATAAAAGCGCCTCGTTGGAGTTTCAATGCTCGGCACAGCACCGAAAATAGAAAAACCAACAGCGCGTTTTTATTTAGCCATTCATTTAGATAAATGTCAAAACGGTAATAAAAGTTATGAGGTACCTATGTAATTTTCATTTAGTTTAGGTACTCGAAAACCTACATGTGTGTATCGCAACTCCAGCCAATATATCTCAATACAGACGTACGATCCAATATGTCGTCGCAACTTTTATCTAACATCAAAAACGTCCCACTTTTACTGGCGGGTGCTAGTTCACGGATAATAACATTCAATTTTAGTCGAAGTATTTACGCGTTCCCGCTAGGTCCCAACGCGCCAGATATTTATGGAGGTCTGTAGCAGCCTTCCCAAATTGAAATACATTAATATTTTACCATAAATGCGACACTTTCATGCGGAACATAACGTTATCGTAATTGGATTCTTCCTTCAAACGATAAACGTCCACATATCATGTGAAAACTACCAGTTCAAGTAATTATCTGAGAGATCTGAGTTATTTATTGTGTTGAACCTGGTACTTTTTGCGTAGGTAGCAAGAATTAAACTCTATAGCGTTCCGGAAATAGAATAACAGTGAAAGTCACTAATATAAAAGGTAGCTTCCCAGTAATAATATACTTTACTTGGAGACGTTATCAAAGTAAAGGTCAACTTTGAACTTTAAATATAGAATAGGTATTACCTTCTCCTTGCGCTGGTTTTCTTATCTCACGCATTTTTTACTTCCATCTTTTATTCTAGGCCATATCCTCATGAGAAATTGACGAGCCCAAATTGTAGAGGCACAGGTCCGCTATTAAACTTAGGACCCAAAGACACGAGACGATAAATAATGCAAGACACATGCCTATAAAAATTCACGCCCCTTGTCGCACAAAAGTTCAGTGAATTTCTAGTCGCATGTGAAGGTACACTTACGGACGTCGTGTCGCGCTCGCACACTCGCTGGCAATAATGTTGCGTTCGCAATACTTTTTAATACAGTAATGGTTTGCTCATCCATTCAAACACGAATACGAAGAGAGATCTTTTTATCTCGCGCCCAAATCGAATTTTCGTATGTCGAGATATTCCGCAAAGATGCAAGCAGAAATTCCTTTGTATTTCCTATGTGTATAGTTATGCTGATATTAGGGATTTAAGAGATGAAACTGGAAACGAGCATAACTCTGTCTTCTGAGAATCGGGGTTGTCCCGAACGATAAGCCTTACCTACGTCTTCATTTCAGCAAATTGGAAGATTCCTGTAATGGACCGTTTTATAAAATAGCCTCTTTGTCTAAGGAAATCGATTGAACATACCTTGAATAAGCCCTTTGTCCGTTGAAGAATACCCGAATACAGAGAGAAAAAGATAACCGAAGAAAGAGATAACAGAGAAGAATACTTTTATATCGGTTATACAGCTAGTGCGGGCCTATGATAACAAAGATAAATCAAATATTATCTAGAACAAATCTTGGCCTATACCGATCTGTATTGGATATACTCGCATTATTATTCTTTATTTCAAACATGAGATGCAAAACTTATGAATTGATAAATGAACAACATGTCTTATTGTCTCATATTGCCAAACATAATTATTATTATGAATAAAATCATCACGTCAAACAGGTAAAGAAATGGTGCCGGCTGTGTTTCGTACTGACCCCAGCAAATTGTAAAAATACTCATCAGCCAGCAGGCTGCCATTAAATCATAATTAGCGCGGTCGGATCGTGGGACGGCAATTTTCTCATTTTCCTTGCAAAATTATTCCGGCGAAATCGTCATAAACATTTTTGTCTCTTGTGCTAAATAATTCACTTTTATGCCCAGACTTTTGTAATCAACGTATTATTGTGTTTGTTAATAAGAATTTGATATCCTACTTCCCCATCTGGGGAAAATAATATCATTTTCTCGGGTATCTACCATGGTTTCGTGTGTTTTGATGAACAAATAATAAAACAAAATACGTAACGAATTTTATAGAGCTTTTTCCAGGAAAGATTTACCTCTATTTTTATCATTCAAGAATTCATTATAAAAAATAAAAACAAACAATTTGCGATGAAAACGTTTTTATATAATATTTGTTATTTGGTAACAAATATTTCAGGGCGGCTAAAAACGTCGTCGTCACAGAATTCCCCGAGAAAAATACGAGTTTCAAGAGAAAACGTGCGATATATTTTAATTTTAAGGTCAAGCAGATCCGCCGCGGAGGGCCATTAAATCACAATTAGAAGTAATGCGGGTGGATGCGTGAGCGGCGACCGGAGGCTTAGTGCGGGCCCTAGCCGTAGGGCTTTGTTGGACTTACCCTCTTGTCTTTTAATACTTATATTTCACGCCTCCAATAGACGTTGTTGCTAGAAATACGTCTTATTAAAGCTCCTCTCATACGAGCTGAATAACGTCCGAATTTATCTCCATTGCTAGATAAAACTTTATTATAGACGTAACATTTAGGTTACATTTAGAACGGATAAGTAATGAGACGACGGCGGCTATTTCGGCAGATGTACGTGATGAAGCAGACAATAAAATAGACGTCGGAGGTAATGACCATATTCCTTGAAAGCCGTAGGGTTATTGAGAAAACGACGCCTCGCTTCGTATGTCCCAATAGTGGGTCCCATCGGTCGGCCCAACCACATTAGAGGTCGTAAGGACCGATGTGAGAAACCATCCCGGGACATTGGCCAAGGTAGAATTGTGAAAAATTGTACGAAGAAGTTTAGACATGTCGCGATAGTAAGATAAACGCGAAGAGGAGATTATTAAAAGACTTATTACGGTCGAAAAATTACTGAGTAAAGGCACTAAATCAATAGATAGCACTTTATCTAAAAAGTGGAGTTATTGCCGTCGAGATAAATGAAAGTATTTGCTACTTAAACTTTGGCGCTGCTTAGAAAGCAAGGTAACAGAAGGATTTACGGTATCAACTGACTTAGGATTTCAAATAATTTGAACGAATTCAGCACCTACTTACCCAGTACTGAATTCGTTCCAATTATTTGAAATCCTTGGTGAAATAATCTTACGTTCAAACTACTCGTTTTTTCAACTACGTTTTTTTGTACAAAATACTCAAGCCCAAAAAAAATTTAGAAAACATCACGTGCTCAATAATTCATTTTAAATAAAACAATGATTGATTCCTCCCCAATGTCTAATGAGAGTGGACGCGAAGCTGAATTAAATTTCCGGCACTCCCGCCCTCTTTTGTTCTTTACAATCTCATTAACGTGAAATACTTTACAAATACCGTCCAATTCACCACGAAAATCTTATTATCTGAGATTCAGAATTGTCTCTTATTAACGAGAGAAAAACGGGACAACGATTGACCGGGGAAGAGCACCCACAATTTAACACGAATTAACAACCAGAATGGCTTGAAGTAATGAGTGGGTGGAGGCTGAAGTTTTCTGCCGAACCCTCAGGAGGCTTCTCAAGATGGTGATTGATAGATCCAGTTAACGTGCGAACGCACTCGCGGTAATACCGATTATTGCGTATTGATTTGGTTTTATCTTACCGTTTTCCCACTTACATACTTATTCGGGACTCTTACAGAGGTCAAGTATGAATAAGTAAGGCTTTTATGTAAGTGTGCTTCTTTTGCAAGTCAAGAGAAAACACTCCGTATCGAGGATGCTCGATGATTGGCCACATTGTGGCGCGTGTCATAATATTCTGAATACAATATAACTGGAATTTGCTAAAGGTATGCAGTGAGCTTAATTGTAAAACTGTGCTAATTAGATTTTTGTTTAGATTTTGGTGACTTCGTTGAATTTCCGGTGTAAAGAAAATT
Organism: Mesoligia furuncula; assembly: GCA_916614155.1. Classification (NCBI taxonomy): domain Eukaryota; kingdom Metazoa; phylum Arthropoda; class Insecta; order Lepidoptera; family Noctuidae; genus Mesoligia; species Mesoligia furuncula. Next base: position 17,520,161 of record OU744799.1, on the reverse strand, counting down.
AGCACTTGAAATTAATCTTTATTGCATCTATAATGTACAAATACAGGTGGTAAGTATAAATCAATAAAATCAATTGTGGACCCTGTCGGGCACAGCAAAATTTTAAATAAGTGGGAGAGAGGAAAAGCGCTTTTTTGGTAACAAAGTTAATACTTATGTGTCGTTATTTTTCCGAAGTCCGTTAATGATCGTGGATTATTTTAATACACGACCAAAATAAATGCCTGCTCCTTCAATAAGCTCCTCAGTTATTAATATTTTTAAACAAAGTAAGAAAAATATTTACACAAACATAATAAATAAAAAAAAAAACCGAATCTGCATGCAGCCATTTCATTAACTTTCAACGAGAAATAAGGTAGAGGCATTGGAGCAGACAGGTCAATCAATAAATCAGTCGTCACAGGCGGCCATTAAGTAACAGAGCAATCGAACATTGTTTGAATTCAGTGCAGCGAGCGAGTCCACCCGTCCGGAAATGAAGAACTATTCATTGTTGAATTTTTAAGGTTATAAAGTCCGATCAACGTATGGACAATGGACACTTTCTTGTGTTATCTAATTTTAAGAGCAGTAATTATTTTTTCATTAGGTGCTATATGTTCGTTTAATGTTAATTATGCCTATTTATTATGCACCTATACCTAATTTCCAAGGAAATACCTGAAGCAGAAATATTTAAAATATTCGTATTTTTTTTACTCACTCCTGGGCCTGCCACCATTCCTTCCAACTTCCGCGAGCCCTTTCCTCCTTACAGTTTTGACGGAACACACAGGTTGTCCCGCCATCGCCTACGTGGTCTGCCGCGACCCCGCCTCACTGTCTCAGGGCACCAATTCTGTGCTATTTGGGCCGTAATTCGTATTATTATTGTTTTATTCAAGTTGAACTTGTCTTAAAACAAAACAATGAGCAATGTGAATTCTGAGAAAACAAAAGACCATTAAATTACATCATTAGACGTAAATTGTATGGTGTTCTGATGCTTGTAATTTTCGGGAAAATACACTGTTTCCAATTACCGTTTGTTCTTTTTGATAAATTCTTGTTCATTACAAATCTGTCAAACTAATTCGTTACATTTTCAGAATTTATTTCCATAAATAGGGTTCTAATTTGGATTTTCAAATTCTTGTAAATTATTAGCGAATATATGGAATTAATTTCGTTACAACAAAGCCTAATTAATTATTCATGTAAAATTAATGAATTATACTAGTGATATTTTTACAAGCATTAATTTGTTTATTACTTACTTTCATCTATCCTTATTTGTAATTAAAACGTGTTGTAACATCGCACGGTTTGTTAGCGAGAAAATCATTTGATTATTATTTTTCACTGTAAACATTTTTGAATTTTTAAAGCTGGCTGACACAAAGCGGAAACACGTGTACGCACAACGATTTGCAGGCTCTTTATATTGCAATAAAAAACGTATTTATGTTATTTTAAGCATTTTATGTAAACGAAGCCCGAAACAAAAATTCGGAATAAAACAACGTTAATTTTAAAAATGTTTCAAATTGGCATAACGATCATGGCACGTAAATAGAATGCAGTATGTTTCGTATTGCGCCTTCTTATTGGCGAATATTTCCCGTGACGCCAGAATGAGCGCGTGAGACTCGGGCACCGAATAATATATTATATTGCAAGGAGGTATATCACGGCGGCGACAGGTGTGCGGAGGCAATCCTCTTTTACCCTCCTCCGAGCTTTTCGACCCCAAGAAACCCCTTTTAAGTAACATGACTTTTAACTTTGTGACCCATCTTTGCTTTAAAGTGCTCAGACTTATCCAATTCTGGGCGCTTATTACGGAGTTTCCGAGGCGTAATTTAAGCGGAAAATCAGTGCGTTCCAGACCATAGATCACAGTAATGCTCCCTTTGTATAGATTGACGAGTATAAAGGATCAAAATCACTGAGTTGCTTTTATAAGGGACTGACAGGTTTGTGGTAACGAACATTTAATTATGTTCCTTGAAGACCAAGGTTTATTTAAAATGGCTTTGCTTCAAAGGAAAAAAACCTGTAGGGATTATTTTCAAAATGGTACTTAGGTAGATCAAAAGCTAACAAAATAATACTTTGAAATAGAAATATCACTCTTGAGATCATCGTGATGTAGAGAAAAGGAGGTTTGGGTGACTGATGTAACCTGAAACAGCCCGACTGTTCCCAGACATGTTTCTGCTACTTTTTAGATACTTAGCTGTATTTGCAGATTGAATTGGGATATTATACATGATTATACTGGTTTTAATACTATTAGACAAAGGATCTTACTGTGTACCCAACCTGGAATAACCTGACCCAAGAACAATCCAATAAAAAATATTATACAAAATTTTACTTTAGCAAAACTAAAATTCTCGGTACTAAAACTTTATTTTGCTTAGGTAGAAGCTACCTGCTTTGAAAACGTGCATTGTAAGCCTCGGTTTAGACAACAGCTTATAAATAAACAATCTTTGATGGCAGAGAGTGTAGCCTGCAGCTATTTTATATTATTCTGTGGACATATTTTCGGCAGCCATTTTCCATTGCCGATCAACCCTTTTGACAATTTATCGGGACATCACATTTTCATACAAGCGGGTGGCACGAACTACGCGACCGCGTCTCATACATATTCAAATAACAGGGGCTGTACAAAGCAGAACCACGCTGTGCCCCCGACGTGTTAGAATTACAAAAAAGTATACCGAATATGCCAACTGATAAACAATCTATATCGTGATAACTTTACAGATACACATCTATGTATTACTTACTTAGCCCGCGTGGGCGCCATATTTGTAAATGTTTCACGTATTCCCTGACCCTTGCTCGGAATATAAGTTAATATATCTGTATTGTTTTAAAAGACTCGTAGAGAAAATGTTTCTAACTTAGGTGCGAACCAAAGTGCATATTGACATTATTTAACAACACATTGTTTCTGGAAGTCTGTTACTAATAGTGAGTACATATTTACTACAGCTAGTGCTTAAACGACTTATAACTTCTCAGTGAAACAATTCGCTTTTTTATTTTTCTTCACTTTGAATGTAGGCTATGGTTAAACTGAAGTCAATTAAAACTTGGTCTTAATTTCCAAGTTACGTCTTTGCTCTCGGTCCAATGTTAATATCTACAAAATTATTTCCTACAGTTGATTTATATTCAAATAAAAGTGAACCAAATTACTGAATGAAAATTACTTTACTTTATTGTGAAAATTAAGTAACCTCCTTGTTTCTATAGATACTCTATTCATTTTGTTATAATTTGCATAAAAATACTCGTACTTTATTTCTCCTTATTTTTTGCTATAGCTCAAAAGCTTTTGGCATACTGTGTCATACAAACTATGACGAAATAAACAGAGAACAGCTAGGGCGGATCATATTCACCATATTGAATGTCATAAGAGTCAACAGAGCGCCCCTGATATGCGGTTGCGTGAGTGTTCTGCTCGGTACAATAAACACTACGCGCCTACATTTGCATGAGCCCTTCCTGACTGCGTGAGATGCAGATTCATTGATATATATAGACCTAGTCACTCTTTAGGTAAGTTGTTTAGAACGTTTCGATGAAAAACTGAATCGTAAAAAAAAATATCTTGTTAAAATACTTAGTAGGTACATGTTAAGCCATCGTTTGCAAGGTATGAAGTCAAATTCGATACTAAGTCCACGTTCGTACGGACGCAAAAATATCGCGGCAGGATTTTATCGCGCACTGGGTTTTCAACTGACGGTGTTGAGCCGAGCGTTTAGAATCCAACAGAGCGTATCCCAGTGCGTCAAAAAAGCACATTGTTGGATTTTCAAGTCTCGGCGCTAAGCAGATCGTTGGAAATCCAGTGCGCGAAAAAAAATCGTGGCGGGCAAAACGCGCCAGTCGCACCTGGGCTAACATAAAGGTTACAATCGATACAACTGTACTTAAATTGTAAACATCTTTTTATTTAGAAATGACTTGAACGTCTCAAGCTATCGTGATTTTCAGAACACATATAGCCTAGGATCGCATGAGGGCGTTTTTCCCGCGGCGATTTTCTTCGCACACTGGATTTTCAACGCACTGTTTAGCGCTGAGAGTTGAATCTACCTAGTCACTCTATAGGTAAGATGCTCAGAACGTTTCGATGAAAAACTGAACCGTTAAAAAAATACCTTGGTAAAATACTGAGTACCCGGCTTAACATGTATGTACAAATCGTTTGCAAGGTATGAAGTCAAATTCGATACTAAGTCCACTTTTGCACGGACGTAAAAATATGGCGGCAAGATTTTATCGCGCACTGGATTTTCAACTGTCGGTGTTGAGCCGAGCGTTGACAATACGACAGACCGCATCCCAGCGCGTCAAAAATACATACTGTTAGATTTTCAATTGTTGTGTCAGTGCGTTGAAAAATCAGTGCGCGAAGAAGCAATACGGGAGCCGCATAGCCAAATGAGGGAATGGCCTATGGATTACCTACAATGTCATAAGTGACATTAGACATCTGGAAAGTGAACTTCATACAGGTGTCAACAATCCGTCTGCCAGGCTCATGATTATAACCGTATACCCGATGAGATCGCGCTTTGTAGTGGTTAGAATACAAAGGCCCATATTCAACAGTAGTTTACATGCCGTAGTGTGATCCTGTGTAATTAACAATCAGGTGTAAATGCTGGAGCAAATAGGGCTAAACAACTAGGTATAGATTGAAAATAAACTACGTCATTCGTATTCAAAAGATGACATAAGAAAAATACCTGTATCTGGTACTTATTGACATGCCTGCACTGTCCTCCCATACCTATTTACACTGTAACTTGAAAAAAATTGTAAAAGCCAATTATTTTTAAAAGAGTAACCGTGGAACCTTGCCGGTTCTTCTTCATAGGAAACAACTCATTGGAACCGTACACCTAGCTTCTGACGTTTTATAAGTGTCCATGTAGGCTTATGTGAAATAAAATATTTTGAGAGTTCCGCGTCCAAAAGCAAAAACATTGTAAAATATCTTTAATATCTTAAATCTCGTTAAGCAATAACTATACAAAGTTGCTAAATATACGACTTCGTTCGACGATGACGTACCGAGAGCCTCATAAAAGTCTATAGCAGTTTTCAAACGTTTAATGGACGCCTTTCGCTCGCGTGGAATTGTATTCCAACTTTTAGCGGCAACTTTGAATTTCGTTGTGGTTTTTGTTTTAAAAGTAAAGTAGCGTATTTTCTTACATTTTTCCGTCATTCTTCGCAAAAACTTGTTTGTGGCAGTCTTTACCGTCCTTATGAATGAATCCTTCTTACAGAGCGTCCTTCTTTAAAAGAAAGAGGCGATCCTTAGTTGTTAGTTAAATGCAAAGAGACTGAGCAGACGGTATCTCGATAAAATTAGAATAAGGGTTGCCTTCTATGCAAGAAAAGATTAAAACAGCCGTCTTAGATATTACAAAGGACTTATTTAAAGCAGTTTTGCGGATGTATGTTTCGTTTTTATTTGTGAGAAACATGGTTTCTGCCACCAGAAATATGATAAAATCTCTTATTTACCTTCATTTCACAATCGTTTATTTGAGCATTCCTTACATCTTGATTAATATATAGGTACTGGCCCTTTTCACACACACGTTTTTCTTGCCGTGAAAAACTAGGGTTTATTCGCCGTGTCTAGGCGTATACCAGAGAACCGTGTCAAATACAAGGTCACACGATTTTTCTACGGCTCGGCTATCACGCAGCACCGCAAAGCAATCAACTGACTATTATAATATCAAAGAAATATCGGATGCCTACTCTCAACAAACATCTACTAGCCTTAAATAGAAATCACCCCAGAGCATGATTAAAAAATATATAAAGTGTTCACAGGTAGATGTGACCCACTGGATATAATTTCTTAGTTGACTTTTACGACGCCCTAGAGAACAGATGGGGTGACTTATTTTTAGCTAGGGACTCGAGACGCTATGCACCTTCTTTTCTTTTGTTGTCTTTGTTCAATCGTGGCCTGAAAGCTTTACAGTTCAACAATTATAATGAAAATTAACGCTGAATTATAAATGTTTCACACTCCTGCCATTGTCTTTTAGGAATAGGCAAGTGTTTCTTTGGATTTCTCCTGTTACATACACTGGTAGGCGCTCTTTTTTGCGTAAAAACTGTTTATATTAATAATTAGGTACTACCTACTTACACCCACTGGATGATTAGGTACTATGTAATGAGTGCAAAGACATCAGTTAAATTGTTAGCGTACAAAAGAATTACTGCCCATAATTTCTAACATAATTCAATCAAAGACCCAGTTCGCAATAATCCTAATACTAAACCAAAATCAATATCCATCAAAATTTTACTTACCGTGCAACATCACGATCATACCTCCGTTATTATTTACGTCAATCAACACCGCCATTATGTTTGCAGAATATCGAGTGAAGGCTCCTTTGTAGAGGTAATATCGCATGTTCGTATGTTACCTACACTTCAACGTCCATTGTTTCGTTTATAACCCGTCTCTCATAGCATTGAGGTTGTAATCCATCAAAGCACGTCAAACGAGTGTCCATTGTTATTGGTGCAATGATATTTCATATTGCAGAATAGAACGGTGCTATGATTCGTCATTGAAAGCTTGAAGGGTACTAAATGAACCTACAGTAGTGTTTCATTTGAAAAAAAATACCAGAAAGTTTCTGTTTCGATATTCAACAAACGTTAAAAAATAACGAGAGTATAGTTACTGGAATTTATAGACTCATTACCAGCTAGAGAACACCAGCCGCTGTCTATTATACAATTACAAAATTAGAAATATCGAAAGTTTTATAGAGCATAATTAAGAGGAAATGCGGTCGTTTCTCCATAGAAACGCTCTCGCCTGTTTTCTTTCTAGTTGATGACTATAAATGATTTTTGTGTCGATGCCTATGTTTTCCTTTTTGATGATACATTATTTTTATAAGCACTAGAACCCTTAAAAAATGCCGATTTCAACCGCTGCCAACAGAGGCCTATTGTACAAATTTGACAACTATTAATGAAAAAAGGAAAACAGGGACACAGTATACATATATCCTTCTTATTCAGTTTATGAAATATCTTTTAAATTGGTCCAATTTGAGGAAGAAATAGGCGAGAGCCAAACCTCGTATTACGACTTTTTACTTAGGATTTTTCAAAAGTCTCTCCGACCGCATTTCCTCTTATCGAGACCAATTACTAAACTCTGAATATCACGTTCAACTAAAAACTAAATTTCGTACAATTTCACAACGATCAAAAAACAAAACAGAAACGAAACTCGTATTGGAAAATGGAACCCGTTCGCTAATTGTGGCCACATGCTCCTTCATACATCGTAATATGTTCCAAGGAAATTGCGAAATAAGGCTTTTGAATAAGAAAATATAAACAATGGATGGAACAGAAGCTCTGTCGTAAATCCAATAAGAGAGGAGACATTATCAGACGGTGAACGCCCTCCCGGTAGAATGTTGGTCGTAAAAAAGTGATAGGTATAGCCGATAAAATTATAATCATTTTTGTCTATGTACTATGGTATTTGGTCGTGAAATTTTATTACTAGCTAGGTTAATATCTGTTAACGAGGTTCCTCGAATCTTTTTATGCCGAAATGGAGTAATATTGTGAGTTATTACCGTGGCTATAATAGTAAAAATGTGAGTAGATAGTGCCGAATTACTGGTTATTATTTTGCCATTATTTCTTCGTATATTATATAATTAAAGAATTAGGTATTAAGTAATGGTTACAGGTTCTAGGTTTCTCTCATATTTTTAAATAAAAAGTACCTAATTTTGTTTTTTTTCTAATAATAGATAGGTATTTACAGAGTCAGCATAAAAGTCTCAAATAAAATGTATTATAATTAAAGAATAGCGTGAGTTTTTCCAACAATCCTCAAAGTAACGGGCAATATGGCCAAGCGGCGATAAAGCCGATATCTTTGTCGAGTTTAGATACGTACTCATGTAATAGCAAGCTCCAAGTTGTAAAGAGAGCAACGTCGAAAGCAATAAAATGACCGATAAAATTGGTTCGCCGTCCAAAAGAGGAAACTTTGCATACGAAAAGTACCTATAAACGAACTTATACTCTATATACGTACATGGAAATGTTAATGCTCAATTTGAATCGAATATTTTGTTTCGATTTAACATCCGCACCTGCCACTTTAGCATTTATTTGGGAAACTTGTCGCAAATACTCGTAAATATGTGCACCAACAAAAACGGTTTACATAACTGTATCATTATACACGTATCACTGTATCAATTAATACTTATAATTATAAGTACATAGGTACCTACTCTCTTTCAGTTTCAATTTATGTAAATATCGCAGTCACATTTTTCATAATTAATTTCCGACGAGCCCCCAATTTTAACCGGACAGATAAACAATTAAAATTTTCGATTCACATAAACAAAGATATGAATAAAATATAGGTAGGTGTTCTGTATTTATAGCACAAATCCACTCGCTTACCGAATAAAATGAACGTTCGATAAAGACAATAAATTGGAATAGGAGCGGGCACAAAATAAAATTAAAACTGTGTAGGTACATGCACTGAATCATGGGGTCAAGTGAACGTCCCCCGAGGATTTGGCAACCGATACACGACTGTGCACTTAGGTTCAGGCAGCTGGGCCGGGGTAATGCCGCTGATGTGATAATAGGCTTATATTATCTTAGCAGCCTGCGATTGATGTGCTTATGAATGGTGGTATTATTGTAATGGGTTAATTCAATAGCTCTTTTCATTTTATGGCAAGGAAATCATTTCCCGAAATCTTGTATGCTTAACATCATCTTCGAAATAAAATTTTGTGCAGGATCCCATGCAAATCATAGGATCAATTTTGTAGATCCCGTATAATTTTTTTATTATCACTCGGCAATAATGACGTAGCTGACGACGGTGGATACCGGAAGCACAGAACCGGTTGAAGTGGCGGTGCTTGGGGGAGACCTATGTTCAGCAGTGGACGTCTTTCGGCTGATATGTTTATGATGATAATGAAAATTGACGTAATCAAAATAACAATTAAGTAGATTTTACGCTACAGCAAAGGAAATGTATTGTTTCTTAGCTGTGCACTACGGATTTTTTACATAACGTAGCCATTTCATACGACCACAGATATAGATATACTTAGATAACGCAAGTATCACGAACTGTATGAAAACCAAGCGTGCCATATTTTTGACTACCTACTATGAAGTCACAAGCTCGCGCTCTCGGTCACACTTACCCAGCCAGCAGTACAAAGGACTGAGCGCGAAAGGGGCGGCTTACGATTTATAATCATAAGTTGGTGCAATTTTTGGCACGCGAAGTAGTTACTCTTGCGTTATCTAGGTATATCTATATCTGTGCATACGACTTATAAAGAATGACAGTTGTAATTAGAATTTAATCGGTTGAAGGACACTGAACGAGACACAATAGAAGTTTTATCGTTTTGACGGCTATGGGCGTTTATTGTCCGTCACTGGTTTAAAACACAGTCTGAGGAGGTAGGTACCTATTTAAGTTGATAGCTTTGTTACACTAATCTGTGCCCCTGACTGTACTTGACAAAGTTTAAGCGTCAATACCCGGAATAACTGATCAAGTACCAACTATGTCCCCGAGCGGGTACAATCGCGTGGAAACATCTTAGATATTTCGACAAGTACTCGTATATTAGTAGAGTGATACTCGTGAATCAATAAGCATGGAGAAGCCATTTACTTACTGTTCGAGATCGTCTCACTTCACAACCCCGGGCTATGAGCTATCCGGTGAGAATAAGGTGCCGATAACTGTTCGTTTATGTTGAAATTTGTACGTACAAGTTAGCGAAAGCTGTGACAATGTTGTTTGAATGTGACTATGAGTAAGGCACACTTTAACTTTGTAGGTACAAAACATTGTACCTAAGTTATACCTACAAATTTTGTATAACTTAGGCACACTCCCAGTGCCGACGAGGGATCGACTAGCGATTGACTATTTTCTCGCTCAAGAAACGTACAAAAGATTGTAGGTCCCCAATATATTAATAGTTGATCGCTGACTGTTTATACCGCCCGCGACGGCGAGAAGGTGTTCGTCTTTCGCAGCGACAAGAGCTATCAAAAAGAGTACTCGCTCAGTGACGCCCGTTTGGCGGGCAGAACAGTTGCCGAGACACTCACGCTTGGTACAGACGCCAGCACATCAAGCTACTACAATCTGTCAAATTTATTTAATAGATTTTCAACTTTATCGCTAAAGCATAAGGTTCAAAGTTGATTGGGAAAATTTTACAGTTTCGGGTAGCTTGATGTGCTGGCGTCTGTACATACGCGCTCCAGCGAGTAATCTCTCGTTGCCGTCACGCACTCGCTGCTCGTTACTCGCCAACTCGTTTCTAGTTGCTCGTTTCTACTCGCTTCACGTTAATAAGGGTCGTTTAAGTGCCTTATGAAAGAATAATGCTTTTTTACCCGACTGCGCCAGAAGGAGGGTTATGTTTTTCAAGTGTATGTATGTATGTATGTATATTTCTTTGGCACGCTCTGTAGCCTAAACGGCTTGATCGATTTCAGCTTGAGAGGTACCGTTAGATTCGTCTTAGTTGTGAGAGTGACACTGGGTATATCAAAATTGAAAAAAAATAAAATAGCCGATTTTTGGCGCCAAATTGTCTTCAAAAACAAATCGTAAAAAAACACATACCAAGAACTAAATCCTCTGCGAAATCTTTCACATTTGTAAACTAAAAAGCTGGAAATAAAAAAAGTAAATTTAAAAAAAAATAAAAACCCGACTGCGGTAAAAAACTGAAAAGCTAAAAACAAGCCCATTTTAAATTAAGTAAATAAAAGTTGGAAGCAGGCGGGACCCATACCATTTTTATTATATTTTCAAATTTAAATGGGTCCCGCCTGCTTCCAACTTTTATTTAATTTAAAATGGGCTTGTTTTTAGCTTTTCAGTTTTTTACCGCAATCAGGTTTTTATTTTTTTTAATAATTACTTTTTTTGGCGTTGTTATTTGGCGTAAATATATTTGTGTAGGTATGATTGTAATAAATAAGTAGGTAAACAATTCATATTTACACAAAAATGCGATCAAATTATAATGTGGAATCCTTTGAATTAATACTTAGGTTAATTGCATCGTGATAGTATTCATTGTGAATGTAGTCAGCAGTAATGTGTAAAATGATAAAACTCATAACTGTGTTGTGTTTTTTTTCATTGGAACGGTATTATAATTTACAGGTTTGTTTTTGTTAATATTATTTATATTGATGTATGTCATTTTATTGTATTGCCATAAGCTGAGCCGATAACTATTGTTCAGACACAGTCAGGGTGTGCCGCGCCCAAGTATTGTCAATCGAGGAGGCTCTTTCATGGCACTCCATTAAAAATTACCCATCATTATCGTCAGCAAAATCAATAACCTTTTACCGAAATAATGACGCAGCAAAAAATCCATTATTTACGCAGGCCGTGACACTTACATTCACAATCCCTTCCTGTTTCTCTGTTCGTATTACAAAATCCTGCTAATAGTATATTAGGTATTCTGGGCACGCCATTCCCCTATTACAAGGTACAAATACAAAGTGACAATCTAAAAACAAAACGTTTCTAAAGTGTAACCCCGAAATTGAAACCAAATAGAGCGTGCTGTGTAATAATACTTTCACAAAATAATAGGCTTTGAATTTGTTACAAAAATTTTTCTTTACGGATCGAAATCGAAATTTAGTTAAATTGAATTAGATTTTAATTGCGTAGACATATTTTGTTTTACGTTTTTAAGATTCGTGTTTATTTAGTAGGTACTTTGATAATGTTAATAACGAACACAAAGTCAGTTTTTCAATAACATTCTAAATAACTTTATTGTTGTTTCTATTGTGGACCTTCAATCTTAGAGTTACTTAGAGTTACCTTAAGATTGAATATTACTTGCACTTTAAGGTATATTTTATGCTTTCAGACTACGTGACAGTTACCAGTTCGGGCGTTAAGGCTCGATTCCACCAGTGTGCGACACTTTGCGGCACAGTGTACGACACAAATGTTTATTCTGGTCGACTCACTCGAGCAAACAATAACAAATTGTACGCGAACATTAGAAAGGTTCGCGCACATCTGCATACTTTTGTGCGCGCACATATGCAAGCAGTGGACTCGCGTCGACGCGTACACATTTGTTGTTCGCAAACTCAGTCTTGCTTGTTTGTCCTGTTTCATCATGTTCGTGCACAAGTGTGCTACACTGTGCGCGTACAAAAGTTACGCACAGCTTTGCCGGTGGAAACAGAGACTATCGGATCTGCAGCTCAGTACGTGCACTGGAGTTCTGCACAAAATGTTCGTGAACAAATGTGCTGCACACTATTTTGGTGGAATCGTACCTTAATAGTATCGCTACAGGATTTTATCGCGCACTAGATTTTCAACTCTCAGTGTTGAGCCTAACATTGAGAATCCCACAGAGCGCATCCTAGCGCGTCAAAAAACACACTGGCACCGATTCTGTTGCTCACAAACTAAACTAAATTTGAATTCAAGCATCTTTTTCTTTCTATTTCATTAGGAAAAGGACAGAAGATAAATATTAGTTTAGTCCTGTCAAATTAGTTAGCGCCTGACGTAAACTGACGTATTTTTAATAGCCAATTTTTTAATCTCGTCTAAAGTTGTCTATGGAGTATCTTAATTTGACAGGACTAAACTAATATTTATCTTCTGTCATTTTCTTAATGAAATAGAAAGAAAAAGATGCATGAACTTAAATTTAGTTTAGTTTGTGAACAACAGAATCGGCGCCAATGTTGGATTTTCAACTCCCGGCGCTAAGTCGCGTGTTGAAAATCAAGTGCGCGAAAAAAAATCACCCGGGGGTAAAAATCACCGGGGGTAAAAATCATCCGGGGGTAAAAATCACCGGGGGTAAAAATCACCCGGGGATAAAAATCACCGGGGGTAAAAATCACCCGGGGGTAAAAATCGCCAGTGCGAACCTGGGCTTAGTGTATTTCAACCTTAGTGAGGCTTCAATTAACTGGGAAATTTTGTCAAAAGTGATAAAGCAAGAATTAGAAGAAGCTATACTACCAACATCAAAATGCTAAGTTAATTTTATGTTATCTTTATTTTGCCCTTTACGGATAGGTCAACGGTTTAGGTAACAAAGTTGTAATAATAGGACGATAGTGTTAGTTATATAATAGCGGTGAGCGAGGAGGCTTCAAAGCGTCCATTTTAAATGCAAATAATGTCCAGGCAGGTTTCCATTAAAATTTAATTCAAATCCTTTGAAGAGCTGCTGATACTTAGCTGGCCAATGGTTCCGCTGTCTGTTGGAATTTCTGATTAAAAGGAAAGGTATGGAAGTGATAAAAAGTTTTTGAACCATATCTTTCTCGTTTTATTAAAAATATATATTATTTTATTTTTGAAACGAATATCTTTAACGCAGCTTGTGGTAAGAGTTGACTGGTAGAAATCGCCACGTAACGAAATAGAGTTATGTCCCCTCCATGCGAATTTCTCCCTCTCTGTCTCTTTTTATATACGTACATAGTTAGAGACTTAGTGAAAGAGATCGTTTTCTTTGTGGCGGCTAAAGCCGATAGTGAGGACAAAAAAAAAATCCAAGATGGCGACGACTTTATGAGAGCTTCTAAAATCTTATACGTATACTAGTATTAAAAATGCGTATTAAATTCACACATTCTCTCTATCTCTCTCGCTATCTTTTTATTATATACGAATGTGCGTGCGTGCGACTATCAAGTCATACCTGACTTGATAGACTACCTGACTTCATTCTTGACGGAGGTCCCCCGACCGTACACGTTTTATTTTGCCTTTATTACAACAACGTATTGATTGACCTACATATGACTAAACTACATAATGTCCTTTCCCGGGACTCAAGCTATCTCCATACCAAATTTCATCTAAATCGGTTTAGCGGTGTGACCTTTCGAGCTCCGCTAATGAGACACAATTGATTTTCTATTAAATCGTATTACATAAGATACGCGCGAAGCTTGACGGGTGAAGAGATAACAAACAGACAGACAGACACACTCTCGCATTTATAATACTAGCAGTGCCCCGCGGTTTCACCCGCATAAGTTTCGATCCCGTGGGAATATCGGGATAAAAACTATGCTATATCCTTTCCCGGGACTCAAACTATACCAAATTTAATCTAAATCGGTTCAGCGGCTTAAGCGTAAAGAGGTAACAGACAGACACTTTCACATTTATAATATTAGTATGGATGAAAACAAAACATCAGAATTCCAGAAACCCATTAGCTGAGTAACCTAATAAGTTTTTCGGTTTTATATGGAATCCTTTTAAAGCAATCCGTTCGGGAATCGATTTTGGCAGACAAAGATGACTTTACGTATGTAAAATGCGATCCTTTCCGGACAGGAACTGGAACGGTATTAGGTCCTACATTAAAATTGATTGCACGTGTCCATATCCTTTTTGGGACTCATTTTCTGCAATATAAAAGGAAATGGGACGAACCGTATTGAACTACGTTTTTGTTTTCTTTCTAAGAAAATACAAAACTAGCCTAAAGTGACTTTTATGCTGATGGTTTTGCGCTTCAAAAATTTTTTTTACGAATGGATATTGCCCACTTTTGTATTGAATATGTTTTTCTAAAAGTGCAAGAAAATATTTCAAAGAAACGATGGATGGACTGTGTGAATGATGATATGGTTAGCAAAGGGGTGGCTACCGAGATGGCAACTAATAGAGAGGTATGGAAGAAAAAGACATGTTGCGCCGACCCCTAATAAATTGGGATAAGGGCAGAAAGAAGATGATTATGTTTAAAATATATATATTTTTATCAAATCTGTTCAAAAAGAACTACTAGTGTATTCTTCGTAAACAGGGACTAAAATAGCTCTCTAATCCCTAGGGACTAAAAGTGATTTGAATTTGGAATGTGGATATTGATAATAAAAGTTCCAATCATCAAAGAGATCAATCACGAACTTTGTATGAAGAGTAATAGGTAGGCTGTATGATAAAGTAAAACGCGCGAGCCAAATTAAAAATAAAAGTTTGTGAAAAATAAAAAACGCGCGAAAAGCATTCTGCCTTCGTTCGTAATTGTGTACTCAAATTAGGATTTTACTTAGTTTTATAAAAAAAAAACTATTTGATCTTCCTCAAGTAATTGTATGTAAATAAATAAACGTATTATGTTGGAACTTACTGAAGTATATTGTAACAACGAAATGTGCACATGAATGCAATAAAGAGTTTGAGTTTACTATTCTTATTTATTAAGTTGCACCTACTTATTTTTTCATAGAGGCTGATAAAGAGTAGAGTGCCACCTCGGAGGCAACACTACTTTAAGCTCGAGTAAAGACGTACTTTGAATCCCTCGCTGCGCTCAGGATTCTACTTTAGAACCCCTCACTGCGCTCGGAATTCTACACTAGAATCCTTCGCTCCGCTCTGGATTCAAAGAAACACTCTCGCCTTCAAAATAGTTGTTTGCTCCCTTGGCAAACAATCTACTATTTTTGCATGAAAAAGCTCTGCTCAACTGATGGATTCTAGCATCACAATGGAGTTGCTGATGGTTTTCGAATAAACTGAAGCCTCATTTACACGATGCAAGTTTTTTTTTGTGATATACAATACAATTGATGCATCTTACTTGACAGAACGTTAAAAAGAAAAGAAAAAAAGACAATATTGCAAAAAAAAGAGAAGTGAAACAAATCTGTAAATAAATGCCTAATTCCTCGCTTCTAAACAGGGATGTTGACTAATATAATGTAATTTCAAAGAAGGTATAGTAAAATGAGACAATCAAAAAAATACGTAAATTTGATGGAAATATGGAGAAGCTACATGCTATAAAAGTTTTTAGCGATTATTCACGTCCTTATCGCGCGGTACGCGGTAATATGAAGTTACATAGTCGTGGCGTCACTTCTGTGATAGTATCGTCTTTGTCTTGCAGTTATTTTAAACGGTTATAACTTGGCAATTCTTTAACCTTTTAGATTTTTTATAGTATTATTTACGTTATTTGCAAACATATATTTCATCACAGCAGCACCCCTATTCCAATATAACATCTGTCAAGCTGATCTACACGGCAAGAGATCGTTAAAGTATATAATACCTTACCTTATTAATCAACTACCTATATCATTGAGGGACAAAATTACTCAGAAAAACATAAAATACAAATGAAAGCAACATTTTTCAAAATATAAACACCTAATATACAGGAAAAGTTTTTAACCAGTGCGCAAATTTTTTTTGGTGGCTCAGTGTAAGCAATAGAACACATTTCCATTTTTAGTTTATGACTTTTTTTTTTTCATTTTTCCACTTTGTCCCAATTTGAAATAAGCAAGACATGGATATAATTTAATAGTAATACTATGAATGAGCATGAATGAAAACGCGAAGGCCGCCCGCCGGCCGTTGGACGCCCAGCGCACGAGACGGGGGTGCGGGGGCATGCGGCGCGGCGCCGGCGTTTGATAAACAAAACGCATGCACATGCAGTACGTCACTTGCGGAAGCGGAGGTCGGATGTCCCTTCGCCGTCCCTGCGCGCGTGCCGCGTACTAGACTAGCGTAGTGACAATGTCTCATTTTACTCACGGCGAGTATTATGAAATGGTGCGAGTGTATTTGTTAAGCAATGAAAATTTACGAGCAGCCCGAAGAAGATACGAAAGGGAGAGCGTACCTCGTATGCGAGCCCAAAGGATCCTCAATCCCACGGTCCCTAATGAGAGGACAATTTTAGCAGCAAACGAAGGTGTATGAAACAAGTGAAATGCCGTGTATGTAGAAGAGGCTCAGAGCCTAGATGACTTGAAAGAAAAAATAATTAACCCTTTCAATGAAGTAAAAAGTGGTGTTAGTGTCCTAAACAAACTAAATGCTTACTTATTTAAACGTGCACGTTTATGCCTTAAAAAGGAGGAGGTCACTTCGAACAATACCTAAAATTATTGTGATTAATAAAATGTAGAGGTAAGAAGAAATTATAAACAATCTTAGTGTCTTAGGTTCTCTTTGATTAGACATTGACGCAAATTGTATCATGTCTAAGTACCTATCATACCTAAATGTTTTATTTTGAATGGACTAAAACGTATTACTTTCTTACTTATTATGATTTATTTTCTGCATTTTGATGGTCCTATAAGCCCATGAAAGTATGAAGGATAAATGGAATTTACGAAAAATTACGTTTACAAATAACTTTACACAGTCTAAACTTAAAAAATTGTAGCGCTAAACTGGGGTCAATAATCCGCCGTCGCATAGAGCGAGCGCGCGTGAGTAGGTACTTCTGATGGCAGCTGGCGCGTCAGGCGACCGGTCGACGCGCGGCGTGAATCGGGCGACCGGTCGACGGAATGGCAAGCGACGTCCATAAAATAAATTTCTGAGTAAACAAGTCTCGTAAGCGTTAACTTAATTTTTTACTATTGAAACATATCAAAACAAAAAATACGTGTTTATTAAAATATATTCTAGTTTATTATGTCAAAATTTGCGCACTGGTTAAAAACTTTTCCTGTATACATAGATATATTAATAAAAATATATTATTTAATTCATTATATAGGTAAATAGTTCAAAACAATAATAAAGCAAAAATAATACCTAACAGTAATATCATAACACAGATAAAATTTAAAATCTGGGGGCACGGGAGTGCCCCCACCAAGTCGAGCAAAAAGGGACACGGCCTTACCATCCTAAAACATATAGGTATATAGATACTTTTAGGAACAGCCTGTAGGTATCAAATTCGAAAACTCTCCACCACTTTTTGTTTTAAGGATGGACGGTCGGATTGGTCACTGATGTGCACTGGTTAGTGTTAGATAATATTTCGCTTATACCCGTTGTAATTTTACTTTTTTGTAGTTACTTTTTACCTAAGTACCTACCTAAGTGGTACTAAATTATGTAGTCGATGATTTTGGTGCACGGTAAAACTCTAATGAGTTTATGTTGGCACCAACTTAAATGTATAAAATGTATGTGTATGTACTACTGAAGAAAGAAAGAAAGAAATAAATTTACCTATTTTATAAACATGCACATTTACTATTGAGTCAAAGTGAAACCGACCCAACTCTGAAATGCATTACTGTGGTTCAATCACATGATATGTCATGTAGTTGTCACGAGTCACGTCTGCTCTGAGATATGAACTAGTGTTGGGTATTAGCATATTGTTGTGGCCTATCAATTTGGTAGGTTTCATGTGGTATTAAAGTTAGTAAGTACTTATGTCGCGAATCGTGATTTTGATTATGAATTCATAGCAAACAGATTGCTGGATATGGAATTGTATAGAATGTCTAGCTTTCACTCGTGGCTTCGCCCGAATGGATGTCGGTAAATATCCCACGAGAACGTACTTCCGGGATCAAAATTACCCTATGTGTTAATTCAGGTTACTATCTCTAAACTATCTCTATGGCAAATTTCATCCAAATTCGTTTAGCTATTTTTGCGCCAACCCGAACATAGACAAACAAACAATGGACAAAATTCTAAAAACTAAATTTTCGGCACCAGACTCGTTCGCACACCTCGTAGCAATTACTTTTTTTTCTAACATATTCAATGTATAGACACCAGTACATCAAGCTACCCAAAACTGTCAAATTTTCTCAATCAACTTTGAACCGTCTGCTATAGCGATAAAGTTGAAAATCTATTAAAGACATTTGACAGATTGTAGTAGCTTGATGTGCTGGCGTCTGTACAGTCTTGACTTCGTTGCTATTTTACTCATTATACATCCATACATTTTGATCGTTTTAGTATTTATAAGGAGTAATTGTACTCATTATTATGAACAACTTTTACTATAATAATAATAAAATCTTTATTTCAGACTAAGTTCATAGATACATGCGAGAGTTATAAAATTTGCACACGAATAAATTCTTTCAAGATATTTGAGTCCTGTTTATGAGCAATGACCTGTAGGATGCTATTAGTGCTACTCCGGACTCTGCTCAGTAACGACGCGAGCCGCTTGCGCACAATGGCATGGAAACCATCTACCCTAGCCTCCGCAAACATACCAGAGGCACTAGAAAAACGGGGCAACCCTAACAACATCCTAAATCCATTATTGTATTGGACACGTAGGGCATTGATCATCCTCTGCGTACACCTGAACCACAGGCTGCACGAGTAGAAGGTCTGACAGTAGGCTCTAAATAGTGTCACACTATGGGACCAACCCTGAAATCGTGAAAAAAAAATCTGTTTATCCATACATTACGTCGAGATATGCTAACATAAATGTATGTATCAGCAAATTTTATTGACAAGCTGATTTTTTTGAAATGTAACAGTATAGACCAGCTGACCCGGCGAAGTTCGTACCGCCCCGCCAGCCGCTGTGCCCCCGTTTTTTAAATCTCTGATATCTTCTAAAATATTCATTTTAATGATGCTGTACAGGGCAATTTTGATCTACATGAAATGCACAACGTACCTATCTAATTTATTTAATTAGATAAGGAATAATACTGTATTGTTTAAAATAGCTTGGTAAATAAACCATATTTTTTTTTGTAATTTGTAAAAGATAAAAATGGTTACTGTGGGTTATCCTTAGGATATAAACACATCATCATAGCGGACTTTTATATCGATATTTTTAAGATATAATTCCGTAGTACAATCTTTGAATTTCTCGGCTTTTCTCTACCTTATTATGCATGTATTATAAATATAAAACTTCCTCTTGAATCACTCTATCTATTGCTGAAACGTATTTTAAAAGATCTAAGCTTACAGACAGCGGGAGCGACTTTGTTTTATACTATGTAAAGATGTAGAAGATTATGGATAATACACGCAGACGCACACCCACGCAACAACATACACATAATCTAACTTACACTTGTTTGATAAGATCAATTTTTTAAACCTTCGAGAGGAAACATTACAAAGAGAAGCAGACAATTCCCAAATGATCTAATTCATACAAAAACTTCTGATAATAACACATATTTCTATTATAATGATGTGATAATATATTTAGCAGGTAAGTATTTATTCAATTTCAGTATTCGCGGAAATGTGGAAGACGTGAAAAGCTTACTTAAATGAGTCAAAAAACATTTCTTATTTTATTTTGTTGTAACATGTTGAACATTGAACATAACCCGCCTTCGGTGTTCTGTTCAATTTGTTTGACAAAGTGATCGAAATCCTCTGCCGTGTTCGATGTTGAAACACCATTTCACCTGTTATTGGCATCGACAAGTGGAGTTTATGTTGCCACAAGTGCCTACCCACAAATATTTGAGGGTACTATAATATTCAAATCAAACTTAACAATGTAAATTCAGTTGACTGGTCGCTATTAATGTTGATGATGTAGATATTGATCCGGGGCGGTCGGCTGAAAGCAATAAGCTTGTCGACATCGGTCATCGAGCAAAGTTTTGTAATAATGCCCATTTCTAGATAATCCTTTATTAAAAGATGGATATTACTCTGTTTTAGTTCAACAGATTCATTCATTGTTTATTTTTTGCTAATTAAATAAACTTTGGAAAGTCTCATTTAGTGCTTGAGTTCTACTGGAGAGGCGAGTAAGTGAGTAAAACCAGTGAAAATTTAACAAATTAAAAATGTTTGGACCAAAAACTACCTATAATATTACCTGCCTAGTGAAATTCGGTTTTGGTAATATCAGTCAATAGCTATTCGATTTTTATTACTATCTTTTTATGTTGTAGTTGCAAAATATGACTTTTTTTTTTCTTTTATGTTATCTTGCATGCACATTTTTATTCTAGTATGTGTTCACATGTTGTGACATAAATAGGTACATTTTATTTTTACTTATCGTGATTTTAGAGAATAACTCGTTGTGCAATTCGCACCTCTGCTTATCGACGCTCATTTTTTTTATCAATCTGTATAGTCCCACACAGAAGTCTCACACAAGAAAAAAATATCAAAACCATTTCTTATAACGCTACGCAAACAGTGCATTCAATCCAATGTTAAGAATTGTATGTTTTGATCGACATAACCTATGTCCAAATCTTGTTAAAACACAGCTACAGTTTCTCACCGAAAATCTTTTTAGCTTCGAAAGAAAAGTATCTCGATTTAACTTCAGTAGTAGCCGTCTAACAAGCGAACCGATCTGCGCGCGACAGTGATGACCCGGACAAAAGAAAAGTAGCTTATGTTCTGCAGTTGGCACACCTGTTAGGGTGAGACGGACATGTTTTGAAACAAGGTGATCACGTCTTACGAACTCAGAAGGAAGTCCTTTCTTTAGTTACAAAGTTTTTGTGTGTTTAACTTCAAACGATTAGGTTCTATCTAGTTGCTTTTGAGTTGGAGTGGAACCAGTTTTTTTATAATACACTATTGTTGTGTAGACAATCGAATGGAAATGTTACTTACGAGCCGCGTGCTCCAAGATGGTCAATTAACTTTGACATTAATTAAGTACCTAGGTAAGTGACACTAGGCAAGCGAGACTTAAATGAATGCCTAAATAAAGTCGCGGTGTTGGATTTTCAACTTTCTGCACTAACCCGAGCGCTGAAAATCCACCAGCCCGCTTTTATTTAGTGTTAGTGAAAACGGGATACGCTTATGAGTTGCTACTAGTTGCTATAATAAGAAGCTGTCAAAGATGACGATAAACGTCAACCTTACGTGCCTGAGTTTGAAGTTGAGTTTCCTAAATATTAGGATCAGGATCATAAGTTATGATTTGATAGCTAGAACATGGAGAACATGGACTCTAACATAAATAGCAAACGCTAGACTAAGACATTACGCGCACTGTGCGACATGCGACTGCAAAAGTTCGGCTACGATAGGATCCGGCCGACAATTTTCATCTATTTTGTTGAAAGCTCCGCAAACTTAGTGTGAAATTACAGTGGCAGCGGGGCGGGCAGCGGAATCTGCTGGCGGGTAACGCAAACACCTAGTTTTTGTCTCAGGTGCACCAAGTGCGGGCGGGGCGGGTGAGCGGGAATCGCAGCGGGACAAGCGGGTGTCGCGAGCGGGGCGGGTGGACGCAAGTCAGTTTGCGTTTCCCGCTTGATTTGTTCGGACATGCCGCTGACGACTGAAGATTTAATACGTGCCGTATTGGCTCGGCCACCTTTGTAGAATTCGAGTGATTCAAATCATTCGAATCGAAAATTAATAAAAAAAAAGTATAAAATTCTCCATGTCTATACCGATCACTATTGATATCGTGGCGATAGCTTTTTAGAAAAAAAAAGTTTCACTTTATATAAGCACTAGCTTCCAAATAATCTGACATTATTATTATTATTTACAATACCGCACGAGGTACGTACGTTCGGACCGCTCAATCGCCCCGCTGCTACTGTGTTCATCCATGAAAATGTGCGTTTTCCTCTTGACCTGCCACCCGCTTCCGCTGCCCGCCCCGCGCCACTGTAATTTCACAAGCGTTGAATTGCAGAGTAGCAACCACAGGCCAGGGGAGCCGCATGCTCTCGCTACTTGTCGACTTGACACGTCGCGGCGTGCGACAGGTCAGCGTCAGTCTTCGTATGATAATCACCAAGGCAAGTGCAACTTAAGGCTCCATATTCACTCACAAGATGATCAACATGACCATCTCCCTGAAATACTCAAAGAAAACGATCACTTCCTCCACGTAGCAACTAGGTGCAGACGTTAGCGATAGCTCTGCGTCTAGTCGCAGCGACAAGATGCACAGTTTGCGCTAGCGCTTATACTTACTCCTACATGACCTAAAGCACGGTTACTGTCGGACTGCATAGAAAAGAAAGAGAAGCGCGATGACATAATGCTGGAGGGCATCCAGGGGGGGCTGGAGTGGGGTTCAGGGGATCAGAGCGGAATAAGTAGTAATTTATTGCAAAATATGAAGCAATTATCTACCTATGTATTTACAAAAAATCTATTGTTTGGACTAAAAAATTAAAACACTAGTGGTTTAGTATGTTGCTTGTAGAATAATCTGACAAAAAAACAGAATGATTTTACAATAAAAATCATACTTAATAGGTATACAACCTATTAAGTATGATTTTTATTGTAAAAAGAAAGTTTTTAGAGGTATCTTCATGATTTTTTTCTATCGTATTAAATTTGTTGTATTATGTGTTAAATACACTATCTAACTAGCATATATCCTGAAGAATATCATATATTTTTCTGATTTTGTTTACTGTAGTCGATCATATACTTTTAGGCATTATAAAACTTGCGTTTTTTTGCGTTTAGGTCCTGTAGTTCCCTTAATATTGAGTTAATACACGAATGCGTTTTGTAAAACACATTGAAAAGTGAAAAAGTAACACTTCAGTGAGTTGTTCATGGGGAAAGTATGAATGGAAGTCGATTAACGAAAGGGGCCCATTGAGTGAATATGAGTGGACGTGTCATGAAGACTTCCGGTAGACATATTTTATGCCGACCATGTCGGATGACGTTTGTCCTTCTAAAAGGTCAAGTGCGTAGTAGGAATACGGGTATGTAGTAAAAATAATAAAAACTGTCAGGAATGTCACAGACCGATGTGGAACCTAATATAGAAACATGCTTGTACGATACGACTACATACAGAAAGCACAGCTAATAGAAATCTCTATTCCTAGACAGCACGTTTCGCCGAAATCTTTGTTGGTAGAAAACATTGTTTATAGATATCTCGGTTCATAGGAAGCACTGTTGACAGAGATCTCTGTTCATAGATAGCACTTGTTGCCGTAAACTTTGTTCATAGAAACCACTGTTTCCAGATACCTTATTGGTTCACAAAAGCGCAACGTAGGATGCAAGAGCGAGCCAAGGGCATCCCGAGGTTAGGTTTGGTTAGGTTACTTTTAACACAGAAACTTACTGAATCTTCTGTATACAGAAGAATACAGATTAAGTACTAAAAAATAATGATGTAATTGGTTTCCGTGAACCAAACCGCTTTCTGTGGACCAAGGTGAAACAATGTTTCCTATCAACAAAGTTTTCGGCGAAACGTGCTGTCTAGGAATAGAGATTTCTATTAGCTGTGCTTTCTGTATGTAGTCGTATCGTACAAGCGTGTTTCTATCTTAGGTTCCACACTCGTCACAGACATACACAGACTGCCTCGTCGCATCGTTGCTAAACATGAGGTTCTGGGTTCGATTCCCAGGTCAAGCAAAGTGTTATTTGGTTTTTCCATCAGGAATTTCTCAGTAGCAGCCTGGGGACTGGATTTGTGTGCGGTTAGTGGCGATAGGCTCGTCCCGTATTCTAAAAATATAGGTGTACCATCGGCACCATCCTCAGTACAACCACATTTCGTTAAGATAGAAAGAGAAAAGAAAAGAGATTTCTGTTCCATAGTCTTCTACTCCGTTTACCTTTTACCTTTTCTGTTTTTGTCCAGACAGTAAAAATGTCAGCCACTATGTACACCTGCCCATTCGCCCAAACCTTTGGGGTTTACAGGCATGATGTTATGTAATGTTATTCTTACGTTTTGGAACAGTCCAGATTAGGTGAAGGTAACGCAGAACACTAATCAAGCCATCACGTTTTACACTTGACTGCTTTATCTTTTATTCATAGGTACTTCCACGTGAACTTCTGATCAAGGGTCCACTGTTCAAATTCTCATTACTAGACCTACGTCAACGCTGAAGTCCAATTTGTTTTATAGGTACCATGAACTAAGGCATTATTTTCTTGAGTTACAGTATTTATTTTCAAACAGGATAATATTTATATAGTATTTAACAGACTAAAAATAATATGTAATTATATAAAAAAGGAAGGTAAAGAATCATAGGGCTATCAAAAAATTTGTCCACATCGCTGTCCATAGGAAAAGTGCCCAAAAGGCTGGCAGCATTGCCACGTTGTATGGCGATGCTGATTCTTAGGCCTGTCTGTGTGGTGCCGGACTTAAAGAATAGCACCACCCCATACTTCCCGTGGGTGTCGTAAAAGGCGACTAAGGGTCTAACCGGAGAATGGGCAGCAGCGTTCTCTATGCATTCCACCACCATACCATACTGCGATCGCCAACCCGCCTGCCAAGCGTGGCGATTATGGCAAACCCTCCCCCTTTTGGGAGAGGCCTATGTCCAGCAGTGGACCTCTTTCGACTGAAATGATGATGATGATGATGATTCTTTGGCCAAAAAATAGGCCAGCCCTTTGGTCACGTGAATATAAAACAAGCTTAAGTTTCTTATTTCAATAATGAGTTTAAGACTGCTTTTTAGAGGGATTTCATTCTTGATACCTAGGTACTGCCTTTGTGAGTAACTTTTAAAGCGCCACCATTCTGTATCCCGATTCGTAAATGTTGATCCCGTGGGAATATCGGGATAAAAAGCAGCCTATATGTTAATCCAGGATGTCAGATGCTCTACCTCCGTACAAAATTTTATCAAAATTGGTCCAGCCGTTTGAGCGTGAAGAAGTAACAAACATATAAACAGACACACACACACACATTCTCAGAAATGTTCGCCTTTATAATATTAACTAGCTTTTCCCGCGGCTTCGCTCGCGTTAAGTATTATTTAAAAAAACTAATACATTTACATCCTCCATCATCCCTTATTTTATGCCCATGGGGGTTGAATTTATCAAAATCCTTTCTTTGGGGATGCCTACGTCATAGTAGCTATATGCATGCAAAGTCTCAGCCCGATCGGTTTAAAATTGACAAAGTTTCATACAAACTTTCGTCCCCTATTTTATCCCCTTGGGGGTAGAATTTATCAAAATCCTTTCTTAGCGGATGCCTACGTCATAACATCTACCTGCATGCCAAATTTCAGCCCGATCCATCCAGTGGTTTGGGCTGTGCGTTGATAGATCACTATGTCAGTCAGTCACCTTTGAGTTTTATATATTTAGATGTGATTTTCAAGTTCAGCAGAACACAACTTCGTAATGACCTATAATAATACTCCTACTATGTACACAATATTCCGTACAAAATAATCATCTCACCAAAGATCATTAGCGCAGGAGCAGTGGAAAATACATAGACAGCACGAAACTGGTTGCTAGGTTTAACTGAATACCTACCTCCCTAATAGCACCCATTATTCAAAATCAGCTTTAGATAAACTGACCGTAAAAAATCAACTAACAAAAAAAAACAATTTAAAAGGCATTACCAGCGAATTATCTTCCTTAAAACCGGCTTGTGGTTCATCGATATTTTATTCAGTACTTGTTACATCGACAGCTCAATAATCAGATTATGTTCGTATCTCATAAATATCATGTTTTAATCTGCACACAGAACAAAACGAAGCGTTGGCGGACAATAAAGAAAGCTTAATGTGCGGGTTCTGTTTTCTCGTCACGTTTTTTCGCCGTTTAAATGTCCCTCCAACAAATGGCTCGGAACATAACTACATCGGCGACCGTATACCTACTAAGAGAAATAAAACAGGAGAACAGATACACACTTATTGTCTTTGATAGAATTGCGGAAATGTCCGTCCTTGTCCGTAGATTAAGTGTCCATCGAAAATTGAAATGGTTGGACGACTGATATATCTCACATTTTTAGCGTCCAATACAATGTGCTCTAGAGTTTATAATACTTTCACTACTTAAGGAAGACATACTCATCTATAGTATACTTCTTTCATATATCTATGGTATACATAAAACAAAGTCGGTTTAGTTACACCATTTATAACTCAAGAACGGCTGGACCGATTTTGATGATCTTTGATTTATTGGATTTGTCTCCGCCCCGAATAGCAGAATAACTATTAAAACATACAGGGGACAAATTCACGAAAAAAATAATAATGAAGATAATTAAGGCTTTGACTGCCACCGCGGTCACCGGTGACCGCGAACAATAGATTTTCTATTGTGTCTGTTGTCTGGCAGTCAACGTGTTAATTTTCTCATTCGTTCTTATTGATTTCGGGTCAGCTAGTCAGTGGGATTGTCCGATATCCGAAAGTCAGCGGGATTGTCCGAAAGGGTTACCGCTGGCCCGGAACATAAAGGGCTAAGGAAGGAACACGGGTGGGTTTTAGTCAGTAAGTGCCTGACACTCCCTTCCACTCCACCCAGAGCGGGAGGAGTCATTTGATGATTTCGCATCCGGAAAAAAAAGCTAGTCTTACTATAAATGTGAAAGTTTGGATATTTAGATGTTTGCTACTCAATCACCTAAAAACGGCAGAACGGATTTGGATGAAATTTGGTACACAGATAGTTTATAACCTAAATTAACACAAAGGATTCTTATCCCGGTAATATATATCCCTGAAATAATTTCTTTCATACACTCGGCAAAGCCGCTGGCAAAAGCTATTAGATTATAAAATACTAGCAGTGCCCCGCGGTTTCACCTGCGTAAGTTTCGATCCCGTGGAAATATCGGGATAAAAAGTATCCTATGTGTTAATCCAGGAAATGGTTTATCTATATGCCAATTTTAATCCAAATCTGTTCAACGGTTTACGCGTGATTAGGTAACAAACATCCAAATATCTTCACAACGTAGGGTTGACTGTTTATTTGGGACTAGCTGCGCCCCGCGGTTTCACCCGCATAAGTCTCGATCCCGAGGGAATATCGCGATAAAAAGTAACCTATATGTTAAGCCAAGGTGTCAGCTACTTCCATACAAAATTTTATCAAAATTGGTCCAGCCGTTTGTGCGTGAAGAAGTAACAAACATATAAACACACACACACACACACTCACAAACTTTCGCCTTTATAATATTAGTGTGATTAAAAAGGAGCCTTCATGAGGTACGATGCTCAAGTGCATAAAGATCAACCCGGACAGGCAGCACCGTTATCATAACATACTGCTTATTTCATAATTATACAGTCAGACCCAAAAAGATGTATACACGGTCACGGAACCATTTCATAATCTACAACAATTGTTCCATAACATTGTATCCACAGAATTTGTACAAAACATATGTAGTTTACAATTAATTTTACCAAAAAGAAGTAAACTTTTGTCCCAAAACATTATACGCCCTATGACAAAAAAAGCACCATGTTCACAGTGATAGTTCCAGAACGAGGTAAGCAAGACTGCCAACGTCATACTACTTATATCGAAATAGCTTCTGCCCGCGACTTCGTCCGCGTAAAGTTTCACCCTCCATTCACCACCTTAGGGGTGGAATATCGAAAAACAAAAAAAAAAAAATATTCAAGAATAAAGTAAAGTACAAATAGGATTTACATAAATTACAATCGACGAAAATTAAATTCTAACTGTAATGTAGACCTACCTGATCTAGGTTTATGGAATACCTGTGCTTCAGGCCATCAATTTACACCAAACATTTAAAAAGAAGTTAATAATAAATGTATTAGAAGCTAAATTGAAAAGAATGTATAATATTTTCAATGTCTTAAAGAGTTACTATTAGGGTATAATATTTTATAACTAGATTATGTAAGATATATTATGTTTAAATAAATTAACGAATAATATTAAAGTAGATAAAGTGGAGACTATTATTAATTAGCCAATTAGACACAGTATTAAAACCCTTTCTTAGTGGATACCTACTCTTTACAAAGAACACACCCTCAAAATTTCATGTCTCTAGGGCCAGCAGTTTAGGCTGTGCGTTGATATATCAGTCAGTCAGGACTTGGAATTTAGATGACACGTCTTTAACTTCGTTCAATAGAAGAACAAGAATTTTATTGCATGCACTGCTTTACATTAATCCCTTAATATGTAGATTTACTTTACTAAATATTACAGCATTTCATTTTAATGAGATTGCAGAGAATCTCATCTAAATTAAACGATGTAATTTTTATAATGATACCATTAAACATCAAATAGTTTGTAATCTTCGTTTGTCAAGTGTAAAGCATAATTACGTGATTAATCTTATTAAGTGGGTTGTACTTTGTATAAATAACTGAGTTTTCTCTGTAACACTCTCATCGTAGTCTTTAGTTTAAAACTAGCTGTGCCCTCCGACTTCGATCGTGAATGTCGGAAAACAAATTGGATTTCATAGGTTTTTGTTTTGCGCTTTTTTCGTTTTCTAAAATAACAGTGGCGTTACTCTTTATTACATGAGCTATCTGTCATTGAATGTCCCGTGAAAATCAGTCCAGCCGTTTCGGATATTAGCTGGTACAAACACACAGACATTTTTTTTTTAAATAGTTGTCTCGGAAAGCACGTTAAGCCGTTGGTCCCGGCTGTCGTTCGTGGATCTTTGACAGTCGTTACGGGTAGTCAGAAGCCCGAAAGTGTGACAACCAGTCTTACCAAGGGGTATCGTATTACCCAGTAACTGGGTTGTGGAGATCAGATAGGCAGTCGCTCCATGTAAAATACTGGTATTATTACTAGCTGCATCCGGTTAGACTGGAAGCCGACCCCAACATAGTTGGGAAAAGGCTAGGCAGATGATGAAGAAAAGTCATCATCATCATCATTTCAGCCGAAAGACCTCCCCCAAGTTAAGGGGGGGTTTGCCATAATCGCCACGCTTGGCAGGCGGGTTGGCGATCGCAGTATGGTATCGTGGTGAATGCATAGAGAACGCTGCTGCCCATTCTCCGGTACGCCCCTTAGTTGCCTTTTATGACACCCACGGGAAGTATGGGGTGGTGCTATTCTTTAAGTCCGGCACCACACAGAAAGACATGAAGACAAGTAGTTTTTGATTAATTGAATACCTAAACCTTTCACGGAATGAAATATTAAAGTGAAACTTTAAATGAAATACAGAATTCACATAGCCGGGATGAAACAGGACAATGTCTAAGACAAATAAGTCGGGAAGTAGGATTGTAATATATTCATTCCAATCTCTTCCTAAATCCTTTTTGTTATTTTCTGTCCCCAATCCAGACGTCTTTGGGAGGAGCAAACCTCCAAAATTGCAATCACGCAAATTGAAAATTAATGGACCGCGAAATCCAATTTTGCATTTAAGCTTTCTGGGTAGGTAAGTAGGCACTCGCCCCTGCTTCGCTCGAAGTGGTCATGGTATCATACTTATTTATGGTTTTTGAGACAAAAGTGAACGAAAAATATTCGTGTGCTTTTGCAAGTGGAACGATAACAAAGATCTCAGAAGAGGATCGGTTTGCGTAAGTTGTTGGAAGGAAACAAAATGAGCTTAGAGAAACAGACAACGCCTCTGTATTAAATTGGCTGTCTGATGCAGTATTTCGATTTCTGTTCATAAAATATGAAGTAAGTAGACGCCAGCACATCAAGCTACCCGAAACTGTCAAAATTTCCCAATCAACCTTGAACTTTATGCTTTAGCGATAAAGTTGAAAATCTATCTAAAAGTAACAATATTTTTCATCTCTCATACTCGGAAAGTAGTGTTTGTTTGATCCGAATAGCGGGTGGAAAACGCAGCTTCCCACCCTTGGGCGGGAAAGCCTCTTAGTAATTGCTTCCCTCCCTAGGGCGGGAATGATATTTAAAAATAGAACTAAATTTAGTTAGGTAGTCAGCTCAGTCAGACATACGACACCCTTAATTGATTATGTAAATTTATTTATTATGCTACCCATCAATTCTTATGAATGTGCGTTAATTAGGGGAGTTGGATAAAAAGCTCATATGTTAACGCCATTAAATCTTTCATATTTAGCGCACCAGTTAATAATTTACCTTCAATAAATTCAACATACATAGGTACGATAATCGCCATTTTGATGTCAGTTGTGGTCGGGGCTAAAAAACATAAAAATTGGGGATTTCGAACATCCTGACTTTACCATAATTATGGGACTGTGAATATACATCATTTAATTATTTGACGAATTTATCCATAGTTTAAGGTAAATAAGTAGTGGTAATGAAGTTTTTTTGATATCTAATGTCGAGCTAAAACTGGAATGTGACAGAAAAGAATTAGAGATGGTCCGCAGAATGGGAAAATACCTAAAAGATAAAGTGAGACCAATCGTCGTAACTTTTACAACATATGGCAAAAAGACCACAATTTTGAAAAACAAGAAAAATATTCAAACAAAAACTATTTACATGAAAGAGGATTTCCCACCACAAATTCTAGAAACGCGGAGAGCCTTACAAGAACAGTTAAAAAAAGAGAAGGAAGCCGGAAAAATAGCTTACCTGCGATACGACAAACTTATAGTTCGAGAACCAACTATTGAAGACAGCAGCAAAACAGAAGAGGGAAGGACAAACAAGACAGAAACAGAAAAGACTAGGAAAAAGAGAGAGCTAGAAATAACCCCTCCCCACCAGATGTTAAGTTCATATAAAACTACCGCACAACAACAAGCAATAAAAAAGAATAAAACCCAAATAAATAAAATGGGGAAAAATCAGAGCTCTATGGAAAATTTCCTCAGTAAACAAAACATCAGTCCACCCAAAAAACCTGGAGATGGTGAAATTCTGTGTCCTTCAAACGACTCAGATGAATAGCAATTAAGATTGTCACTCCACCAAAACGAAAACACTGCATCCTCTAATACAAAAAACAAACCGAATATTTTAAACAAAAACACGAAACCTACATACCCTCCCCCAGAACGGCTCGTCACCGCGGGGGTTGTAGACGACCACCCTCCAAACCTAGAAAACTACTATATATCTACATTCAATCTTAGATCATTAGCAAATGAAGCAAGAATAGTTGAATTGGAATACGCGATATCGCAAATTAATTGGGACATTATCGGTATAGCTGAAGTGAGGAGACAAGGCTTCAAAATTGAAGACAGGGGGAGATATCTTCTATACTACTACGGGGAAACAAAAGGAGAAAAGGGCGTTGGATTCATAGTAAAAAAACAATACAATACAGAAGTACAAGATTTCATCGCGATATCCGAGAGAGCAGCTGTATTACAAGTTTGTATACATGGAAAACAATTCTCTATAATCCAAGCATATGCCCCTACCAAAAGAGCCACTGAAGAAGAAATAGTAAAATTCTATGCTGACCTTGACAGAGCTATGAATAAATGCACAAGAAATATTATATTTATGGGAGACATGAACGCAAAAATAGGATTGCCAAAAGAAAACGAAGAATTAGTAATGGGAAGGTATGGCTACGGAAAAAGGAACGAGAGAGGGGAAATGTTTATAAATTTCTGCCTTCAATACAACCTTAAAATTTCTAATACAATTTTCAACAAATCCGGTAAGCTTCGGTGGACCTGGAGAACACCTGATGGAAAATCGAAGAACGAAATCGACTTTATAGCTACAAATGTCACAAAAAATATAAAAAACGTAAACGTGCTGAGCAAATTGCACCACCCCAGTGACCATAGAATGCTTAGAATTACCCTAAGTATAGAAGAAAACAAAAAATCCCGTGCTCACTATCGAGGAAAAGCATGTACAGAAAACAAAACCGAAAATGAAGACCTACCATCCTTGTACGAATACGAAAATGACAGCGTGCACCAACTCAACAAGAAAATAGAGATATTTTTATTAAAAGGCTACAAAAAACAAACTGAAGACACAACTGAAAGAAGAAATAAAGAAATTATAACAGAAGAAATAGAAACTTTAAAAATCGAAAAACACATATTAAAAAACAAGAAAAACAAAACAAGACAAGAAAAGAAAAGACTGAGTAAACTATACAGGGCCATACATAAAAAAATTAAACAAAACATTAAAACGAGAAGAATAGATACAATTAGCAAATTCATAGAAGAAACAGGCGGGATAAGAAAAGCTTACAAAAAGATAGAAACTACCAAACACGTCATGTCGCAGCTCCAAGATGCCTCAGGAAACGCCGTCACACACAGGAAAGACCTAATGGCGATAGCTACCCAGTTTTACAAGAACCTCTACACATGTGTAAATAACAGTCTTGAGAGACCAATGAATAAAAACTATGAAGCAGTCCAAGAAACAGCACCGCCTTTTTTAAAAAGCGAGATCGAGGTATCTATAATAAAACTAAAAACAGGAAAGAGCCCAGGACCTGACGGAGTGTCCAATGAAATGATAAAAGCAGCGAAAGAAAAGCTAATAAAACCAATCACAGAGCTCTTTAACCGTATCCTATTAACAAAAGAACTTCCAGAAACATGGACATGCTCGGAAATAGCTCTACTTTACAAAAAAGGAGACCCCAAACTGATATCCAATTACAGACCCATCAGTCTAATATCCTGCCTGTATAAATTATTTGCATCGACCCTACTAAGACGTATAACCACGAAAATTGATGAGAACCAACCTATAGAACAAGCGGGATTCATGAAAAATTTCTCTACTAATGACCACATACACACACTGAAAATACTAATCGAACGCTACATGGAATATGACCTCCCCTTATACGTTGCTTTTATCGATTACTCGAAAGCTTTCGACACAATTTCACATAACTCCATATGGCAGGCTCTAAACCAGCAAGGACTAGACCACGACTACATAGAACTTATCAAAGCGATTTACTTGAGAAGCACAACAAGAGTACGTCTAGACTCAAGAGGACCAACATTTCGAGTAGAGAGGGGGGTAAAGCAAGGCGATCCGCTTTCCCCAAAGCTTTTCTTAGCAGTCCTAGAATCCATATTCCGAAATCTCGATTGGAGTGATACGGGAATAAATATAAATGGCAAGTACCTCTCACACCTCAGGTTTGCGGACGATATAGTTTTGTTCTCGGAAAACCCGTACACACTGAACCATATGATAGAGTCCCTTAGTCATCACAGCGAGATCGTTGGACTACAGATCAACTGGGACAAAACGAAAATCATGACTAATCGTGAAAAAATAACTATATCTATAAAGTCCAAACCTATAGAGTACGTCACAGACTACATTTACCTCGGACATCTAATCTCAATGAAATCCTGCACAGAAAAAGAAATCTATCGCAGAGTGAAGAATACGTGGAACAAATACTGGGCTATGAAGGAAATTTTCAAAGGCCCCATACCAACAAAACTGAAAACGAAAGCGATGAACATCTGCCTTACGCCGGTTCTCACTTACGCATGCCAGACGTGGTCTCTTAAAAAATCACTCCTAAATAAAATAAGAAGTTGTCAAAGAGGAATAGAACGGAGCTACATGAACATTAAGTTAAAAGATAGAGTCAAAAGTTCACTGATAAGAAAAAGAACAAAGGCAAGGGATGCCGTCAAACAGGTGCTGACATTGAAATGGAAATGGTCAGGTCATATCCAAAGAGCTATGGATGAAAGATGGTCACAAACTATTTCTAATTGGTACCCAATATATAAAAAAAGGAGGAAGGGTAGACCTTCTAAAAGATGGAGTGACGACATCATAGAGATAGCCGGAGCCTTATGGCCCAGACGGGCAAAGGACAGATCCACTTGGAAAGGTTTGGAGGAGGCTTTCACCGCGAAAGGCGGCCCTTACACCTAACAATACTAACATTATTTTAGTACAAAACTAACATTACTAACAAATAAATAAATAAGTACACATCAATAAACTAAATGTAAGGGATAAAATAAAGCTAATAAATAAATAAATAAATAAAAATGTCGAAGTTTCGCGCCAATCGTGTGTGTTTACATTTTTAACCGACTTCAAAAAAGGAGGAGGTTTCTCAATTCGACCGTATATATTTTTATTTTTTTTTATGTGTATTCGCAGATAACTTCGTCGTTTATGAACCGATTTTGATTATTCTTTTTTTGTTGGAAAGGGGATATGCCAAGGGTGGTCCCATGATAAGGAAACCAGGATCTGATGATAGCTTCCCAGTGAAATCGAGGGGAACTTTCGAAAATCGTAGGAGCGACTAGTGCGTTTGTTAATTTTTTCATTAAGTGTTTTAAAGCACTACAATTTAATGAAGGCCTGGAGTCGATCTGATGATGGAGCCGAAAGACAGTCGAGGGGACTCCTCAACGATTTACAGCAGTTACCTTGTGTTTGGGCTTGATTAATTTGTATTGATGTGAACTTTACACCTAGATGGGTTGCGACTCTCATTAGGGGTCTGATGATGAAGACGAAGGACAGTTAAGGGAACTCCTCTACAGTTTACAGTAGCTACCTTGTGTCTGTTCAACGATTACTCGAAGACGGCTGGACCGATTCCAAAAGTTCTTTTTTTATTTGAAAGGGTATACTTTCGAGGTGGTCCCATTATCATCAAGTTGGAATCTGATGAGAGGATTCCATGGAAATCGAGGGAAACCCTCAAATTTTATAGGCAAAGCTACAGCGATTTGGATATTTTTTAAAGTAACTTGAGCATTTGCTCTCGGAAATCATCACTTGGTAAAGTGGAGCTGATGATGAAGATCACAGATGGCCATCAGAACTACTCACTGACAAATATTTCACGGGTTGCGATTCGATTACTTTAATGTGGTTGCTAAGCAATTTATGCTCGTCACAATGCATATTGCGAGTGATTGTTGAGGATCTCCTGGTTCTTACCGGGAGAACTCCTCAACAATTAACGTCCCAGCATCGGGAAAAGCAATATTTTGTAAAAGGTGATGAACAGTTGACATTAGGCTATTGTAACTTAGATAAATTACAAACTGACCCACTAAAAAGTGAAAAATAAAAACATTTTTACAAAAAAAAAACAACCGACTTCCAAAAAAACACTACAAATTGAAAAATAACTTTAATTTCGGAAGTCGGTGTCAATAAACGAAAACGCGGAACCAAAGACACCGACTTCCGAAATTAAAGTTATTTTTCAATTTGTAGTGTTTTTTTGGAAGTCGGTTGTTTTTTTTTGTAAAAATGTTTTTACTTTTCAAAAATTTCACACACACAGATGTAGATACGATTTAAAATGTGACAAATGTTATTGATAATATTATAAACAACACGAAAATGCCCAGGTTTTAACGTAATATTCAAACACAGGTTCAATAACACGTATTAATCATTACCACTACTCAATTTGTGTTAAAAATCGCCGACCATTATTTTTTTTTTATTGCAATGATGTGTGAAAGCGATTATTCCAAACAATTTTTTTTTTAAATTTCGATTGTCTCGAGTAAATCTCGACGAATGTAATCGATATTTGAAAATAAAATAAAATTATTTTAAGCAATAAATACAATAAGCATTGTTTATAATAATGATTTATGCTTTTCTAATATCATTTCAATCTCTTCTAATATCATGTCAATAACAGACAGGCCATAGGTACTTACCTCATTTACTGAATTTCGCGCCGAAATGCTTCTTTAGTATTGAATTTATATTCGGAATGCGCTCGCTGTTTAAAATTATTTTAATTTAAGTATTGGACAGTTTTGGTCGATTTTATTTTTGATACTTTCTAATAGTTTACTACAGAATTCCCAGTAGACATTTTTTAGGTAGGCTTACCAGAAGTTTTTTGAGAATGATGATAATTAATTAATTCTATAGATTGGATATTCTGCAAACACTTTACATTTCAATACATTTTGTTAGTTTAAAGAGTTTTTATTCAGTTTCTACAACTTTTTTCATTTTTTTATTGCGAGTAACGATTAGGCTGTATGCAAGTTTTGAATCGAAATAAGAAGGTTGGGTGGACGGTCAGCACTAAAAAGTCGTCGCAATACAATTTTTAGTCATTTTCATCAAGATTATCGTGTTTTCTAAGTAATTTGTGAAAAATGGTAAAAGTAAGAATGCAGACAGAATGATAATAATACGGGCCCTAGTAAGACGGCCCGCGGTGGTGACACAGAATCTACTCATGTGGCGGTGAGGTGGTGTGTTCCATACTTCAAATTTAAAAAAAGACCTATTATTCATGTAATTATTATCAATAAATATTTTAGAAAAACTACTATTTTTTACTTTCCTTAAATTCGAAATGAAAAGTAGAGTGTTTAACGCGGGTGAAAGTCATCAATTCCCACTCGGACTATAGCCGCCCTTGCTGCGCTCGGGCGTCTAAATGCCTCGTATGGGAATTGATTCCTTCCGACCCTTGTATAACAATCTACTATTTCATCTCTCATACTCGGAAAGTAGTGTTTGTTTGATCCGAATAGCGGGTGGAAAACGCTGCTTCCCACCCTTGGGCGGGAAATACTCATAGTAATTGCTTCCCTCCCTAGGGCGGGAATGAAATTTGAAAATAGAACTAAATTTTGTTAGGTAGTCAGCTCAGTCAGACCATACGACACCCTTAATTGATTATGTAAATATTTATTATGCTACCCATCAAATCTTATGCATGTGCGTTAACTAGGAGAGTTGGATAAAAATCTCATTATGTAAACGCCATTAAATCTTTCATATTTAGCGCACAAGTTAATAATTTACCTTGAATAAATTCAACATACTTAAGTACGATAATCACCATTTTGATGTCAGGTGTGGTCGAGGCTAAAAACATAATAATTGGGGATTTCGAACATCCTGACTTTACCCTAAGGGGCTGTGAATATACATCATTTAATTATTTGACGAATTTATCCATAGTTTAAGATAAATAAGTAGTGGTAATGAAGTTTTTTTGATATCTAATGTCGAAGTTTCGCGCCAATCGTGTGTGTTTACATTTTTACTTTTCACAAATTTCACACACACAGGATGTAGATAAAGATTTAAAATGTGACAAATGTTATTGATAATATTATAAACAACACGAAAATGCCCAGGTTTAAACGTAATATTCAAACACAGGTTCAATAATAGGTACGTATTAATCATTACCACTACTCAATTTGTGTTCAGAATCGCCGACCATTATTGTTTTTTTTTTATTGCAATGATGTGTGAAAGCGATTATTCCAAACTTCTTTTTTTTTAATTTCGATTGACTCGAGTAATTAATATGACGAATGTAATCGATATTTGAAAATAAAATAAAATAATTTTAAGCAATAAATACAACAAGCATTGTTTATAATAATGATTTATGCTTTTCTAATATCATTTCAATCTCTTCTAATATCATATCAATAACAGACAGGCGGACATAGGTACCTACCTCACTTACTGAATTTCGCGCCGAAATGCTTCTATAATTGAATTTATATTCGGAATGCGCTCGCTGTTTAAAATTATTTTAATTTATTGGACAATTATTTATTTTGGATTTTATTTTTGATACTTTCTAATAGTTTACAACAGAAATCCCAGTAATCATTTTTTAGGTTGGCTTTCCAGAAGTTTTTTTTGAGAATGATGATAATTAATCAATTCTATAGATTGGATATTCTGCAAACAATTTACATTTCAATACATTTTGTTAGTTTAGAGAGTTTTTATTCAGTTTCTACAATTTTTTTTATTTTTTTTTATTGCGAGTATCGATTAGGCTGTATGCAAGTTTTGAATCGAAATAAGAAAGTTGGGTGGACGGTCAGCACTAAAAAGTGTCACGTCGCAACACAATTTTTAGTAATTTTTATCAAGATTATCATGTTTTCTAAGTAATTTATGAAAAATGGTAAAAGTAAGAATGCAGACAGAATGATAATAATACGGGCCCCTAGTAAGCGGGACGGCCCGCGGTGGTGATACAGAATCTACTTATGTGGCGGTGACGTGGTGTGTTCCATACTTCAAATTTAAAAAAGACTAATATATAGGTACCTATTATTCATGTAATTAAATTATTATCAATAAATATTTTAGAAAAACTACTAGTTTTTACTTTCCTTAAATTCGAAATGAAAAGTAGAGTGTTTAACGCGGGTGAAAGTCATCAATTCCCACTCGGACTATAGCCGCCCTCGCTGCGCTCGGGCGTCTAAATGCCTCGTATGGGAATTGATTCCTTCCGACCCTTGTATAACAATCTACTATTTCCACATTGGTCAAAAATACTTTTTGCCTCACCTAACTTCGTCTCAACAACTTGACCTTTATACCTAGTTTGTTCTTTCTTAATTAAGTATTTTCTAATATATACATTACATTAAACATTATATTACTTAAAATTATCATGCTAATTATTTTCTAAAGGAACAAACAAAAGGATCATGTTAATATAATCCTATCCTACTAATATTATAAATGTGAAAGTTTGTGAAGATGTTTGGATGTTTGTTACTCAATCACGCGTAAACCGTTGAACAGATTTGGATGAGAATTGACATTTAGATAGACCATTTCCTGGATTAACATATAGGATACTTATTATCCCGATATTCCCACAGGATCGAAACTTACGCGGGTGAAACCGCGGGGCGCTGCTAGTTAATACTAAATGACACACAAGAATGTCACACGTTGCAATTTTAAGCGGCGAGGTATCATATTTACCGAGGTTTCGTGCACTATTTTACACAAATTGTTATGAGTCTGAATGCAAATCACTGATTTATTTATAGAATTCACTTGAAACTAAGTTTGATGCTGGATTAATTAGTTAGCAGGTGTACCTTACACTCGTCCACGTAGGGATGCCTTTATGCGCTGAATTGCGTTTAGTCCGATTTCTTCTTGTATCCATTGACGATGGCAGCTGCGGTAGTATTTCAGGAAAAAGTAAATTACCAGGAGAGTTATGACAGCGGGAATAATGATAGTGATCATGCTGAGCCGATCCATGTGCCTTCCGATGTTCTTCAGAAGGGCGTCATTGTTTCCGCCAGCAGAATTTTGACTGACGAATACCTGGTTCTTTTCTACCTTGGAGTTACACATTTTGAAAATCGATGCGCAACAAAAAATTTGCTTAATCTGCCCCTTGGCAGACTCTAAGGCAGGGTCGCCGTGAAATGTTGGGGGTCCTAGGGTATTTTAAATCAGACAACCAACTCGATCAAATATACCTACTTTAATCAATGCAAAAAAGGAATATATTTTATAATGCGCATTTTAAAGTAAAGTGCTTAATTATACTTATATTCTAAAGGAGCGTACTTACTACGTTATGCACTATTAGGGAGCATACATACACTTCAAGTGCAAGGGCCGATTCTATCATATTGCGCAAAGTTTTTGTAGCTGTACGGGCGGCCTTAAAGGCATGCATGGAAAATACTAAATCATACACACTTAGTTCTCATTTGGAAGTGAAGTATTATGAAAAATGTTCGCGGGCCATCAAAGTAAATATAATTGTATGAGTTTGGCCGCTTTGCAGTTATGCCACTTTATCCAAAAAAATCCCTTACTTCCCGTGGGTGTAGTCTGTGTGGTGCCGGACTTAAGGAATACCACCACCCCTTCACACTTCTCGTGGGTGTCGTAAAAGGCGACTAAGGATCGTACCGGAGAATGGGCAGCAGCGTTCTCTGTGTATTCCACCATCATACCACACTGCGATCGCCAACCCGCCTGCCAAGCGTGGCGATTATGGCAAACCCTCCCAAAATTGGGGGAGGCCTATGTCCAGCAGTGGACGTCTATCGGCTGAAACGACGATCCAAAAAAATATGTATTTTTTATGCTTTCCGAGTATATACACAATCAGCCTATAATGTTCCCAATCCTGGGACACAGGCCTACTCTCGGTGAGAGGGAGTGGGCCGTAATCCACCACTTGGGCCCAGTGCGGGTTGGTAAATGTCACATGTCTTCGAATTTTTGGTTGCAGGACATGCCGGTTTTCTCATGATGTTTTCCTTCACCGTTTTGAGAGCAGTGGTGATGAAATAATCTACATAAAGTAAAGCGTCTGTCTAGGTTCGAATCTACGACCTACAACTCGTAAGTCGCGGCCGTTACTACTGGGCCACCCCCCTCCCCTGCTCTCAATTTCGTCGTTTAAATTTGTATTTCATAGCAAATTATTGTAAAAATCTGATACCTATACTTTTTATATCACATGTATTTTGAGTTGTTTTCGTAAATAAAATATTTTAATTTTATTTAAATCATTTCGAGAGTTTATAATTCAGAATAGTAATTATTGTAATTATGTGTCATTTTAGAAAGAATCCTCTTAAAATTATAAGGCCGTATCTACTTTTATAAGGGCTTTTTCTAGGACTTTTATATTCCTAATATTGTTTATTTAGTTTATTAAAGAGACGCTAAGGGGCTTTTCTCAGAATTTTAGCTAATTGAACAGTAATAAGAAAACTTATACAGTAATAATAATGAAGTACTAAGATGTCTACAAAATAAATAAACAGCAACCAATACTTCATTTACATAAATTGATTACATAAAACCTTCGTCCAAGTGATCTGTCTACTTCTTAAATAATATGCCATGAACATACGCACACGTTCTTTCCTTCGACGATACCCTCTTAACTCGAGGTCGACCCGAGAAAAGTGTCGTTTACCCTCACGTTATCTTGAAGTTCCAATGTCCAAATTCGTTTCATTTCGTTACAAGTGAAATATAGTTAAAGGTAAAGACTAGAACTAAGTACACGACACTTCCTCCGTTACATTGCTTTTCAGTTTGGTGATAGACATTTTGGACTCCTCCAACTCACTGCCGACTGATATTAACTCCGCCCGGAGCGGAGTAAAAAGTTTTTTTTTATAGCCACGGTATACCTAATCCTAAGTTAAGTGCTCGAGATTTCATAGGATAGCTAGGTACGAAAGACTTTTATGAGAGGAAAAACTATTTTCTGTGGGAAATCTTTACCTCGTCTTTACTTTCTTATCTCGGTTTAGCACGCTTAAGCTTTAAGAAGATTCAGCACTTGGTATAAACTATCGTTATAAGAATAAAGCCACGTGTAAAAATCCTTTATAAATTAAGTAACTGTTCTTGAAAAAAAAATAGCTCTTAACCTCTGCTGGCGTTTTTTTCGTGGACGCCTATGTTCAGCACTTCCAGCAGTGTAAGTCTTTTAGCTAATATAATAATATGTACAAGTATATCAAAAGGAAGGGAAAATAATCAAAGGGCATCAAAAAATTAATCCGCATCGCTGTCAACAGGAAACGTGCCCAAAAGACTGGCAGCATTGCCACGTTGTATGGCAATGCTGATTCTTTGGCGAAAAAATAGGCCAGCCCTCTGGTCACGTGAAGAGTCAACCAACCGCTTGGCGATGACTCGAAATACTAAGTGGGCACTCGGGCCTCAAGGCCCTAGAGTTAGGCCACGAATAAAAAAAAATCAGAAAACAATTTAATACAAATATTTGTAAATTGTTTTCTTGCTCATATAATATATTTTTTTAACTTACCACAATAACCTGTTTTTAAATATATTTTTAATAAGCCTACACTGTCCCACTATCTTTCCAGGCATCTTCTTCTAGAGCCACCTCAATCCTAGACGTAGGCAAAAAGGCTGCGACGCTGAAATGGGATTAGGCGGGACACGTCAGCCGCAAGGACAGTGACAATAACGTTATAAAATAAAAAAAAAACAAAATTGTCTAGTGATAGGTTTTAAGAAAAATAGTGCATTTGAGTCTGATGCCTAAGCTAAGACAAAGTCTGTATATTCAGGCCACCAGCTGATATATTCTGTAAAAATCTCACCGTGAAAACTTAGGCGGTGCCTAGAATCAAGTGTAATGACAGCTTACTTCAACCTCACTTCACCTGAGTTTTCATAGTAAGATATTTTTACAGAACAGACCGACAGGGTTTTGCCTCAGGTACATGATTATGGTTTCCCGAAAACTTAAACTAGACTAAAAATAAGACTAAAATTTCTATTTGACTTATTAGAAGGATTGTTCATGTGGAGTGTGCGAGTGTGAAGTTGGCGTATGTTGAATGCCATATTGGTAGCCTTGTGAGATATCCTTACAATATACCGCTACAATGAATGGAAGTCTGTCATAATAGAGGGGTTCTGCTGAGGGTCTCGTGGCTAAATAATAGCTCCACGAATTGATCGATTTATCAAGTTCAGCTGCGTTTGCTGCCGTTAGTCAATGGACGGTTACGGCAGCATGTTAAAGTGACGGTACTGGGTTGTCATACGAATATCTATGATAGTCATTACGGGTACTTATGGGCCTAGATAAATGGCAATCACTTTCAAAGCTTTTCGTATTTGTAGAACGACTTTCAATACTGTTGACATAATTTATTATTTATATTTTATTATGTATACTTAGGTTAAGGGTCTTCTCTATGGGTCTATGGGTCTAATCTATGGGTCTTTGTTACCTGAAAATAAATGGTTTATTATTATTATTATAATAATTTTCCATCATTGTTATCGCGATAGAATGTCACGTTGATTAGGCCCTCTTGTCAAAAGCTGAAAATTGTAACAACTGGTTTTAATCTAAAAACCCAATATTGGCTAGTAATTTGAATGTGGAGACCAAACGGTAGTTTTTCATATTATATATAGATATATAGTCAAACAAATATTGATATATA
Organism: Mesoligia furuncula; assembly: GCA_916614155.1. Classification (NCBI taxonomy): domain Eukaryota; kingdom Metazoa; phylum Arthropoda; class Insecta; order Lepidoptera; family Noctuidae; genus Mesoligia; species Mesoligia furuncula. Next base: position 17,476,871 of record OU744799.1, on the reverse strand, counting down.
GTCGTAAAAAACTTATTACACTGGGAGCCGAACTTAATCAACCTAGTTGACAGCAAATTGGTTTAAAATAAAAGATGGTCTACATGGAACGCACGACAGTTAAACAACTGTATAGTAATATTTTCCTGGAAAATCATAACTAGCTTAACATCACACCCCGAATACGCCGTGATGACCTCTACCTAACCCGGCAGAGGTGTACCTTTATGCAATGAAAGAAATAAGCAGTAAATAAAAATTAAAAAACATTTATCTGAACTGCTTTAAACAGTTCCATATGAGCGTTCAAAACAGTATGTTTTACTGATCCGAAAACAGTTAAAGCTTAAGGCAAAATGTTACCGTCATAACAGTAAACAGTAACATTTTAAATAGCTAAAAGGTCACAAAATTAACTGTTTTATTCATTTGGTGATATCGTTGAAACCATTGAAATTTAGTTACATTTCAGTAATGATGGTTGTCCTTTTTTGTTGTTTTTTTTCGCATTTTCTATCATTAAAAGTTACTGTTTTGTCTTTTATTGTTTTACAAACATTTTTTCTTACTGTATAAAGTCAGTAAGTCTTAATGAAATCGCTTTAATGTGGTGTAGTAAGAAATTATTTTCTTCAGTGTGTATTTCACTTCGCCATGGGGCCTAAAAAGGCCACTTTGGCAGAATCATAAAAGGATAACAGAATGGACAGTTAACTGTTAAGTTAATCGTACCAAATAACATTGGTGAAGCATTTTTCAGTTATTTTTTTTTTGTCTGTGCTAAAATACCAATCAATCAATCCAAATCCAATCCCAATCTCTTTGATTGTACTTACGTAGTGCAGCGAAAAAAAGAAAAACACGGACTGTCTTCGCCATTTTATAATTCATAATGTTATCCTTTTATGATTCCTTCTATGATTCTTCTCCTTGATTGATTTTCTTTTATGATTCTTTTTTGATTTTTTTTTTGTTTTTGTTTTACTTTTTTCCTTTTTTTGTTGAAAGTGGCCTTTTTAGGCCCCCAGATATGTTTAATACACATGTAATAGGAGGCGAGCCTGTTGCCATCAACCAGGTACAAACGCAGACTTCGGGCTACTACTGTGGCCTTAGTGTGAGTTTTTTCGACTCACGTTCGATTGCCAGCGCGTTAGAATTTTGTATCAGAAATTAAGTTTCTCCTAGTGACCACCAGGTGGCGCTGTAACTTTTTTCCATATAAAATTCTAACGCGATCGCAATCGTACGTGAGTGAAAAAACTCACATTAGGCCACTGATAAATTGCTAATGGAATATCTTTTTATTACAAAAGTAAAGTATAATGAACCTAACAGCCAAGCATGTTCAGTTGCATGTTACATCAGTTAATGTCCCAGTCTAACACATGACTAACATGAGCTCATTGTCGCTTAGAGTACATTTCTGTGTTATGCCTAATTCAAAAACCATGTCCGTGGTAATTAGGACTCATAGCTTAGGCGCGTTGGAAAAAGTCATATGGGAGATTTTTTTGTGTTGTCTTTTTACCACATAATTTAAATAAAAACCGGCCAAGTGCGTGTCGGGCCACGCACAGTGTAGGGTTCCGTAGTAGCCCGTTATCACAATGTAGTACGATTCTGTTGTTCTTTATTCTGAATAGGTACAAAAAAAAAAAACATATTTTGCTTTTCAATGCAAGTCTTCATCCGTTATAAACAAGCAACTACTCATCTTAGTCACTTTAAAGGATTAATGCTAAGGATTTTGTATTTGGTACAAAATTATCCAACACCCAAGTTCAACGACTATTACTGCTAAACTCATAAAGTTATCTTAACCGCTATACTTTCCCTTTAAAGTTCATAAAATACACTATCATCGTGAATTTTTCCTGATTTTTCAAGCCCGCAGTTTAGGTTTTAGAGGGGGGGGGGGGGACGCCCTACTGGAACAAAAATTTGCACTTTAAAGTTTAATATTTCGTAAATGGAGGATATAATTTTAGTAATCCCGAAGTCATTTTAGAAGACCTATTCAACGATACCCCACGCGATGGGGTAGACGACGAAAAAAATATTCATCCCCACTTCACATGTAGGGGAGCTAAAAAAAAAATTTTTTCCAAAATTTCGTCGTTGGCGTAATTCATATACGTACTCCTACAAAACTAACGGCTTTCTAGTACTAACGGTCTCTTAGAAAAACCTCGAACAGACAGACAGACAGACGGACATGACGAAACTATAAGGGTTCCTTGTAGGAACTACGGAACCCTAAAAATTAGCCAAGTGCGTGTCGGACTCGCACACGAAGAGTTCCGTACCACAAGGCAAAAACGCCGAAAAAAACACGTTTGTTGTATGGGAGCCCCCCTTAAATATTTTTTTTTTCTGTTTTTAGTATTTGTTGTTATAGCGGCAAAAAAAATACATTATCTATGAAAATTTCAACTGTCTAGCTATCACGATTCATGAGATACAGCCACCAGGCTGTATCTCATGAATCGTGATAGCTAGACGGTCTGTCACCAGCTGTCTGTCTGGCTGTCTGTCTGTCACCAGACAGACAGACAGACAGACGGACAGTGGAGTCTTAGTAATAGGGTCCCGTTTTTACCCTTTGGATACGGAACCCTAAAAAGAGGGTGTTTGTTTTTGTTTTCCCAACAGTTACCGTAATAATGAGATCGGACACCTAGCTCAAAAATATAGACAGAGGGAAGTATATGGAGCAGCCAAATGTGATTTCCGATCGGCAAAAATGAAGAAATTTCATACAAACTTTCATCCACTATGTAAACCTTAATTTTAAAAAATCCTTCCTTAGCTTAATTGTATAAAGAACTCTCTGCCTCAGGGAAACCCCTGAGACAGAGAGTTCGTTGCTGTTCTTTGGCTGTGGGTTGTTTGTCAGTAAATGAATGAATTATGATATGAAATATGAACTTAATTGAATAAGAATTACTTTCAATAACATTCTGAAATTCATTCACGTCTATGACATTTTTAATTTTTCATTGACATCTATTATGTCGTGATGGCCCAGTGGCTCGCCTCGCCTCTCATGCACGAGGTTGTGGGTTCAAATCCGGCAAGTACCTACTAATGTGACTTTTCAATTCATATGTACTTTCTGAGTTAAATTTTTTAACATTACTCAAATCAAATCAAATGACATTCCTCATGCCTTAAAATCAAAATCAATTAAAATGTTTTATTTCACATAAACCAACATGGGCACTTATGAAACGTCAGAAGCTAGGTGCACGGTTCCAATTGGTCGTTTCCTATGGAGAAGAACCGGCAAGAAACTCCACGGTTACTCTTTTTAAAAATAATTGGCTTTTACAATGTTTCCAGATTACAGTAGGTATGGGAGGACAGCGCAGGCCTGTCAACAAGTACCAAGTACCTACTTGATAGAATAAAAAATGGTCTACAGATCTAAAGTCCATAAGGCCTACAAAGTTTGAATTGTCTGTATATAATGTCAAATAGTAAAGAAATTATGTCAAAAAGTATATAATCTAATCTAAACATATAATAAAATTGTAGAAAAGTGGTGTCTGTACAATGGAAATATATGAAAAAAAAGTAGCAGGGGTTGTTATTAAATCGATGCCGAACCCGAAATTGTAATTAATTTTTTTTTGTCTGTTTGTTTGTTTGTCTGTGTGTTTGTGCACGCTAATATCAGAAACGGCTTATTCGATTTAGATGCGGTTTCCACTAATATATTGTAGTAAGCTTCGCTTAACATTTAGTGTTTATTTCATGTCAATCGGTTCATAAATAAAAAAGTTATGTCAATTTAAAGAATCATGGCGAACAATTGTTAAGGTATTCTATCAGAGTACGTTCACGCCTCGCACCTGCGCGTCCGTGGCTATATAAAGCGCGCTGAGAGCCACGCCGCTGCCATAATTCCGATCCAGCCTGTCCCTTGCTGCCCTCTCCCAGCGACGCCCTAAGCCGAGGTCCGTACCCCACAGGGGGCGCCCTTAGCGTGTAGTCGCTTAGTTTTTAAGTTTATATTGTGTAGTTAAGTTTATAAGTGTATTATGCCCTGGCTGGAGGCCTTAATTTATTGAGGCATCCACAGGAAAGCCCAGTTAAGCAGTCGATAACCCCTCAGGTTGAACTATGAGACGACTCTTTCAAAAAAAAAAAAACGCGCCGCTGCCATAAGGATTCAGTTATTCGTAGCGAACGCACGTATCCTGGTGAGTATAGGCGGATTCGATTATTGCGATTCACTTGAATACTGACTGTTTGCATATTTCATCTATCTTCTTCTTCTATCTATACATATAATAAAATTGTAGAAAAGTGGTGTCTGTACATCTATATCTATACATATAATCTATTGTAGAAAAGTGGTGTCTGTACAATGGAAATATATGAAAAAAAAGTAGCAGGGGTTGTTATTAAATCGATGCCGAACCCGAAATTGTAATTAAGTTTTTTTTGTCTGTTTGTCTGTGTGTTTGTGCACGCTAATATCAGAAACGGCTTATTCGATTTAGATGCGGTTTTCACTAATATATTGTTGTCTGTGTGGTGCCGGACTTAAAGAATACCACCACCCCTTACTTCCCGTGGGTTTCGTAAAAGGCGACTAAGGATCGTACCGGAGAATGGGCAGCAGCGTTCTCTATGTATTCCACCATCATACCACACTGCGATCGCCAACCCGCCTGCCAAGCGTGGCGATTATGGCAAACCCTCCCAAAATTGGGGGAGGCCTATGTCCAGCAGTGGACGTCTATCGTCGACGAAATAAATATTGTAAGCATTTATGATAGGTTAGGCATTTCTTTCCCTGATTTTCGGTATACTTATCTTAATTTGTATTTAGGGTTTGTATATAAATATTATAAATATTATTAAGTAACTTTCTTTATTAAGTTTAAGTTCATTAGCTCAGGTTAGTAATTAATTTTTCTATCAATTATTTTGTTTTATAAAGTTAGTACGTTTGGTTTACACGTCTTAACACTTATTACTTAAACTGTGATAATTTTAGACTGTATAATAATCTGTAAGTATTTATAATTTAATTGTTTCCGATAGTACGTGTTTACTAAATAACTGTGTGTTAAGTAGTAAATACTGTTTTATTGTAAGAATGCCTCGAAGAAGATCCAACCTCTTCCAATGTAGCAGAAATGCTAAAAGGATGAGATTAGTTCGATCACAGGAATCTGAGGAGCATCAGGCTAGGTTTCGTGCTGCAGAAACTTCGACAGCAAGAATCTCGACTGAGTTCAAATCGTTCTCGAATGATGACAACTCGAAATAGGGAAAACGGGGAACAACGAAAGGCACGTTTATCTGTCGATCGCGAAGCTCACGCGCTATCGCGTGAGTCTGAGACTTTTGCTGACAGGGAAACCCGCCTGAGCTCCCAGAGAGTACGGACAACAAATGCTCGATCCCAGGAGACACAGGACGAACGGGAAATACGTCTCACTGCTGATAGTGAAGCTCTTGCACTATCGCGTGAGTCTGAGACTTTCACTGATAGGGGAATTCGTCCGAGTTCTCAGAGGGTTCGGACAGCAAATGCTCGGTCTCAGGAAACACAGGAAGGACGAGAAATACGTCTCACTGCCGATCGTGAAGCTCAAGCACTATCGCGTGAGTCTGAGACTTTCACTGATAGGGAAATTCGCCTGAGTTCTCAGAGGGTTCGGACAGCAAATGCTCGGTCTCAGGAAACACAGGAAGAAAAATACGTCTCACTGCCGATCGTGAAGCTCAAGCACTATCGCGTGAGTCTGAGACTTTCACTGATAGGGAAATTCGCCTGAGTTCTCAGAGGGTTCGGACATCAAATGCCCGGTCTGTAGACGGTATATGTAATTCAAAATATGCTGCCCGAAAAGTCACTATTCCACGCGGACGAAGTCGCGGGCACAGCTGGTGTCAAATAATAAAGAATAATAAAGAAATTATGTCAAAAAGTATGTAAAAAGAAAACAAAATAAAAATTAAACATCGTAATTTGAGAGCAGTTAATAGACATTTACATAGTTATGCCGTTAATGAGAAGCCAGGGAAGCCACATGTGCAGAAGGAATTATTGCCAGACTACCTTGTCTTCAACGTAGTCTTTAATCTTATAATATGCTTTTTTGATTAGGACACCTTCTCTTGAGAAGAAGCCTTTGCCCTGCAGTGGGTCGTTATTAGGCTGGTATTATTAAGTCGAAGGTTTAGTAGCAAGCAATCAAGGGGGCAAGTAACTTGTGGCTAAGTAATAACAACCGCACGGTCCGATCGACCAGGTTAAGCAACGCTTGCCGCGGTTGGTCCGTGGATGGGTGACCATCTTTACATAACAAAACCCCTCCGTGCCTCGGAAAGCACGTTAAGCCGTTAGACCCGGCTGTCATTCTTGGATCTTTGTTAGTCGTTACGGGTCGTCAGAAGTCCGAAGTCTTACAACCAGTCTTAACAAGGGGTATCGGTTTACCTAGCCGCTGGGTTGTGGAGGTCAGATAGGCAGTCGCTCAATGTAAAATACGGTTAGACTGGAAGCCAACCCTAACATAGTTTGGAAAAGGCTGGGCAGATGATGATGTAGTAACTAGCAATCCATACAAAACAAAACTATATTAATTTAACCAGCATGTAATATCCCATAGGAGTTAAGTTACGTCGATTTTCACCCTCGCTAAATGCGAGATAGTAAATTCTAAGTACCACAATTCCAAGTTTTCTGACGTTGTTTTCCTTCATAGTAGGTGAGTGACACACTAACTAAGGTAGAACATAATTATAGAACTAAGGCGATTATAGGATTATTTTAAGAGTGTAGGCTGCAGTATCCTCTTATGCATGGCAAAATAGTAGGACCAGTAAACTCCTCTCTTAAAGGTTCGGGTAATATTTCTGTTAGACCATAAATGCCAGTTTCTCAAGAGTAAACCCGTGTTCGGAACTGTACGTTCACCGTTTAATAGTAGTTAGTTTTAACTAAAAACGATGGTGGAAATAAAAGCACTTTGTTTATAGTTCTCTCACTCGCAATTTTGTATTAATACTTCTTCATAATCACTTTTACAGCTTCAACTTCAACTGTTCGGTTTCAATTAACTCATAAGTGCTCGCACCACTACCTGAGATGCTTAGGGTAACACGGAAGTCTTTAAACAGACTCCGGAGTCTGTTTAAATAATCCAGGTTGGCCGAAGCAAGGAAAACCTGCTCAGGTGGAGATTCATAGACGACTCCTTCTTTTTTTTTTTTTGGGTGGGAAATCATCAAATGACTCCTCCCGCTCTGGGTGGAGCGGAAGGGAGTGTCAGACTCTTGCTGACTAAAACCCACTCATGTTCCTTCCTTAGCCCTTTTTGTTCCGGGGTAGCGGTAACCCTTTCGGACAATCCCGCTGCCCCGGCCGGCTTCGGCCCTACCGGGCCCCTTCTCTGTTGCTGACATCTCTTTGAGGCGCGCGTGGAACACGTACGCGCCGTCCGGCATGGGCCTGGTCCTGATCGGACGGTGAGCTAACCATTACTCTCCATCCGCAGGCCCGCGCCTATGGTGGCCGGGAGTCGTCACGCGGTTCCCGACGCCCGGAGCGTCTCCCGCGGCGGCTGGGACGGGAGGGTCTCTCCCTGAGCCGTCCCGCCATCTCCTTCGCTAGCGTGACTGCTTCGCAGAAGGAGGCGACTGCCTCCCACTCCCTCTCGCCCCGGACCATGACTTGCACCAGGGCCGGAAGCGAGAGGTCGCCGCCGCTGCCGATCGCCTCTACGAGGACGGCGGTGCTCCGCCTAAGCGGGGCAGACCTCCACCGTGTGCTCCACCGTGTCCTCCATGACTCCGCCTTGGAGTATAATGTGGTGTTGTTCTATAAACGGTGGGACACTTAATATCGTGTCCTGAGTGTCCGGTCAGCTGCGTGTTACAGGAACTGGTAGATGCTGGTGATGTCGTCTATTTAGATTGCTATCGACACGCTAAGAAGAAGAAGAAGACTACCCACCGTATGATTTTTACACCGGAAAGAATGTAGGTCGGTATTCATGACAAAAGGTCGGAAGAAGTTTGTGCGCTTATATTATTGAAAGCAGTGTTTAAATAATATTATTAAACTAGCTTTGCTCGCGACTCCGTCCGCGTGAAATTTCACCCTCCCCCCATTTACCCTCTTAGGGGTGGAATTTCAAAAAACCCTTTCTAAGTGGATACCTACTCTTCACAAAGAACACACCCTCCAAATGTCATATCTCTAGGACCAGCGGTTTAGGCTGTGGTTAGATATACGAGTATCAGTCAGTCAGGACTTTGAAGTTTATATTATGTAGATTCAAATAAAGATAATTAATATTTTTTATCGAGCAAAGTAAATAACTAGAAGACGAAAAAGCAGGGGATCGAGGAGGGGAAACCCCCTTTGGTTTCAAATTATTCAAAATAAAATAAAAAAATTAAATTCTTCTTGATTGTTCCACATAAGTCCAATAAAGCCCTGATATATCTAGTGGAATTGTGGCAGTATTATCATAGCAATGTTCATAAGCACTCCCTTGGGAACGGACGCCGGTTATAACTGTGTGCCGCTTAATTAAACTGACTTTTTAATTATGTGAGCGTCGCCTTTTTGGTCTAGCGGCAGTCGGCAAAGGTTCGATTTTAAATAAGCAGAATGAAGAAGTATTAAAAACAGAAAAAAGATACAGCCCTTTTAAGTTTTTTTCTCGAAATATCGTCTTTATTTCATGGTAAAAAAAGTTTATAATGAATCGAATATTCCCTTTTGGTTTACTGTGTTTGATCAGTATACAATCAATAAATATCTCCGGTTACCATCAGGGGCTAAAGGCGTGACAATTAATATTTATTAAATTAATTTGCATATCGTTGTGGTAACGGAATAACAAAAAATAGATACTATTTAATAAACCATCCCTGTACACTGAAAAAAATAATTTCTTACTACAGCACATTAAAGCGATTTCATTTCATTTTTTATACAGTAAGAAGAAATGTTTGTAAATCAGTAACAGACAAAACAGTAACTTTTAATGATTGAACATACAATTTACTGAAAAAACAAAAAAAAGAGGAAAACCACCATTATTGTAATGTAAGTAAATTTCAATGGTTTGACCGATGTTACCAAATGAATAAAACAGTTAATTTTGTGACCTTTTAGCTACTTAAAACGTTAAAGTTTACTGTCATGATGGTAACATTTTGCCTCAAGCTTTAACTGTTTTCGGATCAGAAAAACATACTGTTTTGAACGTTAGGCTCATATGGAACTGTTTAAAGCAGTTCAGATTAATGTTTTTTCATTTTTATTTACTGCTTATTTATTGTTTTGGTTTTCAGTAAGCTTAAATCTAAAAAAAAAATATTATGTTCTTTGAAAAGTATGATCCTACGTTATTTGTTACATGATAAGGTAGTCTGCTATTTCACACTACTATTTCAAAACGTGAAAAGACCGAACAAAGTTAAAGAAATGTGACTCGACGCGTAGCGGAGTTGTTATTTGCTACGACAGCGTAACTGGCGTAGCGGCCACCTACGGCGTAGCAACAATAGGAACTTTTATTTTTTTAATAAAGTAACCTTTATTTCATTTGATTCAGTTCATGGCGACGATGCGACGTTGGCCCTTCAGTATCTACTTGATAATTCCATTAGGCGAACAGATAGATCATTGAGAAAATTATGCAAAATCACCCAACTCTGTTTCAATTAGCTATTAATACCCGTGAGAAAAAGATGACTGGCGCAACTGCCCCCCGGGCCGGGTAGCCCAGCTCATGCAAACCAGAGGTACTTTTTTCAGAAACATCATTTAAAAGCATTCAATGGTTCTGTAGGGAGGTCGAAATCATATCAGAGCAATATTTTACCGCTTTTAATGACAGAATGAACATCAGAACATATGAGAATTATGAAGGTATTTTTGCGTTTCGAATGAAATTCCCTGAAGATTCAGTCTGTTTGTCACAGCTTTATTTTTGTTTTAAGCTTTTGATGGTGGAAGTTTTAATGTGTATATAAAAAGAAACATCATTCTGAATGCCGTGTTTTCGTATCTTTAATAATATATGCGATGTATCCGACTGTATCGAATATTTTTATTTTAAAACATTCGTGAAAATTCATTTGCAACTGTCGGCATAATATAGTTGTTAGTAAAAAACGAGTTAGCAAACCCCGCCTTTGTTCCATCTGGTATACAATGCATGTTGTCATTTATTTACCTCTCATAAATAACGACCCTTACACAGTGACGGTTACAGCAGTTACGCCAGTTGCGCCCCAGTGGACAATGTGCCTTACGCAAGTTAATGCTTTGTGCCAAACTGTGAGTACCCACAGTCTCCAGATATTCATAATTAAATTCTAGTTAGGAAGTAGGGACGCCTGTGGCACAGAGTAGCTTTTCAGAAATGGAATTTAACAATTCACACGAAGTTCTAACTAGAGATGGAGAAACTATAACTAGGGATAATAGCATATGTATAATAGGTTGGGTTGGTGTAAAAGTGTGCTTACATACGGGCAATTTGTCAGCAATTATGGCCCAGCAACAGTTGCCGCGATTAAATAATCTACGGGGCAATGAAAGGGAATTCCTAAATATTATTCAATGTTGCAATTTTACATCTAATGGCTCCTTATCAATATTCGTTATTACTAATTAATGTTTCGTCTAGTTTATAAAGTTGCTACATACCGCGCAATATGATGTGGTAGTGTCTTTAGCAGTTTGGCGTTTGACGTTATTGTGACGTCACATTTTACCAATATTGTCCAGTACCTACAACTTACGTTGCTCGTGTGCGCATACCTTAACCGGTTGGGATTGTGTTACAGTTAGTCTGCGGGTCTCCATTGTTTGATGCTGCGGGTATCGGCCTCTTCTGCTTGCTACTTAGCGCTCACGACCTTACCTTCCATTAGTTGAGTTACACTATTGTTATCAAGTTGTTCCTCCCGAAAATTATGGAGATGGGATTAAATATCTTACGACAATCGAAATGGTAGCTTGATATTGAGATATTACGTCCTATTTTCACGTCATCGTCTGCTTACATTTCTAGCCTGAAACTAACAGACGAGAACATTACATAATTTTCTTTGCAAAGCCAAAGATCACTATTCATCACTATTCAACACATTGTGACTTAAAGGCCAAGTTGCACCTTCAATAACTAAACTCAATTATTGCTGAACGAATTTTGTTCGAAGTTGAAAGAGAAATGATGATGATGATGAAGAAAGAATGATGTTTTAAATATGATAAGCGCTAAACATACTTACTTAGTGGTAAATGGTGCAAGTGAGTACCTCCAACCAAGTACCTACATTCAGTTAGATTGAACAGTTGCATTGGACAATTTTAGTATAAAAACCATATCTTCCCTCTAACACTGCACTTATGATATGATCATAAATAGGTCCAAAACAGCTTAAAACCCAAAATTCAATTTAAGCCAAAATTTAAACGCATCCAAAGTATATACAAAGTAAATGAGCTTATATTCCTACACGAGTACGCGCACATACCTTGCCTCAAGTACTGTCTATGCTGTGCCAAAATATGAAATTCAAATTCGGAGTGATGCACCTCAAGTCGTTACAAACTCGTTTGGTTAGCCTTTGCAGCAGTTGATATATTTACATTCATATATATTGCACGCGATGACAAGATATAGAAAGTGGCTAAGAAAATATTTCAATACAGATATTTAAATTGCAACCGGAATATGATTAAACTACAGCGTTTAACGAGGATAGAGAAGACTATTTCTTCTTTAAGCGTAAGATGGCTTTGTGATCCAACGTTATAAAAATTACAACACATAAACTGTTTGTAGTTTGTAATCCCACACAGAGATGGCGGGATGAGCTGGACTCCTTCGATAAGGTCTGGTCCTTAGTAGCTCTAGACAGAGAGGAGTGGAAGGAGAGTAGGGAGGAGTTTGTCCTGCAGTGGGACATTACAGGCATGTAATATGTAATAATAAATATGTATGTAATAATAAAAATGTAGATTGCGAAAACGTTGAATTACTATCTAATGTAATTGTGGTGTCGTGTGTTTTTAGAGTATAAACCGCCGACAATCATTCGCAATGCAAAGTAAAGTATATTGACAACTGTATCGTTTTAACGTGCTTCTAACGGCTTTTTATAAAATACTTTTAAAACTGGCACGGTGACTAAAATATTTCTATTTAGGCAAGTTGTTATCTCACACCTAAAGCATATCTTTGAGAAAGACTGACCTAAACTGGTGAAAGTTTAGCAAATGTATAAAAGCTCCTTATATTGGGGGAGAAACAGTATCTTGCCGATAAAAATGCTATAAATCTTTTTCCTATCCCTTTGATTGAAAACAGTGTTAGTAACGTGTCTACAAAAGTGTATCTTGTCGATAAAACCCTAACAGCGCACAAATCGAACACTCGCAGAGCCGCAGCCATTGATACTTAACCGCGCATAATATTTTCGTGAAATTTGCATCATCATTTTGCGTCAAATGTCGAATACGATTTCCCTTGTAGGCACGAACAGGTCTATTTCCATTTTCAAATGTCGGCCCGAAGCTAGAGGCTCAAGTGTTCCGTCAGAATATTTGAATATTTTAACATCGACGCCCGCGCCAAAATAAAATATGAATTTTTATTCTGTCGGTGTGCAACTCGATAAAAGATATCGTTATATGATTAGGCATGGTTGATTAACCCTTTTAGTTTTTCGATAAACTGCAAGCGAGCGATAAACTCTGTTATGCGAGAAACAAAATCATTTGTGTCGGTTTCAGTTATAGTTTTACACACAAAGTAACAGAATCTAATCTAACTTTAGAATAAATTAAGTTTGTGTTTGGTCGCCATGTTAACTGTACCGTGTGAGTTTGTGGGATGAAAACAATTTGAACACCGCCAGGGCCCGACCACTTTTATAGTGACCTCCGTACGTGGACCGAATCCAAACCGCAGGGCATTAAAGCTGCAATAGGCATATTGCGCCAGCGCCCGCGGCATTACATGCTAAATTCACAAACTTGACAACTCCTGGCTGTGTGGATATATGCTATGCGCTACTGTAGTGCTTGTTTTACAAACTTCATTACCTAGTGCTTTATTATGAGCTAACATTGTAACAATGGTAAAATGTTCCAGATACAGGACATAGTACCTATATCCTACTATCCTACTAATATTATAAACGCGAAAATTTGTAAGAATGAATGGATGTGTGTTACTTCTTTCATACAAAACAACTGAACAGATTTTGATGACACTTTTACAGTAATATAGCTTATATATCAGAATAATACATAGGATACTTTTTATCCTGATATTCCTACAGGATCGACACTTATGCGGGTGAACCCGCGGGGTGCTGCTAGTAGTTTTATAAAATAGTTAGCTACTTTGATAGGTACTGTTAAGAGCGTTTACGCCGTACGACATTTCATACAAACTTTCAAGCCCTTATTTTTCGAAATGAATGAACCGATTTTAATGAAACTTCATACGCATAAGCAGGTTACAAAGGACTAAAAAGTTAGTAGAGAACATTTTCGAAAAATAGTGTTACAGCCAAATAAGACCGATTTTAAATTTTCCATAGAAACGGAGATTTCCAGTTATATTTTTTTAAATAAGACACTTCATACACGCTCTTAACCAGTGTGTGTTTCAATTTAGGCTTGGCACATAGAAGCTTCATATGACTAAAATTCTAGGACATGATTGTTCAAATAAAGCGTTATTCAATTGTCTATCCAATTACATAAAACGTTCAATGGAGCCGGGTTTTTAGACGGGGAAGTGACGGCCAATGTTTTGGCGAATTATACATATTTGCATTAATTGTTATACAAAGCGGGATTTTGGTAAAACTGCAAAAAAATATAAATGTAAAAGGATAAAATATCCAAATCACATAAAATCAAGCTTTATGTTAATAAAGTCACACACAATATAATGTTTTGACAAAAAATATATAGATTGAAATAACTTTAATTATCTTACTCACATTTTACGTTTTATGGTTTTTGAAAGCACCTACGAAAACTGTAAAATGTAACTGTAAACTGTGAAGTGAAGTTCTCAATATTGGCAACAATATTGAGAAGAGTAATGGTTTGATCTCTTAAACTTTCTAATAGAATAAATAATAACTTTCTAATAATACCTGTGTACTGCACATTGAACACAAGAACAAAATCAATATTTAACCAACCTTTCTTATTTTTACATACAGTTGATCTGCAACGTCATGTCAATAAGAAAATCACTTGCAACAGCTGCAGCAAATATTACCAGCATTGTTTGGCCAAGCATACATAATGCCTAAGGTCTCAGGAATTCGGGTCACAATAGCCTAGCTCCGGTAGAATAAAACTAGGTCTGAGAAAACCAACCGTGTCGCACGGTCAATAAAATGAAATTGGAAGTTGCTCACTATTTAGATTGTATCTATTTTCGTTGTAAATTATATGGGGCTCGTGGCTAAGTATAAATAGCAGCCGCACGGGTCAATGTTCTCTATGTTATGGGTTTGGTTCCCCCCCTTAGTCCTTCAGTGGACCATTGTGCGTGGGCCATGGCGGCCGTCGGCGGTTATTCCAACCAGCCCACCTCCCTCCAGAAGCTGATCAAATCTCCTGGTCTGTTAAGAACATCTGTGTACGATCTGGGTGTCCCGAGGGTTTCTGACCTTATCTGGGTGACACCTGTGCACTCAAAGAGCACATGCGCAATGGTTTCATCAGCCTCCATGCAAGCCCTGCACAGGGGACTGTCTGTTATGCCTAATGTGTAAAAGTGTTTATTTAGTGAGCAGTGTCCCGTGATGGTCCCCGTCACCAGGCGCAGGCCTTTCCTGTCCAGTCGTAATAAGCGCCTGGTCAGCCTGCCATCCAATAACGGCATGGCTTCTTTAGACTGCCTGCAGCCTGGTGACGACGTCCACCAGCTTTCTGCTTGTGTGTAGGTGTGCTCCTGTAGCCACCTGCGTAGTTGGTTGAAGGGGATGGGCACGATAGGTTCCGGTCCACAGACTGACATACTGGAAGCCCTTCTGGCCAGCTCATCAGCTGCATCGTTGCCTAGCGATCCACTGTGTCCTTTTATCCATTGTAGTGTCACTGTATTGCGGTTCGGTACAGTTACCCGCTCGAGCGCATTGTGACATTCTAGTATTAGGTTCGATGTAATGCATTTTTTGTCTAAGGATTGGAGGACTAAGGCGCTATCGGAGAGTATGCGAACATGGGTGTCCGTGACTCTCCTGGCTGCTATGGCATAAGCCGCTTGCATTATGCCCACACACTCTGCTTGATATACCGTGTTGAGCATTCCCAGCGGTTTGGATATTTTTATGCTGAGGTCGTGTGAGAAGACTCCGACTCCAGTTCCACAGTCGGTCTTTGAGCCATCAGTGTAAATTCTCAGTTCTTTCGGGCCTGAGTGGTCGCACCGCTCCTCTTCAAGCACTATGTTGTAATGCTTTTGGAAGCAGCATTGTTTCGGGGCTTTATCACAGGGTGATGCCATCATTGGCTGCCGTTTGATCGCATCTTCTTTTAAACGTGTGTGTTTGACCCTAGAGTCTTTGCTCAGGGTCCCTGAGTTAAGGAGCCTAAAGGCAGCCAGGGTCGCCTCCTCCCTCACTATGAGGTGTAGAGGCGGCAGTCCAAGCATAGCCTGTAGGGCAGCAGTGGGTGTAGTTCTCATGCAGCCAGTGATTGCCACACACGCACACCGCTGCAGCTTTTCAAGGTCTTTTTGGGCTGTGCTCAGGTCTGTTCTGGGCCACCAGACTAGTGAGCCGTATGTAATGATTGGTCGGATGACTGTGGTGTATAGCCAGTGAGTGACCCTGGGGCTAATCCCCCAATTCTTGCCAAGCATTCGCTTGCATTGCCACAGGGATATGCTGGCTTTCGTGGTAATATAGCTTGTGTGTTTTGCCCAGTTCAGCTGTTTGTCCAAAAAGATGCCCAGGTATTTGGTTTCAGTTGATAGGCTTAGGGTTGTACCAAAGAAACGTGGTAGTTGTAGTGTCGTCAGTTTTCTCTTTTTTGTGAAGAGAACCAGTTCAGTTTTTGTGGGGTTCACTGATAGTTGGTGTTTACCACACCAGTTTTCTACTATTTTCAGGGCCTGGCGCATTAGGTTGCACAGGGTGTTTTCGTGAGAGCCATTTATTATTATGGTTATATCGTCGGCGTAGCCTACGGTATAGTAACCTTTGTCGTTGAGTTCTTTTATTAGACTGTCCACGACCAGGTTCCATAAAAGCGGCGACAGGACGCCCCCTTGCGGGCAGCCCTTCGCCACTATGGCTCTTGTGGTGTCGTTTACGGTCACTTGTACTGCCCTTCGTTTGAGCATGTTGGTGATCCAGCCGCTCAGAGACGGGTCTATATTGTGTCTGTCTAGGGCCGTGCTGATGCTGTTGAAAGTGGTTTTGTCAAAGGCGCCCTCGATATCAATGAAGGCTGCCAGTGGCCGCACGGGTCAATCGATCAGGTTAAGCTACGCGTAGCGGCCCGTGGATGGGTGACCTACGGTCCACATACCAAGCCCCCTCCGTGCCTAGGAAAGCACGTTAAGCCGTTGATCTCGGCTGTCATTCGTGGATCTTTGACAGTCGTTACGGGTCGTCAGAAGTCCGAAAGTCTGACAACCAGTCTGACAGCCAAGGGGTATCTTATTACCCAGTAACTGGGTTGTAGCGGTCAGCTAGGCAGTCGCTCCATGTAAAATACTGGTATTCAGCTGCATCCGGTTAGACTGAAAGCTGACCTCAACATAGTTGGGAAAAGGCTAGGCAGATGATGATGATGGTCTATCTTTAGATGTCTACGTCAGTAGAAAATATACTTAGCACTTTATAATTAGACTGGAAAAGCGTGTGGCCGAAAATAAGTGGGTATTTTACGTAAAGTTATTTTTAAACTACTTAAATTAAACATCCAGTTTTCAGTTTATCGCTCTATGACTTACGTAGGTTCTAAACCAGCTGTTGTCTACCTAGTATTTTTGGGATAAATATTATTTCAGAATAAATGAAATCAACGGGAACTAGACTATAATTTGACGTCAGAATAGAGAAGATTGTTTTACCAAGCTCTAAAAGTTTTCAACCGAATAGAGAAATAAGTATGTTATTAGCCAACAAAAAGCAAATGTATTCATGTTTATTTTAAAACAAGCTACCATTGAGGATATCTTTTTACATTTCAGCTCGTAATCTTGTTCGAAATCTTTCCAGTTGTTCAAACTCCGTTTTATTAGATTACCGAGACAAACATAGACAAACGTGAAGCTAAGCATTCTAGTGAAAGAAGGCTAATTATTTTGTATTCCGGAGCTTTCAAACGTAACTAATTTGAAGGAAAAGAGTGTCATAATTAGTTGACTCCTCCTTCGCCACACGAACGTGTAGGAAGCACTTAATTGCGATCCGAGCGTTGGAAGACCGATGTACAGCATGCATACTGGTGTCCTTCTTATTGCCGTGGAATAAGGTTCAATATGTGTCAAGTCTTTTACAAACATATTCGAAGATGGAGCAGTGCAACGTTGCAGGGTTAAAATTGAACACATGGTGCCTGTCGGGCTGCAATGACGTGGTAGATGAAATATCAGTTTCTTGAAACTTGTGACGATATGATTGTCGCTTTCGAAGTTCATTTCGTATTTTCTAAATGTTTCAGCCATATATTTCAATTCCACTAATGGCTATCGTTTTTAAGACAACAACAGTAAGAATAATTTGATAAGATTAACAGGATTAAGCCGTTTATTTATGCTAATCTCGAAACGTAAAAAATGGAGACAAACGTGGCAGGCAAATTAGAGGAATTAAGTCAGGATTACAGACTAATTAATGATGTTCGTACTAATTTATGATCAACTTACGACGTGTACCATGTCATGAAGCTTTGAAATATAGTCATTTATCACTTTGGTGAAGGAAAACATCGTGAGAAAACCTTAACTTTAATACGTGTGAAATCGCCAGAAGCAATAAGCAAGTGTAATCAGAGCTCGTCGTTTTCTGTAAATAAAGAGGAATATATCCTAATTGCGTAACTCACTTTCGATCACAATCTGAATCATTTTGAAGGATATTGCTAAACCATTGCTTCATATGTTCGAAAAATTTGTCAGTTCAACAACGTAAATAACGCAATGAAAGTCGTTGAACTGTCAAAACGAAAACTATTGCTACTGTTACTGTGTTCCGCAATAACCCCGTTGTACTTTAAAGTGGGACAATATTAGATTCCGATATTATTTTGTATAAGTTTAACGTCTATACAACGTGTTTTTTCTGATATCCCATAACTCTAGGGGGTCACTGTATTCATCATAATGAACAACTTTTGCTATGGGACCAAACCTGAAATCGTGAAAAAAAAATCAGCTGTTCCCTACATTTATGTTCGCCATACTTCCCGTGGGTGTCGTAAAAGGCGACTAAAAGTCATACCGGAGAATGGGCAGCAGCGTTCTCTATGCATTCCACCACCATACCATACTGGGATCGCCAACCCGCCTGCCAAGCGTGGCGATTATGGCAAAACCCCCCCTTTTGGGGGAGGCCTATGTCCAGCAGTGGACGTCTTTCGGCTGAAATGATGATGATGATGATGTTCGCATAACTCGTCAAATTGTAGGGAACACCAGATTTTTTTTTCGGGATTCCGGGTTTGGTCCCGTAGTGAAAGTTGTTCATAATGATGAGTACCATTACCCCCAAGTGTTATGGGATATAAAAAAAAAACACGTTGTATAAATAACATTTCACCTGAAGATAACGCACAACTCACAAGTACCTACTTCGTAGGTAAGCATAACGACTCCGACCTGGGCATTAACTAGGTACACCAATTATCCTCTCCCACGTGAGCTGCTTATTATTAATTTTAATGAATTACAGGTTTTAATCAAATATGTTAACAAATGACGGTGTTACGAGCGTACTCCTAAACTCCAAGTTATAACCGGGCACATAGGTCGCCGTCGTAACGCAAAGGGTCGCCATTCAATGTCACCCTGCTTTGTTTATTAATGAGGAAGACCCGAGACACGGAGATTTAGTGGCGTATTACCTCGTAAATAAAGATTGTTAATTGAACCGATATTGGTTAAAGACTTTTGGTTGACGGTGGACTGATTGATTTTCGTGCTTTGGTTACGCATGAGTTGGGGGTTGGGGTAAAAATTTAGTATCATTTGACAGGAGGAAGGGGGAGGGGGGGCGAGTGAGGGGTTGTTGGCCCTTCTCCCCTGGCACCACTTGCATGAAAAGATAACGCACCGTCCTTGAGAAAAACAAATTATTGTAACCTAACCTCAAAATACATTAACACCTTGGCCACGGGAACCGGCGGCGCGAACGACGGCGCGGCGGGCGGCGCGGCAATTCGCGCGGCGCGGCAAGCACGCCACGGGCAGTTGCGTTCGCCGCCGCGACCAGTGTAGACGAGGAGACGAGAGTCGCCGCGTCTGCCGCTCGACTCCGTGGCCTGCGCCGTAATAACTCATACATTTGTTTCGATCGCTAGTCGTGCCGCGCGATTCGCTCGGGGAAATTCCCCGGTCGTCTCGCTGGTCGCCGCTGCGCGTGGCATGCCCAGTACATTTCCATACATTTGATTCATTCGCAAGACGCGCCGCCGGTCGCGCCGCGCGAATTTTCGCTATAGCGAATTGTCCGTGGCCAGCACGTAAAGCTACTTAAAAGGCGTAGTCGGAGTCAATGGTTTAAAAAAAAATAACCACGAAGGGGAGATCGTCTGAATTCGTTCGCTATGTTCGCTCAGTAGACCCTGCCATCCCCTTCGAGTCGGGGGGGCACCCCGACTCGAAGGGGATGGCAAGTCCCGAGCTCGCTTCGCTCGCTCTTGCATCCTAAGTTCTCCTAGTAGTAACATTACCTTTTGTACACACATACGAGTACAATCAGTGGGGGTACACTAACTTTCTTCTGGGCAGAATTTTTAGGTTGTTAAAAAAACAAATAAAACAAAGAAACATTATTATAATTTTTTTTTTTACGTTTTGATTTATCAATTTTGCACGACATTTTACACCACGGACAATATACTAGGACGGATTTCGTTGTTTATCGCTCATTTTAATGTTTCGTTTTCGCTTTTTATCTGATTTAGGGGGTAGATTTCTTAAAATAATTTTTCGAAAAATGTGTATTACCTTTTAATAAAGTAGTAGCGTTATAATACCCAAGCCCTACCAACCAACCCTACCAACTCCTGCCAAACGATACTTGATCCAACCCGGAGTAGGTGTTCTATTGATAATTTCTTAGAAAGTAGGAAAAATCCCTCTTATCTTTTTGGATTATAAACGGGTAGATGTAAAGTCAGAGGAATTAATTGTTAAGCAAATTAATTATCAAATGAAATTGTCCGCATATTCAAATCACTCATCACTGCCTTTCGCCTCCTTTTTTGTGCTATAAAAACAGTTGATACTTTTATTACCAAATACTGTGCTAAATATAAAAACACTTGCTGCAAAAGTTAACCAGTTTCTTAACTCATTGTAGTACTACATGCAGTTGATATTGGTGACCTTAGCGGAGTGTTCTGTTCCTAGCAGTGACATTTCTAAGATGAATAATAACAAAAGTTTATAAAAGTATCTTAAGAAAACGTCCAGTCGTCCAATCGGAGCACAGAAATACAACATAATTATGGTCAAAGAGGAAAATGCCAGTCAGATAAGTAGCTGGTCGGATTTTATAACACTATCACAAAAAAGATCGCTGCTGCTTATTCTCTTGAAGAAAGTAAGCATTCATTTGATCGCCTTTTACGGCACACAAGGTAGGAAATTTGTGAATTGTTTTCGGGAATGGACGAGCCATAAATCATCATCTGCCTAGCCTTTTTCCAACTATGAAGGGATCGGCTTCCAGCCTTACCAGATCCAGCTGAATACCAGTATTTTGCATGGCTACTGCCCATGCGACCTCCACAACCCAGTTACTGGGTAATACGATACCCCTTGGTAAGTCTGAAAGTCTGACAACCAGTCGGTTGTCAGACTTTCGGGCTTCTGACAACCCGTAACGACTGTCAAAGATTTACGAATGACAGCCGCGACCAACGGTTTAACGTGCTTTACGAGGCACGTAGGGGTCTTGGTATGTAAAGATGGTCACCCATCCACGGACCAACCGCGGAAAGCGTAGCTTAACCTGATCGACCGACCTGTGCGGCTGTTGTTACATAGCCACAAGCTATGCTCCACGAGCAATAAATATTGTTACGTACAACAATAATATTTATTGACTGTGAGTGGGTGAGATACAGCTAACGAGCCAAACGATCATCTAACAATAATTAATTGCGTCGTTCATATCGCATTATTTTCAAGATGTGGAAATTAATTAAGGCAGGCGGTAATAAACATGAAATATTCGCTTTTGATTCGAAAATATAACGATCACGTTGGCGTTCCTCGATCTAAATAAGTAACACTAGGTTCTGCTCGCGACTTCGTCCGCATGAAATTTCTTCCCTCGACCCACCCCGTCGCATCGCATCGTCTGCCCGCGCTATTACTTCGTTTTCGCTTAGCGTTCTTTCTGATTTTTTTTTTTGCTCGGCTACTAAGGGCCCTGTCGTGATGTTAAACAGCCTATTATAAGAGAGCAGAAAGGCGACCAGTAAAGGGTGCGTCCAGGGTTCCATCGGTGGCCCTATCTTCTGGAATCTGCTGTTGGACCCATTGTTGAAGCAACTGGAGGATAGAGGCCACTACTGCCAGGCATTCGCCGACGACGTCGTCATGGTGTTCGTCGGTGAATCGGCAGTGGAAATCGAGGGACAGGCCGGTGCCGCTCTCGAACATGTTCGAGCGTGGGGTGTCAGAAACAAGCTCAAATTCGCGCCGCACAAAACCTGTGCGATGGTGCTGACGCGGAGGCTGAAGTACGACACACCGCGCTTGACCATGGGAGGGGTCGACATCGGTATGTCCCAAGATATAAAAATCCTGGGCGTCACCATAGACAGCAAGCTGACCTTTAATAAACACGTCGCTATCGCCTGTAAAAAGGCGATAGGCATCTACAAACAACTGGCCAGAGCTGCCCGGGTGAGCTGGGGCTTAAGCCCGGAGGTAATCCGGGTAATTTACACCGCAGCGGTTGAGCCGACGCTTTTGTACGCCGCGAGTGCGTGGGCGCCAGCCGCGAATAAGCTAGGAGTCATAAAGCAGCTAAACGTGGTTCAAAGAGGGTTCGCACAAAAGCTGTGTAGAGCCTACCGCACAGTCTCCCTAAACTCGGCACTGGTGCTGGCTGGGATCCTTCCAACCGACCTGCGCATACGCGAGGCGGCAGCGCTGTACGAGGCCAAGAGGGGAGTGTCCCAGTCAGTGCTAGGAGACAGGGAGATTGAGCGGATGGCTCCAGCGTTGCAATCCCCGCACCCCGCGGAGCAGACCACACTGCAGTTCGGCAGCCTGATAGACGAGGAACACTACCAGAACCACAGCGATTTCGCTGTGCTTATCTTCACAGACGGCAGCAAGATTGAGGGCAAAGTCGGGGCGGCGCTGTCTTTGTGGAACAGCGCCACCGAAATAAAGGCCCTCAAACTTGCCCTGCCGTCTTTCTGCACCGTCAATCAGGCAGAGCTATTGGCCCTACAAAGAGCGGCTGGCGAAGCGCTCAAGCGGAGGGAAGACACTTTCGGCATCTTCAGTGACTCCATGGCGGCCCTCCAGTCGGTGGTCAGTGCGAGTTCCCCCCATCCCCTGGCAGTGAAAACAAGAGACACCCTCCGCCGTTGCGAGCTACAGAACAAGAGGGTGTCCTTGTTCTGGATCAAGGCTCACGCAGGATTGGAGGGAAACGAGCGAGCCGACCAACTCGCAAAAGAAGCCGCCCTGGGGTTGAAGAAGAAGCCGGACTACGACCTGTGTCCTGTTTCATTCGTCAAGCGGCAGATCCGCTTGGGGTCGCTTGACGAGTGGAACAGGAGATATAAGTCCGGGCAAACAGCTTCCGGCACCAAAATATTCTTCCCCGACGCGGTTGCGGCGTACAAAATAGTGCGAAAAATAAAGCCCACGAGTCTCACCACACAAATCCTCACAGGGCACGGTGGGTTCTCTGCATACCTGAAACGCTTCAAGTGTAAGGAGAACGCATCGTGCGCCTGTGAGCCGGGCAGGGAGGAAACGGTCCTGCATGTGCTTTTGGAGTGCCCCATCACAGCGAAAGCGCGGTACGAGGTCGAGCAAGACCTCGAACAGAAATTAAGCGTGGATGGTTTACCTAGTTTGATAAGCGGTAGGAACAGAGAAAAATTTTTAGAGTATTGTGGTAGAATAGTTTTGATGGTAAATAATAGAAATAAGATAGCATAGGAAAATAGGATACTTACATATATAATAGTATATATAGTTTAAGTACCTAATAAAATAAGATAAAAAAGAAAAAAAAAAAAAAACAATATTATAAAACCAAAAAAGGAAAAAAAAAAAAAGAAAGAAAATGTTATAAATAAATATATAAAGGATCTAGACAGTTAGATCTATACTTTAAGGCTCTGTTATTAAGTTTTCAGAAATAAGTCTATGTTGTCTGTCGAGTATGTGAGATACTCAGTGTTGCAAAAAGAAAAAAAAAAAAAAGAATTTTAAGAAAAATTCGTAAGAAATGGCTCTGATAATGTCAGAGGGTCACTGAGCATGGGCAGGAGTGTGGTTTTAGCCGGTAAGAGTCCGGCACTACCCAGACTGCCTCACAAGTGAGACAGTCTGGGTGTCCATGAGGATTTCCCACTCCTGCCAAAACAAAAAAAAAAAAAAAAAAAAAACTGCCTATTATACAGCCTATTATATTCTTCAAAAATTTGGGCTTGTTCAAATCCGACCGGCAGTTCCAAAGAACAGCGCGTTCAAACAAACAAACTCTTTCCGTCTTATTACAAAACGAGATCTAATTTTCGACCTAGTCTAAACCTTCAAGCCAGTTACTCTATTTTGAACTTTATTCCGACAAACGTAAAGTTCTTAATGAAAATAGACAACTTAGACTCGGATTTAACGTCAGTTTTTGTAATAAGAACTTTAGCTTCGTCGGATTATAGTTCGAAATTTAAAAATAGCTGGATGGTTTAAACCTGGGTCTAAAGATAAATCTTGTTTTGTAATAAGGCCGATTTGCTTTATTATTAGTATAAGTCTATCTATCTAGATAGATTACGTTTATTTATAAAGTGTAGGGTCCTTTGTAATCATACGTTTTTCTTGCCGTGAAAAGTACGGTTTATTCGCCGTGTGTAGGCACGGTTCGTCAGTGTTGTGTGGAACACTATGGAAGCTTGTTGACAGACACGATTTTCCTACGGTGCGGCTTATACGATAATATGAGGTATCGGATTTTGTTATCTAAAACACTACGTTCGTACATTATTACCGTACAAATCGGAACTCAATTAAATGTACGTTAACAGTCCTAATTATCCTGGAACAATTGAACACATTTAAACGGTTACTAAACTGGTGACGTA
The DNA here is from genome assembly GCA_916614155.1 of Mesoligia furuncula. NCBI lineage: Eukaryota > Metazoa > Arthropoda > Insecta > Lepidoptera > Noctuidae > Mesoligia > Mesoligia furuncula. The sequence goes on along the minus strand of OU744799.1, from coordinate 17,452,345 downwards.
GGTAACAGAGGGCCTAATTTAATGTGACATTCATGAAACGAAATCGCCCACACGCATTTCTAAGTAGCTTATAAAATTATAATACTACGAAATCCGCTGCGCTCGCTTTGAACAATGCGACACGTTACGTGGAACTTCGGCACGGCGAATTTTTATGAGTGTCGCCTCCACACGACCCACCAGGGACGCAGTGGCTTTTGAAACGACTGGTAGTCAAAGAGAAATGGAGATTTCCCAGTTACAAATGTGGAAGCAGTAGGTAGAGGCTGTATTTCTTCGCGGATTACTTTCTCGAAAGCACACTTGTAACGCGCGTGCCGGAATTTTTATTACTCGCGGTTCCCAGAGGTGCAGTTTCACGACAGAGATACATTCGAATCATTATGTTTTGTAGCGACTGTACACGTTACTTCAGAATATGACTTTAAATAAAGAAACAGCTCCTCTGAACGCACACAATGCTTTCGGCATAACAAATTTTATTACATGTTAATAAAATATTTAACGTCAGAACGGTTTCGTTTTGAATAGATTTATAGCAGTGACTTATTTGGGATTAATTATATTAGGCGTGCCAATTGATAATACAATGGTGGACAACATTAATCAATTAACTGAAAGCGCGTCAATTAACATTGCAATGCATGGTTTATCGTTTGACGATTGTTTGAATAATATAATCTCGCGAAGTAATTAAAGCTTAAGTAATTAATACACACCTATTAACTCTCATATTGTATACTCACATAACACATAAAAAGAAAGGCTTGAATATTTTTAAAGCTTCTTTGTGCAAACTGATTCTTCTTTTTCTGTGAATTCAACATCGGAAATGCAATTCCAATCAACCACGTGGTTACCGCAAAGGTTTATTTTAAGTCTTTTTATTTACCCCTCAGAAAATCTCTTTTACACATAAAATTACTCATGTATAAGTTTACTTAACGTTTGTAGCGCAGTCTAAAGTTGTAAAACATTTACATTTAGATGCGAAAACTAGTAGAATATTTTGTGTTACGAGTAGGTATATAGTCTCTCTTCAATAGCTACGTAGCTATCTGTAAAGTGCCATAAGCTCCCAACCCGTGTTAAATCACGCATAAAACATGGTTCCCGCCACTCACCTCGAACATAACGCTTACTGGGTCGTGTGTCGTGTGCCGGCGGGACCCATCCCAGCTCGGCTGTGGTGCTTCAGTACCCAATATACTCTAATAAGTAAAAGCGCCCTGAAGCTCCATTACAGCTAAATCTTATCATACAAAATTTGAAAACAAGTAGATGCAGCCCTTGTTACGTAGTTACTCCGACGCCCCGGCCCGCCTTTATTAAGGCTTGATGAAAACTTTACATCATCATATTTTCTGGATCGTTCACCTAAATTAAAGGTAATTTATATCCCAATGTACACAGGCAGTGCCCGTTCGAGCTTTATTAAACAAATAAAGTAATGAATTGGTGAGCTTTCATAAACAAGCGTGCAGAAATTTGAAACTTTATTATTTACGGACGGTAAAAGACACAATGCTAAAATAAATGAAGGGTTCAGTAATAGCTTCGTAAGGTTTGCTCGGCTTATTTACTGTGGCTAGACTTTTGAAAGTTGGGATGTTTGTAAAGTTAACAAAATAATTCGGTTGGTACCTATATTTTGCTTAAATAGGAGAGAGTTTTGCCAGTTTAGCTAAAACTAGAAATCATAACATAAAATAAGGTTATCAGATAAATACAAAGTTTAATTAAACAAAACAAGAGCGTTAAAAGTTCGGCCGTATCGTTGGCTCCACGAATGTGGCACATTGTGTCGGTTGCGACTGGTTGCCGTCGAATGGCAGTCGCGGTGCGGGTCTGGGTTCAATAGACTGTGATAGTGCCTGAGTGAGCGCAATGAAAGTTTGGCTGTGTACCAAAAATATTAACACAAATTTTAGTATAATCCCTGTGTGCAGAGTAGCGTGAAATTAAAAATATAAATATTGTGAGACACCGCAGCTGGTATTAATCCGAGGCGAGATTACGTACAGCACGAAGAGTAACGACACACGCGCCCGCGCCGGCTCATAATATCACTAACGATATTAGCCGCCGAGCACCGAAATGTGTCGTTAAACAACCGCATCTTACATTATTAATAATAACCAGATTCTGTTTCTCATTAGCATCACATTCTTGGCTGTTTTGAGCTCTTCGTTAGTGATACTCGACAGGTTATGGTTATTGGGTTGTTTTTTTTTTAATAGGCTGTAAGAGAAGGACCAAAGAAACAGCCGGTCGATTCTATAAAAATCAGAGTGACAACTTAGGTGAAGTGAGTTTGTTTTTGCTAGGAATTGACACTATTGACAGCTCACTCCGCGCTCACTTCACCTAAGTTTTCACGGTGAGATTTTTACAGAATAGCACCGCTGTACTTATATGAATTGGCTGAAAGATGATACGCACTCTAATTTCGTAACACACTATCAATCTCAATCTGAAGGATATTGTTAATCCATTCCTTCGTATGTTCCAAAAAGTCTGCTTAGCAACGTAAATAGTGTAATGAATTGCCCCGTTGGTCTCGTGGTTGCAAGCGCGACTGCTGAGCGTGGGGTCCTGGGTTCAATTCTCGGGTCGGACAAAGTGTTATTGGGTTTTCCATTAGGAGTTTCTTAGTAACAGTCCGGAGTTTGGAAGTTGGCGGTTTAATACCCCCGTGCCTCGGAAAGCATGTAAAGCCTTGCGCTTGAACTCTCCCCGGTCGTGTCGGATTGCCGTCCCATCGGACTATGAGAATAAAGGAACAGAGAGTGCACCTGTGTTTGCGCACACACTTGTGCACTATAATACCTCGCTTACTGGGCCCGAAAACGGTCGGGGAGGCTATTACTATTATTAGTGTAATGAATACTTTTGAACTGTCATAATGAAAGCCATTGGTACTGATAGTGTTACTCAATTATCCCGGTTCTCTTATGAGAAGAAGTCATGTTCCGTGTTACGCCGACCTCTAAATTGGTATAAGGACAGAAGGGTAATAATGATGAGGACCATATCGACGGTTGAAAGGCTAATTGGCCTAAGCGACATTTTTTTTTAAAATAATATGCACATTTATTATAAATGTACATATTATTATTATTTTAAATATTGCAAAAAATGTCGCTTAGGCCAATTAGCCTTTCAACCGTCGATATAATTAAAGATATGCTGCAGGTCCTTAAGCATATTTCCGTTAATCGGGTCAGTGATTTATAAATTAATCATGTATTTGCAGCGAGCAGGGTTCAAACTACTGCCTTGCTGGCGCCAGACAAATAACCCTTGCTTTCTACATTGGGCTATTTTGCATAAGTGCTCATACACAAGAGCGGCACGCGCCAACGACAGAGGCAACTGCAGCCGTCGACAACGTGCCGCTCGTGTATTTGAGTACGGTGCTTATGGGGTTTACAGGACCTAAACACAAAAAAACGCAAGTTCTAGAAACAATTAAAAGTATATGATCGACTACAGTAAACAAAATCAGAAAAATATATGGTATTCTTCAGGATAGGTATATGCTAGGTAGATAGTGTGTTGAAAACATAATACAACTAATTTGATACGATAGAAAAACATCATGAAGATACCTCTAAAAACTTTCTTTTTATAATAAAAACCATACTGTAATACATATCTGATTTTTTGTCAGATTGTTCTACAAGCAACATACTAAAATACTAGTGTTTTAATTTTTTATAACAATAGATTTTTTAAAATTAAATAATTGCTTCATATTTTGCAATAAATTACCAGCGCTGTATCATCGCGCTTCTCTTTCTTTTCTATGCAGTCCGACAGTGACCGCGCTTTAGGTCATGTAAGCCTCTTAAATACATGAGCGGCATGTTGTCGACGCTATAGTTTTCAAGTTTTTAAGCCCTGTCTGGAGGCCCTAATTTATTGACGCACCCACAGGCGAGCCCGGTTAAGCAGCTGACAACCTCCTGACCTGCGAGATACAATAAAAAAAAAAAAAATTGTCGAAGGCTGCAGCAGCCTCTACCGTTGACTTGACACGTGCCACTTGTGTATATGAGCACTAAGTCAGTAGGCGTAAACGCCAATTAGTTTACCTCAAAACAATATCAAGCCTAATTACAAACTAGGCGTCTTCAACGGTATTCCCTTATATTATCAGAATATTTAACTAATTTCCAATTATGATGAACTCCTTTGACGTTCGTCGTCTACACAGTTTAATTAGATAATGTTCGGCAAAAGAGACAAATATTATGTAAGTAGTTAACTACAGTTACTTTTGATTAATTTATGGTATGCTTTTGCTGAGCAGTCTGTGACAAGCCTTGTCTGAGTTGTTTTTATTTTCAAAAGTTATGAAGCACAACACTAACCCACGATACCGCTTGGTAAGACTGGTTGTCAGATTTTCGGGCTTCTGACGACCCGTAACGACTTTCAAAGATCCACGAATGACAGCCGGGACCGACGGCTTAACGTGCTTTCCGAGGCACGGAGGGGTCACGGTATGTAAAGATGGTCACCTATCCACTACCTGCGTAGTAGTACAGCCAGCCACAGAAGTACATTAACATTCTTACTTTTACGTGTGTGAAAGGCTTGTAGCTAAGTAATAACAGCCGCACGGGTCGATTTTTCAGGTTAAGCTACGCTTCCCGCGGTGGGTCCGTGGATGAGTGACCGTCCGTGTTACATATCAACCTCTCCGTGCCTCGGAAAGCACGTTAAGCTGTTGGTCCAGACTATCACTCGGGGATCTTTGACAGTCGTTACGGGTCATCAGAAGCCCGAAAGTCTGACAACAAGTCTTACCAAGGGGTATCATATTACCTAGTAGCTAATTGGGTTGTGGAGGTCAGATAGGCAGTCGCTCCATGTAAAATACTGGTATTCAGCTGCATCCGGTTAGACTGGAAGCCGACCCCAACTTACTTTTTTACAATGTGATCTTAATAGATCGAAAATTATCCGACAGGTAGGTACCTACACTGCCGTCTTAACGAAAACTAGGCAAAAACGCGGTTAAAGATTTTTTTGTTTTGTTTATATCTCCATCACTATATTATGCTTAGTATTAAAACCGGTTACGTCACGGATACGTAAAAAGTGATTCAAGAAAAACGCGGTTAAAGATTTTTTTTGTTTTGTTTGTATCTCCATCACTATATTATGCTTAGTATTAAAACCGGCTACGTCACGGATATGTAAAAAGTATCTAAAAAGAATATTTAGATCTCATTCTGCAGATTCCAATTATGTACTTATCTTAATTTGGGGCAAAACTCGAGTTATTGCACTTTTCGTAAGGACGGCAGTACATTACTTCTCACCTTTTCATATTAGTAGGTATCATCATCATCTGCCTAGCCTTTTCCCAACTATGTTGGGGTCGGCTTCCAGTCTAACCGGATGCAGCTGAATACCAGTATTTTACATGGAGCGACTGCCTATCTGACCTCCACAACCCAGATACTGGGTAATATGATACCCCTTGGTAAGACTTGTTGTCAGACTTTCGGGCTTCTGACTACCCATAACGACTGTCAAAGATCCACGAATGACAGCCGGGACCAACGGCTTAACGTGCTTTCCGAGGCACGGAGGGGTTTCGGTAATGATAAATGATAAATGATAAATGATTTATTTTCTGTAAGTAGGTTTTTACAAACACTTTTACACGTCATCATATTTTTTAAACTAGATGTGGTCGGCGTTTCCTATCTGACTACTCTGAGAAGAAAGGCCGAAACAAACTCAGAGGTCACAGTCTCTTTTAAAGTCCAGACAAAATCTTGGTCAGTTCGTGTGAAGACCATGTAGATTGATGTCTGAAATGGTCTTTTGAGGAAAGAACCACACAGATTGAGCGGACCTGTCCAATCAGTGCACGCATTTGTCAAAAATCGTGCAGCTCGACTCAGAAATGAGGAGCTCAAAGATTCGACGAACAATACCAAAGAAAGGACATTTGGGTAGGCCGCGTAAATTACTCAAACTGCCAGATCATGATTAAAACTAAGAAGGAAAACAGAAAAAAAAAATGACCCACATAGTCCTCACATTCACAATAATTAAATGAAAAGAAAAAAAAATAAAATAAAAAATACTTTACAAAGTAAATATTCATGTCATTGTCTAAATAAAATTCATCAATGTCAATGTGTATATAAAAATCCGGACATAATCTTTGAGGACCATGTAGATTAGTGTCTGAAAAGATCTTTTGAGGAAAGAACCACACAGATTGAGTGGACCTGTCCAGTCAGTGCACGCATTTGTCAGTAACCGTGCAGCTCAACTCAGAACTTCAGGAGCTCAACGATTCGACGAACAATACCAAAGACAGGACATTTGGGTAGGCCGCATAAACTACTCAAACTGCCAGACCACGATTAAAATGTAAACTATGACCCACATAGTCCTCACATTCACAATAATTAAAATAATATAATACTTTATACAGTAAATGTACATGTCATTGTGTAAGTAAATAGATGCTTACTTAAAAAAAAAAAGAAAATATTAAAGTGTAAAAATTGCAAAATAACATTCACTGTCTAAACCTATTGGAGCAGCTCAATCCCAAGCCTTTTTGTCCTCAATATAGTCTTTTACAGTATAATAGGCTTTCTGGCATAGTTTTCGCTTTATAAAAGCTTTGAATTTATTTAGGCTTAGTTCCTGAATGTGGCTAGGAAGTTTATTATAAAAATGTATACATTGGCATCTAAACGAGCCACCTATTTTCTTGAGCCTTGTTGTAGGAACAACAAATTTGTGTTTGTTCCTAGTATTTATGTTATGGATATCACTGTATTTTTTAAACAGATTAATATTTTTATGTGCATACAAAAGATTATCATAAATGTACTGAGAAGGCACAGTCATTATATTAATCTCTTTAAATTTGTCTCTGAGGGAGTGTCTAGGACTTAATTTATAAATAGAACGAATTGCCCTTTTTTGTAAAATAAAAATTGTCTGAATATCGGCGGCATTTCCCCACAACAGAATACCGTACGACATCACACTATGAAAATAACTAAAGTAAACTAAACGGGCTGTCTCTAAATCAGTCAAATCACGAATTTTCCTAACGGCGTATGCTGCAGAGCTAAGCTTTTTTGACAATTTATCTATATGGGGGCCCCATTGAAGCTTGGCATCCAACGTTATGCCTAAGAATACTGTGGTATCTTCGGGTTTTAACTCTTCATCCTTAATGAGAACACTAGTTTCTACTTGTCTAACGTGGGGTATCGTAAACTTAATACATTTCGTTTTTTTTTCGTTAAGAAGTAGGTTATTGACATTAAACCAGTTAACTACTTTTGCAAGGGCGTTATTTACATTGTCAGTGACCAGCTGCTGACGTTTGATTTTAAACAAAAGAGAAGTGTCATCTGCAAACAACACTATATCATGATTATCCTTTATGAGGTACGGCAAGTCATTGATATAAATAAGGAACAAGAAAGGACCAAGAATTGAGCCCTGGGGGACCCCCATTCTTACTACAGATCCGGGTGACCTTAGACGGGTATGTAAAGATGGTCACCCATCCACAGACCAACCGCGGCAAGCGTAGCTTAACCTGATCGATCGACCTGTGCGGCTGTTATTATTTAGGTAATTGTTTGTATTTTCTGATGCAAATATCTGAAGGGCGATTCCCGTAGGTAATTAAAAACGTTCACAATCTCACTTCAGCGACAATCAATGCCAAAAAGTTGTCAAAAATGTAGGTAACAGAGGTATTTTTGACAGATTGAGACTGAGATTAGACTGTGAAGGGTCTTAAATTTACGGAAATAAAAAAAAAAGTAATGTAAACATTTGTTCCAATGTCAAGGTGCTTACATGTCTTAAACCGCGTAACTAGTCACTGTTGGACTGCATAGAAAATAAAGAGAAGCCCGATGACACAACACTGGTAATTTATTGCAAAATATGAAGCAATTATTTTAGCAAAAAAACTATTGTTTGGACAAAAAAATTAAAACACTATGTTGCTTGTAGAATAATCTGACAAAAAATCAATGTGTATTAGTATGGTTTTTATTGTAAAAAGAAAGTTTTTAAAGGTATCTTCATGATTTTTTCTATCATATTAAATTAGTTGTATTATGTTTTCAACACACTATCTACCTAGCATATATCCAGAAGAATATCATATATTTTTCTGATTTTGTTTACTGTAGTCGATCATATACTTTTATTGTTTCTAAAACTTGCCTTTTTGGGTTGAGGTCCTGTAATCCCCTTAATCAACTTTTGTTGTTGACCGTAGATAAACTTCAAAACGGAACTTTTTCTATTGTACTAATTCGGTTTTGTAATTTGGTTTCAGACGAGAACGTATCATTTCATAGCGTCCCTGACTGTCATCACAGTTGTAGGATGGGCAGCAATATCCTCCTGCATGTTAATAACATTGTCCACTAGTATACATTAATCAGTCCTTCTGTCATGCGCGATGATTATTACAATACGCCATATATGGGGGAGGGTCCATAATCAAGCGACAGTGCTGGCTGATATTATTTAATTGTTATTGTTTATGTATTAATGACAATAACAGCTGTTTATTTATGTGCATATAATTATGTATGATAATTATATGAATATAAATAAACGGTTGTTTAGTCTGATGATGATGATGAGTTTATGTTATTTCGCATGGATTGATAATTTGCCTTCGTTGTGTTAAGTTAGTAAATAAACTATGTAGGTACGGTCAGCGACAAAATTATTTCGATACATTTTATTTCAGCATTTCATAATCCTCTCGTCTATAATATTAGTAACTAGCTTCCGCCCGCGACTCCGTCCGCGCGGATGTCGGTCTTCGCGTGGATGGTTTATTTCTCCATTTTGAGTAACTCTGACAATGACATCTTATAAATATCTATTGGACCCAAATACGGCTAAGCCTATAATAATTAAGGAGATCCCTCTATTGAGCTACTGCTGTTGAGCTCGCGTTCTGTAGTAAGTATTTTTTTCATAGTAATTCCGACCTTGATAAGTAGCATGTAGAAGTAAATTACTGACAATGACGAAAAGTTTGCAATAATAAAAAAGTGATCGTGACAATGCGACAGAAAGTTAATTGAGAGCTTCAGCATACACAACATTTTTAGTGAGCTCGTCCGGAATATGAACATGAAGATTTCTTGGACTGCTCACATGGGAAAGAGCTACGTAAAGTTGCCCGTGTGAAAAACAACTCGCGGTAAGATCTACGCCAGCAACTCCTAGGGTCTGACCTTGAGCCTTATTTATTGTCATGGCGTAACACAAAGCTACAGGAAACTGTATTCTCTTAAATTGAAATGGAAAATTATCCACTACGGGTAATGCAACGTGTGTTCGCGGTTCTACAGAACAACGTCTATGAATAAAACCGAAACATAAGATTTTTTTTTCTACGTATTTTTCCAGGATAAAAAGTATCCTATTTTATGCCCAGGATAATAAGGTATAATTATACCAAGTTTCATCGAAATCGAACCGTTAGTTTTCACGTGATGCCTGCATATACAGACAGACAGACAGACAGACAAAAATTTTTTTAATCACATATTTGGGTTTGGTATCGATCCAGCAACACCCCCCGCTATTTATTTTTTCAATATTTTCAATGTACAGAATTGACCCTTCTACAGATTTATTATATGTATAGATATAGATTTTATACTAGCACTATCCTATCCTACTAAAAATATTATAAGAGCGAAAGTTTGTGAGGATGGATGAATGGATAGATGGATGGATAGATCGATTTTTCTTACTCTTTCAAGCAAAAACTACTTAACGGATTTTGATGAAACTTTGCAATAATATTGAGAATAATTAATATTCGAGCTCCTGAAGTTCTGAGTTGTGTTGTAATAACTGACAAATGCACTGACTGGACAGGTCCACTCAATCTGTGTGGTTCTTCCTTCAAAAGACCATTTCCGTCACCAATCTAAGAGACTTTTAGAGACTGTGACCTCGAGTTTGTTTTGGCCTTTCTTCTCAGAATAGTAAAATAGGAAACGCCAACCTCATCTAGTTTTAAAAGTATGATTGACGAGTAAAAGTGTTTGTACGAACCTACTTACAGAACTAAAATCATTTATCATTCCAGTAGTATGTTCCCGTGGGATCATTTCTGACATCCACGTGGGCGAAGCCGCTGACGAAAGCTAGTGATCACATATATTTGCCGTCATCTTGACGAGAGATATTAATGGATGAATCATCAGACACATATAATTTAACAACAACAACTAAAACTTAACATTTGACTCAACATAATACTAAGTTATGGTAACACTGAGGACCTTCTGCTCTGTAATTTACAATGATAATCATCATTCATCATCATTTCAGCCGAAAGACGTCCACTGCTGGACATAGGCCTCCCCTAAAACGGGGGGTTTGCCATAATCGCCACGCTTGGCAGGCGGGTTGGCGATCGCAGTATGGTATGGTGGTGGAATGCATAGAGAACGCTGCTGCCCATTCTCCGGTACGCCCCTTAGTCGCCTTTTACGACACCCACGGGAAGTATGGGGTATGGTATGTATACATACAATGATAATGAACTATATAAATCTAAATCTAACCATAAACGGATGTGTACTGGTTATACTCCATTTTTTCACACTACACTCATCCTACACCTATTCACTACATACACACACACACTCCCTACACTTACTACACACACACACACACTCACACCCTAGATTAGTTCACTACACTTTTAAACGTCTTTCATTTCTGTGTTTCCTTTACATAATTTAAATCCTGTTTTCTTTTACACCATTTGTTTGTTGTTGAAACGTCCCGATTTAGTATGATAAGGCTTTGTTTGTAACGAAGAATCACTGACTCCTAAGACACATGCACCTACACCTAGTTTAGGAGTCAGAGTATTAAAATTATTGTGATCTAGTTATAAGCCTTATAGTCTTTGGATATTGTAATGAGATGGCTTTTGGTGAAATAAAGAATTTATTTATATTATTATTTATTATATTAATATGTACAAGTATATAAAAAGGAGGGAAAATAATCAAAGGGCATCAAAAAATTCGTCCGCATCGCTGTCAACAGGAAATGTGGCCAAAAGGCTAGCAGCATTGCCACGTTGTATGGCAATGCTGATTCTTTGGCCAGGCCGCTGGTCACTTGAAGAGTCGACCAACCGTTTGGCGAAGTCTCGAAATACTAAGTGGGCACTCGGGCCCCATGGCCCTAGTGTTTCAACCCCAAACGGCTCAAACATATAAGTTCCAAAGAGATTGGAGTATTTGCGTCATTTAAGACTGTTATAGCTTTTTAAAATCTGTAAACACTTTAACTAGTATAAGTAATTAAAATTAAACTTATTTGTTTATTTTTCTTAATCTCATCATTAAAAAAAAGCCAAACCAACAACTTATTAAGCGCACAGCGCATCGTATCAAATTATAACCACAGCGAGCTTTGCGGCTAATAAATGACGTAATATATCACTATGTATTAAACGCTATGCTCAAGCGACACTGCAGGTGCGATTAAGTCGGCGTGCGATGTACAATCCTGGCTCTTGATTTATACCGCTGCCTCTGGGCATAGATTAAGAAATAATATCTCGTATAGATGCGATAATCTCTGTGAACGCTTTCTTAATGCCTACGTCTCGGGCATGTCGGAGAGAATAACGCACTCGGTATTGAAACGGCGCGCGGCGTCGGCGCACTCGGTGTTCCAAAAGTGATGCCGATTTTTCGGCGGCCATCAACAAAATTATACATTTCGTAGAAACTAAAATAACAAACAAAATTTTTTATGGCGGTAAAGAAGAAAAATAAGTCCGCGGCTAGTTATCAATTTTATGCAGGTTAATTTTTGGGAACCATGATCTTTATTTAAGAGGCAAATAAAACAATTTTTTTTTGTTTTTTTTTTAAAAGCTGTTTGAGCCAGGAACCGAACCCGTCTTTTTTACGTAATTAGCACCTAGTACTTACCGATAGTGTAGCTGGTTCAGAGATTTTATTAATACCTAGGGCTGACTTGTTATCAGTTTAGGTACTTAGGTAAATTAAAAGAGTTAAACAACGTATCAGTATTTTAAAAGCTAGCGCGGAGCAGCAGCTGATTATTTCGGTGGCAATGAAGTAGGTACCCACATACAGAGGAACCACGGATATCGAGGGATATGTCATGGAGGCGTGGCACATGTCGCCTCCATCCGACCAAACTGACCAAAAATTAAAGTACAATGGGTTTTGTTAGTTCAACAACATTAATTGCGTTAATTGCGTTATTTACGTTGTTGGGTACTCATATTTTGCGAACACATGAAGCAATGGATTAGCAATATCTTTAAAAATGATTCAGATTGAGATTTATAGTGTGTTACGCAGTCCATAGTTGCATGTGTGCATTCAGTGACTGTATCTATACTTTCTAGTGCCCGCCCCTTTTGAGCATGTGTACAATAAGATAGCACAAAAGTGTTACGACTACTTTCTTGCGTGTGTGCCAAAAAGCATCATGTGGGCCGTATCTATTTCTTTTGTTTTTGTGTGAGTTTCAGGAGTGGGAAAAAGGTGGCGACATTTGAACTCTAACATATATAGAGTGAAAACACCTTACTTTATTATGAATCACAATACACAATGCATGTGTCACTGAGCTTATCATTCTAAGTTTGGGAGGTGTTTGTGAACAGGATTAAGCTGGAGTTTGGTGACATTGTTGAGAACTAGCTGGGAGATGCTTAGACTATTATATTAGTTTTGTTAAGATTTTCTGATTAGACAGTGGTTTTGTTTATTCACATGTTAAAATGTTATATCCTTTTATTTACATAATCTATGCCAATATTTAAAATAATAATAATATGTACATTTGTATGAAAAAAATAGGTAAAACAATCATAGGGCATCAAAAAATTCGTCCGTATCGCTGTCAACAGGAACAGTGCCCAAAAGGCTAGCAGAGCAGATTTGCCGCGTTGAATCGCAATGCTAATTCTTTGGCCAAGAAATAGACCAGTCTTCTGATCACGTGAAGAGTCGACTAACCGCTTGGTGATATCTCGAAAAACCAAGTGGGCACTTGGACCCCATGGCCCTATTGTTTCAACCCCAAACGGCTCGAACATATAACTCCCAAACAGGTTGGAATATTTTCGCCGTTTGAGGTTTTCTGCACCTGAAGCAGCAAAAAAAAAAAAATTTTAAAATTTATATAATCATCTCACTAAACAGATTGGGGAAACTACAGCGAGCTGGTACTTAGGTAATAATAAACCGTGTAGATATACCTACACCTATTTAATATCTTGTTTAGAGTTTTTCCCCGTTATTTATTAATGTTGGTAATGATTAAACGTTGGTCCCGGCTGTCATTTGTGGATCTTTGACAGTCGTTACGGGTAGTCAGAAGCCCGAAAGTCTGACAACCAGTCTTACCAAGGGGTATCGTATTACCCAGTAACTGGGTTGTGGAGGTCAGATAGGCAGTCGCTCCATGTAAAATACTGGTATTCAGCTGAATCCGGTTAGACTGGAAGCCGACCCCAACATTGGGAAAAGGCTAGGTAGATGATGATGGTAATGATTAAACGTCAGGGTAAACATATTTGTTTTACGTTTAAGGGGGATGCAATAAATTCAAATTTTCTTACTTTTTTTTTTGCAATTTGCAGGTCAGAGTCAGGATGTATGTTGATGAAACATACTTTTTTATAAAAAAAAACGGTTTTCAAAGAAAAAAACTTCTTGTCCGATTTCGATAATCGGTTGGCAAGCGACGGAGTTATGCGCGAACAAACATAAAAAAAAAATACAAACATCCGAATTGAGAACCTCCTCCTTTAAAATATTATTCGCGATCGTAACAAATATGACTTTATAGAATCAACAAAAGAACTTCTTGAGTTAGAATTGGCCTCAAATTTCACATGATTTCATGAAAAGTCATTGAATAGAGAATGAATTTAGAGAGTTGTATTAATGATTTTTACGACTATAATTCTATAAATAAATATTTGTTGCGGTCGCGAATCGTATTTAGGTCAACATACTACCTGATACTGAGCTGTAAATTGCAAAAAAAACCTAAGAAAATTTTAATTTTGCGGGCTACGCCGATACTTTTGCCCAAAGTTGAAAAAGGCGTTCATTATTTACATTACAACAACAACGTTAACCAAAACTTGTTCGATGTCAACTTAGCACGCAAAGACATAAAAGAGACTATTTGCATAAAGAAAGTGCTCTCCTAACTAATTATTTCTGCAGTTTTTATAAAATTTTAAGCCACGAAATATATGCCAAACGTGGTTTCAAGCAGTGCTTGGCACTAATTGTGACTCTTCATTACCATTTATAATTATTCCAAACAGAAACTACGAAAACTGCTTCCATAAAAATAAGGTTTTATTACTCCACCTCGGGTAACGAGTCAGCTTTTCATGCCGCATATAATTTATATATTTCGAAAGTTGTTGTACTTTTTAATATTGCTTCTTCGAAATACCACAGCAACGAGCAAAAGAGCTTCAAGTTTTGAGAAGTCTCAGAGATTCACAATATCTTTGCGAAACTTTGCATCGTTCCCAAGATTTCCGCGGTTAAATTACCCACGCTTTCACGTCTTTTTCTTGGTCCTTTTCGAGGTCTCGGTGGGTGGCTGCGGAACCGATACAATACGTTTTCCCGTCTCTCTATCAGAGGTAGTTTATATTCACATGAAACCTTTGGAAGTTTTTGAAATATTTACCTTCTTTGCTTACGTGGCACTCCACACTTTCATATCATGAATGCAAAACCATATTTATCTTGGGCAAATGTTTTTCACTTATTTAAAAAAACAATTTATTCTAGTTGGCTAGCTTGAACGCCTAATTTCTATAGGTAATTTGGGTCCAAAACGATCTTTTTCATATAGGTATTTGAATTTTAAATCGGGAATAAACTAACGTGGTTCCAGTATTTTGATTCCTACTTTTGTAGGTCATCGACCGCATTTGTTGTAGTCGCTTGAACTTTCTGTTTTGAAAATCAGTTTTTTTTTATGTAAACTTCACAGACCTGTTGGGACATGAAACACGATAAAAAATAAGAAAACAGTTTTTCTCAACTCATACTTCAAGTAAAAATAGTAGCAACTGTAACAGCGGTTGTTGACTTCCCAAAAAAGTAACATCAAGTGTATTTATTTTCCATTTTATCTTGTTTCTGATATCGATATCCTTCGCGTCTGCGGAGTTTAGCTAGCCAATTTAAAATAATCCTGTACATGAAAATATTCATTTATATTCTGCATCCGGTTAGACTGGAAGCCGACCCCAACATAGTTGGGAAAAGGCTAGGCAGATGATGATGACATGAAAATATTTATCTTTAGCAGTCATAGAAAGCCAAATCTTAGATTTGACGAATAAAGCACGATGCTGTTCTACAGCCTATGTACTACCGTTTTGCGCCTTGCATCTTGCACGGTTGAACTATGCGTGGAAGGCTTAGGTAAATCTTGACCTCCATATCGTTTATTTGTCTATACATCTAACAACAACCTAAACCGATAGTCATGTTTAGCATACAGACATGCAGTGACAACGTTAACTAAATAGTAGCTAGGGACACCTGGGGCTTTCGTCTTCCGGTGGGTCACCGATGTTGTTACAATATCGTTGATGAGGAATGACGTAGAATCGAACCGAAGAGAGTCAACATAGAGGATGTTAGTCTAAAGTATACTTTCAAGATAGACAATGTTACACAGTTGTGGAATATTCACTCGGAGATAATGATGATGATGGTAGTTTATTTTATTATACCTATTCATATCTAAAGCCGTGGGTGAAAACATCTTGCATCTTGTATGTATTTACACGAAGTCATTCTAACAGAATCAGTATACATAAATACACAAAACACTAGACATATTTTTTCCATTGACCGAATATTTATTTCGGTCACCATGATACGTACGTGCCAAAAATTCGTTTATACAATCAAGATTCCGAAAATCTATCTTTTAAGTATAATATAATTAATATTTGTGGTTTGGGGCATGGTTGAATGTTTCTGATTTGTCTGTAGACGAAACTATAATAGTAAAAAACATCTACATTTTTTTTACTGAATTAATAACATGTAAGTACCTATTACGTAAAATGTATATGATATTGCGGGTGTAGGTAGCGATAAGCCTTGAATAAAATCACACTTGCCAACAAAAGTAATATAAGATTTCCCCAACTACATAAAGTTACTAACTGCGATTAATCATAAATAAGACTAACTTTTGTAATAGGTTTCAATCTTATTAGATGTCTAAATAATTAATATAGTAGGAGTAGAGAGAATGAACTGTATTACTATTGGAGTTTATTATTATTTATTTTGTTTATTTATTTATTTTAGGATCTCCTACAAAAGATATACACTAAACACTATAAGTATTATAGCTAATGGACGACAAAGTATTTGATAGGTGTACTCTTTCAATTACAGGAGACTACAGCATGCACAATAAAATGAACAACTAAGCTAACAAATTAAATACCTAATACATATTAAAAGAAAAATTTTGACAGTGGAACAAATGGTTAATACAAATAGAAGTTATGCTAAGTTAAGGTGTGCTTGTTGTGGTCGGTCTATGGATGGGTGACTAGACACGCAGAGACAAAGACAGAGCATACTATAGGACCGAACTCATAGCGTGGTTCCCTTTCACTCATCATTCCACATACATTATTTCTCAGTAATTGGGTTGAGGAGGTCAAATTGACAGTCACCTGATACTAATTGACAATATAAATATACTTAAAGGCAGAGCACACTGTGGTACCGAACTCATAGCGTGGTTCCCTTTCACTCATCATTCCACATGCATCATTTCTCAATAATTGGGTTATGGAGGTAAAATTGGCAATCACTGGATACTAATTGACGATGTAAATATACTTAACTACCTACTTAATGAATTAAATTGCTTCAAATTACCCTCTTCGTTTTCCTCTAATAAATGGTAATACTAAAATATGAATAAAAACAACTATTGTTGAAAATATGCCATAGGACCAACCATTATACTCCAACAGAAGACATCTTAGGCTGATGTAGAAAAGCAATAACTTAACAAAAAAATATCTCGAATGAAATGACAGAGAAAAGTAAGTTCCACAACATTTATTACAGCCTGTTAACCAGCAAGGCTTTCCTCCAAGTTATCCCATCGTTAATTGAATCGATACTCTCTGTATTTTATCGATTAGAATTGTGTGACTTATCGTAACTCGCCAGAACTTATCGAATACATTTTCGTCGAAGAAAATGGAGTTATCTTTTGTGTAGTGTAAACGGATTCGTGGGTATTTTCACGCTTGCGTGAGCTCGTGGGGGGAGCAGAGATACTTTATTAGGTGTCAATCATAGTTGTGAGACTGTCGCTCGATATGAGGCTTTAGTGAAGCCAATTGGCTTGATTTATTGGCAAAGTGGATTAGATTGCATTATACCTACTTCGCTCTTTGTGAATAAACAGTTTTACAAAATCATTTTAAATATACCCTGGTTCCAATTAGTAAAACCACATTTGCTCACATCTACAAAACGCTTTTAATAATGATCGCTGGTTTAAAATACAGTGCACAGGTTGCAAACGATAGCGTTGGCATTTACCCGATACGCTCGCCACACACTAATGTAGCCAGGAAGATGCTACGCGTGTAGCAGTGTAGCCCGTAGACAGCTGCTACGTGCTACGACATTCGGAAAATGAGCGTGCTACGCCACCAATACGGCCTACACTCATTAACGCTGAGAGAGAAATACCTGTACATAATTTTAAATGTAGTTACTATTCATTTAGTTTCTTTTACTGTTTTTTCAGTGCAGGTGTGCTAATTAGTCGTTTAGCATAAAGCGACTCAGTACTAACAATTATTTTTACTGCAGCTACACAAAACGCAAACGTACGTTTCGCATCGCATTTCAATGTATATAGTTGCTCTGTAATCATTCTGGCACTTGTTAATTAGTGCTTAGTTCGGAGGGAGAATTTATGTTTATATAACAACGCAACGGTCGGAATAGCAAGATGAGAAACAAGAACAGTGTCTGTAATTAACATAGTAATTATAGGCTCCTAATTGGCTCACTGTTCATGCCTTGAGTATCAAACGGGCGTGACAGGACTAAAGAGTGGCGGGCTTCGGCGTCAGTATTATAGCTACGACATTTAATTAAGTAGATACCGTGGCATCAATGCGTTGACAGCTACATGGAACGTGATTGCGCTTAACGCCAAAATATTAATTAATATAAGCCAACGATAATAGGACATCGAGAAGATACGACGAAATTTTCGAGACACTTACTGCTTACAAAATTAATTTTCTTATTATTTTCATTCAAAATAAAATATACGGTACGGTACGGTGGTACGGTATATATATGACGGAGAAGGTATACTGTGTCTCGTCATCATAAGACATATTTTGATTACTGTGGGCGTACTATGGGTAGTGCTGGTTATTGCGCAATAGAAAAACAGTTTACAGTTCAAATCAGATTATAATTTTACGAACAGTTTAATCACGCTAGCGAATCACACACTGTAGGTACACAGGAGGGGATCGTGGTGGGGTTCAGGGGATCAGACCGGAATAACTCCACTCAACGATACGGAACGCGCGACAGTTTCTGAGCACATGTTGTCCGTACGATGTCCAATGGTCAAGTCCGCCGCTTCACCTCGAAGCTCACTCTCCTCGACGCTAGATTCCGAATAGTCAAACGGATGACGTATTCCCGACATATATATAATATTATATTTATGTCTGTAATTTATATGGTGTACATAGTAAAGAGTATTCTATCTATATATCTATACGGGTTTTCAATAAAGTACGTCGTTGGTTTATTTATATTTTTGATATACATTAACATCACGCCAGCATTCCCTCACGGGTTAGACAGAGGAGTACATATAGTACTCCTCTGCCAGTTATATTTAAGTCCCATATAATAGGGGGTGAGTCTATTGCCATCAACCAGGCACAAATTCAGACTCCGGGCAGCTACTAAGAAATTCCAGATAGAAAAATCCAATAACACTTTGCCCGACCCGGGAACCGAACCCAGAACCTCACGTTCAGCAGTAGCGTTTGCGACCACTAGACCAACGATGCAGTCAATTATCAAAATATTTAAGAAAGAAAGTGAGAATTGGGACACAGTTCGTGAAACAAAAAATAAAGAAGAAAGAGTAAAAATAATGTTTTAACAACAATAGCATATATGTATAAGTAATTTAATTATGCTTATAGATGTATTACTTAAATTATTTGAATTGGCACTGATGGTAATAGTGATCATCGAATGATAAATATTTTAAAGAAAATAGCTACTGACCTATTAACATTACATGTAAGAACCAGTCACATAACCGTTTTCCATGTCTCCTCATGTAATGTAAAGTGTTCCAAGACGGGTGAGAATTGAACGTCATAAATTACAATCGACCGTTCATTCGCAGCTTAACTCTTCATTCGTTCACTTCGAAATTCAAAGTTCCATTCATATTGCCTCAATCAAAACTACGGGCAGGCTAAGACTTCTTACTTTTGTAATAGTTCCCTGCCTTTAGGAATGCTCCACATTTAAACTTTAGTTACTTCACCGGAGGAGTAACTAGGAGAAAAAGCGCTCGTTGGTAAGTAAGCAGCTGCAGCGTTATGCTCGGTTTTATGTAAGAACGCTTAATTTGGCGATAGTAGATTTAGCAGTTACTGTAATGCTTTTCTGATTTTATCTACAAAAGCCAATTACATCCGTGAGAACTACGGTTGATTAAGCTTTTACGATAAGCCATGACTTAGCACATTTTGTAAATTGTTATGTTATAGTTTTGACTTATAAAAGAGAGTATCTGCAATGCTGTGATAAAACTTATAGAGTCATCATCTGCCTAGCCTTTTCCCAACTCTGTTGGGGTCGGTTTCCAGTCTAACCGGATGCAGCGGAATACCAGTATTTTACACCTACCTACCTGACCTCCACAATCTAATTAATGGGTAATACAATACCCCTTGGTCAGACTGGTTGTCAGGCTTTTAGACTTCTGGCTACACGTAACGACTGTCAAAGGTCCACGAATGACAGCCAACGATTTAACGTGCTTCCTGAGGCACGGAGGGGTCTCGGTATGTTAAGATGGTCACCCATCCAGAGACCTACCGCGGTAAGCGTAGCTCAATCTGATCGATCGACCAGTGCGGCTGTTATTATTTAGCCACGGCCCCCTACCACTATAACATAACACATAAATAATACCTACTAAAAGATAAAATACAGCGTAACCAGATTTAAACCTAGATCCTCATTTTACTATAAGCCTTCAAAGAGTATCGTTTAAAATTACGAACCCTTTACAAAACAGTATTGAGTGATATGAAGATGAATAGGACTCCATATTAAATTGGATGCCGTGGTTCATTGATTTTCAATTTGTATGGGGCGTGCAATGTTCGTTCGGGAGGACATTTGGGTCTCAAATAGGGAAATAAATCTACGTTGAACCTACTTGTGTGTTGCGAAACAAACCACTTTGCGAAACTATTAAGCCGGTCTAGCTATTACACGATTTAACAACGGCGTAGATTGAGTTATAAATGGTTATTATGTTGAAGGGGTTCTTGCTGAATAACTGCGCAGAAATGTGGGGCCAAGTGTACCTTTGGTGGTTACCGCTACCCCGGAACAAAAAGGGCTAAGGAAGGAACACGGGTGGGTTTTAGTCATTTGATGATTTCCCCACCGAAAAAAAAAAAAGAAAAAGGTGTACCTTTGGTGTGGTCAATTCGCGGATGACTGTTTACAGACATGGCAAGAAGGCAATTCTGGCTGTAATTTTAAGAACATCCGCATATTTTTTATTTTATTTAATTGCAATGATTTTCATCATTTCAGCCGAAAGACATCCACTGCTGGACATAGGCCAAGCACACACACCTTCACAAGGTCATCGGTCCACCTCGTAGAAAGCCTTCCAACGCCAACTCTTCCGGTACGCAGTCGCGCAGTTCGGGCTATGTCGTTTACCTTGGTTCTCCTGCGGATCGCATCATTTCAGATTCGATCACGTAGGAAAATTCCAAGCATAGCTCTCTCCATTGCCCTTTGGGTGACTTTATCTATTAAATATTTGCATTACATTGCGGAATAAGTCTTTGCACTGAAATTTTTTGTATCACTTTTGCAAATAAACGATTTTGTTTTGATTCCATTTCAATTTTTGTCTCAATATTTAAAAAATACCTCTAATTTTTCTACACTTTTGAGAAGTTTTTGACATTGATTGTCACTGAGATGAGATTGCTTCTAGATTTTGACCCACATTCTTCCCCAAGGCTCTTTGAGGCTTTGATGTATTTTATCCGCGTCAATGACATCAAATTATGATGATATTTGTGTGATAATTTATGTACATATTTAATAACTAGCTGCGCCCCGCGGTTTCACCCGCGTAAATGTCGATCCCGTGGGAATATCGGGATAAAAAGTAGCCTATATGTTAATCCAGGTTGCCAGCTACCTCCATACCAAATTTTATCGAACATTGCAATATTCTTTAAAAAACTACAGTCTCTATTGCATAAACTAAGCGATGGAAAAAACAACAAAATAATACTGGTCGGAGATCTAAATATAAATACCCTCACCACGAATAAAAATGCCACCATACTGAATGATATACTAAAAAATTATAACTTATCTCTAAAAATAAACACTCCAACCCGGTACACCTCTTGCATAGACCACATTATTACCAATATACCAGACTCTTCTGGTGAAACATGTGAACTACATCTCTCGGACCATAATACTGCGCAGATTTTAACATTCCCATCAAATACATTAGCAAATAAAACTGCTCCATCACATTGTTTTATATATAGGAGGAATTATAGCCAAGAATACATTGAAAAATTTACAGAGTGTCTCTCGAGCCTAACGTTTCAGGATATTTATGAAGAAATAGATCCTAATACAGCTATAATAATTTTCATGAAATTTTTAGTCTATTATATAAATTAAATTTTCCTTTACAAAAAATTAAAGTAAATGACCAAAAACCGACTTTGAAATGGTTAACTAAAGGTATAAAAAATCGTGCCTCTCTAAAAGATACCTAAAATTCAATTATCATAAAAATAAATCCCTGGAAAATAAATTAAAGTATAATAAATATGCTAAACTGTTAAAAAAATGCATCACTGTGTCCAGGAAACAAACGTCCGGCAACTTTATTATGAAAGCAAAAAACAAATGTAGCGCAACTTGGAAATTGATTAAAAATAAACCCAACTGTAGAGATTCGCAATATATAGAAGCAATTAAACTAAATACCCACGATTAATACTAATAATAAAGGGAATAGTATATACCTAGAACCCTGTACGCCAAATGAAATAAGCAAAATAATTGCATCTTTAAATAATACCAATGCTGTGGGATACGAAGAGATTTCGACACAAATTATAAAATCGTGTGCTAATATACTGTCACCTATTGTAGCTCATCTGATTAATTTAAGTTTCATTGAAGGAAAGTATCCTGAAAAATTAAAGTTCTCAGTAGTAAAGCCCTTATACAAAAAAAACAATAAATATGACTTAAATAATTACCGTCCCATTACCTTAATTCCGATTATTTCAAAAATATACGAAAAAGCAATGTGTAATAGGATTGTCTCATTTATACATAAACACAGTCTAATAAGTCCGGAACAAAATGGTTTCCAAAGAGGAAAGTCGACTACACTAGCTTGCTATCAACTTATTAAATTAATTACCGAGAATATAGATAAGAAAATACCGGTCACTGCTATATTTTTTTATATGAGCAAAGCGTTTTACTCTGTGAAACATGACATACTGTTAAAAAAATGTGAGAGTTATGGAATAAGAGGGAAAGCGTTAAATTGGCTCAATGATTACCTAAGTAATAGACAGCAACGTGTTGAAATTTTAGGAATGAATAAAGATCGAGAAGTGTTAAATTTTAAATCGCAGTTCAGGAACAACACATATGGCGTGCCTCAAGGTAGCATTGTGGGGCCGTTGCTCTTTATTCTGTATGTAAATTATTTGCCTACAGTAACCCAGAATAAGTGCGTGTTATTCGCAGATGACATTTTACTGATAATCAATAACGAAACCAAAAATGACCAGCATGAGGACAAAATAAATACTGCCGTAGAAAGCATACTAGAATGGTTTGAACAAAATAATTTATGTGTAAACATCTCCAAAACAAAATATATTAATTTCTGTAATTACAAAATGACAAATAAAACAATGGAAATTATTGGGCGTGGTAATGAAATTGAAGAAGTAGACTATACAAAATTTCTAGGCATAGTAATTGATAAAAATTGCAATTGGAAGAAACATATAGATAATATATGCAACAGGCTAAACAGCTTTGCATTTGCACTGAGAAACCTTAGGAAAACTGTTGGAATAAATGCCGCTCTACTGGCTTATCATGGTTACGTCTCATCTGTGCTAAGATACGGCTTAATATTATGGGGTAATTCTACAGATAGTGACAGGGCTTTTATTGTGCAAAAAAAGTGCTTACGAGCTGTGTTTGGTATAGGGCCATTAGAATCGTGCAGACCCATATTAAAAAAGCATAAATTGTTATCTCTGGCATGCCTATATATACTGGATATGGGAGTGTTCGTAAAAAAACACCCTAACCTATTTAGTAAAGCCGATAGTGAAAACATGTATAAAATAGGTAAACAGTCAAGGGATCCAACCAGATTAGCTATGCCTAGGTGTAGAACAGCATTTTGCCATAAAAACACCAGTCGAATGGCAATAAAGATATTTAATAAGATACCAAAGGTATTTAGGGAACTGCCAACGAATATATTTCAAAAAAGACTCAGAACATGGCTTATTGAAAATTGCTTCTATACTATTAATGAATTTTTGAATTATGATATGAATAGGAATATTGCACAGACATGAATAGTGTAATCCAATTAATTTTGACATTCCTGTAATTTAATTCAATAATAATTAATAATAATTTTTTTCAACAATTTTTTTTTTTTTTCAATAATAATTAATAATATTTTTTTTTTTCCTGTATTTTTATTCTGACAACCAGTCTTACCAAGGGGTATCGTATTACCCAGTAACTGGGTTGTGGAGGTCAGATAGGCAGTCGCTCCATGTAAAATACTGGTATTCAGCTGCATCCGGTTAGACTGGAAGCCGACCCCAACATAGTTGGGAAAAGGCTAGGCAGATGATGATTCCTGTAATTTAATTAATTTTGACAATTCTGTAATTCAATTAATATTGACATTTCTGTAATTTAATCAATTTTGACAATATTGTAATTTTATTAATTTTGACTTGCCTGTATTCTTATTTTGACATTTGTATTTTTTTTTTTTTTTATTGACATTTTCTAACATACTTTTTAATGAATACAAATATCATTCAATAAGTATGAATCATGGCACATCCAAAAATTTGCATGCTGAATTTAGTAGGCGAAATATGAAGTACTATGAATTGTATTATGACATCTGTAAGCACCATATTTCATGCAAATAAACGATTATTATTATTATCCAAATTAGTCCAGCCGTTTGAGCGTGAAGAAGTAACAAACATATAAACACACACACACACTCACAAACTTTCCCCTTTATAATATTAGTGTGATATAATTTTAACATTTTTTTTATTCGTTTGTTTCAGTGTATCTACTAACACTCGTCAACAAGTTTCACATTAAATTCAACGACCGAATTTAGAATTTTGGTCTTTTTTTTTTCACCACTCTTCGCACGTATTCTCATAACACATCTGACATTGGCAGAATTGTCGACATCGGCACTATTGCCATATATAAAAATATAAAATAGAATAGATTTTGACCGTTTCTAATTGCCGGAATCGGCCAGTCGATCTTGTTTTAAACTAATTTAAGATCTAGGTATAGGTAACCAGTGTTACAGAGAAACAGAAGCCCGTAACCCGAGCAACCATCTTAGAATATTGGTTTTTCCGGGTCAGGTTTAGACCCTCAATGTGAAATGCTGATGTTTAATCACATTTGGTTAGACTGCAATCCCAACCGAATATAATTTGAGATATAGCTAGCCTGCTGATGTTTCTGAATTTTATTAATACATGACAGTCAGCAACAAAAGTTGATTAACACTTCAGTTTTTTTAATCTCAGTTATTGAGCAAAATATTTGTTCGAAATTGCAGCAGAAGTACCTACATTTTGAACAAATATTTTGCTCAATAACTGAGATTAAAAAAACTGAAGTGTTAATCGACTTTTGTTGCTGACCGTACCTCGTTGGCCTTTAGTATAAAAAGGGGAAGTAGGCTATCTCCGGCCCAATCCGCGATATAATTGCCTAATGTCTCAGGGTTGTCACTTTTAGCTAAATTTTAATTCAGTGCCTATAAATTGGCAAGGGTCGGGAAGTTGTATTTTTTCTTGTATTGTCTGGATACAGGGTTTGTGAGGTCGGTTTTACCTAAACGATGATGAAACCTTTCACGATGAAAGAAAGAGCGACGGGCCAGCAGACGGACGGCGCGGGGCAGTGATGAGCACGAGTAAACGGTAGGTTGCTAATAGTACTGTCACCAATTCATTAGTTTAAAGCCCGGCCCTTGCCAAAGATAACACATCTCTGTATAACTAATTCAGTGATCATTAGTCAATAAAGTTCAACAATGGTTTTCCTAACAAATACAGAAATATATTCAAGATTCAGAGCAGTATTATTTATAAAAAAAAACTGGCCAAGTGCGAGTCGGACTCGCACACGAAGGGTTCCGTACCACAAGGCAAAAACGCCGAAAAAAACATGTTTGTTGTATGGGAGCCCCCCTTAAATATTTATTTTATTTCATTTTTATTATTTATTATTAAAGTTAAAATACAACTGAGTATTTTGTGAATATTTCAAGTGCCTACCTGTTGCCATTTTTGATATCGAGCAAAAAAGGGCAAAAAAATCGCGTTTGTTGTATGGGAGCCCCCCTTAAATATTTATTTTATTTTGTTTTTAGTATTTGTTGTTATAGCGTCAACAGAAATACATACTTCGTGAAAATTTCAACAGTCTAGCTATCGCGGTTCTTGAGATACAGCCTGGTGACAGACAGACGGACAGACAGCGAAGTCTTAGTAATAGGATTCCGTTTTTACCCTTTGGGTACGGAACCCTAAAAAGGGATAAAATAAACCGGCATGACTAAACGTAAACAAAGCAATAGCGGCAAATCAATTGACAGATCAAAAGTACCTAATTCTAGTGGGAAAGTAGGCCTACCTACTTCCTGTCTGATAGAAAACTAACAACATGAAATAAGTACCTAAGTAGATATCTCATCATCAAGTAAAAATTATATGCTAGAATAAGT
This sequence comes from Mesoligia furuncula, assembly GCA_916614155.1. Taxonomy (NCBI): domain Eukaryota; kingdom Metazoa; phylum Arthropoda; class Insecta; order Lepidoptera; family Noctuidae; genus Mesoligia; species Mesoligia furuncula. The sequence goes on along the minus strand of OU744799.1, from coordinate 17,425,858 downwards.
GACTTGCTTAACTTTCCTGTTCAATAGGTAATCTGAACAGAGACAATTCTGGAATCGATGAATTATAAAGACACCCAAACACACACCGATACGTTCTCCTGCGATTATCACACATTTTTCATTCATTTAGCGGTGCCGAAAAGCCGTGACGCGCGATCGTCGTGCGGTGTTAGCCCCGACTGGCGCGCTGAGAAACGGGTCGAGATTTTGTTTAAGTGTGCGTGTGGCGACGCATAGATACTTTGGCGCACACATACAAGCTGCGTGCGGTGCGTTTGTATGAAGATAACTTACTTCCCATCTTTATACTATGGCCTAATGCTCACTAGCGCGTTTGCTGTGCCCGGCCCTGGGTTTGAGTCCCAGTTCATCATCTACCTAGCCTTTTCCTAAATGTTTTCTAAAGTGTTATGAAATAAGCGATAAAATAAGCTATATGTTGGTGTTTATGTCTTTACCTACCAAAACCGTAGGGTATGATGGTATGTTAAGTTATAACCAAATATATGGTACGAATATATATGTTTTAACGTAGGATTTAATTGCTTCACCAATATATACCTATTTCGAAATGATCCGTCACGACGCGGTTCCTTGACATGACTGGAGTAATTTATTGATAGTGTGTGATACCTACATATTTCATGTTGAATATGATTATGTATTTATACCTAAGTAGGTAGGTAGTGGTTCTACATCAATCAAAATAAATAATTACAATATTTAACCATGTTTGTAGGTAGATTATTATTTTCTTTTTTTTATTATACACCTGACTGTGTTTATTAAAAAAAGAAAATAATAATCTACATTTACTAAACTGACTAAACAAACATACTAAACTATATTAAAATAAAAGTTAATATTTTAAGTTTAATCGCTGAGAAAATTAGGTCATAATAATTTATACTTTAAATAAAAGATCACGTTAGTAATTAATAAATGATAAATATGAAGAAAGCTATTACTGTACCCAGTCTCACTTAGACTCAAAGTATGTCTACTACAGAGCTATGGGACGAGCCAAAAAATGCATGGAAATAAATGCATGGGATGTACAAACAGGCTTATGTACTTCCTTGGAAAACAAATGTTGTATCTTTATTGTGAAAACATGTAAAAAAAAGTAAATAAGAAACTAAAAAACCCGACTGCGGTAAAAAACTTATATCAAAAAAAAAAAACTGAAAGCTAAAAACAAGCCCGTTTTAAATTAAATAAAAGTTGGAAGCAAGCGGGACCCATTTCAGTTTAAAAATATGAAAATGGAATGGGTCCCGCCTGCTTTCAACTGCGTGCCAAAGAAATATACATACATAGGTACATACATACACTCGAAAAACATAGCCCTCCTTCTGGCGCAGTCGGGTAAAAATGCAGACTGAAGATAACTAGCTTCTTACAGTGGACTACGACATGGCACAAAGTTGCTTACATACATACTCAGCCTATAATGTTCCCACTGTTGGGACTCAGGCCTCCTCTCTCTGAGACCCCAGTGGGCCGCAATCTACCACGCGGCCCAGTAAGCAGTGGTGATGATATGATTTACACAAAGTAAAGCACCTGACTGGGTTCGAACCTACGACCTACAACTCGTAAGTCGCGACCGAGACCACAAAGTTTCTTAATTTAAGTAAAACCTCACAGTACACAAATTGACAATTCACAAATACACGTGCACTCGCTAACATACGTATAACATACAGACACTCTTACAACACAACAAAAATGTACCTTTTTATATAAAATTATTAACGGAAGGAAGATGCGTTGATCTCACAAAACAGATAATCCTAAATTTAAAAGAATGGTTTCGCAATTTCTTGCAAGTCGTCCATAAGACGGATGCTCTTGACATCCGCTTCCTTCGATTCGTCGGTATATAGTGTATTTCTTTTAAATACCTATGTACTCTTTTAGTTTTTTTTGTTCTCTCATTTAACATGCGTTCGTTATCATACTCAGATGTCACGTCGTGGACAATAGTGTGGGTAAATTATGTATGTTTAGGTTAAGGTATATATTTATGGGCCTGCGTCGCCTGAAACAAATGAATAAATAAATAAATAAAATACGTTTATTCGACTGTAATATAACTACTTTTTGTAAATGCTGTAATGTATAACTGTTTTTTGTCCCAAATAAATAAAATAAAATAAAAATCCTAGTCTGAGATCCAGGAATTCAAGACACTTGAATGTAAACTTAGCGAAACAAATTTATTCTTATTGTTTTACAGATATTTAATTTCCGTTTAAAAATAGACGATTCCATCTTAGGTTTCCTTGGTGGGCGTGTCCTGACTCCCACTTCCCACATTCTACTCGACAGCACCCCATTGTTAATTCAGGTACATGAACTAAAGCCTGTCTAACAATCAATGTTTAAGTTTGGTAAATTCCAAGTAGTAACTGACTTCGTGTAGGTATAATACTGTATCAACAGCCTGTTTTGATTAGTCTCCAACAAAGTCCCTATTAAAGGTTATTACACTCACACACTTTGTCTGTGTGGTGCCGGACTTAAAGAATTGCACCACCCCTTACTCCCCGTGGGTGTCGTAAAAGGCGACTAAGGGTCTCACCGGAGAATGGGCAGCAGCGTTCTCTATTTATTCCAGCATCATACCATACTGCGATCGCCAACCCGCCTGCCAAGCGTGGCGATTATGGCAAACCCCCCCCAAAATTGGGGGAGGCCTATGTCCAGCAGTGGACGTCTATCGGCTGAAACGACGACACTCACACAAGTATAAAAATATTTAGGTACCACCCACCCCTTCGTCTTAATTGACAGTAAAATTATAGCAAACCCATTATAAGTTATTATTAATATCAAGGATTTATAAAGGACCTGTTTATTGCTGCTGAGAAAATTAATAGAATTCAAGGAATATTTGTTCTTTGATTTTTGATCTCTTTATACAGGGTTATTGGTAAAACATTAACAGTCTTTAAAAGGTCATTGTACTCATCATTATGAACAACTTTTACTATAGGACCAAACCTGAGATCGCGGAAAAAAATTCAGCTGTTCCCTACATTTTGACGAGTTGTACGAACATAAATGTAGGGAACAGCTGATTTTTTTTCGCGATTTGAGGTTTGGTCCCATAGTAAAAGCTGTTCATAATGATGAGTACAATGACCTCTTAAGAGGTTGTTAATGTTTTACCAATAACCCTGTATACTTTCCTATCGCAGGTATGCTGGAAAATGTTTCTTTAGAAATAATCTGTTCTCTTCTTCCTGTCGTTTATAAATGTGTGTACATAAATGTGTGTAAATAAATAAAACCTGGTAGGCAGTGTACTTCCAATACTTATCAAAGCAGACCGATATGCGTCGCATTAGCAATATTTTCCGGCTTCCTGCTCGCCTAGTAATCCTGGTCACTGACTTCAATACAGAAAAAAAATCTATATGAATAAAGTCTTTCTTTCAACTTTCTTCATTGCCTTTTCACTTCTTGGCAGTAAAATGACAAGGACAGCTAGATTTTAAGAAGTATTCATAAATTTTCTGTTTGTAAAAAAAGGGGAAATTAATAGAATGCAGTCAAACAAGAACTTTTTAGTTCCAATATCTAGCAAAGTAGACCGAGATCAATACACGTCCTGCTCGCCTAGTAATGGAAAAATGAGTTTCAAGCTGATATTGGATATACACTACAATCGCAAGACTCGTATGTAGGTATTTCATTACTGAGAGCTTCATGGAATCGAACAACTTTGTTGTACTGAATACCCCGTAGCGGTAGAGCTTTTATTAATTTAATATTACAAATATTTACTTTTTCGATATTGAAACTGTATGTTTAATTTCGGTTGGCTTGTTGTTTTTTCTTTATTTGTAAATGCATTGATTGAAACTACTCTCACGGGGACCATGCATCAAGTGTTCTCATAAAATAGGCATTAAAGTTACTCCATCAGCTATGGCTTCCAGCATAATTTCAGGTTTAAACCTAATTATTTCAGTAAAAAGTAAGAAATCAGTGTATAATTTGAAACTATGCAGATTTACTAAACAAACAGACTTTTTTAATTCAAACCCTTAAGGGGCTTACAGGACCTAAACACACAAAACGCAAGTTCTAGAAACAATTCAAAGTTATAGAGATAGAAGATATTGACTACAGTAAACAAAATCAGAAAAATACATGATATTCTTCAGGATATATGCTAGGTAGATAGTATGTTGAAGACATAATACAACTAATTTGATACGATAGAAAAAAACATGAAGATACCTTCGAAAACTTGCTTTTTACAATAAAAACCACACTAATACATTCTGTTTTTTTGTCAGATTATTCTATAAGCAACATACTTAACGACTAGTGTTTTAATTTTTTAGTCCAAACAATAGATTTTTTATAAATAGATAATTGCTTCATATACAATAAATTACTCTTTACTCTTTATTTTCTGACAACCTCTACAGTAAAAAAACATATTCGAAAGTCTCGCCCAGTAACCGATCGGTACAGTCTACACGAAAAGTGTATTTGGTGCAGTGAGCGTGCATTGTCACCGCCCGCACGTACCGACTCATCGGTTCGCTAGCCGGCACTGCCCAGATGTATTGGTAACCTAACAGGATGTCTCGCAAATAGAATGCGGGTTGCATACTGAATACCAACATTGAACCGGCAAACTGAACGCGGAATTACCTAGCTTAAACGGAACATTTTAATAATGGGATTCTGTTACAGACTGTACCTTATTGAACTTGGTAATGGAAACTTATAGAAATTCTGTTTAGATATTATAATAGAATATTTTACATAAATTGATAAAGAGTAAATAGGAGTAAACGGAAGAATCACTTAAAGTTATTTTCTTCAAGGTTTGCTAGGATCACGAGTTTTCATAGTAGGAAAGATAGGAAAATAGTAATGTGCCTTACCTCATCATTTTCGTGATAAACAAGATGTACTTAAATACTAAATACGTAGATATTTTAAACTAAACTAAACTTTAACTAAATTAAACTTTTGGTAAATTACAATAATTTTTAGAAACCATGTAGGTACAAACTTTATGTTCAATGTAGGCCCGTTAGTATTCAAGCTAATTGAAGCACAAGGCAGCCTTGATCATCATCATCTGCCTAGGCTTTTCCCAACTATGTTGCGGTCGGCTTCCAGTCTAACCGGATGCAGCTGAATACTAGTATTTACAAGGCAGCCTTGATAACCATATTAAAATCGAAAGAGCCTCAAATCCTCTATGAACACCATCTACGTACTAATACAGAAACCACCTCGTGCATGGCAAATTGAAAGTTACGCAGAATACCCGGAGAGAGCACGCATAGCTTCGCGTTAAACAAAGTTGTAAATAACATTTATTCACTTGCGCCGCGCTGAATTACCTGCGTAATTCCTAATCACCGATATTACGTGCAGTGCCCGGACAAAGGAAAATGTTTGCGGCTTCGTTTAATGCATCAGCGGCACACTCGCACAGGTGCGACGGAATTAATTTCGGTAACATTACGGAATACGTGTGCTAGCGTTTTGACCCTAACAAACTAAAAACTAACCTAACCCAGGATTTTGTAATATCTTGATTTAAAAGAGTGTCCATGGAGTTTCTTGCCCGTTCTTCTCCATAGAGATCTACGTTTTGGAATGGGCAACTAGCTTCAACTGACAGACTATTTAATTTTGACAATTCAAAAGTGCCTGTACAAGGTTTAATTGAAATAAATGCTTTGAGTTTGAGTTTGAAAGACATTAATACAATTTAAAATGTTTGTCATGTTTTATTCATAGGACAGTGTAAGGTCAAGTTTTTAAGACCGTACCCATACATAGGTGAGAGCAGTCTTGGGCCGCGGCTCCGCGATGAGCCGGCTCGTCCCCGGGCGGTCATTTCGACCCCGCATCCGAAAATTGTCACCTCGCTCCCGTCTTCATTTGCAACAAATATAGAACCCGAGGCTATGCAATAAATTGCTGAATTTACTTTGCCTCCTTTTCCTCAGACGTGCTATTTTTCAAGCTCTTTGTTACGATACAAAAAAGGACACTTAGCATCAATTCTTTTCTCGGAATTGCGTTTATAGGGACGCTGCAGAAGTAATAACGTAGATTCTATTTGTATCCCCGGATTATTTTAGCTCCTGGTACGTTTGGAAGTCAAATATTTACTATTAATGCGTCCTATAATAAAGTTGTTATAAAACCCCTCTGTTTCCGTCGGGGGTCAAAAATTTAATGAAGTTTAATGTACTTACCAAAAAGATTGTTTATGAGTAAAAATAAAACATGTCAACATAAAGTGAGCGTAAAGCAAGTCCGCGTGCAGATTGACGCGTGACATGCGCCTTAAGTGCTTTCGTATTATATCGTAATATATATTTTATTTTTTCGCTATCAGTCATGTCTTGAATTAAACCTTTCATTTTACCATTGCCTCATAAACTTAATACATTAGGGACCAAATAAAATATTTACGGCCAGTTTCTTCATCAATAGTAACAGCCAGAGTAACGTCACAAAAGTCAAAGTAATGGCTAAATTTGTTTCTTCACTATTTTAGCTGTTACCTACTTGAATAAAGAAAAACATTTGCCGTAGTAGGTATTAGTAAAGGTCAAGTAAAAGTCAATATTTGGATTAATTACTTTAGTTGTTGATGAAGAAACTGGTGTATAAAAATAAGTACATTACGACTCATAAAGTTTTATAGTATGTTCTTATCACTAACGTAAAATTTTATGATAAAAGCGTAAAATTTTATGATAAAAATTTTGCAAACACAAATGATGTTATTTATCATGAAATAGGCTGTTATTTGCTTGCAAGTACCTAAATAATGGGTGGACCGGTAAAAGGACTTTTATCAAACCAAGGGTCGTACTAAATCGAAGTGTCAGCGACAGAGCCCTTGTACTTGACAATAAAGGGGAATATACAGTCTCTTTGTTTTGTCCTACAGAAGGTATACCACAGAAAAAGTTTTAATTGTAAAAAAATATCGGTAAGCTGTCACCAACTAAATGTATGTAACTACTTAGGTACTAGCAATAGTGTAAAACTTGGTTTTACACTATTGCTAGATACTAATAGTATACAATTTTTTTGGGATGTTGTTAGGATAGATATCCTAACAACATCCCACAAAAATTGTATAATGCAATTTTATGCGACTTACGATGTTTTATATAACTGGCCTAGCTTTAAGTACTCTGGGCACAACATTGATCAAATATTTTCAAAATTCGTCTCAAACTTCTTAATTACTTTCACATTCAAACCGTGACGCAAAAATATTGGAAAATAGTTGTTTATTAAAAAAAGCTTTTCACTGAAAATCTAAATTACATTCCCAGACAAAGGAACGCTGACTATTGCTAATTAAAGGCTAGATAATTAAGAATAACCCAACTCAGCTTTAACCGTAGTCGTAACTAATAATTTAGAATTCAGATATCAGTAATAAATCAAGTCAATAAATTTCTGTCTACTGAAACGCCTCTGTCGAAAATTTTTCAGAGAACACATTGTTTCCCTTTGGAGCGGAAACCTAAAAACTGTAATAGTAGAATAATTTAAGTTGGATCGAGTTGGCACTGTTCCAATTGTTAAACTACCTATAATTATGTATGTTAATACGTGCGAGGTGGTTCAGATACCGTCTAACGACTTCCTTTGATAAAAATAAAGTTGCGTTGAAATTTTAGTTCCGTAGCTGCAAGTTTATTGCCGAATTGCGTGCAAAGTCTTGCAATCAAGGATTTGCCATCGCCCTTTATATAGACATTGATTTAATTTACATAGGAATGTGATGGAGATGATAATAACGATCTAGATGTTGTCAGTTGTAATGGATACGTATCAATTTACTTGTTCTAGCGAGTCTTGCCGTAATATAACAGTTAGTTTTTTAATTACCGTTTCCAGAATCAAGTGAAACTCGATTCTGGAAACTTTTACTGGACTTTTTAGGGTTCTGTACGTCCGAATAAAAAAACGGAACCCTTATAGAATCACTCTTGTGTCTGTCTGTCCGTCTGTCTCTCGTGTCGAATCCTAGGTACCTACTGAATTTATTTTATTTATTTATTAAGCTACAGACGCCAGCACATCAAGCTAACCGAAACTGTCAAATTTTCCCAATCAACTTTGAACCTTATTCTTTGGCGATAAAGTAGAAAACCTATTAAAGAAATTTGATAGATTGTAGTAGCTTGATGTGCTGGCGTCTGTACACCAACAGAACCAATTAACTTGCAATTTGGTACTCATATGAATTTTTGAGAACCAAATACGGAAGTGTAACTTAAATAAATGAATTTTGAATACGGAAGTCACTTTTAGGGCCAAATTACAAAATAAAAAAAAACGCCGTGAAAACCATTCCGTATGACATATTAAGTGAAAAGGCTTGTTGTGAATCTCAATTAATATAGTTTCTTACAGTAAAAAAAAAAAATTAAAGTTATCTATAATATAAAAATGAATCGCTGAATATGTTGCTAAGCGCAAATCTCGAGAACAGCTGAACCGATTTCGCTAATTTTTTTTTATAATATTCCTTGAAGTACGCGAATGGTTCTTACGCAGAGAAAAATTTAAAATATCTATGGGGGTAGGGTAGAAGTAGGGTAGGAGTAGGGTAGGAGTAGTGTAGGAGTAGGGTAGGAGTTGGGTAGGAGTAGGGTAGGAGTAGTGTAGGAGTAGGGTAGGAGTAGGGTAGGAGTAGGGTAGGAGTATGGTAGGAGTAGTGTAGGAGTAAGTTAGGAGTAGGTTAGAAGTAGGGTAGGAGTAGGGTAGTAGTAGGGTAGGAGTAGTGTAGGAGTAGGGTAGGAGTAGGGAAGGAGTAGTGTAGGAGTAGGGTAGGAGTAGTGTAGGAGTAGGGTAGGGGTAGGGTAGGGTAAGGGGTAGGACACCACGCAAACGAAAAGCAAAGCAACGTTTGCCGGGTCAGCTAGTTTTAGATAAAAATAGATGAAAATTGACCTTCCCCTAGTATCCGAAACTGATGAAAATTTTGAAAAAAAAAACCGAAATAAGTTCCTTACTTACAGATTACAGGAAAATCTATAAGAAGTACAGAACCCTCTCCACAACTCGCAATTGAATGGTTTTTTTGGCTACTTACGCAATAGGTGTAAATAAACATTATCCTTTAAACTTGCAAAAGAGCAAACCACTATAGATTCCGTAAAAAATAATAACTACAATAAGATTTTCCTTCTATTTGAAACACTAAATGATTTACAGATTTTTTTTTTTTTTTTACCGAAAGCTCTCACCAATCCCATATTATTGTTTTGTAATCATGAAAACGCTTTCAATTAAGAAAAATACTTTTAACAAAACTCAGCGAGCAGCCCAAAGCGATTACATTAAAACATTTCGATTGGGATTACGGAAGCTTGATTTCCTTTTGCAAAATCTCGATTAATGCAAAAAGCTGTGTGTAAAAGGTGTGTTCTGGCTCTACAGTGGATCATTAACAAAGATTTTGCGCCGTCGACCTCAGTTACACTGTTTCATATTTGATGTTGTTTACTCTCTTTTACAAGCAGACAATGTGGTAATTTGTTAAAGGATAATATTTGAGCTCGTTTATGAGAGCGTGATGTGGCCGTATTTGTTTGTTACTCTGCACCAACAATACGAGGCTGTCATCTGTCAAGCTCAACCGGCGACAATATGTACAAACGGACGACGAATAAATTGCCCATCATTTATATTGATGAGTGACGTCGGCGTTATTTAAATATATTGTATAAATAAATACAACAATGTTAGTGTAGCCAATGTTTGGGTTTTCACTGTTGTTTTCACAATAGCTACGCACTTTGTTAAAAAAGTTGCAAGCTCTGATATTGAAATACCAGGAGCGCAGATAAAGCCATGTTGATTGGAGTACCTACCTATACAAACGCAATGCAGTTTTCACATGGAGTCTGGGAGAAAAGAAGTTTATTTTTGTCAGGATACCAATTGACTTGCATTATTTTTCCAGTAGTCCGGATGACATGGTTCGCCACATTCATTCAATTTTAGCAAACAAAGAATGAGGTCGGAACTTTTAATATTGTTTATTTCCGCGATTTTGTAAATTATTCATCATTAATTCTTGTTTCCTTGAAACGGATCCCTTTCAAGGAAACAAGAATTAATGATGAATAATTTACAAAATCATTGAAAAGTCTGAAGTTTCCTGACGCACAGCTTGCGTATTGCTACTTTTGCGATTGCTTATCACAATACTAGTAGTACTTTATATGGTGTACATAATAAAGAGTATTCTATCTATCTATCTAATAGGGTACAGTACCCACCTTTAAATATATTTTTATAATATCTCAAGAACTTTACAGTAGAGTCTCCTAAGACCGTTTTCTTGTAGCTACAACGTTAAAAGTGCCCCTTACTATCCCGTCTCAAAAATCCACCCTTTATAAAAATGGCTATGTTATAGTCAACTTTCAACAAAGCAGATAGCTTCCCGGTTGGGCGACTGCTTCGCAAACATGTGGTTGTAAATTCGATTCCCAATTTGTGATAGTTCCGTAGAACGTACACAGTAAAACATGAAGTTTAGGCGTCTTCTGTCATCCATGGTTATAATAAAAATCAATATCTATGGTTAGGTGACCATTGATGAGAAATCCCGTATGTTTACAATCTAATGTTATATTACTTTAGTGATAGCCGTCCGTCAGGAATAATCTGTAAGAATGCATCAGTCAGTGCATCAGTGTTGTACCAAGGTATATGCAGGAACGCACTTTTCGAACGTCAAAATTACAAAAGACATGAGTCCCCAAAACCGCCCGCCCTTCACCACTGCCTAGTGTTTTCGCTGGGGAGAAGAAGTGGCGCAACAAACTCCCCAGCAGCACAGCTGTCTGTTCAGTTAGAAAGTACTTGAATGTATACAATACAAGCTAAGCAAAGTAATTAACATTACAGGACACAGAACATTAAATTGATTTATTTGCCATATGTTAGCTAGCCACGCCAATATACCAACAAATACAATAAAATCTATACGTACTCAAGCAAAAGAAAAAATAAAATCTACATTAAAAATGTAAACAAAAAAAACTTACTACCTAAATAAAAGCCTCCAGGTGGTATAAAGGGCGTGACAGCTTACATATTTATGCAATGCTAGGTTCTGTTCACATAGCTGTCACTTGAAGTCACAAAATGTTAAACCGACCTCAGGATGAGCTGCTTCTCTCACGGATAACTGCACGTCCCTCGCTCACGCGTCATCAGTCCTGCCTCTTGTATATTAAGGCAGTTGAGACCAAAACTTCAAACACTGGGAGGTTTTATAAAAAGTTGCGGCTGTTATTTTAGTATATTGTGCTGCCTTACGACTTCCACGCGACCGAAGTCGAGGGTAGAGGCTAGTTCAAAATAAAAATTTGACGATTATGCTAAAATTGCAGTAACGTTCATGTCTACTATTGTAATGTACATTCTACGATCTTTATTGTAGCTGACCGCAAAAAATTCAAACACCCAGAGAAAGAGTGCGGGTGGTCAGTGGTCAGCCATTGTGCTTGGCCAGACTGGCAGCGTGGGGCGGGGAGCGGCGCGGGTGCGGAAACGCGCGTGATTTGCCTGTCCGCAGTGGAGTGCGGCTTCGTTCTGAGTGTTGTCGTGTGCAGTGTTTGTCAAAATATATGGATGAAGAAGACTTTTACTAGAAAAAAGCTCGAACTAGTTTGAGAACCCCAGTCCCCGGCGCGGGCCGCACGCACCCTCACTGCGGCCGCTTGTATGAACGAGCTATGACGTGAGTTGCCCGCGCGCCCCCCGCGCTAAGCAGCCCGCGCCGCTCACCGCGCTCGCGTGCCCATTATGGAAGCTCAAATGAAGTTCTTATGTTTGAGTACACCGCGCCGCGCCCGCCCTACGCTCGGGTTTGCAATCTGGCCAAGCACTTTACGTTATACAGCCATTATGCAGCATTGTGTAGGTATCTATAGAGTTCCTTAACACTCAGATTACGCCATAACAAATTGTAATTAAAACTTAAACTGCGACCACAAAACTTTCCATTAATGAGGACTTCGCTATTCTATCTACACACATTGTCATGTCGGTTGGTAATGTCGGTATTATTGTCTGGCCTAAGTAATTATAAAACTTAGCGTGTGTACCGAAATCGTACAGCATTATTGCTTTGGAATTTAACTAATAATGGAGCTTGTAAACAATAGGCTTGAATGTATTTATGTTTAACGTATATTCCACTTGAGATCACGATTTGCTATCATATTGTAAGGAGAACATGAATCCGGAATACTTATTATTATTACCTTGTTAACCAAAAATCTCTTGGTAGCAGTAATTAATATTTCTTAGTATTTCGATTAAATCTATGACATACAAAATTATTTAAAGTTAATCTACTGTTTCATATTAGAGGATTTCATATTCTCACGCACGCGCGCTCTGTACAACTCGGCATCGTCTGTAAAAAACAAGCAAAGAAGATGTAGTTTTCATTAACTGAAAAGCCTTCAATCTCATTATGGTGGCTGCCAAACAAAGAATTCGCGGAAACGCGCACCGCCATGTTTGCGCACGGAGTGATGCTAAAACGCATTTCGCTCTGATTAATTTAGAACAGCAAAATTTTCTAATGTTGTCCGAAGACTTTCTTGTTTCGTCGAAAAGAAAAAATAAAGCAGATTAATCGCGGAACCCTTATTAACAAAGCAATTGTTACTGGGGCTTAATTTTGAAAACCAACAATGGAAAATAAAAATGGAGTGGAGTGCGCTGCGTCCTCTCGTCCTAATGAATGAGGAGTAATTTCAGTTTAAATAAAAGAGAGAACAATAAAATACCCATTTTAAAAACAGTACGATGAGCAAATTGCCGCGGCATCCAATTTATAGACAATGAGGGAGAACTGTTAACATTGCTATTCCCATTAAGAATAGCGAGCGCGGAACACTGTTACAGTTCGTGGTTCAGCTTTTATTTGACTTATAATAGCACACACTTAAACAAAGCAAATATGAAACGATGTTGCCACGTGTAAACAAATGAACTGTATGTTTAAATTCAGACTTTTGACAAAATAGAATGATTGAGAATTAATTTAGTCCATGCATTTGCATAAATTACCCAAAGCAATATTATGCTGTAAACTGTCAGCAGAGGAATACGTCACAGTGAGACAAATCCAATAGTCTCTGCGTCGTTATACATACATGAACATACTAAATGAGAAAAGGGGAGTTTTTTTCATTAAGTCCCTAAATTGCTACGAAATATTTCATTTCGATCGAATGATTGGCTCGGGCCCAACTGTGTGACTCGACGGATGCCGACAGACCTACGACATTCACTATCAGATGTTCGAGGTATACGCTATTTTTCTCCGTAAGAATACAAATGTCTTGCCAAATTGTCTACCGCCGAACTAGTCCAATTTAGAAAGCAATTTCGCAACCAATTCGTTTTGTAAGCGGATCAAGAGGCCAACCTTAAATATGGCCATTAAATCGTTTGCGCCGAACCCACATTCGTCTTTTTAATGCGAACTTCCAACGCTAACAAATAAGAAACTCTTATCGGCGCTAACTTATCACGTCCAAGGTACACGACTCACCTACCTATCCTATACTATTTTTATAAATAAGCAACAAATGACCAAGTAACTCCCACTTGCGCCCTAATTCGTCTGGTATTTCTTTATGCTGTTGTCGAGTAATATGTTTTTGTTGACATTATCTCTTTTCAGGGCAGTTTGTTTTAATTATTTTCTTCAAGTGTCTAAAATTAAACTAATTAAGTATAAGTACTTTGTTCAGTGACTTTTAGCCTTCTTATAAGGCCCATTGTAAGCGACCACGTTTCGACCACGCCCGAAGAATTGCCAAACTTAAGTGGCAGTGGGCAGGGCACATTGCTCGCAGAACAGATGCCGATGGGGCCGAAAGGTTCTGGATTTGCTACCGCGTACCGGAAGACGTAGCGTTGGAAGGCCTTCCACTAGGTGGTCCAAGAAGCACAGAACCGGTTGAAGTGGAGGTACTTGGGGAGGCCTATGTCCAGCAGTGGACGTCTTTTGGCTGAAGTGATGATGATGATGACTTTGTTCAGTATGTTTCGGACTTTAGCAGCTCTGTGTTTTTGTCTCCATTTTAAATTCAGAGAAAACACCTCTAAGTACAGTAAACTATAAAAGAAAACATCAATAAGTATGATAGTATAGTAACTAATTTTAATTTTGTATTTGATATAGGCATCTGCCCAAATTTAGTCAATAACTAGCTTCCGCCCGCGACTCCGTCCGCGCGGATGTCGGTCTTCGCGTGGATGGTTTATTTCTCCATTTTGAGTAACTCTGACAATGACATCTTATAAATATCTATTGGACCCAAATACGGCTAAGCCTATAATAATTAAGGAGATCCCTCTATTGAGCTACTGCTGTTGAGCTCGCGTTCTGTAGTAAGTATTTTTTTCATAGTAATTCCGACCTTGATAAGTAGCATGTAGCAGTAAATTTCTGACAATGACGAAAAGTTTGCAATAATAAAAAAGTGATCGTGACAATGCGACAGAAAGTTAATTGAGAGCTTCAGCATACACAACATTGTTAGTGAGCTCGTCCGGAATATGAACATGAAGATTTCTTGGACTGCTCACATGGAAAAAGCTACGTAAAGTTGCCCGTGGAAAAACAACTCGCGGTAAGATCTACGCCAGCAACTCCTAGGGTCTGACCTTGAGCCTTATTTATTGTCATGGCGTAACACAAAGCTACAGGAAACTGTATTCTCTTAAATTGAAATGGAAAATTATCCACTACGGGTAATGCAACGTGTGTTCGCGGTTCTACAGAACAACGTCTATGAATAAAACCGAAAAATAAGATTTTTTTTTCTACGTATTTTTCCAGGATAAAAAGTATCCTATTTTATGCCCAGGATAATAAGGTATAATTATACCAAGTTTCATCGAAATCGAACCGTTAGTTTTCACGTGATGCCTGCATATACAGACAGACAGACAGACAGACAGACAGACAGACAGACAAAAATTTTTTTAATCACATATTTGGGTTTGGTATCGATCCAGCAACACCCCCCGCTATTTATTTTTTCAATATTTTCAAGGTACAGAATTGACCCTTCTACAGATTTATTATATGTATAGATACAGAAATAAACAAAAAGAAATCCTTTTTATTTTAAAAACTTTCACTCACACGCACGGCTAATGTGTAAAATATCAATGTAAACAGTTGACAGGGCACTTTCAACTCGCCCCGACATGAAAGAGCTATGCGTGAAATGTTATGAATGGCATTTGTTGACGTGTACGTGGTCTAACGAGCGAAGTTCTGGCGTGATTGAATCCGTGGCCGTCCGATAGTCATCATACCCTTTCATTCAACACTGACCCTCGGATTTTCCCTACACATCCTGTAGCCCTCATATTTGATAAAATGGCTTAATTAAAACTTTGCATAGTTTCGGCCGGACGACGAATAGAGCCTGTTTCTACCGCAGCAGATAAGATCCTTTTAATTACGCAGGATTTGAGTTAATTAAGCCGAATGTGGTTTGGTATGATGTAGGTATAGGTCTGTCTCTGACCCCTGAATAGTGAAACACGTCTCAGCCTTTTCATCGAGAACTTTAATTACATAGAGAACACAGCTCGGTTTCAACGCGGGGAACGCGTATGAATGATTGATGAATGTAACAATTTAAAAAGTTGTTCGTCTATGTTGGCGTGCTTTAAAGTTATTCATTTCTTTATGTGCGCAAACGAGTTTCTTTCTTAACAGCGTGTGCATTTTTGACGTTATAAAAATAAATTATGACTGAAATTGGTAGCAAGTGTATATACGTAGTATATACGTAGAATGGCTACAGTTTTGATCGGTGGCGTGACCTAGTGTTGATATTTTCGCGTCAAAAAATAAACCACTTCCAAACCGAACCAAAAGCTGAAAAAATCTTTGATGGAACCTCCTCCCTCACTCAATATCGGTTAAAACGTTTTGGCAAAAAGAAAGTTACGTTAGAAATATGTGTCGTTTGAGAAAATCTCTTCACAGAATTGAATTTTGAAACTTAGAAGACTTGTCTTACTTTAATAAATCATGGAATTTTACTTTGAAGTCGACTATGAACCAATTTCTCAGTAGGCAAGGAAATTGTCTCCAAGACATTAATTTGTGATTAATCAAAAGATCCGTGACAATGGTGCATTCATTAGTTTAATTTTATAGTAGACTTTGAACAGTTACTTACATTAGTGACCTCATCTGAAATTAGGTCTCCTCGTCATCTGCCGTGTCTTTTTGTTGGGGTTGTTTTCCTGTCTAACCGGATGCATCTGAATACCAGTATTTTACATGGAGCGACTGCCTATCTGACCTCTACCTCTACCTCTCTCCTCTATCTTTTTGTAGAAGAGGTCTTACTAAGGTAAGACTGTATGTCAGATTTTTGGGCTTCTGACTACCTGTAATGACTGTCAAAGATTTACGAATGACAGCCGGGATCAACCGGCTTAGCGTGCTTTCTGAGACACGCAGGGGTCTCAGTATGTGAAGATGACCATCTTGGTGTATTCATGATCGGTTGGCCCGTGGAGGGGTGACCACCCCTCCACGGGCCAACCGCGGCAAGCGTAGCTTAACCTGATCGATCGACCAATGCGGGTATTATTACTTAGCCTACCATCCAACAAAATTCATGGTTCGCCAATCTAGAAGCTAGTCTTCTTCATAAATCAATTATGTTGGCTTCTTACAATTCCAACTCGACCATACTTAAGCAAACAAACCCCCGTATGCTAAACCAATGTGATTACTGAGCAATACGCACGATTCCGTATTCGGCACATAGTTGACATTGTACGCTGAGAACGATCGAAGTTTGATTCGATAGCAGAGGCAAGCGAGCCGCGCAAGCAGTAAGGTAGCCATCGCACGTTGGTAAAGCAAACTCGCGGGACGTGAGGTACATAAACTTGTAGATCAAGCCAGAACCCTCCCAGGACATATTGGTCACGTATTTTCACCAACTGCTTTTATTATCTCTCCGTCGTCGCTTTTAATTTTCTGCCAAAGTTAATCGCCGCTAAGCCGACTAACTGCCGTATTCTTCGTAGTTGGTTTTATGTCTCGCTTAATGACTCGATGTTTCGAACTTCTGAGCGTCAAACTTTATAAAAGGAATTATCAGGAATTCGTGAGTAGGTACGCTTACTGCTGTTATGTTTTTGTAATTGGAAAATATTACGGTCAAAGTTAACTTTTGCGATAAAAATAGGCACCTCCATTTATTTTCCATTTCAGTAGCATTTTCTACGAAAAATTTATACAAATCTGTGCTGTCCAAGTGAGCAAAATATTTGTTTCGAATTATATTAACTATTAAGTTTCAATAATGTTATACGTAACATCTGTTACTATGATTTTATACTGTCACAGAACTAAACAAATACAAACTACAAGAAATTTTCTTACAAGAGAGTATCTAGTATTTTTACTTTGTTTTTGGGAAGTCCATTATAACTTTTGCCTTTACTAATTCTCACCAAATTCAAGTAGCGAAGTAATAACGTAAAGGGTGTGTTAGGGCGGTTCCTATGAGAATAACCGAAACTATTCCCACTTCCCGGCAGATGGCGCTGCTCTCCGAATAAATATTTAATTTCTAATACGGTGTTAAAAAATGGGGTTACATTTGTTTACAAAGTATGCTATGACTCTTGGGGAACATGTTATGCTTGTTGCCTCTTGCCGTCTGTTGTGTTTTTGCCGTGTGCAAATGGAAGGAGCAGTAAATACCGTTCAAGTATCTGTACTTGGAGAAATAAGCTTCTCTGCCCGCCATGGAATTTTTGTCGGCTCGTGTTACCTTTCGATTTAAATAAAATATAAAATGTGGTCGGGGTGGGTCAAGTTCTTGAAAAGGTTTCCATTGGGGGTTTAAAACTTTTATATGTTTGCCAAACATTTCACAACTTTTTTTTTCTTTTTGCAAATTTCACAACTTAACGTGCCCATGTCGGGGCCTCTCGTAGACAGAGTAATCTATAGACTCATGGTATCCATGTCACCGAAAGGGACAAAAAATCCGGCAATCTTCATCATATTATCATTTTTACAGCTTATTACACTGCACCTTACCATTTTCACAGTTGCGGAAATGTACTATTATTGAATTATGCACGAAAAAGATCTTATTTTCCGTTTAATCGCGGTGTATTATTTTATTATTCCTTCATAAACGTCAAACTTGTTGTGCACATTAATGTGCTTAGCCGACACGCAGTAAGGAACACAAATATTTTTACTCTGTCTCTTTTCTTTGCTAGTGACGTTAATGTATTTCTCTTTTTCATGTGCGAATGAAAAAGAAGATACGCAGTAGTCTATAGTTTACTCTGTCTACGGGGCCTCTTGACCAAGCTCCAATCATAAGTGTCAATCTATCCGGCTGGCACGTTAGTCCGCCACAGAGGTCTGTTGGGATAGAGTTCGTACACCGCTATAGAAATTAACATGTATAAGGTACAAGGTGGGCAACTTGGAGGTATACAACTTTTTTTTATGACAGATGTTTCATGAAAATTATTATGTGTAGATACGGCAAATTTGTTACGGAGCGTTTTACGACTGAACAACGTGTTTTAATTATTGAAACGTTCTACTCAACCCAATCACGTATTGAACAGTTTGGTGTGGAATATGGTCGGGAGGAGTAATTGGGCTTTATTTCTTTGAAGATGCTGTGGGCGATGCTGTTACAGTGAATGGAGATCGGTACCGTGAGATGATAAACAATTTTTTCATACATCAAGCGAGTCAGTTGGAGTTAAGAAACATGTGGTTCCAACAAGACGGGGCCCCATGCTATTCGGCACGGGCCACAATCGAGACATTGAAAAGAACGTTTCCGGGTCGATTAATTACGAGAAACGGTGACATTGATTGGCCCCCAAGATCCCCGGATTTAACAGCTCCTGACTTTTTTCTGTGGGGCTATCTAAAGGGAAGTGTCTATGCTAAAAGGCCAATGAACCTTCGACAATTAAAACAAAATATCCGAGACACAGTTATTGAGATACCGCAGGAAATGTGTGAAAATGTCATGAAAAACGCAATGAAAAGGGTTCACATCTGCCATGCTGCTAGAGGTGGTTTGTCTGAAATTATTTTCCATACTTAATTGCCGGCCCTAAATACTATATAATTTTTTTTTTTTTATATTTCATAGAATTAAATTTTAAAAATAACGTGTAAGTATCCTACCTATTAATTGCTCACCCGTATTGTAACTAAATATAATATCTGACTTCCAAAGTCGAAAAGTCGTGATAGGTTTAAATATTTATAGACATACTTATAAGTAGGTATCTACCTATACCTAAAAATACTCTTAAACTTTTCACGATTTCACTTTTTTTATCACAACGTTGGTCCAGTAGATAAATTACAAATAAAAAAAACATCCCGACCACGTCTACTTAGTTCCAAATAAACATGTTTTCGTCCACATTTCTACGTTATCCTAAGTTTGTGAGAGATAAAGATAACGCTTATTTGTGAAAGTCGTTCGTCTTACTATCTACTTGGCTAGCCGCTTATCTATATTTTCTAATATAATTATAACATTCAGAACAATGATAATACCATTTTAATAGTTCCTACTATTACTTAGGTATCCTTACCTAAGTTTTTCATAATATTATCGGTAACATTCATATTCGTAATCTTACTTAGGTAAAATCTTCTTTGCAAAAGGCATAATAGTACCTAAATCTGAGATCAAAAATGGACATTGGAGCTATCTTATTGTTAATGACGATGTCTTCCAGACAACCTCTAGATTGACAAGGCAATACGCAGACACAAAATGTCAATACCCCAATTTGCATATTACAGACCGACATATTTTCTTGTCAAAACTGAATATCTATGCGTCAGTGAAGTGTTTGTTTGTAATGGTCAAAACAACAGCTTTTTACTAAAAGCGTATTATAAAAGTAGGTACATACGGAACTTATAAAAAAAATTGTTGTCTCTCAGACAACTGTCTGTCTTTCTGTTTGTTTCGGCTGGATTGACTTTGATGAAATTTGGTACGGGGATACTTTGAATCCTTAGGAGGGACATAGGCTATTTTTAACCGACTTCAAAAAAAGGAGGAGGTTTCTCAATTCGACCGTATATATATATTTTTTTTTTATGTGTATTCGCGGATAACTTCGTCGTTTATGAACCGATTTTGATTATTCTTTTTTTGTTGGAAAGGATATATGCCAAGGGTGGTCCCATGATAAGGAAACCAGGATCTGATAATGGCATCCCAGTGAAATCGAGGGGAACTTTCGAAAATCGTAGGAGCGACTAGTGCGTTTGTTAATTTTTTCATTAAGTATTTTAAAGCACTACAATTTGATGAAGGCCTGGAGTCGATCTGATGATGGAGCCGAAAGACAGTTAAGGGAATTCCTCAACAGTTTACAGTAGCTACCTTGTGTATATTCACCGATTACTCGAAGACGGCTGGACCTATTCCAAAAGTTCTTTTTTTATTTGAAAGGGTATACTCTCGAGGTGGTCCCATTATCATCAAGTTGGCATCTGATGAGAGGATTCCATGGAAATCGAGGGAAACCCTCAAATTTTATAGGCAAAGGTACAGCGATTTGGATATTTTTTAAAGTAACTTGAGCATTTGCTCTCGGAAATCATCACTTGGTAAAGTGGAGCTGATGATGAAGATCACAGATGGCCATCGGAACTACTCACTGACAAATATTTCACGGGTTGCGATTCGATTACTTTAATATGGTTGCTAAGCAATTTATGCTCGTCACAATGCGTATTGCGAGTGATTGTTGAGGATCTCCTGGTTCTTACCGGGAGAACTCCTCAACAATTAACGTCTCAGCATCGGGAAAAGCAAAATTTTGTAAAAGGTGATGAACAGTTGGCATTAGGCTATTGTAACTTAGATAAATTACAAACTGACCCACTAAAAAGTGAAAAATAAAAACATTTTTACAAAAAAAAAAAACAACCGAATTCCAAAAAAAAAACACTAAAAAACAAAATTGAAAAATAACTTTAATTTCGGAAGTCGGTGTCAATAAACGAAAACGCGGAACCGAAGACACCGACTTCCGAAATTAAAGTTATTTTTCAATTTGTAGTGTTTTTTTTGGAAGTCGGTTGTTTTTTTTTTTGTAAAAATGTTATTTTATAAACATAACACGCGGGCGAAACCACGGGCGGACGCTGGTGCTGTATAAAAGGTCCATTATTAACGTGACCCTGAACGCGTCATCTGTTTGATCGCAAAATTATGAAAATTATTATGAAACAATATTACACAACATTAACAATAAATTAATTAGCTGATTCAACCAGCTAGTATAAACAATTAACATAATAATAACATATAACTAGTACCTAACTATGTATTTCCGTGTCGTTACAGCTATACGAAAATAATTAATTGGTTTGAATTGTAAAAATGGAATTTTATAGGAACATACGAGTAAGTGTGTCAAAAAACTCACACACGTATGTTTAACGAAAGCTTTAGCATGTAAACGTCGCTGAGACTTAGATAATACTTTAATATGTTTGCTGTTCGAATTTATCAGGCATTGTTTTGAGAAACGAAATGAGCTTAATACACTGGATTATGTTCTAATAATATTCATACTTGAGCTGCAAAATCAATCCGCTTATTATTCTGCTCTGGAAAACTTTATTTAATTTTAACTTAATTTTTCGTTCTGCGTCAAAAACAATTACCCGCATAAAAACTTTTGATCAAACCACGAAGACAGTAATCTAATTACGAATAAATTGATAGATAAACTCATTTTCAGCCTTTGTTTTCGATCTCAAACCATTTTAAGCTCAACTTTAATGTACTTGTTCTTAGTAATTTTGACGTTCTTTGAAAGCGTTATTAGACTCCAACTTATGCGTCTATGACCTTAACACCTAAGGTCGCACGACACACGACTAATAAATTTAATGTAAAATATTCCCCGCTGAGACATTATACACAGTCATTTGTGTCACACTTGTGTACGTGTATGAATAGAAATAGAAAAAAACTCACCTCGCAGCTTTGTCCCCTGTGAATAAACGGGATTAATAATTATTATTGTGACAGTCGAGTGCTTCGTGTCACAACCAGAGCAATACAACTCCTTGCTTTTCCACTTGATTACTTTCGAACAATGGTCTGAACAAACAATAATATAACCTCGGATACCATTGTTAAAGAGAAATAATTTCAGTATCCAGCAGTCCCGTTGTCCGCAGCTGTACGATGTCATTCGGATTTTTCCTTCCATTAGCAGCATTTTTAATGCTTCGCTGAAAACAAGAAATGAATTCGCTCGGTGTCCCAATTTTTTGTACGTATAATAATTGCCCTATTCGATATCCGGGACGATGGCAACGCAAGCAGAAAAAACATCAAATAAACTGTACTACTGTAGCTCTCATAAAATATATTTATTGTTTTCACAACAAGAGATGATGATCCCTGTAACAATCCAAATAATGCTTAATTTCGTACGTGTATAGTAAACTAATTAAAATTAAATAAACGCCACAACTACGTTGAAACACGTGTTCGAACGAGACGACGTAAATGGCCATCGTAACATGTTCAGGGTTGTAAAATTGTACCATAAAATAAATTTAATATAAATCCAGAGTAGAGGCGACACATAAAATTGGAGTAAATCACCGAAAGTCAGGCGCTGGAGACGTTTACAGCCTCCGAGGCTGTTAGTTCAGGAAGTGTGCCGGGATCGCGGGTACCACTCAAAGCGCGCAATAACCAGATATTTATGTCGCAACTGCACTTAACGAGTATATCTTACTGTTTTCGTATTTTTAACACCCGTGTTTAACTTTAATAGTTTCGTTTTCAATAGTGCAGTGTGCACATTGTAATTTAGTTAAGCTAATTCCAAACGAGTAGCCTTGCTATTTGCATTCGCTCGTGAAGCGTATAACTTTACAAACGGTTTAGCTCATATCTCTGTATAATTGAATGGACTTCATCAGTCAGAAATCTCATTAAATTGCTGAATTTAATGCCGAACGTTACGTAGGTATATTTGATAATATTTCAATTATAAATGCAGATATAGATATAAAAGTCCGTAAAACAAAACTACAATAAAGTTTACTGTTGCAAATGGTGGCTATAAATTTTTCATCTAACTTTACACACGTATATAACTGTTATGAAATACGAATTTTATCGTGTTTTATTTTTATTACAACGCGTGTCAAACTCGTAAATGATGCGAAAAGCGGTTTTGCTTGCATAAGTTTACTGTAGAGTTCATCGTACAATTTATTTCCCACGTGCAATTTGCAGTACAATCCGTAGGTCCCGTCATAATGAAAGAGCATGAAAATTAAAATAAATGAGTTATTAAGTTAAAAAAAATATAGTTTTAATATCGAGTCTTTAACGTACTTAATGCGATGCAATTTGACCTACAAAAGACCTGCAAAATTACATTAGAATACGGCCATCAGAACGTTAAAAAAAATCAAAAAACCCGACTGCGGTAAAAAACTTAAGTTAAAAGAAACTGAAAAGCTAAAAATAAAAAAAGTAATTTAAAAAATAAAAAAACCCGACTGCGAAACTGAAAAGCTACAAACAAGCCCATTTTAAATTAAATAAAAGTGGGAAGCAGGCGGGACCCACTTGAATTTGAAAATATGATAAAAATGGTATGGGTCCCGCCTGCTTCCAACTTTTATTTAATTTAAAATGGGCTTGTTTGTAGCTTTTCAGTTTCGCAGTCGGGTTTTTTTATTTTTTAAATTACTTTTTTTATTTCCAGCTTTTTAGTTTACAAAATGTGAAAGATTTCGCAAACGATTTAGTTCTTGGTACTTGTTTTTTACGATTTGTCACTTCGAATTACTTTTAACCATATTAGTTATATATATTTTTGTAATCACCTTTTAAAACCCTTTATTTTGATACCCCACTCGATAGGTTTCAAGAAAAAAAAAATTTTTTTTTGAAGACATATTGCGCCAAAAATCGGCCATTTTAATTTTTTTTTCAATTTTGATATACCCAGTGTCACTCTCACAATTAAGACGAATCTAACGACACCTCTCAAGCTGAAATCGATCAAGCCGTTTAGGCTACAGAGCGTGCCAAAGAAATATACATACATACATACATACATACATACACTCGAAAAACATAACCCTCCTTCTGACGCAGTCGGGTAACAAGCCCATTTTAAATTAAATAAAAGTTGGAAGCAGGCGGGACCCACATCATTTTTATTGTATTTTCAAATTCAAATGGGTCCCGCCTGCTTCCAACTTTTATTTAATTTAAAATGGGCTTGTTTTTAGCTTTTCAGTTTCTTTTAACTTAAGTTTTTTACCGCAGTCGGGTTTTTTGATTTTTTTAAATAACTTTTTTATTTCCAGCTTTTTAGTTTACAAATTTGAAAGATTTCGCAGACGATTTAGTTCTTGGTAGGTGTTTTTTTGCGATTTGTCACTTCGAATTGCTTTTAAGTATATATGTTGTATATATTTTTGTAATCACCTTTTAAAACTCTTTATTTTGATACCCCACTCGATAGGTTTTGAAAAAAATAATTAAAAAAATATATTTAATATGGCGTCCAGTAGTCGCCATATTGAATTTTCACTAACGTCATGTCTTTAGTGACACTCGCCGGACTAAGAGGAATCGATTTACGTGTGAATCATAAAAATCGGCCCAGGCGTTTGGTCTGTATAGTGCTTCAAAGGAACATATAAACATACATACATACATACATACATACATAGGCTGATGAACACATTACCACTCCTTTGCGTCGCGCAGTCGGGTAAAAAGTAGGTTCTATCCCTCTCATTTACAAGTGTCATCAAACATATCTACTACTAGCAGTGCCCCGCGGTTTCACCCGCATAAGTTTCGGTCCCGTGGGAATATCGGGACAAAAACTATCCTATGTCCTCTCCCGGGACTCAAACAAACTCTATACCAAATTCCATATAAATCTGTTCAAGGGTTTACGCGTGATTGAGTAACAAACATCCAAACATCTTCACAAACTTTCACATTTATAATATTAGTAGGATATATACTATATAATACTATTAAAGGTGTAATAACTAAGAACACAGAACTCCATCTTCGTACGATAAATTCTGTGAAAAGGAAAAAATGTAAAGAGTGCCAAATACTTATCTTAAAGTCTAACAAGGTTAAGGAAATGTGAGTATCCAACATCAGTTTATTAAGAACAACGTACGGAGTAAGTATGTGCTTAGGTGCCGACGCATCAACGGAAACATGTAAGAAAAATAAATCGAATGATGATTGTCATGTCTACCTAAACGTAAATTCTTTCATTCACTGACAGACAACGCACAGTCTAAATGCTGCGACTTGAAATTTAGAAGCTTGAAATTCTGCACAAGAATTCCTTAGGTCTTTACCTATGAAATTGCCGGTTTGTATGAAAAAATTTAAACGATTTTTTTTCATGTATTTTTTATTTGTATTAATCGAAGTAATCACCCATGCAATCAATGCATCTTTGCCAACGCAGTGGCAGTTTATTGATGCCCTTCTTAAAGAAATCAGCTGGACGGGAGGCAACAAATTCTTCAAAGGCATTTTGTACTGCCTCTCGGGTATTGAATTTTTTTCCCGCCAAGAAGTTATCCAAATTCTGGAAAAAGTAGCAGTCTGTAGGCGCAAGGTTTGGTGAGTAGGGCGGATGACAGAGAGCTTCCAACCCCAGTTCTTGAAACTTGAAAACCGTCTGCTGTGCAGTATGAGGTCGCGCGTTGTCGTGCAGGAGCAGCGGAGACGAGCGATTGACCAATGCTGGTTGTAGATGTGCCAGCTTCTCCATCATTGTGTTCAGTTCTTCACAGTAGGTACACATCTGCAGTAATGCTCACCCCGTTTGGTAAGAAGCTGTGATGAATCACACCGGCGCTAGACCACCAAACAGTGACCATCACTTTTCTAGGAGTAAGTTTTCGTTTAGGGCATTGTTTAGGTGCTGAACCAGGATCCAACCAACTTGCTGAGCGCTTGCGGTTATCAAACAGAATCCATTTTTCATCGCAGGTAACAATGCGGTTCAAAATTCCTTCATTTGTGTGTCTATTGAGCAGTGCAAGGCAAGTCTCGACGCTTACTTCGCGCTGGCGATCATTGAGTTCGTGGGGCACCCATTTGTCAAGCTTTTTTACCTTGCCAATTTGACGCAAATGGACCAATATTGTTTTGACGCTAACGTCGAAAGCTGCTGCTAATTCAGCCGTAGATTGTGTATCATCAGCTTCCACAATCACCTTTAATTCGTCATTGTCGACCAAAGTCTTCGGACGACCGCGAGGTTCATTTTTGAGGTCGAAATTTCCAAAACGTAAGCGAGCAAACCAATAACAGGTGGTGCGTTGGTTTGTAGTGTTAGCTCCGTAAACGTCGTTGATGTTGCGTGCCGCTTGTGCCGCGTTGCTGCCACGACGGTACTCATATTTCATAATTACTCGAATTTTTAACGTGTCCATGATGACGAAAAAGATTGAAATGCGATGAAAAATAAACAAATGACTACTTTTGGAAAAAAAATTCAATGTTTTTAAAATAAAATAAATTTGAAATTAGAATTCTTAGCCAAACAAAAATTATTTTGATTTGAAATGGCCAGTACTGCAGAACGGCAATTTCATAGGTAAAGACCTATTATAACGATAGTGAAGGCTAAGGTAGGATTTTTGAATATTCTTCCCCCAATGGGGTTAAATACGGGACGAAATTTTGTATGGAAGATCGAAATTGTTGCCTATGAGAAACCGCATTGGGCACATGGTTTTTCAAAAAGAAGAATGTCGTGTTACTACTAGATTTTTGATAAGAATAAGAATCATTTATTTTATAGGTGTTACCAGTTGTAAAACATGTGGTAAGGCCTTACCACATCTTTTACTCTGGTAATCTGGTTGCCATCATCAAATTACACAATCGCGTATATCTACCTAGCTTATATCCTGAAGAATATCATTTATTTTTCTGATTTGGTTTATTGTAGTCGATCTATTTTTATTGTTTCTAAAACTTGCGCTTTTGGTGTTTAGGTCCTTTAAGCCCCTTAGGGTAGCTTAATGAATGCATCCCTGGATGCACGGCATTGCAAATCTGTAGCGTAGTAAACGCACAACTATTCTACACCATATGTCTATGCTACGCCATGCAACTTTGCTGCACCACACAACCCGCCGCTTCATTCAGTTTTCCGTATGGAAAACTCGCGTTAATTTAATGATGGCACACAAAGCTGAGTTCACAAAATGTGTGTGAGTAGTCGAGCAAACCTACCACCTAATCTACATTCAAAGCTTAATTAAGAAAAACTCAACAATCCCTTAACACATAAACGTTTACAAAACATAAAAACAAATGCTAACGACATACATTTCCGTAGTAGAACACTGTCACCTCCGCACAGTTTGAGCTCGAAGCAATATTGCCATGTTATTATTTGGGGCGTTTACACCGCTAAGCCAGACATATGGGCCATTTGCCGACAGAATCGTGTGAACCGCCTCACGTTATTCATGGGCGACGCATTAATATCGTCCAAATGTGCACTTACGTCCAAAAATTAAAGTAATACCAATGTTTATTCGTACTTCCTACGATTTTACTGTTATATATTGGTCTCTTTCGAGTCGCTACATACAGAAATCGCAATGTCTGTCTGTCATTTTTAAAATGAGCGGATTCTGTTATAGTTAGACTTTTAATTGGGAAAAGTTTTGCCAACTTTAAATGCGATTAGGTCCAGTGTAGTTGAGAATATTTCCAAAATGTGGGCAGCTTCTGAAAGTTTAATAGAGACCAACTAATAGTAAAATCCGCCCTCGGAATAAAACACAGAATTTCAGTTTCATCAGTGTTGTAGGTAGATATACAGTATAGTTTCTACTTCAGTCTGGTCACTTGATATTGTAATCAATATTCCTGATGAACACATCAATATTAAACAGTATTGAATAATGTCGGAAGTGCCGTGATCGATAAATAAAACGGATTAATGAATATTTATTCGATTATCTCGAGATGATGTATTATTAAAGATATTTGCCACTTTCTACTCTATTAAGACAAGTAGAAGTGTATCCAACTGAAAAATAATCGATACCATTTATTGTGTTACTATACTGGTTTCGGGAACGGTGGCGGTCCAGTGGTAACGTCCCCGATTTACGAGTTGTAAGTCATGGGTTCGTATCCAGCCAGGCGCTTTACTTTGTGTAAATTATTTCATTACCCCTGCTCTCAAAACGGTGAAGGAAAACATAGTGAGGAAACCGGCATGTCCTAAAACCAAAAATTCAAAGACATGTGACATCTACCAACCCGCACTGGGCCTGCGTGGTGGATAACAGCCCACTCCCTCTCGAAGAGAGGAGGCCTGTGTCCCAGCAGTGGGAACATTCATATCAGCCAAAAGACGTCCACTGCTGGACATAAGCCTTCCCCAAGCACCTCCACTTCGACCGGTTCTGTGCTTCTCGCATACAACGGGTTCCTGCGGCCTTCACAAGGTCGTTGGGCCGCCTTGCGGGAGGCCTTCCAACGCTACGTCTTCCGGTACGCGGTCGCCACTCCAAAACCTTTCGGCTTTCTGCGAGCAATGTGCCCTGCAATTGCCACTTAAGTTTGGCAATTCTTCTGGCTATGTCGGTTACCTTGGTTCTCCTGCGGATCTCCTCATTTCTGATTCGATCTTGCAGGGAAACATAAAACGTAGAACATATAAAACATATAGGCACATTAAAGGCTGATTATGTATGTATGTATATGCTGATTATGTATGTGTTTCACCTGGAAATTGTTAGCCAAATAAATAAGACTTATTTCTTTGGCAGCAATATCCATTTCAAGGGAAATAGGTACTTACACAATAACGAAGCCGCAAAAACCTTCCTTTCAATATTTAAATCTAAAATTAAATAAGTAATTCTGCTTCCTGCTACGTCATACTGTGCGGCTACTACGCGCGCGACTGCTAAGCCATACAATAGAATACTCTTTATTAGGTACACCATATTGTGCCACACTTTGCTACATACCACGCTTCAGCTCATCAAGGGATGCACGGCATTGCAGAGCTGTTGCGTAATAAAATAAAACAGTGTAAAAAAACGTTAAAGGGCTTACATGACCTAAAGCGCGGTCACTGCCGGACTGCATAGAAAAGAAAGAGGAGCGCGATGACACAACAATGGTATTTTATTGCAAAATATGAAGCAATCTATTTACAAAAAAATTAAAACACTATTGCTTTAGTATGTTGCTTGTAGAATAGTCTGACAAAAAATCATAATGATTGTATGTATATTAGTAAAGTTTTTATTGTAAAAACAAAGTTTTTAGAGGTATTGTTACGGCTGTTGAAAACAGGTATCTTCACGATTTTTTTCTACCATATCAAATTAATTGTATTATGTTTTTAACGGTTCCCTATCCATTTGCATAAAATTTTAAGACCTAATATAACTTAGCATAATTTTGTTTGGCATAATTATATTTTCGCATAATATAATTACGCATAACAGCTTACGCATAATTTTTTTAAGCATAATTTCTCTAACCATAATAATGATTAAGCATAATATTCTAAAGCATAAATTTATTAAGCATAAAGTTCTAAAGCATAACTTTTTTAAGCATAATATCCTAAAGCATAAATTTGCCCGAAGAGGATATACCAATTTATTTCGACGGTTGGAAAAAAGCCAATCTCCTGAATCAGGTAATATATAACATATTAGTTTTTTTTTCGCTGTAGGAAGCATGAAGCAAGCAAGTATACAGCATGCAAGCAAGCATACAGCATGCAAGCAAGCATGCAAGCAAGCATGCAGCAAACAAGCAAGCATGCAGCATGGAAGCAAGCATGCAGCATGCAAGCAAGCATGCAGCATGCAAGCAAGCATGCAGCATGCAGCATTAAAGCAAGCATGCAACATGCAGCAGGCAGGGTTTCTGTCACGGCTCCAGCGCTGCGAGCCTCCGGCGGCCCCACGCGTGCTAATCGTCGCAGACGGCTTTCGCTCACCACCGCTCGCTCGCAGCCGCCTGCTCCTCAGCCCGCGGGCCGCCTCGCCCCTGCGCGCCTACGCGATTTTAAATTACACTCTAGGGGTAGGACAAACAAGACTACGTGGAGTCGGTTTTGCAGCAATTCGGTTCTGTAACTAACTTTTGTTGCACAGCATATTAAATTAAATTAATTGTATGCCTTAATATTATTATGCTAATAGTCATTAGGCTTAATGACGTTATGCTAATCAAATTTATGCCAAAACAAATTAGTCTTTAAGATGATTATGCCAACATAAAATGTATGCCTAAAAAAATTATGCCGAAGTATTATTATGCCAAAACAAATTGTGCCAAAATCGTTATGCCGAAGTATATTAGGACAAAGAACATTATGCGAAAAGAAGGGATCCCTTTTTTAACACACTATCTACCTAGCATATATCCTGAAGAATATTTTTTTCTGATTTTGTTTATTGTAGTCGATCATATACTTTTATTGTTTCTAAAACTTGCGTGTTCGGTGTGTAGGTCCTAATGAATGCTCCCTGGATGCACGGCATTGCAGAGCTGTAGCGTAGTAAACGCACAACCATTCTACACCATACGTCTATGCTGCACCGTGCAACTTTGCTGCACCACACAACCCGCCGCTTCATTAAACACAACTCCAAGCTTCAAGAATCGCTTCAAGTATGTTGTGTTGTTTGCTGCGTCCTGCAACACCGTCGACGCAGCTGTACGTCAACACCAAGTGGACCTTGAAAGTAGAGAAGTTGGAATCGCGCCACAACATAAACTTTAAATCGTTTGTGGTACGGGTTCCAACTTAGTACCTGGAGACCTTCATGAAGGAAGAGTTTTGGCCGAAAGGTGTGGCATACCGACGCTCGCGTGGAAGGTTACGCGACACCATGCAGCGCAACACAACGCCGACACAATCATCACTTCGTGCATAATAGTTTGTTAGGGTTCCGTAGCCAAATGGCAAAAAACGGAATCCTTATAGATTCGTCATGTCTGTCTGTCTGTCTGTCCGTCCGTCTGTCTGTCCGTCAGTATGTCACAGCCACTTTTTTCCGAAACTATAAGAACTATACTGTTGAAACTTGGTAAGTAGATGTATTCTGTGAAACCGCATTAAGATTTTACACAAAAATAGAAAAAAAAAACAATTAATTTTAGGGGCCCCATACTTAGAACTAAAACTCAAAAATGTTTTTTTCATCAAACCCATACGTGTGTACGTGTATCTATGGATAGGTCTTCAAAAATGATACTGAGGTTTCTAATATAATTTTTTTCTAAACTGAATAGTTTGCGCGAGAGACTCTTCCAAAGTGGTAAAATGTGTCCCCCCCCCCCCCCCCGTGTAACTTCTAAAATAAGAGAATGATAAAACAAAAAAAAAAATATATGATGTACATTACCATGTAAACTTCCACTGAAAATTGGTTTGAACGAGATCTAGTCAGTAGTTTTTTTTAATACGTCATACATCGTAAACCGCAATTTACCTTTCATTCAATCAACTCAAAAATAAAAAATAAAACATTTAATTTCAGAAACATAAACCTTATGCATAAACCCGGATGTCACGGAACCCTCGGTGCGCGAGTCCGACTTGCTCTTGCCCGGTTTTTTTTATATTAAAAATAGTATACCTAGTATGTTTAAGTTAAGGTATGTATGTATGGGCCTACGTCGCCTGAAATAAATGAAATATTATTATTTTATTTTACTATGGTACACGTCAAACGTCTCGCATCATATTGAACCTTCGCTTTCCCACGATGGCTACCTATAGTCCGCGCGGAACTAGTTGGCCGCGCCTTAGGTATGTGAGCGGTGGGACGGAGGGGCGGGGGCGCTTTGTCATTACTCAGTACGTGTGTTGCGAACAATAGGCAACCCCGACGCCCTCACCCCCGTCCCCACCCAAGGCGCGGCCAACTAGTTCCGTGCGGACTATATAATAGTTAGCCGCGTGCCACTGCTACGTCAAAAGGCACTCAACATCCCGCATCGTGTTATGCTTTTTCCACCAGAGATGTGCGAAGATGCGTAGCGAGGGATGTGTGTGAAACAAACCAATAACATCGCTTCATTTTTATAGCTTGAACTAAGTTAGCGTCGTTATTGGTTAGTTTTACACACATTCCTCGCTACGCATCCTCGGTCATCTCTGGTGGAAACGCAGCCTAACCCACGTGTCATTGCTATGCCACACGCCTGTGTTACGCCAAACATACATGGCTTCTACATACCACGCCCACACATACGCGTCCCCAATGACTGTCTATTAATATATGAGAGAACAAAGTGTGGTTCTGTGCAATAAGTTTAAGTTGCAATAGAACAAGTAATTACAGTTGCAAACTCATCATTTACGAGCGTCCTAGTTCGAACGACCTGCGTGTTGAAAGTAAGCAACTATTTCACAGTATTTCTGTCTTCGATTTATCTTTTTAAAACATCTAAAGTCGTCATTACGTTCTTATCGACTTGGCTGTTAATCTTTATGTGACGAGTTCCATACGCAGGTTGACTAAAGTATCTAATTTTCTTTTGTAAGACATTTCTTTGTAGTTTAATTCACAAACATTTTATTAAAGATTACTAACGAAATACTGCATTACATTAGCGACCCGCTTCGCACGGTTTTAACGACTTAACAAAACATAAAGATTTTTATTACTACCTATATAAAAATACCTTCCGGAATAAATTCTGAAAATAATGGTGAAAACCGCATTAAAATCCGTTGCGTCACACAGACAGACACGAAAATCGAATTTAATATATAATCTGCGTAGATGAATAATTAATCATATTAAATGGCACTTACTGTAGTGGAGTACCATGAGGTGTCAACCTCATTACAAATTGACCTCGAGTGTATTCCCCAGAACACCAGGCACATTACTTATTTTGATGAAAACATCGATAATATGAACATAGGGCTTATGTAATAGGATACAAGCCTATACGCAGTTAATAATACAAAAGTTTTCAGTTTAAGAGTGTTTGCGACGTACGGCATTTAATACAAACTTTCAAGCCCGTGTTTTACGAAATGAATGAACCGATTTTAATGAAACTTCATTCACATAAGCAGGATACTAAGGGCTAAGAAGTTATTTAAGAACATTTTCGAAAAATAGTGTTACAGCCAACTTAGACCGATTTTAAATTTTCCATAGAAACAGAGATTTCCAGTTATATTTTTTTTTTAATAAGATATTTCGAAAATGTTCTTAAGTAGCTTTTTAGACTTTGTATCCTGCTTATGCGAATGAAGTTTCGTGAAAATCGGTTCATTCATTTCCAAAAACAAGGGCTTGAAACTTTGTATGAAATGCCGTACGTCGTAAACGCTCACTTAATATTAAAATCATTAAGTACTCAGTACACCCTACCAAACTAAGCGAGGTCTAAGCAGTAAATATTTTTGCCCATTCCCTTCGGTGCGAGGTAAACCGCAGGCAAAAGTTAGTAAGCTATAAATCATAAGTGCGGAGCTCAGTACAATTTATGTATAAGGCCCATTGGGTGGCTTAGCACTGTTTGATTGATAGTGTGAAGAAGACCTTATTCGGGGCACTCACATCCGTCATATAGTAACTCCCACCACACCTTACACGTGTAAGTGGAGTCATTAGAACAATATTTAATTAAATTAAGTTAATTATGAAGCGACTGACCCGTGACGAAAAACAACTGCTTCAAAAGCGAATGGCGCAAAGGTCAAAATTGGTTCAGAAAACTTGAAATAAATACGTTACACAACCGTATATAACCGTAGTGAGTCTGTGTACAGACGCCAAGCACATCAAGCTACCCGAAACTGTAAAAAAATCCCAATCAACATTGAACCTTATACTTCAGCGATATAGTTGAAAATCTATTAAAGAAAATTGACAGATTGTAGAAGCTTGATTTGCTGGCGTCTGTATGTTATTTAGGGTAAATCCTACCCTTAGGACTAGGCCCAGAAAAGACAAAAGAAGTGTTAATCGACTTTTGTTGCTGACCGTATACACCCTTATATTTTGATCGTTTTAATCCTTAAAAGGGGTCATTGTACTCATCATTATGAACAACTTTTACAATGGGACCAACCCTGAAATCGCGAAAAAAAA
Source organism: Mesoligia furuncula (assembly GCA_916614155.1). Taxonomy (NCBI): domain Eukaryota; kingdom Metazoa; phylum Arthropoda; class Insecta; order Lepidoptera; family Noctuidae; genus Mesoligia; species Mesoligia furuncula. Next base: position 17,391,573 of record OU744799.1, on the reverse strand, counting down.
TCAGCTGTTCCCTACATTTATGTTCGTATAACTCGTCAAAATGTAGGGAACAGCTGTTTTTTTTTTTCACTATATCAGGGTAGGTCCCATAGTAAAAGTTGTTCATAATGATGAGTACAATGACCTCTTTTAAGGATTAAAACGATCTAAATGTAAGGGTGTATACCCACAGATTTTTTTGTGAGTTTTCTAGGGCTAAGGGTATGATATAAATATAAATATTATGACTAAACGGATTTGGATGAAATTTGGCACACGTTCAGACCATAGTCTGAACGACTGAGCTGACCAGGATTAGGACATATGATACTCTTTATCCTGGTAGTACGTCCCCGTAGAATAAACTGACCATCACGCGGGCGAAGCCGCTGGCCAAAACGAGTCTACAACAGAACAAGGTTTGCGTTTGTATCAGGCACCTACTCTTAAAAAATCTCACTGTGAAAACTTAGGTGAAGTGAGCGTGGAGTGAGCTGTCAATAGTGTCAATTCCTAGCAAAAACGAACTTACATCACCTAAGTTTTCACGGTGAGATTTTTACAGAATCGACTCGCAGCTCTATATTTTATTTACTTAACAAACATTTCCCCCTTGCTAACTTCAAAAGTATTGCCAAGTCACCCAGAACGCTTTCAAATAGTCACGACCTATCGAAAAAAAGAAAATATATTATCTGTACCTCCGAGGCCAAATAAGTTTGGTAGCGCGCGAGAATTTGGGGCTGCAGCTATTGAAATGCAACAGCTGCTACTTGATATCAATTTAAAAAGTCGTTAAATATGTCAGTACAAAATTGAAAGCTTTATAGTATTGTAAAAAGTGCTATAAAAGCGCCTAATGTTTTTTCGTGTTTACTATATGTTCTGGAGTGGGATGACATATTAATATTTACGACGACAGAGGGAATCCTAGTGTAGGGTCCAAGGAATTTGTAAAAAAATTAACACCTAAGGCTCTGTAATCTGTTAATTTTTTTTTTTTAATATTGTACCGTGTTTTTTCTGAACTGAATGAAGTTTTTATTTATATATTATTTATGAATTTAACTGTTTTTACAAAAAAAAAATCTACGAATACAATCCAAACTAATTCTGAATGTTGACTTTACTACGGCTACGTTAAGGCAAGCTAATGTTTTATAGCTAATTCACGGCAAAGCTTTTAGGCTTAAGAAACTCGGAGATATAATGATGAGAGAAGTATTAAAAATTTACTAAGTCAGAAATAAATATCTGAGATTAAAAATGTGAAGCAAGTACACGGAAATCATTTTACGACGAATCGCATTTAATGTAAATATTATTTTCAAACAATGCAGTATACAGTGCAAAGTGCTATGTTTTTGTGAAATAAATACTTTATTTTTATTTTCTTTATTTAACTTTTTCAGTCTTTATTGATATATTCATATCATTCACAAATATCGCCGGGACAGCGAATTGACCATCCAAATATAAACAAAGCATTGTTCATCTCCTAAATACTTGTAATTAACTCTTGCCTAAAACTTAGTTTCTAATACTTTCATCCGAGGGTGTCATGCTATAGGATTTCATCCCTGACCTTCATCGGCTGTCTTATTACTATATTAACAATGACATCACTACAATGGGCTCGCAATCTAATACGACGTCAAAGGCATTTTATTTATCAGATACGATATTAAACAATAGATAGATGATATTGCTTTGTCCGTGGCTCAAAGTGAAGTGTTTTCATAGATTATGTATGTATTGGAGCGACGAATAAACAAAGGTGGACATTGCACGAGTTTATACGAATTCTGGGTATTCAATAACGAAAAACGTGTCGCTCAGGTTCCTATACAGATATCCGTTATTGTCCATGAAAATCGATCGCCAAAAGAATTTCCATCAACAAAACACCACTTCGGGCGTGTATAGAAAAATCTTTTCACATAATTTTCCATTCTCACGCCTTCCGTTTATCCAATGAAAGAATTCGCGAGCTCGTTTAATTGAATTTTTTCACTTTGACAGATATTGATCGTCGGCAGTTTCAATACCTTTCTGTTTTATTCCACAAATACTTAGAAGCAGTATAATAAATCACTGAAAGTGAAAGCTGCTTTTTAAGCCTTTGAAAGTCTATAAATCATATAATAAATGAGGAGCCTCTGAACTATTCATATTTTTATTTTTATACACTAGAGAGAATTTTAGCGATCCCTTATTGAAATGAGTGCAGTAAGCTGTAAAACCATTAAGTGACGGGCGATTTGGGTATAAAAGTAACGTGGTGTTTGATACTATTTGGAATGTTGAAATTTCGTTTAGACTTTTAGCTTTCTGGATCAGTGAACATTTACCGAAACTGTTTTTAGATGAGTTCATAAAAAATCAGTTTTATTACATACTGTTGCTGCGACTTCGTCTGCAATCCAGGTTAAAAAGTAGCCTTCTCCAGGTCATGGTCCACCCATGTGCCAAATTTCATCCAAATCCGTTCAGCCATTTAGCGTGAAAGCGTAACACAAACATAAAAAAAGACAAAAAAAAAACACATGGTCGTACACGCACGCCGGCTGCGAGTACTACGCATCTCAACATCACCAATGAGGTGACTAATGTGGCTATGTGTCCTTCTAGGTCGTCAATCCCGGGGTTTCCACTCAAATCTTTCCTTTGACTCATCCTCTCAACATGACCTAACCATCATCATTATCAGCCTATAGCAGTCCACTGCTGGACATAGGCCTCTCCTATTGCACGCCATTCAACTCGATTTTCTGCAACTCTGCAAAGCCATCCTGGAAAAATCGTCGCTCCGCCTAGCCTGAGGACGTCCCACCTTACGTTTACCGATATGCGGTCTTCTCTCAAGAACACGTCTAACCCAACGGTCATCTGTTCTACGGCTAATATGCCTGGCCTCTGCCACTTCAGCTTGATTATTCTGTGAGCTATGTCGACAACTTTGGTTCTCTGCCGGATCACCTCGTTGCGGATTCGATCCCTCAGGGAGACTCCCAGTATAGCTCGTTTATTTTTTTTGCCCTTTCATTCCTCTTTTGCCACACCTAAAATTAAAGCGTTGGCACCAGCACACCATTGTGAACAACCAGTCGAGCGTTTTTGGACATCGGCTGGTTGGTCATAATCAAATGTAAAGCATCATTCACTTTGTTTCCCGTATTTACTCTCCTTTCCATATTTTCATAATTCTTTCCATCTCTTGTAAACAGACTCCCTAAATATATAAATTCATAAAATTGTTCCTTTTTCACATTACACACTGACACATCCTCTTCTCTTTCAAACACCATGACCTTAGTCATACTCTCATTTATATTCATCACTTTCATCTGGTAAGCTTTTTCCGTCACAGTCACCAAGTCTTGCAACTGTTCTGCTGACGAGTGACAAGTTACCTACTCCTTGCACATTATCTTGACAACTCAATAAACTTTCAAAGTATCCCTTCCAGCGCTCCTAGACATTACATTCTTCGTAAGCATCCATCTTCTGTTCTTATGATGTTCATACTCGATGTTCCAGTCACTCCGCGATCCAATCATACGTTTCCTGAACAGTTTAACATTGGCCCTAAAGTTATAGGAGAACTTCCTGTTATTTTCTTCGTTTTCACCCATCTTCATGTTTACCATCTGCTTTACTTTTGCTTTTATTTCGGTGTATTATTCTTCACTCTTTCCAAATCATATGTCACATTCGTTGCCTAATTCATCCTATTTTGACTTTACAGGCTAACACACACAACCTCTTTCACTTCACTATCTACCTAAAAATCATTGGTTGTACTACTACATTTCTTCTGCGCCAGTTAACATACTATTGTGGCTACTTCCGCCATACTTCTTCTAGACTGTAATCATTCTTAACATCAAATATTTTATCCGTCTTCACTTTTACTTTCCTCTTAATAATCCTGTTTTACTTTCAATTCTTGCAGTCTTTCTACTTATATTATTTCTAGAGTAGTCACAGGAACTAGAACTCGGTGATGCCAATGCCTGAACAGACCATCTACGCGACACGAAACTAGATAATGATCAGTTTTCATCCGTTTTTTTTAACCAACTATAAAAAAGGAGGAGGTTTTCAATTCGTTGGTATTTTTTTTATGTGTTACCTCAGTACGCCGTCATTTATAAACCGATTTGGATTTTTTTTTTTTTTGTTAAAAGGATATACTTCCAGATTGGTCCCATTTTGGTCATAATTCAGTTCTGATGATGGGATCCATGAGATCTTCCTGATCCTCCGGATCCTCTTCAAATATTATAGGCACACCTATAGCGTTTGGGTATCAGCCACCGTCCCATTCTACGCATTATGAGTACCCAATCATACCAACCGATTACCGAGTAATAAAATAAGTTATTTGCAGTGCGATGTACAATAAGTTTCTAGCCCCTCAGTTATGCAATATTAGTATGTTTCTCTTACCGTCTCTTATCTACACAGGGGCCCCGTGATCCTTATGTGCCCAAGGCCTTCAATAGGTTGAAGACGGCCCTGCTGATGAAGAAGATCACAGATGGCCACCGGAACTACTCCATAATAAGCAGTGATCGGAATAGGCAGACTATATTAACCTAAACTTCGGAGATCAGAGACAGAAAGTAGAGACTTCCTTACGACGACATTTTTTCCCCGAAATACGGGAAACATCTTAAATAAGTTGAAAATAAGCTTTATTTAAGATGTGTAAAGGCTACTTTTTAACTAAACTTGCAATTAACAAAAATAACTTTAATTTCGGAAGTCGATGTCTTTGGATCTGTATTTTAGTTTTTGCCACCGACTTCCGAAATTAAAGTTATTTTTCACTTTGTAGTGTTTTTTTGGAAGTCGTTTTTTTTTTGTTAAAAAGTTTTTACTAAAGTTATTTATACACATAAATCTAGAATGGATATAATTGAATAATTTTGAGATATATACGCAAATCTAAAATGGATATCAAATCTATTAATATAGTATATAGAGAAAAGATTTGATTGTTGAATATTTATTTGTTATGCTTTCACGCTAAAACGGCGCTGAACAAATTTGGATGAAATTTGGCGCATGGGTAGACCATGACCTGTATTAGGACATACTTTTTATCCCGACATTCCCACGGGTTCGAGACATGCGAATGAAATCGCGCAGCGCAGTTGGTTATTCAATAATTTTGAGTAGGTACTTAGGCTATAGTCACTTTCATAGGCATGAATCAATTTAATCAATTTACACGTAAGTAGCTTAATGATAATACACACTGGATAGATTACTGTAACGTCTATTGTTCAGGGTTCAATCTCGGAGTCAAGCAAAGTGTGATTAAGGCTTTATGCATGCCCGAGAGTGGCCCGAGATAGGAACTGCCGATAAATAGCGATAAGCTTGACTCTATAGCTTTCAGACCTAATATTGCCATTGGCGAACAAAGGGTGTTCAGAAGAGCATATTGTGTGCCTATACCAGTTTGCTGAATAGTATCTACATTGTTATTTTCCCCCACAAGCTATCGACAGGCGTCTATATTATTTGAAGCTAAGGCTGTATTGTAAGTACGCGGTACGAGCAGCGATCAGTGGGGCTGTTATCGTTATTTTAAGAACGTTCACAGTCCGATTTCAATCTCAATCTGTCAAAAAATGTCTATTCTCTAGTTTCCTTACATTTTTTGACATTGATTGTCATTGAAATGAGATTGCGACTAGATTTTAAACGTTTTTAGTTACGAGAATTGGTCTTCAAATGATTCAAAATGGTTCCTAAATAAGTAGGTACACGTTTCCTAGCTCTACGCTCAATCAAACAAAAAAAATACGAATACGTTTTTTATAATTATTTAATCATAAGGTATAGGTATCTACTTTTATTTCTTTGTTATAACCAGATAAAATTATAAGACACAATATTTGTGTGTGAATATTTCAAAACCATCATCTTATCATCGTCATCATCAAACTCTTAAACTCAAACTTAAAGCATTTATTTCAATTAAACCTTGTACAGGGACTTTTGAATTGTCAAAATTAAATAGTCTGTCAGTTAGTCCGAAAGTTGAAGCTAGTTGCCCATTCCAAAACGTAGATCTCTATGGAGAAGAACGGGCAAGAAACTCCATGGACACTCTTTTAAATCAAGATATTACAAAATCCTCCATCCTCATTATTATCATAATCATTTCTTCTGCCTAGCCGTTTTCCCAAGTATGTTGGGGTCAGCTTCCAGTCTAACCGGATGCAGCTGAATACCAGTATTTTACATGAAGCGACTGCCTTTCTGACCTCCACAACCCAGTTACTGCGTAATGCGATACCCCTTGGTAAGACTGGTTGTCAGACGAATGTCAAAGATTCACGAATGACAGCCGGGTCCAACGGCTTATCGTGCTTTCCGAGGCACGGAGGGACTCGGTATGTAAAGATGGTCACCCATCCACAGACCAACCACGGCAAGCGTAGCTTAACCTGATCGATCGACCTGTGCGATTGCTATTAATTAGCCACGGGCCCCTTAAAACCACTATATATATTAATAAAATTCAAAGTCCTGACTGACTGATATATCAATGCACAGCCTAAACCGCTGGTCCTAGAGACATGTTTGGAGGGTGTGTTCTTTGTGAAGAGTAGATATCCACTAAGAAAGGGTTTTTTTGAAATTCCACCCCCTTTTTTTTTTTTTTTTTTGCGTATGGGGAATCATCAAATGACTCCTCCCGCTCTGGGTGGAGCGGAAGGGAGTGTCAGACTCTTACTGACTAAAACCCACCTGTGTTCCTTCCTTAGCCCTTTATGTTCCGGGCCAGCGGTAACCCTTTCGGACAATCCCGCTGACCCGGCAGGCTTCGGCCCTAAGGGGCCCCTCCTCGATGCTGACATCTCTTTGCGGCGCGCGTGGAACACGTACGCGCCGTCCGGAACGGGCCTGGTCCTGATCGGACGGTGAGCTACCCATTACTCACCGCCCGCAGGCCCGCGCCTACGGTGGCCGGGAGTCGTCACGCGGCTCCCGACGCCTGGGGCGTCCCCCGCGGCGGCTGAGACGGGAGGCTCTCTCCCTGAACCGTCCCGCCACCTCCTTCGCTAGCATGACTGCTTCGCAGAGGGAGGTGACTGCCTCCCACTCCCTCTCGCCCCGGACCATGGCTTGCACCAGGGCCGGACGCGAGAGGTCGCCGTCGCTGACAATCGCCTCTACGAGGACACGGCGGTGCTCCGCCCAAGCGGGGCAGACCTCCACCGTGTGCTCCACCGTGTCCTCTGGGCGATCCTGGCAATGGTGACACCCGGGCGTTTCCTCCCGCCTGATGATGTGCAGGAACCTCCCGAAACTTCCGTGTCAGGTGAGGACCTGCGTCAGGCGGTAGGTGAGGGCGCCGTGGCGCCTCTCTAGCCACTCCTCAAAGAGGGGTCTTATCGCCGCTATCGCGGCGTGCCCTGCGCTGGGTTGCGACAGTCGCTCTTTCCATGCCGCCATGAGATCGCGCCGGAGATCCGTCCGCTCCGCAGCGATTTGCTGCGGAGGCGGATCCTCCCCCCGGCGTAGTGCCTCCGCGCGCCACTCATACAGGCGCGCGAGGACTATCGCCTCCAGATCCCATGGCGGCAGTCCGGCAAGGAAGCTTACCGCCTCGCCCGAGATCGTGCGGTAGCCCCGGATAGCCCTTATGGCTACCACCTTCTGGGGCGCGTTCAGGTAGTGGGCGGCTCGCCGCCGCAGTGAACGCGCCCACACCGGGGCCCCGTATATGGCCATGGACCGCACGACCCCCGCGTAAAGCCACCGGCAGGAGGCGTTTGGCCCCCTCAGGTTGGGCAAGAGCCGCTTGAAGGCGGCCCCGGCCCGTTCCAGTTTGGGGGCCAAACGTCGGAAATGCGCCACGAAGTTCCACCGGCTGTCGAGGACGAGACCCAGGTATTTCATCGTCATCCCGACGCCGATGTGAACCCCTCCTACCGTTAGTTGGGATCCCGATGGCGGCGCGTTCCGGGGCCCATGAAACGACATGGCCTCGGACTTGTGCAATGCCACCTCGAGACCCAACTGCCGGATCCGCTCCACGACTATCGCAACCCCGCGTGTCATCGCGTCAGCCGCCGCCTGATGCGACCTCCCCTGCGCTAGGACCAGCGTGTCGTCAGCGTAGCAAACCACGCTGACGCCATCAGGGAGGTCGGCGCGCAGCACCCAGTCGTACCCGATGTTCCACAGAGGCGGCCCCAGGACCGATCCCTGTGGGACACCGCACGACATCTCTCGCCGGTTCCACTCCCCATCGCGACCGGGGTAGCTGACGGCTCTTTCCGTCAGATACGCCTCGACTATTCGACGGAGGTAGGGCGGCACCCGGTGATACCGGAGTGCCTCCACAATGGTGCTCCAGGGCAGGGTGTTAAACGCGTTGGCGATGTCGAGTGACACCGCCACGACGACCCCACCCCGGGACACCGCGTCCCCCGTCGTGAGGGCTCTCACGCGCATGATGGCGTCCACCGTCGAGCGCCCCTTGCGGAAACCGAACTGGCTGTCCGCAAAATCCGGCCCCGTCCTCACCAGGTGCCCGACGAGGCGGCCCGCAATCACTCTCTCAAAGAGCTTGCCGACCTCGTCGAGCAGCACGATGGGCCGGTATGCGGACGGAGAGTCCGCAGGGCGCCCTGGCTTCCGAATGAGGACCAGCTTCCCCGTCTTCCAACGGCGTGGAAACTGGCCTCTCTCCAAACATGCGCTTAAGAACGCCTCCAGTCGAGGCCCGAGAGCCCTCGAGGCCAGGACCCAGGCTTTACCTGGCAAGCCGTCGGGTCCTGGGGCGGTATTTTTGGCCTTCAGCCTTCCTACCGCCGCTCTCAGTTCTACCCCGGTCACTGCAGGGATGTCGTCGTCGTCCGCGTGGTCCGCTTCGGGCACCGCAATTGGCGGAGCCATGGGCGGGGGAGTGTGCTCCCCCCGTGAAGGGAACAGAGCGCTCACCACCTCCTCCACCAGCTGGGGGCGGAGACTCTGCGTCAGCGGGGGGGCCCAGGTGCGGAGTTTATTCCGCACCATTTTATAAGGGCGCCCCCACGGATCTCTGTTCAGTGTCTCCACCATCTCCTCGCGGGCCACATCCTTGGCCCGCTGGACAGCCTCTTGGAGGGCGGTCTTCGCCGCTCTGTACCCCTCGTACAGTTCCGCCTCCGTGGCTTCCGCACCCGGAGGGCGAATGCGGAGCCTGCGGTGCCTGGTGTACAGGTGTCGCGCATCGACGCACGCCTTGCGTAGCGCCTCCAGCTCCTGCGACCACCAGTACACCTGACGTCGGGCGCGTCCTGGCCGGACTCGGGGCATTGCCACGTCACAGATCTCGGACATGGCCTCCCGGAACCACTCCGCCTCATCGTCGATATCGGCAGGCCTGTCCGGTGATGACACCCAGGCCTGCACGATCGAGGCTTCCAGGAGGAGCTCCCGGTCCAGCTGAAATTCCACCCCTAAGAGGGTGAATGGGGGAGGGTGAAAATTCACGCCGACGAAGTCGTGGGCAGAAGCTAGTACTATAGATATTACTGTAAAGTAAAGCTAAGCTTTAAAGTACATATACAGCAACTTTTAAGTACCTACTTCTTTTATCTGTAACTTTTGCGAAAATCGACCACTCACAAAGCAAAATTCAAGCGGCGAGTCAATGACTCAGCGACATCTTGTAATAGTGTGTATTCTCTTCAAGTAGGTACCCTTGTCACAGCTGGGCGGAACCACTCAAAATAATTACAATCTCACAAAAATGTCACAAGCTCGGCTTCGAACAACAAAGTAGAACTGAATAAGTGATGAAGCGAACCAATGATATTTATGATTGATGACTCTTAGTCTAACATTGCGCAGCCGGCTGGGACGCGAATGAAAAAATGTTAATTGAATTATAAATGTTAATTTTTAATTAGATTGGTTTATCATACAAAGGGTGGCGAATAATTAATTCAGAAGTGATTTTTCGCAAAGTTAAATTAGATGAATTTGAAATAATGTTGTCATTGTTTCAGATAAAAAAATCAAGACGCAGTTCGACACATTTTTAAATAAGGGACATTTTCTTTGATATTCAAAATGAAAATTCGAAGTCATTATGGAAAAAAATAACTAGCTGTATATCTAGACTTACTGACTCTGTTTGATTACAAATGTAGGTACTAGGAAACAGTATTAACTGGTAATTATTAATTATTCCTGCTAAGCTCAACGTTATCCGAGCGGTCTTTATTCAGAGACATGACATTGTACTTCAGCTAAACGACTTCTACAACCGGCCTTAAAGACAACAGCAAGGATTTTTCTGTTTCAACAACATCTTTATAATCTTCCTCCATTTTAAGAACCCGTACCTAATTCTAAATTCCCTATAATTTCTTGAGAAGAAGGCCTTCGTTAAAATCAAGTTATATAATCCTTCTTGTACCTTGAACTTGTTCCAAGTAATCCGCGCAAATTTATATAAATAGATCTAGGTAATTTACTCATGTCGACTTCTCAAACTGGCGAAGTAAGAGCTGCCAAAGTCAAACTCTAAGAGTTTGGCTCACTTTATTGTAACTGGGTAGCGGGTGTCGGTACCATACGTCACGTCCACAGCCCGCCAATTTGTCTGTCATTTGCCAAATCCGAACGCGCCTTGAATGTAGACCGAATATCTACTAAATATGTATTCAGTGTTGCCACATGCCTACTATAATTTCACATACATTAAATTATACCTCATATCTTCATAGAACATTTTTAGTATCAACATTTTATATAAAGGTACCTATGTTCTTCTGCGCGACATGTAAATGTACTGATTTGTATTCACACATTGATGTCACAGGAAATTGAGTTTTTTTTTAATAATGAAATAAGAAAAAAATCAAGACAAAGTCACACACATGGGAGGCTTATTAAATCAAAATATGCATAAATTTTGTATTCATGACAATATCAAAGGTGAGCTAGAGGAAATTTGCATTTGTATTGAACAAAAACATGTCTCGTCTTATTGAAAGATAAGTTCAAATTTCTTACTGAATTTCAATATAATTTAAGAAGCCTCGTGGATATATTTAATAAAATAGCTTAAATATTATGAGATTAGTCTCGTCGTCAAGTTATTGAAAGGATTATTTAGTAAATGTTCTCGAATTTAGTTCACAAAATGGTTAAGCTATTATTAGATAGTTGAATAATTCTATTCATATCTCAGATGACTTCATTTTTTGTTGGTTTTGCAAAGTGTTAAAGTATTTGTTTAAGTACCTACCACAAGTTTAGTGAACTTCACAGAGACCATGCACCTCTGAGTTTGTTTTTTTTTTCTTTTTTCTTCTCAGGGATCAAGACGGCTCCATCTAGTTTTTTAAATATTGAGCAAAAACATATTGACATGTAAAAGCATCTTATAAGATCTACTTACGAGTACATAAATAAACATTTCATTTCATTTTGTTGTACACACACGGTTTTCTTGCCGTGAAAAATTACGGTTTTGCCCTGAAAAACTACGGTTGATTTGCCGTGTGTAGACGGTTGTATGGATCAGTATGGAAGCTTGCTGATAGACACGGCGCGACTACGGCATGGCGCCGTCACCTTATGAGCGTAACAAGCTCACACGACTATTTTACGGTGCGGTTAGCGCGCGGCTACCGTAAAGAAATCGCGGGCCTAGTTATTTAAAACGAAATCGTGTTTAAGCTTTGACCCTAGGTTACTCGTATAGATAGGCCCAGCTGACATTGATTTAAATAGAAGTCTAATTAACGAAGGATTCAAAGGTCTCTTTAAAAAAAAAACGTAATGAAGGCCTAATTTATAAAAAATGAAACCGTATTTTTCGTTTAAGCAAAATTTATAGTTGGCAAAGTTTTCGTCTAAAAAGGTTTCAGTATTTTATAATCTAATAAAAATAGCTTGTAGCTCCTCTGTAGGGCACTTAGCATACCAAATAGGTAACAAATTTATAAACTTAACTAATTAGGCGCTTGCCGGACTGAGTTTCATGTTTGGCCTGAACATCGTGAACTTCTTCTAACTTCCTAATTTGGAACGGCCGTAATTATTGTTTATCTGAATCATTTACAAACTTTGTACCCCTTAGAGGAAAGAGGTTATTAAAAACGTGAAATTGTGGGTTGCGCCCTTTTTATATGACCAATAAACTAGATTAAATATATTTTACGACTGTACTGGCAACATATTAAAATATTTTACTTCTTTTTTATTCGGCATTCCAGTCGATAAAATGAAAGAGCGTTAACGTTAAACACCATTTTATTGTATGCAGAACTTAATTGTGTAATAAGCAAAAACTTATTACAAACTTATCCCCTTACTAATAAAGGTATTACATCAGGTGAATAGTTATGAACCGATTTCTCTCTGTCAGTCGTCAGTAATTTGACATTCGAAAGAAGAAGACAAAGCGTTGTGTACTTATACAGACGCTATACAACGTTTATTAGTAAAAAGAGGTCAAACTAAATTAGCTTTCATTTACCAAGATACTTATCATATCATCTCGCCTGTGTTCCCCGACGGGTTAGGCAGGCTTGCACCTATATTACACCCATTTCGTCAGTTATGTTTAAGTCCCATGTAACAAGGGGGTAAACAAGCGCATTTTGGCATCGACCGGGCATAAATACAGGACTCCGGGCTTGCACTGCAAAATTCCAGATTGAAAAACCCAATAACACTTTGCCGGACCTGGGAATCGAACCCAGGACCTCATGATCCACACATGACCACTAGACCAACGAGGCGATATCCTAAGTAGGTACGGTGTGGTTCACATTATATTGTGGAACGAAAAATAAAACCTTCAAATTATAATAAAAGGGTCAAAACAAGACAAAGGTACTGTCGGTTCTCTTTGTTCCGTACAGATACTAAATGTAACTGACGTTATAAATGTGAATAAGAATTGTTATTTCAACCTTCAATGAAAACTACGCATAAATCTAAGAGCTTAAGGTCTAAGAGAATAAACGAAAGAAGTAAGAAATTCTTTTGTTATTTCTTTATGCTTTTCAGAAAATGTAGGTAACAATACAGTAAGAAGCCACGTCTTTTTTTTTAATGTTTACTAGCTGCCTACGACCGCGGGCATGTCAGAAAACAAATTGGATTTCATGGGTTTTATTTTCTTGCACGACACCCTAATTATTTTTCTAAAATAAAGCACCCTAATTATTTTTCTAAAATAAAGCACCCTAATTATTTTTCTAAAATAGTAGCCTAGTTACTCCTCATAACGTCAGCTATCTGCAAGTGAAAGTCCGGTCAAAATCGGTCCATCCGTGTCGGAGATCAGCCGGAACAAACAGACAGACAAAAATTCTAAAAATTGTTTTTTTTGTATATATCGTACATACCTACTTTCATACGCAGTTTGTAAAAAGTTGTTATTTTGACATCACAAACAGACGCTTCAATTATAATTCTAGATTATATTTGTCTAGAAGTAAAAAGTTATTCAACATATAGTTATAACTTAGTTACCTTAGTTACACAGTTATAGCCTAGTTACACCTGATCTAGAAAGTAATATGATGGCAGCACTGCACTTCGTCGTTTCAGCCGATAGACGTCCATTGCTGGACATAGGCCTCCCCCAATTTTGGGGGGGGTTTGCCGTAATCGCCACGCTTGGCAGGCGGGTTGGCGATCGCAGTATGGTATGACGGTGGAATAAATAGAGAACGCTGCTGCCCATTCTCCGGTAAGACCCTTAGTCGCCTTTTACGACACCCACGGGAAGTAAGGGGTGGTGCAATTCTTTAAGTCCGGCACCACACAGACAGTCCGGCACCACACAGACAAGTCCGGCACCACACAGACAAGTCCGGCACCACACAGACACTGCACTGCACTTAAAAAGCATTAAAGTAAGGTTTCTAGTGGGATCATGATCAGATAATACGAGTATTCTAAAATCCTTTCACGACCAAATTAATCTACGAACGCAAATAGGTACACATACCTACGTCACGTCACGAGTCGCCCCAATTTGAGGTTATCTTCCTTTTATCCCAGAAATTATCAAAGTTAACCGTTTCCCATATTAAATATTAGCGGGGATGTTGTGCCTCAGTCACCCCCAATGGCTGTTATTAGAGTGACACGTTATTTTTGTGCGATGCGTACATACGTAATAAAGGCCGGGTAGACGCGTCCGCTAGGCGGACACGAGCGAATTGATAAGGGTCACATCGGAACATTACCCCGACGGACAAGCTAAGCCTCCTTTTTACAAGCTTTTATTTAACTTGCACTGTTCGTGTGTATGAAAGTTGTCCGTCAAAATTTGCAAACCATTTTTCGACCATTTTTTGGTATCCGATTGAGCTGAAATTTTGCATACACCTTTAGTTCTGGTAACAATACAATGTGCAATACTCAATATTGTAATAATTACAATATGGCCGCCGCTCCAAAATGACAGATTACATATTTTTTTGCAACCCCCATAGTATGGGTATCAAATGAAAGGGCTTGAAGAGTAGAAAACGATAAAGTTAATAACATTACACTAAATTCATTAAGACCGCCGCTCCAAGATGGCGGATTATATATTTTTTTCAACCTCTTTATTAAGGGTATCAAATGAAAGGGCTTGAAGAGTAGAAAACGATAAATTTTGTAACATCACACTAAATTCAATATGGCCACCGCTCCAAGATGGCGGATTACATTTAAGTTTTCCAACCTTTTATTAAGGGTTTTTATTAAGGGTATCAAATGAAAGGACTTGAAGAGTAGAAAACGATACGTGACCAACCAAAACGATTAATTCAATTAAAATATAAAAGAAACAGGTGGCATTATTTAAAGGAACTAAATAACATCAGTGGTATAAATAATGTAAATGGTGTAAATAATGTAATTAATGTTCTTAGTGTAAAGAATGTCAACGATGTAAATAATGTTAATAGGGTAAGTAATGTCAATGGTGTAAATCAATAAAATAATGTAAATATATTAATAAAAAATGGTCAACCAAAAGATGTTAATAATATATCTTTAAGACTAAGAAGTAAAAAATAAAATGAAATAAAAATAGTTTTTAAAAACAAACTTTTATTTAAATAAAAACGTAACCTAAAAAAGAAAGAATAACGCGAACTAAAAAGAAAAAAATAAATTTAAGTCACATTTTAAAATATCATCATCATCATCATCATTTCAGCCGAAAGACGTCCACTGCTGGACATAGGCCTCTCCCAAAAGGGGGAGGGTTTGCCATAATCGCCACGCTTGGCAGGCGGGTTGGCGATCCCAGTATGGTATGGTGGTGGAATGCATAGAGAACGCTGCTGCCCATTCTCCGGTTAGACCCTTAGTCGCCTTTTACGACGCCCACGGGAAGTATGGGGTGGTGCTATTCTTTAAGTCCGGCACAGACGCTTAAACTTTACGCTTTTAAACGCTTTTAAAATATGCATATATACATATAAATTTTAAAGCTTGAGGCACTGATGTACGGTATCCGCTATACAGGTGTACCTACTGCACAATATCAGTGCCTCAAGCGTTAATAAATAAATAAAAGCTTGTTTTTAAAAACTTTTTTTTATTTACCTAAATTAGTTAAGCGAAACGTAACTCAATAGTATTTTTCCTCTGAAGTTTCGTTATTAATTTTTCCCTGGCAAACTTCTTTAACTTTTTTTAATTAGCTCCAGGGATTGTGTATCAAAATACCTACTGCTCTTTTTCATTACATTTTATTAGTTCCACTGAAAATCCATCTCTCAGGATTAATTACGCGTTTATTTATTTTGCTAATGAATTCCGTGCGTACATAGCAATATCCAATCAATCTTCATACTTTGATGGAGGAATTCGGAGCTCAATTAATATTCAGACAGGCTGCGCGGTAATGTAACCAAAATATTCCGAATGCATCTTTGAATAATTTACCTATATTTTTTCAGTTTGCTAAGCTCTCTTCAGCCGAAGAATGATAACTTCCAATCAAACTTAATGACTTTCTTCACGCTGATTGGCCGTGAGCAAAGTACTAACGAGTCTTGATTTCAACAAACTTCGCAAATTGTTTGCTTATTCAACGTAAGGTAATAACAGCTGGGACACACGACCATAAATTTCAGCAAGCAAGGTATAAAACATTCAGGTTCGCACTATGCCCGCTATCGATCTCTTTTGTAATTATTGTGCTCTACATATTTTACACTTTACGGGAGTTGGGTATCGAGTTGTGATTACAATCAACAATTTCGTTTATGTAATGTGGATTTATTTTTTTAACGCGTGTGAAGTATGGCTGTAGTTTAATTATCTGTAAAATCCCAGTTGCATAAATTAGCTTTATTCGATTTACTATAGTACCTAATTTAAATCTATAAAATTTATTTGCTCCTTTAAATTTTGTAAAAATCAATTTATCTTTTTTTTTTGTAGATAGGTATCTCTTTGATTTTGTCGTTTAGGTAACGTTCCAATAAAATATGTGGGGGTGGTTTATTGCTATTAAATATTTTCGTCGCAGTGTAATCCTGTTTCATATTGTTTGAATAGTAGATCAAGTACTTAGGTATGATATGTAGGTACTGCATACTCAGCCTATAATGTTCTTACTGCTGGGACGCAAGCCTCCTCTCTTTGAGAGGGAGTGGGTGATAATCTACCACGCGGGCTCAGTGCTGGTTGGTCTTCAAATTTTTGGTTCCAGGACATGTCAGTTACCTCACGATGTTTTCCTACACAGTTTTGAGAACAGTGGTGATGAAATTATTTACACAAAGTAAAGCGCCTGCCTGGGTTCGAACCCACGACCTACAACTCATAAGTCGGGGCCGATACCACTTTACCACCACTGCTCTTGTGTATGTAGGTACTGTTACTAGGTATAATAATTAAAGTTATGGATCTAGCTCCATTGCAAAAAGCAAACAAGCCGCAAATGAATACAAGGCATAACGTCAACTTGCGTCTCCTATTTTTTATTATATCAAGAATCTACCTTATGTCTTGAAAGGCTAAGAAATGCTTAGTAGACAAACTTAATTGTTTGCTGAAAAAAATGATCATGTGTATTATCTATGATATTGAACAGGAGTAATAAAGAATTTTTCCAAAGTTCAGAGAATGGCGATTACGGACCATTGAAATACTTCGAACTTGAAATGATTGGATCTTTGAATTTAGAAATGCTTTATCGACAGATTTAATAATGGTCGTCCCTTACTATACGTTATTCTAATTATATATTTTTTTAAATAATATATTATACTGAGATTAAAAACGTTTTCAATTTTAATCAATAAAACGTTATCTCAAAGGCATGTTCTGGAAAGGAACTGAACATGATTATTACATTGTTTACCTACCAATTTTATTAGGGAGATCCTAATAAAATTGGTAGGTACTTATACAGGATGAAATTTATTAGGGGCGACAAATTAATATATTCAGCGTAGAACACACAGTGTGGAAAGGGATCTACAGAGGTGCGCGTAGGCAAGCGATTTACATCGTCACGCGCTCTTTTTTTTCGTAGGAACGATCAAAATTAGGCAAATACCGCTAGTTCACCACGTTGCCAACTTGTTTCATGGTTTGAACTCAGCGATGAATGGATTGCTTGTTGGGCGTGCGCTAAAATTGATACTTTAATTTTCTTATTTGTTTTGATAAAAAAAAATATATACTAAAATGACGATAATTCCTATATTATGCCTATTTGAAGGCAATAAGTTAGATTGCACTATCTAAGACGACAATTTCACGATTTTTTTCAAGAATGACAATCTATGATGATTCCTAACAGTTACCTTCTGGACCTCCTATTTCGATTTGTCGCAAGTTTTTAATTATTAAATTCTTTATTTCGAGTAACAATGAGACGCATACAGTGTTAGTAACAATAAAATAAACTTACAACTATCTTAGTGATACAATTATACATACCAACACAACAAAACAATCACTGCTTCCGCATTCCAGCTGAGATACTGGAGCAGCGACATAAAACACAGCAGTCCAGCCTATCAGCAATAACACTCAGGATGCTGTTGGAACTGGCTCGCACCCTGCGCACCAAGGACGTACATCTTTTACGCATTAATGCATAAAAGCAATCAACACGCAATTCCGCAAACATCCCTGTGCGCTACAGAAGCGAGGCAGCCCCATCAACACCCTGAAAGCATTATTGTATTGCACACGAAGGGCACTGTATGATCTCTGCGTAAAATGTACCCACAGGCTACAGGTGTAAAATGAGGAACAGAATGCTCTAAAGAGTGTTTTTTTAACCTCCTAAATTCGTTAATGTCATCCTGTAATTAAAATGTGTTAATGCTTTCCTTGCGAAGTTAACTATGAACGACAGGCTGAGGAATGATGCAGAATTTAAAGAGTATGCTAAGATGGTTCGATACTTCGATCATGTTGAGAGGATGAAAGGCAAGGTATATGTGAGTGAAACCTTCGTGAACAGATGCTCTCCTTATCTATAGTGACCGCATTAGTGATGTTCTGCAAAATAGGCCCTTTTGGCAGAATCATAAAAGGATAACATAATGGACAGTTACCCGTTAAATTAATCGTATCAAATCGCATTGGTGAAGAATTTTTCAGTTATTTTTTTTGTCTGTCCTAAAATACCAATCAATCCGATCCCAATCTCTTTGATTATACCTACGTAGTGCAGCGAAAAAAAGAAAAACACGAAAAACACGGACTGTCTTCGCCATATTACGATTCATTATGTTATCCTTTTATGATTCTCCAAAGTGGCCTTTTCAGGCCCCCAGGTGCGAAGTACTCCCAACGCGAGTGCTTGTATGACCAGCGGGGTAGTTGCGTAACCCACTATCAGCCATTGCGACAGTTTAACAACATTCATTGCGTTATTTACAACGTTGAGCAGACAATTTTTATGAAGCAATGGATTAGAATTAGAATCCTTCAAAATTATTCAAATGAGAGGTTTTTCTTTTGAGTATTAAAAAAAAAAACATAGTTTCCAAGAACCCTGAAGATGGCGTTGAACTGACTACGTTAGTAGGTACCAAAGTCAAAACGCTTGGAAAAAAAAAACATTGCGTCACGTCATATACGCTTGTTGAGTGACAGTGTCGTTTGCTTTCGTTTTACAATCTCTAAATTACATCCAAGTGAATGAATAGAAAAATTATGTGACGTTCCGTTCCTTGCTGTAACTTACCAAGTTCAGCGCTGTCAGTCGCTGGATAGATGTATCCAGCGACTAGGGAAGCGTAAAAAAAAAAGAAAAAGAAAATCCCTCATTATGATTGAAAGTCTGTTACGCAATTAGGGTGCATATGTATGTATATACGGTCGAACAAGCTATTTGGTATACAGGCGAAAAAATTTTTTTTTTTTAAACGTTGCCCCACACTTGGAATTTCTCCTGAATTGTGGGTGCGTTTACAAACATTTAAAACTCACATACACAAACAGCCAGACCCGAAACAACTACTTGTAGGTCATACAAATATTTGTTCCGTGCGGGAATCGAACCCGCGACACGCAGCGCAGCAGTCAATCGCTTAACCACTGCGCCAACCGTGCCGTCAATTCATGTTTCCACTACACTGCCAATATCTAGTTTTATTTTGTGCGTTATAACGTTTTCAGCTTATGGCATTCTTAATTATAGTCTATATCCAGACAATTATAATCTTATTATAGGCCTAAATTAATATATACTACTGAACCATATGTACACTTTTTGTAAACTTATTATTATTTCAATAAAATTTATTATTATTATATTATAATAGAGTGGTGTAAAATAATTAACTACTCAGCACACCCACATCATTGTTTATAAAAACTTTTTACAAAAAATAACAACCGACTTCTAAATAACACTACAAAATTAAAAATAACATAAATTTCGGAAGTCGGTGTCTTTGGACCTGTATTTTGGTTTTTTGCCACCGACTTCCGAAATTTAAGTTATTTTTAATTTTGTAGTGTTATTTAGAAGTCGGTTGTTATTTTTTGTAAAAAGTTTTTATAAACAATGATGTGGGTGTGCTGAGTAGTTAATTATTTGGAAGTCGGTTGTTTTTTTTTTGTAAAAAGTTTTTATTTTTCACTTTTTAGTGGGTCAGTTTGTAATTTATCTAAGTTACAATAGCATAATGTTAACAGCTCATCACCTTTTACAAAATATTGCTTTTCCCGATGCAGGGACGTTAATTGTTGAGGAGTTCTCCTAATAAGAACCAGGAGAACTGGAGCTCAGAAGTGACCATCAGCTCCACTTCACCATACGCATTGTGACGAGCATAAATCGCTTATCGAATCACAACCCGTGAAATACTTATTATTGAGTAGTCCCGAAGGCCATCTGTGGTCTTCATCATCAGTTCCACTTCACCAAATGGTGCTTTTCGAGAGTAAATGCACGAGTTAATATAAAAAATATCCAAATCACTATAGGTGTGCCTATAAAATTTGAGGGTTTCCCTCGATTTCCATGAGATCCCTTCATATAATTCCGACTTGGTGACAATGGGACCACCTCGAGACCATACCCTTTCAAACAAAAAAAGAATTTTTGGAATCGGTCCAGTCGTCTTCAAGTAATCGGTGAACATACATAAAAAAAAACATATATAAAGTCGAACATATAACGTTTGTACATTTTCTGATGCTCCTCGCTTCAGCATCAGGTCTCTATGTACTTCGGTAGTTAAATGTATGTTTGTTCATCGATTACTCCGCCAATTGTGGACGGATTTTCAAAATTCTTTTTTTGTTCGATAGTAGATAGTTCTGAGGTGGTCCCACTGACACCAAGTTAGGATCTGATGATGGGATCTTAGAGAAATCGAGGGCAACCCTCAAATTTTATAGGCTCACTTATTGTTTTTCGCATATTTTATGAAGTATCTTGTGTATTTGCGTATGGTTGTCACCATCTCAGGTAGCTGGGCTGATAATGGAAGGTACAACTCCTTAACAGTAAGAAGTAACTCGAACAGGCAAGGACTGTTTTAGTAAATTGTTTTGATGTTTGATAGGGTATTTGTCACATTTGGTCTCATGATCATCAAGTTATGACCTGATGCTGCAGTCAGGATAATCTGCAGAGTACCTAACTCCTCGACAACTAACAGCAGATATATCGTGTTTAGGCTCATTGAAAAGGGCTCGATGTGTGGATAAACGTACTGTTAATGGGGAACACCGAAGTACATAGAGACCTGATGCTGAAGCCAGTCGAGCATCAGAAAAAGTACAAACCTTGAAATTACAGCACCGAAGTCGTGTTTGGGCTCATTTTAAACAGGACTAAATTTTAAGTTCAAGGCAATGTTGACATAAGTCTGGCCTGATGCTGCAGCCAGGATTATCAGCATCTAGTCTAAAAACTAATAAATACTTCTTAAAGTGAAATACTTCTGCGAGTTTTTCTTCTGTATAACTATCCTAACAAAGGTTGCCGGTAGTGGCTGGATGAGAGAAGCGGAGGACCGTGAACGTTGGCGCAAACTTGGGGAGGTCTACGTCCAGCAGTGAACTGCAATTGGCTGATGATGTTTTATAAAAGCCTCAATCGTTGCATTTCACGCAATGCCTTTTCGTCATGTGGTCTATTTAGCAATTTGGTAGGTTCCAAGTCGCATAATACAATGTCATCCAGCGTCTTTACACGACTAAGCGTAACATAAACTTGGCCCTTAGCAAAATTTTTCCTGCCTAAGTCTATTATTAAAGTAACTTGAGCATTTGCTCTCGGAAATTATGATTTGGTAAAGTGGAGCTGATGATGTAGACCACAAATGGCACTACTCAATGACAAATATTTCACGGGTTGCGATTCGATTACTTTAATATGGCTGCTAAGCAATTTATGCTCATTACAATGCGTATGGTGAAGTGGAGCTGATGGTGACTTCTCAATCAGCTCCAGTTCTCCTGGTCCTTACTAGGAGAACTCCTCAACAATTAACGTCCATGCATCGGGAAAAGCAATATTTTGTAAAAGGTGATAAGCAGTTGACATTAGGCTATTATAACTTAGATAAATTACAAACTGACCCGCTAAAAAGTGAAAAATAAAATCAACCGACTTCCAAAAACACTATAAAGAAAAAAATAACTTTAATTTCGGAAGTCGGTGGCAAAAAACTAAAATACAAATCCAAAGACACCGACTTCCGAAATTAAAGTTATTTTTCTCTTTATAGTGTTTTTGGAAGTCGGTTGTTTTTTTTGTAAAAAAGTTTTTTATTATGAGCAGAACGCTGAGAAATACCGGGATGTAGAGATATCACACCTACAAGTACCATGTAAACGTATTAGTTTATGACGCTAATGTTCACTGCAGTTCTCAATAATGTTAGTTATTGACTTATAACAGTGAGAGGGCTTATGACTAAAGTAATAACAGCCGACAAAGTTTCTTTCGAATTTATAATATTACTAGCTACGCCCCGCGGTTTCACCCGCATAAGTTTCGGTCCCGTAGGAATATTGGGATAAAAAGTAATCTATGTGTTAATCCAGGGTGAAGGCTACCTCCATACCAAATTTTATCAAAATTGGTCAAGCCCTTTGAGCGTGAAGAAGTAACAAACATATAAACACACAGCACACACACGCACACAGACACACACACACTCCCAAACTTTCGCCTTTATAATATAAGTGTGATATAGTAATATTTATGGTATGGATTATGGTATGGATGGTGCAAATTGTAATGTACCCACCTTTTGGTAGGTACGTATAAAAGTTAAACAAGTAAGTATAGAGTTTCTGTATCATAGGTCTCTGGTTTCTGAAATCGTGGGAAACCAAACAAAATGGTAATATAAACAAAAATAAAGTGGATCTCTATTGCAATTAGTTGGACTTAATGTACACAGGACTGAATACCTACCGTCATTGGCGAAATGGGGGAGTACCTACCCTTCTGCTTACCCTGGGGATTACTAACAGGCGTGACGCGAATTCTATTTACAAAGATTATTGTCCATTAAAAGTTAAACAACGAAATAACTCTCGAAACACAACCTATTTATTTTCTCCAACAATTTATATGCTCAGACAGTTAAATGGATTTCATTATCCGTTTATTCCTTTTCACAAATATGATATTATAATATTTACCCTTAAATTAACACGTGTATTAAAATATTAGAAGGTCATGCTTACTAATGTATATTTACAAAGAAAAGACAACAATCTGTTTAGCGTCCGGTTTAGGCTAGAAATGCCTAGAAATTAATATGAATCTCAGTCGGGTGAAAGGCGAACAAAAGTGATTAAGTACCTACCGTAGTGAAAGATGAAGCGTTCCGTAGGAGAACCAACGTAACCGACATAGCCCGAAGAATTGCCAAAGTTAAGTGGCAGTGGGCAGAGCACATATGCATATGATGGGACCGAAAGATTCTGGTGTGGCGACCGTGTACCGAAAGACGTAGCGTTGCAAGGCCTCCAACATGGTGGACCGATGACCTGGTGAAGGCCCCTGGAATCCGGTGGAAGCGAGAAGCACAGAACCAGTCGAAGTGGCGGTGCTTGGAAGTCTATGTCCAGCAGTGGACGTTTTTCGGCTGAAATGTTGATAATGATTATAAAGCGAGAGTACCTATTGTAACTGAGAAATTGCCATTATTATTATAAACTCATAGATTATAAACTCATACGGTAACATATTCACACAAACACACTCACCTTTCTTCTCTTGCTATTTTCAAGCACCCGCTTGTAGGTCTTGGTAGCATACATCCTATCACCAAGGTCCTTAATAATATAGCCTTGGGTTTAGAAAAGGTCCGAGACCGAATTAGCGGTTACATAATCAAAATACGCAAATAAATTGTTCCGAAATTAGAATTTGGAACTATCGGATCGGTGTCTATAAAATGACGACCCGAGCCAAACGAAGCCTGTCGGAATAAACTCATTTGCAGAAAGTTATCGGCGCGGCGAGGCTAAATTCGCGCTACTAACGATTCCAATGGGATTCGGAGAATTCTATGTATCTGCCTATTACTAACTACAGTTCGTGGTACTTAATTGAGTGATAGCTTTGATAAAGGTGCGTTAGCATTTAGTTTATAATAATATGTGAGTTCCTGCAAGTCAAATCCGCAACCATTTGATGAATTTTCACAGCTAAATGTTCATAGTTTATCCGGTATAATAGTATAATCAGCCTATGAAGTTCCTACTTCTGGGACACAGGCCTCCTATCGGTGAGAGGGAGTTGGCCGTAATCCACCACGCGGCGCCAGTTTGTTTGTGGATGTAACATGTCTTCGAATTTTTGATTCTAGGACATGCCGGTTTACGCACGATGTTTTCCTTCACCGTTTTGAGAGCTGTGGTGATGAAATGAGTTACACAAAGTAAAGCGTCTGTCTGGGTTCGAACCTACAACTTTTAACTCGTAAGTCGCGGTCGTTACCACTGGGTCTAACTGCTCCTGCATTGCAGATTGGTAATCACTGAAATATTATGGCGTACATATAATTCATGTTTTTCGTGAATCGCTTCGTTGAGCTTAATACCACCCAGGGGAGAAGATAGGGCTTTCTGCTCGTGACGTAAAAGCACGAATTTTCCGTGACATTATAAACTGTAATCAATTCCCAGCGATTAATAAGCTTAAATTGTTTAACAGGATCTTCATTGTCTGGCTCAAAGACGATACTCTTAAAACAACAAACTTTGCTTACCCTGAACTAAGACTTGCTATTATAACTTCGTTACTCTCAAAGTGTACTTTACAGAAGTGCAATAAGTAACGTAAAAGTGTGGCGTATAAACTGGCTACTGGATGTTTCAGCTTAAATAATTATATTTGCAGTGGTTAGTGTAAATATAATTATTTGAGCCAAACTTGACTTTGCTAAACCAGTGTTATTGAGCGTAAAATCTTCTCGCGTTATTAGAGAATCATTTGCTATTCGGAGCGAGCGAGCGTATTACATAAATAAACTGTTTGCTTTCGGTTCGTGTTTGCGTAGGAGGACTATCGAGAGAGGCAACAAACACACGTGCCGTGGACGTGGCGCGGACGTGGCGTGACGTGGCAAGCGCGCTGTGGCAATGGTTTTGTGATCATACCTGAAATAAACAGAAATTCTAGATAAGTATCAAGGTCGTATGAAATAATCATCTTAATTAAAGAAGCAAACTGTTATTTGGGAAATATATTTATTAATCTAATCTAATCTAACTAGCCTGTACTGTCCCACTGCAGGGCAAAGGCCTCCCTCTCCCTTTTCCACACAATTCTGTCTTTAGCTAGTGCCGGCCAGTCCTTACGGTAGGAGTCAAGCTCGTCCCGCCATCTTCGTCTTGGCCTGCCACGATGGCGTCGTGCGTTTAGTAGGACCCAATCGGTGGTTCTCTTAGCCCAATTGTCATCTGACATGCGACAAACATGTCATGGCCCAGTCCCACTTAAGTTTAGCGGCTTTTTGGGTAACGCCTGTTATCTTAGTTTTGGCGCGCAGTATTGTGTACCTTATACGGTCAAAAATTCGAACCCCCAGGATACTGCGCTCCATGGCTCGCTGGCAAACCTCGAGTCTCGATATTTATTAAAGACGATACAAATATATGCACAGAATAAACTTCTTATACTAAACAAACTATTTATTTTTATTTTTTATCCTTTATTAAAAAGAACCAGCTTTAATTAATCATTAAATTTTAATTAATTACAATGTAGCCTCTAATACTAACAAGCAATTTAAATCTAACTTCATTTTTTACGTGATAAATAACTTAAAACTAAAACATGGAGTCGAAAAAATCCTCCGCATCGTTGTCGTCATAATAATAATCATTTATTTCGCCAGAGATATGGTACAATTTGGTGTTGCAATAAAGTAGTGCTTTACACATCTCACCTATAAGAGGCATGCGAAAATTTACAGTTACAAGAATAATAAAATACTAAATACAAAAGTTCACAGATACAATAGGTCATATTTTATATCGTCTGGTATGTATACGATTAGTGTTGTATGGCAACTATTATGTCGAAAACGGCAAAGACAGTCATTGTCTCCTTAGTTAGTACTTGAAGTATAAATCCATAGTCCTTTAAATATAGTCCTTTTTTTTTTTTTTTTTTGTGTATGGGAAATCATCAAATGACTCCTCCCGCTCTGGGTGGAGCGGAAGGGAGTGTCAGACTCTTACTGACTAAAACCCACCCGTGTTCCTTCCTTAGCCCTTTATGTTCCGGGCCAGCGGTAACCCTTTCGGACAATCCCGCTGACCCGGCAGGCTTCGGCCCTAAGGGGCCCCTCCTCGATGCTGACATCTCTTTGAGGCGCGCGTGGAACACGTACGCGCCGTCCGGCACGGGCCTGGTCCTGATCGGGCGGTGAGCTACCCATTACTCTCCGCCCGCAGGCCCGCGCCTACGGTGGCCGGGAGTCGTCACGCGGCTCCCGACGCCCGGAGCGTCTCCCGCGGCGGCTGGGACGGGAGGCTCTCTCCCTGAGCCGTTCCGCCACCTCCTTCGCTAGCATGACTGCTTCGCAGAAGGAGGTGACTGCCTCCCACTCCCTCTCGCCCCGGACCATGGCTTGCACCAGGGCCGGACGCGAGAGGTCGCCGTCGCTGCCAATCGCCTCTACGAGGACACGGCGGTGCTCCGCCCAAGCGGGGCAGACCTCCACCGTGTGCTCCACCGTGTCCTCTGGGCGATCCTGGCAATGGTGACACCCGGGCGTTTTCTCCCGCCTGATGATGTGCAGGAACCTCCCGAAACTTCCGTGTCCGGTGAGGACCTGCGTCAGGCGAAAGGTGAGGGCGCCGTGGCGCCTCTCTAGCCACTCCTCAAAGAGGGGTCTTATCGCCGCTATCGCGGCGTGCCCTGCGCTGGGTTGCGACAGTCGCTCTTTCCATGCCGCCATGAGATCGCGCCGGAGATCCGTCCGCTCCGCAGCGATTTGCCGCGGAAGCGGATCCTCCCCCCGGCGTAGTGCCTCCGCGCGCCACTCATACAGGCGCGCGAGGACCATCGCCTCCAGATCCCATGGCGGCAGTCCGGCAAGGAGGCTTGCCGCCTCGCCAGAGATCGTGCGGTAGCCCCGGATAGCCCTTATGGCTACCACCTTCTGGGGCGCGTTCAGGTAGTGGGCGGCTCGCCGCCGCAGTGAACGCGCCCACACCGGGGCCCCGTATATGGCCATGGACCGCACGACCCCCGCGTAAAGCCTCCGGCAGGAGGCGTTTGGCCCCCCCAGGTTGGGCAAGAGCCGCTTGAAGGCGGCCCCGGCCCGTTCCAGTTTGGGGGCCAAACGTCGGAAATGCTCCACGAAGTTCCACCGGCTGTCGAGGACAAGACCCAGGTATTTCATCGTCATCCCGACGCCGATGTGAACCTCTCCTACCGTTAGTTGGGATCCCGATGGCGGCGCGTTCCGGGGCCCATGAAACGACATGGCCTCGGACTTGTGCAATGCCACCTCGAGACCCAACTGCCGGATCCTCTCCACGACTATCGCAACCCCGCGTGTCATCGCGTCGGCCGCCGCCTGATGCGACCTCCCCTGCGCCAGGACCAGCGTGAAATATAAATATAGTCTGACGCAAACTAAGATTATTAGCACCAAAATTATTGATCTAAACATGTCTTGTGTTGGCATATCCAATCTAAAATCATGCATTAATTGCTTATGGAAATCATGATTGCTCATTAACGCATCAGCGTGCATGTGGCATGACGGGCAATTTCTGGAACGTCATTTGCACTTTCCATTTGCGAGGATGATGAATTAATCGGGAATCTATTATTAAACTTAGCTTGTGATTGCACTAAACGTCGGTTTTACGTCAGTTTGGCCGGATGTGCTCGAAATGAAATTTAATGTTCGCAGACAAGCGATTATGTTTTGTTATGTTCCCTTTGCAAACAACAAAAACCTTCAAAATCATCATAACAGCACGCTAGTATTTCCCGAAGGGTTAGAAAGAGGTGCACCTAGCAGGTATCTGAAGTCTATTCAATATTTATGTTTCAAATTTAAGTTATTTCAAGTTAAACAAACATGAACTTTATTTTAATGGTAATTAAGTTGATTTCAGAGTGACTAGCACTATTGAAAAAGTTATAAAAATGTTTGAAGTTGTAGCGTAAGCTGCACTTTATTGAGTTATTTTTTCATAAACTCATATTTGTTTAAGTTTTTGACAAAAGTCGCAAATATAGATTACACACTCACATTTCGACAGTTACCTATGTTGTAAGTCCCATGTCACAGGCGGCGAGCCTATTTCTATCAACCGGGCAAACTTCAAGATGATATATTATTTCACTGATGTTATTCATAGATGTACCTACTCTAACTTTGTACTTCATATTCTCATCTCACACAGCAACGTCAAAAAATCAAAAATGTGTGGCGGTCACGCTCTAAGGCATATTTTGTGAAGTGTCGTTGGACACTATGTGTTCTATATACAGTAACTATGTAAAATATTCGCGAAACCCACATAGGGGCCACATCGGCTGATAGCTGATAAATTGAAGCCTGTACGTGACCGTCCGCGGGTCTTTCACGAGATAGGATCATGCTGAGTCACCGATGTCGCGAATATGAACACCCTCGCGTGGTTGGACATTACATGATTTTTGATACTGAATAGATGTCCAACTGTCACTCGATAAATTACGAATGAAAATGAAATATTTGACATGTGTGACTTGCTCAACGGGACGTAGTTGGGACATAAACTTTGAATATTAATAGAATTTTGCAAAGGACAGAGTTATTTCGTTTTTTGAGGGTGACATTTTCGTGCAAGATGTCGTTGGACTTTCATATTGGCTATTACATATTAGGGCCGGCACAGACGATAGACATCATATTATTATACGACGAGTATGACTGGCTTCTGTTGGCAGAATCCATACTAATATTATAAACGCGAAAGTTTGTCTGTCTGTCTGTATGTTACCTCTTCACGCGTAAATCGCTGAACTGATTTAGATGAAATTTAGTGTATACCTATGTAGATAGTTTGAGTCGCGGGACCTTTCCCGGGACTCAAACTATCTATATACCAAATTTCATCTAAATCAGTTTAGCGATGCCTGATAAGTCCTTATATAGTATAGTTTTTATCCCGATATTCCCACGGGATTGACACATTGCTTGCATTTTGAATTTTTTTTTTTATATACACATTGACATTATTTAATTTTTTTTATAAACAATGACATTTGCTTACTTTGTAAAGTATTATTTATTTTATTTATTGTGAACGTGAAGAAGATGTGGGTAATTTTATTAATTTTATATTTTTTATTATTATTCCCTCTGTTCTGTTAGATTTTTTTTTTTGATCATTGGCAGTTTTAGTAATTTATGTGGCCTACCCAAATGTCAAATCTTTGGTATTGTTCGTCGAATCGTTGAGCTCCTTAGGTTTTGAGTTGAGCTGCACGATTTTTGACAAATGCGTGCACTGACTGGACATGTCCTCTCAATCTGTGTGGTTCTTTTCTCAAAAGACCATCTCAGACATCGATCTACATGGTCTTCATATAACCTGACCAAAATTATGTCTGGACTTTAAAAGAGACTGTGACCTCTGAGTTTGTTTCTCAGAGTAGTCAGATAGGAAACGCCGACCTCATCTAGTTTTAAAAAAACATGATTGACGTGTAAAAGTGTTTGTACAAACCTACTTACAATAATAAAATCATTTATTATTTATGCGGGTGAAACCGCGGGGCGATGCTAGTATTTCAATAAATAGTTTGTATAAACCAAACGGTTTATTTGGTTAGCGAAAAATATAAACATATTATGATAACCTATCTCAACACCGAAGATACTTGTTTTAAGGTTGTTACTTTCCTTGTATGCTTTCTTTGTCTGGACCGTTTATAACGGCTAATTTTGAATGATACCTACATCTATAAAAATAAATGAGAATGATATACATTATCGCTAACACCAATTCTTTTGGCGTACATGTTACCTTCTTTCTAAAAGGACTTCTGATCATACGCCGAAATAATTTTATTGTTCATTACGTGAAAGTACCTACATTAATATATATGCTTGTCTTTCTGTAGGATCAATTAAAAGAAGATCAATAAAATAAGTTTGTTAAATTAGTGATTCTGTTAGTCTTTACTTTAGTTAATATATATTTTTTCAATTAAAATTTGTTTTCAACTGTACAAAATCTGTTATTTTGCGTTTCTGGTATTTTGCATATCTGGTTTATGGTGAATCTGGTATTTTGCGAGTCTGGTAATTTGCGAATCTGGTATTTAGCGATTCTGGTATTAAGCTGCGGAGCCTTGTTTACTTCGTACCTATATGCAGTGATTATTACAAAAATATTGGTGTTTTTAATTTCAACTGTTTTTATTATTATTGAGGGCTAACAAATAAGACAACTAAAAAACTACTAGGAGTCGCCAAAGGGTGAATGAATTAAGTTTATCATTATTTATGACACGCTTACCCTTTTAGTGCGACCATGTTTAGTGTTTATTGCTAGAATATATCGCAGGTCGAAAAACATCATTCGTACTTTAACAACACGACCCAAATAAAAATAAATTGAAAAGGTGTATGGGCAGAACTGAAGACTGTTGGCTTTTGAAGACAAATTCGGATACAAATTCTGATACGTATTCATGTAGACACAGTCATGCTTTTACGTATGTAACCGATCAAACCACGAACGTATATCTAGGTAGGTACTTAGAGTAACGTATACTAGAGGTACATACGTTACTCTAAGTACCGACGCCAGCACATCAAGCTACTACAATCTGTCAAATTTATTTAATAGATTTTCAACTTTATCGCTAAAGCATAAGGTTCAAAGTTGATTTGGGAAAATTTGACAGTTTCGGGTAGCTTGATGTGCTGACGTCTGTACCTAAATTAACGGCGCTTGGTAAATTAGTGTGACAGTAAAATATAAACAGTACTTAATAAAAAGAAAATTGGTCGATTATTACATCCTTTAATGTAAGTACAAAAATACTCAAGTAGTGTAGATAATAAAGGAATGGCCAGTAAAAATATTGGAATGGGCAGTTAAATAAATAGTTCGGCAATTTATGGGTTAGGTTTGAATTTTGATTAAACGCGCACGCCGATTTGGAAGCAGTAACTAATAAGCCAACCTTGACTAAACGGGTTAGGTTAGAAATGTGACCAACCGCGTGCGAGCTGAGTGAGCGAAAGCGGCTTGCGAGCGCTACTTCCAAGTTAAATTTCTTATCGACTAATTCCAATTTGTTAACTGCCAACACGTAACTGCCAGTTCTACTGCTTAAATATTTATTTAATTATCCATTTACCCCTGTATTTATAAACTTTGCTTAAAATGAAGTAACAACTAGCGACTGTTTAGCGCGCTCGCACACGGCATACTTTTTGTAGGTCCTACAATCGGTCAGATTATTTCACCCTATGTTGTTTAGACCGACTTTTTGTAGGACGTGTGCTTTGCACTAAAAAATCGGTCACCGATTTTTTGTAGGAGATAAATAGAACGTACTGATTGCAATAGTGCAACACACACGTCCTACAAAAAGTAGGTCAGACTCAGAAATAAAATCGGTGCATCCCGACAGATCCGATTATCGGTGAAAAATGGAACGTTCGGAAATGTACGCTGCCCGCCCACGTCCGATAATCGATGACCGATTTTTTGTAGGAGAAAAATAGAACGTACTAATGGCAATAGTGCAACGCACACGTCCTACAAAAAGTCGGTCTAAATAACATAGGGCGAAATAATCTGACCGATTGTAGGACCTACAAAAAGTCTGACGTGGGATGCGTAGGCTGCCCGCCCACGTCAGACTTTTTGTAGCACCGATAATAGGGCCGATTTTTGCACCGATTCTTATGACCGATTTTGTGACTGACTCAACGTACACGTCCGTCACTTTGTCTTTAACACAACGTCCTTCCCTAGCAAGTGCATGCGGCCGACTGTCGGTGAGTAGTGTGCGTTAACACATAGTACCTACATTTCCGAACGTTCCATTTTTCACCGATAATCGGATCGGTCGGGATGCGCCGATTTTATTTCTGACATACTTTTTGTAGGACGTCTGTGTTGCACTATTGCTATCAGTGTGTTCTATTTTTCTCCTACAAAAAATCGGTCACCGATTATCGGACGTGGGCGGGCAGCCTTTACCATACATTTTTGACGTTATAACGTCTCTTAACGTTAAGCAACGTTTTTTAAATAAGAAGGTTCAATATTTCTTATGACTCATTTTGATTTAGTTTACTGCTCAGTGTTTACTGCTAAACTTGGTAAAAAAACATGCATTTAGTAATTTTTAATTCACCAAAACTACAATAAACAACTGCTGCTTTAAACCAATGCCATTGAAATTGAATCAATTGATGATGATTCAACTCTTCGGCTAGGCTTCCGAAAACATCACTACAAAAACTAAACCTAAGTTTCCTACATCTAACGAATCTCGCAACCTTCATTAAGCCGTCGGAGCACATTGTCAAGGAAATTGAATAAATTGAATGAATTCTATGCACTCTGTAAAAGAAGTGTAACTTAAAAGGACTGAAACCTTCATCCATAAATAAATAATCCGGCTGGCATTGTGGGATTTCGACATAACCAAAGTGCATTCTGATTGAATGTGAAGACCACCGCGGGTATTTTGCTTCGTGGTCCTTTTGTTTTATGCCGATAGCGTTTAGTGCATTATTGGAGTTATTGACGAAGTTTTTGGTCTGCATAAACTGTTTTTTTGTCCAGTGGTATTTTGTTATTGACCTGCACACATTACTTTTTTAAGATTACAATAATAGCGAGTACTTATCGCGTTAAATTAGCGCATTTTTTCATACAAATTATTACAATTTGGGACAATCAGGCTTTCTTTATCGTTATTATATTCCTAATTGTCCTGACTGCCTCGTTGACCTGGCGGTCGCAAGCGCTGCTACTGAGCGTGAGGTTCTGGGTTTGAATCCCGGGTCGGGGAAAGAGTTTTTGGGTTTTCCCATCTGAAATTTAAGCAGTACGTAGCCAGGTTCTGTGCCCGGTTGAAGGCAAAAGGCTCGCCCCTATTAACTGGCGAAATGTGGGTGTAGGTACTATAGGTACCTACTCCTCTGCCTAACCTTTCTGGGAATACAGACGTGATGTATTGTTATGTTTTTTATATATTATTTTTCTTGTTGTTTCGAAGTTCAATATATAACTTATTTTAAGATAAAGTTCATATTATCAAAAGCGAACGTTCGAATACTTCGAATGAATCAAATCATTTCTATTTATAATATTTTATAGAGAAAAGATTTGATTTTCTATATTTGTTATGCTTTCACGCTAACATGGCTGAACGGATTTAGATGAAAGGGTAATGCCAAGTGGCCATAGTAATGTGCACACATATAAAAAATAATTATATTAATAAGAGGCAATTCCAATAATTAATTATCAAAAGAAATGATTTACAAAAAACAGCATTTTGAAGTTATTTAAGATTCTTATTACATCAATACAAGTTATGTTAATTAAGTGAAATATCACATAATACATTATTTTAATTTATTTATGAGCATAATTAACTGGGAGTCAAAGAATACAAAATACATTGTAGTTTTACATATTTATTAATTTAGTTCATCATCACACACCGCTAAAAAATTATCCAAAAATTATGCCTTTGTCGAAGCGTCTAATATCAAATCCAAGTTGTCGCCAGTGTCGTGATGAGTAGAGGGAGCAGAATCCATAAACAGGGACATTCATGGGAATACTGACTTTGACGATTCT
This sequence comes from Mesoligia furuncula, assembly GCA_916614155.1. Classification (NCBI taxonomy): domain Eukaryota; kingdom Metazoa; phylum Arthropoda; class Insecta; order Lepidoptera; family Noctuidae; genus Mesoligia; species Mesoligia furuncula. Next base: position 17,357,799 of record OU744799.1, on the reverse strand, counting down.
CCTATACCTGACGACCTCCTAATTGACTACTTTTACCCATGTAAAAGTAGTCAATTTAAACCGCAATAAATATACACAAGTCGCCGCAATGGAGTTGCAAGACAAACAATGGCTTTGACACTTTTGACATTTACGTTTTCCGGCAACTGACAAGTTAGACTTAGTACTGCCATAAGAAATGCAAAAAATCGATAGATCGATATTAGATTTTTTTTTGTTCATCACTATAATCATCAAAGATAGAAATACTTAATAATAATTATTAGAGGGGTTTTTTGTGATTTATAATATTATGTATAGATTGTTTGGAAGAAAATGAACGGTGTTCAATAATAAATATGATGACCGATTATTCCGACTGTTAATTACCTGTCAACATTTTTTTGTAAGGGCAACATATTCAAATAAATTTGCACAGAATTATGAATACGTGGAAGACATGGGAAAAATATTAAAATATTTTTTTAGTAAAATAAATCCCTTGTGCGTCTCTGGGCCCTTTGGAACATGGGTAGACCATGGATTAGGATATAGAATACTTTTTATTCCTATGTTCTCACGAGATCATCTAACATAATTATGTGGGTGAGACCACGTGCCGCAGCTAGTTGTAAAATAATATGTAGGTAGGTAAAACAAAAGTGCGTGCTTACTAAAAGGTAAATTCAGAGTGGTAACCTACCTATTGAAACACAAATGTATAACAAATAATATATAATTGGATGAAGTAGATACGTAGACGAGTGTATCAAACAAAATCAGGGGCTGGCACATAGTGGTATGATTTAGATAAGTCGCCCCGCTCTGCACGTTTAGACTTTTTCCCCTTAAGACCTTTGACTTTAAAGACATTTTTACTGACGTCCTTTTATACGTCACTAAAATGACTGACGCTGACTTGTGGATTACAGAATGTGATTAAACCAATTATTTATTTAATCTGCTGTTTCATAGAAAAGAGCAATACCTACGCGGTCAAAATATATGGAACATCAAAACTTATTTTTAAAAACCGACGAAAAATTACAAAAAATGTTCAGAATCATGTACTGAATACATGAAGAGGTTGCGCCTCGGTGTCCCTACGACCCTGTATATAAACTCTCACAGAGAGGGGGCTGTGTCCCAGCTGTGGGAACGTTATTGGCTGATTATGCAGTATATAAATCCAACCGAGTGCAAAAAATGGATAGTGATTACGTTATGAATTGTGTCAAATAAACTGTGATATTTGTACCTACTATTCGGTTGATCGTCTGAGTCCAGGGGGCCCAAAAAGGCCACTTTGGCACAATCATAAAAGGATAACATAATGGACAGTTAACTTTTAAGTTAATCGTATCAAATCCCATTGGTGAAGCATTTGTCAGTTATTTTTTTTTTTTGTCTGTGCTAAAATACCAATTAATCGAATCCAAAGCCAATCCCAATCTCTTTGTTTGTACTTACGTAATGCAGCGAAAAAAAAAAAACACGAACTTTCTTCGCCATATTAAAAAATCAAAATCAAAATCAAAATGTTTTATTTCACATAAACCAACATGGGCACTTATGAAACGTCAGAAGCTAGGTGCACGGTTCCAATTGGTCGTTTCCTATGGAGAAGAACCGGCAAGAAACTCCACGGTTACTCTTTTTAAAAATAATTGGCTTTTACAATGTTTCCAGATTACAGAAGGTATGGGAGGACAGCGCAGGCCTGTCAACAAGTACCAAGTACTTGATAGAATAAAAAATGGTCTACAGATCTAAAGTGTATAAGGCCTACAAAGTCCTTACATTTACAAAATAAGAATCTATCAAAAGGATAAATAAAAAAAATATTAATAAAAACCTACTTAAACCAAGTGTTATGATTCCCATTAAAACCACTAATAAAGAGGTGAAAATTTGAATTGTCTGTATATAATGTCAAATAGTAAAGAAATTATGTCAAAAAGTATATAATGTCAAATAATAAAGAATAATAAAGAAATTATGTCAAAGAGTATGTAAAAGAAAAATAAAAAAATAAAAATTTAACATCGTAATTTGAGAGCAGTTAATAGACATTTACATAGTTATGCCGTTAATGAGAAGCCAGGGAAGCCACATGTGCAGAAGGAATTATTGCCAGACTACCTTGTCTTCAACGTAGTCTTTAATCTTATAATATGCTTTTTTGATTAGGACACGTTTGATGAGGGTTTTGAACTTTCCATCGCTAAGTTCTGTAACCGGCTTTGGCAACTTATTATAAAAACGGATGCTGTTTACAAGAAATGACTTGCTAGTTTTAGTTAATCTAAATTTAGGTAACACAATTTCATTTTTACTACGTGTATTTATATTATGGAAATCGCTTCTTATTTTGAAGAGTCCTAAGTTTTTGCGAACATACAAAATACTTTCTAAAATATAAAGAGAAGGCAGAGTTAGTATATCAATTTCTTTGAATTTGTTTCTAAGAGACTCGCGAGGACCCATTTTATAGATTGCGCGGATTGCCCTCTTCTGTAAAATGAAAATTGAATCTACGTCAGCTGCCGATCCCCACAGCAGAACACCATAAGACATAATACTGTGGAAATAAGCAAAGTATACTAACCTAGCTGTGGCTATATCTGTCAACTGCCTGCCTCAAGAATTGAGCCTTGAGGCACGCCCATCTTAACTAGAGACCCCGATGACGTCGCCCCGTTAACGTTTACTTTTTGCTGCCGCTTTGACAGATAGGAAAGAACAAGATCAGCAGCTTGTCCACGAATTCCGTAATGGTATAATTTACAGATCAGTGTATTATGGTCAACGCAGTCAAACGCCTTTGAGAGGTCACAGAAAATGCCAATTGCATCCTGGGACCTCTCCCAGGATTCCAAAATGTGACTGATGAGTTTTACTCCCGCGTCTGTCGTCGACCTACCTTTCGTGAAACCAAACTGGCGACTATGTAAAATCCCATTTGAATTAAAATGTGACAACATCTGGTCCAGCATGATTTTTTCATAGATTTTGCTCAATGCTGGAAGCACAGATATAGGTCTATAATTGGAGGGATCAGACTTACTACCCGATTTGAAAATTGGTACTACTTTACTATGTTTCATTAAGTCAGGAAACGTACCGCTGTCTAAACATTGATTAAATATGCCTGTTAGGGCAGGGGCAATTGTGTCAATAATATCTCCAAGAACCTTAACAGAAATCCCCCATAAGTCTTCAGTGTTTTTTATGTTAAGACTTTTAAATGCTTTTTTAATTGTGTCAACAGAGATGGGTTTGAATGCAAAGCTTGGAATATCGTTATTAAAGTTTTCTTTAAGAAGAGCTTCAGCTAGTATAGGTGATGAGGGGAGAGACTTTGTAACCTCTATTGGGATGTTGGTAAAGAAATTTTCTAGTGTCTCAGCAACTTTTAACTTATCTGAAATGGTTTCATTATCAATTTTTAGGGACAACTCATTCTGATCTCGCTGTTTTGTGTTTCCAGTTTCTTTGTTTATTACCTGCCACACAGCTTTTATTTTATTATTAGACATACTAATTTTTTTACTAATTAATTTAGATTTAGCCTCAGCGCAGACTCTTTTGAATATTTTAGAATAGTTTCTTACATAATTATGAAGGGCTTGATCAGAAGTTAATGATTTCTCGTGATACAGATTATATAAAATATCTCTGCTTTTTCTAATGCCAGCAGTGGCCCATTCACTAAATTTTGGTTTAGTATTGATAGTAACTTTTTTTACAGGACATGCTTTATTGAATTCTTGGTATACTGTAGAAAATAATGTACCAAAGTTTATGTTGGGGTCTTGTGAATCAAAACTAGCTGTGGAAAGATTGCTAATAACATTATTATTAAACATTTTTAATTTATTTTTAGTTAAAGGTCTTAATTGAATGGATTTATCTATGTGTAATCTTTTACCTAAGTCAAATGATACAAGTTGACCAGTATGGTCAGACCTGACGCCAGTAATTAAGGACGAGTCTTTTATTTTACAATTAGTAAATACATTGTCGATGCATGAAGCTGAAGTTGATGTTATTCTAGTCGCTTCATTAAATATAGGTACATTTTAAATTAAATGATTTAAACAATGATATTGGCTTACATTTTTCTGGCGAATTAACTAATAGATCAATATTTAGGTCACCACAAACAAAAATAAATTTACTATCTTTAAAAAGTTTACTTAGTATTTCTTCCATTATAATCAAAAATGATGACAAATTTGAGGCTGGTGGTCTATAAACACATAAGAAAGTATGGCCTTCAACTTCTGCACATGCTACCTCACATAAGCGATCAACAGAGCAAGCAGTGATATCCTTTCTTTCTTTGTACCTAAAAGAACTATTACATAATATCAAAGTGCCACCCCCTATTGAGGACCTGTTTTGCGCACTGGCAACTGAAAAATTATTGACATTAAACAACATTCTATCCGGTTTTAACCAGGTTTCACAAAAACATAAGATATCCATATGATATTTATCTATTAACATTTCCACGTCTAGGATTTTGCCAGAAAAGCGATTTATATTTTGGTGATAAAGTAAAATATTCTTATAATGCTTCTCTTTTGTCGATTCTAAAAGTTTAAAGAATGAATTACAGTATTATTAGAAGTACTAGATAATACTGTTTCGTCACTTAACCTAGTCTCAGTTAAATTATCAATAACTGCGTGTATATTGTAAGCTAACAAAGTAGCCAATACGTGTTGAGTTTTCTTGGGAAGAAACATATGTTCCTGAACTAATACAAAATCCCTAACAAAATAGTTTGTATCAAAATACAATAAACGGTCACTATGACGACATGTCAAAATATGCATTAAGTTGTTTAAACTATAAATGTAATCGTTTTCTGCATCATACAAATTATCAGAATATGGCAATGCACATAATATTAATTTACCTAGTTTTAATTTAAGTAGGGTGTCAATACCATTAACTATGTCACTTTTAGTTACGCTCAGACTGTTTCCAATTAAAAGAACTACAGTAGTCTGCTCATTCATTTGTGTATGTTTTATTTTATGAACAAGCTCATTAAAATGCAGGTTATGATAACAACAATTAACTATAGTATGTTTAGAGCGGTTATTTAATTATAATCCATAATGTTATCCTTTTATGATTCTCCAAAGTGGCCTCTTTAGGCCCCCAGATCCCAGTTTCATAGAGCATATTCTGAAAAAAGTTGATAAGAGTAATCCTTTCATGAACACCTTTGGGCTAGTTAAAAATTGTTTTTACAAATCAAAATTCTCTATTCTAAAAAACAACTTCGACGCGGGGTGTTTTTTTTTTTATTTACACACATTCCTACTACAGACTCTCTCAATTAACTGCTTATGATCTTTCACTTGTCAGCTAAATGGCGGAACCAGTGGGTCGTGTAGGGAGCACATCGGTCGCAGCCGCTCAGTTTCTGGTCGAACTAGTCCTCACACGGTGCATTACACTCGGCTACCGCATTCGAGAGCTATTTGCTGCCCGGGATCAGATTAATGTTGCCACTTTTCTACTTGTCGTAACCACCAAACTTTGCCCGACCGCCTTTGCCCACTCTATTGTATGCCAAAGGGAATTATTTCTGGTGAGTGACTTGGTACGTATCTCGCGGTTTGGGGAAATAATCTGACTCTCTACTCGTGAAATAATAACACAGTGCTATGATTACATTTAAGGGGCTTACAGCCGGTCGATTCTGTAAAAATCTCACCGTGAAAATTTAGGTGAAGTGAGTTTGTTTTTGCTACGAATTGACACTATTGACAGCTCACTCCACGCTCACTTCACCTAAGTTTTCACGGTGAGATTTTTACAGAATAGCACCGCAGGATCTAAACACAAAAAACGCAAGTTTTAGGAACAATAAAAGTATATGATCGACTAAAGTGAACAAAATCAGAAACTATATATGATAATCTTCTGGATATATGCTAGGTAGATAGTGTGTTGAAAACATAATACAACTAATTTGATACGATAGAAAAAATCATGAAGATACCTCTAAAAACTTTTTTTTTATAATAAAAACCATACTAATATACATACAATCATTCTGTTTTTTTTTTTGTCTGATTGTTCTACAAGCAACATACTAAAATACCAGTGTTTTAATTTTTTAGTCCAAACAATAGATTTTTTGTAACTAAATAATTGCTTCATATTTTGCAGTAAATTACCAGCGTTGTGTCATCGCGCTTCTCTTTCTTTTCTATGCAGTCCGACAGTGACCGCGCTTTAGGTCATGGAAGCCCCTTAATGTATTTTTCTACGCTGTTTACACTTGTAAACCAAGGGTTAGGCAAAAGTGTACCTGTAGTACACCCACATTTCGCCATTTATGTTTAAGACCCATATACAGTCAACAAAAGACACAAGTATGCAGCACGCGTAGCATGAACACTTCTATCTCTACGAAGAATAGACACATTGCTTTCTATACAAAGTGACATTTCTTTTCTTCATTTTTGACATACCGCCTAGAAATCTTTCTACAATCTGTCATTTTGTCTTTCATTTCCAACGATCTTTGTCTAGGTCCTTTTATATGTAGACTATTTCAGAAGAAAGTTTTCTATCTCGAATGTCAAAATCACACTGACAACTGTCAGTTGTCTAAGGTAGTGAAGAGATTTTGTAATCGCTAAAGACAGTAGAAAACTTTCTACTCGACGGCCACTAAGTATATACGGCTATCTACAAAATCCCACGAAAAAAAAAACATAATTCCCAAAATTCCTATGGCTTAACGTGCTTTCCGAGGCACGGAGGGGTCTCGGTATGTAAAGATGGTCACCCATCCACGGACCAACCGCGGCAAGCGTAGCTTAACCTGATCGATCAACTTCTGCGGCTGTTATTATTTGGCCACGGACCCCTCCTTATAGTGACTTAATATCAGTAAAAATTAAGACTCAAAAGAAAAAAAAATCGTATGACAAAACAAATTATTCCGAGTCAAATGAAGTAAAAGAGTGAATTTCGTAAAAAGTGCAGTTGACTCTTTCTACTTTGTTGCCATCGTACTGTCTACACGGAACGTCATCTTTGTCTATTCTTCCGTCGACAAACCGGTGCTCATGCTACGCGTGCAGGATCGTCGGATATATTTGAAATTTAGTAAGAAACCGATGGACGTTATCGACTGAAATTAAATTTCATGTTTGAGCTGTTTGTTTTCTATTATTAAAATAAAATTTTATTCGAGAACATAAACCGGTTTCTTACTAAACTTCAACTATATCCGACGATCCTGCATACATATCTCTTTTGTTGACTGTACCTATTAGGGAACCAGCCTAGTGCCGTCAACCAGGCACACATCCAGACTCCGGGCTGGTATTGAGATATTCCTGATGGAAAAACCCAATAACACTTTGCCTGACCTGGAAATTGAACCCAGGTCCTTATGCTCAGAACTTGCGACCAACGAGGCACTTTAACCTCCTTTCATATCTATAAAGATGTAAAGATCATCGATCTACATGGTCTTCTTAAAACCTGACCAAGATTATGTCTGGACTTCAAAAGAGACTGTGACCTCTGAGTTTGTTTCGGCCTTTCTTCTCAGAGTAGTCAGATAGGAAACGCCGACCTAATCTAATTTAAAAAAAAAACATGATTGACGTGTAAAAGTGTTTGTACAAATCTACTGACAAAAATAAAATCATTTATCATCACACTAATATTATAAAGGCGAAAGTTTGTGAGTGTGTGTGTGTGTTTATATGTTTGTAACTTCTTCACGCTCAAACGGCTGGACCAATTTTGATAAAATTTTGTATGGAGGTAGCTGACACCCTGGATTAACATATAGGCTACTTTTTATCCCGATATTCCCACGGGATCGACAATTACGCGGGTGAAACCGTGGGGCGCAGCTAGTTCTTAATATTCCTGAGTCGATCCCGTGGGAATATCGAGATGAAAATATCCTATATGTTAATCCAAGGTGTCAGCTACCTCCATACAAAATTTTATTAAAATTGGTGCAGCCGTTTGAACGTGAAGAAGTAACAAACACACACACACACACACACTCACAAATTTTCGCCTTTATAATATTAGTGTGCAGATTTGGATGGGCACACAGATAGACCATGGCCTGGGTTAGGGACATAGGATACTTCACATTCCCGTATGACTTTTTATCCCGATATTCCCACGGGATCGACAATTACGCGGGTGAAACCGTGGGGCGCCCCACGGTTTCACCCGCTAGTTTATCATAAAGAAAAAATAAACGTTTTTTATTACCTACTAGCTTCTGCCCGCGACTTCTTCGCCTGTGAATATTCTTGTTCCCTCGACCCACCCCGTCGCAACGCATCGCCCGCCCGCGCTGTAACTTAGTTTTCGCTTTGCGTTTTTTTCCTTTTTAGGGTTCCGTACCCAAAGGGTAAAAACGGAACTCTATTACTAAGACTTCGCTGTCTGTCCGTCTGTCTGTCTGTCACCAGGCTGTATCTCAAGAACCGTGATAGATAGACTGTTGAAATTTTCACAAAGTATGTATTTCTGTTGCCGCTATAACAACAAATACTAAAAACAAAATAAAATAAATATTTAAGGGGGGCTCCCATACAACTAACGCGATTTTTTTGCTCTTTTTTGCTCGATATCAAAAATGGCAACAGGTAGACACTTGAAATATTTACAAAATACTCAGTTGTATTTTAACTTTAATAATAAATTATAAAATTAAAATAAAATAAATATTTAAGGGGGGCTCCCATACAACAAACATGTTTTTTTCGGCGTTTTTGCCTTGTGGTACGGAACCCTTCGTGTGCGAGTCCGACTCGCACTTGTTTTTTTTGTCTTTTGTTTGTCATTTTGCTCGGATGCTAAGAGTCCTAGCGTAATGTTAAATAACCTCGAGAATCGGGCTATCAATTAATGGCAAATATGACAAATAATCAAATAAACAAAAATATTTTATCAAATACGTCTGGCAGTTGCAGATAATAAGCACGTTCAAACAAACACACTCTTCAGATTTATTATTAGTATTAGTATAATATATTATGTATATATTAAGTATATAATTGATAGATAGATATAGATTATATTCGTTTTATTATTTTATAGAATAGCACTTTCAAACAACACACTCTTCAGATTTATTATTAGTATTAGTATAGTATATATGTATATATAAGTATAGAATAGATAGATAGATATAGATTATATAGGTACGTTTTATTATTTTATAGAATAGCACGTTCAAACAAACACACTCTTCAGATTTATTTTCAGTATTAGTATAGTATGTATATATAAATATAGAATATATAGATAGATATAGATTGTTATACGTTTTATTTTAATGTGTCATTAAGCCATAGGTGAAAAAAATCGACACCAGTCTATTTATATGAATTAAGCTTTTGAGAAGAGCTCCCCTAAAAAAAAGGTAATGAATTTTGTGAAGACGAGCGAAAACATTAGATGACATGTAGCTTTCGTCTTTTTAGATTTTATTTTAGACTAGCTTCCGCCCGCGACTCCGTCCGCGCGGATGTCGGTCTTCGCGTGGATGGTTTATTTCTCCATTTTGAGTAACTCTGACAATGACATCTTATAAATATCTATTGGACCCAAATACGGCTAAGCCTATAATAATTAAGGATATCCCTATATTGAGCTACTGCTGTTGAGCTCGCGTTCTGTAGTAAGTATTTTTTTCATAGTAATTCCGACCTTGATAAGTAGCATGTAGCAGTAAATTTCTGACAATGACGAAAAGTTTGCAATAATAAAAAAGTGATCGTGACAATGCGACAGAAAGTTAATTGAGAGCTTCAGCATACACAACATTGTTAGTGAGCTCGTCCGGAATATGAACATGAAGATTTCTTGGACTGCTCACATGGGAAAGAGCAATGTAAAGTTGCCCGTGTGAAAAACAACTCGCGGTAAGATCTACGCCAGCAACTCCTAGGGTCTGACCTTGAGCCTTATTTATTGTCATGGCGTAACACAAAGCTACAGGAAACTGTATTCTCTTAAATTGAAATGGAAAATTATCCACTACGGGTAATGCAACGTGTGTTCGCGGTTCTACAGAACAACGTCTATGAATAAAACCGAAAAATAAGATTTTTTTTTCTACGTATTTTTCCAGGATAAAAAGTATCCTATTTTATGCCCAGGATAATAAGGTATAATTATACCAAGTTTCATCGAAATCGAACCGTTAGTTTTCACGTGATGCCTGCATATACAGACAGACAGACAGACAGACAGACAAAAATTTTTTTAATCACATATTTGGGTTTGGTATCGATCCAGCAACACCCCCCGCTATTTATTTTTTCAATATTTTCAATGTACAGAATTGACCCTTCTACAGATTTATTATATGTATAGATTTTTCGTAGGATTAGTAACGGAATGCGAGGCTTTATTTACAAAAGTGCTGTCACTGTTTTAAAAGTCTTAGACTTTGTTCAGCACATAAGTGGATCAACATTCAATGTTCTTCATTTCAAATTACTTCTTAACTCTACTCAGGTACTTTTTCACTACATAGGTGCTATGGTCATCCGACCGATCGAAATACCTGCAACATCAATGGGATGACCCTCCCTAAACGCAAAGTTAAAGTCTTAACAATACTAACTGATACAATATCAGGTTTCTATTTTATTTTGCCATTTTTGACTTTGTTTTCATAATTTCACAAGAGATTGCTTCGAAACTCAGACACTAATCTGAAAATTAAATGAACCCTACAATCATATTCATATTCATCTTTATTTGCGTACCATAATGACAATACAGATGTTATAATAATGGTAAAGATACAATTACGGACTCTGTAGGGCACAGCAAAGTGCGAAATAACGTTTGAAAAATAAAAGATATATTATGTATATTTCAAACTGCTTCACATTACGCACGAAATAAAACGAAAATAAGACACCTCCAATAAACTGACTCCTTATCATACAAAACATATTGTGCTGAATACACTTAAAAGAGAAATTCAGGAGTCCCTAATATTACATTCTAACGGCGACAATAACCTGAAAACATTAAAATGAAAACTTTTATCAAATAAAATACAACTCCACCGTGCGTACGCCGCGTGGGGTAAAAATGCGGTCTGTAAAAGGTGGTAAAAGTAGATACATCCCCTTTACCTCTTGCTTCCGTTCACGCGCAGGTGAAAATATTACTCGAGGTGTAAACGAGCACCGGCAAGGCCGTTATTGCCGTCGTTAAGTTAAAATTTTCTCTCTTGAATAGCAAGCGAATGTGAGACATAAACACAGACATTTATGTTATTTGCAAACGAACATCGAGATGAATATTATGTAAAATATAAAGGTGTGTCTACGGCAAATTAGATGATGCTTTATAAGTAAATAAGCTCAGTGTGTTTATCTTATTGGTGTTAGATGAACATTTTGTTTGCATTCGATGTTGTTTTGCCTCAAATAAAAGGTGAATTTCGTTGGAAATCATAAAGCTTTCTAGACAAGCGCAAGGAGCCCTTGTTGTAGGAATACAAAACACGTGTAGGTACCATCACATTATTTTCTCCTGAGACTTGTTATAAAACACGTTGTTAAGAAAGTTTGCATGCAGCGTTGAAGAAACTCTGGGAAAATGTAAATAAAGAACTATATGACACACAAAACATGGATATGAAAACAACCAGTTTTCTGTAGATTACTTTTTATGTTTACCCCAAATGGTTTCATGTCACTGAAATAAAAAACAGAAAAGAATCAACTTAATGGTGCAGAAGGAATAGTCACTAAATCCCTGTTCACCGTCCAATTCACTGAGTCTACTCATATTAACGTTAAAGAATAATAAGTTGTTTCATTTGGTACCTTCAGTTGGCCAACAGACGTCAGTTCAACAAAACAAGCTGGCAATAGCACAGATTTCCCTCAGGAGTGCTATATTACGACTTTCCATAGAGGAAATGTACGTAAGTGTACTGAAAAAGTGGGGGCGTTAGTAATTTGATGGTCGAATTACTTTTATGACGAACTACCACTTTTATTTCAAAGTCTTTGTCAAGCTACTTTGTTGCGGGTGTCAACTTAGTGGCGGACAGAAGATATGGAATTAACGTCTTGTGCAGGTAGTTCATTACTTTTTAAGTGTACCCTAAATGAAAAGAATGTGAAATACAGTTGTAGAAATTGCAACTATGACGTATTTTTCGAATGTGCAATGTCAATAAGTACTAGATTAGAGTACATTTTTATGTTACATTATAATCAGCCTATAACGCCGCACAACCACACACATATATACCTTCACCAACACCACACAACTCTCACCTTTGTACACTCTTACTGCAAAAGCCGCCATGTAGTTATAACTATTGTTTTTGTGGTACTCTTCTTTATTATCTTATATTATGTTATACTGTAAATCATGAATATTACTGTATTTTTTTAACCACGATGAAAGAGACTGGCCTCCACGACACAGGGAATCCTAGTGTGAAGACCAGTGATTTATCTGATATACTTAGTTATGTTTTTTTTTTTTCTGAACAATAAAGATTATTATTATTATTATCGTTTATTTATCTATTTACTTACCTAATTACATTTTTAAATATTTCTTAAAATATAAAATAAGTATAAAAAACATTTAAAAATATAAAAAAATAGTTATCCGCTGGTGTCGGGAGCAGGGTCCAAGCTACAGAGACAGGAACCTCCTCACAATTCGAGCCGTATCGAGGAGTACTGCCTTCTGAATCGGGCCCTTGAGCCAACCACCTAACGAGAGCCTCGATAGATGTTGATCGAGGCTTTCGGCCATCAGTCCATTGGCTGATACGACAATCGGCACAATGATAGCCGAGCTCACATTCCACATGTCAACAACCTCGTGTGCTAAGTCGAGATATTTAATTTGTTTCTGTTTCTCAGCTTTCACGAGGTTCCCGTCATGTGGAATGGTAACATCGACAATCATTGTACGGCGCGCTAATCGATCTATTATTATTATTATATTTTTTTTTTCTTTTTTTTTTTTTCTTTTTTCTCGGAACCATTGGGTCCCGGTCCTTTGGAAGGCGTACGAGGGGCCGAAGCCAACTCGCAGAGGCCCCTTAGGAAATTTTAATGAAATGCGGCACCAACCGACGATTATCCCTGTATGCGCTATGCACCCAAGGATAACCCCCGGTTGGTGTAGGACTATTGCAGGATATGGAAAAATAAAAAGTTGGACTATGGGTTTGGGTGGCTAAAGTGGACTGGTTATCAAGAACTATGGAATAACTACGACCCCTGCCTGATCAATGTTTTATACATACACGGATAAAATGGCAGGGGGTGACTTGCATACTCAACAATGGGCCCCCGGAAACGGTCGCTAGCACATAGTGACGTAGCAACAAGGGGGCAACATGTCCTGAGGTGCTTATGAGGAGTGGAGAGGTATTCCACGGCTATCAGGACAATCCCGGAAGTACGGTCAAGATCCCTACCAGCATCTTACTGGAATACTTCCTTCCTCCGAGCACGTTTGCTCTTGCGAATCTCCACTCAAGCCGGCCAATAAAGGCAAGAATGAGGTGGGAGCTCTGTTCATGGTCATTGTTCACTCCAGCCGGCCAATAAAGGCAAGCCAGAGGTGAGGAACAAGATTTCTCCCTGTAGATAGGGTCCGTGGGGTCGCTACTGCCCAACAGTTCGCCACATGCTGCCCTGCGGATTTCTGTATCTCTCTTGGTCTGGCTCCTCACCTTAGACCTATTCCAGCAAAGTAAACTCTTCCGGCATAGGCCTAGAGTTCGGAGCGCGCAAGCCCCACCACGGCGTCAACGTAGAGATACGGCGGCGGGGTTAAATTATTATTATTATAATGTTCCCGTACCCGGCATGTCCTAGAACCAAAAATTCGAAGACTTGTGACATCCACCAATCCGCACTGGGCCCGCGTGGTGGTTTACGGCTCACTCCCTCTTACTGAGAGGAGGCCTGTGTCCCAGCAGTGGGAACATTACCTATAGGCTGATTATGATAATATTCCCACTGCTGGGATAAACGCCTCCTCTCATTGAGAGCAAAAGGGCCGTAATCCACCACACGGGCCCAGTGCCGGTTGGTAGATGTTACATGCCTTCGAATTTTGGTATGTACTTACTAAGACATGCCGATTTCGTCACGATGTATTCCTTCACCGTTTTTGAGAGCAGTGGTGATGAAATAATTTACACTGAGTATAGCGCCAGTCTGGGTTTGAACTTACGACCTCCAACTCATAGGTCGCCACCATCACTACCACTGGGCCACCACGCTCTCATTTTATGTTGTTATGACGTGTTGAATTACTGCCTACTGTTAATGACTGCCTCGTTAGTCTGTGATCGCACTACTGAGCATTAGGGCCTGGGTTCGGCAAAGTCTTAGCTCTCTTCAAAATGTGGTCGAGCTGCACGGCGCTGATCCATGCATCATGTTGCAATGAAAAGCATATTCTGTTTGGCCCCAAAAATGTATAATAAAACACATCTGAAACAGCTAGGCAGATGTTTCAGATGTGTGTAGATCCAACTTAAACAACCTTGTGGGCACAAGGTTGTTTAAGTTGGATCTAAAAAAATCTTATAGCCAAATGCTACTAGGTACAGCTTATCAGAGTTCCTAAATGAGCGAAATTAAGTACATAAATATAGGCACATTTTTGTGACAAATCTCCTAGTTAATAATTGTTAATTTTTTGTAGTGTTTTATGTTTCGTAAACTGTTGTATGTTAGTTAGTTAAGCTGTTTCTAAACGGTTGTAATAATAATGTAAGTAGTTAGGCATAAGCATGGTAACAAATTCTCAATTTTATTTGTACGCTTTAACTGGCAAAACATGTAGCTCCTTTTTATTGCTTTTTAATTCCATACACAATGCACATGTATTGTACTGACTCACGTTTTTACAAAATAAAAATTCTTTATCTTCTTTAAGTTCGTGAACGGGCGTCGTCAGTTGGGGCTGGTCATCACTTAGCTGCCTCTTGTTTTGTTACTATTGGCTGTACTCTGGACGCTTTTAACGCTTACGTTTTTTTTTACATAGTTCTCACATAATTATAAACTCAACATTAATGATGTGACTAATATTTTATACATAAGTTTTTGTAAAAATTTAATTTATAAGAGTGTCCATGGAGTTTCTTGCCCGGGTCTTCTCCATAGCTACCTTCTACGCTTTGGAATGGGCAACTAGCTTCATATTTTCTGACTGACCTACTTCTTGACTGTTCAAAAGTGCCTGTAAATGGTTCAATTGAAATAAATGCTTTGAGTTTGAGTTTGTTATTGGATTTTCCATCTGAAATTTCTCAATAGTAGCTCAGAGTCTAGATACCTATGTGCCCCCTGTTGATCAAATCAATTCATTTTATTCCTTTGCAAACATGGTTAAAAGATACATAGATGTTTCGTATAACCAAGTTCTCCACATTTTACCGTCCATCATTATCTGCCTAGCCTTTTCCCAACTAAGTTTGGGGTCGGCTTCCAGTATAACCGGATACAGCTGAATACCAGTATTTTACATGGAGCGACTGCTTATCTGACCTCCACAACCCAGTTACTGGGTAACAGGATACCCCTTGGTAAGACTGGTTGTCAGATTTTACCGTCCAATGGGCATGCAAATAGTGTACATACAGTTTCAGTTTAACATCATCATCATTTCAGCCGAAAGACGTCCACTGACGGACATAGGCCTCCCCCAAGCACCTCCACTTCGACCGGTTCTGTGCGTCTCACATCCAACGGGTTCCTGCGGCCTTCACAAGGTCGTCGGACCACCTTGTGGGAGGCATTCCAACGCTACGTCACCGCCACTCCAGAACCTTTCGGCCACATCAGCGATCATTATAACATACTTGAAAACTTAATACAATAAAAAAAAATATCAATCATAAAAATTAAAACGAAAACAGAAAAAAAAAATGGCGATGGCAATAGGCTCGCTCCCTGTTAGATGGGACTTAAACATAATTGGCGAAATGTGGGTGTACTATATAGATTAACCACTGCCGTTCTCTTCGGGGAAAACAAGGTTCACATTATATGTTATGTGTTAAATTACGTATTCTCCTTCTGTTAATTAACTCACCATTTTTAATTAAAATGAAAACCCAGTCTGTAATATTTAGTTTCTTTTTAAGGTACCTCAAAAGCAAAAACGGAACCCGTATAAGATCACTTCGTTGTCCGTCTTTGTGTCCGTCGGTCAAGACCTTTTTTCTCAGGAACGCGTGGAGTTATCAAGTTGAAATTAATATAAAATACTCAAGGCTGCAATCCCTTGAAGCTGTGAAAAAATCAAATTTCTAAGTCGACGTAATCAAAAGATACGGGCGTTTATGTTCCGGAATCAAAACCTATAGTGTACTTCCCGTTGACCTAGAATCATTCAATTTGGCAAGAAGCAATGTCATGTAGCACAAGTAAAGGAAAAAATCCGAAAACCGTAAAGTACGAAACCCTCGGTGCGCGAGTCCAACTCGCCCATGACCGTTTTTTCAAATTACTATAATTAATGGACCACAGAATATTAGTTTCACCACATTTATATTAATTTTACACAGCCATTTCATGCTTAGAACCTATGGCGGGTGATACAATTAATTAAGGCTTAGTAAAAACATCGACCTCGTGTCCGTAGGTATCATATAACATCGAATGAACCTAAATAATCGTTAATGAACTTTATAGCACGGCACATTTTAGAACTTGAGTAATTAAAGGCTTAAAAAGGGGCCGTCTAACGCCTATATTGTTTCAAAGATACTTAATTGCACGACATAAAACCTTTTGCGCAGAAGAGGTCGAATATGATATTATGAATAAGTTTACTGTGTCCTATTAATTAAATAATTTTATGAGGAGGGGCGAATTTACGAGTATTGCCAATAAAAAAAATAAGTTTTTGGGCAGCTAGCTACGAATACATTTTAATAAACCCTGTGCATCCAAAGTTTTTGATAGTGCCCACTGTTGGGACTTACGCAGGCCTTCACTTTGTGAGTGGGAGTGTGCCGTGATGCACCACGCGCAACCAGTACAGTGTGGGTTGGTAAATCTCACATGTCTTCGAATTTGTGGATCTGGAAAATTTCGCTCTCAAAGATTGTATTTCTTGCTTATACACTTATCATCTGCCTAGCCTTTTCCCAACTATGTTGGGGTCGGCTTCCAGTCTAAGCGGATGCCGCTGAATACCAGTATTTTACATGGAGCGACTGCCTATTCGACTTCCACACCCGTTACTGGGTAATACGATACCCCTTGGTAAGACTGGTTGTCAGACTTTCGGGCTTCTGACTACCCGTAACGACTGTCAAAGATCCACGAATGACAGCCGGGACCAACGGGTTAACGTGCTTTCTTAGAGTCGGAGGGGTCTCGGTATGTGATGGTCACCAATCCACAGGCCGCTTAACCTCATCGATCGACCTGTACGGCTGTTATTATTTGGCCACGGTCCCCTCGCTCACAAACTATTTTATTGCCTGTACATACTACTTTGCCAGCTATCCAGTGGGTTCGGGTCAAAGGGTTCAGCCAAGCTCGAGACTAAATTATAGCGACTAAATAGTCCAAGCACTTATATACGGCCAAGTTTGGAAATGGTATAACCGACTCTCACTTCCACTGATAGAACTATGTTGTAGAGTACGTCAAGTATGCGACGAGCGGTAGTGTTCCCGAACCCAAGGATAAAGTTATTTAAACATATTGTGCTGTGTACATGTAGTTAATATTAGGTAATATTTAGCACATGTTTGCTAATATTTTCTCCTTTAGACATTCCAGCGAAAGATCTCGTGCCACGAATGTATAAGTGCTCGTATACATGAGCGGCACGCGTCGACGGGAGAGGCAACTGGAGCCGTCGACGGCCTCTGCCGTTTACTCTTGCCGCTCATGTGTATGAGTACTAACTTAGCAAAAATCAAAAGGTTTTTTTTTCGAAATGTAATCGTAAGTGATTCTACATAGCCATTATAATGTGCGTTCAACAATATATTTTATTTTACATGGATATTTTATTTTAGAAGGAAACCATTTTTGAATTACGTTAAGTGCATGGTACATCTTTTACACATGAATGTACACCAAAGGAAATACTTTATGACGAAAATTTTAAAAATTTTGTACTTGCTTCAGTGACATTTTTAAAGCAAAGGAATAGCGTTCCACTCTTAGCTTTCACGTTAATGTAGGTAGAGCATATTGCTCCCGGGGGAATTTCAAAATGCATGCAAAGGTGATAACTTAGATGCTCCTACAACATGTTTACATGTTTAAGAGTTCAGATTTGATTAAAAAGATTGTAGATATTTCTCTAGAGATTGTTGTTGCTTTCGTCGTCCAATGTCTTTTTTAACTTTGCAAACAAGAAATGTGATTGGGTTACGAATATTTACTTCATTTGGTATCGCGTAGAAGAATTCATTATGTTGTAAGATTGTTTCAGACAAACCTTTCACGTGAAATAAATTAAAAAGCCAGTGTAATTAATATAGTACTTTTGTTACCTTATTAAATAACATACTAACGGACGACTGGCCGATTGGCCAAATAATTGAAAACATAATGACGAATCGCAGTTTGTGGCATTGTTGGTTCATCACGAAGCTGTGGCTCGCGACAGTTACCTTGCCTTCCGCTTCAGATACTTCATAACATAACAAATTGCCCCATTTTAGACTGCAGTAGGTCCCGTGGTCGCAAGCTTGCTTGCTGAGCGTGGGGTCTTGGGTTCGATACCCGTGTCAAGCAAAGCGTTATTGAGTTTTTTTCATTAAGAATTTCTTAGTAACATCCCGGAGGCAAGTTACACCGTTGGCTCTGCGCATGATCTCTCTCCGGTCGTATTGGATTGCCGTCCAATCGGATAATGAGAGTGAGGGAAGAGAGAGAGAGCACCTCTGTCTGCGTACACACTTGTGCACTATAATGTCTCCAGCGCCGAAGGCTGGTTTTCACTGGGGCTGGTCACCATGACCGAAATTCGGTCAGGAGGACTATTAACATAACAAAACGTCGGTGTTCACCGAAGGGTAAGCAGAGATATATCACGTTTAATGCGTTTCGTATTAACAAAACGACATTCAACAGGATTGACATAATCTTTTCGGAAGCTGATGTCAATCCAGCTGATCTCATCTGCCTAGTTTGTTCCTAACTATGTTGGGGTCGGCTTCCAATGTAACCGGCTGCAGCTGAGTACCAGTATTTTACGTGGAGCGACTGCATATCTGACCTCCACAACCCAATTACCGGGTAATACGAAACCCCTTGGTAAGACTGTTTGTCAGACTTTTGGGCTTCTGACTACCCGTAATGACTATCAAAGATCCACGAATGCCAGCCGGGACCTACGGCTTAACATACTTTCCTAGGCATGGAGGGGTCTCGGTATGGAACGATGATCACCCATCCACAGACCAACCGCGGCAAGCGTAGCTTAACCTGATCGGTCATCCGGTGTGGCTGTTATTATATAGTTACTAGCCCCCATCCAGCTGATCTATTCTTTAAAAATGTCACGTTAAAACTAAGGTGAAGTGAGCTATTTAGTTCACTTTAAGCTCACTTCACCTAAGTTTTCACGGTGAGATTTATACAGAATAGCACTGCAGGTGGAATGACAGCTCGCCTTCACCTCCTTTTCACGGTGAGATTTTTACAGGATAAACCAGCAGTACATTTTTTATCTTTCTAGCATCGTTATCGCTGATAGAATTTCACTTTGTATAGGCTGTATGCTGGCAATCACAACTGTGATGAATAAACCCCTTTTCTATCTTATCAACTGTATGGGTTCCCAGTATATTGTCAATCCGTTGTTAACAAGCATCAAAGCAATAACCCTCCAATTAGTCAACTATTCTAATTAGCGTTGTTATAACAAGGTTTTGTATTGTACCCACAATCTATTTTTGTCTTATTTTACCTTGAAATTGTGAAAATCTTAAGTCAATTGAATTTGAAAAGTTACACAAGAGAGTACAATTCAAAATCTATTTATTCAAATTAACGGGTTGCCTTTCGTAACTTCTTGGACGTCAAAAGTTATAAAAGACAGCTCCTAACCCCACCACATCCTAGTTTTTGAACTGGGAGGAAGTGTCGCAGCAAACTGCTTGACCCCACGTTGCTTCCAAAAGTAGCTAATGCTAGTAATAGGTAACAAGTGTCCAAATGGTAAATGTCCAAGGCTATCCTGAAAACTCTTAAAACTTTTTTCACAACATCGTTATCAAAACAAAACCATACATTTCCCAGCCGCGCTTTTAAGACTACTATTAGGAACCTCTAGCGAAGTAGTATAATTTGTAGTTACATTAGTCACCGTTATCGTTTCGTCAATTTGTTTCGTAGGAATTTTAGGTAAGAGCGTATTTGGAAACGCTCACGTGGTGGTTTTAACTACAAACATACCTATCAAGAAATTAACAAATTTTTCTGATTCGTAGAACCAAAATCCGTTTGCCATATAAGTAGGTATACAAGGTAGAACATAAGTAAAATCATAATGTGAATTAGCTGCCATTTGGAAATAAAAAAGAAAAGTGTGGGGCCGGGGAACCCCCGGCAGGAACGAATTTCAAAATGAAAATCCAAGATGGCGGTTGCGAAATCACAATGATGAAATTTATTTTAAAGTTTCGCAGTCACCATCTTGGTTTTTTCATTTTAATCTCACTATCGGCTTTAGCTCCCTCGAAAACCATGAAAACGGCACCCATAACGAAAAAATTGAAAATGTTTGCAGCCACTTCTTGGATTTTCATTTTAAAAACTCCGTTAAGAACTTCGTTCCAAAACACATGGGCTCTGTTTTCACGGAAAGTTTATTGAAAGGTGTTTAATTATGGGCAGATTTCTCAATAGCCGGATAATTTTAATCTAAAGAATAAATATGACACTTTGATAAGGGCAGATTTCTCAATAGCCGGATAATTTTAATCTGAAGAATAAATATGACACTTTGACATATTTTCACCATATTTATTCTTCCGATATTGAAAAATAAGTCCTAAATTGCACATTTGTGCTCGTTTTACGGTATTTTGAATTGTTGCTTGCAAAATATCCTCCAAATTGGTGTTTTCATTTTCAATGTTGGCTTTCAAGACTTGCGAAGTTTGTCGTTTGTTGAGGTAAACGCGTTATTTCAGAAAGCCCCAAACAAAGAACTCTAGTGCTGTCTGATCTGGCGATCTGGCCGACCAGTTCAAATCGCCAAAATGACGCACACACAGCCCCGAAATTGATGTTTCATTACGATCATTGTATGAACTGTGTGACTTTGTGTATCGCTCCCTTGTATTGTACTCATATAGATATGTCTCAAAATATGTATTAAACGACAATGACATATACTCCATTAGCAAAAATTATGGCACATTCACATTATGACATTATTTTTGCTCCACTTTGTACCTATGTATTTGACGAGAATGTCTTAATGATCAGTAGACCGACAGACCAATGATTAAATAGTACCTTTCCATTCACTTCTCCATACATTGATTTAATACAAACAAATGTGAAATGTCACGCCAACAACAGGTACAATAATTATCGTACATTTCATTTCCTTTTTCTTTTTAATTCCGCAGTCTGTTCCGCGACGGATATTAACAACGTGGAACAATGGATGCGAAGATGAATAAGTCGATAGTGTACGTTTATTTTCCTGTCCCATTATTATTATAAATATTGTACAGAAACTATTGTTTGTTGTGCTGGAAAATGTATAGAGCTTAACTATTCTGAAGTCAGTTGATTTAAGATTCTAAAACATCTATTGTTTTAGCATTCAGATGTGTATATCTGAATGATAACAACAATTGATAATTCTAATAATAAAGTAATAATAATAATAAAGTCAATTTCGTATAATTGCCAAATAAGTAAGGTGCATCGACCATTTAAAAACCTAGCATGTCCAGAGACTTGACTTACTAGGTTTTAAAGTGGTCACTAGGGAGTGAATGGTGCACTTACGTACTAGTTGACTTTTTTTAAAAGAGTAACCGTCGAGTTTCTTGCCGGCTCTTCTCCATAGGAAACGACCAATTGGAACCGTGCACCTAGCTTCTGACGTTTCATAAGTGCCCATATAGGATTACGTGAAATAAAATATTTTGATTTTGATTGATCGATGCTTAAATATATAATGTCAATGTTTCGGATTTTGGTTCTAGGACATGCAGGTTTTCTCGCTATGTTCTCCTTCACCTTTTTGAGAGCAGGTGGTGAGGAAATTATTTACACGAAGTAAAGCGCCTGCCTGGGTTCGAACCCAAGAGCTACCACCTGTAAGAGACTTTACCACAGGGTCACCACACCTCACCGTCCGATCAGGACCAGCCCCGTGCCGGACGGCGCGTACGTGTTCCACGTGCGCCTCAAAGAGATGTCAGCATCGAGGAAGGGGCCCCTTAAGGCCGAAGCCTGCCGGGTCAGCGGGATTGTCCGAAAGGGCTACCGCTGGCCCAGAACATAAAGGGCTAAGGGAGGAACATGGGTGGGTTTTAGTCAGTAAGAGTCTGACACTCCCTTCCGCACCACTCAGAGCGGGAGGGGTCATTTGATGATGTCGCAACAGAAAAAAAAGAGGTTTACCACTGTTTAAATATTTTCAGGGGCGACAAAATGTAGGTGCCTTCCTAGTTACTACTATGATAAGATAATGATTTATTTCTCACCACAATACATAAATACATCAAAAGATCAAGAACAATACGTACCTAATGCTTTAAATTATATTGTGGGAGAAAAATTAATGAGAGCAACTTTTATTATTATGAGACCGAGTCTGAAATACAATTTAAAAGACGAGCAGCTTTCATTTTTGATTCGGTAGGTCTAAACAAAAACGTAAATTGTTAATATTCTGTACAGTACTATCACCTGACTGCCTCGTTGGTGTAGTGGTCGCAATCGCTACTGCTGAGTATGAGGTCCTGGGTTCGGTTCCCAGGCCCCACCTGGGACCCCACCAACCACCAAAGTGTTATTGGGTTTTGCATTTGGAATATATCAAGTAGTACCCCAAAGTCTGTTAGTGTTCGGTTGATGGCAATAGACTCGCCCCTATTAAATGAGACTTAAACATGACTGGCTAAATGTGTCTGCCTAATCCATCGGGGGTTACAGGCGTGATGTAGTACTATCACCGTTTCAAATAGTTTACCTAATGTCTTCTGTCCACAGCACTGAAAAGTTGACCAGGAAAATGTTAGCCCCTTGCCTGGTTGACTCTGAAGTGCCGTGCTTGACCGACGCGGTGAACGTCTGGAAAGCGGCTTGCCCGGATACAGATCGGCCCGTAAACCCATCTTCCCAGAGACAGTGGGATGAGCCGCTCTGCAGGTTGGTATGGAATAATCATATTAATACGTCTACCAATTCTGCTGAGCGTGCCCGCCTGCTGGCTGTGGGTGAGTGGGAGTCGGGGCTCTGGCTTCAAGCACTCCCGTCACCCAACATAGGCACTATGCTGTGTGACACCACCTTCCGGTTCGCTACCTGTCTGCGTTTGGGCGCTCCTTGCGGGGCTCCGCATCGATGTCAGTGCGGTGAAGCTGTCGACTGTCTCGGACACCATGGCCTATCTTGCAGTAGGAGCGCAGGCCGGATAGCACGGCACGCCAGCATTAATGACATCATCCGTCGTGCTCTTGTCACCGCCGGGGTGCCAGCTGTTTTAGAACCCAACGGCCTGGCACGCGACGATAGGAAGAGACCTGACAGGATGACCATAATGCCCTGGAAGTTAGGCAGACCTTTGGTGTGGGATGCAACATGGTCGACACCCTTGCGCCATCACATCTTCCTAGCACGGTGGGCTGTGGGGCGGCTGCTGCAGGTGCAGAAAACCTCAAACGGCGAAAATATTCCAACCTGATTGGGAGTTATATGTTCGAGCCGTTTTTCGAGATATCGCCAAGCGGTTAGTTGACTCTTCACGTGACCAGAGGGCTAGCCTATTTCTTGGCCAAAGAATTAGCATTGCCATTCAACGTGGCAATGCTGCTAGGCTTTTGGGCTCTGTTCCTGTTGACAGCGATGCGGACGAATTTTTTGATGCCCTATGATTATTTTACTTATTTTTTCATATAAATGTACATATTATTGTTATTATTTTAAATATTAGATTTGTATTATTATGTAAATAAATAAATATCAAGTTTACTTCAATAGTAATTAAGTTGATTTCAGAGTGACCAGCACTATTGAAAAGTTATAAAAATAATGTTTAAAGTACGGAACTTTATTGTGTAGGATTAAAGTTATTTTTCCGTAAACTCTTATTTGTTTACATTTTTTTGCAAATAAATCGCGAATGCAGGTTACACTAATTTTGTAAAACCTCACAAAGCGTGTCAATTTTGAAGCCAGTTGATTAGAGATTCTACCAGTTCACTATGACACTTCAAATATTTTTATTATACCCAATGTGTGTGTTACGTCAAACCGTTAAGTATCATAGATATACACTTGAACACCAAGTGGCAAAGGCTGTTAGGGGTGAATGAACTCGTTATACCATACGAGGTTTGTACTACTCTAGGAATAACTAATAGGTTTTTATTTCATCGGGAATTATCGGGTTAAGTGGTATAATGGAATGAGAAAATATAGACGATAATAGTTTATAGTCCGGACGGAGTACGGAGGTACGGTTCCGGGTACCTACGGAGTCAAAATAGGGTAGAATTTATTTCAATCTTTTTTTTTGTTTGCCTGCGGTTTTTTATGCGATTGAGAACCTGTTTGTAAGCTTGGAACCAAATCCAGGTACACTAAGTACTTACGTTTCCAAATAAGGTTATGGAATCATACTGTATAGTGTACTTATTTGGTATTCAAATTGTTCCTTCTCCCTGTTAGCGCCCAGTTCTTATACTATTCTTATTTTCCTTTCTAAAACTCCATGGTTACTCCATGCTTTTACGTCAAGACTTACTAAATCAAAACCACTTACAAAGCAGATCACTAAATGCAATAACATTAATATAATCACACTAAAACATTTAATTCTTGGTTAAGGCTTTGACTGCCAACGCGGTCACCGGTGACCGCGAACAATAGATTTTCTATTGTGTCTGTTGTCTGGCAGTCAACGTGTTAAATGATTAATTTTCACAGAAACTCACCAAAGACACAATTCACAGTTCCAATTCGTTGTTCCTCCTTAAAAGCTACCCGTAAGATACCTCATGATTTTAAACCATACGACAAGTAATTGAAAGAAGCCAAGTGTTTCAAATAACAATTTTTTACCTAACTGTACAACATTTGGTGAATTGAGAATCTGGTGAGTAGAGAGTCTGATTATTTAAGAATCTGGTGAGTGGGGAATCCAGTGTGTTGGTCTCTGGTCAATTCAGAATCAGGTAAATCGAGAACCAGGTAAATTGCAAATCTGGTGAACTGCTCATGAGCCAAATCACTTGTAGTCTGTCGTTTTATTTCAAGGTTTAAAGATCGGTTTTCCCAGAATCGCACCAAAGGCACAAATTCACAGTTCCAATTCGTAGTTCCTATTCAAAAGTTACCCATAAGATACGTCATGATTTCAAAACCATGCGATAAGTCACACTAAATCAAAGCCGATCACTTAATCCAACTTCAATAGACGTGCAACAGCTCCAAATAACATCATAATCTATCTCCATGTCGTATTTAACGGTGAACAGTCGATTCCTGTAATTAAAACTGTTCAAAATCTAGTCGCAATCTCATCTCAGTGACAATCAATGTCATAAACATGTCAAATATGTAACAAAATTAGATATATTTTTGACAAATTGAGACTGAGATCAGACTGTGAACGTTCTTGCGCTCTGGTGTTAGGGCGAATCATTCGCCGACACCTTATCGTCACCTAGTTAAGCGTTTCGCAGATTGACGGATCGAATTATAGATCTTTCCTACCATTATAAATTAATAATGAATTATAATAATTAATAATATAATATATTTATAATAATTAATTATTCATTCATTTTGAATTATAATCACACTACGACACTTAAATTCAAAACGGTATAAAGGTCGATTATCACTGAAACGCACCAAAAGGCTCAAATTCACGGTTCAAATTCGTCGTTCCTATTCAAAGCTACCCGTAAGATGTGTCATGATTTCAAAACCATTAAGTCACATTAAATCAAAGCCGATTACTCAATCCAACATCAATAGACGTGCAACAGCCCCAAATAACGTCATAATCTATCTCCGAATCGTATTTAACGGTTAACAGTCGATAGTTCCTATTTCACGGCGGATAGACGGACGCAATCATTCGCCGACACCTTATCGTCAGCTAGTTAAGCGTTTCGCTGATTGTCGGATTGAGTTATAAATCTCCGACGGCACGCGATCTATCCCTTGAAACGTGGTTTAGTGATACTGGAAATACCCCTTGTATGGTGGAATCGATGCAGTGTGAGCTGGTTTGAATTGAGGCTGATAGTTTCCTTCTGTTTCGTCTTGTGATCCGAAATATTACAGTAGAGTTAGAATTTTAATTGTGCAATGATTTCCATGGAGGAGAATACTTTCTGTCGTGTTACAACTTACCTTAAAAACTTAAAAGTTTTGTGTCTAAAAAATTAAAAACAAACAACCGACTTCCAAAAAAGACATTGCAAACTCGCTTCCCCGACGCGTAATGTCGTAAAAAATATGAAAATAATTAGGTACTACAATATTTTGATCTTGATGCATGAGACTTTTTGTTACGACTTTGGGTCAATCTCCTTTAATTTTTTTAAAATATATTAATGTGTTAAAATATCAATACCCATAACGTCTGCAGAATTTAATTAATTTAATTTGATCCTGTATACTTGTGGCTAAGTTTCGCTAGCTAATTTAATTTGATCCTGTATACTTGTTTTTAATTTTTGATACTTTGGAATCTTACAAATTTTCGATGTGCGTGTGGTGTGAGGGCCACTTTGTCAAAACTCTTTGAAAATGTGCTTAGGATTTAGTGAACATTCCCAAAGAACTGTGAAAGTTGGTATCAGATTTTGTGAAAGTCTAATAACCGAGTTATAGACTGTAAAGTTGGGCCCTCAGTTCTCACATAGAGGATTGAGGGCCCACCTGAAATTGATATACTATGGACACTACAGAAAAAGTCTTTATGCCAAAATCTAAGCAAATGCCAAACAAAATTTGTGAAAACAAGATATTATCGCAAAACATTGTCTTACTTTGTATATCTTCGTACAAAATAGGCCCTCAATTCTCATACACGTAAAAGTTTATTACACAATTATAATGAAATCATTAACTTACAGCTACTGTTTGAAATCCTATATGCTACTAAATAAATTGTGAAAATGTATAAAAGCAAGAACAGGTCACCACTTTTTGTTGTTTGAAAGTTATCCCTCAGTCCTCCATTTCTTTTATTTTCGATTTATTACGCTTATCGTATGAAAGATAAGACAAATACAAAATTGTCTCTTTTTGTGTCAAAATTGTGCAACAAATTCGATACCAGAAAGAAATTAAAAGACCCTTTATTATATAAGAAAATCGAGTTTTATTTTTATTATCTGAATTTGCAATAGGGTGACCACAATTTCTTTTAGATTGCAGTAAAGATTAGTAAATGTAGAGTGTATAAGTTTTAATAAACTTTCTTCGATTTTTCGCTTATTATCGTCATAGCATTTGTACTCAAGTTTCGTGACAAAAAAAAAAATGTTTCGGAATTCAAAATATCACAAAAAAAAAATACTGTTTTGTTATTTGATTATTGTCATCAGAACGAACAATTTTTCAAGCAAAAATGATTTGGGGAACAGTATTTTTCTATGCGATCGTTCGATTTCCGAAATTATTTTTTTTTTACTACAAATGCTATGACGATAATAAGCGAAAAATCGAAGAAAGTTTATTAAAACCTATGACTCTACATTTACTAATCTTTACTGCAATCTAAAAGAAATTGTGGTCACCCTATTTCCTAATACACAGAATAAAAATAAAACTCGATTTACCTATACAATAAAGGGTCTTTTAATTTCTTTCTGGTATCGCATTTGTTGCACATTTTTTTTCACAAAAAGAGACAATTTTGTATTTGTCTTATCTTTCATACGATAAGCGTAATAAATCGAAAACAAAATAAAATGGAGGACTGAGGGCCCGAATTTTATCAAGTTCATAACTTTTAAACAACAAAAGGTGGTGACCTGTTCTTGCTTTCATAAATTTTCACAATTTATTTAGTAGCATATAGGATTTCAAACAGTAGCTGTAAGTTAATGATTTCATTATAATTGCGTAATAAACTTTTACGTGTATGAGAATTGAGGGCCCATTTTGTACGAAGATATACAAAGTAGGACAGTGTTTTGCGATAATATCTTGTTTTCACAAATTTTGTTTGGCATTAGCTTAGATTTTGGCATTAAGACTTTTTCTGTAGTGTCCATAGTTTATCAGTTTTAGGCGGGCCCTCAATCCTCTATGTGAGAACTGAGGGCCCAACTTTACAGTCTATAACTCGGTTATTAGACTTTCACAAAATCTGATATCAACTTTCACAATTCTTTGGGAATGTTCACTAAATCCTAAGCACATTTTCAAAGAGTTTTAACAAAGTGGCCCTCACACCACATGCACATAATTTTCGATCCCCTGATCGAAAATTCACGTGTCCTGACGCGAGTTTAACATTTTTTACCCATTACAAAAAAAGTGTACTGGAATCTTCCGAATTTTCGATCAGGGTCACGTGTCCTGGAATCTTACGATCAGGGTCACGTGTCCTGACGCGAAAAAAATTTTTTTTTAAATCGATTTACAATACCAGAGATATCGCGTATCATACGTAAAAAAGGCAATTTCGTTTATCTGCTTGAATTTTTACCAATAATTTTGGTTTAAAAACCTAATTACTGAACCGATTTTGATGAAAGAACGTCGGTCACGGCCCATACATGCTATGACCTGACTATAAAGTATCGCGACCTTTGATGGCATATGGTTTAATTGGTTCGCCTACTTATAATAATCAATATTAAATTGAAAATATATTTTAAGAAAGCGGAAGAAAATAGATTTTTGCATTTATTTGTTCTTAGGGAGATTAGAATTCGATAAGTCGGAAACGCGACAGCCATACTGCAATTATGCTAATCATTGTTAGTTACGCGTTTTGTATCACCCACAGTCCCACTTCTGTGCAAAGAATATCAAACATTAACAGTTTTTCTTGATGAAAATAATTATTTCAGACTTATAAATATTACAGGTATATAATATTATAGGTCCGTAATACGGAACGGAGTAGCGCGGGATGCGCGGGAGTAGCTTTGACAGCTGCCGATGCGGGATGTCAATTGGGTGTCAATATCATACGTTTCGTTCCATTTGTTAGAAGCATTAAAATATGTATGTGAGAATTTGGCCTAGTAATTCATGTAACTGTTATTACCCATGAAATAACAATATTCTAAGAATAAAAACGACAATAAATGTAATCTTAAATAAAAATCTGATTTAAAAAATCTTAAATGCTTTAATGCTGGTGCTAAAACGAAACGTGTACCCCGTATAGGACAGAACGTATTCAGGTGCGTTCAAAACTAATAAAAATATCGTACGGAAGAAAGGTTTTTTTTAATATTCTTATTTATTTTATTCCGGGTTTTAATAAATAATTGAATAGATACATGTAAATTAATGCTCACTTAACTGCCTATTTTTTGACGTATAATTCGTTACGGGTCTCATCCGAATTTGGTCAGCTCAATTATGGCCATTGTTCTTTCTATGGGACCAATCTGAAAGTATATACTTTCAAATAAAAAAAGAATATTGCAAATCGGCTTAGAAATAACGGAGTTCTGAGGCAAAAAACATAAAAAAATCAACCGAATTGATAACCTCCTCCTTTTTTTGAAGTCGTTTAAAAATACCATATTATATAATATATCGTGTAAAAATTCAAATTTTTTATTATAAATATTTGTTGTTCATTATTATATTAAAAACTACTTGATTATTTTTATCTTTCCAATACTTTGCAATATTTTCAGATTGATTTTGCGAATAGAAAAATGAAAGCTTTCGATGATCGCGTGCTGGTTGTTATGGAAATGGATTACCTCGTAATAAGTAATTCGTGTATAACGTAGCGATAGGGAATTCACTAGAGATTTCTGCCTATATTGAGTATATTTTTTCGATGCTTGAGCTTAATTTAAGATGGCATGACTAGTGCTCATTTATTTTGGGATAATTTGATGACGGGAATGAAGAGCTAAATAAAAATAGGTACCTATCAGAGTGTTGATAGGTAGGTATATTTATTTATATGGAGGTGCCGATGTCAGACGTTAATAAGGTTCTAGTGAAGTACTTTATTTACAGTTTATCAAGTAATTTGTAGAAGTATTATAAATCCAAACGCGTTCGTATAGAACGTTAATAACATTCTAGCTGACGCTATTGGGTATCACCCAAACTTCAGCACAAAACCAGTCAATAAATTGGACCTAAATATCTGTACATCTAGATCGTATGTTAACGTCTACGTTCTGAATATTCTCGGTATCGATATATTCGACAACACCTCCATGTAGGCATGTACTAGCGTCTGTACATGATCGTGATATTGTAGTATTGGTTTCCTTCGACCCTTACGTCGACCTGTCACTTTTGAATAAATACCTAGTATCGATGGGTACTGAAGAATTACACCCGTATTCACAAACATTACAATGAAGTCTCACGGTGCACGTGGACGCACAGGGTCATAAAAACCTAATTTTTATGAATTTAACGGCTTGTCATATGGAACGCATTGAATGCCTTACTTTGCATAGTATTTATATTTGCGAATACGAACAACCGCCAAAAACAAACCGCTAAAAAGTCAGTAACACTTAGAAGACAAAAACTGCCCCTTAAAGCTATTAAATAAAAGCGTTGTCAATAATAAATGCCACGGAAATGCGGTTGATAGTACACTGTCAATACATTCTTGTTTTATTTCCGTTAAGAGCGTTTACGCCGTACGGCAATTCATACAAACTTTCAAGCCCTTATTTTTCGAAATGAATGAACCGATTTTAATGAAACTTCATACGCATAAGTACGATAGAAAGGTCTAAAAAGTTAGTAGAGAACATTTTCGAAAAATAGTGTTACAGCCAAATTAAACCGATTTTAAATTTTCCATAGAAACAGAGATTTCCAGTTATCTTTTTTTAAATAAAACATTTCGAAAATGATCTTAAGTAACTTTTTAGACCTTTGTATCCTGCTTAGGCGTATGAAGTTTCATAAAAATCGGTTCATTCATTTCGAAAAATAAGGGCTTGAAAGTTTGTATGAAATGCCGTACGGCATAAACCCTCTTAAGAAATTCATAATTTGAACGAAGTTCTTTAACTCCCCTTGCGGTAGAAGTTGACTGGTAGAAATCCTCACGTAAGTGAAAAAGCGTTATGCCCCTCCATATGACTTTCTCTCTCCGTCTCTTTCTGTTATATGTATATGAGTGTGTGTGCGTGCGAGTATCGGCGTAAGGAACTTCGTTCCTAACAGAGGTCTACCGACCGCACACGTTTTTTTTAAAGAAAATATGAAAAAGAAAACTATTTAAAACCGTATTGTTTGAATGGAAATGCAAATGGAAGCTATACCTTCACCCAGCTCACAATAATTTGCATTTATTGCCGGGGATTAAGGTTAAGCAAAGAGAACTAAAAAACAGATGAAAAGTCGGTGATAATGGTGAAATTATTGACCTATTCTTTGTGAATGTGAATAAAGAGGTAAGAGCTTTAGTATTATTACAGACTGGGATATTAATTATTTATCAAATTGACACATTACTTACGTCAATTTGACGTAATTCAACTGTGACAGAATGACAGTTGAATAAACGGACAATTTAAGTTGGTAGTTAATTTGATAAACAATTAATTTCCTTAATTTTACCTACGACTACCGATTACTTAGATTGACTTTTAATGAAAAACTAAATTTTCAATTAACATTTTAGGTACTATAAAGTTCATAAGCTGATCCTTTTAATTGCTTTGCAAACGGTAAATACTACTGAAATTCAGGAACACAAATACAAATGAAAAAGAAATGATTTTCACAAACATTAATATGTATTATATTAAGCCAAATTATAATAATATGTCAATATAATTTATTTTTTTCCCATTTTATTATTATTATTATTGAAGGGCTTGTGGCTAAGTAATAACAGCCGCCATCGATCGATCAGGTTAAGCTGCGCTTGCCGCGGTAGGTTCATGGATGGGTGACCATCTTTACATGTCTAGACCCCTCCGTGCTTCGGAAAGCACGTTAAGCCGTTGGTCCTGGCTGTCAATCGTGGATCTTTGGCAGTCGTTAAGGGTCGTCTAAAGCTCGAAAGTCTGACAACCAGTCTTACCAAGGGGTATCGTATTACCAAGTAACTGGGTTGTGGAGGTCAAATAGGCAGTCGCTCCATGTAAAATACTGGCATTCAGCTGCATCCGGTTAGACTGGAAGCCGACATGTTGGGGTCGGCTGTTGGGAAAAGGCTAGGCAGATAATAATAAGTATCTATTAAACGACCGCGGCATGTTCATTAATTATTAATACTGTGGTGTTGTGTTAATAACATTTATCATTAAAATACGCTTAAACAATTTCGGCATTTATTATTGTTTTTGGTTACGTGTTTATTTGTTTTGACAGCGAACAATTGACGGGTAAATGGTAGCGGGGTGGCGGGAATCTCCATGGCAACTATCTGATTACGAGGGAAAAGTTAATATAACAGATAATTAGAATTCATGTTTCCGTCAATAAATGAAAAAAAAAAACAACTTGAGTCTTCGGCAAATTAATACAGAGCCTTTTCAATAAAGTTCAATTTTACTTAAAGGAAAAATCATAAAATTGTAAAAAGAACACCGTGAAAGGAACCTAGAGATAGTGATCTAAAAACGCCATTATTAACTTAGCATGCGTAGTGTTCGTTGCTCGTGCTTTCTCTTCAGAGAAGCACAGAACTAGCAGCGTAAAAATATATATATAATGTTAAAAATACTTAAAATAAAATAAAAACGTGTGCGGTCGAGGGACCCCCCGTCGGGAATGAAGTTCCTTTGCGATGCTAGCACGCACATATGTACACGCATGTCGTATAAATACATATAATGGAAAGAGACAAAGAGAGAGAAAGTGTGAATTCAATACGTGATTTTAAATCACAGCCATTAACAGTTTTTTGGTAAAATCAGCCCTAAACCAGAAAAGATATGCGCTTCGGTAATCTTCGTGTTTCCGAATTAGCACGACCATCGCGCCACAGAGTAAACACGCACAGAGGCAAAGTTTCTATGTTTTGTACTGCCGATGACGTTGTAGCAGAATATCATACGCCTCATAAAAGTTTTGAAAAAAAAAATGGACTTGTCTATCTATAATTTGTAATCATGGTAGTACAAAATGGGCTAGTACTACCAGTACAATTATCGGCACGGATCTTGAGCGCTGACCTTCACCTGCGCAAAAGTGAGTTATTGGGTCCCTTTGGATGAAGTAAGGTGCGGGAGCGGGGTATATATATTGTCGTACAGTGACTATGATAATAATAATATTATTATTATATAATATTATGTTTTATTTTGCCATAAGTATACGATGCGCAAAGCGATCCCCACTCTACCGCCGAGGGCTCAAGATCCGTGCCGGTAACTATACCATGGTTGCAACAGCTCTCTATTAGATGTCATCATCGTGCGGAGGTATTTCCGACGATAGTTGATGGTTCCCGTAGCTCAAACTTTACTTGGTATTTGTACTTGGTATGTACAGACGCCAGCACATCAAGCTACCCGAAACCGTCAAATTTTCCCAATCAACTTTGAACCTTATGCTTTAGCGATAAAGTTGAAAATCTATTAAAGAAATTTGACAGATTGTAGTAGCTTGATGTGCCGGCGTCTGTACATTGACTTTCCTTAGAAACTAGTAGTAACGTTAATTTACCTATCATCACCATTGAATTTACAGTTAAATTTTAATTACAAAACTATTTCCTTGAACTATTTCAAGCTAGACGCTTCCAGTATTGTATAGTCTTCGCTTTCCTCGAGTCAGTGCTTGTGCTAATAATCGAGCTTGTTGACTGATAGCTTTATGGAGCGGCTACATGTTACATTATGTAAATGACTTATTAATAATGTGGATAAACACTGCAGGGCAACTAAAGGTCTCTTCTAATACAGAGAAGGCATTAGCGTTAATCACCAAGCTTACTCGAGGCGGATTGGCAATTTCAGACTTGAGACGAAAGCGTTGTAGTACCCTGCGAAATACAATTTTTCTTAGGTTTTTTTTTCCAATTTTCAGGTAGAATCAGGTTGTATACCTATTGATAATTCGCGGCCGTTACAAATTTTTATTTTTAGAATTATAACTAATCATAAAAATCATCAATACAACTCCAAGTTCATATTACTTACCCTATTGAATGATTATTTCATGGAATCATCACATTTGAGGCCAATTTTAATTTAAGGAGTTGTAATGCTGATTCTAATGATTATAATTCTGTAAAGCCATATACATGTTTCGGTCGCGAATCATATTTTAATAAACATACAACATGACACTGACCTGCAAATTACAAAAAACGTAGGTTAACATTATAAATCATAATTGACAGTTAACTGTTAAGTTAATCGTATCAAATGACATTATTAATTATTATTAATTAATGCCATTAATCCAAGGTGAAGGATTTTTCAGTTATTTTTTTTTGTCTGTGCTAAAATACCAATCAATCCAATCCCAATCTCTTTGATTATTCCTACGTAGTGCAGCGATAAAAAGAGAAACACGGACTGTCTTCGCCATATCATGAGTCATATGATTCTGCCGAAGTGACCTTTTTAGGCCCATCCCATCATGAGCGCATCCCCCTCAATATATTAATTATAGATCCAGGTACTCCCTCACGAAACTTCACAATCCCTCACGATGTTTTCAGTGGTTACCTAACATCAAAATACAGTAAATAGGTAGATAGACGTATTGTTACTCAATTATGAGAGAAAACCATTAAATAGGGAAATACTTACAATCACGGAACTGTAGGTAGTTATATTTATGCAAGCAATACGTAGGTATTGCTTGCATAAATATAACTTTACTTACTTACTTTATTACTAACACAAAACTGTAGATTTTAGTAAAATTAATCTTATATTGCATTTGCTTTTTTTTTCTAATTGCTTTAATTGCTTTTTTTGTAACAGCTACGAGTTTTAGGATCTCTGGTTGTTTTCAGGACCACCCCATCCTTTTATACCCACGGGTGTCATAAAACTTGAGATCATAACTGAATTTTTATTTAATAACGAGAGACAGGCCTTAGTGTAGAAAATAATCGGAGAAAAACAAATTCAGGTTTTCTAAAAGCTAATTTCTGTTATTAAAAACGTTTAAAATCTAACCTCATCATAGCAACCTCATCTTAGCGACATCATCATCTACCTAGCCTTTTCCCAACTATGTTGGGGTCGGCTTCCAGTCTAACCGGATTCAGCTGAATACCAGTATTTTACATGGAGCGACTGCCTATCTGACCTCCACTACCCAGTTACTGGGTAATACGATACCCCTTGGTAAGACTGGTTGTCAGACTTTCGGGCTTCTGGACTACCCGTAACGACTGTCAAAGATCCACAAATGACAGCCGGGACCAACGGCTTAACGTGCTTTCCGAGGCACGGAGGGGTCACGGTATGTAAAGATGGTCACCCATCCGCAGACCAACCGCGGCAAGCGTAGCTTAACCTGATCGATCGATCTGTGCGGCTGTTATTATTTAGCCACGGGCCCCTCCGTCCTCCAACCTCATCTTAGCGACAATCAATGTTAAAAACTTACTCAAAATGTAGGGATTTTAGAGGTATTTTTGACTGAGATCAGACTGTGAACGTTCTTAAAATTACGAGAATTGCCCCTCTCGTTCATAAAACGAACTCTTCTTAGAGCTGTAAACATTAAGTTCTGGCTGAAAACAAATTAAACGCAACAAAAACAAGGCCGCAGTAATGAGGTTCCACATGGGGGATACTGTCAGGACTGTGCTGCATAACACATACTTTTTAACAAATTCTGCTCGCCGGCTAACTTCTGCGGTCAGTTAATAATTTATATCGTGCTCTGATTAAAATCCTCGTAGGGAGCTGTTTCCGTTTCTTTTTTATCTCACTACTATAACGAAGCCAAAAAGAAATCACAGGAAAAGTGGAATTTCAGACCGGGTAATTGTTCGTAACCTCCGACCTGCTCTTCAAACTTGGTATCATTATCAACCAATAAGCTGTGATTAAAGTATTTTCCGGCTTGTGTCGTGTGGCATATTATGACGTCACAGGAAATTCAATATGGCGGATGCGATGTAAAATAGTTACTGCGATTCACATCACATTGCATCCGCCATAATTGAATATACTGAAAAAAAAAACGAACTGAAAACTGATTCCAGTTCGTTTTTTTTAAACGGTTTTCACATTTTCACGTAAATAACACCGTGCATTCTGATGATATATTCACTTATGATATCATTTCATTCAGCTACGAAATAAAGTTCATAGATTAACTGACGCGCTATTATACATTTTTATATTTGGAACAATGGAATTGTATTTTATTTTTCAATAGGCTCACTTTATTGATGTGTTCGATGCAGTTGCAATATTTCACTGGTGTAATACATGCCCTATGTTACAGTAACGCGTTGCTGTGGCTCTGTTCTGGCAATGACTGCAATATGCGTCCGACTGTATGAACGGGGCACTGGGGAGCTTTCCATCTAGATTGGGAGCCCGATGGCTATGCGAATATCAATTGCTTTAAAAATGTATTGTTGAAAGTCTGCCTCGGATTCCCAGCGAACTCGGACTTTTTCATCGTTATTGACTTCGAACTCAAAACTTTGGAGCTGTTGTGTGTCGAAGAGAAGAGAAATATAGTGTTCGGTACTTTTAGAATGTCTGGGAACTGAAATAAAAGGATTTCTGGCAAGTTTGCTTTTTGAATCTGCTGATGGATATTTTGTGCGCGGCAAGAGTAAAATATCACAACAACATTTTCAATGCTTGGGCATTCAAATCTTACTCGCCCTTTCTGTCTAATAGCTTTTTCTGCTGACAGGAAAAGTGATTTAAGTAATACCTAACTAAAACAAGCCTTTTCTCTAAAGAAGTGTTCTGCCACAAAATCTATCAAATCTGAATATTTATAGTGGGTATCCAGCTGATATATTCTATAAAAAAAACCGGTCAAGTGCGAGTCGAGCTCGAGAGGGTTCCGTAGACATTTGTACATAAACCACAAAACGGTTTTAAGATTTTTTTCTTAATTTGTGCTTCATGTCATTCTTTCTTGCCAAATTTCATGATTCTAGGTCGGTACCCGTTGTGTAGGTTTTGATTCCCTTGCGAGTGTCAAAATATGCGGCATAAACGGAATATAAACACACGTATCTTTTGATTGCGTCAACTTAGAAGTTTGATTTTTTCACTGCTTCAAAGGAGTGCAGCCTTGAGTATTTGATATTAATTTCAACTTGATAACTCTACGAGTTCCTGAGAAAAAGGGTATTGACAGACGGACAACGAAGTGTTTTATAAGGGTTTCGTTTTTCCTTTTGGGGTAGGGAACCCTTAAAACACTCGATCATCATTTCAGCCGAAAGACGTCCACTGCTGGACATAGGCCTCCCCCAAAAGGGGGGGGGGGGTTTGCCTTAATCGCCACGCTTGGCAGGCGGGTTGGCGATCGCAGTATGGTATGGTGGTGGAATGCATAGAGAACGCTGCTGCCCATTCTCCGGTACGCCCCTTAGTCGCCTTTTACGACACCCACGGGAAGTATGGGGTAGTGCTATTCTTTAAGTCCGGCACCACACAGACACACATTCGATACTAGGGATTTACTCTATTGACAGCTCACTTCACTTAAGTTTTCACGTTGAAATTTTCACAGAATAGACCAGCCGGCAGATTTGATCAAACATTGTGTCCAAGGTAAGGATAGGCTTTCTAGGTTTGAGAATCAGGGGCCTCTATGCCTCTATGGCAGAATCATAAAAGGATAACATTATGAATCATAATGGACAGTTAACTGTTAAGTTAATTGTATCAAACCCCATTGGTGAAGGATTTTTCAGTTATTTTTTTTTCTGTGCTAAAATACCCATCAATCCAATCCCAATCTCTTTGATTAAATCCACGTAGTGCAGCGAAAAATGAAATACACGGACTGTCTTCGCCATATTATGATTCATAATGTTATCCTGTTACGATTCTGACCCCTCCTGAAAAATAAAACCAAGAAAATAACCTAAATTGCCAACGGTGTTGTTTGTAGCCATATTGAACAAACCAGATAATTTACCTTTTGGCTACGTCAATGCAAAGACATAGCTTTTAAATACCTGCAGAGTTTGTTGACCTAGTTCACATTTCAACTACGCCAAACAAACAGATCGGTATTCTATATCTAGCAAATTCTTAGAAAGTTAGCTTATTTATTCTGCTGCAGGTTTGAGCTAATAATCTGCAAGGTCTAAAGTTACTTTTGAATATAGTGCCGTTTTGGAATCGAAATAAGAGCAATCGGGGGTCTTGTTAAAATGTAGGTAGTTACCGTTGCTTTATAAAAGACTCTGTAGACCTTATTATTATATTTATCACTTTGTATTAAGAGCGTTTACGCCGTACGGCATTTCATACAAACTTTCAAGCCCTTGTTTTTCGAAATGGATATTTTTATCCCAATATTCTCACGGGATCGACACTTATGCGGGTAAAACCGCGTGGCGCTGCTAGTATGCACTAAAACAAAAACTACGCGTTGTACTGCAATGCAACCTAGAGCTGTGTAACGTACCTGAAAGACGGAATGAAAACCTGTTAACAATCATGGAAAACATAGGTTTGAAAATTAATTACACAATAAGTACTAAGGATATTGTCGCGATACACCGTGTTCCTCATGCACATCAACAGAATGACAAACCAAAAAACATTGTCGTTAAGTTAGCCTCACGTATACATCGTGACAATATACTCAGCGCCTTTCGACTAGCCAAAGGGCTGACATCCGAACAACTGAGCATTTCTGGCACACCTTCACGTATTTACATGCATGAACATCTCACGTTAAAGAGAAAACATTTGTTTCGTGACTGCAAGGAAGCAGCTCAAAAGCATAATTATAAATTCGTATGGGTCAAACATGGCACTATTCTCGTTCGAGAAAAAGAACAATGCAAATCGTTTGCTATTCGTTCACACCAGGACATTGGAAAAATCAAACCTGGTGCTGCTGCCGCGAAGGATAATTAGCGGACTTACTGGTATTGTGTATAATAATATGTGTTTGTTTCTGCTCATTGGTTTTTCTTTGCTACAAGCGGATGTGCTCCGGTCGTCTTGTTTAGCTGGTGTTCTTGTTGTGTTGATAAATTTCATCACGGGGGCGCTGGTTGGGCGGTGCGATCGGAGTACGCATGTATTTGTGTCGTCTGGAGATTGTATTTGCTATTTTATATGTATGTTTTCTGGAGATTGTATGTATTTTCTTAAATGTGTATCACGTTTGTTTTTGTTGCACCTGTTGATGCTGTGTTGTAATGGTTTTAATATCATAAAAATACTTGTACTTTTAACTTTTTTAGATTCGTTTGATTTCAGAGAGAATATTTTTAACCTTCTTTTGTTTTTGTTCTATGATAATGTCCGTAATGTTGTTCTAATCGGCCAGATTACTGTAATGCTAATTGGTTTCCTTCCGTATGAAAATGGCTGATGACAAATTAACTATATATTATCAGAATTGTAGGGGACTCCGCACTAAACTGCACGTTCTATATATGAATATTTTATCTAATTGTTATGACATTATTATACTCATCGAGACTTGGCTCACCTCCGAAATATTAGACTCGGAGTTCATTGATGACCGTTACACAGTATACAGATGCGACAGAGATCGCGAGGCTACTAAAAAGAAAGATGGCGGTGGGACCCTTGTTGCAGTTTTGAAGGGACTGAGATCCAGTTTAGTTGAACCCACTATCCCCTTTTATAAAAACATTGAGCATATTATCTTACGCCTGCCTAGCGCAACAAGAGGAAAATATGATGTAATATGTTCAGCATATATCCCGCCCAAAACACCCGAATGTATTTATGTTGCATACTTAGAGTCCCTGCAAACCTTAATGGAGGACGGGACCGTTCAAAACTTTTACTTGCTTGGAGATTATAATCTTCCTGATATTGGATGGTTCGCTTGTAGTAACAACATGGCTACTACGCAGCAAATGTGTGTTGGTAATTCCGCTGTTTGCAGGCATTTGAGTATATTCATGTCAGTGCTCAATGCCTACCAGTACAATAATACTAAGAACTCTAACGGGAGGATTCTGGATTTAGTGATAAGTAATAATGACTGTTCTGTTCTGACACCTACGGACGTATTGCTAAAACCAGATCTCTATCACCCACCGTTGTATATTCTAGTCTCTTGTAAATTGCACAGCAGTGCAATGATGCGCAAGGCGGTTCAAAAGCATAATTATTTTAAGGCGAATTATGAACACATTAATCGCGATCTACTCAAAGTTAACTGGGAGGATGAACTTCAC
Organism: Mesoligia furuncula; assembly: GCA_916614155.1. Lineage (NCBI taxonomy): Eukaryota > Metazoa > Arthropoda > Insecta > Lepidoptera > Noctuidae > Mesoligia > Mesoligia furuncula. Next base: position 17,317,065 of record OU744799.1, on the reverse strand, counting down.
GGGCAGTCCGCAGAAGACGCGCTGGATACGTTTTATGATATTGTTTACCAAATAATTAAAGCTCATGTTCCTCTAAAGACAATTAGGTCTACCAAATTTCCATTGTGGTTTTCACCCTCTTTAATACACATATTTAAAAATAAATTAAAGGCATGGAATAAATGGAAGACCTATCAAAACATATCTGATTATGAACAGTTTTCACTTTATAGATCGAGATTCCAAACTGATTCCAAAAATTGTTACCGTCTATACCTAAACTCAGTAGAAGATAGTATTAAAATTAACACCAAATATTTCTGGACTTATGTCTCTAATCGGCAATCTAAAGCTCCAATTCCTTCAACCATGCACTACAAAAATCAATCGTCAACCGATCCTGAGGAGATTTGTAATCTCTTTGCAAACTTCTTCCATTCGGTGTACGAGCCCTCCACTCTCGCAAATATTCAAACCCACGACAGTGAATATGCTGAGAATTGTTCTCTTATTAGTAGCCTTGTGGTTAGTACTGACCAAGTACTCGGTGCCCTCAAGTCTTTAGATTGTACTAAAGGACCAGGACCAGACGGTATTCCACCCATTTTCCTTAATAAGACTGCTTATGCGTTATGTGTACCATTGTGTATTATTTATAACAAGTGTCTATGTCAGGGAACATTTCCAGAGGTCTTGAAGCGGGCTAATATTACCCCCGTTCATAAAAGCGGTCCAAAACAGAACGTTGAAAATTATCGGCCCATTTCTATATTGTCAGCCTTGTCAAAGCTTTTCGAAAGACTCGTTCACAATCAGTTGTATCCGATTGTCCATGATAAAATATTACAACAACAGCACGGGTTCGTAAAAAGAAGGTCTACAACAACTAATATGGTATCTTTCACTGACTATTTGTTTAATAGTATGGACTCTCGTGTGCAGGTGGACTCTGTATACACTGATTTTCGAAAAGCCTTTGACAAGGTTGATCATGAATTGCTTTTAAGGAAGCTGGCCTTTAACGGTATCCGCGGGGATTTGTTGCGTTGGTTCATATCGTATGTGTCAAATAGAACACAAAAAGTAGCTATTAATGGGTTTCATTCCACCACCATAACCGCAACGTCGGGGGTGCCTCAGGGCTCAATTCTCGGACCCCTGTTGTTTGTAATTTTTATCAACGATATCGATGTGTGTTTTCTTAACTCTAAGTTTCTACTTTACGCGGACGATCTAAAAATTTTTAGACCCATTAGATCAATAACAGACTGTCACTTACTTCAACAAGATCTTAATCGCTTAGTTGAGTATTGCATTAAAAACAAACTCCTACTTAGTATACCCAAATGTTGCTGTATCAGCTTTACTAAAAATAAAACCCCATTTAAACATCCGTATGGACTACAAAGTAAAATCTTGGCCAGAGTTAACTCAATTCGTGATCTAGGAATACTGCTCGATGACAAATTGCACCTGGACGCACACGTTGATAAAATTATGAGTCAGGCTTATCGTATGTATGGTTTCGTGATAAGATCGGCCACGGAATTTATCCACCCAAGCACATATTTACATTTGTATCGATCGTTAATCCGGTCTCAACTAGAATATGCAGTGCCTGTGTGGAGTCCCTATTATAATAAATATACTGACTGTATCGAGCGTTTACAATGTAAATTCCTGAAAACGATGCATTACCGCTGTTCTAGAAGTCGTATTTACATCCCCTATAACGACTTACTGAAAAAATACAACTTACTCTCTTTGAAATCTAGACGAACCTTCCTAGAAACTATGTTTCTATATGATCTGTGTAACAACTCGTATGACTGTGTGGATATCTCTAACAAGTTATGCTATGTTGTCCCTAGAACTATTCAGGGACGTGAGGTGCGTGCACGACCTGTTTTCGCCGTCACTCCTTGTCGTACGAATGCAGGCTTGCGGGCACCTCTACGTCGATCAAAGATCCACGAATAACAGCGGGGACCAACGGCTTAACGTGCTTTCCGAGGAACGGAGGAGTATTGGTATGTTAAAGATGGTCACCCATCCACGGACCAACCGCGGCAACCGTAGCTTAACCTGATCGATCGACCCATGTGGCTGTTATTACTTAGCTGAAAGCGCCTCCATTATGCAAAGATACTGCTTTTCATAATCCCTTTTGACAACTCCCATGGAAAAATTGAGATAGCCTATCCTTCACTACTCGGCTGTGTACTCAAACTTCAAGATAAGCTCAAAAGCAACTAACGAAAGGAATTTCCTCTAAGTCACCAAATTCCGCAGCGAATTTACACTATCGCTTTATAGGTACCTACATTATGATCCTGGATCCTGGTCAATCGCCTGCCATTGACGTGTTCGCTCCCACATTATTCGATAACACCGAGTGCATACTTCAACTGTATTGTGCCACAAGCTTATACATAATGTCCTGAGCATGAGCTCCTATAGAAAATAAGCCGTCATTCAGTTACGGATGTCCTTAAGAGGTGCGATCGCCTTTCTACGGAGACCCAACCCTAATAACTTTACATATTCCTTTTAGAGATCGACTAAAATTCTTATAAAAGTAAGGGCATATTCAATGAATAGCGTGATTTGGCAGCGAGCCACAGGAACAGGTACGGCTAATACATATCTGGAAGCCTTTTACCTCTTGTTTCCATTAATTTTACATATACTTGCCAAGATCCTAACGCTATTTTCCGTCTGTTACTGCGAATAAGAAAATGTTCGACATGTTTGGGAAGGAATTCTGGTTAATCGTGATGGTTTCTACGTATTTTTCTATTTGAGTAATTGACGGAACTGGCAGACAGCCCATCTGGTTTTCATACGTGTAATTGCATTCAGTTGTCATCTAGAGGCAAAGTTGAAAAGTCACATGTTCTGTTTCCATCTAAATAGTTTAAACAAAAGCAATGCTGATTGGCAACAAAATAAAATCTAAATCTTACCGTGGGGCTTGCGTTTAAGTAATAACAGCCGCACGGATCGATCAATCAGGTTAAGCTGCGCTTGCCGCTGTTGGTCTGTGGATGGGTGACCATCTTTACATACCAATACTCCTCCGTGCCTCGGAAAGCACGTTAAGCCGTTTGTCCAGGCTGCTGACTACCCGTAACGACTGTCAAAGTGACAGTCGTTACGGGTAGTCAGAAGCCCGAAAGTCTGACAATCAGTCTTACAAAGGGGTATCGTATTACCCAGTAACTGGGTTGTGGAGGTGAGATGCAGTCGCTCCATGTAAAATACTGGTACTCACCTGCATCCGGTTAGACTGGAAGCCGATCAACATAGATGGGAAATGGCTAGGCAGATGATGGTGGTGCCTAAATCTTGCCCTTTTTCTTAAGGGGGAAGCGCGAAATTCAAATTTTCTTAGGTTTTTTGCAATTTGCTGGTCAGTATTAAGTTGTAAATTGATTAACATATGATTCGCTTTCGTAACAAATATGTATTTACAGAATTATAATCATCATAATCAGTAATACAACTTGAAGTTAGTATAATCCCCAAATGAAAAAATTTCATGAAATAGTCATTCTTGGGGATTACTTGGTCTTAGAGAGTTGTGTCGATGATTTTAATGATTATAATTCTGTAAATACATATTTGTTACGGCCGCGAATCATATCTTAATCCACGTACAACTTAATACTTGCACTGAACAGCAAATTGCAAATAACGTAAAAAAAATGTGTTTCGCGGGCTACGCTTTCGCCTTAACAAATACTTTTACAAGTAACCTTTTACTACGAATACGTACTGATATTTACATTAAAACCACAAAAGAGTCCAATTTCTATTATGTTTGAATAAAAGCTTGAACATTAATTTAAAAACTAACTCGTTCCTATTGTGTTCGCATTACAATGCCGTTTAAAAATACACTGCTTTAATATCTGTAAAAGGTTATTATTGTTTGTATTTCAACAGAGTGGTCTAAAGGTTTCTGAGAAAAATGTATAAAATGATATTTTGTCTGGGTATGACAACTGTAAAAATTTTGCATTGATTGTACGAACTCGCGGTCAAACATTATGTACCTGCTTATTTATATCTTTATTGAGTGTGCTAAGAGTTAGAGGTAGTTAAATGCTATGATTATATTATTTTTGTCATTTAATTTTAATGAAATTTAATTCTGTCACTTATTTATGTAATTTTAGATTATAACAAAATTATATTAAAATTATTATATGTTTAGTCGCTCTATGTAAAATACTAGTACACAGCTGCATCCTGTTAGACTGGAAGCCGAACCCAACATAGTTGGGAAAAGGCTAGGCAGATGATGATGTGTAATTTTAGATACCTACTTTATTGATATTTTGTACGCCGTCATCGGCAAAACATATTGTACCTAATATATATTTTATTTGCCTACAACATCCGTTTTGACAACCACCTATGTTATACAAATAAAATCTTTGACTTTGACTTTAATGATCCCGCGAAAATCAATTAGAGCAAAAATATAAAGAAAGAAATAATAACATGAGTGTCGCCGTAGGCACAAAATACAGATAGTACAGAAGTCAATCACGTGTATGTACCACACTTTTCATACCTACGCTTGGCGATCGCGCTATGGTTGTCAATTTTGGCTTATGCACAAAAAACTATTGTGGTAGTGGCACTCGTATCAAGTTGTTTGATTTATTGTTGAGCTTATTCTACAATATTAAAAAAAAACAATAAACATAGTATTACAATACAAAAAGTTTACAGAACAAAAACATAAAATTTTAGATTTGTCAATTTTCACTATCGAAAATCCCTAATAACTTCAAAACGGATTACCCTATTTACACAATTTATTTTGCCGTATCCGTTTTAGACCTAAACCTATTAAATGACATTAAAAACAACATAATATCTACACAAACAAAAAATCATGTTTTCAACTTTACGTAATAGTTGGTAGCAAGAATTTACCTTACAAAAAAGTTACTTTGTTTATACTGATTCAAATTAAGAAACTATTATATAAATCGAGCTTAGATAGGCATTTTTTGTTGCTCCATTTTTGCACTTCACAGACGCGTGTCTCAAGCGGATGACACGCGCGCTCGCACTGCTCCCAACCCGTCTGAGATAACGTGTCCGTGAGCGGTGTCTATGTGTGCGTTGCTCGAACGCACTTTGTATGTAGATTGACTTCTGTACTATCTGTATTTTGTGCCGTAGGCATTAGAGATCTTAAAATAAAAGCCAGTTCAAATTTATTAAAGTGGAAACACGTCAATGGTTTGACAATTGTTTGACAATAGTTCGGGCACCCGGGCATTAAGACCGTTATGACTTGACAACGGCAAGTTTAAGGCCGCAGCGCTTCGGACCCAATTGAATTCCGATATTGGCAGTAGTACAGTATGATAAAGGGGCTTATACGTTTTATTGATTTTCATTGGGGCCAGTTGAAAGCGAGAGAATACTATTATGTTGCAAATATACTTCGTGCTATAACTTTCAGTAAAAGTTATATAACATTCAGGTAAATGATTTTTTAACATATATTTAGTAAGGTACCTATTATATCTAAGGGCTGATTTTTCAAATGGCAGATAGCTCTTATCTGAATAAATGACAGTTTGATATTTTCTATACAAAAGCTGTCAAACGGTAATATTTGCTCTTCAGTTAAGAGCGTTTACGCCGTACGGCATTTCATACAAACTTTCAAGCCCTTATTTTTCGAAATTTATGAACCGATTTTAATTAAACTTCATACGCATTAGCAGGATACAAAGGTCTAAAAAGTTAGTAGAGAACATTTTCGAAACGTCTTATTTAAAAAAAGATAACTGGAAATTTCAGTTTCTATGGAAAATTTAAAATTGGTCTGATTTGGCTGTAACACTATTTTTCGAAAATGTGCTCTACTAACTTTTTACCCGACTGCGACAGAAGGAGGGTTATGTTTTTAGACCTTTGTATCCAGCTTATGCGCATGAAGTTTCATTACTTACATACAATCGGTTCATTAATTTCGAAAAATAAGGGCTTGAACGTTTGTATGAAATGCCGTACGGCGTAAACGCTCTTAAGAGATATCTCACTATTGAAAAATCAGACCTTGGATTATAACTGTATTTATATTTTATTTATAGGTACTTCGCGCAGTTTTTGTTTTAGTGCATACTAGCATCGCCCCGCGGTTTCACCCGCATACGTGCCGATCCCGTGGGAATATCGGGATAAAAACTATCCTATGTCCTTCCTCGGGGCTCGAACTATCTCTATACCAACATTCATCTAAATCGGTTCAGCGGCTTAAGTCCCTCTGTAGGTAACAGACAGACAGACACACTTTCGCATTTATAATATTAGTATGGACCTAATATAATTTATATAATATAGTATATAGAATGGATGGATGAAAAAAAAAACGAACTGAAAACTGATTCCAGTTCGTTTTTTTTAAACGGTTTTCACATTTTCACGTAAATAACACCGTGCATTCTGATGATATATTCACTTATGATATCATTTCATTCAGCTACGAAATAAAGGTCATAGATTAACTGACGCGCTATTATACATTTTTATATTTGGAACAATGGAATTGTATTTTATTTTTCAATAGGCTCACTTTATTGATGTGTTCGATGCAGTTGCAATATTTCACTGGTGTAATACATGCCCTATGTTACAGTAACGCGTTGCTGTGGCTCTGTTCTGGCAATGACTGCAATATGCGTCCGACTGTATGAACGGGGCACTGGGGAGCTTTCCATCTAGATTGGGAGCCCGATGGCTATGCGAATATCAATTGCTTTAAAAATGTATTGTTGAAAGTCTGCCTCGGATTCCCAGCGAACTCGGACTTTTTCATCGTTATTGACTTCGAACTCAAAACTTTGGAGCTGTTGTGTATCGAAGAGAAGAGAAATATAGTGTTCGGTACTTTTAGAATGTCTGGGAACTGAAATAAAAGGATTTCTGGCAAGTTTGCTTTTTGAATCTGCTGATGGATATTTTGTGCGCGGCAAGAGTAAAATATCACAACAACATTTTCAATGCTTGGGCATTCAAATCTTACTCGCCCTTTCTGTCTAATAGCTTTTTCAGCTGACAGGAAAAGTAATTTAATTAATAACTAAAACAAGGCTTTTCCCTAAAGAAATGTTCTAAATCTATAAAATCTGAATATTTATAGTCGGTATCCAGCTGAGATATTCTGTAAAAAAAAAACCGGTCAAGTGCGAGTCGAGCTCGAGAGGGTTCCGTAGACATTTGTATGTCATATGTGGCATAAACGGAACATAAACACACGTATCTTTTGATTGCGTCAACTAAGAAGTTTGATTTTTTCACTGCTTCAAAGGAGTGCAGCCTTGAGTATTTGATATTAATTTCAACTTGATAACTCTACGAGTTCCTGAGAAAAAGGGTATTGACAGACGGACAACGAAGTGTTTTATAAGGGTTTCGTTTTTCCTTTTGGGGTAGGGAACCCTAAAAACACTCTATACTAGGGATTTACTCTATTGACAGCTCACTTCATTTAAGTTTTCACGTTGAAATTTTCACAGAATAGACCAGCCGGCAGATATGATCAAACATTGTGTCCAAGGTAAGGATAGGCTTTCTAGGTTTAAAAATCAGGGGCCTCTATGCCTCTATGGCAGAATCATAAAAGGATAACACTAACTCATAATGGACAGTTAACTGTTAAGTTAATCAAACCCCATTGGTGAAGGATTTTTCAGTTAATTTTTTTTCTGTGCTAAAATACCCATCAATCCAATCCCAATCTCTTTGATTACACCCACGTAGTGCAGCGAAAAATGAAATACACGGACTGCCATCGCCATATTATGATTCATAATGTTATCTTGTTACGATTCTGACCCCTCCTGAAAAATAAAACCAAGAAAATAACCTAAATTGCCAACGGTGTTGTTTGTAGCCATATTGAACAAACCAGATAATTTACCTTTTGGCTACGTCAATGCAAAGACATAGCTTTTAAATACCTGCAGAGTTTGTTGACCTAGTTCACATTTCAACTACGCCAAACAAACAGATCGGTATTCTATATCTAGGAAATTCTTAGAAAGTTAGCTTATTTATTCTGCTGCAGGATTGAGCTAATAATCTGCAAGGTCTAAAGTTACTTTTGAATATAGTGCAGTTTTGGAATCGAAATAAGAGCAATCGGGGGTCTTGTTAAAATGTAGATAGTTACCGTTACTTTATAAAAGACTCTGTAGACCTTATTATTATATTTATCACTTTGTATTAAGAGCGTTTACGCTGTTCGGCATTTCATACAAACTTTCAAGCCCTTGTTTTTCGAAATGGATATTTTTATCCCGATATTCTCACGGGATCGACACTTATGCGGGTAAAACCGCGGGGCGCTGCTAGTATGCACTAAAACAAAAACTACGCGTTGTACTGTAGATAAAATATAAATACAATTACAATCCAATCAAGCCCTTATTTTTCGAAATTAATGAACCGATTTTAATGAACCGCATATTTAAGCAAGATACAAAGGTCTAATAACCCTCCTTTTGGGCTTCGCCGCAGTCGGGTAAAAAGTTACTTAATAACATTTTCGAAAAATAGTGTTACAGCTAAATTAGAGCGATTTTGAATTTTCCATAGAAACAGAGATTTTCAGTTATCTTTTTTTAAATAAGACATTTCGAAAATGTTCTTAAGTAACTTTTCGAAAAATAAGGGCTTGAATGTATGTATTATATGAAATGCCGTAGGGCGTAAACGCTATTATACCTCATAATTTGCATGTTACTCAAGTAGCTATACTGATATACTCGAGTAACTAGCTTTATCTTTCTGATTGACCGACCCCTTGACAATTCAAAAGTGTCTGTAATTGGTTTATTTGAGTTTGAGTAACTTGCGAAATTTTATCTTCCAATTGACTACATACGGCCATGTCAAAGCCAAATCAAATAGGCACACAAAAGGTATTTTTGAAGGTTAATATCATCATCAGCATCTGCCTAGCCTTTTCCTAACTATGTTGGGGTCGGTTTCACAGTCTAACCGGATGCATCTGAATACCAGTATTTTACATGGAGCGACTGCCTATCTGACCTTCACAACCCAGTTACTGGGTAATACGATACCCCTTGGTAAGACTGGTTGTCAGACTTTCGGGTTTCTGACTACCCGTAACGACTGTCAAAGATCCACGAATGACAGCGGGAACCAACGGCTTAACGTGCTTTCCGAGGCACGGAGGGGTCGCGGTAAATAAAGATAGTCACCCATCCACAGACCAACCGTGGCAAGCGTAGCTTAACCTGATCGATCGACCTGTGTGGCTGTTATTATTTAGCCACGGATCCCTCAAAGGTCAAGAAAAAGGTTTGAAAGGTTGGGTTTGGTTTGGGTTTTGAAGGTCAATATATACAAGAAAATTGAATTGATTCTAGTTACCCCTTCCAAAAGGTAGTTTCGTATGGAGAAGAATGGTTAAGAAACTCCATAGTTAGGTACTTATATAGAATGTTTTGGAATGTTCTCTTCAGTCATTTGTTATAGCAGTCTATTAGTTGGCCAACGCTGCGGAGACTCGAGACGGTTATGTAAGCATGCGAGATCCCTAATCTACATTCCACAGCAGACCGAAGGCATTATGAATGTGAGCTACACTCATCACTTGACATTCAGGGCGCAATGTACTATGTTTATACTCCAAATATACTTTTTATTCGCATTTATGGTCTCTACGTGGAAGGCAACATAAGACCCTCGCACCGAGAGCCCGATTATGTAACTTTAAATTTCGCTATCAGAATCTCAGGGCACTTGTATTGTACCATACTTTGTCTGTACAAAATTGTGTAAACGCAGTGTGAATTTTCAAGAGAGAAAAATTAATACTTTTGAAGTTTAATTTTTCTCCTTGAAAGTGACAACTTTGATACAAAGCTTTTGATGGTAAAAGAAAGATATTAAATTGCACGCCTGATAGTAACTTTTACCTACGTTTCATGAATATAAAGAGCTAGTCTTCGTACCCTTATAAAGTTTCGAATGTTTTAATTTGCTTTACAGTATGATGATCTCCACATAACACGAGTCCCACATACAGTCACGAGTAAAAGTATGTATACACTTGACTTTATTAAAGGCGATTTTCTCCTTTATCTTTTAACTAGCTGCGCCCCGCGGTTTCACCCGCATAAGTTTCGATCCCGTGGGAATATCGGGATAAAAAGTAGCCTATATGTTAATCCAGGGTGTCAGCTACCTCCATACCAAATTTTATCAAAATTGGTCCAGCGGTTTGAGCGTGAAGAAGTAACAAACATATAAACACACACACACACACACACACTCACACACACACTCACACACACACTCACAAACTTTCGCCTTTATAATATTAGTGTGATTAAATTTTATTTAGGTAGGAAAGTATTTTTGAACCCATAGGTATATGTAAAGTGTCGTATTTCAACGTTGCATTCGTTATTTCGTGAAAAAATCGCAATTTAAAGTTGCCAAGTGTTGACATTTTGGTGCTCGTGGCTGTACATAATTCATTAAAACTTCGTTTATTTCTGAGCGACGGTGATTGATACTGAGCAGTGGTGGCCCAGCGGTTACGGCCCCGACTTACGAGTTGTAGATCGTGGGTTCGAACTAAGGCAGGCGCTTTACTTTGTGTAAATTATTTCATCACTAGTGCTCTCAAAACGGTAGAGGAATACATCGTGAGGAAACCGATATGTCCTAGAACCAAAACTTTGAAGACATGTGAGATCTACCAACCCGCTCTGCGCCCGCGTGGTAGGTGTGTGTCCCAGCAGTGGGTACATTATATGCTGACTAGCTGCGCCCCGCGGTTTCACCCGCGTAAATGTCGATCCCGTGGGAATATCGGGATAAAAAGTATAGTAGTAGTAAAGTGTTAATCCAGGTTGTCACCTTCATACAAAATTTTATCAAAATCGGTCCAGCCGTTTGAGCGTGAAGAAGTAACAATCATATAAACACACACACACTCACAAACCTTCGCCTTTATAATATTAGTGTGATTATGCAAAGATACTCATCACCTGCCTAGCCTTTTCCCAACTATGTTGGGGTCGGCTTCCAGTCTAACGGGATACAGCTGAGTACCAGTATTTTACATGGAGCGATTGCCTATCTGACCTCCACAACCCATAGGTTTCGTATTACTGGGTAATACGAAACCCCTTGGCAAGACTGGGTGTCATACTTTCGGACTTCTGACGACCCGTAACGACTTTCAAAGATCCACGAATAACAGCGGGGACCAACGGCTTAACGTGCTTTCCGAGGAACGGAGGAGTATTGGTATGTTAAAGATGGTCACCCATCCACGGACCAACCGCGGCAACCGTAGCTTAACCTGATCGATCGACCCATGTAGCTGTTATTACTTAGCTGAAAGCGCCTCCATTATGCAAAGATACTGCTTTTCATAATCCCTTTTGACAACTCCCATGGAAAAATTGAGATAGCCTATCCTTCACTACTCGGCTGTGTACTCAAACTTCAAGATAAGCTCAAAAGCAACTAACGAAAGGAATTTCCTCTAAGTCACCAAATTCCGCAGCGAATTTACACTATCGCTTTATAGGTACCTACATTATGATCCTGGATCCTGGTCAATCGCCTGCCATTGACGTGTTCGCTCCCACATTATTCGATAACACCGAGTGCATACTTCAACTGTATTGTGCCACAAGCTTATACATAATGTCCTGAGCATGAGCTCCTATAGAAAATAAGCCGTCATTCAGTTACGGATGTCCTTAAGAGGTGCGATCGCCTTTCTACGGAGACCCAACCCTAATAACTTTACATATTCCTTTTAGAGATCGACTAAAATTCTTATAAAAGTAAGGGCATATTCAGTGAATAGCGTGATTTGGCAGCGAGCCACAGGAACAGGTACGGCTAATACATATCTGGAAGCCTTTTACCTCTTGTTTCCATTAATTTTACATATACTTGCCAAGATCCTAACGCTATTTTCCGTCTGTTACTGCGAATAAGAAAATGTTCGACATGTTTGGGAAGGAATTCTGGTTAATCGTGATGGTTTCTACGTATTTTTCTATTTGAGTAATTGACGGAACTGGCAGACAGCCCATCTGGTTTTCAGTTGTCGTGTTACTCGTCTTTTTAACTGCAGTACCTCGTGGACCACGTCCAAAATGAGGTTTACGTGTAATTGCATTCAGTTGTCAACTAGAGGCAAAGTTGAAAAGTCACAGTTTCCATCTAAATAGTTTAAACAAAAGCAATGCTGATTGGCAACAAATTAAAATCTAAATCATACCGTGGGGCTTGTGTTTAAGTAATAACAGTCGCACGGATCGATCGATCAGGTTAAGCTACACTTGCCGCGGTTGGTGCGTGGATGGGTGACCATCTTTACATACCAAGACCCTCCGTGCCTCGGAAAGTACGATAAGCCGTTGATCCCGGCTGGTCATTCGTGGATCTTTGACAGTCGTTACGGGTAGTCAGAAGCCCGAAAGTCTGACAATCAGTCTTACAAAGGGGTATCGTATTACCCAGTAACTGCGTTGTGGAGGTGAGATGCAGTCGCTCCATGTAAAATACTGGTACTCACCTGCATCCGGTTAGACTGGAAGCCGATCAACATAGATGGGAAATGGCTAGGCAGATGATGGTGATGCCTAAATCTTGTCCTTTTTCTTAAGGGGGAAGCGCTAAGGTTTCCCGTGAAATTCAAATTTTCTTAAGTTTTTTGCATTTTTCTGGTCAGTATTAAGTTGTAATTTGATTAACATATGATTCGCGGTCGTAACAAATATTTATTTACAGAATCATAATCATTATAATCAGTAATACAACTTGTTAAGTTAGTATAATTCCCAAATGACAAAATTTCATGAAATGGTCATTCTTTGTTCAGACCAAGTAATCCCTACTTGGTCTTAGAGAGTTGTGTTGATGATTTTAATGATTATAATTCTGTAAATACATATTTGTTACGGCCGAGAATCATATCTTAATCAACGTACAACTTAATACTGACCAGCAAATTGCAAATAACGTAAAAAAATTGTATTTCGCGGGCTACGCTTTCGCCTTAACAAATACTTTTACAAGTAACCTTTTACTACGAATACGTACTGATATTTACATTAAAACCACAAAAGAGTCCAATTTCTATTATGTTTGAATAAAAGCTTGAACATTAATTTAAAAACTAACTCGTTCCTATTGTGTTCGCATTACAATGCCGTTTAAAAATACACTGCTTTAATATCTGTAAAAGGTTATTATTGTTTGTATTTCAATAGAGTGGTCTAAAGGTTTCTGAGAAAAATGTATAAAATGATATTTTGTCTGGGTATGACTACTGTGAACATTTTGCATTGATTGTATGAACTCGCGGTCAAACATTATGTACCTACTATCATTATTGAGTGTGCTAAGAGTTAGAGGTAGTTAAATGCTATGATTATATTATTTTTGTCCTTTAATTTTAATGAAATTTAATTCTGTCACTTATTTATGTAATTTTAGATTATAACATTATTATATGTTTAGTCGCTCTACTTATGTAAAGTACTAGTACATAGCTGCATCCGGTTAGACTGGAAGCCGAACCCAACATAGTTGGGAAAAGGCTAGGCATATGATGATGTGTAATTTTAGATACCTACTTTATTGATATTTTGTACGCCGTCATCGGCAAAACATATAGTACCTAATATATGTATATTTTATTTGCCTACAACATCCGTTTTGACAACCACCTATGTTATACAAATAAAATCTTTGACTTGGACTTTAATGATCCCGCGAAAATCAATTAGGGCAAAGATATAAAGAAAGAAATAATAACATGAGTGTCGCCGTAGGCACAAAATACAGATAGTACAGAAGTCAATCACGTGTATGTACTACACTTTTCATACCTACGCTCGGCGGTCGCGCTATGGTTGTCAACTTTGGCTTATGCACAAAAAACTATTGTGGTAGTGGCACTCGTATCTAGTTGTTTGATTTATTGTTGAGCTTATTCTACAATATTAAAACAAAACAATAAACATAGTATTACAATACACAAAGTTTACAGAACAAAAACATATAAAATTTTAGATTTGTCAATTTTTACTATAGAAAATCCGTAATAACTTCAAAACGGATTACCCTATTTACACAATTTATTTTGCCGTATCCGTTTTAGACCTAAACCTATTAAATGACACTAAAAACAACATAATATCTACACAAACAAAAAATCATGCTTTCAACTTTACGTAATAGTTGGTGGCAAGAATTTACCTTACAAAAAAGTTACTTTGTTTATACTGATTCAAATTAAGAAACTATTATATAAATCGAGCTTAGGTAGGCATTTTTTACCCGACTGCGGCGAAGCCCAAAAGGAGGGTTATGTGTTTGACCTGTATGTATGTATGTATGTATGTATGTATGTCCGTTTCTTTGTTCCCTCGTAATTTGTTGCTCCATTTTTGCACTTCACAGACGCGTGTCTCAAGCGGATGACACGCACGCTCGCACTGCTCCCAACCCGTCCGAGATAACGTGTCCGTGAGCGGTGTCTATGTGTGCGTTGCTCGAACGCACTTTGTATGTAGATTGACTTCTGTACTATCTGTATTTTGTGCCGTAGGCATTAGAGATCTTAAAATAAAAGCCAGTTCAAATTTATTAAAGTCAATGTCGTCAATGGTTTGACAATTGTTTGACAATAGTTCGGGCACCCGGGCATTAAGACCGTTATGACTTGACAACGGCAAGTTTAAGGCCGCAGCGCTTCGGACCCAATTGAATTCCGATATTGGCAGTAGTACTGTATGGTAAAGGGGCTTATACGTTTTATTGATTTTCATTGGGGCCAGTTGAAAGCGAGAGAATACTATTATGTTGCATACTATTATGTTACTTCGTGCTATAACTTTCAGTAAAAGTTAAATCACATTAAGGTAAATGATTTTTTAACGTCATCGTCTGCCTAGCCTTGTCCCAACTATGTTGGGGTCGGCTTCCAGTCTAACCGGATGCAGCTGAATACCAGTATTTTACATGGAGCGACTGCCTATCTGACCTCCACAACCCAGTTACTGGGTAATACGATACCCTTGGTAAGACTGGTTGTCAGACTTTCGGCTTCTGACTTCCCGTAACGACTGTCAAAGATCCACGAATGACAGTCGGGATCAACGGCTTAACGTGCTTTCCGAGGCACGGAGGGGTCTCGGTATGTAAAGATGGTCACCCATCCACAGACCAACCGCGGCAAGCATAGCTTAACCAGATCGATCAAACTGTGGGGCTGGTATTATTTAGCCACGGGCCAAATGATAACGGGATAAATGATTTATAACGTATATTTAGTTAGGTACCTATTATATCTAAGGGCTGATTTTTCAAAAGGCAGATAGCTCTTATCTGAATAAATTACAGTTTGATATATTTTCTATACAAAAGCTATCAAACGATAATATTTGCTCTTCAGTTAAGAACGTTTACGCCGTACGGCATTTCATACAAACTTTCAAGCCCTTATATTTCGAAATTAATGAACCGATTTTAATGAAACTTCATACGCATAAGCAGGATACAAATGTCTAAAAAGTTAGTAGAGAACATTTTCGAAATGTATTATTTAAAAAACCGGCCAAGTGCGTGTCGGACCACGCACAGTGTACTGTTCCGTAGTAGCCCGTTATCACAATGTAGTACGATTTTGTTGTTCTTTATTCTGAATATAAAAAAAAAAAAATCATATTTTGTTTTTCAATGCTAGTCTTTACCCGTTATAAACAAGCAACTACTTCATCTTAAGTCACTTTAAAGGATTAATGCTAAGGATTTTGTATTTGGTACAAAATTATCCAACACCCAAGTTCAACGACTATTACTGCTAAACCCATAAAGTTATCTTAACCGCTACAGTTTTCCTTTAAAGTTCATGAAATGCACTATCATCGTGAATTTTTCCAGATTTTTCAAGCCAGCAATTTAGGTTTTAGAGGGGGGGATGCCCTACTGGAACAAAAATTTGCACTTTAAAGTTTAATATTTCGTAAATGGAGCATTAAATCGAAAAATAATTTTAGCAATCCTGAAGTCATATTAGAAGACCTATTCAACGATACTCCACACGATGGGGTAGACGACGAAAAAAATATTCATCCTCACTTCACATGTAGGTGAGCTACTCTAAAAAAAAATATTTTCCAAAATTTTATTTTACCACTTTGTCGGCGTAATTGATATACGCACTCCTACAAAATTACAGTTTTCTAGTACTAACGGTCTCTTAGCAAAACCTCGGACAGACAGACAGACAGACGGACGTGACGAAACTATAAGGGTTCCTTGTAGGAACTACGGAACCCTAAAAAAGATAACTGGAAATCTCTGTTTCTATGGATTGATTTTGCTGTAACACTATTTTTCGAAAATGTTCTCTACTAACTTTTTACCTGACTGCGCCAGAAGGAGGGTTATGTTTTTAGACCTTTGTATCCTGCTTAAGCATATGAAGTTTCATTAATATCCGTTCAAAAAATAAGGGCTTGAAAGTTTGTACGAAATGCCGTACGGCGTAAATGAAAAATCAGGACTTTATGTTATTCATTACACCGGTCTGCAATGGTTTTGGTGCCGCTAAAACTAAAGTAAAGTTTTTGCCTTTTCTAGGTATCTGGATTGTAACTGTATTTATATTTTATCTATAGGTATTACGCGTAGTTTTTGGTTTAGTGCATACTAGCATCGCCCCGCGGTTTCACCCGCATAAGTGCCGATCCCGTGCGAATATCGGGATAAAAACTATCCGATGTCCTTCGTCGGGGCTCGAACTATCTCTATACCAACATTCATCTAAATCGGTTCAGCGGTTTAAGACCTCTGTAGGTAACAGACAGACAGACACACTTTCGCATTTATAATATTAGTATGGACCTAATATAATTTCTATAATATAATATTAGGATGGATGGATAGTGTGATACGAATAATTAGAAACTTATAGTTTTTTAATTGTTTATTTTATCTCGTAAAAAAAAATCTTTTTTGTAGGCCTGTGTTATTGGTAGGTTCTCCCAAAGTCACAAAAAGGGAGGAAGCCTATTAATACTCAGCAGCAGTAGGTGGAACAAGGCTGCCAATGAACAAAAACAAAAATGAATAAAAAAAAACATGATTGCTGATGATGACTCCAGTAATCAAAGATGCATGTTACTATTTATTTGATATTTTATTATATTACTGGTAAGCATATCTCACAGTGCTCACAACTTTGTTTACAAGTGAACGTGTAACCCTTACAGATGCAGAGTTTCAGTTTCAAAAGACTAACACCCGTACCGTACCCGTAACCGGAGGGTCCCACAACCCTATTCATAGACAATACTTGAGTGGCGATCGGCACTATACATCTCTTAACATTTATAAATTGAAAGGCTTGTCGTACGGAACGTATTGAGAAATGCCTTACTTCGCATAGTACCTATTGCTATTACTTAGACAAGTAATATTGGTGAATACGAGTGTTACGCTACATCATTACAGAAAGGGAAGCCATAAAAGAAAACGTAAGTTTATGTATGGAAAAACAAGTTTATTATTTAGTAAGAACGAAAATGCATTCAACAGCGTCGTCAACACACAGAAAATCCACGGCCAATAGGCTAATATAAAACTCGTTTCTGATACGTTTGTGATAAGGGTGTTCGTGGAAGCGGGTCTTCAATGGCGCGATGGGCGCTTTCACTTATCCGTGGCGACGATAGCGCCGCTGGCGGCAAACCCGAGAAACGTTATGAAGGAGACGAAAGGTGCCTCTTAGTCGTAAGTGTCGCCGATATTTTGATTAAGGGGAGATTTGATAAAGGGCTTAGATTAAAGGTGACTGTTTGAAAATTGTGTGTGTGTTGAGTTGGTTATAATTAAATCATGTTGAAATTGTATAGAATATTGTTTATAAGAAGATTTGTTTCATGACAAGAATTTTCGCTTTGTTGCACGAGTAAAATCTTATCAGAATTAATCACATTTACATTATTCTCGAAGTTTAGTATTTACTAAATTCAATGTTACTCAACATTGATAGATACATTACCTGTGCTACCAAAAGTTTAATGAAAATGTCAAGTACTAACTTTGGAGTCTGAAATATGTATAATATTCATATTTTAGTCTATTTTACTTGAAAACAAAGCGTAGTACCATTACTGGCGCCCTGCATTACGTGCTCTCAAAGGAGAATATTCAAGTTTGTTACAAGCAAGACAATTTGTAGAACAATCTCAGACAATTTCGCGATCGGACGCCGTCAAAAAGTGGACGAACAAGAGAAAACACCATGTACAGTCAAGAACAGTGATTTCAGAAACAAATAAGGGTTCCGTGATAAGACTCAGCTTACATTCAAGTATTTTCATTGTTACGGAACAAAAGGGGCATCTTTGTTTGAAACCTGGGGGTAATCCTCGTAATTTTAAGAACATTCACAGTCTGATCTCAATCTCAATTTGTCAAAAATACCTCTAATTTAAAAATAAATTTAATCTTTAACATGTTTTTGACATTTGTTGATCGCCGAGATGAGACTGCGACTATATTTGAAACGTTTTAAATTATGAGAATTGGCCTTTTCTTTGTGTAAAATGGCTAACACTCCACCGGAACTTAGAGAGCTTATTCAAGGACAAAGTGACGGGTACACTCGAGTGTCAAAGAGTTTGCTAGTAATTGTAATAACCCAGTCAACTTAGCATTTTTACGAGAACCATCATTCCGCTCCGTTGTACTCAAGCTTTACTTGCTTTATCACAGTTAATGATTACACAGAATGTTAAATTTGTTTTTGTCTTTAGTAGGTACATTATTTGGCTTGTGAAACCGACTACATTTGGCATGGTTGCGGCTCCAACGGTCCTTCGCAGTTAGTTGGAAAGGCCATGAAATACGATAGGAGTGCTTTCTCAGATTCCAATTAGCTATTTATATTCCAGAATAGCCTATAATTAAAATCTAGGTTCAACGTTGGCGCTAATGGAAACTACTACATAGAGTGAACATAAATTTTATACAGTTGTGGAAGTGGGCAGGCGGAGGGTAGTTGCGTCTTATAATCATCATTATCTTTCTTATCAGCCGGTAAACTTACTCACGGGCACCACAAGTATCTACCTATATTTCTAAACGGGTATTACACCGTCAACTTTCAAACTCCGGGCTGTTACCAAGAAATTCCTAATGGAAAAACACAATAACAGCCCGACCCGGGAATCGAACTCAGGACTCCACGCCCAGTATTCGCGCTTGCGACCACGAGACAACGGCACGTCATGGCATGACCGATGGCAACGGCTCGGAAAGCACGTTAAACCGTTGGTCCAGTGCCTAATCTCTCTCCGGCCATGTCGGATTGCCGTCCAATCGGACTATGAGAGTGAGGGAAGAGGGAATGCACCTGTGCCTATGCGCACACTTGTGCATTATAATGTCTCCTGCGCCAAAGGCTAGTCTCCGTTGAGATTGGCCTCCGTAGCCAAAATACGGTCTGGAGGACTTTATATTTCTAAAGACATATTGTCATACTAGCTTCTGCCCGCGATTTTGTCCGCGTGAAATTTCTTGTTTCCCGACCCACCCTGTCGCATCGCATCGCCTGTCCGCGCTATTACTTCATTTTCATCATCATTCATAATTTCAGCCGAAAGACGTCCACTGCTGGACACAGGCCTCCCCCAAAAGGGGGGGGGGGGGGGGGGGGTTGCCATAATCGCCACGCTTGGCAGGCGGCTTGGCGATCGCAGTATGGTATGGTGGTGGAATGCATAGAGAACGCTGCTGCGCATTCTCCGGTTTGCCCCTTAGTCGCCTTTTACGACACCCACGGGAAGTATGGGGTGGTGCTATTCTTTAAGTCCGGCACCACACAGACCATTTTCGCTTAGCGTTATTTCCGACTTTTTTATTTTTGCCTGCCTCCTAAGGGCCCTAGCGTGATGTGCCGGAATGAGAAAGTTTATAGTGGATAAGACAGAGATTAAAACAGAAGACAAACAAGCAGGGGATCGAGGAGGGGGGTGGAGGGGGATTCAGGGGATCAGAACGGAATAACTCGTAATATAGCCTTCCTTAAAAAATGGGGCTATCAAATGCAAAATTATTTTTTTTAAATCCGACTGGTAGTGTCAGAAATTAGCGCGTAAATAAATAAACAAACTTTTCGGCTTTATTATTAGTACAGGTAGATAAGTTATTTGGATAAAGACTCCTGTAGAATACGAAGACGGTGGTTAGCAACGTTGAAAAACCGTTCAAAAAAAGTATTTCTCCTTCAGATTGAAAGGAGCTGGAGTCGTCTGATCCCCTTATACGATAATCGTAAAAGTACTTTCTAGCCCACAATAACCTGCTTATAACTGTTTGGCTTTCATAGTAAGTTTAATCTACAGAATATACAGTACAAGTGCGAATTTCAAGGGTATGTTTATGAAGCCTAGATTCTGTAACTTAAGCCTCATGCCTTTTATATAACGTGGTATGAGGAACATTACACTAATATTATAAAGGCGAAAGTTTGTGAGTGTGTGTGTGTTTATGTTTGTTACTTCTTCACGCTCAATCGGCTGAACCAATTTTGATAAAATTCAGTATGGAGGTAGCTGACACCCTGGATTAACATATATGCTACTTTTTATCCCGATATTCCCACGGGATTAAAATGTATTCGAGTGAAACCACGGGGCACAGCTAGTCTTATATATAAGGCTTTCTGGCTTACCAAATAACCCTTTTAATAACAATATGATTGTTGACTTTATATTCGAGTACTAAACGTACACCGAAGAACCTCGAGTACGGATATATTACGTCCTACAGCAAACTCATAAGCTTTACGATATCATCTTACTTATATTTTATTACAAATCGTAAGTGATACTAGACTAGATGTAATAACGTGAACAAGTACTAAAATGATATACAGGTGATTTCAAGAATAGAACGTAGGTGTGAGTGAACTATAGCGCCTCCGTTCGTGAGTATAAATTATGAGCAGGTATAGTAAGCCTCAGGGATTAAAGTACTGCCGTAGTTTATTTTAAGAGATCCTAAAATCTGATCAAAGGCGAATTTTATGATGACATCCGATGTTAATGGTTTAGTCGCAGTTTATTTATGATTTTTTTTTTTTTATTTATTCACACACACGAGTATCACATAGGTACATTACTCCATTTAAAAAATCTCTATAACGCCCTGTTAATGAATGCGCTGGACCATGGATGGTCAAACTTTTTCCTTAGCGTCCCAATATATACTAACGAAATATATGGCGGGCCAAGTTATAGCATTTTTGGCTATATTATTTCATCATCATCATCATCATTTCAGCTGAAAGACGTCCACTGCTGGGCATAGGCCTCCCCCAAGCACCTCCACTTCGACCGGTTCTGTGCTTCTCGCATCCAACGGGTTCCTGCGGCCTTCACAAGGTCGTCGGGCCACCTTGTGGGAGGCCTTCCAACCTCCTGCGGATCTCCTCATTCCTGATTCGATCACGCAAGGAAAGTCCAACCATAGCCCTCTCCATTACCCTTTGGGTGACTTTTAACCTTCTTACTAAGCCCATTGTGAGCGATAGCGCTATTTACTGAAATAAAAATATTGATATGTATTTTTTGAAACTCTTATTTATTGTGCAATATTACAAAATAACTGTTGAAATAAGAAAGAAATTGCAATTAAATTAAACTTTTAAGGTTAGGGAGGTTAAGATTGAGGAGCGCTGGTCTTTGTGGGAACATGTTTGGATACATTTGTGTCTGGGTACGGTCTTACCCATTCTCCTTTTTAACAATACGAAAATTTCACTTGACTTTTGTTTGATGGTCGCGGGCCGGATTTTAACGCTTCGCGGGCCGAAGATGGCCCGCGGGCCGTTGTTTCCCCATTCCTGTGCTAGACTACTCTCTGTATGTTGTGGCTAGACTGTCGAACCAGATGGAGAGAAATCGTCAAGCGAGGACTACATCTGCATAAGCATAATCCGTACTAATATTATAAATTCGAAAGTAACTGTCTGTCTGTATGTTACCTTTTCACGCCTAAACCACTGACCAGATTTCGATAAAATTTGGCAGAGAGATAGATTGCATCCCGGGAAAGGACAAAGGATAGTTTTTATCCCGATATTCTTACGGGATCGACACTTATGCGGGTGAAACCGCGGGGCGCTGCTATCAGCCTATAATGTGGACCAATATATAAAATCTATATAATAAGCCTATAATGTGCCCACTGCTGACGCACAGGCCTCCTTTTTTCGACAGGGAGTGGGCTGTTCTACCACGCGAGTCCAGAGCGAGATGGTAGATGTCACATGTTTTCGATTTTTTGGTTCTAGGACTTGCCGGTTTCCTCACGATGTTTTCCTTCACCGTTTTGAGAGCAGTGCAATGGTGATGAAATTATTTACACAAAGTAAAGCGCTTCGAACCCACAACTTACAACTCGTAAGTTGGGCCACCACTACTCCAACTACACCTGCGATTGGACACAATTCATCGTGGTAGTGGTGGTGTCTGCCCTGCCAAGAGAGAAACAAAAAAGAAGAAGACAGGCAAGGAAACATGATAGTGTTGGGAATGAACAGTAGCGAGTAGCATCACCATAGATAAAATACTACTAATCACGCCTCTATATGGAGTGTCAAACAGATTTTCCCGCCAAACGTCGGAGCGTTCACACTCTCAGCTGTGTCATATTTGGTCAGAATAGCATTAGTTTCCTCATAATTATTTTTGTGTTCTAATTTATCTATCTAAATATTTTTTTTTATAAAATCCACTTCTGCTTCCTAAAAATATGATATTCATTTTAAAAATTCAAGTTAGATGTCAATTTGGAAACCTTATTTAAATATGATTCTATAAAAAATATTCTTATTTGAAATGACTTTTTATCTTCACTCAACGGCTTTGAATTTGGGACATCACATGTTTAAATTGAATTTCAGTGAAAGATAACAAATCTACTACGGGGTGGTTTTTAAACCCGTGATCAAATCAATCAAATTATTGAGTTTAATTTTTTTTTGTTATATTGACTTTCTCTGAGAACTATGAAGATTTCTCTTTTTTTTTAAATTATCATGTCATCATCATCTACCTAGCCTTTTCTTCCAGTTAAATCGGATACAATTAACTGAATACCAGTGTTTTACATGGAGCAACTGCCTATCTGACCTCCACAACCCAATCCAAGTCGTAACGACTGTCAAAGATCCGAGACCAACGGCTTAACGTACTTTCCGAGGCACGGAGGGGTATCTATATTTAACAATGGTCACCCATCTACAGACCAACCGCGGCAAGAGTAGCTTAACCCGATCTATTGACCTGTGCGACTGTTATTGTTTAGCCACGGGCCCCTCCGATTTTGAATTATCATGCATGTGGTATAATTTGAGATTTACATTTTTTTGTCTTATCAAAACACGCAGTTTCTATTTTCTGGTTTAAGTTAGACAAAATAGTGATGTTGATAAAAATAAACCAAAACATTTTCATAAACCAAAACATTTTCTGCCCCCTAAGATACAGGCCTAGCCTAGTTTAGGGGACAGGGTTGAACCTATTGTACTATTTACCTAATGCTAAATTAAGATCTTTAATCTGTAACAGTGCAATGTACTTGAACTTTGTGGTAATAAACAATTTATTATTTATTATTTATTATAAAATTACATTACATTATTTTTAAAACAATACAACTTGGAACAGTCTAGTATATAATTTGTATGTAGGCCTCTGTTTATCATGGCCAGATTAACTCAAAGCGTTGTCATAAATATACAGGGTGTCTTTGTTCTACTTTTGATTTCAAAGGAACCATCAAAGCGGATTTTGTCTTGATTCAAATAGTGTAAGTTTTTTCCAGTTGTAACAGCTTTTCGCTTAGGAATATCCCAGCGTTTGTGCTAAGGCTTAACTCACGTAAAACCCGAATTTCTCCTGATCTTAAGGGGATTACAGGATCTAAGCGCAAAAAACGCAAGTTTTAGAAGCAATAAAAGTAAAACTTGTAAAATAAAATAAATAAATAATAATATAATGATGGACTACAGTAAACAAATCAGACAAATATATGATATTCTTCAGGGTATATGCTAGGTAGATAATGTGTTGAAAACAAAACACAACTAATTTGCTATGATAGAAAAAAATCATGAAATGACCTGTAAGCACTTACTTTTTACAATAAAAACCATACTAATATACATACAATAATTCTGATTTTTTGTCAGATTATTCTACAAGCAACATACTAAAGCACTAGTGTTTTAATTTTTCAGTCCAAACAATAGATTTTTTGTAAATACATACTTGCTTCATATCGTCGCTCGCATGACTAAAAGACCTATCTCATTTTTCAAATTTTTTAGCTGATCTGAGTCAGGACAAGTAGACACTCTTCTATTATTGATTTTTTACACTTTTCGCTAACAGTAGTACCTCTATGTTATTTAGTAATAGTAATAATCTTTATTTATATAAAAAACAGATTTTAGTACTTACATGTAACAGTTTTAACAATGTGGGTAGTATTAAATTTCTGGCAATCAGGTGGGTGACGTGCTGCTCTCCTTGCTAGGCTATGACATAGCCTGTATTAAGGAGTAACAGTGCCGATCCCCTCTAATTGTATTACTACAATTTTATATTTTTACAAGTTATTATTTTTAAATACAAGTGTTAGTATTTGGATCTCAGAATATAACCATTTTGAAAGGCAACAAAATATTCCGTCAGCCTGACGGAAAATATAAGAACGTATGCGCTTAGAGACGATTTTGTATGAAATGCGTGCGTTCAGGGTCTCCGAATCTGAATTCCTGATCAGGACCCCGAATCAGAAAACCGGACGTATGTATTTATTTATTTATTTTATTTTATTTATTTATTTAGGTACACACATAACATACATAATCAGCCTATAATGTTCCCACTGCTGGGACACACGCCTCCTCTCGGTGAGAGGGAGTGGGCCGTAATCCACCACGCGGGCCCAGTGCGGGTTGGCAGATGTCACATGTCTTCGAATTTTTGGTTCAAGGACTTGCCGGTTTCCTCACGATGTTTTCCTTCACAGTTTTGAGAGCAGTGGTGATGAAATAATTTACACAAAGTAAAGCGCCTGTCTGGGTTCGAACCTACGACCTACAACTCGTAAGTCGCGGCCGTTACCACTTGGCCACCACTGCTCTCCATTTATTTATGTATTTAAACGGAAAACTGACGTTTAAGGCTGGCCAGCCTTAAACGTCAGTGTTTTCCGTTTAAATATGTTAGCGCACTCTTTATTTTATTCCTAAGTTAAGGGTAAGTCTATTGAATTTGACGGTTGAAATAAGACCCTACGTCGGCCAATACAATAGTGGCAAATAGGTTATCACATCAATACGTAATGTAGAATACATGGTTTCAATTGATGTGGTAACTAAATCACCACACTATACATAGTTTAGGCAGCCCAGTTAGACAATCATAAACAATCATTATACACAATGGCTCTTGTGCATTTACGCGAACTAGTTTGCTTGCAAAGGGAAATCTAGGCTGTCAAAGCTAGTCATAAGTATGCAAAAGTACCGGTTTGGTCACATGCTACAACTTATATTATAATATTTGGAACAAGAAACGCAACCCACCCTTAATAACGTATCAACAATAGTCGGTGCTTATAATTTTATCTATTCCCTTTCACCTTCAACCTTCTACGAGTATTTGGTTTCTATTTAAGGGAACCCAAAGGTTTTACATGGGGCAGGGGCCTAAGTAGAAACATTTATTCCAAATTTGATCCACTTACGAAAGTACAGGCCCATAGTTTATCCCTTGTAAATATGTAAATTTACCTTAACTTAAAAAACCAACACGGGGCCGTAGTTTATATTTAAGTATCTTAAACCGGTTCCAGCGATTTTATTTGGTTAGGTTTTTCATAATTTAATACCAACAATGAGTTTAATATTTAATATTTTTGTATATTTCGGGAAAAGCAAATACTCAGTGCATAAATATTACAACACTTTCGTACAGAAATTAGAACTTTTGTATCTCAATTACCTACAATTAATCATAAAAATGAAAATTGATTATTCCTGTCCTATTTATTTTATTGAAACTCACAAAATATTCTATATTATAATAATTGCCAAGCTCTGTTTCTCGTCACGATGACTTTCAAAATTATTTTAAAAAATAGTCAAGAGTAGTTTCAGTAATCATGTAAATTAAATGAAAAAGTGCTCGTTGCAATGGGCGGGTCGAGTAGGCGGGAGATTCCGCGCCGTCGCAGCATGACTAATTTGCAGGAGCATTTAAACTACTTTACCGAGAATAGTTTAAGTATTTGTATAGTAACTGTTAATGTCCCACTTTTAATTTATATGCTATTAGC
Source organism: Mesoligia furuncula (assembly GCA_916614155.1). Classification (NCBI taxonomy): domain Eukaryota; kingdom Metazoa; phylum Arthropoda; class Insecta; order Lepidoptera; family Noctuidae; genus Mesoligia; species Mesoligia furuncula. The sequence continues at coordinate 17,290,620 of OU744799.1, read as the reverse complement.
TAAACGAGGCATGTTGTCGTGGGGTCGGTTTCTGAATATATTACAAAAAGAAGTTCTTTATATTTAAAATTAAATGGCTTCAGAAGAACCGGAAGACGTAGATAGTACCGGAAGACGTAGCGTTGGAAAGCCTCCCACAAGGTGGATCGACGACCTTGTGAAGGCCGCAGGAACCCGTTGGATGCGGGAAGCACAGGACCTGTCGAAGTGGAGGTGCTTGGGGGAGGCCTATGTCCAGCAGAGGACATCTTTTGGCTGAAATTATGATGTTGATGATGAGCTTCGGAAGGCCAATTCTCGTAATTACCTAAAAACGTTCAAAATCTAATCGAAATCTTGTCTCAGCGACTATCAGTGTCAAAAACTTGTCAAAAATGTTGAAATTAGAGGAAATTAGAGGATTTTTTGAGAGATTGAGACTGCGATCAGACTGGCGCCCAAGACAAGGCCGTGCCTAGTTTGGGACCAACTATACCTCCGTATTGTAATTTTGAATTAAGAAATAAACGATTATTACCTCCTTTATTTCACTTTAAACATATAAATAATATTTTTAAATATTAGAATATAAAAAGAAAAATAAACATTTAAAAATATAAAAAATAGTAGCCCACCGGTATCGGGAACAGTCTAAGCTACCGGCGGCGGTCAGGGCTCCAAAGAGAGGAACCTCCTAATAATTTAAGCCGTGTCCAGAAGTACTGCTCTCTGAATCAAGCCCTCGATCCAGCTGCCTACGAGAGTCTCTTCAGGTGCTGGTCGAGGCTCTTGGCTATTAGCCCATTGGCTGTCACGACTATCGGCACAATGATTGCTGAGTCAACATCCCACATGTCGACAACCTCGCGAGCCAAGTCAACTATTATATTTTTTTTTTACTGTGTACGTTCTTAAAATTACGAGAATTGGCCCTCGTCTTTCCAGATTCACGTAAACCTGCCAGTATTCTATATTCAATAAATTAATTAATAGTCGATAGGTATCTCTTTTGCCAGGTTCTTGTCAGTCAAGGGTGGGCCGCATGGGTCGATCATTAAGGTTAAGCAACGCTCGCCAAGGTCTGTCCGTGGAAGGGTGACCATTTATTACATATCGAGACCCCCACGTGCCTCGGAAAGCACGTTAAGAAGTTGGTCCCGGCTGTCATTCGTAGATCTTTGTCAGGCGTCACGGGTAGTCAGAAGCCCGTAAATAAATCTGACAACCAGCCTTACCAAGGGGTATCGTGTTACCAAGTAACTGGGTTGTGGACAGCAGATAGGTGGTCATATATAATAAAATAATAATAAAATTTATTTGCCATAAAAATACAGATGGGAACCTAGTTGATATATTATAAGTACTGTACATTGTATACATCTGGTTCTATGTTAAAATCTGTACTCAATTATTATAACCCTGCCTCTTAAACTAGGTCTTAAATATTCAGCCTATAATGGTCCCACTGCTGGGACACAGGCCTCCGGGAGTGGCTCAGGGAGTGTAATCAACCACGCGGGCCCAGTGATGGTCGGTAGATGTCACATCTTCAAATTTTTGGTTCTAGGACATGTCGGTTCCTCACGATGTTTTTCTTTACTTTTTCGAGAGCAGTGGTAATAATAATAATATTTGGATTTTTTTTTGGTTCGAACCCACACAGGCGCTTTACTAAGCAACTGTGTGGGTTCAAACCTACGACCTACAACTAGTAAGTCGCGGCTGCGACTGGACCACCACTGCTCCCGGTAAGGCAGTCGCTCCATGTAAAATATTGGTATTCAGCTATATCTAGTTCGACTGGAAGCCGACCCCAACATAGTTTTTATACGCGAAGAACCATCGGAGGAATATTTTTCAGGATTATTATTGTCCACTTTCAAGGTGGAAGATATATTAGGCTACGAGTTAAGGTTCTTGAATAGGACGCTATGAACAGAACTGAAGAATGCTATAATAATAAAAAAAAAACTGTTATTTTATGGTAGCAGTTACGTACGATTATTGCAAGAGTACGGTTCCACTTGAAGTCACACACAGACATCGTATATTATGTTTTCAAGATTCGCAGCACTACTTAGCACTGACAGTCTGCTAAAATATCGCATTTTCCTTCATGTTTGAGGCTTATGGAGTAACAAATAAGAAATATTAATGTTATGTTTCACCAGAAACACAACAATGCATGCAGTTTAGTTTCGATCTTTTAAATATTATTCATATTCAAAGGAGATTTACTGTGTACCTACGTTTGACGGAATACTAGTAATTTCCAAAACATTGTTCCCAGTGCTCAAATGTTCTAGCTAAACTTAGTAAAGCCTTTAGTCTGGAACTCTCCAGCGTTCCAAACGTTACCGCCACAAAGAGGCGTCATTCTCGTCCGATAGCATAATATTCTCCTCAAGGCACAGGATCTAGCTAGACCCATCTGTCTAATGATATTGTACTGCTTTGCCTAGCGAGCCGTTTGACGTAGCCGGGATGAACATGCTTTCACCGGCTGCCTTTGGAAAATCTAGTGGAGATAATTAATCGATTTCGTGGAACCCCTTTTGCTAAACGTAATATCCCTATTACGTTTAGTAAAATCCAAGAAAGGGGTTCTAAGATGAAAATTCTGTACAAAAAAAAGTAATTTTTAGGTAGCAATGAAATCCTAAAAATCCTTTCGAATGAACATGTTTTTTGTTCTGAGATTCTTAAAGATTCATGACATGTAACAATATCGACAGAAAATTTAATTCACAAAATATCGTCGCCATTATTTTATCCAAAACTTGCTGCTATCGAGCTCGACACATGTTATTATCTTGAAAATCGTCCATAAATAAAAGTCTTCCTTCGTTTGCATATTAATACGACGAAAGAAAATTGAGTCTGCATGCTTTGGCTTCTGTTTTTTGCTACGGGCGATATGAAGCGGGAGATTTTCAAACATTTTTCCAATATTCCCTAACAATGACTTGTAGTCTATTGCTACGAGTAATGAAGCCAAACATTACGTTCCATAAAATAGTTTACCTGTTTATTATATAAAGCATCATTACTATAGTCTAAGTGAGTAATTAATTAATTATAACAATAACACGTCTCCCTCCAGCCGTTATCAAGTGTAATTATAACTTAATACGCCAATTGATTTAAGTGTGCATCACTATTAAGAACTTACTTACCTACTTGTTGTTTACATCCGTGACTGATTTCCTCGCATAAACTTTGTGTAATACCTAAGGAAGTTATTCGGCTCGGCACGTTTGACACTGAAATATGATGGCAATTTTCAAGCTGCCGAATATACCTAGCGGGTTGGCTGGCGAAACTCAGTCAATCCTACTGTTTGTCGATCAACACGCCTCGTATCCGGTGAAATTGAAAATGTTATTTGATTCAGAGGTTAGAATTTATTGTACTCAACTTTTGATGTCAATGACACATGACATTTTTAACTGCGAGTGATTTAATTTTTCCAGTTTGAAAATATCTTACCTTAATTTAATAAAAACAAAATATGAAGGTATTTTTAGACGTTGTACAATTATTGATGTTTTGGCACTAGAATTAATTTTGTATTTGCAGGACGATAAAAACAATTAAAAATTAACATAGAAATAGAAAACAAATGCAAAACAGAGGGACAAACGTGCAGAATAATATCACAGCTGATTACCTAACCAAACGGGGCTGTACAATTAATTATACAGTCCAATTCGCAATACATACGATAGCTGTGTACCAATTGCATAAAATAATACCGAAGTCAAATGGATAGATACTCATAAGCAGGCTGTATAGTACGAGTATTTTACTGTGTTCCAGAATCAATTCTGCAAAATGATAATTTTATTCATAGAGTTCCCGCTAGAATCGTATCGCTTACTTTGTCCGTGATTCGGTTCAGAAATATTTTATGAAACAAACGTTCGCATACGCGTTGCTAATGTGCTAGTTTCCCGGTCGAGTGTTCTCAAAAGGGTAATGAAGGCAATTATCAAGTTTTTGTCCGCGTAGGAGTTATGTAATTAATGACTGGTAGGGTGGCTGTCCTGATGAGATCAGGATATACTGTACATAATATAAACACGTACTATGGGATACAGGAAAGTTTTTGGTTTAATTAAATTCGTGCTAATATCAATAAAGCCTATTTTAGTTAAAATCAGATGTTATTGTTCTACGTTGTACTATTTTCGTTTTCTACCAAAATTTGCCTTGATTAAAGAAGCCATTTTGAAATAACTTGTTAATGTCAAGCCCACTCAGTGTATTTCGTTAATGAACTATCAAACTGAAGGCGAAACCTTAATATTTTCACTATTCAATTGTTACTTTTCGTGTCAGGAGAAAGCTTTGAATTTTGTAACAGAAATCAACAATAACCTAATTCAATTTACTACTGAAACATTTTCTTTGATGTAGGCATAAGAAATTGGTTTCACTTGAAAAGACAAGCATAAAATTCATTATTTTCATAGTTAATTGAAGGATTTTTCGGGTCAAAATTTGGAAGACGTTGATTAATCCTATCCTATTTCATTGGACCTTGTAAACAAGAACAGCTATCAGTCAAGCTGACCTCATAGGGAATATAAACTAGGTACGTACATATATGGCATAAACCAGGCAACAGAAGTAAAGAATGTTCTCGAGGCACGCCCATGAGTAATGGGCAGTCATCGCTCTCCCGGTTCCTTATGAACTGCAGTAAATTTGTGTCGAACAAAATTTCACTCGTTCTTCTCAGGCTAATAGAAATTTAGGGAGACGTTCCAATATTACTTGAAAGAAGTCCAATTTGTCTGGATACTGTATTATTAAACTGACGAATAATAATGGAATACAGGTCAAGTTTATTCGTTGACGTGTAGGCAGTCTCCGTATAATAGAAGCATAATATTGTCATTTAATTTTCTCCATAATGCAATGCAGGGTGCATTGCATTATGGAGCAGTTAAGATCTCGGCCCAAAACAAACAAACTTACTCTTCTTCAAATGTTGCATTTCACCACGGCATGAGTCATTTACACTTTTCATAACATATTTTCCTTTTTATAGGAAATGTAGAAGCCATTGTTATTATTTTCCTCGACCAGGGAATTGAATTTAGGAGTATTTATGGTCAATAAACCGCCAAGACGATTTTGATAACGCAATTTGAAACAGATCATACAAACATTAAATTAATTGCCTTACCTACATAATTTTTAATAACAAAAACCTTGGTTCAAAGCTAAATATATTTCTCTCTAATTCATCGAGAACCTTTGAACTTCAATCCCTTTAGAACATTACTAGTATGATGAAACCTCACGGTGCAGTTCGCACACTGACCAATTAACAAATTCCGACAAAAAAGATGGCGGTAACAAGTGTCAAACGTCAAAAGTGCCAGTGGCATTGCTTTGTGCAGTGTTCGCGAGGTGGCCTTTTTTATTACTTTTTAACTTGTCAAATAGACTCATATAGCTCGTAGCGGAAAATAATGGTTTGTTTTTCACCGGTGAAGTATGAGCGGGTTATTTTCGGATCCATATTTTTGCATGATTGCATGATAACGTAACGGACTTAGTACTTTTTCTTTTTGAAAGATATTTATGCGTTTCCACCAAATAAAATGCCATAGTTTTTTAATGTCTTATGTAGATATTTATTTATTTTGTATTTATGCAGACACAAAAATTAAGAAATCAAAAATGAGTACAGCAAATATTATGTACTTACAACGGATATTTTGTTAAAACTACCGTTGCCATTGTCACCAACTAAAACTTTCACACAGTAGAAACCAGGCCCTAAAACATGGCAACATTCCCGCTCAAAGGTGCTATAATCATCGCGCTTGGCAGACTGATTGGTAATCGTAGTTTAGTAGCTTATTCATTGTTGGGAACCACACTGAACAATGTAATTCAAAGGACTCTGATGTAAACCTTATGATTTCTCGCAAAAACAAAATTGCATACATTCATTTTAATAGGTATCAAAAGTTCACAAAACGAATCGTCACGTACGCGTAAGTACGTAAACTGACGATTTTGATGCCACTTTGTGCACGTCCAATTAACAATATTGGCCATTGCGCCACAAAATGCAGCAAAAGAGCGTACCCGTGCCATTCATATTCCACGAAATCGTGAATATTTGTCAAACGGAATTCTACGAAATGATTCATTTACATTTCCATAAATGATCAAAATCACCGGTAATTTTCTAACATATGTATGGAACCAAACTCGGGTACGCTCGCATATTATTGTTTAATCAGTCCCAAAGGGAATACGATGCGTTAGCCACTTAATTTGTTGTGCAATTCGATAATTATAGGTAACTGGAGCATGATTGAGTGCCTAGCTACTAATTTCGCTAGGATATCTCACTATAGATACGTCTTTATCTGCGTGGAGTGTTCGACCACTGTGAAATGACAAGACACAAGCTCTATAGACTGAAGAGGCATTTGGGGCCTATTCAGTGTGTATTACTCTCTATCGGCTTCCACCGTGCTCACAGGAGTGCCCACAGTTGGTTTGTTCTCCATTGTGTGCGGTGGTTAGATCTCAAATAAGTGTTATTATATTATCGCTGTATTGTTCTCGGCGTTAGATAAGGCTTGTGGAATCGGGACTGCTTAAATTATGCATTTTATTCCAGTTTCATTCAGCTAGAAACACTTTCTTAGAATTTGATTCAATTGTATGATTATCTTCAAAAAATAAGCTAATCAAGGGCTTTGTAAAAGCTTTAAAAAATAATATTGGACACGAAAAAGTTCTTAATATGTAATCTTAACGTTTTCATCTATATAGCTTTTAATCTTATATATGAGCTACATATCTGGTAGCAAGAGACGAAATTTAATAGTTGCGTCCAGTCGGAGAGAAAGGGAAACCGGTGGCCGCAGCCTCCCCAGAGGGCGAACATTTTGACCGTAATCAGGCTAATGGACAAACCCTGTGTCCGATCCGCACAAGAGGTTCTATTCAACTGACACTTTAACAACCTTATTTTGTTTATACACACTTACTTAGTACTTTAGTACGGTTGAATGATACTCAACGTCATTAATAAACCAAATTATAGAATACGAGTGGCTTTATTGATGTACTTACCTACTTGATCGTTCTAGACTTTGTGTTTCTCGAAAGTTTGCCTAATAATATTGCAATCAAACGCTATTCCATTATTTCGTTCTCTTTTCACATGGTTTACATTTTGATGAAAAGATCGACAAATAAATTTAAGATTGGAAGAAGTTATTTAATTACAGTTTTCACAAAAGAATACTACCAATTGTCTCTATATATCTCAAAGGTGACCTTTCTGCGCATTACGGTTAAAAACACTTTTTAATAGATGTCCAATCCCTTTGACAAATAACAGTTAAAGATCGAAAACCTTATTTTCTCTGTACAACTTTACAAACGTGAAAATACAAAATTGTGCTGAAACCAAATGGAAAATGTTCAAAGGTAGATTCGATAAGTACTATGTTTCATAACCCCACTCGCGATTATATTCCCACGTTACCGCTACACGTATAAATCAGAGTCCCATCTCTTTAAAACGAGAGGTATACTCGTAGTCATATTTGAATAAATTTACTGTTCCCTTTGTGGATATACGATTTTGTTCAAAGTTCCACTTTCCTAAATAGAAAGATCTGCTTTATTTAATTTGAAAGTGTTTTGTTTGAAATGGCAAGGCAGTTTTCCGAAGTCGAGAGACATTGTTAGGAAAGTATTTCATAAACCAGTATTAAACTAATAATAATTAGAGAAACGTTCATACTGTCATTGAAACACAAGTTCGGTATAAAAGTGCGTAATAAACTGCCTATTTTCTTTATACTTTTTGTCCTTACGTTCCTTTAATGTCGAACGTCAAATTTGAAAGTTGAAATCCCGGGAGGAGTGCTACTATATTTTAGTTTTCTTATTACGAAAAGCGTCGCCGCTATAGTTTTTTAAAGTAAAATTTATCATAGTCGTAATATACAAGGTCAAATTAAATTTGCTAGCAAAACTCCACAAATGATATTGGTATCGATATTTAAACAGGATAAAACAAATATGATATGATGATTTTTTGTTTGGGGTCAATGACCGCTGATAATGTAGTTACTTAAAGTATGAGTGGAGAAAATAAGTTTCTTTTTTTTTTGTCGTGTTACCCATCACGTACAGTCAACAAAAGAGATAAGTATGCAGGATCGTCGGATATAGTTGAAGTTTAATAAGAAACCGATGGATGTTTTCGAATAAAATTTAATTTTATTAATAGAAAACAAACAGCTCATTTATCAAATTAAATTTCAGTCGACAACATCCATCGGTTTTTTACTAAACTTCAACTAAATCCGTCGGTCCTGCACACTTATCTCTTTTGTTGACTGTACCTATGTTGAGTTTGCACAAAAAAAAAAGTGTTTAAACTAATATTTCAAGTAACTACACTACCAGCTGTCGTTGATCCCAAAAAATTAATTCATATTTTTTTTTTATCACTTTCGGATATCCAAACGGATATTGATATCCATCACATCTGCGAAGTTTCGCAAGCTAATTTAATGTGAACCTGTATATTTGGGTTAAAGTACCTACCATAACTACGGTTAGTTTTGGAGGTGTAAAGTAAAATTTGACCTACAAACAGGCAGGTGCGCCGCGCAGTCCGTCAGGAAGTTTTATCGCGCGGTACGTTTTTATTTGCTTTTCTTTGGGGGCCGCTTGTCACTTGCACGTCGTTTTCATGAGTGAGGATTTTTGGTTTGAATGTACAGTCGCAGTACATACCACAGAGCATTAAAGTAAGTGATAGATGATAAATGATTTATTTCTGTAAGTAGGTTTTTTTAAACTAGATAAGGTCGGCGTTTCCTATCTGACTACTCTGAGAAGAAAGGCCGAAACAAACTCAGAGGTCACAGTATCTTTTAAAGTCCAGTCAAAATCTTGGTCAGATCGTGTGAAGACCATGTAGATTGGTGTCTGAAATGGTCTTTTGAGGAAAGAACCACACAGATTGAGCGGACCTGTCCAATCAGTGCACGCATTTGTCAAAAATCGTGCAGCTCAACTCAGAAGTTGAGGAGTTCAACGATTCGACGAACAATACCACAGAAAGGACATTTGGGTAGGCCACGTAAGTTACTCAAACTGCCAGATCATGATTAAAACTAAGAAGGAAGACAGAAAAAAAAAATGACCCGCAGATATACATAAGCAGCCTATAATATTCTCACTGCTGAGACACAGGCCTCCTCTCTTTTCGAGAGGAAGTGGGCCGTAATCCACAATGCGAGCCCAATGCGGGTTGGTATACGTCACATGTCTTCGAATTTTCGGTTCTAAGACATGCCGGTTTCCTCCCGATGTTTTCGCTCACCGTTTTGAGAGCAGTGGTGATGAAATAAATTATACAAAGCAACCCGCCTGGGTGGATTTGAACCCATGACGTACAACTCATAAGTCAGGGCCGTTACTACTGGGCCACCATTGCTTTCTCGCCACAGACAAACACAGCGAATTATTATGTTTTGTATTTATAATTATTTCATTATAAAACTGCTGGTAGGTGAATTGAGGTTAATTTCACATTTTTAGCTGCGTGCACAACCCATAGGTACTATTAGGTACACACACATTATTATTCTAAGGGCGCATTCCACCAAACTTTTATACTAGAATAGACTTATTCTAGTATAAGGCAGGCGCACTCTGTATTTTAGCTATGAAGTTACGTACGCGGCGGGCTCGACTATCTGGGCCAATTCGGTGGGGCCGCTACGCGCCCCCGGGTCGCAAATTAGTTCGATACTCACTCACGCGCCGTGTCGCGTCGTCCGTTCGTCGCTTAGGATAAAATGAAGGTAAAAGATTATTGCATCGTATTCGGCTGCTTTAATAATAACAAGGATCCGAACCTCACGTTTTTCTCACTTCCAAAGAACAAAAAAAAGAGAAATAATAAAGAGTATTCTATTCTATTCTATCGAAAGGTAAAGAATTGCAAGACTACTACATGTACCTAATTAGTAATTACCAAATGCTTACATTTGTTATTCTTATTTATGTAACCGGTATTTACGTAGTTAGAATTTTAATTATTATTATTACAGTATAGTTAGGTACTTTACGTAGTTCTCTGGTCAAGCGGCCTAGGCATGTTGCGGACGAGAAAGGCCACAAAGCAATAACAACTCTCAATCGCGGCGATTAAGTGCAATTTAGCTTGCGCGTTGGCGGGGAAGTGATTTTGTAGGCTATTATAAAAGCGTCTTTCTTCAAGATTAAAGGAGTGCGTCTTCTGTACGTTAGTGCTATTAGTTATTCTGTGCTAGAACTGTCAGATGTTTTTATTCAACGAATAAAAGATATCTGACTTTGGCAAAATCAGCCCTATATACATGGAAGTTAACGATTTTAAATGCCCAACATTTCTGCGTGCTATTTCAATTTTAATCCAAAAATCCTACTTAAAATATCGCAACGGAATGGCTATGTTTACTCAGAACGTTTGTATATTGCGTGCAAGTAGAAGTTTACGAGGGAAAGAAGTACTTTTGTTTGATTGAGTTGGTTTTCTAGTTACTCATTTTGTCGCGTGTGCCATTTGTTTGTCAACACGGGATGGAATAAAGAACTTTTGAGTAAGCGCTGTTGTTTACTGAAAGGTTTAGGGATTTGTAAACTGACTTTTTCTTACTTCCTTAAACTTTGGCTCTTCTTCTGTTATCGAGACAAACTAGTAGTATTGTACGAGTAGTAGTCCACTACCTTACAAAAGTGCACATTATTAAATTGTTACTGTTAAAATATCCATATCATCTGTAACACAACTTTTTCATTGATAATTTATTTTGTGCCAGGCTAGTTGCAGGCTTAGATTAAGCGTCACTTTGTATCTTTGTACTTTTTTATGTCAAATCGTCAAATAAATAATTCTTATTCTAATTAGAGCAGTGGTGGCCCAGTGGTATCGGCCGCGACTTACGAGTTATAGGTCGTAGGTTCGAACCCAGACAGGCGCTTTACTTTGTGTAAATTATTTCACGACGACTGCTCTCAAAACGGTGAAGGAAAACTTCGTGAGGAAACCGGCATGTCCTAGAAACAAAAATTCGAAGACATGTGACATCTGCCAATCCACACTGGGCCCGCGTGGTGGATTACGGCCCATTCCCTCTCACCGAGAGGAGGCCTGTGTCCCAGCAGTGGGAACATTATAGGCTGATTATGGTTATAGTTATTCTAATTCTAATCTTAAGAAATACGCTGTGGTACGCTTATGGTTTTGTGGCTAAAGAACCGCGCGAAAGAAATGCGTGTCAGGCCACGCACAGAGTACAGTTCCGTAGTAGCCCGTTATCACAATATAGTACGATTCTGTTGTTCTTTATGAATACAAGTAATGGTAAAGATATTAGGAGTTAATGGTTATAATAACAATTTATGACAAGGGTGTCCAGAGTAAAACAAAACTTTAACACATAACGTAACCACGGAGGTCATATTAACCTTGCAAGAAAATCTTAACACCGCGATCTACAAAAGTGACGTCACGGCACAACGCCTTTTGTTATAGAATAGCGATAATAAACTAATGACAAAATATTGATCTTTGAAGACAATTATTTAAACATATTAGAAGTTAACTAATAATAACCACTTTCTTCCTGCTAAAGTTAAAAAATAAGAGTACGATTGCTGCCAAATTATTATTTCAATTCACAAAATTGTAATTCGAAAATTAAACAAAGTTCGTTTGTGACTTCTATAGGTACTCGAATGAAAACGTAACCGGTTGGTACAGCGCCATCTAGCAGCAGTATTGTGAAACTTATAATAATGTATTACGACTTTTGAGTTTTTATTTTATACTTTGTTTTTCAATGCAAGTCTTTACCGTTATAAACAAGCAACTACTTCATCTTAGTCACTTTAAAGGATTAATGCTAAGGATTTTGTATTTGGTACAAAATTATCCAACACCCAAGTTCAACGACTAAAACTGCTAAACTAATAAAGTTATCTTAACCGCTGTAATTTTCCTTTGAATTTCATGAAATGCACTATTATCGTGAATTTTTCCATATTTTTCAAGCCAGCAGTTTAGCTTTTAGAGGGCGAGACGCCCTACTGGAACAAAAATTAGCATTTTAAAGTTTAATATTTCGTAAATGGAGCATTAAATCGAAAAATAATTTTAGCAACCCCCAAGTCATTTTAGAAGACCTGTTCAACAATACCTCACACGATGGGTAGGCGACGAAAAAAATATTCATCCCCATTTCATATGTAGGGGAGCTACCCTAAATAAAAATATGTTCCAAATTTTGATTTTACCACTTTGTCGGCTTAATACATATACTTACATACTCCTACAAAATTACAGCTTTGTAGTGCTTACGGTCTCTTAGCAAAATCTCGGATAGACAGACAGACAAACAGACGACGAAACTATAAGGGTTCCTTGTCAGGACTACGGAACCCTAAAAAACTTCTAAAGCTGATTATTTTCATAAAGTTGTTTCATTACTAACTCAAAAAGAAAGTTTCTTAGGGAGACCATACGATCGTAGACAGCCGAGCATCATGCATACCCAATGTACTAGTTAGCTCCTCGAAGTCCAGAGGAACATTTCACGGAATTGAGTTCATCCTAACCAAGTTAGTCCAACGGAATCTAACATGAATACATGATTCTCTGATCGAGATTTTGGAAGCGATCGGCCGAATCGTTAGAATAGACTATAAATATTTGCAAAGAATGTAGCTATTACAAATCAGATGTTACAATTATGTTAGAGTCCTTGTACATCCTACTTTTTAGGGTTCCGTACCAAAATTAACCCTTATGTAACAACGGAACCCTTATGGTGAGACTCAGTCTGTCTGTCTGTCCGTCTGTCTGTCTGTAACAGCTGGATATCTCAAGAACTACTAATAGCACACCTTTTCAGAAATCATCAACAAAAGATACATTAGTTCCACTATCAGTCAAAAGATGGCGCTGACATAAAACTGCAATATTCTGTACCACAGTGCACAGTGTTAAAATTCTCTGACGAATATAGGCCTCGCCGATGAAAATATAAAAATATAATTATGATGTTACGAAACCCTCGGTGCGTGAGACCGACTCGCTCTTGCCCGGTTTTTTTTGTTTAAAATTCATGCCCTAGGTTTCCTAAACTACTTATTTCGCAAGTCTACATTCAAGGAATAATTTAGGATTCCCATTAAAAAAATAGCCGAGAAAAATTTGCCCAAGTCCATTTACAGTCGTACCAACCCTTAGCATTGTAAGTATACACTTTTGTGTTCAACTTTCAACGTTGACTTTCATACGACAGAATATCGTATAGCCACTTAATATCAATTAAGTAACCACACACGTCTAGAAAGTCACTTAATCTTAACCCTTGAAAGACGACGTCGCTTTGTTTATAGTTAACCGTGTGTTGCCTACACTAATGTCACCTCGAAATAATATCTCGGCTATGCAGGTGGGCCGCCGTCCGCCGGTACAAACGAGGTGGTTGACGAGATAAGAGCTCGCTCACGTAAGTGCCACCATTGTTGTTTCGAACAATAACCCCACGTTGCCAGCATTATCTGTAACGCGCCGGTCGGAACGACCTAATGGATGCCCTCAGAATACTACCCCCGTAATTATTTTAATTTTCGTTAAGTAGATGTTTAAGTACTTTTTGATCCTTTTATCCTTGAAATTTAAGTAAATATCCGAATTTGGGAGTTGTTAGGAGTTTGGGTGCCGTTTTGTTAGAACATGTTTTGTCATTTTCTGGATAAAGGGGAGTAACATGCTCCTGCTTTTAATCGAATTATATCTACAGCTGTTTTGATGTTTTCTACTTGAAAGTGTAAAAAAAAACCAAGGGTATACCCATAGTTTGAGTATTCATAACTAATAAACCTACATTTACTCCCAGACAATGAGCTATAGAACAGAACAATGGCATGGGGTAAGCTAATACCTTCTTAGGTAGATACCACACTACTTGAAAAAGCGTCAACCATTTTTGTGTTGCTAAAAAAATACTAATCGAATGGTAGGAAAAACATATTAATAATTTCATGTTTGTAATGATATTGATGCGCTAGGTAGTCCGCGCAATGTAAATTTTCTTATAGTTTTTGCAATTTTCAGCTTAGTGTCAGGTTGTATGTTGGAGGGGCCCGTGGCTAAATAATAACAGCCGCACAGGACGATCAATCAGTAAAACTGCGCTTGCCGCGGTTGGTCTGTGGATGGGTGACCATCTTTACATACCGTGACCCCTCCGTGCCTCGGAAATCACGTTAGGCCGTTGGTCCCGGCTGTCATTCGTGGATCGTTGACAGTCGTTACGGGTAGTTAGAAGCCCGAAAGTCTGACAACCACTCTTACCAAAGGGCCCAGTAACTGGGCTGTGGAGGTCAGATAGGCAGTCGCTCCTTGTAAAATACTGGCATTCAGCTGCATCCGGTTAAACTGGAAGCCGACCCCAACATAGTTGGGAATAGGATAGGCACATGATGATATCAGGTTTTATGTTGATTAAAATGTGATGCGACCGTAACAATTATGACTTTACAGAATTATAATCATTGCACAACTCCTTGAGTTAGAATTGGCCTCAAATGTCACGACTTCATTAAATACTAATTAATAGAGTAATATGAACAGCATTACTATGAACTTTTTGATTATAATTCTATAAATAAATACTCGTTACCACCGCGAATCATATTTAGATCAACATACAAACTGATACTGACCTGCAAATTCCATAAAATGTAAGAAAATTTGTTTTTCGCGGGTTACCGTGACGTTTTCACCATAATATCCATAAATACGAAACAAAAGACTTGGGACGTTTCAGTAAAAGTCGCGTTTGTTTGTTTGCCATTTTTATTAGCAGAGAGAGTTCTTATATCCTAGTACATACGGTTGGAGCTGATAATATAATGGTAGTAAGTAGGTACACACAATATTTTACAAGACTTTCTATATCGTAAAAAGACAAGTTTGTTTTTTATATTATTAGGTACATGGTACGAATCTACGTTTTATGATGTTATAAATAAACAAATTACATTGTGTTATTTTAAAATGAATCAAAAAGGATATTTTACATGTAGGTCACAAAAGAGACTTCCCGTTGTAAAACGCAACGTCATCATTGTAAGCACAAAAACTCATTAGTCACGATGCCGCTGTGTATACCTCCGCTCGCTCATATTTACGATAGTCGCTTACGCCCTTTACTGTGCTCATAGACTTAGGGCATTATTGCAATCTGTAAACGGAAAGCGCACACGTATACACACACAGACACACAGCCACACGTATAATACTGATCTCACGAAGTCACAATGCGTATGAAAGAAGTTGGTTGCACACATTTAAAGAATTACTACAGCGTAGCAAGGTTCGTAGCAAGGGGCTACGACGTAGCATTAATTTATTTTGATAGTAATTATGTATTAAAGTTCGAATCAATTTTTATTTTTGAAGAACATAATCCAATGAATGAATAATTTATGAATTCGGCTTTAAAGTTACAAGAAGGATTATTAAATAAATACACATTGTATATTGTTTGTCGAAATATAACAGTTTAAAAACATTTCATTGTTTGATTTTTGGGTGGCGTCTTTGAGTGTAGAAACTGTGAATATATTGTTGAATTGGGTTTCCTGTAAAATTAAATGTAAGTGGTAATAAATAAATGTAAATAAATACATATTTCCACGAATTTTAACCAAAATGAAAGCGTACGTTTTACGAAGAGTATTTTCCTCCCCATCATAAATAACAGTGGTTTTAAAATTGAACGAATTGGTCAACAACACTTTAATAAATTAATTATGGCCGTTCACCATTGTTATGGCATGTTTCGTCATGTCCTTGGGGCTATTGCCCTTTCCACTTAATCCAATTTGATAAGCGTTACTTTTATGAAAACGGGCCCGGACGGGGAAAAAAGGGTATGGCAACATGTCCAAACATTGAGTAGATTAATCACTTTAATTAATGTAAGTGAATTGTTAAAGTACATGCTATATAAGTAATTTACTGAATTATAACTTTATTTTATCGATTTAATGGGTTTAGTAGAATTGGTTATGTTAATACCAGGAGGCCTAAAAAGGACGGCTACTTTGGCAAAATCATAAAAGGATAACATTATGAATCGTAATATAGCGAAGACAGTGCATTTTTTTCTTTTTGGCTGCATTACGTAGGTATAATCAAAGAGATTGCGATTGGATTGGATTGATTGGTATTTTAACACAGACAAAAAAAAAACTGAATAATCCTTCACCAGTGAGATTTGATAAGGTTAACTTAACAGTAAACTGTCCAATAAGATTCATAATGTTGTCCTTTTATGATTCTGCCAAAGTGGCCTTATTAGGCCCCCTGGTCCTGGTCTGGTTTTGATCTGTTTTTGTTTACTTTCCATTTTATTTATTTTTCATTGTTTTATAAATGAATTTCTACATCACATTCATTCATTTCTCCCTCTCACAGAGAGGAGGCCTGTGTCCCAGCAGTGGGAATATTATGGGCTGATTAAGTATGTATGTATACATTCATTTCGATTTTTATTCAGACAACTACTTACATGCTTATAAAATAAAATCTGGGTGCAAAGAGCGGTTTTACGTCAATAATATGAAACAGATGAGTATCGATCTCATAATATCCAGTGAGACATCCGAGCCGTGAAGTTATTGACACAAAAAAGTTGCGAGCAGACTAAAAGGAATATCTACAAGAAAAAACATGGAATATGACATGTGAAATACATATAATATTAAAATATTCTGTATGTGTCCACGTAGAGTAGTTTTGCAAAAATAAACAAATTTTTCACTACAGATCTGTCCAGCGAAATTTATACTGTGTAGTTACATAAATCATGCGCCTCGGGCACTCGCTAGCTAACTTTTACTCGCAGATAGGTACATATCATATCACTGTAATAGCCTGCTTTTAGTTTTAAAAGGAGATATTTCCTGCAGTATGAAACGCACAGTTCTTACGTCTAATAATTGTTTATAGGTAGGTACATATGTGATCGTATCGTTGTACATATAATTTATCTATGACACTAGCTGTTCCCGCGACTTCGTTCGCGTGCATGTATGGAAAACAGTATATTGGATTTCATGGTTTTTAATTTTTTACATGGCACCCTAATTCTTTTTCTAAAATAAAAGTAGCCTAAGTCCAGTAATAGTAAATGATAAATGATTTATTTTATATAAGTAGGTTTGTACAAACACTTTTACACGTCAATCGTATTTTTTGAACTAGATGAGCTCGGCGTTTCCTATCTGACTACTCTGAGAAGAAAGGCCGAAAAAACTCAGAGGTCACAGTCTCTTTTAAAGTCTAGACAAAATCTTGGTCAGATCGTGTGAAGACCATGTAGATTGGTGTCTGAAATGTCTTTTGAGGAAAGAACCACACAGATTGAGCGGACCTGTTCAATCAGTGCACGCATTTGTCAAAAATCGTGCAGCTAAACTCAGAAGTTGAGGAGCTCAACGATTCGACGAACAATACCAAAGAAAGGACATTTGGGTGGGCCGCGTAAATTATTCAAACTGCCAGATCATGATTAAAACTAAGAAGGAAAACAGAAAAAAAATGACCCACATAGTCCTCACATTCACAATAATTAAATGAAAATAAAAAAAATACTTTACAAAGTAAATATTCATGGCATTGTCTAAATAAAATTCATCAATGTCAATGTGTATATAAAAAATCCGGACATAATCTTTGAGGACCATGTAGATTAGTGTCTGAAATGATCTTTTGAGGAAAGAACCACACAGATCGAATGGACCTGCCCAGTCAGTGTCGGTCTGTCCTGTCAGTCACGCATTTGTGGAATTTCAAAGAACCCTTTCTTAGTGGATACCTAATCTTGACAAAGAACACACCCTCCAAATTTCATGTCTCTAGGACCAGCGGTGTAGGCTGTGCGAAGATATATCAGTCAGTCAGGACTTTGAATTTTATATATTTAGATACACTTTCATATTTATTTAGTAAAAACCTGTTATTTTGACATTTCAATCAAACAGTTCAATTTTATTTATTTGTACCTATGTATTTTGATTTCGGTTGCTTCTTCATAATTATGTTCTAGTATAGATAACAATTTAGATATTCTTTAGCTGACTGATTCTAGTAGGTGTAAGTAATACGAATCACGATTTATGTTTACTTATTGTAAACAAAAATCGTGATTCTTATTACTTTAAGTATTACAAGATCATCATCTCTACGAGTACAGTACTTAGATAGGTACATAGGTCGTCTGCCCGTCCCTAGTAGCCAGTTCTTAAATAGCTTCATTCCGCCGTATGCAAATTGACCAATCATTTTTGATGTCGGCGATGTCAATCGATGCTGGAAATAAAACGCTATCAAACCAATATTGCGGACGAATGGTTGAGTCGATATCGCGTCATACGCTCCGTATTGACTGACTCCGAAATGCGAAAGCAGTTATGAATGGGGAGTGTGTTAATTGTTTGTTATTATCAGTTGCATACACGCATGTAAAATGGAAGCTGTAGGCTTCATTTTCTCTCGATATAGGTCGGGGCATATCATCATTGATTGTCATTATTGACATTCTGCTCATTACTGTTCAATATTAACCACACCATGATTATGCCTTACTTATTTCAATCACACGATAAATGATCGCGATAAGGCCGCCCATTGTGTCACCCCTTGTAAAATTTCTACTTTTATACCTATAATATTTATTATGTACATAATAAAGAGTATTTCTATTCAGTTTGTTTTAAAAGCGGATTGAACCTTATTGGCAAAACAATGTTGAATATCTCGGCAACATGATACAAAAAAATTAAATTATTTATTTTACATAAACCTACAATATGAAATGAAATGTGAGAAGCTGGGTGCACGGTTCCAACTGGTCGTTTACTATGAAGAAGAGACGGCGAGATACGCCATGGTTACTCTTTTAAGAGCGTTTATGCCTTACGGCATTTCATACAAACTTTCAAGCCCTTATTTTGGGAAATGAATGAACCGATTTTAATGAAACTTCATACGCATAAGCAAGATACAAAGGTCTAAAAAGTTAGTAGAGAACATTTTCGAAAAAAAATTGTTACAGCCAAATTATACCGATTTTAAATTTTACATAGAAACAGAGGTTTTCTGTTTTAAGAACTCTTTAGACCTTTGTATCCTGCTTATGCGTATGAAGTTTCATTAAAATCGGTTCATTAATTTCGATAATTAAGGGCTTGAAAGTTTGTATGAAATGCCGTAAGGCGTAAACGCTCTTAAAAATAATTGGCTTTTACAATTGGTTTCAGGGAACCATATCGTTGACATTTTTGTATAGTTTAAGTATCCTCTACCCATATCAGTTTCATAGTGTGCCGCATGGTTACGGGTGGCTTTGCCAGCTTCCATAGAATAATAGTCATCCTTTGTACAACATAACATAACTAGCCTACTACTTTTCCATTGCTGGGACACAGGCCTCCTCTCGGCGTGAGGGGGTGGGCCATAATCCACCACGCGGGCCCAGTGAGGGTTGGTACACGCCACATGCCTTCTAGGTCATGCCGGTTTCCTCACGATGTTTTCCTTCACCGTTTTGAGAGCAGTGGTGATGATAATATAATTTGCACAAAATAAAGCGCCTGTCTAGGTTCGAACCTACGACCTACAACTCGTAAGCCGGGGCCGTTACCACTGGGCCACCACTATTCCACACTCCTTTGTACGAAAATTTTCAAATAAAAACATACGCCTTTCCGAGAAGTTCTCACTTATACCGATATAATTAAACGTAATCCAATAAATATGTATCGAAGCGAGAAATAGTGTAATTTGCTCATTGACACGTATGAGATCGTGGGCGTTGGCGATCAGGCCTTTCTACCCACGCTTTTACACGATATTATTATAGCTGTAGCTATATTATATTTTTAAGTTTGCACCGAAGCCTGTTCACTACTTTCAAATTCTAAGTTCTGCTGTATACAAACGAAAATGCTTTTTCGCTGCGTGTTTAAAAATACATATTTTTTAACACAGGTGCCTACCTTTTTAAACACCTGTGTAGATAAGTACTATCATGATAGATTATATCATGGTTCACCGAAATTCATAGCTACACAAGATTGCATATTTTGAACAAAACTACCCAATTTCGGCAGTCAAATCAGCCATGGGTGCTTATTTTATTGAACAAAATGGAGGAATTTATACCAACTATATTATGGTCCCCTCTCTTTGACGACTACCTCTTAGCAAAATTGCTTTTATCAAGAACACCTATATTTGTAGCAGGCAACAGACAAAGCAGGCAGGCAGGCAAACAAATGACTAGTTCTGATTTCAGTCAAAGTGAATCATATACCTACTTTAAATAATAAATAAATGAATAATACATTTTTATTTCATAAAAAAAACATTTTTACAAAAACATAAACAACCGACTTCCAAAAAACACACTACGAGGTGAAAAATAACTTTTATGTCGGAAATTCGTGTCTTTTGGTTTTGTATTTTCGTTATTAATTTTCTTTTTAAATGTTTTTATTTTTCTCTTTTTAGTGGTGGTACCAACCACACACAAATTCGTATACCACTACTTGCTATGTAAATAACAGCGAGAGGAAGTTTTTATAACATCATCAACATAATATGTGGAAAAAATACGTATTGTTGAAGCTAAGTAAGCTTTCTCTACCTAACGCATTAATTTTCAAAATCAGGTTCACGATTCAAAAATATCGATGACCACATGTAAAATAATATACAGAGAATTGAGAACATCCTCCCTTTTTTAGGGTTCCGTACCCAAAGGGTAAAAACGGAACCCTATTACTAAGACTTCGCTGTCTGTCTGTCTGTCACCAGGCTGTATCTTAAGAACCGCGATAGCTAGACAGTTAAAATTTTCACAAATTATGTATTTCTGTTGCCGCTATAACAACAAATACTAAAAATAAAATAAATATTTAAGGGGGGCTCCCATACAAAAAACGCGATTTATTTGCTCTTTTTTGCTTGATATCAAAAATGGCAACAGGTAGGCACTTGAAATATTCACAAAATACTCAGTTATATTTTAACTTTTATAATAAAAAATAAAATTAAAATAAAATAAATATTTAAGGGGGGCTCCCATACAACAAACATGTTTTTTTCGGCGTTTTTGCCTTGTGGTACGGAACCCTTCGTGTGCGAGTCCGACTGGCACTTGGCTAGTTTTTTATAGTTGGTTTCAAAACACATTTAAGGTTCACTAAAACAATATTCCAAGTTAAAATGAACATTACAGAAAAAATTGTATGTATCGTTTTTGCCTGTACTAATGAAAAAACCATTGTATCACAGACACCACCGCCTTTCATACACATTTCAGGACACATTTAAATAAAATAAAATCGAACGTGCTACATAGTGAACTCGTTAACATATATTAAATAAACAATAACAGTAATTTAAAAACAATAAAAACAAACACTATTTATGCTACTTGTTTTCTCACGTTGAGCATTTGTATCTGTGCGTACACGAGAGTGCACGGGTGATTGTGTATGTGTTGGTGTATGTGCGAGTGTATGTGTGAGCGTATGTGTGAGTGTGTGTGTGAGCGTATGTATGAGAGCATGTTTGTCTGTGTTTTGAATTACCTATATTGGATTGGTTTGAGAAGATCTTCTCCCGTTAACTTAACTTTAGTAATAGTGTACATATATCCCCACTTTAATGCCTTAACAGGCAAATAAGTTCTAAGAACCTACCTATTGTTAACATCTTCAAAATTCTGTACACTTAGTTCGCAATTAAGAATTTGAATCTAAATTTATGTTAGAGAATTTATTTGCTATTTACTTGTGGTGTAAATATATTTGGCAGTACGAGTTTATTGGAAAAGGCCATAAGGACTGGGCAACCTCGATAAGATACTTAGGACTTAACCGCAAAGTTTAGGACTTGCAGACTATTTTCACGCATCAATTCGATTCGTGACACACAGACATAAGTTTAAACCGACCAATGTCCCAACTTTTATGACAGAGCCTTTAACACTAGCATAATAATATTAACAGGTATACCTATGTATTACAGTGAAATGATTTTTCAATACTTTGCTTAACTCTTCAGAGATACCTACTTAATGCTGATTTTACCAGAGTCAGATGTCTTGTATCCATAAAAACTGAAATAAATACAAAATTTATTTCAGAATAGGACTTATTCTAGGTATAAAAGTTTGGTGAAATTCGCCCTTAGTGACAATAAAGTTGGGTGTAAAAAGGTTTGTTTTCTTCTCTCTCTTTGTTTCAAAAACTCTGTAAGATAAGTTTTTTAAGTCTTTCAGGACTACAAATGAATAACTTTCATAATAATAATGCCAAATGTAAGTATTATTAATTCTATCATCCCGATGAAGATTGAAGAGGGCAGTATTGTAGACAAAAAAAAAACAGTCGACAGAGGTGAAACAAAAACAAACAGAATTCTTTGCCATCACTCACTGACATATCGGATATACATTAAAACCGAGTACCTACATCCCGAGGATAACCGAATACATCCGAAGCGGGATATAATCTATTTCTTTAATCGTATTGTAAACAAAACACGTGCTGTGTCAGTGCGCTTACGGTAACAGTGGCGCGAGTTCAATGGTTTTTTCCTATCTTAAAACATGCCCAACGTGCCTGAAGAAGGTTTCACTTCAAAAACAGTCTCATTTCCCAGAGTACTAATAAAACAATTCCTCCTTACGCTCTATAGTCACCACACGTTAAAAGGACAAGATGCGCGTCAAACAGCCCGCCCATGTATCTTCGTCATTATGTTCATTCGACTAAAAGCACTCGATCTCGTAATGCTATAGGTACTGGTATTTGTTCACATTTCTTACACTTAATTTAGTTTAAGTCGAGCGATCCTTTTAGTTCTATAAGCGTGAAAGATTAAACTTTTTAGTACATTGAAATATTTGCGCAAATAAACTTGTTTGTCGAATTAGCTGAATTGGTCTGATAGTCACGAAAATTAAAAGTAGGGTAGCCAAACAAAACTAATCAATTACTAGAAGTATTATCTCTCCAGTGAAAAGCCAATAGCAATAGTTATATGACTTATTCATATTTTATGGACGAAGGGTTATATGAATATGTAATGTTCTGTTAATTCTCGTTTGCATGAGGTATAGGTGTATTTGATCACACGTGTATTGTAGTCATTACGCGGTAATTTTCAATATACAGGATGTTCCACGCCAACCATTCATGCAACACAATGTGCTCTATTTCATCCCTTCTAGAGACGGCAGCCATTGTTCTCTGGTAAGGCCCGTTGCACAGTTTAGATGTTTGAAAACTTACTCGGAACGGACAAACATTTCCAGAACGCTGTCATAACAAACATTGTTTCAATTAAAAATACCTACCCAATGATATACTGACATCGCTATTGGCGGGGTGTAGCAATCTGCCCATCATCCTTTCAGTATATATATAAATAACGTACGAACTGAAATTTTTAAAAGGTTTTAAGAGTGTCATCATATTTTTTTTTATGTTTAGGTTATGAAAAAGTTAAATAATAAAACCTTCAACGTACTGTTTTAAGGTTAATTTAAAAAAAAAATGTAATATGACCAGAGTGCTTAAACAATACCTACCTACCTAGTAGGAAATTAGAAACGCAAATTGTGTGTACCAAGCCCCTAGTTTTGTGTGATTTACGATGTTTACTCAAGCGACGGCGTGTTTAATAACCCACTGAAAGGTATGTACGTATGTAAATGTGGGGAAAGTACCCAATTTACATAGGCAGGTAGGTACATAGTTATGTTTTACTTCCGACTCGGCACTTCGCAATATCGATGCTAAATTAACAACACATCTCTCATATTACCGTCCTATTCCAAGCTCTTATTTCCCAGGTGTGCCAATTCTTCGGATTTTTTCCCCTTTTATTGAATAAATATTTGTTTTTCAGGCTGTCGAAAGGCCTCTTGTATTTGGATCATTATTAAAAAGTGAGCTCATGAAACGAACGAGACGTATGACTCGTTCGAGTAAGTTTCATTAGTGAGTGACTTGTGGAAAAAAGGGGTTTAGCAAAAGAAACAACAACTAAAGTTTCCTTTGAATCTAAAGAAAAAATATGAAAACAAACGTGACGCTATCGTTCGTAAAAAATGACTAAAGTGATATTTGCAGTGACCTCGGAACTTTGACTCTCGTAAGTTCATAGTAAAATATAATATGCCGAAAAAACTATCCGAAATCTGATGTGGGCCCCATCCATCATGTGAGGCGACAGGGACGAAGGCTTGTCGACCCTAATCGAACCCCATACACATAATATAACCGAGTATACCCTTGTATCTCGCCATATTTAGATACTTTCATTTGTAGCCCTACGATACAACCCCAGCAATACATAATACATGAATCTTGCTGGGTAACAGAAGTGGAAATGTACCAATGGGTTAATTACGAAACCAATGTGCCTAATAAGTAATTAAGTGTAATTATAACTTGTCCTCGTTATAAAATCATGAATTTCTAACTTCAAATACGTATACAGGTATCGCTGCTTTTATCGCACAGATTATGTGAAATAGAACTAATCAGATAATTAATACACTTACATCGGAGTGTAAAATGATCATATTTATGAATCTAACTTGTCCCAAATTAATCGTCAGTAAATAACTACAGCTATGTTATTAACTGACAATAAAAACAGATTTATTACGACCTCGGCTGTTAATCACGAATAATTATGTCAGGTAATGAATTATTAAAATAAAATGGTGATTAAAATATCATTGTTTAAATGGTGATGAATATTAATTCAAAGCGATATCAAAGGCAGAGCTATTAACATCATCCCCGAACTAATTTCAACTGCCTATTCATTTGAGGAACTGTTTAAGTTTCTCTACCCTCGAACTGGAATCCCTATTGCGCGGTTACAAACTCCTGTTAAAACACTGTATTATGGACGTTCTGAACAAACACGGTATGAACTTATCGCTGATGGAACAAATCTGCTTCGTTTGTATGCAGCAGCAATTTATCTGTGGGTTTGCCGTATGTTTTATCAATCTTCCGATTGCCCTGCCCGCTACAGGCGACTGGAGGGCCCCGCCCGAGTACACGCGATTCCTCGACAAATAAACCAGGTAAATACACTGTATTGGAATTAAAGTCCATTACAATGCTTTCCGAGCGAGTGATTCATCTTTTAGATAAAAATGGTGTTTGTTTTCTTGCAGTTTATAAGCACAGAAAGGTAAGTAAGGTGGGTGTAAAATCTGTAATTTTAAACAATGCTTGCAAATTAGTAATGCAGCTGGACCGCTGTGTGAATTATTTTATGGCCCCTTATTTTCTGGTCTGCCTATAATATATAATTAATCTAAAAGGTAATTTTGCTGTTTTTTTTTAGTTTATATTTTTGTTGTTACAAAAGTACCACTATGCTATAGTATGTTCAGTCTGGAATTTCAAATTGTTAATTACAATTGGCATGTTCCCCGTGGATTTTTTTGTATAACGCCTGAATTTTTGTATGATGAAACTACCTTCAAAGGACGTGCAATGGATAACGTGCAATGGAGCGCAGTATCGAGGCTTCAAATTGACAGACCATATTCGCAACACCAAACTGCGCTTCAAAACACAGATTACTGATGTTGCTCAAAAAGCCGCTAAGCTGAAGGGACTGGGCTGGCCTTGTCTGCCGTATGCCTAATGAGTTGTGGGCCAAAATAACGACCACGTGGAGCCCTGACACAACAAGAAGGCGTCGCGGCAGACCTCGTAGATGATGGCGGGACGAGCTGGACAAAACAAACGACCAGTGGTCCACTGAAGCCCTGGATCGAAAGAACTGGAAGTCATGGGGCCTTTGCCCAGCAGTGGGATGATGCAGGATAACGGTGACAGTAACCTTAATACTCAATACTCAGCCATTTATTGTATTCCACAATGTATATGCTTAGGTGCTAAGTAAACATTTGTTGTAATAATCTTTCATAAGTACGTACCTAGTTTATATTCACAAAAACTCATAGTGCTCCAAAACAGTAAGCCTTGTAGTTTATTCACGTTTCATTTGCCACTGCCCGCCATGACTTCAAGCTAGGTACCTATGCACCTCGTTGGTGGCACCATTTGGCATTCTTCCCACTCAAAAAAGGGACGACATATTTTAAAAATTACAAATTATGCTATGTGGCTGCATGTTACTATGTAGCAGTGTAAAAGCCGAAATATAATATGTCATGCTTATCTCTTTCAGGTAATTAGAATAATGCAGATACTGTTTTTGAAGCCAGTTTAAATGCTAGTGTTTAGAATTTATTAAATGCATATGAAATAACATAATTGTAACTGATACGTGATAAATATGTCGTTTATAAGGTAGCATTCGCGTTCTGCCTGAGGTGTATTATAAAAGGATGGCTGGGATGGGTGGTGATGATTCTGTTTTTTGTGCGAAATACGACTATCTTCTTCTCTCCACTTTACATTGTACAGAATGTAAAGTTACTTAGATGAAGCTGTGGGGAACAGCAACTTTCTGCGATTTCCTATCATTAACTACAGCGGTTATTTAGCCCTTTGGTTAGCTGTGGAATAATATAATTAACAGGTACCTAGCGGGGGCTAATGTGGGTGTAGCACACCTTTGCCTTCTTGGTGGACCTTGAGAAGAAGTTCGCTGCCTCTACGTGGGTATCGTGCGATCGATGGTTCTTTATGGGGCATCTGTTTCGTCAAATAAGCTGTCAGGCGTCCGACGCTGCAGGACTAAGATCAACAGCCTGAAGCGGAAAATGGCTATTCGTATCGCACGAGGATACCGTACTATATCCTTTGAGGCGGCAACTCTCCTTGCACGCCTTCCGCCGCTGGACATCTTAGCGGATATGGACACGAGGGTCTATAACCGAATCCGTGTCATTCGCCAAAATGGCAATGACGTGCCAGGAAACAGTGTTGTTCGGCTGAGGCGGCAAGAACGGCGACACGCGCTCGAGCGGTGGCGTGAGCGGCTGCAACAGTCGCAATATTCGCATAAGCGCGTTACTCCTACTCCTAACGTACTTCGAAGCCTGGCTGAAAAGAGAGGAGCGCATATCTTATAGGCTAACTCAGGTGCTGACCGGACACGGTTGCTTCGGTGAGTCCCTGAACAAGATTGGGCGAGAGGCCACGGCAAATTGACACCACTGCCGAGGCAGCCTGGATTCCGCACAACACATGCTCGAGGACTGCCCTGCGTTGGCCTCCGAGCGGGGGGTCCTGGTTGCCAGGATCGGGCGAGACCTGTCTCTGCCAGCAGTAGTGAGGGCTATGCTGGCAGAGATAGAGAATTAGACGGAAGTAGCCTCCTGTGAGACCGTGATGGTCAAGAAGGAGGCCGCCGAGCGGGATTGGGAGGGCTGATCCTACTTGTAGAAGGAGGCGTCTTGGAGGCAACCGCCTCGGCATCTAACATGCCGAAACCCCGCCTGTATCATCTAAGGCAGGCAGGAATATGGGGTCGCGGTCGATTAGAGTAGGGACTCTGTCGGCCCACTGAGTGACCTCAGGGAAGACACACAGCTAGGTTACGGGGAGACCCCTTTACAGTCTCCCCAGAAATGTGCCCTAACAGGCGTTGCACAGAGGGAGCTCCGGATTAGGCTTTTGAGAGGTTCCATAGAGCAGATGGTGACCACCGGGGTAGTTTTAGTGAGGTAAAAATTCCACACTCCCTGGTTTTATCTCCAAAGACCAGGCGCATTTTGAAGGTTTCCCCCGAAAACAAAAAAAAAAGCACACCTTTGCCTAACCCTTCAAGGAATACAAGCGTGATATTACGTTATGTTTTGTGAGTACCTAAGCAAAATGATTTAACCTTTATAAATGTTGTGTAGATATTTACTGAGACTTAGACAAAAAAAAACACATCTGTTACATTACATTAATTCACAATCCCTCCCAAAAACTCACAATAAACGACAATAAACTTTACCGACCGTCAGTCGAGGCACAATTTATTGTGAAACTTTGAACAATGCTGGAAAAGGGAATAAGTGCTATTTAAATACTACGAGTATTCGACCACAAAGGCCTCAGTTGTTATTCTTGGCAGAACTGTGCTCCTGGGCTGGACATTAACTATCGGCTGAACGGAGGGACACTCCTCCTGGCACCACTACAATCGTAAATAAAAGTTTTACTTCAAATCCTAGTTGAAGTATGTGTGTTGGTTTTTTAATAGTTATTGAAGAAGGCACAGACCTTTACCTAATACTTACAGTTTTTTTTACTTGCTATTCACCTGGAGGCTCCAGGCCCCATCTTCTTGAATTTGAGTTTAAGTTTTTAGAACTGGTTACAATATTTTCCAAATTGCGGTGGTATTTTGTGTCTCTTATATAACACCTATGTTCTAAATAATTTCGTACACTCCACTCAACGTCGACTCCGCCTCCATACACATTAAACACACATATACAGGA
This sequence comes from Mesoligia furuncula, assembly GCA_916614155.1. Classification (NCBI taxonomy): domain Eukaryota; kingdom Metazoa; phylum Arthropoda; class Insecta; order Lepidoptera; family Noctuidae; genus Mesoligia; species Mesoligia furuncula. The sequence goes on along the minus strand of OU744799.1, from coordinate 17,262,061 downwards.
ATAGGAATATTGACAGTTAAAACTTGTAATAAATTGACATAAATGTCAATTTTCCTTTTCCTTAGTGGAGGTGAGGAGTCATCTGCCAAACTCAAGGTACCTTAACACAATCGAGTCTACCCACTATTCATAGAACTTATATGCCATGCTATCATACATATTGCTATTAGACTCTCCAGGAGGGTGACCGGCATTACTTTTGCGCTAAAGTGAACCCTCGAGAAGTGTGAATTAGGTTCAAAACCGTGTTTTAAAACACTGTAAAAAGTACTAAAATAGCTAGAATTTACTTACAATATTGACATAGGATTCAACTCTACAGATTTGAATTTTATCCAAAAAAATTCACAAGAAGTTGTCATGATATATTGCGATACAATTAAGAGTAATAAATTAACATTTCTTTTTGAATAGGTGCAATAAGTTATAATATTCTTGTAATATTCGTGAAAAAAATATAAAAGTTCTTATAAAATACTTATCTTGTACGTGCCTAGATATATCTTCACGTGATTCGAGTTTAAAATAGGTACTTTCATCTTCTACTATAAAGATCTGACTAGAATTTTTATGTCAAATCGTAAGAAAGAAAGATAATAAATAATAAGTACAAGTAGTTGAGGATTTTATTCTTGTCTGATGAATTATAAAGTAGGCAATATAAAATAAGAAGTTTTTAACATCAGGTTACGCTACACTAGCTTCGGTTGGTCCGTGGATGGGTGACCATCTTTACATACCGAGATCGCTCTCCGTAGCTCGGAAAGCCGTCGGTCCCGGCTGTCATTCCTGTATCTCTGAGAGTCGTTACGGGTCGTCAGAAACCTGAAATTCTGACAACCAGTCTTACCAAGGGGTATCATGTTACCCAGTAACTGGGTTGTGGAGGTCAGATAGGCAGTCGCTCCATGTAAAATACTGGTATTCAGCCGCATCCGGTTAGACCGGAATCCGACCCCAACTTAGTTGGGAAAAGTCTATGCAGATGATAATCTATGTTACAAAAGGTTCATCAACCCTGAACTTACAAACAAAACGTAAGTAGGTACATAGTTAGTTAACAAACAGACCCAAAACTGCCCCATTTCAACTTTGGCTATTATAATTCTATAACAATGGCCATCTCCAATCCAAATGGCGGTCAATACCTTTAATAAATATTAAGGCTCTGTCACTGGATCCTTTCTGTCCAAACAATGGAACTGTAATATCTAGAGTATTTAAAAGTACTTGTAAGCTCACCGCAGACTTTGGTTGGTTTGCCTTCCTGACGTCCTAACGAGTTTAAGTGCCTAAGTTCCGAGTATTGAAATCTAATATTTGGATCGTCAGCTATTTATTCAATTATTTTGCCTTTAATTTTATACCTCTTCGCCAGTGGATTATTATGTGTTCAATTGCAGTTTCATATAATATATTTAACCTTTAAGTATGGATGTCGAGTCTCACAGGCTACTCGATGTTGTCGTTTTCTTAGTTTCACCTACTTTCCCCCACTCCTCGCGATTGAGCGGCTCAGTAGCTTTTGTTTTAGATGTAAAACTACCAACGAGGGAGGAGGTTGCGACTTCCGATGAATATCACGTAAGTAATGACCATCAAAATATTGACCGGAGCCTGTCAGGCTACACGTCCCTTGTTGCCCTATGATATAGTTTATAAGGGCGATTATGTTTGTTTCCGATTTTGTAGTACAAAATCTCAAAAAACAATAAAGCCGGTAGTTCTAAATCAAAACGACCATCTACGAGTTCTGTTCAGGGCCCTGCGAGAAAAACTTTGTGTGCAGCAGATCCATCTTTCGAACAAAAGTGAGTGAGTTGTTCTTAGCTTCGGATCAGTCTGACAATGAAGAGAATATTGAAGATTTTTTTATATTGGAGTTCGAACTGATACAAAATCATGAAAGTGACCATCATGAAGATCAGGACCAGGACCAGGACCTAGGAGAAGAGTCAGGTAGTGATAGTTCGGACTATATTCCACTATCGGAGTTATCGAAAAGTAACTATTAGTTGTTAGTTGTCAAAATTTATTATATTTGTTACCTGAAGTAGGTGTTTCGTGTTTTTGGGGTCTTATATATTATATTTTGAGAAAAAAGACTCATTTTGTTAAAGGAATAAGTTTGGCTGTTTTTAATACCTAAAAATGTAACCTAAGTAGATTTAGACTGAAAAGTGTCATAATTTTTGATTTTTCAAATTTCTATAATTTTTGATATAAAAGTTGATTATATAAGCCTGTTATTTTGTTACTAAATCCCATAACTTTAATATTCAAACAGTTTTAAAGAGATCTTATATCAAATTCCCCAAAAAAAATGTGTGTGCATATAGGAGCCTGTAAGACTCCACATCCACAGTAGTGTTAAGAAAAAATGACGTCCATACTTAAAGGTTAATATCAATAGAAAATGAGGGACCAGTGGCTAAATAATAACAGCCGCACAGGTCGATCGATCAGGTTAAGCTACGCTTGCCACGGTTGGTCTGTCGATGGGTGACCATCTTTACGTACCGTGACCCCTCCGTGCCTCGGAAAGCACGTTAAGCCGTTGGTCCCGGCTGTTCGTGGATCTTTGACAGTCTTTACAGATAATCAGAAGCCCGAAAGTCTGACAACCAGTTTTATTACCCAGTAACTGGGTTGTGGAGGTCAGATAGGCAGTCGCTCCATGTAAAATACTGGTATTCAGCTGCATCCGGTTAGACTGGAAGCTGACCCCAACATAGATGGAAAAGGCTAGGCAGATGATGATGATGATGGCATAATAGGAAATAGTTACGAATTGTGTGTTATTTTATAATCAAAAGTAGAGTACTTTGAACATTACAATAAATACTTATACAGTAGGTCTAAAAACGATGTTAGTACCTACATATCACTATCGGATTGTTTACCGGTCACCATTTAACACTAGTTTTTGCACGTAAATAAGTAAACATGCCTACCGAATTCAACAACTCGAACATAAAGGAAACCAAAACAACAACTGCAGAAAGCAGCCAAGCAAATAATATTTGCGTAATAGGTAATATCATGACCAGACACACTAGAAATTGGGATGCATCGAGCCGAGGGCTGTGGGGATGTGCGCTACACTGTCATGTGTCAAACTGAATGTCCAATTGTTAAATGGATAGCCAGTGTCCGTTGAGTGAGACGATCCACCCGGCGGGACGTCGCTAAATCTACCCGCCAATGATACAACGTAATTGAGAGATTAAACTACATACCCATACTTATGTAGGTTGGTATACAGGTATCCACCACCTAAATATTACAGTAGAGGAAGCTATGTCATGTCTCCACCGCGCTTACAAGAAACTCGACAAAGAGATTCACGCACGAAAGCACCTTATAATTACCAAACTACGTGCACAACTATTAATTTAATTGTGTCTGGAGTTAACATCAAAACTAGCTACGGCGTAATTACCGCAAACATATTTTGTATCAAAATAGCTTACACGGGAAAATATGTAAATGTGTATTTCATATTATATCTTGCTATCAAATCGGCCGTTATCATTTCCAAAATCGGGAGCGTGTTCCAAAAATGAACCCAGTTTATTACCCTACGTATCCGTAAAATTTAGGGTTCCAATTAAGGGGGAAAGAAAAAAAAAAAGATTTTCTTAATTAGATGCCAAGGTGAAGATAACTCGCTAGGAGCCAAATCGTCAGCTCGTTGCGTGACTAACCGACGATTTATGACTTAATAGCCAAGTCCGCGCGTTAAGTAGGCCTTAGATAAGGCGCTTCTAAGTGATTGTCGGCGCTCACAACAATCGTAATTACTCGAAACTACTATCTTTCCTCAGTCACACGCGATCTCTTTCATCGCCCAACTTGAATTGTGCTAATTGCTTCCCAACACTATTTCACAAATCATTGCCATTCGATTCCAAGTTATTTCGAGCTTGTTAGAAAGTGCTTTGAAAACGATTATGATTACACGATAGATAAAAATATATATTAAAATATATAGAAAGATACAATGTAAAATTTTGTTAAAGGAATATGCTATCTTTAGGTGGATACTGAAATTAATTAAGTAGATGCTAAATCGATTAAAATTACAGACAATAAATTTCCGCGAGTATTTTAGGAAGTGAATGAGGGATTTTCTTTTTATTTATTTTTTACCACATCCCTAGTCGCTGGATAAATGGCGCTGAACTTGGTAAGTTACTGCAAGGAACGGAACGTCACATCATTTTTTGAATATTTCACTTGAAAGTAATTTTGAGATCGTAAAACGGAAGCAAACGAAATGTCAGTCAACGAGCGTTTGACGCAATGTTTTTTTTCCAAGCGGTTTGGCTTTCGGACCTAGTAACGTAGTCAGTTCAACGTCATCTACAGAGTTCTTGGAAACTATGTTTTTTTTTTAATACTCAAAAAAAAACCTCTCATTGTTATTTAATTTTAACATAGGCACCCGGTGGATGGTCGAAGTTAACAATAATAAAAGAAGGCTTATTGAAACGACTGTTGTTAATGAATTTCAGAAAAACAAGTCCTTACAAGAACCCATTGAAAGGGCAGAAATTATTTGAATTATATGGGTTATTTTTATAAAGTACATTTAACAAAAGAATTTAAAGAAAACAATCCACAAAATCGGTTTACTACCATCGCACATAGCATCATAGGTACCTACTTACATAAAAATCGCTCGTAGGTAGGTATAATAGAGAACCACCTCCTTTTTAGGGTTCCGTACCAAAATGGTAAAACGGAACACTTATGGTGAGACTCAGTCTGTCAGTCTGTCTGTCTCAGCTGGATATCACAAGAACTACTAATACTATCAGTTTTAGATGACGTTTGCCAAACTATTTTGCAAATAAGAAAGAAATAAAAATATATGTATGTTTTTGCAACAGGGACTAAAAGGGGGTCTGAAAAAATGAAAGTGAGGCTAATGGGGTGTCATATGAAAAAGCGCAGTTTGCACATTCTCAAAAAAATTTTTTTTTTACTTCGCGTAGTTTTCGACTTTTGATGAAAAATGTAAAAAAATACCTTATCTCCGAAGTTTGCAAAGAGAAAAATCTGAAATTATTCTATGTAATAGAAGTTTATGTAAAGATAAAAGGAAAATAAAACGTCTCTAAATAGCACACTTTTTCAGAAATCATCAACACTGGAACTAATGTAACTTACTTTAGTTCCACTATCGGCCAAGAGTTAGCGCTGACATAAAACTGCAATATTCTACATCGCACAGTGTTAAAATTCTCTGACGAATATAGGCCTCGGCGATGAAAATTTAAAATCATATGATGTTACGGAACCCTCGATGCGCGAGTCCGACTCGCTTTTGCCCGGTTTTGTAGTTAGATATAAATACAGAGAGCCAAATACTCCTACAGGGCCTTTATTTATACGAAATTATACAGAAATCGTAACGAAGTCCGCTTGACGATTCGCGATTAACAAAGTCACTGAGAAAGTATCTGCATTTACATTTTCCATTCGACATGAAGTTTTAACGAACATCCATCGTTACGACTGCTAGGAATACAATTTCGTGGGTCCAATTAGTGAGTTACATTGACTCCCGACTACATTTCTCCTCTCATTTCTATACTTTCAGTCCGGGATGAACAATTGTGTGCAAATTAGCAGTGACAACCCGCCGCGGAGGACCGCGCCCCTGCCACAGACTCACGGCCGGCTGAGTCCACTAACAACGAATGGGAAACAACTTCTGGTAATACGTAAACATGGTTTAAGTGGTGTTAGATTAGTTTTTGGCTAAGGTCAAAAGTTAGCTCGTTGCAATAGATTACTTATCTTGATATTTGAAACTCAAACGGAAATTTAAAAAGTGTCGGCGCATTTGAGTCACGAATGTGTAGTTGTTACATCATAAAGCGTTCGTGTTCCTGTGCCTAAATTATGTTGGCTGGTTTGGCTCGACAAATAGTTGGCCATAAAATGTTTGTCCGTGTGTAAAAAGGAATATTAATCGTCCTTGCAAATAGTTGAGACCTTTATAATGAAGTTCCATTTCACCCACCGCGGCTTTTCAATTTTAATTTTCTATACTTAATATTAATAGTTTGCGATGGCCCCGCATTGTTGCGCAAAATGGTGATAAATATTTAATATTAATGCCTTGTAGTTTGCGGCATAGTGTGGGTCATATCTTCTAACTATTTAATTAAATCGACGTGCTAATGTACTGTACGAAATAGCCAATTACTAATTTGTATCCTTCTATTAAACTTCTATAGGTATATCTTCCATTTAGATTTTATTTTTTTTGTAGAAATTATAAAATAAACACTTATCCTAACTTGGTCCTATTTCCAAATGAGGTTACCGAAGAAGGCAAATAAAGTAAGCATCATTCACCAAACCGTTTAACAAGTGTGATGGCCTTTGATTTTAATTATTGAAAAGTTACGGTCAGTTATAAAAATTAACAAGTTTCAACACCGTTAATACTGAAAGCATATTTTACGATCTACGGTAACGCAGCTGATAAGTTTAATGTTACTGTTTAACTACCAGATCAGTCTGGACAGTAGAGATAAGTAAAAAAAACTTTTAAGAAATTAATCAAGAAAAGTGGCTAAAAGCAAAAAGAGAGCATGTTCAATAGATCCACTTCGACGACGATAAAAACGTCGCAAAATCGCGTTGCATTAATTTAGCGAAGAACTTTACGAGCGTTCATAGTGATGAATTTAATCATCTACAAAAGAAACTTCTATGCTGGAACGGTTCATAAGATTACTGCGATTAACTGTGGCTGCTTTCCCATAAAATTGAAAAGTTCAAACCGACTTTACCGATCCGCAGCTATCTAAAAACTTAACAGACATAAAGAAATCCAAACTAATTTATTTTATCGCCGTAATAAAAATACGAATCTGAGCTATTTTTGAATACGATAATTTATATTTTACTGAATATAAATTGCTGGAATATCACCCTCGTATAAGTAATTCAATTTCCTCTTAGGGTGACCCCTTCTAGGCAATCTATCCTAAAATAACATGATACGTAAAGATAGCGGCTTATGGTAATGGAAAGGAATGAATTTTACATTGTAAATCAATATAGCCGAGCGATTGACTTTTGTATAACGCTCGGAAAATTCAGGAGCTTTATTATTCAAATAAAATAGCCTACCATTTGAAATATTATACTAATATCCCTTTAAGAGCATAGGCAGCAGTGTTGTCTTATGTCTACCAATGAGTGCTATAAGCAACAAACTGGGAATTTGTTTAGCCGGAAATATAAAAAAAACACTGAAAATGATAAGTCGAAGGAAATACAAGTAATCGGTCCGTCTGTAGTTGGGGTAGGTTGGTTCCGTATGAAATTAAGTTACCCTTTTTCTAAGAATTGACCGTAACAATAATAGGGACCGCGTTTTCTTTTTTTATGTATTTCAATTGTAATTATATTTCGTTATACCACTTTCATATAAACGAATACGTGTTCTGGAATTTTTTTCTGACAGGTGTCAGAAATGCATTGTCTTGACGTCAGGACTTTAGTAAATTATACGTATAGTATGTATGGACTGGTAAGGTTAAGTTATTCTTTTCAAGAAGCAGGCAGAGACTTTCGCAAACATTTTGGAAGAAGTCGCCTTGTTGCCTAATAAAAACTTATACAGTAGCTGATGGGGTGATTCTCGTATTTTAAAGAACGTTCGCATTCTAATCTCAGTCTAAATTTGTCAAAAATATAATCAATGTCCCTACATTTTTGACAAGTTTTGGTCATTGATTGACGCTGAGGTGAGATTGCGGCTATATTTTGAACGTATTCAATTACGGAAATTGGCAGTCTGGTTTTGCTCGGACTTCCACGATTTTAAGTTTAATAATTATGTATGATTATAATCTTTTCGTGTACAACTTTTACCGACGCTTTTATGAAAAGTTATGAACGTAAGTCTTCGTATTCAAACGATTATTTTAATGTTGCCAGTTCAACTTAGTAAACAAGATGGCAAATTGTTATTTTAGTTTATTCAAATTTAGTTCCCTATTTCGTCGGTAGCCAACTGGTTAGTTTACTAGTTCAACATTAAGCACGGTGAGAGGAACATCGACGCGTTAGCTGTCATAGTGAATTCAGCAAATGATTCAAAGCCCTTAGTGTAGAATTTTTCGAAGGTTATTAATAAAAACTGGCCAAGTGCGAGTCGGACTCGCACACGAAGAGTTCCGTACCACAAGGCAAAAACGCCGGAAAAAGGACGTTTGTTGTATGGGAGCCCCCCTTAAATATTTATTTTATTTTGTTTTTAGTATTTGTTGTTACAGCAGCAACAGAAATACATAATTTGTGAAAATTTCATCTGTCTAGCTATCGCGGTCCTTGAGATACAGCCTGGTGACAGACAGATGGACGGACGGACAGACGGACGAACAGACAGACAGCGAAGTCTTAATATGGTCCCGTTTTTACCCTTTGGGTACGGAACCCTAAAAATCACACACACAGGCCAGGATAGGACATATAGGTCACTATGGGTCCTGTTATTGGTAATGTTCTTCAGAAAGGTCAGGTTCATAGTGCTCGCACCCGAGATGCAGACGCCAGCACATCAAGCTACTACAATCTGTCAAATTTCTTTAATAGATTTTCAACTTTATCGCTAAAGCTTAAGGTTCATATTTGATTAAGAAAATTTGACAGTTTCGGGTAGCTTGATGTGCTGGCGTCTGTACGTGTCTGACCAGATGTATGAATGAATGTAAACGAGGCAAAAGGAGTAAGGATCTTAGCAGGTTCTGTAGTTTCTGCCTACCATAGGAAGAAGGCGTGAGTTTATGTATATATGTACAAAAAAAAATTGCTATCGCATACAAAAGTGCAGTACCTATACAGTCAAAATGTACAAACTCTATTCAAACTTATGTTTCAAATTGATGTTATTTCAGGTTAAACAAATATCAACTTTATTTTAACGGTAGGTACTTAATTAAGTTGATTTCAGAGTGACTAGCACTATTGAAAAAGCTGTAAAAATGTTTGAATTTGTAGCGTAAACCGAACCTTACTGTGTAGGAATTAAAGTTATTTTTCCATAAACTCATATTTGTTTATATTTTTGGCTAATAAATCGCAAATCATCATCATCGTCATCATTTCAGCCGAAAGACGTCCACTGCTGGACATAGGCCTCCCCCAAGAGGGGGGGGGGGGGTTTGCCATAATCGCCACGCTTGGCAGGCGGGTTGGCGATCGCAGTATTCTATGGTGGTGGAATGCATAGAGAACGCTGCTGCCCATTCTCCGGTACGCCTCTTAGTCGCCTTTTACGACACCCACGGGAAGTATGGGGTGGTGCTATTCTTTAAGTCCGGCACCACACAGACAAAAAAATCGCAAATGCAGAAGAACAATTGATTTCCATTACATCAGTTATTAGTTATTTCTTAAAAAGTAACTTATAATTATTCGATCCTTTAGTTACTGACAGCTATTAGATAACCTACACTAACGGACTTGTAATATAATAATATCGTACTACTAACCCATTAGCATATACTCGTAGTACATCAATCACTTCCAATCATGCATAGTAATATAAGCTATGTTTATTAAGTTTGAAGTTTGTACTTTACTGCACAACTCTGAAGTTGTAGCGAATTGCATAACTGATCTGGGATTAAATATTCCATATTGCAAAGGTTGCCACGAAGTTGGCAGGCGAAGCGAACAAGCAAGTTTGTTCATGGAAACATACATGAGTAGTAAAATGTATTGAAAATTATCTCAAACTCAAACTTAAAGCATTTATTTCAATTAAACCATTAACAGGCACTTTTGAATTGTCAAGAAGTCGGTCAGTCAGAAAATATGAAGCTAGTTGCCTATTCCAAAGCGTAGGTACCTACGGAGAAGAAGGGGCAAGAAACTCCATGGACACTCTTTTTAAATTACATTTAACAAAAATATTAGTTACATCGTTACTTTTGAATTTATAATTACATATATAATGTGAGAACGATAAAAAAAAAAAAAAAAAGTTTAAAAAACACTAGAAAACCACACTTGGCCTTTCTCACAAGTGCAGACACGACTATGATACGGCTTCATCATCAGACCTTGAAACCTAATCGTGGTCAAAGTTCATTACATCAGAACTACATACAGGTGCTAATTTTCATTACGCTACGACCCTTGGAAGATGGTTAGATTAGTTACCTTAGATTTCATTACATAGTTAGTTACATACAGGTCGACCTAATAAAAGCGTGTGATAAAGACGTACGCGTTAAACGCGTCCTAATCGTCCATCTATAACTTGAATGCTAAAAGTGTCCTCGCACTCAAATCACTCACTGAAAAGACTTGTTTCAGAAAAAAAAAACATTTTATTATCGGACTATTTGATGCCGTAAAAAAGTGCCTCTGATCGAATAAAAACATATTATAGCCATCACTGCCACACTGCCAATCGTGTCCAATGAACTTACCGCTCGCCCGAAATTCCTTTAAATATCTACTTATTTCAATAAACACGTTAAAACCTTTATATAAACGCTTTACTGTGACAGGAGAGCCTCCTCTTGAATATTAATATTGCCAAAATAGCTATGTCACGGTTTAAGGTTCAAAGTTCAAATTAACACTGACTATTTGTAATGTGGCCTGTCCCATAATGTCAAGTCCACTTCAGACAGCCAAAATGTGCTTTGAACAAGAAAATTTATAATAATATTTTTGTAACGAGCCTGAAGAGGAATTCTCATTAAAATTTCTCGTTTAAGTCGCTTACATGACGTGGCGAGATAGTAGCCCGCATACTTTACGAGATCTTCGCCACAAATATGAAAATGAGATTTACGAAAAATAATACCGAACTTTGTATGATATTTTATGGACTGCCTTGTTTCATAACTTTATAAAGGGAAGACTAAGGATTCCTCACACACATGAATTCAACCTTAGTTAATCTATTGACTGTCGAGTAAGTAGTAACAGGTTGGAAACTGCGTCAGATTAATGTTACGCTAATAGAAAAAGACAATGAGTAGAAAATAATTATGTTTAAATTAAAATAATTGGAATATAAATTGTTTCTCTAATAATGTGGAAAATAAATGATTCAAAAAACAAATGATTCTTTTCTGAAAAATATTTTATTTGGAGAAAATGTAACTAACTATTTACACTAGATACTAAATTAAATGACTAACTAACTCACTATACAAATAAATACAAAAAAAAATCACTTAGGCGTCGAAGTACTCATCCGCATCGCTGTCATCCGGAAACGTACCCAGAAGACTGGCAGCATTGCCACGTTAAATGGCAATGCTAATTCTTTGACCAAAGAACGACCCAGCCCTCAGGTCTCGTGAAGTGTCGACCAGCCGGCGAGAAATTTCCTTAAAAAGGAGACGCGCACTCGGGCCCCATGACCCAAGCATTTCGACCCCAAACGGCTCAAAGCAAAATAGATGTTAAAAAATAGAACTACTCAGTTCTTAATTCAAAATAAAATAAAAAAATTCGCGAGGTAGGTACGATGAAATCGTTTCATAGTTTAGATCTATCTCAAAGAAAAAAATAAAGAACAATAACATAACCTTACGCCTGTATTCCTGAAAGGGTTAGACAGAGGTGCAACCACATTACACACACATACAATATGGGTACACCCACATTTGCTATATAATATATATACACTGGGCCGCAAAGAAAGCGGTTTTAAAAAAAGAGGATACCTCTTAAAACATTTGACCAATCCTTTTACAATAACCAAATAAAAGTTTATTTCATTACCAAATAATATTTTAATAAGATTTAATTAAGACAATTTTTTTAATTTTAACAACTTTTAAACGATTTGTTTTACTTTTGCTTCTGTTTATAAATATGGCATTCTTGTGCAGAAATTCATTATTCTGATCCAATTCAATTAAAAACATGCCACTAACCCCTGAAGAGTGTACCAGAATTCAGACAATGCTTGAAGACGAGCGCAGTCAGCGTTATACAGCGAGAACTGTTGGTGTGTCGCTCATCAACCATTCAAAGAGTGCTCCAGCGATTTGAAGAGACTAATTCCAATATTCGCAGACCAGGAATAGGTTGAACAAGGTGCACGACGGCGCGGGAGGATCGATATAATGGTGTCAACAATGTTGAGAAATCGATTTTAAATGGCTGTTGAAGTCAAAAATCACCTACGTGTTGAAAGGAGCAATCCGAGCACGTGTACAGTAAGACGGCATCTTGCTGAAGCAAACTTGAAGCCATTTAGACCTGCAAATTGTCCAAAACTCGAAAGGCAGCATTGAGATTCAAGACTGAGTTATGCTAGAGAATACATTAATTGAACTCTGGATGACTGGTCAAAGGTAATGTTTTCGGACAAGTCGAGGGTCATGCTGTATAGGACGATGGGAGGCAAAGAGTCTACAGAAGACCAGGAGATCGCTATAACCTAGCTTGCATTGAACAGAAAGTGCCATATGGCGGAGGCTCCATTGCATACACGTGTGGGCTATAATTTCTCCCGAAAACCGCACCGTGCTAGTGGTAATAAAAAATGGCACTTTAACAGCAGAAAAAAAAATTTAAACTCAATGTAAACTGAATGAAATCATAAATGAGTATGTTGGCCCATTTTTAGTACGTACACATGGGTGAGAACGCCATCTTTATGAACGATAACGCTCGTCCCCATACAGCTAGGATAGTGTGTGTCTACCTTGAAGATGTCGCTATCACACGCATGAAGTGGCCAGCACGCAGCCCAGACTTGAACTCCATCGAGCCGAGCGATGCCTGGGACGAACTGGGACAACGTGTACGCCAGCGAAATTCCTCTCCAATCACGCTTCGTGAACTGGAAGAAGCACTGATAGAGGAATACGAGCATCATCAGCATCGGCTCAGAAAACTAGTGGAAAACATGCCAAACCGCATAACAGCTGTATTAACAGCACGTCGTGGCAAAATACTAAAATGTGTAAAAATTGTTTATTCGATACCGTAGCACATTTTTCGAAATCTAGTGTAATTTCATAATCTTACTACTCACTCTACCCCACTCTCTCTCTCTCTATCTTACTCTTTATTTGTATGACATTGATTTACGCACTATAAAATTGTCTATAATACAGTCTTTATTTCATGAAGCTAGCTCCAATAGTTTGGATGTTATTGAGGTTTTTGTTACCGACCCGCTTTCTTTGCGGCCCAGTGTATTTATGTTCCATGTAACAGGGGGCCAATGCCTTCAACCGGGCACAAATCCAGATTCCGGGTTTCTACTGAAAAATTCTAGATGGAAAAACTCAATAACACTGCTCGACCTAGGAATCGAACCCAGCAATAGCGCCTGCGCGTGCGCTTGCTACACCAACGACGCAGTCATTAGGTAAGTCACGATGAAATCCTTTCGTAGAAAATAAAGAAAGAACAATATTGCTTGTATAATGCCACCAGTTATAAAAGTCAAGTGTATCAAACGATGGTGTTTGCAAACGATGGCTTAGCCAGCTGCCACTTGGCAATCAGATTAATGAGGATTATGTTTAGCCATTTACAGCGCCTGTGATGTGGTTTTCGGGTATTGCTGATTATTCTTTAAGTAATTTATGTTACTTATAGGGTATTGGAAGCGTGTTTATTGTATACTAGCTGACAAGACATTTAGTTTTTTTTTTCTTTTCGTACAAACCTGATTCGGCGGCATCTATTACTAACATAAAAAAAAATAAGCCGTTGGTCCCGGCTGTCATTTGTGGATCTTTGACAGTCGTTACGGGTAGTCCCGAAAGTCAAGGGGTATCGTATTACCCAGTAACTGGATTGTGGAGGTCAGATAGGCAGACGCTCCATGTAAAATACTGGCATTCAGCTGCATCCGGTTACTGGAAGCCGACCCCGCATACTTGGGAAAAGGCTAGGCAGATGATGACTAACATTAAAAAAAAAAGACAAATTGGTCCAGCCGTTCTCAAGTGATGCGCTTACCAACGAACAGCATTTCAATTTTATTTAAATATAAGATATTTAGATAGATAGATGTAACTCAAAAAAAGAAACTTATTAAAGGTGTCCATTTAATAATGTATGTTTGGTGGCATATTCAAGAGTTTGTGTAATACAAACACACATGTCGGTTTTTTACACTATTGCTAATGTCCATCTGCCGAGCCGACCCCAACTATGTAGGGGTCGGCTTCCAGTCTAACCGGATGCAGCTTCTTACCAGTATTTATTTAACCATTTATACACAAGACAGCACCCATGAACCATCTGATGGGAAAGTAAGTACAATAAAATCGCTACGCTAAACAATAGCATCGACATCTCTAACCCTTTGCGACAATTCCGATCGAAACTTCTAACCAGCTCGGAGTCTCGAACCGTCTGTGCGACACGAGCCACCCATTAATAATTGTATTTACTTCTTTTCCCTTCTTTCCCAGCCTCCTTTTTGTTATATAAAAAAAATGTATATGCGATCGTATTTGTGAACATTGCTCATTTAAATTCTATTTTATTTTATAACTTATGTATAATAATATGTTATTAAACTAACCATATCTTGTACGTAGGTACCTATTATCAATTTCGTGCTAGTGCTGTGCACTTCTGTAAGGTGACGAATTCACAATTCCTAAAAGTGTGTGTGATATTTGTTTGTGTATGTCTTAGGGCTGATTTTCCAATAATCTAACAAATTTATTCGAGGAATAATTTTGAAATTTTGACAGTCATTATATACAAAAACTGTCAAACGTCAATTTCATTTCTCGAATAAAAGTTATCTGGCGATCGAAAAATCAGCCCCTAGTGAGTAAGGTCTGATTTTTCAATAATCTGGGGACCTAAAAAGGGCACTTTGGACTTGGATTTGGATCGGATTGATTGGTATTTTAACACAGACAAAAAAATAACTGAAAAATGCTTCACCAATGGGATTTGATACGATTAACTTAACGGTTAACTGTTCATTATGTTATCCTTTTATGATTCTACCAAAGTGGCTTTTTTAGGCCCCCTGCAGGGCTAGCATGGGCTGGGGATAAAACTTTTCTCCACCGGTTATTTCCACTGACAAGGGATAAAATTATTTTATCCACCTGCCAAAGCACGGCAACAGGGGGAAAGAGAATTATATCACTTTTTGACTTTAGACGTGGATACTCACCCCCCGTCTATAGCATAGCGACTAGTGGAAGAGAAAAATTACAGATATTTTGACATATCAAAGGGAGAAATTTGTCCTCGTCTTTAGATGGTGGGTTTAAGTATATCTCTTGGAGAAAATATAATTTATTGTACTATAAAAATGCCTCGTGCTTACTGCCACCGTGAATAGTTTATCCACCCATGTCGCCATGCTCGGAGGGTGGACAAAATTGACAGAGGGGAATAGTATTTTCTCCAATCCCCGTGGATAAAATGTCTCCGGCCATGCTAGCCCTGCTGATAACTTTATTCGAGGAATAATTTTGAAATTTTGACAGTTATTTCATACAAAAACTGTCAAACGTCAATTTAATTCCTTGAATATAAGTTTGTATGAGACTGTGTTGTATGGCATTATAATGGCAGATTAATTTATTTTTTTATAAACATCGTAATTACAAAAGAAAAGGCTAGGCAGATGATGATGATGATGAAAGATCATAATTAAAAAGAAAGAAATAAGAGTTTTACTTGGGGCAACTGCCTATCTGACCACCACAACCCGGTTACTGGGTAACACGATTCCCCTAAGAAAGGTAAGACTAGCTGTCAGACTTTTGGGCGTCAACCTAAATGTAACGAGAACGACTAACTCCCGCTGGTCCTGGCTGTCGTTTGTAGGCCTACAGCCGGGACCAACGTCTGAACGTGCTTTCTGAGGCACGGAGGGCTCATTATGTAATGGATGGTCACCCATCCGCGGACCAACCTCATCTAGCGTTGCTTAACCTTGAAGATCGAACCGTGCAAATGTTCTTATTTAGCCACGAGCACCAATGTAAATCATTAGTTTATTTATCAAAATAAACGATTCCATGTTTAACTTATCTGTTTCTAAAGGCTCTCGCTAACTATGTCAATATGTAGACCAGACAAGACAAGTAAATGGGAACAAAGCCGCGCAAGACGTTCGAAGCTTCATTACTTCGGCCGAAGGATCACAAAGCTAAGACAATCCTACTTAAATACCTACCTACCACCTACGCCTGGTATTAAGAATATTCTTATAAAAACCCACGGCGATCAACCATTGTGTCCTAATTAGAAAACCGTCGATATTGTGCGCGGTTGTCATGTTTAAAGGTTTCTGGTAACCAATTTGTGTAAACAAGGAATTGCTATTAATTTTCATACAATAAAGGCTTTAAGTAAAGGGCAAAATATCAGTAAATACAGGACAATTTATTTGTTAAGCGAATTGCTATAATTGATAGGCGTCCGTGGAGATCAGACCAGAATAAATCGATGAATGAGAGTGGCCAAGAATATCACAATTAGGGGTTAATTTATTA
The DNA here is from genome assembly GCA_916614155.1 of Mesoligia furuncula. Lineage (NCBI taxonomy): Eukaryota > Metazoa > Arthropoda > Insecta > Lepidoptera > Noctuidae > Mesoligia > Mesoligia furuncula. The sequence continues at coordinate 17,245,562 of OU744799.1, read as the reverse complement.
CGTAAGACAATGTGAGGGGGAGGGGGTCCAAACTAGTAATTTTTTCTTACGTGCGGGTGGGAGGGGTCTAAATGTTCTTACGTAAGCTGTCAAAACTTTTTATTTATTTTTCTTTGCAATTTTGGTAGATACTTATCTTACGTAAGATTGAAAGGGGCGGAGGGGGTTCATCCACGTCTTATTTTTTCATACGTAGGGAGAGAGGGGCCAAAAAGTGGTCAAATTGTCTTAAATAATATATGAACATTCCCAAGCAATACAATAGCTTAGCAACTATAGTCATGTAAACCGGTGTCTTCATAATCCGCGACACGTTGTGAACATTAACAATATGTTTGCCGCCAAATTAAATTACGTAATTGATCGCGATCTGTGTCTTGTTTTGTTTATGTTAGTAATACGTTGAATATTTTTGTTATGAGTATTTTTTTAGGTACCTACTTACGTAATGATAAATGCGCTGTCAAAAGATTCTAACATAAGATTTCAAATCTCTTCCCTACGTGGTCGGTAATGCACATTATTTTATGTTGGTAGGTAAATCCACTTATTTTTTCGTTATTTAGAAAAGGGAGTGCAAAAACAGCCAGCATGGCCCATCGTCTACAGAAGCAACAAAAAACATCCCCGTCTCGGGCTCGAAACTTTGCTAACGATATTTATTGAAATCGGATATTCGGTCGGTGTCGCGAGCTTTTGACCCGCCAAAAGTATTGTATTACGAAAAACTCACTGACCCGTATTGTTGTTTATTTCCCTTTCTTTAAGATTAAAAATAAGGGATAAGACAGCGTTTTTTACTTTAAAAATATTCTCGATTTCGCTTTTAGAATGAACAAGAATATACAGCTAGAAGGTCAGAAAAAGTAAAGTCGGCTATAAGGGAGGATTTCCGACAAATTTTCGTAAGCATGGCGCTGCAAAAATGTATGTGGGTGTTTAAAACTGCTCGTTTGTAATTTGAAAACTCACTCTTGCAAATGAAAATCTTCTGAGGCCGATGTGAAACTTTACAACTACTTTGGTAATTGCCCCAAAAGTTGGGAAATGAAAAGACCCCGCGGCTGCCGAGTTGAAATGAGAGATTCAATATAGAGCAAGAAGAGAAATGTATTCAAAACCTTCGCAGCTACTTACGTGAACTGCGTGTAGATAAAACCCTCGTGCACCGCAAAAAGTGGATACAATGAAAAACAACTCAAGTATTTAGTTCACTTCTTCCAAACCAGTCAATGTAATCAAGAATTTTGTTTTAATTTGGTTTGAAAATGTTTACAACTACGAGTACAGACCATGTCCCACGTCCCATCATATACATACATGTACAGTGAAAGATCCCGGGGGAAATTGATACAACCACCACGATTGGCAATCGGATCAGTTTACTAGGTCCTTCATTCGAGGCTTTCATCGTTGGAATCGCTAACTGACTTTATAGAACTTCTCGAAATTGTAAACGTTACTTCTTGATACCATAAGGCAGTTCCATTTTCTTTGTTTCCTTGTAAAAGAGTTGCAATTTCGAGCTCACGACTGAAACAGCAACAAAATATTACTTTCAAGGCGTCTATTTTTCATTGCAACTGCCATTCGATTTATTTACCTGTAGGTATTATTTATTACTTTCTGCAGTATTGTTCCAAATATTATGCTTCGCGAAACTGATTTTTATTTTCGGTTTAACGTGGATTGCTTGGGGTGGAAACAATGGCTATCGCAAATAATCTACGAGAACCTTGATTCTTTGCGATAGCCATTGTTGGATAATACACGTCACAATCAAGTGATCAGGATCAGTACACTAGCAAGTGGATGATGCAAGCAGTGTATAGCATAATCAGCCAGTTCCCACTGCTGGGACGCAGGCCTCCCCTGGGTGAGACAGACTGAGCCGTAATCCACCACGGGGATGCAGTGCGGGTTGGAAGATGTCACATGTTTTCGAAGCTTTGGTTCTAGGACAGGCCGGTTTCCTCACGATGTTTTCCTTCATCGTTTTGAGAGCAGTGGTGATGAAATCATTTACACAAAGGGAAGCGCCTGTCGGCGTTCAAACCCACGACCTACAACTGCCATCAGTGCTCTCCATAAGTAGCAGTGCTATATAAGTATTACATAATTACAGCATATATTTATGCGAACGATGTTGGTTAAAATAATTTTTACTCAAATATGACACTTATTGTCCCAAATTAACCACAGTTGTCATTCACACATTAAATATCGCATGCATATTCATTTCATGTGGCGAATTCATATTATGCCACTATTATGTACTTAAATATGTACCAACGGGCCTTTAATGCTCCAGTAGTTATGTTTTCCGAACAGCTTTGTGAGATATCTACGTAAGAAAACTTTAACCTAAAACCGAGCTACCAAAGTCTTTGGAAACTTTTTAACTGGGAACTCTATTCTAGCAGAAGATTAAAATTAATCCCGGTGAGGCGCTAAGACCAACTGCAATACGCCAAGACAAAGCGTTACGGCACAGATTCTCGAGATACCGCAGTTTCTAGCAATTTAAATGCACATATAATTTTGCTAGCGAATAATTTAATTGTGTAACTGTGCCGGGAAATTGTTGTTGATACAATATGGTAAGCGATATCATCAACGGTATCATCATATACCCTAGTATGTAGATAAGCCTAACATGTCAACTATGAAAATCCGTTTCATAAATTAAAACTTCTATTTTCGTTGTATTTACCTTGGCACCTACTAATCAAGTTGTTGTAAGTAAGTAAGTATCAAGTACTAGTATGGGAAATTCAGATTCAATAAAATCTCCTAAGGAGGTCATTGGTAAGACTGGTTGTCAGACATTCGGGCTTCTGACTGCCCGTAACGACTGTCAAAGATCCACAAATGACCGTCGGGACCAACGGCTTAACGTGCTTTCCGAGGCATGGAGGGGTCACCGTATGTAAAGATGGTCACCCATCCCCAAACCAACCGCGGCTAGCGTAGCTTAACCTGATCGATCGACCTGTGCGGCTGTTATTATTTAATCCATATTGACTTTTCCTATCATAATAAATATCAACTACAACAAACTACAGCACACATGTTTCCCTAATATACTTATAGATTAGATTGGTTACGCTCATAAGGGAGTTCTCACCGATGCAGCCAGCTTTTTGTGACAGCTTTTAATAAGCTTTGGGCTTTTGCGTCCCGCGGCAACCTCGAACATATACAGGGGTACATAACTTATTTGATCTCCCATAAATTAACTTAAGAGGTTCCCTAATTATGTCGTGTGTCGAACTTTTGGGGTTTTACATTATTTATACGTACACTCCGCAGTACGGAAACTCATTTAGAATAACATTTGACGTAAGTAATGCGCTTACTACGAGTATTACGTAACTGTCTACTTCACTCCGTAATTCCTTCCGAGAGTTTCAGACTCGTAATTATTGGAATCTGCTAAATGTTTTCTTTAGAAAGTACTTATTATAATTGTTTGTCGAGCAAACCTGTTTCATTTATCACTGAAAATTTTATTTCACGGCGAATAACTTGTTAACAATTTTTCAACGACAATAAACTACTATGTTCTAGCGTAAAGTAAAACCGATATCATGTTCGCCTTTATTAAGCGGCGTAATATTGACTTTCACTAAATTAAAAAAGTTCACAATAAATTCTCAACTAAAACAAATTAAAATACGTCGCGAAGCTTAAAACGGCGGCGTGCGCTGGTAAAGTTTAGTAGAACATAACTGAACTGAAGCGCACTCGGAACTGTACGCAGCGCAAACATTTTTTTGTGCATACGGAAAACAACAAATGGGGTGGTATATTCGTCACTGTAACTTTGGACAAAGTTGGGATGAAACAACTCGAGCAATTAAAATTTGTAGGGGACGTAGAAGTAAAATTATGCATGGAGTGAGAGCAGTAGCCTTGGTTTCTGCCCTCGACTATTAATATTAATGAACTGTGACACGCCGTTCAACCGAGCCTGTGACGAGCTGCCGTGTTTCTTTTGATTGTAAATTCAGTTTTGTTGATGTACTTGTTGCATACTGAAGTTGTAGCTTTGTACTTCAGAACGTCGGCTTCCATGTAGCTTTGAGACGTAAATTGGAGCCGACGTTGGATCTCGCTGCTGATAATTATGTTTCACAGGGTCGTGCTGCAGAAGTTATTCCGTTTTTATCTTACCAAAAACCACTTCCTTGTCACCAAAACAGCGCCACAGTATTATTATTATAATAAAAAAAACCTGTCAAGTGCGAGTCGGATTCGCGCACCGAGGGCTCCATACGGTATGTAAAGTGTTTTAATTTTTTTTTTTTTTTGTATTGTAACTACAAATTTACTGTTTCCTGATTTTTTCCTTTATTTGTGCTACACATTGCGCTATGACATTGCTTATTGCCAAATTTCATGATTATAGGTCAACGGGAAGTACCTACCCTACAGGTTTTGATTTCGGAACATAAGCACCCGTATCTTTTGATTGCATTGACTTAGAAGTTTGATTTTTTCACTGCTTCAAGGGATTGCAGCCCTGAGTATTTGATTTTACTTTAACTTGATAACTCCACGCGTTTCTGCGAAAAAGGGTGACTGACGGACAGTCAGACGGACCGGAAGGGTTCCGTTTTTCCTTTTAAGGTACGGAACCCTAAAAACTGGTAGATGCAGCCAGCGTGGGCCAATGTGTACTGGAGCGGAAAGCGTTGTTAATAACCAAAAAACGTTGTTAAAAGTTTCAGAGTTAGACGTAAAAAAGTTTTAATTAGGTATAAGTTTCGTAATTAAAATTTTTAGACAGGCAAGACCGATACGCACTAGGTACTTTGTGTTTGTGTGGGTAAGTAGATATGGTTTGTACTCAAACTCAAAGCATTTATTTCAATTAAACCATTTACAAGCACTTTTGAACTGTCAAGAAGTCGGTCAGTCAGAAAATATGAAGTGCCCATTCCAAAGCGTGGAGAAGAACGGGCAAGAAACTCCATGGACACTATTTTAGATTACATTTTTACAAAAATATTAGTTCCATCATTAATGTTGAATTTATAATTATATGTGAGAACGATGTAAAAAGACGTACGCGTTAAAAACGTCCAAATTACAGCAAATAGTAAGAAAATAACAATCCAAAAATAAAATACTTAAAAATAAGCCAAGGCAGCTAAGTGATGACCAGCCCCAACTGACGGCGCCCGTTCACGAACATGACGCATAGATCAGCACCATTCAGCTCAACCATTTTGAGGAATACGAACCAAAGACTTTATTGAAATAAACGATTTGTATACCTTGCAGGTACGTACCAAGGTACCAATCGTTTGCATCGTTCTTTGGCATTCGCTTGCAATCTGGCGATCCATGGCGTCTCAATTTTACCCATGAATATAAACCACTTTCACTATGGGACCAACTCTGAAATCACGAAAAAGAAATCTGCTGATTCATACAAAACTTCAATACCTACTTGACCAAAATGTATGAAACAGCTGATTTTTTTTCGTGATTTCAGAGTTGGTCCCGTAGTGAAAGTTGTTTATATTCATGGGTAGAACACCATGTAAAAATTTGGATGGTCTACGAGCGGTGCCTTTGTGTCGCGCGCGATTATTTCGCGTGACGCGCCTGTTTGTAGGAGCCCTTAGATCCACCGCCTCAAGTAGTGGCTAGGGATACCTATGTCGTGATACCCACACATGTACACGTCATCATTATCATATCAGCTGAAAGACGTCCGCCACCGGACAGTGTTCCTATTAATTACCATAAAGAACGGTTCCGACCTGTCTACTCTATTAAATTCATTGCTTGTACGTTAGGTAGCTGTTCTTAAAGCAAAATATATTATAGGCAAATTTATTAAGTTCGATAACAATATAAAAATAATTGTGTATCTTTTGTGATAGTTGACCTCAAATAGACTGCCTGGATATCAAGATTGAAGGACGACTCTGGCTTAGGAAGGCTAGAGACAGAGAAGAGTGGCGTGCATTGCAGGATACCTACACTCAGCATTGGGTGGCGAAAGGCTGAAGAAGAAGAAGACTGCCTGTAAGCCTTAAGAGCGTTTAGTTACTTAAGAACATTTTCGAAAAATAGTGTTACAGTCAAATTAGACCGATTTTTAATTTTCCACAGAAACAGAATTCCAGTTATCTTTTTTTAAATAAGACATTTCGAAAATGTTCTTAAGTAACTTTTTAGACCTTTTTATCCTGCTTATGCGTATGAAATTTTATTAAATTCGGTTCATTCATTTTGAAAAACAAGGGCTTGAAAGTTTGTATGAAATGCCGTACGGCGTAAACGCTCTTAAGGTTTGGTTCTATCCGTCATTCTAAACAACTTTCACAAATAAAAAAATATTTCTTGAAAAAAATTCCTGCTCCATAATATTTTATATTCATTTACCTCGACAAAATCATCTGATTTTTGTTTCGCGACTTCGAAGTTGTTCATAATGATGAGTTTATGTACCCTTTTCTGGGTATACGGTTATTTGAATTTTACTTTGTTTACTCGTCGGCCTGCCGACCCGGGAAAACCGGCTGTCTTATTGCCACTGAAACAAAGCAAAACCTTAAAATATAATATCTACCTATATAGGTATATAGGTAGATATTATATTTTAAGGTTTAAAACCTCTCATTGTGTTAGGTATTATATTTGTTTAGGTAGGTAGGTAGGTACCTACCTAAACAAATATAATACCTAACACAATGAGAGGTTTTTCTTTTGAGTATTAAAAAAAAGACATAGTTTCCAAGAACCATGAAAATGGCGTTGAACTGACTACGTTACTAGGTGCCAAAGCCAAAACGCTTGGAAAAAAAGCATTGCGTCACGTCACATAAGCTCGTTGACTGACACTTTAGTTTGCGTTCGTTTTACGATCTCAAAATTACATCCAAGTGAAATAATCAAAAAATTATGTGACGTTCCGTTCCTAGCAGTAACTTACCAAGTTCAGCGCCATCTATCCAGCGACTAGGGAAGAGTTAAAAAAAAAAGAAAAAGAAAATCCCTCATTGATTATACGTGCTTTTAACAAGTTATTTTTAGCTGACATAACAACAACGGTTAAAGGGCAAGGGCGGGTTAATAATAGCGAAGTTTGTTTATAAGGAATTTATATGTGCGTAATAAGTCTATAATTTTCCTGGTCCTCGCTGCTGGTCACTGGTATCCTTTCTGTGAGAGGGAGTGGGCCGTAACCCATTACCCACCACGCGGGCCCAGTGCGGGTTGTTAAATGTCACACGTCTCCGAATTTATGGTTCTAGGTCATGCCGGTTTCCTTACGATGTTTTCCTTCACCATTTTGAGAGCACTGGTGATGAAATAATTTACACAAAGTAAAGAACAAGTCTGAGTTCGAACCAACGACTTACAACTCGTAAGTCACCGCCGCCACCACCGCTCCAGCAATTTATTTACAATCGGCTTATAGAGGGTGGGCCATCTAGTGTTTTAAATTTAAATCGGCTATAAAAAAAAACTACTGATTATTTTTTCAAATTTCTGGTTTATTGGAAAGGTTGAACTATGTCATTTATGAATATAACACAATATCATTAATATGACTACCATGACTGGTTCGGCAGTTCCCCATCCAATCAACCCAATTTTTCAGTGCATTTTCGATTGTTTCGACTTGAATCTCTTCAATGGCAACTTCGATTTTATGTTTCAACGCTTCAATTGTCTCTGGATGGTTTGCGTAACATTTATCCTTAATGGTTCCCCACAGAAAATAATCCAAAGGGCTCAAATCACAGCTCCGAGGCGGCCAATTCACATCAGCATTTCGGCTGATTATTAGATTTTCAAAAACAGTGCGCAAAAGATCGATGGTTACGTTGGCTGTGTGACATGTGGCCCCGTCTTGTTAAAACCAAATGTCGTCCATGTCATTCTCTTCATCAATTTTCAATTTTTGAAAACAAAAACTCGTTGAGCAGCAAGCAAAGCAAAATTAGTTTGATCGGATGGGATACTGCCGAGCCAGTCATGGTAGTCATATGAATGATATTGTGTTACATTCATAAATGACAAAGTTCAACCTTTCCAATAAAACCAGAAATTTAAAAAAATAATCAGTATTTCATTTTAAAACACTAGATGACCCACCCTATATGATTAGTATTGTAGGACTAATATACTTAGATAAATACTACCTTCTCGCCATTTTTCCTTTTTGACTTCCATGCGATAGAATGAAAGTGTTCAGGTATTGTAGCTGTAGTTGTAGCATGGCAATAGCGTTCATTGATTCGCCTCAATTTTCGTTCTTATTCTAATTTATTAGGGATCGGCACAGCATATCTGAAGGCCAATTCCCGTAGGTAATTTAAAACATTCAAAATCTAGTCGCAGTCTCATCTCGGCACCAAACAAATGTCAAAAATGTAGGGAAATTGACAGATTGAGACGGAAATCAGACTGTGAACGCTCTTAAAATTATGAGAATTGCCCCTTTGTTATGTTGTAGTCGCATCTCAGTAGTCACCCTTTTTTTACCCGACTGCGCCAGAAGGAGGGTTATGTTTTTCGAGTGTATGTATGTATGTAGGTATGTACGTATGTATGTATATTTCTTTAGCACGCTCTGTAGCCTAAACGGCTTGATCGATTTCAGCTTGAGAGGAGCCGTTAGATTCGTCTTAATTGTGAGGATGACACTGGGGGTATATCACAAATGAAAAAAAAATAGAATGGCCAATTTTTGGCGCCATATTATGTCTTCTCATATTTTTTTTTTCTTAAAACCTATTTAGCCATATCATCTTCCATACTGTTCATCCATCGTTTATTTAGTCTTCCCCTACACATATAGCCATCCACATTCACACTCAAAACTTTTCTCACGACATTTTCCTCAATCCTCCGCATCATATCATGACAACCGATTTCAACAGAACTTTTCAGGCACCTTTTTCAGAGTTTCTTGTATCATCACTTCTTATTATATCCATTCGCGTAATACCTCGCATTCTTCGTATCATCCTTCTTTTATGGCCCAACATTCTGATCCATCAGATATACTAAATGCTATTATATACAGGGTCAAATTAAATTACAGACGAAATGGGTATCGATACCTATTTAAATATGATAAAATTAAAATAACAAATGATTTAATGTTTTTGGGGTCGACGAAATGAAATGAATGAAATGAAATGAATGAAATGAAATGAATGAAATGATGAAATGAAATGATGATTTATTTGCAAGAATGTAGGTACAAAAATATGGTGTTAAGTAAAAGAAGGATCCAGCACATTCTACCGTCAGGCATGCAAAATAGTTTTTTTTTTAGTAGAATGAAACAATCTTGAAAAAAAAACACAAATATTTAACTAACATCAAATTATTAAATAATCCATAAAAGATATAAATCATTCAATTTGTAAGTTCAATTATTGGTAAACAATGTCAATAATATAATCAGTAATTAGTCAATATTACAATGTTAAAAAGAAGACGACCGCTGGTAGTAGGTACTGTTACTGGAAATACCTATGAGTTGAGAAAATATGTTATAAAGTAATCATGTCTGTGAAGTTAACACAAAAAATACAAAATGTATTATACTTAACGCATATTTCAAGTGACTTCACTAACTGCGGTAGACGCCCACAAATAAAAAAAAACAACAATTTATTATTTGGACGGGTGACCATCTTTACATACCGTGACCCCTCCTTGCCTCGGAAAGCACGTTAAGCCGTTGGTCCCGGCTGTCATTCGTGGACCTTTGACAGTCGTTACGGGTAGTCAGAATCCCGAAAGTCTGACAACCAGTCTTATCAAGGGGTATCGTATTACCCAGTAATTGGGTTGTGGAAGTCAGATAAGCAGTCGCTCTGTAAAAAACCGGCCAAGAGCGAGTCGGATTCGCGCACCGAGGGTTCCGTACCATCATGTTTTTAATTTTTTTTATCGGCGAGGCCTATATTCGTCAGAGAATTTTAACACTGTGCACTGCGGTGTAGAATATTGCAGTTTTATGTCAGCGCCATCTCTTGACCGATAGTGGAACTAATGTAACTTTTGTTGATGATTTCTGAAAAAGTGTGCTATTAAGAGACTTCGTTTTATTTTTCCTGAAATCTTTACATAAACTTCTATCACATAGAATTATTTTAGATTTTTCTCTTTGCAAACTTCGGATATAAGGGGGGGTACTATATTTTTTTAAATTTTTCAACCAAAGTCGAAAAATAAGCGGCCTAAAAAAAAGAAAAAATGTTTGAGAATGTGCAAACTGCGCTCTTTCATATGATACCCGACATGCCCTGCCACTTCGAATTTTTCAGACCCCCTTCTAGTCCCTGTTGCAAAAAATATAAATATATTTTTATTTCTTTCTTATTTGCAAAATAGTTGGGCAAACGTTATCTAAAACTGTTCCATTTCAAGTTGATAGCATTAGTAGTTCTTATGATATCCAGCTGTGACAGACAGACAAACAGACAGACAGACAGACCGACAGATAGACAGACAGTCAGACAGACAGACTGAGTCTCACCATAAGGGTTCCGTTTTACCATTTTGGTACGGAACTCTAATACTGGTATTCAGCTGCATCCGGTTAGAGTGGAAGCCGACCCCAACATAGTTGGGAAAAGGCTAGGCAGATGATGATATCGATACCATCACTTCTGTGGAGTTTCACTAGCTAATCTAATTTGACCCGATATACTAGTTGATTTGATGGCAAACATCACCATTTTCTTGATAGAAATAATATAGAAGCAATACTTTTGTAACTTTTTGCCGATAACGATATTACGTTCTATACAAAAGGGACAGACTAATTCCATTTCCGCGGTACAATAATATTGTAGATTTCAAACTGCCACAGATAATCATCTAATAGGGATATCAAATAACACTTGAATTAACCAAGAGTGGGTAGTACCTTAAGCTCTTGGGAACACTAAGAATTATACAGTTATGTTTTTCGATTATCTCATGAAATTATTTATTTAAATCAAGTTGAGTTCTTGAAATCATAGGTCATATATTTATTGTTGGAAAGTGTATTTAGTATAATTACCTAAGACAAATCAGATCGTAGAAGGTGGTGGAATATGTAGTTTCTGCATGTACCTATGTAAAACAAATCACAGTATTATGAAAATAGCTAACATTGAGTTTCTACTTATGGTTTCTATTCCTGTAATAAAGTGAACATGATATACCTACTTAATTAAAACGACTACTGGTTCGAGTAAGATAAAAATATGAAGAAACGTTAAGAAAACATCTATGAGCCATAATAATTTTCTGTCTGTCTGCAATAAGAGTTCAGTATTTTTCTTTTGAAAAATTGCGAGATTTTCATTCTCATTAAAATATTCTCCTGACAAGTTGGAATTCTTAATTAAAAGCAACACCGCAATTATATAAGACCAAAAAATAAATATGGCTCGGCTTGGATCATTTAGCAGTACCTAATAGGTTCCAACTTTAGAAAAAAATATTCTAGACCGTTCAGGCGTCTCGGTGATAAGGTATTTAGTACTGAGGTAGGTATCTACTCATTATAGAAGCCTTACTTTTGATGTTCAACTAGGTATTATAGCTACCTCAATTGCGTTTTATAAAAGTTTTAGGTATGAAATTATGAAGAAAGCGCTTGAAAAGTCTGGCTTTTGACCAAAACTGAATCTCATTTAGCTATATAGAATTTCAGGTTAAACGACGGTCGTATGCAAACCCACGAGAGTTCATGCTTACTTGTCTTTATACTTATGTAAATAAAAATCAATTGCCGCAAGTATGAAAGATCATCAGTTGATAAGAGCGGATCGATCTGCTCTTATCAACTTTTAGTGTTTTTTTGTTGCGTTTGTAATAAAATCACACATACCTAATCACACAGGGCAAAGTTTGTATGAAAGGATTTTTTTGAAAAATCTACCTGTAAAGTTGGAAATTCACCCGGGCGACGCTGGGCACGATTAGCTAGTGACTAATAAAATACACACTGTGTGTAAGCAAAAAGCAGTAGTTTAATTTCACTTTTGTATACTTTTCTTGGATCTATATTAATATATTATTTATTAAATTGATTAAGTGAAAAAATAATTACATGCTTATTTGCTATTAAAATTTTTTTTCGATTAATTTTATTTGGCACTAGCTTCTGCCCGCGACTTCGTCCGCGTGAAATTCGTAGATTCCTCTTATAATTTCGAAAATGTATGTTTATGATTTTTATCATTTATTTAGATATAAATAAGTATTCGGGCCAATTTTTTAGTATATAGCTCAAAGAACTGTATCCCAGCTTTTTACCCCCCCCCCCCCCCCCAGCACGCGTAGCATGAACACTTCTATCTCTGCGAAGAGTAGACACATTCATTTCTATACAAAGTGACATTTCTTTTCTTCATTTTTGACATACCGCCTAGAAATTTTTCTACAATCTGTCATTTTGTCTTTCTTTTCCAACGATCTTTGTCTAAGTCCTTTTCTAAGTAGACTATTTCAGAAGAAAGTTTTCTATCCCAAATGTCAAAATCACACTGACAACTGTCAGTCGTCTAGGGTAGTGTATGGGGGGTTCAAGGGGTAGTTTAGAAAAAAAAAGCCAAACTTCATAATTTATTTAGATAAGTATTCGTGCCAAGTTTCATGGTTATTAACTCAAGGAATAAGATTTTTCATACAAACAAAATCCCCTCTTTTCACCCCTTAAGGTTAAATTTCCAAAAACCCCTTCTTAGTGGATATCTACTCTTCACAAAGAACACACCCTCCAAAATTAATTTCTCTACCCAGCGGTATCGACCAGCATTTTAGGCTGTGCGTTGATAATTATATCAGTCAGTCAGGACAAAATTTCATCTCCCTTTTCACCCCCTTAATGGATGAAATTCTAACAACACCGTTGTGTTAGCTTCCCATCATAAGCCTAGATAATAAATTTAGTGATTTTTACGTCGAAAATTAATGACATTCTATACACGACTTCATCCCCATTTTTAACCTTTCGGGGGTGGAATTATCAAAAACGCTGAGACACGTATAAATTAATTTTCAATGAAATACAAAATTAGAAGATCCTAACTTCAAAACTGTGGGACTTTCATATAAACTTCCATCCCCTATTTTAACCCTTTAGGGGTTGAATTCCCAAAAATCCTTTCTTTGTGGATACTTACTCTTCACAAAGAACACACCTTCTAAGTTTCAAGTCTCTAGGTCCAGCGGTTTGGGCTGTGCGTTGATATATCAGTCAGTCAGTCAGTCAGGACTTTGAATTTTATATATCGACGCCTTAGAGTGAAAACCTCGTAAGTGTAAAAGAAGTAACTGCTGCTAGAAGTAGCTGTAAAATTTATGTACGGCGTTTTTTTTTTTTACCGACTTCGAAAAATGAGGTTCTGTATTCTTATTAATTAATATGGAAATTTAACCCGCTTTTATATCCAGAACTGTTCGATACTAAAAGATTCTCCGAAATGGATAAAATGCTATTTACATTCCCGAGGTTTTCACTCTAAGGCGACGATATATAGATTGTTGTTTTTAGATTGTATTTTTTTTATTAAGTCCGACCGCACATTATCAGTGTAGCCAAAATACACAAGTATTTTGGCTAAGTCGTTGCCTAATTTCGTCGTCTCTTACGTAATAAGCGACACATGTCTGGTGGGCAGTCTGGCAAACTTACCTGGACATTGATGACGTCATAATGCACAAATATAGCTTTCCTAGGTTTACCTACTAAAGATGTAGTTGCAGTTCAGAATGTACCCAGTTAAGATAATTTACATTTATAATGATTAAAAGGACATTTAAGATAACTTGAAGGTATATCTTACTTTTCAGTGCATAAATAATAAAAAATGCAGCCTCACAGCTTTCCCCAAGGATACGTTGTTATCTAAAACATCCGTAATAATATAAAAGAAAATATATCTCAATATCGAATCGAAATACAAAGTGTCAAAGCAAAATACAAAAGGAAACTGAAGATGAAGCGAATGGTAATAGCGCTGGGGTGAGCGTGAAGCATGGAAAATAATGTCTTGGAGGGAAATTACTGCGAAGCTTAGGGGATGCTCTATCTCCACACAGGAAAGGCGTGAGTGTGAGGGCTAAGTGTCTTTTTTCCAAGTTATTTGACACGCCATTCTTCCAGTCATGTGCTCCAAATGAAAGTCGCAAAAAATTGCCAAGTGCAAACTCGGCTGTCGGCAAGAAATGTAATCACTTTCTACATTATCTGGTCCCAAAAAAGTTTATACGCTGTTTGTATTTTTGTATGCCCTATAAATGTACTGTGACTGCAATATATCACTTTTTATCGGGCGAGGCAAATGGAGCTAGAGCGAATTCAATATACGGATGGTTGCGTTTTAACTTAGATACTACGTTTTAGTATTAAATAGTAGGATTCCAATATATTGTCTTAGCAGTGACAAGTTTCTAGGTTGCCGTCTCCGAGCAACGGAGTGGGTAACTGATCACCATTAATTGACTTTTGCTACTTCCAAGCAGGATAAGTAACGACTTCTATTTATTTTCACTTCAATTCTAGTCTCAGTTAAATAGTTGCTTAATTATAGAAACTGAAATGTAGCATGTGAACTTAAGGCGAATCACACACTACAACGCGCCACATGACGTGGCGTAGACAACGCGCCCCGTGACGTGGCGTAGATAACGCGCCCCGTGCGTGATTTTTAACATACAAATTCGATAAAAACGCGCTTCCGCCGGGAATATAGCTCCGTTTCCCGCGCTCCGTCGCGTGTCGCGTTATAGTGTGTGATCCGCCTTAATAAGAGTACTGTATGTCAAATCTTTGTGGATTATAGACAGGTATGTTAGTGAAACCACAACAAAAAATGTCCGTGCCTAATAAAAAACAACTAAGTATCATAACACTATACTAACCTTAAACTCCTTCCATTTCCAGGATCTGATCGGGCTTGCTGAGGCAGCTCATTCCCGAGTGGATGACGTGAGGTATGACTTAAAATAATGATTATTTCTTTAAATTATTTCGAACTGTTTAAATATACCTATTATAGTTTTTTTTTATTATATACTGCTTTTTTTGGCAAGCTTTCATTATATTCCTAGTACGGTAGTATTGTTAGTTTTATTATTGTTGCTCTATTCTACTGGTGTATCTGGTAAAATGTGAGTGTACAAAATGGAAGCCGTCTAGCCATCTAAAAATACGAATAAGTTAAGTTTCAATTTAATTAGTACACAAAATATTTATCGTTTCGATATCACAACCAGATTACCACAGGCAATTACTAATGAACGGGTTTTAATCGGATTAGAGAAATGAAACATTACATAAAATATTGAAGCTTTTATTTACAAAATTACCAACATATAATATCACTTTGGGAATTTGCAGGTTTACTTGCATAACGCCATAAATATACATAACTATTTATTACTATTTAATAAAAACAATAGTGATTACAATTCCTCAATTGTTACTTACAGTATGCCCACTATTATAGTAGGTGTAGAATGTTACGACAAAATGTTCATGTATCGATAATTGGAAGTACAATAATTGTAATACCTAATTACTATTATTATGAAAATAATATTTATGATACCTATAAAAAGTGTGTTCCAGTACATTCGTGATCGAGTTGTTGCGCCCACCGTTTATATTACAACAGATTTCATAAATATTCGTAATCGTCGAAGAACGTGGTATACAGCCTTTTTTATTACTAAGGTACACGGTAGCTTTTTATATTTTCTATGAAAAATAATTATAAGAAATATAAAAATTGAAAAATACCATAATGTAAAACTTTCTAACTACTAGCAAATGTTTCTGCTTTTATTATGGTCATAATTGACTCAGAGTTCTAAGATTTGATAAGCTTTCATGAAAGCATTTTATTTTAAAGTTAGTAAACACGACGATAAATAAAATTCAAGATTATCTTTGCCTCGACACTGAAAGAGGTTTCTTACAAAATATTCGACAAGGAAATCTTATAAAGAAATACTTTATACATAAGTCGTAAATGAACAAGGTCATTAGGAAATCGTTTTGAAGGTAAATCCTTAGAATACTTTAAAAAACAGAAGTAAGTTTTATATACTTATTTGAAACAGTTTTGGTGGGCGCATAGAGTAGGAAGAAAAATATCCATATTATTGTAATGCTATAAATTCTTAAGAAGCGTACACAATCCTGCATCAATTTATTCACAATTATTTATGCGCTGCAATTTTTTTTTTTCATTTTAATAATATTATGATTATAAGGAATAATTACAAAAATTATAATTTAATTGTCTAACGCACATTTTTAACGTGATTGTATTTATAAAGACGAGGCTGGGAAAGGTGTTTACTGAGAGTTTTATACATACATATTAAATAATCAGTTTAAAAAATCTAAATTTATCACTTTTTAATGATTAGGCCTGGTTTATACACACAATCACGCAACTCTTAAAAGATTTTTAGATCCCAATCAAATGAAAATATTTTAAAGGATTATCCCAAAGTAGTACCTACCGATGTTTTTGCGTGAGCTTCTACAATATTTCTAATATATACAAATTACTTTACATGTTTCCAAAAGTATTAGTTGATGTAGTTTTTTCTAAACAATGAATAATTTTAATATCTTTTATTTCTGTTATTGTTAGCCTGTATCACCCTACTGCTGAACAAAGGCCTCCCACATTACATTCAGTTATTTGCCTTATTACGTCCTTTAAAATATTTCATTAAATTTGAACCAATATAATAATAAAAGTTCTGCTTAAAGAAACTGAAATCATTTTATTTGGCATTTATCTATGACTACAAAGCGTAATTTACATTTATTGTCACAGGTGTGAGAAGTAAAACGACAAAAAATAATAATTAGAAACGTAGAAATCATTTTTATCGTTATACGGTATTATGCGCCTTAAGTATTTTTATTTACAACAATTTTTATTTACCATTTTTATACGTAATAACAATTATGTCTGGTTGTATATCTATACATACACGACATAGATATGTTTCAGACTTCGTAAAATAAATAATCGATCACATATCTATCATTTAGTTACAATAAATTGCGGAAAACATCAACACATACAGAATGATCAAAGTAACCTAAGTCTTTGTTTTTTGCAAGTGCAAATATTCTTGAAATTTTTTCTTTGGTTCAGGAAATTTTATAATCACATGTCATATTTCATATTTCTTTTTTTTTAATAAATTTACAAACCATTAAATATATTCAGGTTGATTTGTATATTTTACCAGAAAACTATGAACAAGTCCTGAAAATATATAATTTTATTATTCCGCAGCGACTTTCCCCCGGTTGTATTTTACGACATTTCGTCAGCGGTGTACTGATTTACAACATATCACCTAGTATTGCAATTCCTATCACGTTCTAAATGCAAGCCGTCAGTAACTTATGAATGTTACATGACAATTCAACCGAGAATTCGCGACGCGAATAATCTTTAGCAGCGCGGCTGCAAGTAATGTGGCTCATATACGTCTGAGCGGCAGCAAGAGGTTTTATTACCATTTTCAGAAACGCGTTCCTATCATATAGCCAACTGGTACTAATTGTATACCATTCGAATCGTAACTCGAAAATACCATAACCCACGATTACCATAAATCTGAAAATGGTGCCTAATAATTTGCTTAAACGAAAAATTTTCTTTTGTTAAATACCTAATAATTTTTCTATCTACAAAATTTTAATGTGACAATTCCATTCTCGTTACCGGTTATAAATCAGTACACGCTTTAAAGAGAACGCTACTTTACATGTCCATATATAATTGTTAAGACTATGGCCAGAAACCTATAATTTATATGTTATACATAATAGAAGGGATTAAGGAGCAGGCAGGCCGTCCGAAGGCGATCGGTCCCCGTCGATGAATTGAAGCCGCAACACAATTAGAAGGTAATACCATCGGCTTCCGGTATAACGTATTGGCTTTCGCTCCAGCATGAACAATCAGTATCTCACAGTAGGCTTAGTCCTGCAAGACGAACCCTGTTTAGAACCTAGCAATCGTCCACCAAAAAATAACTTTATATTACATGATACATAGTTTATGCACTAGCCTTTCACTTCGATAACAACGCAACCATTGTTTTAGGTCCGGCAATCCACAAGGTACAGATAGTTAAAATATAATGGAAGACGAAAAAAATAACAATAGAGTACCATAATTTTCCATTGAAATAATGGGAATTAACACTTTTCATAGATTTATATTTGCACACGTATAAAATTGTTTATTTTAAAAGTCTATTTACAATAATTTCTAACTACTCCTATAACGTTGTCTTAAGACCCTTCAGTGTATTCGTTTGAAACCACAAGTATGCGCGATTTAGAGTTTTGCATTAATTAGAATGATAAAAAGAGGTAAATGAGTTTTCTTTAGGAAATTACCATACAGGCAGACAAAACACATTATATCTTGTCAAAATAAAACTATTTTGTTTCAATTATATATAATTAACGCGGCGACGCTTTTACCAATAATAAGACCATAAACAAAATACATGTAAAGTTTACCACTTTAGAGTTCACCATTGTGCTTGAAAACCTATAATTACGGATATAATTGAATATTTAAAGGTACTTATGTTCCTTTTAAGATAATGATATACGGTTTAAATATTAATACTTAATGATTATCATGTCTGGAGGAGAACTTCATCAGTACGTCGATGAAGTGTGAAAATTCGATTTTATCAATTTACACTGCCTTATGGCTAGAATCTGTTCTTACCTGCTATGATGATTCTTTGTTGACAGGTAGGCAGTCACACTACCAAGATTTGGTCTTCATAACTTTACAAGCACAGGCAATAAGCCTAGGAGGTACGAATAAATAAACACTTAGTGGCTTATATACAAACGCATAAAATAAATAATGTACTCAGTATCTAACAATACTTTTGGCAATTGACATCCTATTTCATCTATTTGATGTGTCGATTTACACGAGGCCTATGTTTCAATAGATTATTTTCTGCGTTGTTTGCTCATTAGTGCTCTGACTCTTTTAAGGTTGGTGATGGTAATGTCGTCGTTGGGCTGCAGTTGGAGCGCCCTCCGGTACGACGTGGCTGCTGCGGCGTACTTGCCATTGAGGTGTAGGATAGCGCCAAGATTGGAATGAAACTCGGCGTCCTGAAACCAAAGCGACATGCTATTCGAGCAACCTGTAGAAGCCAGTAAATAATTACACTAAACGGAATGATTTACCGGATCCAAAGCAGAGATCATGTGACGTTTAGCGGTAAACATTTGCAATTCCTTTGAGCTGTGAAGTGATGTTCTTAGTAATATATGAATATTTGGATGTGCAGCGATGTAAACTCAATAAAAATGTTAGTTTTTATTGTGTTGCACATTGCTGGCAACAGTTTTGGTAACTGAATTATTGACAAAAAACGCTGAACGGTATAGACGCGTGGGTCAAACCTTTCACAATTTAGAAATATAGAGGCGGTCAAATCCGCGGATGCGGTCACACAGCAATGGACAAAAAGGAATAACACGCTCAGCGCTAGTTCTTGTTGATTCGTTTTTGTTTATACACCTGGGGTGGCCGCATTCTCCTATATTTTTGAGTTTTGTGGAATTCTAAAAGTGTTCAAAGATTATACAGGTTGGGGATTTCTTTCTACTATCCTATTTTCTGGGTAGTAAAAATGTTGGTCTTAAAAGTTGAATTCGTTACAAAATATCGCTTGATTTTTTCTACTTAACCTAACCTTTTCTTGTGACCACCCCTGATTATTTCTACACACAAAACAATAGTAACGTAACCAAAACAAATACCCCACTCAAAAACTCATAAAATATCAAATCGTGTCGCTTTCCAAAAACCATAATTGGTACCACTAAGATCAGAACCTCGGGAGAACAAAGAAAACAGCCATCGGCAAGACCTTGATTTGGCCATGTTTAACAAACAAACAGGAATGTTCACTTGAACCCATTCCCTACTCTCCATTTCCCTTTGTGCAGCGATACGTTTTAAATCTTTATTTAACGAATATCGTAGCCATACTAAATCAATTCAACGGACATACGTCGAATCGAATGCGCGATTTTCATATGAATCTCTGCTAGATATTATTGGGGCAGTAAAAAACGCAACGCGGAAAACGTTTCACGATTTAAAGGTAACTTGGTTTTTTTTTACGCCAGATGTAGTTCGATTAGGATGTCGGTTGAAACGATGGATTGTTTCAAATCCTTAGTGCTACCATATGGATTCTAGCTGATGGGGATAGACCACTCAGCTAAGTAGCCACAGGTATACCTAGATATCCATTATGGGGAGACGTGTTCTCGGAGATTTACATACATGCAATCTAATGGGATGGTCCGGACAAAATACGACGAAGGGCTGTCCCTTCGTCGTATTTTACACACACGACGACACAAAATTGAATAGAATTACTCTGGACCTGTGTCCAGAGTAATTAGATGACACAAAATTGAATAGAATTACTCTGGACACAGGTCCAGAGTAATTCTATTCAATTTTGTGTCTTCTAATTTTCTACTTTTCATTTATATGAAACAACAATTATCTCTCAGCGGTACAGCTGTAAATACTAACACATTTATTGATATTTCAGATGAAACTTACATCTGGGTTCAACTGCACTGCGCGCGCATACCACCGCTCGGCGGAGCGGCAACGTCGCGCGTCCCGGAGCGCCCGCGCAGCCGATGCGGCACGCGCACTGTCTGCGGGTGACAACTGAGCTGCTGCTACTAATTGCTCTGCTGACTCCCGCAGTCGACGTTGTGATCTCAGGAACATACCTATTGTGGCATAATATTAATTATTTTTAATTTATCTCTCTAACTAATGATAAAATAGAACAAAGAAGCAAAATGGATTTGAAACTGAAAATAAAAGAGAATTTCTAAAATGTAACAACTTTTAATTATGAAGCATAAGCTTCATAAGTTCAAGCTTTGAAATGGTAACTGACGAATGTTTTTTCTCAAAAACTACAAATTTTATAATATTCGTAGCGTCGTAGAGGTCTACGAAAATGCTACGAAACTGCTACGAATTATGTTTTATAGTTTATATTATTATAATAAATAATTACACGAACACACGTTAGGTCATTGATATTATCTGAAAAAGTAATTGATTAATGGTTATTATTACAATAATAACCATTAATCAATTACCTTGCTACTAAAGTTTTTTCATAAAAGTAAAACTTACCAAACTGATCTCTTACTGATGGATCGTTAGGCGCTAAAGTTAGTGCTTTTTTAAACCACATTTCAGCTTCAATACTCCTACTAGCCTGTAACAAAATATATTATTATTAATGACACTTGGACCAGTTTAATACTTTAACGAAAAGATTAGTTCAGTAAGATACTTCAGTTGTAATTCTTGTAAGAGAATAATTGATCAATGCGGCGTAATAACACAAGCCCTTAAGGAGTAATAATCTGAAGATACCGCAATCTTGCCGCAGTAGAGAAGAATTTTAGCGGTTGTTGTTATGTAGTGTTGTAGCGTGGCTATGAAGAAGAAGATAATGGAGAAATGTTGTCAAGACGGATACTTGAATAGTGGCTACCTTTACGATCGCAATTTGTTTAAAATAGAAAGAGACTCTTAAGTTCGGGGCTTCAAGTATACTTAATTGGAATGATAAAATATTTACAATAAAATAAATAATGTCCCTTTGTATTTAAATACAAACAAAAAGCTGTTAATTACATATATAGAACCTGACATTAAAACATATATAAATATTATGTACAAGTATATAATAAAAAAGAAAAGGAAAGCAAAAAAAATAAAACCATATATATATATTTTTTGGTATAATTACCAAAAAATTTCATGTAATGTAGTGTACTTAGATGTATCGGGAAAACAATGTTGGTTCTCTGTATTGAATTTTGTATGGAAAAATCTGAAATCCTCGGGAACAAAGGACTAGACATTTACAAACTCGCTGTGGTTTTATACATTGATCGTTCGATGCTAAGGAAAGTCAGTCAAACTGTCAGTTTCAGCAGGGTAGCTATAAATAACAGTCAGTATGAGAAGGCCAAAAAAGTTTGACAATCGGTAAAATGTTTGTATGGGAAACCACAATCCGAACCACAACCACAAAGCGTTTAGTTGGAAAAATCAAATGACTGCGTGTGAAATAGGCTAGAGATGAAAACGGAATAGGTACAGTCAATAAAAGAGACAAGTTACCAGACAAGACATTAAAACTTTTTGTTTTTGTACTAGTCACTTACGTCTTTAGTTGTCTAAACCATGTAACAAATAAACGGTCTCTTTTGGACAATGGCTTCCTGATAATCACCACGAATAATTTATCATGGAGAAATGATAAATTTTCTTATAAGGGTTTGTCATTGAAATTACCTACCTCTGTTTCGAGTTCCCATTTATTGAGGGAATGTTAATTGATGAAATTAATCAATTATTTGTCCAATGTGATAGAATATTTGTCTTTGATGTTGTGATTTTTATGTGTAAATTTAATTACTTATTAGTACCTACACCATATAAATTACAGATATAAATGTAAAAATTTTACAAAGGGTGACAATGACAATGACAATGGGCGGTCTTATTGCTAAGAGCGATATTTTAAAGACAACCTTTGAATGGATTAAAAAGGGGAAGAAGTAACAAAACTGTAGGTAGTGTGTGACAACACTCACATTTCTGGCGAGTATTTGTGCTAATGTGACATGTGTGCCGGCATGATGCGGCGCGGCCGCTAACGCCGACACTAAACTATTCTCGGCCAGCGGCCATTGTTGTAGCTGCACATAAATCTCCCCCACCATTGATAGGACACTCTGCAAACAACAAAACCGAAATTAGTCTAACAATAAATCATTCTAATTGCGTTGCGGAAGATCGAAAGAATAGATCAGCCTCAATTTTGATACTTTGTTGTGAGACACCTTAATTCCGTTCATGCATAGCAATTTTTCATACATTCTATCTGAGACAGGTCTGTACCGTGCTCTACAGTTTTCGTAGGTGTTTTTGCATCTATGTGAGTGGACCAGGCTTGGATTGCAGCCAGTTAACTCCAAACGGAGAGAATCCATCGACACGTGCCTAATGCCAACTTCATGAGACAACACTATTAAACGCGTGTTGAAAAGCGACGAGCTGGTTACTTACATGTCGCGTCCAGCCAACGATCGGAGTGTTTGTGTCTGGCAGTATTTGCAGCGCTTCTTTGTATGCTGAAAGCGCTTTATGCCAGTGCCCTCTCTGTGAGTGTAAAGCTGCTAGTTGTACGAGCGCTGACACTCGGGCAGCGTCGTGTTCTCTTCGGTCGCGTACGCGCACGCCTTCGGCCCGGGAGCCGGCGCGGAGTGCGCTTGCGGCTTCCGCGAGACGACCGTCCGCCATTAGTGAGGTTCCAAGATTCACGTACGCCACTAGAACAATTTCAAATGTACGTAATTCAGAGTACGTACACGTACAACCAAAATAAAGGCAACCATAATAATAGGCATACTTCTAGTTTGTAAACAAAATTCGATTGTTGATTTAAAGATAAAAGGAAAGTCCACTCAACATCTTAATAACTTCTTGTTCAAAAGTTCAATATTGAATTTTAATCTCGACTGTATAGAAGACAAACACAACAGAAACCACAAGACTATTTTGGGAACAAGTTAACAACTGCATAATAAAAGCCCTGAAATAGATGGCCTTAATGTTAAATACTACTTCTGAATCACAGACAGCTTGAGTCGAAATAGAAAGCATAATGGCTGAAGCTATTACTAGTTTCAGTTCAACCGCAAAACTAGTAATAAAATACAACTATAACAGAAAACAACTCAACTACAGAGTTCGAAGCGGATAAAAAATATTCAAAATATTCATCTCCAACTGTCCATAGCTTATTTTGTTGAAAACACTCCATTAAAACTTGTTCTTGTATTTACTTAACAATGAAAGTATTATAAACCCCTTTATTTTCAAGACAATAACAAAATTAGAAGAGAATAAAGACTCGGCCGGCCCTCATCTAAAATAATTTGAAAGGACAATCAAATTATTAGTAAGGGCTATGAAGAAATACCAAAGAGTCTTTGTTTTTAATAATTAATTTAACTCAAGTACTTACGAGCCATTGAAGGTCTAAAGTAAATTGCTCTCTCGAAACTTTTGATAGCATCGCTGTAACGTCTTTGGTTTTGTAGTAATATTCCCCTGAAACAAAGATAAACACTCATTTTAGGAACGGTTATGTTTTTGAAATCTTCGCAGCTATTTACTAAGGCGATAATGTTTAATAATAATTAGACTTGGTTCATTAAAATACTATTAACTGCCTTTTTCATTCGCCGCGGTTACATTCGAATTACAAATGACTTCACTCCGTTTCTTGGAGGCTTTTCAATTATTCTGTTATCAAGTCTCTCGCTAAACGATTTTATCTGGTGTACCTAGATTGTATACAACTTACTACAAGAACTAACATGTGATTTTACAGTAGATTAACTCAACAATCTTATACGCTTGTTAAATACATTTCATTTCCTATTAAACTTCTTCTAAAAAGATTTATTTAAAATGAAATATTTACCTAATAAAGAGTATTCAATATTATTCTATTTCACGTCGCTGATAGGCAGGTAGTATAGAGATATAGTAGAAACCAAAGTACCTTTATCGTGTTAAATTTAAAAGACCTTCGTAGTTTAACAATACTCGTAGAGAAGGCCTACGGCGTAGCAACAATAAACGCGCCTTTATTACTACGCCGTAGACCATTTATTCTTTATTGTGAAAAGTTTCCGCAAAGTTTTGTTCACTATGGTTTTACATGAAGTCTTATATAATTGTATTCAAACTTTTATCTATCGTCCGCAGTTTTATTTGTAGGCAATTATTCAGTCCGCAAAGAATTATACGCTTATCTTTTGTAATTAAAAAAAGGTAGGTAATAAAGTTTATTATGCCTGGTAGTATAAAGAAGCATGTCCATGACCATCTCTGAATAGTCTATGGCGACGAAGCTTATAAAGACCAGTATTTGAACAGTGCCTATTTGTCGTACATCCGTTCTATTCACACTATTCATCTTTCACAGCCACATCAGAGTCACCTTTTGTGACGTATTCATATGACGTATGAAATATTGAACCAGCCTTCGTGCAGAACTGAAGTTGCGGAGCTTGACGCTTTCATGTTCCACATTAATATTGCGATCCTAGTTTCACATTTGGCGCTAATTAGTGATGAGCATTTGCTGCTCCCAAATTCATAGCTCATCAAACGTTGTTTCACGCTGTCCCACCAAATCTCGTCACTATTTAGCACTTGTATGCAGTATTTTGATTAATCAGAATGAAAATGGAATAGTGATCCTTTCAGAGTCTGGCAGTGAGCTTATTAGTTATCTAATGAAAATGGTGCTAGACATTTTTGTTGCTGGCTGAGAATGTGTTAGAGTTATCTACATATTGTACTATTAGATGTCTATAGAATAGAATAGAATGTTTCTTTATTAAAGTGACCAAGACTCAAAGATTGTTAGTAAAACTTACGACTATGTTAGTAAGCACAGACAGTTAACAAAAACACAAGAAATAACGGTTGGTCACCGTTGCGACATCCCATGATATGCATAGTAAATTCAGATGCTTATATCATAATTATATTTCTTCGTAACCACCGTTTAGAAACGAATAATATTTTATGACCTATTGATATGGGTGTCCTTGGGTACTTTGGTTGGCATCGTTGATATTAAAATTTCTCTCATACAGGTACAAGGTGGGGCAAAGGTAATGTCATAATGTGAATGTGGCATAATTTTTGCTAATGGCGTTATAATGTCATTGTGATTTGATACATAATTGTGTTGGCGACACATAGAGGATTTTTCGATTAAGGGCTTAATTTTAATCGACACATAATTTTTATTCGTGGATTAAAATTGACGTCTGACAGTTTTTTATTGAAGAACTGTCAAAAATTGAAAATTACTCCTCGGGTAAAATTATCTGGCGTTGGAAAATGTCATACATTTTACACTTTTAAATAAACTTTCCATGAAAACAGAGTTTAATTTTTTTTATTTCCAACCAAATGGCAGCCAATTTACATTATGACATATTTTTTACCCCACCTTGTAATGAATAAAATGTAAAACATTATTAAAGGAAATAAAATACCCATCAGGTAATTCCCTGCACAAGCATTAGCATTACCACGTAAATTACTATCCAAAATCATCTTTGACAAGCTGCCACGAAGTATATTCAGAATCAAACAATCGGACGGCATTATTACACGCGAACAATGCAAAATGTCAGCCTTAATGAAACATCACCTGCTGTAACCGTACAACGTTATAAAAGCTGTATAGATAGATGCGGCAGTGCAATATTGTCCGCATGAATAATGCAGGGCCACAACGAGGCTGCTTCTACGTGGGACCAACGTACACTAATGAGAACCATCCAGCTCGGGCGGGCTATTATACCCTCCTATTCGCGAGCAATAATTTGTTACTAATTCCCTTCTAATTATTGTAACGTTGGTATTGTGAGTGGAATTGCTTTTGTGCGGTTGGTGCAGCCTTACCAAAACTCGCTGTGTTGACATTCAGTCTCTGTGTTAGACGGTATTAAATTCGGTGAAATGAAAGTATGTAACTAATTATGTTGAATGTGGTGAATAGTCGTAGAATGGAGTTCGGGATTGTATGTTGGAAGTTTGGTAAGCTTATGAGTTAAACTAACGCTTGAATTTAGCTTCAATTTAGGGGTTAAAAGAAAATGTTTGTAGAGTAACTGATGGCGTTTGTTAGTCAAATAATCGGAAAATCATACAGCTCTGCTTTTCGATTCAGTTATAAAAATTACAAAATATTTTAATACTCCAGCACTTTATTCCTTCCACGTGATAAAAACATTTTCCATAATTAATACTGCAAATAACCGAGAAAATGCCCGTTTTCCTTTCTATAAAATTGGCTCTTTAATTCTAACCACTAACGAGCGAAATACTTAACTATCTTTGGAGCAGTATCTATAAATTAGTAGCGTATCGTCGGTTGTATACTATCACAATTTTTATTCCTTTCAACGGTTTCCGCAGATCGTATAATGTTTTTTGTTTTTGTGTTTTCCTCTTATCTCTTTGCCCCTATGTGGGAGTGCAATATATGCAATTTTATGTGTTTCTGCAATGTTTTCGACACTTATATATCGGTATTTATATAGAGCTTTATTTCAGGTCAGTTTCATGAAATCTAACAGTAAATACTTATTATACAAACATAATTTCAGAAACTGATAAAGGATGAAATATTTAAGATTTAACGTGGAAATTGCAATGAACCTTCATAGATAATAAATCAGTATTTCAGTGGTATTATTTATTATTAGTATTTATTTTATTTTATACAACGTGGCAATGCTGCCAGTCTCTTGAGCACGTTTCCTGTTGACAGCGATGCGGATGAATTTTTTGATGACCTTTGATTATTTCTCCTACATATTTCAGTTAGTTTTCTATTATCAATTCATAAACATGAAAAAAATCATAACAAAGCCTCTAGAAATAAAATCCAGCACTTTTTCCACAAAAGTGGCACCGCACAGTGTGGAATTTTCCTCAAATTGTTGCACAACTACCAGTTTCCCACTGAATGTTCCGTTGGAAAATATTGTGCACCAGCAAAATAGGCGTTCACACATTTTAGCAGCGACACTCGCAGCCAGTCAGCTTTTAACACAACGTGTGATGAAAAGGTTTTTCTCTCTCACTTCATAATGGGCGCACGGTCCCTCACCGACCCAACTGCACAACTTTCGATTAAAACGCCTTTTACCCGACTATAAGTATTGTAAGAGTCGGATAAGGGTTCTTTAAAGTTTTCAGACTGTGCTTTATTTTTATGACTGGTGTGTCTTTCAGGGATCGTTTTTCTGCTACTATAAACAGGTATGATAATAGGACACCTAATAATAGTTTGTAATTAAATTCAGGCTTAAAGATGAAATTAATTTGATGTAAGTGTTACAATAGATACAGGATGACAGGGAAATCGACGTATACCCTGTCATAATAGATTCAGTTCATGATTCTGAACACACCTGCGTGGAAATTTAGGTTATTAAATAAAAAGTTTTTAAAAAAAAAACAACAACCGACTTCCAAAAAAAACACTACAAAGTGAAAAATAACTTTAATTTCGGAAGTCGGTGTCAAAAAACGAAAGTGCGGAACCACCGACTTCCGAAATTAAAGTTATTTTTCACTTAATTTGTAGTGTTTTGTTTTTAGAAGTCGTTGGTTTTTTTTGTAATTTATTTTTAATTTTCACGTTTTAGTTGTAAATACCCCACACAAATTCATTAAACACTATACTTGCTATGTAAATATCAGTGACAGGAAGTTATTAAAACATCATCAATATATACTAAGTGGAAAAAAACGTATTATTGGTGCTAACGCAGAAACTACCCAAACAAAGTTAATAAAATGTATATGAGACCACCCATGAGGCGTACCTTATCCATTAAAAAAAGAACTTTCCAAATCCGTCTAATGACGGAGTTAAGCCCGAACATACATAAAAAAAAACTTCCAAATTGAGAACCTCCTCCTTTTTTGAAGTCGGTTATAAAAATTACTGTTAAGTACATCTTGACCGCCTAGCCCTAGCTGCACTTTTCTATGAAACATCAGATTTTTTGTTTTTAAACCGACGAAAAATTTCTACACTGGGGGGGGGGGGTCTAGAATCATGTGCTGAATAAATGGTTACAGTTTGCGCTTCGATGTCCCTGCCCAATAAAATTCAATCAATAAAATAATGATCAATTCAATGAAAAAAAAAACAATAATCAATTCAATTTCATAATTATTTACCATAATGTAACATTTCCCCGAAGATTTTTATTCAAAACATACCTTTTCTAGGTAAAAAGTAGGGTAGATACCCAAAATTATTTTAAAACTATAAACAAAGCATTAACATAATAATTTAAACGTTTCCTATCAAGCTTTTAAACCTAGTTACTAACAAAGTTGTAGTTACAATTCACTGCAAACCATTTTACAGATCGATTCGATAAAATCATGATAATAGGCAGTTTACCGTCACAGTAAATACCTAGCTTACCGCCTGATAGATTCTAGGAAGACTATTAGAATATTGTATACAAAAGATAGAAAAATAATCAACTTCGTGATACAAAGCAGGTAGCGAAAAGCTATTTCATGTCCATGTTCCTTTATTTTGATGTTATTACAGTTACGGGTCACAATAATAATTACTTTTTAAAATTATTGTCCGTGTAGGTACGATATTCATCAAATTAGAATCCATTACGGTGACAACGAAGTTCACTTAGCATGTAAAGTAAATTAAACGTGTGGAATTTCATTAGCTGTTGGACACAAAAGTTTTTACTGTTATTATTTTTTATGTTATGTTAGTTTTATAACGTTTTTTTGTGTAGCTAAATTTTTAGGATGATAAAACAGGCATGAATTGCTGTGTGAAGTTAAAAAGTGTTTGGTTTTTTATGCCTATTATTTTTGTAATTTCATTCTAGTGCTTGTTTTTGTATGATGTCTTGTTCTGAGTACTTTGAAGTATCTCGGTTTGCGATGTCACACCTTGAAGTGGTTACGATTACCCCGTATGTTTACAATTAATTGTGCAAGAAAACAAAAAAGGAACAGTGATACTCACTACAAGCTTATCGAATTAAAATCAAACCAGCACTACCTACTTATTCGACATGGTATGAAGTGAATTTAAGATGAAATTCACTTCAGACCAAAGATCCTTCACCACAAAAGGTAAAATCATTATTTCTCAACTCCAAATTCCATTACATCAAAGACTAAGAAATAGTATCAGGATTATAGCCGGCAGCAGTCTCGTCGGCTAATAAGATCATACTGCAATCGCTTGCTAAGTAGGGTAATTACGACCATGCTCCCTTGGGTCGGGCTTGCCGGGTTATAGGAGAGAAGTGGATGTTTATGGGCTGATTTCGATATTAGGGTACAGAGATCATAATTTTATGTGCTGATATAATACCCTGGAGTTCCTGACCTAAATACTTATTTAATTTTGTAAAAATTTGCCTATAAGTAGGTACCTTGGAACAGCTGCACAGGGTTAGCCAGAAGCCCGAAAGTCTGACAGTCAGTCTAACCAAGGGGTATCGTATTACCCAGTAACTGGGTTGTGGGAGTCAGATAGGCAGCCGCTCCTTGTAAAATACTGGTATTCAGCTGCATCCGGTTTGACTAGAAGCCGACCCCAACATAGTTGGGAAAAGGCTAGGCAGATGATGATGATGAAGTAGGTACCTTGTGCTGAAATTATGTTGCGATATAGTTATGCACTATACGGATAAGAATTTACATCGATCAATATGATTGACAGTATAGAACAATAGATACTGATCTAGCGTACCTACATACTGTGCCATTCTTAGAACACGTTACCCGATACGACATAGATAGAATTAGGAAACACTTCGAAAGTGACAGCCCGTATATGAGCTTAGGCTTACATACCCCATACATATATATACAGAACAAACGATTTATAAGCGTTGGTCGTGACGGGTGTAGCGGAGTCACACGCGTTTGTAGGTGCGATAAATTAAATACAGATACGGTTTGTTAATGTTAACGTTGCATAAATTATGATGACGGAATGTTTGTTTAATTTGGCACGTTTGAGCGGCGAAGCAAACGTTGCTTGGATAAATTGTAGGTAATTTATGCAGTGAATGCTCACGGTTCTCACGACACCGGGCTGATGTCCCCGCCGAGCCGGGTGCGTCGCACGCGATACCGACATTCCGCGATTTAACCGAGGTGACAAATTGTGAATTGAATTAATGTATTCCACCACGCTTAAATTATAACTTACGCATTAGAACACTATCTTTATTGTTGCTATAATTCACAGCTGAACTGCCAACTCGTTATGCAAAGGGAACGATATTTAACTCCAGATTTATTTGAATAAGCAATTTGTCCGTTTCCATTAACTCGCGTTCCGAAATTTCAGTTTGCCGAATCGTTGACCGTGATTGTATAAATACGACAAGTCCAATTTCATTTCATCATAATTTAAAGTTTTATCAATTAATAACATAAATCTTAATATTTTAGAAATAACTCCGAGTCTACTCTTGGAGAAAGCTTTAGAATAATGTTTTCTTTAAATGTTTCTTCCTTTAGAATATTGTGAAAAGAACTTCTTTCATATTTCTAATTTCAATAAAAAACAATATTATTTTGAAAAAATATTGTGGACATTTTTAGAGTTTGAAAGAAAGAAAGAAAAAGTATTTATTGCGACTCGTACAGGAAGATCACAAACTAAACTAAACACATTAAAATAAAAAATAAAAACCGGGCAAGAGCGAGTCGGGCTCGCGCACCGAGGGTTCCGTAACGTCCGGGTTTATGCATAAGGTTTATGTTTATGAAATTAAATGTTTTTTTTTATTTTTTAGTTGATTGAATGAATGGTAAATTGCGGTTTACGATTTATGACGTATTAAAAAAAACTACTTACTAGATCTCGTTCAAATCAATTTTCGGTGGTAGTTTACATGGTAATGTACATCATATATTTTTTTTTGTTTTATCATTCTCTTATTTTAGAAGTTACAGGGAGGGGGACAAACATTTTACCACTTTGGAAGTATCTCTCGCGCAAATTATTCAGTTTAGAAAATGATATCAGAAACCTCAATATCATTTTTGAAGACCTACCCATAGATACCCACGTATGGGTTTGATGAAAAAAAAATTTTCGGTTCTAAGTATCGGGAACCCTAAAATTTATTGTTTTTTTTTCTATTTTTGTGTGAAAATCTTAATGCGGTTTACAGAATACATCTACTTACCAAGTTTCAACAGTATAGTTCTTATAGTTTTAGAGAAACGTGGCTGTGACATATGGACAGACAGACAGACAGACAGACAGACGGACAGACAGACAGACATGACGAATCTATAAGGGTTCCGTTTTTGCCATATGGCTACGGAACCCTAAAAACCAGATTATAAAAAAAATGTTTAAAATAAAGTGAAAAAAGCGTGTAAAAAAAGCTTGGTAAAAGGTATAAAAGTAACCTCTTTTGAATAACAAAATAGTAAAAAAAATCAAATCCTATTGATAAAACAAAACATACTAGTTCGCGGTTATAATGGTTCATGGTCCTAATTCGAAAACTAGGACATTTTCAACTGAAAACAAGACACAGTTTATCGTAATCCCAGAATTCAAGCTCATTTCGTAAACACAAAATGGCATAGTGACATTGATTCCCAGCATCGAGAATAGCAACATTGTGTCAGCGAAGTGTTGCTGATCCTCACACACAGAGATTGCAAAATTGACCACTTATCTGCGAAACAGCATTATGTCCGCCACATACGCTAGGAGTCGAGGGATTGGGACCCACATCCGTCGAGTGCAATACGTGCAACATTTATCAGTCAGTACATCTCTATATAGTACTAGCAGTGCCCCGCGGTTTCACCCGCATTAGTGTCGATCCCGTGGGAATATCGGGATAAAAACTATGCTATGTCCTTTCCCGGGACTCAAACTATCTTTATACCAAATTTCATCTAAATCGGTTCAGCGGCTTCAGCGTGACGAGCTAACAGACAGACACACTTTCGTATTTATAATATTAGTATGGATATTTATATATGCAATGTATTATCGGAATGCCCTTTGTGGTGATCATATACAGTATTTTTTTAAATTGTGATGGGGTGGTAAACTTCGGGCTACCTGGACAATGGATATTTGACCCGGACAATAAGTTGCTCGAAGCTCCGATCTTTAGTAAAACCGAGACACTAGCACGAACGCACGACATATACGTAACGTTAACGAAAGCACAATGAAGCATTACAAAAATTTGCAAAAATAATAATAATTAAAATTAATATTGATTAATAATATTATTATTAATATATAATAATAATAATTTTTTTTGGGAAATTAATACTATTATTTTTTATTATTAATTATTTTTTTACTTTTATTATTTTTTTTGTTTTTTTTTAATTTGCATTTTGGTTTAAATTACGACAACCACAAAATAGTGTAAGTACCAAAGATATGAAAAGTATTAGATAAAGTCTTAAAACGAAGTAAATATTATGTCCGAAACGAGTATTTTCAATTTTAAAATCGTTCGTATTTAAGTTACTTTTTCACCCGCGCGTTCGTACCAGGCCCACTGAAGCCTTTCTTTTAACCCACTGTAGGTATAGGTGCTCTCTTTTCTATGTCTTTCACCTCGACCACCCATGACCTCGTGTCCATTAGGTACCCATAATAGGTGCCTAATTTGATATTGTCACCTACTAGGCCTATATTAAACGTAAAGTAACAAATTCATTAAGCATAGTTTTATAATAGAACGTTGTACCTCGTATAGTATTATAGTTTATTACCCGTAATCCTCCATTAAGCCTTCCCTTATAGCTATCAGGTGTACTGAAAATGATTTATCATAGAGAATTATGAACCATATCTGAATAGAGGACAGTAATCACTGGTTGCCATTTGAGTTTATTAAAGCTCATATACAAAAGGATTACTTATGACCGAAATCAAAACCCAAACTTCTTCTTCTATACATATACCTACATAATTTTTATAAATTAAGTGGCAGTGGGCGGGCCAAGTTTGTCGAAAGACCGATGGACAGTGAAGCAGACGAGTCCTGTCCTGTGTTTAATAAAACATGCGATTTGTTGGTTATTTACGAATAAATCTTTCTGTAACATAAGTCGATAAAAGCTTTTTGCGGTATGAAAATTTAATTCATAATAATTGTTAAAGGTTTTCTCAAAGGTCATAACCGTGTTGTTCCCTTTTTAAACTTTGAGGTACCTACTCTAATAAAGATGAGGTTTTGAGAGAAGAAAAATGAAGAAGGTTATTAATTACAGAAGTAAACACTGCGAATTCTACTAGAGATTTCTCCGAAATGGAATAAAAATATTATCTACTAGCTTCTACCTGCGACTTTGTCCGCGTGTAATTTCTTTTTCTTTTTCGATTAGAATTCTATCTTATTTTTTTCTTTTAGCTCGGCTACTAAGAACTGTAGCGTGATGTTAAATGGCCTATAGCCTTCCTTAAGGACTGCGCTATCAAATGCAAAAAGCTTTTTTCAAATCCGGCTGGTAGTTCCAGGGGATTAGAGCGTTCAATAAAAAAAAACAAACTCTTCAGCTTTATTATTGGCATATATAGATATATATTTATATTCCATTTCGAAGAATTTTCTTTGACTTTCTTTGTTTCGTGCCTTCAAATGGCAGGTGCAGTAAGGCTCTTCCTAGTATTCCATTCCTTGTCACAAGAAGCTTTTGTTCCGTTTTATTACTTGAATACAGAGAAATCAAATAAGGTTCTGATTTTTATTTCAGCATCCTTGGAATCTCTGCCGTATTGTATTGCAGTGTCAGCTAGCGTTGAATTAAATGGGATGCTTATAGAGCTATTGTTTGAAAGAACACTTCATTAAGAAGCACTATTTATCATGGCTCAAAAGGGGATGAAATAAAAATCCAACGACTCGTTCATGTGAGAAAATAAAAGAATAGTTCTCGAAGTATGTAATATTAATTCAAACTTCGACCTCAATAACTAATTTACGTCACTATCGCACTAAAGCACTCCTCACTGTCAGAATTATTAAACATCTTTTCACTGACTCCCTGTGAAAACTCGCGGAAAAGTGGAAAGAGCCAAGTTTTCCTCAAGAGTTATCCGCTTTTCTTTTGTGTTTCAATTTTACTGTTTGATTTATTCTTGAAATGCATCGTGAAATAAAAGAAGTTTTTAATTAAACATGGCTGAGTTATTCTGACGCGGGTAATTAAGTTTGTGATGCATTGCATAAAACGCGATGAAATTATTACGAAGTTCTTTGTAATATGAGTTGGGCTTTTTTTCTTCTTTCTATATCGTCTATTTAGTTACATGAGATTATGATTAACATGTTCGTCTAACGGTTGGTTAGTGATAGAAAGATAGATAAACAGTTTCTGCACAAACATAAGGCACATTACAAAAAAAAAAATACATAAAATTTGCACAACCAAAGTAGCCAAAAAGAAGCCTCGTAGTCCAGCAATAAAAGATTGTCAATTTTGTCCATTGCTTGTTGTCAGGGCCAGCCCTACCAAAAACAATACACATTAATCTGTGTGTGTGTCAGGGAGTGTCTCTGACTGTGTGATAGTAAAACTTTGTATCATAATATTGTAGTATCTTGTCAAATATGAACGGCAGTGATTTAGTTTAAAATAATCTTTCATTACAATTATTACAATAATTGGGAGATGTGCTCGGTTTGAGCGATGCAAACGGAATGTCGTGGCTTACGAATTATTGGTACATATGTAACCTAAACAATGATGACATATTTCTGGAAGTTCTCACGACGATAGTTCAGATTATAAGCATTAACTAAAATGTTAGAAATATTTGTTGAAAGAAATGTGTATTAAGTGGTATCGGCAACATGGCTATAAATTGTTGGCTATAAGTGTTGAGTGAGGATTAATCCCGTGGGAACTGATGCCTGGTATATGCATAACTATCTAAGTACTCGCACTCCCAGACTTGGCCTTGTGGCTTTTAGTTTATATAAATTCGCCACATCTAAACCTAACAACTATAAACACAAAACTTTCCAACAAAACTTTTCGTCCAAGCTCCGAAGAAACAACATTAACATCCGTAAAACTACATTTAACATTAATTACATTTCCAGCAGAAAAAGTTAGCCAGAAAAATCCCAGTGAATTTACAATTACTCGTAGCAAGTGTTGTATGGTCCCGTATAAATTGCATTTGCATGTAGACGCGTCCAGATCTAGACCAAATCGTTTCACAAACAAGTATGCAAATACCAAGCAAGCGTTGTCGCGACTCTAGATGGTGGGAATGTTAAATATGTGTGTGTGAGCAAACACCGGTTTAATCTACGCCTTATCGCCATTGGGACGTTGTAGTCCCGCCTCGCTTCGCCTTCTGTATAGAACTGATATTGCATAGGGTTGATGCGCGATTTATATTTGCTTTTTGCTGTCAATGTCTAGGGAAATTACTTTAAATTACATTTTCTAGATGATCTCGTTGCTACAATATCTGGTACTGGCGATATAAACATCTTTTGTATCTCTACGGAATGGTGCATGTAAGTGTACTAAGGATCATTTGACATAAGTAGTTTTTCATATGCCGTGGCTGTTTTTACCCGACTGCGCGACGCAAAGGAGTGGTAATGTGTTTATCAGCCTATGTATGTATGTTTTTTAATTAAAAGGTTTGTTGTTCTCTCGATGAATAATCAATAATTGATCGAAGGTTTTTTTAAATTACTACTGTTTTCAATAGAGAGAAACAAAATTAGTTGTTATTAAATCATGATTATTTCCAGCATCCGTATTGGGATTAACAATAAATTCTAAACATGCCTTGCTTATATAATATAACATTCTATTTATCAAACGGACCATGCTATTTAATCACTGGTGTATGTAGTTCCATTGATTTACTTAGACAGGTCTTAGAGAGGTCATGTCTAGCGTACGGTAAGGAGATTTGCTTCAGCCGAAGATGGAGTAACAGGATTATTAATTTATCAGCTATGTGCACTGAAGGACATCTGTGTTTCATCTGTTGCTTTGATTAACTGAGTATCATCATCATCTGCCTAGCCTTTTCCCAACTATGTTGGGGTCGGCTTCCAGTATTTTACTTGGAGTGATTGCCTATCTGACCCTCACAACCCAGTTACTGGGTAATACGATACCCCTTGGTAAGACTGGTTCTCAGACTATATACTGGTTGTTGAGTATATTCATAGCTATATAAATAAGTGTAATTGAGTTTTTCCATTAGGAATTTCTTAGTAACAGCCCGGAGTTTGGAAGTTGGCGGTGTGATACCACCGTGCCTGGAAAAGCACGTTAAGCCGTTGTGCATGCGCCTGATCTCTCTCCGGTCGAGTCGGTTTGCCGTCCCATCGGACTATGAGAGTGAGGTAAGAACGAGTGCACCTGTGTCTGTGCGCACACTTGTGCATTATAATACCTCCCGTGCCGAATGCTAGTCTCCGTTGAGATTGGCCGCCGTGGCTGAAATACGGTCTGGAGGACTTTATTTATATACGAATTAGCCATATAATTCGTTTTCAACTTTATTAAATGCTATTGAATAATGTGGTTACGGTAATATTGCGCTGATCAACCAAATCATTTTAATTGAAAGGCGCAGAAACTATTGCGGTTTGGTCAACATTTGGTACATTATGTTTATATGATTCAATTTGACGGCCTCGTCCAAATTGAAAGTTGTAATGAATTAATTTATCCACCTAATAACAACATACATTTTTACTAAGGGCTAGCGCATACATACAACTTTTAGTTGAACAACTGTTTTGTTGTGTATCATATGTTTAAAAGAATATATTAAAGCACACATACTGTCAACTCGATAGTTGCTCGACAAAATGTCAAAAACCTTTATCGATTTGCTTTTGATTTAAAAGTTGGACAACTATCGATCAAGCGCTCAATTTGTATTGCATTGTATTGATGTGCGCAGACCATCGACTAAATAGTCGATCCGCGACTGACCGCGACTGCCAGTCTCGTATAAGCAATTGAAGCGGGTCCACGTCTCTTGTCGCCATGGCGGGAACTATTACGGACGACATGGAGTAGTTCATTAATAGCGTAGAAAAAAGGCCTGCGCTTTACTTAAAGAGTCTAAAAGAGTACTCAGACATTAATCTGATGAAAAAGCTATGGGAGGAAGTTTTCATGGAAGTCGTATCTGGATGTTTGAATTAGACCCAGAAAATAAAAGAAAACGAGGTAATCGCAATCGATTGTATGCGCACTTCCATCAACTAAACTGTTTAGTTGAGTAGAAATCACGAAAAGTACAAAACTCGACGAAACAGTTTAGTCGATGCAACAGTTGTATGTATGCGCTCGGCCTAACTGTACATCTAGCCGCACTAATACGACGCAACGCTGGGTATCGTGTTACCCAGTAACTGGGTTGTGATGGACGGATAGGCAGTCGCTCCATGAAAAATGCTGGTATTCAGTAGCATCCGGTTAGTCAAAAGCCTACTCCAACATAGTTGGGAAAAGTAGATGATACATTTTTTTTTAATTTCGCCTATGCCGATATATTTCCTCCAACCACAGTCTCCGATCTTATTGTAGCAACTAAATGTTTTCACTTCAAACACCGCACTCATCTACTTCAACAACAAACTTGTATTTTTCTATCACTGCCAGCCCTGTAGGTACAATGTGACTTGTGTACGTCCATCACTACTGCAAATACCGTCAAGTGATTCGGGATTTGTTGCTTCAAATCCTCGTGCGAGTTTACAATACCCCGCTATTCATACTACGGCTCGCTCGTACGTCTTTCCTTTGTCAATACATTTGACGAAATTTATACAAAGATTAATATAAGGTCGTTGGCCTTAGAAGATGACCTATATAGGGAGCTATTTTGATCTCTTCCGCTGTTTGTTCAGTCTGAGATCTATCTGCTTGGTGCTGAAATTGATATCGTGAAAATACTTTCTACGTAACTATGACAAAGAGCTTCATCTTTCAAAGATGCATACAAATTGTGATAGAAAACGAATCTTTGGAAATTCATTATTAAAACATTGCGACAAAATTTTGGTTTTTCAGTCAGTTTTTTATTAATATATTTGACTCTTGGATAACGTTAGACAAAGAAGTACAAGTAGAACATAGAGACCTTTAATCTTAGAATGATCCCAAAATTTCTATAAAAATCAAATGCATAAATCGTATACAGTTCCACGAACATTGAATAGATTCTGTGCTATTTAGTTATTCAACATATGCAAGGTAGGTATATAACACACACCACACAAATTCTCAGGCGACAAGCTATGCGTTCAAGTGATTTCTTGCCAACACAATTGGAATAATCTAATCTTTGCGAGAAATCGCAGCTCCGGGGCCATTATGTCCGCCTCCAAGTAATAATTCACCTCAATAAGATGACGCTTACGTTTTTACGTCGTTCCTACTTCGTTCCTACTTGAAATAATTATTTTATAATGAACAATCATTGTGAATTTCATTGTTTTCACGGTAATGAGGGGGCTATTCTTATCGCTGAGTACAGCCGACTAAGGGTGAGTAACGAGTTAGTTGATTGAGGGGCTAGAAACATTGTTTTCTGAGCACTGGCCTTTTTAAAACCTTCACATTGTTTACAGGACTTACTAATGATATTATACGAGGGATTTCCAGTTCCTGTGTCTTACTAATCATTAGTAGTAATATCATAGTATGCAGTAGCCCCGCGTCTTCAAAGAATTAACATAGAGTTCATTTATTCTTATTCAAGAGCTTAAAGGTGAATTTCCTAGAGCTTAAAGGTTTTCTTTCAAAATCTCTTCAGAGGACCGGTTGTGCATTACCTTGTGGTGGGCAAAATTATCAGTTTAAACCTTAGTATGCCGAAACGTAGATCTACGCGAGACACAATGGTTTTTTAATTGTGTCTGTAATTACGACATACAATTGGTTAAAGACATTTGAATTTGATGTCTAGTAACAAAATTTTTTGGTAAAGTTAGTTGCTTTAACAATGCTATTCGTTAGACCTATTTATTGTCTCCCATCAACAGTAGGTACAATTTGCAACGTAACAACTAACAAGGCATTGTGACCTTTTTATTGTGCTTTATACAGAACGGATATTCAATCAATCCAAGAAGCCAACCGATCGCAAGGACGTTTCCCCAACTTTATTTCACAGCTGCGATACGCTTTATATCTATTTATATCCGCCTTTTGTATGGCAGTTTTTTCGATTACAGCGCCTGGTATTAGAGATTATATCGGGCACGTGCGTAATATCGTATGACCTTAATAGAATAAGGAGATGTGCGATGTTCGCCCATTCAGCTTACGCCTGAACGCATGTTTGGCTATCATCACGTACGGATAGCTACTTAAACATGGGACTCACTGCTGCTGGAGAGGTCACACTAACCTATTAGCTAATGTGAGGGAATCTGTGCTGCCAGTGAAATCTGGTATTGGAACCGTGCAAGAAGTTTGTTTGGGCAACTAGCTTCATCTTTCTGACTGACCGACCCCTTGAAAATTCAAAAGTGCCTGTAATTGGTTTAATTGAAATAAATGCTTTGAGTTTGAGTTTGATTAAAGAGTTGTAGGTCGTAGGTTCGAACCCAGACAGGCGCTTTACTTTGTGTAAATTATTTCACTACCACTGCTCTTAAAAAGGTGAAGGAAAACATCGTGAGGAAACTGGCCCGTCCGAGAGTCAAAAATTCTAAAACACGTGACATCTACCAATCCGCACTGGGCCCGCCTGCTCCCTCTCAACGAGAGGAGGCCTCTGTCCCAGCAGTGGGAACAATACAGGCTGATCATGTATTCAAACATATGAATAGAGAACGAACCCCCAATCCACATCGCAAGAAGAAATAAGGGCAGTGACCCTCTGATTATTACAAAACCAAAAAACATCAAAAAGACATCAGCATATAGTTTAGCAAACATTTGAGCAAGAATAAACGGGTACAGTTAATATAATTCACGTTAAGACTGTCATGATTATCATAAAACAATTTTACGATGGTCGCTAGCTCGCCCGCAAGCACGCCCGTATGTCGCACGCCTACTATATGAACATATTAACAAGGTTTTATTCAAACAAGCTAAGAAGCTGACGTACCAAAATGGAAGGCTAAACAATACCTATTATCTTCATAGGGGCTGAGATTGAAGCGATCTTGCTCGTAAACAGGCCGGTTTATGGCGAACATGTTTAGTGCAAAATAGGGACCAGCACAACCGCCTATCAACCTACACGTGTTTACTTTGATTAACATTCTTAATTCCTTCCAAGCATAAGCGTAGCTCTCAAAGAATAAGTAGATTGAAACAAAACAAACTCCAACATTTACCTTGAGAATACTGATGAAAAGCTATACAATCTCCCTTAAGATTTATCTCAAAATTATGAAAATATCCCAAAATGAGACGGAACTTAACGTGAACTCGGCGGATTGAAATGCTAACCGTAGATTGAAGAACACTCACCACAGAGATCTAATCAAACCGAGTATATAGTGCCTGTCAGTCCTTTTGACCTCTTCGCGTAATTATATTATGATCGTGTGGCTTGACGTTAATTTGTGAAACTGCTCGGAAACCCAACGCTTAGGTGGCCGGGCAGAGAGCTCCGTACCCGATTAATTCAAGAAGTGGAATCCTCGGTGAATTAATGGGACGGCCCGTCGTTCTGTGCCTATTGATCGAGCGCCCCCTAGCTGGATCAGGCTCGGTAGACATATTGTTTTCGAATAAGCGTTTTAAAACATCAGGGTCTTCATATCCACATTACTGTATGTGCCCATTCATAAACTACCCTTATGTAAGCTTCGTTGCTGCTTTAATTGGATTGTCACGAGAAGCAGGTAATTAGATAAATGCTAACGAAAATGACAACATAATATTCGAAACAACTTGTTTGACGAGGCGTAAGTCGCAACCGTAAAATCGCTACCTCATTAAGAATTCGCATCTATTATTTCATGTAATCCTCTTACCCGAAATAAGGCAAAATAATAATAATTCAATGTTAATGTCCCCTTACCCTTCAGATATTCCCTGTTTTCGAAAAAGAAGTTTTGTTATTGGTTTTCCGAAGAAACTTCGAACAAGGGCAGTTTTTGAAACACGAGGAAGCAAATGCGGTGTGGTCGCCATTTATTATATTTTATAATATTTTCTTTTCCCGATGTCCTTAATAGGGATCGGACCTTTTGCCTTTTTAGTCCCTTGGGGAAGACATGGCGAATATTATTTCGCCCTTCGCTAAGGGTACTCTCAGGCCCTTTGAATGTATTATTAAACTTTTGTTGTTATCGAGATTACAATAATATGGGCCTCGCATCAAATCTGTCTCTTTTGTTATTGCTTAAACATTCATCCGTATTAACCTTTCCTTGGTAATATTTTAGATTATTTTGTATCAGGGTGAATTGAAAAGTTTTTCATAGATAAAATTCGTTTTACTTGTATTATTATTAGACGGCATTGATAGCTATTTATAGGAACACACAGCCTCGGCGTAGTTTAGCGTAGTTAAGACAAAAGCGTCAGGATAGCCCGCAAAAATTAAGTTTTCTTACTTTTTTGCAATTTGTAGGTCTGTATCGGACTGTATGTTGATCTAAATAACCAATATTTATTTATAGAATTATCTAAATCAGCAATACGTCTCTCTAAGTTACCGTGTAGAGGCCTAGAGAACTAGCATATAAACGAGTACAACGTCCCGAGATCAATCGTCGAAACGATTGATCTCGGGACGTTGTCGGTGGGTAACGGGTGTGTAACGTTTGATATAATAACAAAAGTTCTAACGATCAAAAGACCTAATTTCATTTAATATATTTTTTTTTACTATAACGATCAAATGATATAATGAATTATTGACATAATTTCATTTTACCTACTTTCATATGATATAATGAACACTTGAAATAATATTCACATAATATAATATTCAGTTGCTATAATATTCAAAATCTATAAGTAACGTTTAATATAATTAGGAAATGTCTACTTTTATTTTTGCAAAAATTTATTAGATTTGAAACGCCTGTCACTTTTGTGCGTAATCGAATGTAAGTGAGGGACGTTGACGTTTGACAGTTGTCATTCGTCGTTTTATATTATTTTTGTTTTTTTTGTGTTTCCGATTACACTAAACCAACATAATATACAAAAGTAACTCATTTGTAATGACAACTTAGGATGCAAGAGCGAGCGAAGCGAGCTCGGGACTTGGGGCACCCCGACTCGGA
Organism: Mesoligia furuncula; assembly: GCA_916614155.1. Classification (NCBI taxonomy): domain Eukaryota; kingdom Metazoa; phylum Arthropoda; class Insecta; order Lepidoptera; family Noctuidae; genus Mesoligia; species Mesoligia furuncula. The sequence continues at coordinate 17,202,565 of OU744799.1, read as the reverse complement.
CAGGTTAGGTTCGAAGGGGATGACGGGGGCTCGAGTGAGCGAGCAAAGCGAGCGAACGAGCCCCCGTCATCCCCTTCGTGTTAGGTTCCTTTAAACCCTGTAGACAGAAATAGGGGCCCCGCGAAGCGGGGCTCCGTCGACTACGCCTAACCACATATTATTGTAGATTAAAAAAAAACTTTGAGATTTTTTTTCTCGGCCACTATGATTTTGCGAAATTTGCGGTTTTCAAATTTACACTAAAAAGGGTAGCTACTATCAAAAAGCGCCGGGTGTAGAAGTACAGTGGTTCCAAACCCTGTATAATGAAATAGGGGCCCCGCGAAGCGGGGCTTCGTTGACAAAGACATAGAATGCAAGAGCGAGCAAAGAGCACCCCGAGGTTAGGTTTGGTTAGGTTACTTTAAACCCTTTACACAGAAATATCCGTCGACATACAACGCAAGAGCGAGCGAAGGACAGAAAATTAGTTAATATGAATGTTAGGTCAAATGAACATTATATAAAAGGAGCATTATACAATATGAAAATTATATGAAATGAACGTAATACTAAATAAAATTAGAGAAAAAGAAAATTATATCAAATATAACATTAGATCATATGAAATTAGGTTAAAGGTTTTTATAGGATATGAAAATTATATCATATGAAAGGTATGTCAAATGAAATTAGACTATCTGTTGTTATACCAAACATTACACACCCGTGGGTAACTACCCACCAGACACAACACCCGTCTGGTCGGAGGATCCTCCCTTTTCTATGGAGGATGAGTGAACATTACAACCTGATCCTCATCCCTCTATAACCCTATTGAATGACAAGTTCACGAAATCGTGACATTTGAGGCCAATTCTAACATAAGGTGTGATATATTGCTGTTTCTAATGATCATAATTCTATAAAGCCATATTTGTTACGGTCGCGAATCATATCCATATTTAATCAACATACAACCTGACACTGACTTGCAAATTGAGCTGTCATTGCTAGCTAGGGATTGACAATATTGACAGCTCACTTTAAGCTCACTTCACCTAAGTTGTGACGTGGAGATTTTCAGAAAATAAACCCCGCACGGTAATTGCGTAATACACTATCAGTAGCAATGGGTTTCATTTTGACAGTTCAACAACATTCATTGCGGTATTTACGTTGTTGAGCAGACACATTTTCCGAACATATGGAGCAATGGATTGGCAATATGCTTCAAAATGATTCAAATTGAGAGTAATAGTGTGTTACGCAATTAGGGTGCGGGTGTACTGTAGTGCTACTCTGTAAAAATAGCACCGTCATAACTTGTGTGAAGTGAGCTTAAAGTGAGCTGTCATTAGTGTCAATCCCTGGCATCAGATGGAATGGCAGCTCACTTCACCTAAGATCTCATGGTGAGATTTTGACGGAATAGACCGGCAGGTGTAGCTGCGTGTCTCTTATAGAACAGCCTTTTATTAAGGTCATAGCACACGTATTAAAACGGAAAGGAATCAGCACCGTATCGCCTTTCGCCTCGCCATCAAACAGGCGTCAACCCAACGTAAGCACGTAAAGCGGATCAGAACCTCCGATACGTCGACTCGGCTACGGCTAGGCGACGCCGCGCTTACGGCTCGCCGACCGCAGGTTGATGGTGTAGGCAGGCCGCGGGAGGGGTGAGAGGGGCAAGGGTGGACGAAGAGGTGTAAGCGCAGGGACGACGAGCCGTAACGCACCGCATCGCGGCTCGTGAGCTTATCCCGAGGCGAGGCGATTACGTTACGATTCCGATTAGTGTGCGTTGCAGAAGGGAGTTTCATACATGGAATACTGAACGGCTCGAGTTGATACGGTGCCGATCCCTTTCCGGTTTGATTCGTGTACTATGACCTTAATAATAATCTATCAGTCTGATATTGTTTCATCAAAACATTGCAGGTGTTTTTAATAAGATAGACGAAATAACGATGGCAATTAGTGAATTATCTCTGAATTCTAAAGAAATTGACATAATTTGTTTAAGTGAGTCATTCATTAAAAACAAATCAGAATCTCTTCTTAAGATTCCTGGTTACAAACTCGTCGCATCATACTGTCGAGATACTAAACGAGGTGGTACATGCATTCTCATTAAGAATGAGATGACTTGTGTTAAATTAGATAAGTTGACAAATGACATTGCATGTAATTTTAATTTTGAATGTTCCGGAATAGAATTACCAATTAATAAAATCATCATTATTTGTATTTATAGGACACCAAATAGCAATCCAAAAGTATTCCTAGAAAAATTGGAAAAATTACTAATTAGAATCACAAAAAATCGAAGAAGGTAATTATTTGTGGTGATTGGAATTTAGATACAATTAAACCAAATAAAAGTTGCCAAGAACTCTTAGGATTATTAAAAAATTTGAATATTGAATTGCATATAAAAACACCAACACGAAAACAGTCATGTTTAGATTTGATTGCAAGCAATATCAAACAAGCTAAAGGTGAAGTTCATCACCTGGCTCTATCAGATCATGAGACAGGCCAAACCCTGACTGTGATGACTAATAAACCTAAATCTATGTTATGTTGGTTTGAGTACAAAAGGGACTATCACGAAGAAAATATACAAAAGTTTTGTGACTGTATTTCTGCGCTTTCATTCTCTGAGATGTATCTGATGGATAATTTGGAAGATGCATTTCAGGTATTTCATGGGACATTACAACTGTTATAAACTATGTTTTCCCATGCAAAAGATAAAAAGGTCGAACGGAAAAAATAATACTCTGTGGTTGACGAAAGGTCTAAAAAAGTCGTGTGTACGGAAACGATATTTACATTTAAAAAGTATTCATAATAAAACAAACAAAAATAGATTAACAAAAAAGTATAAAAAATATAGTGACATACTTAAACGTTGTATTAATAAATCTCAACAAATACACAACAAAAGATACATACAGAATATGAAAAACAAGTGCAAGGCTACTTGGGATATAATCAATAAAAAAATTGGTAACACACAAAAAAGTAATGACATAAACCAAATTGTAGTAAAAGCCAACAACATCACTGACCCTCAAAAAATTTGTGACATGTTTAACGAATACTATATCCAATTGACAAATAATAAAGAATTTACTTATAATATTGACGCTTTAAATAGAACGTTAGACATTAATCAGAATAATACAATATTCTTAAATCCCACTGATGCAGTAGAAGTATTCAGGGTAATCCAAAACCTAAAAAATACTGCGTCTGTCGGTTTTGACGAAATCAGTACCAAAATTAAAAAAGCTTGTGCTAATCACTTATGCAAACCGTTGAGATACTTAATTAATAGATCGTTCTTGGAAGGCATATTCCCAAGCGCATTAAAGAACTCAATAGTCAAACCAATATTCAAGAATGGTGATAAATCTGACATGGCGAACTATAGACCTATAACCTTAATTCCTATAATATCAAAAATAGTGGAGAAGACAATGTTAAAGAGGCTATACGACTATATGGGTAAGTATAATCTGCTAAGACGGAGCAATTTGGATTTAGGAAAAATAGCACCACGTCTTTAGCTTGTTTTAATTTAATAAAATTAATAACTGAGGCAATGAATGACAACATACCTGTAGTAGCAATTTTTTTAGACATGAGTAAAGCCTTTGACTTCGTTGATCATACGCTATTACTAAGCAAATTAGATAAATATGGCATAAGGGGCCAAGCCAATGACTGGCTTAAGTCGTACCTAAGTAATAGGCGTCAATGTGTGCAAATATCAAAAGTCCTTGATGGAAACAAAGTAGAATATAAATCTAACTATAAAACGAACGCAGTTGGAGTACCCCAAGGCAGCGTGGAAAGAGCGTTTTTATTTCTGCTATATATCAATGACCTTCCCAATGCAACACGCCATGAAACAATCTTATTTGCTGACGATACGACACTAATAATAAAATGTAAGGACACAAATAAGTTGGAACAGGAAATTAATGAAGCAATCAAAGACATAATAAGTTGGCTTAATAACAACAATTTAAAAATCAATATAAATAAAACAAAAATAATTCAATTTCAAACTTATAAATCAAACTTTCAGAGTCTGAGTATAAAATATGACGACACTATCCTAGAACAAGTAGTAAACACAAAATTCTTGGGCATAATAGTGGATCAAAACTGCAATTGGAAATCACAGATCAACTACGTATGCAATAAGCTAGACAAATTCGTATACGCAATAAAACGTCTTTGATCAACAGTGTCAAGTGCCGCAGCAGTTACAGCATATTACGGATACGTAGCGTCTGTGCTGTCATATGGTCTAATACTATGGGGCAATTCAGTTGAAGTTTTAATGGCATTTCGGGTACAAAAGAAGTGTGTCAGGGGCAATTTCTGGTGTCTGGTTTTTGGACAGCTTTTTGGACAGCTGCAAACCTTTATTTACAAAACTTCACATTTTGCCATTACCCTGTATGTACATCAAGGAACTATGTATGTTAGTAAAGCATAATCCGCACTATTTTCGCATGCAATCAGAAGTGAGCAACAAAAAGGCTTCTGCTAGAAATAAATACAAACATGAATTAAATGTACCTCAATGTAGATTGCAAATATTTAGGAGAAATGTATATGTTAATGCCATTCAGGTGTATAACAAGTTATCAAACTCATTTAAGGAACTTCCCATCCCCATGTTCAAGAAAAAGCTGACAAGTTGGTTATTGGATAATTGTTTTTATGACATTGGTGAATATATGGAATATTGTAAAAATCCAAGATGACATGTACTTAATTTTGACATTGATTTTAAAGTAACGACTGCCTTATTATAATAATTCATATTTGACATATTTTTAATCATTAAATCTTATAATATTAATTGTACTTAGTTATATAAAATGACATTTGTATATTTGTACACCATATGTTATGGTAGAATGTATAGAACTTAAAAAATCTTAACACCATACCCACTCACGCGCAAGTACCCCGCGGTAACGCCTTCCTATACGCAAGTATGTTTTTATGTTTTTAGCACATTTTTTTCGACGCGCCGCGGAGCGCCCTCGCCACTTATACACGACTCGTACAGAAAAAAATTCTATGGACCGCTGTTAAACTAATGGCTGTTTCTTCAAGTGGATAGACAAGTGTAGATAACAAAACTTGTTCCGTAACTTTAAGAGACTTTGATGTTTTTTAATAATTGTTTATTTTTAATGTTTGTTTACATTACGACAATTAAAAATTAAAATAATATTATTTCAAAATCGAAAGCGATGACCCTATTTTTTTATTTACCTAAAAAATAGCCCCATTCATACTGAATCGAATGACATATAATACATACCATTGTTGTTCCAAAGTTTTGATATACAATAACAATAACATCACGCGAGTATCAAATTACGCATGCGTCATCGCCGTCTCATTTGTTTATTTAAAGATTTTCAACTACAGATAACTTATTTCGTAATGCCGATATAACCACACGGCCTTTGGCACAAATGTACTTCATCTAACCACTCGACTAAAGAACCTGGAACGTGACCAATACTCCCATAGACAAAATTACTAAAAATAAAATACTGCGGTGTGGAAAATGCTTGCTGCCGCAGTTTTTTCAATGGCCGATCTTGGTTTTCGAGCGAGTGTAACATTTTCCTCAATACCTGCTCGTGGTTATGGCCGCGTGAGTGGATACTATGTAAAACTACATTCTTACAAATAAATAAATTCTAATTCTACGTAATTATAGTCCGCGCGGAACTAGTTGGCCGCGCCTTGGGTGGGAACGGGGGTGAGGGCGGCGGGGTTGCCTATTGTTCGCAACGCACGTACTGAGTAATGAAAAATCGCCCCCTCCCCTCCGTCCCACCACTCCCCTCCGTCGCACATACCTAAGGCGCGGTCAACTAGTTCCGCGGGGTCTATAGTTGTATGCTGTATGCATAATTATTACGTAGGTCGTATATTATTGTACAAAAAAGTATATATATATATACACTAAAATACTGATATTAAAATTACTCACAAATTATAATGCACGTCGGCCATATTCGGTCGGTACTTGAGGGCCCTCTCAAAGGCTACTTCCGCTTCCGCGGTCCGGCCCTGTGTGGTCAGCACACTCCCCAAGTTGCCGTATGCTGTGAAAAACAAAGTTTTGTTAGTCCTGTGCCAAATTCCATTCACAATATAAAAGGGTCAAACAGGTTCCTATAAAGTTAAAAAAATAATAACGTTCAGTCGTTATATTTTTTTTGCTTTTCATAGAATCGTAGATGGATAGACAGAATGCTCTTTATTAAATACACCATAAAAAATCCAGATATTTTAGAAATAGAAATATTTATAAAAGAAAGTCGTGTTAGTTACACTATTTATAACTCAAGAACGGCTGAACCGATTTGACTGAAAATTGGTGGGGAGGTAGCTTAGAACCAGGAGACGGACAAAGGATTTTTATCCAGTTTTTCTTTTTAATACTTTTATTTACTTATAGGAGTAGGGTAGGAGTATTGTAGGAGTAGGTTAGGAGTAGGGTAGGAGTAGGGTAGGAGTAGGGTAGGAGTAGGGTAGCAGTAGGGTAGAAGTAGGTTAGAAGTAGGGTAAAAGTAGGGTAGGAGTAGGGTAGGAGTAGTGTAGGAGTAGGGTAGGAGTAGGGAAGGATTAGTGTAGGAGTAGGGTCGGCGTAGTCCAACCTACCACCTATCCATTCGGGTAGGACATCACGCGAACGAAGTAGCGCCGGGTAGCTAGAAATAATCATTTATATGGCAAAACAACGTTTGCCGGCTCATCTAATGTTATATAAGATCACACAATGAGCGGAACGGAATATAACAAGCAGGAACTTCGACGTTTACTAGATATCATATTTAGTTTTAGTTAATGAAGACAAAATTTATGGCGTAACCCGATAGAGAATTTACCATCATCACACTAATATTATAAAGGCGAAAGTTTGTGAGCGTGTTTGTATGTTTGTTACTTCTTCACGCAAAAACTCCTGTACGGATTTGGATGAAATTTGGCACACAGATAGTTTATAGTCAGAATTAACACAAATGATTAGAATTGGAGTTGTAGACATTTTTATCCCGATATTCCCACGGGATCGACACTTATGCGGGTAAAACCGCGGGACACTGCTAGTAGAGAATAAAGACAATCTATGGCGTAGTCCAATTTTATGTAATTGGTTGACTAATTGCGATGAGTAAAAATTCTACGTTATTAATTCCTATGAAGCCACAATTGACAATATTTATGGGTATTTAAAAAAATTAAACTAACTCTCTAATACATTTAACAAAGACATTTTATTGTTCATTTGGTTACTTACATAGCATGATAATACTGAAAATGTAACCAGCCACGCAACATAAAATAAACTATTATACAACAAGATTCTTATCCTGTATTTGTGCAAATGTATATATTTCCGCTGTCGCTTGGATAATGGGCTTTGATACAAAATACACCTCTATTATAACTGGATAGAGTTTAATTCAAGCAAACACGACATGTCGCCCTACGCCTAACTTAATTTTGTTAAGTAAGTGTTATATTTTGTTACTTACACAATCCATACTAATATTATAAATTCGAAAGTAGCTCCGTCTGTCTATATGTTAACTTTTCACGCCTAAGCCACTGAACAGATTTCGAAAAAGATTACCAAGGAGATAGATGATATTCTGGGAAAGGACATAGGCTACGTTTTGTCTCAAAAATAATTCTATAGTGGGTGATATAGGGAATGAAAGCCTGTATGGGAAACCCAGCATTTCTTAAGTTAGAAATAACGGATTTGGATGAAAGGCCTACTTTTACATTATAATATGATGCTTTTGTCCCGGTAGTACGTCACCGTGAAACATTATCCGACATCCACGCGGGCAATGCCGCGGGCTTAAGCAAGTATCTTATAAAAATATGCTCCACCGCACCGTGATGGATTAAAAACAATCAAGTTACAGCCTACTTCCCGTGCTAAAAACTCTTAATTAAGTATAAGGACGTAAAGTAACCCACATGATCCATCATTTTAATCCACTAACGAAGCAGACGACATAATTTCATTAATTATTCATACTTACGAGCAAGAGTAAGCCGATTTATTATATTATTTTATGACAAAACTGCTTCGAAGTTGATAACTCGGCTTATAACAATAGTAAGAAAATGAAGATTGAATATTTGTTTGGAAAAGTACTAGAGTTGTCTGCGGCTTTGTTTTTTTTTTTTTTTAATAATGGCATCTCGCAGTTCAACCTGAGGGGTTGTCGACTGCTTAACCGGGCTTTCCTGTGGATGCCTCAATAAATTAAGGCCTCCAGCCAGGGCATAAATAAAACTTAAAAACTAAGTGACTACATGCTAAGGGCGTCGCTGGGAGAGGGCAGCAAGGGACAGGCTGGATCGGAATTTTTATTATTTTTTGGGGACGAATTTAAGACTACAGGCTCAGCGCGCGCCACTGAGCCTGTAGTCTTAAATTCGTGGCTGGCTCGAGGAAGGGTCGGGGCGGACATGGTACGGGGAGTCGCGACGGGTCTCGACGGCGAGGGCGGAAGGACGGTTGATGGGTCTTGTCTTTTCTAATTGTGCTGGTGGTCTTTCTACTCTCCTGAAGGAGGGTAGTGGCGTGTTCGGGGGTGGTGAGGGTATGCCTTGGTCGGCGAATCCTACTTAAACGGGAGGGAGTGTATCGGGAGGCCGCCGCAATCAGGGGATTGGGGTGCTTAATGGCAGAATCAAAGAAGCGCTTTGAGAGGCGTTTCATGAACTGCTGGACGGTGACCTGCGACTTTGTCCACGTGGACCCATTTAAATGGTATTAAAAGAATTGTATCCTTTCTCCTTTTAACATGAAAATCATTGTAGTTGTCTTGCCATAGAAACGTATATTATTTTAGGCGCGAACAAAAGTAATATATCAATGGGCGCGATGATTTATTTTTATAATTAAGCTGTCTAATTGGACAGCTTAATTATACATTACATTCAAGGAATGTCGAATTACTTAAGTATAGGGTACGTACTACAGTGCTAATGAAACCTGTATCAGCTGGCCTCTTAATCTGATGAAACTCCGTACCCGTACTCACCACCGACGTGCAGTCGACAGTACTATTCGAAATAAAATTGGGCTAATTTCGACTTTACAAACATAGACGTTGTGTTTGGCGTCGACTCAAAGTTTATAAGGTAAAACAAAAAAGAAAAAAATATTTTTTGCTTTTCAGTCTTTTTTATACACCATTTTGCCGAATTACCGGGTTCAGTTCATCCCAGATTTCTGACAGAGTCCTTGCGAATTCACTGTATAGTTTTACACCAACATGCAGCCTCTACCGTTGGATTATTCTTTCCTCCCAGCAATATTTTAGCTGCATTTTTATGTATGCTGTATACTGTAACCCGCCACGTCTGTGTGGTGCCGGTTGTCTGTGTGGTGCCGGACTTAAAGAATTGCACCACCCCTTACTTCCCGTGGGTGTCGTAAAAGGCGACTAAGGGTCTTACCGGAGAATGGGCAGCAGCGTTCTCTATTTATTCCACCATCATACCATACTGCGATCGCCAACCCGCCTGCCAAGCGTGGCGATTATGGCAAACCCCCCCCCCCCCCCAAATTAGGGGAGGCCTATGTCCAGCAGTGGACGTCTATCGGCTGAAACGACGAGTATACTGTAACTTAAGAATACTTGGAGCGACTAAGCTGAAAGACTCAATTGACAACAATGGAAAGGAGTTGTAAGTAAAGATTTTAACTTGCAGTAACGGTATCGCCACACCAGCTTATTCAATTGGTACTAGGGCTTTTGAAAATCAAAGCGCAAAAGAAGTGGATCAGCCGTGTAGTAATAGGAAAGCCGACGAGAGACAAAAAAAAATTGTTTTTACGTTTCACAATCATAGTAAAAGATTTGATGAATGTGCAGTTTATCGCAAAGTAGTTAGTAGTAGTGTGTCGCAGTTTGTCGCAGTTTGTAAATGGGCAGCAGCGTTCTCTATGTATTCCACCATCATACAATACTGCGATCGCCAACCCGCCTGCCAAGCGCGGCGATTATGGCAAACCCTCCCAAAATTGGGGGAGGCCTGTGTCCAGCAGTGGACGTCTATCGGCTGAAACGACAACGACAGTTTATCGCAGCATGTGCTAATGTTTTTGATATGGATAGAGTATCGATATAATGGTACATCACTAGTGTTTCACAACACCATACAAAAATTAAGCGGGGTAATTATGACATTAGGTTAGTCGAAACTACCCTACTTCTTCTTTTCGTGGGGCTATTAAACTAGCGGAAAATCACCACATAAACTTATCATTGCTAAGAACAAATAAGCGTAAAACAACGTAGGATTTATATTATGACTACCTACCTGTTTAGTACGGTACTTGCCCGTGGTCCCCCAGTCCAGTCCCCCTTGGGGTACCACGAGCAAATATTTTTGCCCGTGGAACCCCCTGAATAACAATCTTCATAGAACAAGCGTTTTAAACACAAGATTTGACCTAAAACGTGACAAACGTCTTTTGTTAGCACATGCATAAAATGGCGTCTGACAAAAAAAAGTGTTCAGCTTCATCTATGGTTTTTTTTTCAAAATAAACTTTACCTATATATAAATACAGTAGAATAAAGGTCATAGCACACGAATCAAATCGGAAAGGGATCGGCACCGTATCGCCTTTCGCCTCGGCGTCAAACAGGTGTCAACCTAACGTAAGCACGTAATCAAAGCGGATCAGAAGCGGCGATACGTCGACTCGGCTAGGCGACGCCACGCTTACGGCTGGCTACCGCTGGTTGATGGTGCAGCAGGCAGGCCGGAGGGGTGAGAGGGGCAAGGGTGGACGAAGAGACGTAAGCTCGGGAACGGAGAGACGTAAGCGCGGGGACGACGAGCCGTAAGCGCGGGGACGACGAGCCGTAACGCACCTCACCACGGTTCGTGAGCTTGTCCCGAGGCAAAGCGATTACGTTACGATTCCGATTAGTGTGCGTTGCAGTAGGGAGTTTCATACAAAGAATACTGAACGGTTCGAGTTGGTTCGAGGTGGTTTCTGGTTTAATACGTGTGCAGTTATTTTCGTAAGTTAGAATTACCCCACATTCGAAGTAGCCCCGTCCGACCTTATTGTAATTTATAACATCATGTTCCACTACATTATACCTATGTGTACAAATAAATGAATAAATTTGAATTTGAATTATGGATACTGGACTCGTTCTGAAGGATCTTTAGGGGTTGAGTTAAAAGTAGTACCATGAGGCAGCATAACACTGTCGAAGGAATGTACTTGAAAGCATAATATTCGAAATCTATATCCTGCTTAATATTATAAACGTAAAGGTTGTGAGGATGGATAGATGTTTGTTACTCTTTACGCAAAGACTACTGAACAGATTTTGATGAAACTTTATAGTAATATAGCTTATACATCAGAATAACACATATGATACATTTTATCCCGATATTCCCACGGGATTGACACTTATGCGGGTGAAACCGCGGGGCACTGCTAGTTATTATAAATATAAAAGTCAAGTCCTGACTGACTGATGTATCAACCACAGCCTAAACCGCTGGTCCTAGAGACATGAAATTTGGAGTGTGTTCATTGTGAAGAATAGATATCCACTAAGAAAGAGTCAAGTCCTGACTGATATAATTATCAACCACAGTCTAAACCGCTGGTCCTAAAGACATGAAATTTGGAGTGTGTTCATTGTGAAGAATAGATATCCACTAAGAAAGGGTTTTTCTAAATTCCACCCCTAAGAGGATGAATGGGGGGAGGGTGAAATTGGATATAATAAACAGACAACAGAATATGCCTAATTAATGACCATTAAATGTTCAATAGATATGTACTTTTCGACGAAAACTGTGCATTTATTACATTTTAATTTGGCTTTCAACGCAGTTGATTGGCATAATGTATATTAATTTACATTTTATATATTCATTTTCGGAATTATTCATTTCTACAGAGGCAAACACAATACTAGCGAGATATTAATATTTTACTATTCTATTGTACTGTGGCCGGTATCTACGTCGTCTTATGCGAACTACGCATCATATTGACGTCACGCAAGATCCTGCATCGCGCAAGCAGAGTTTTCCGCGCAACTGGAATATATACAACGTCCAACAATTGTCGGGCAGTAGCCCACCAGACACAACACCTGTCTGGTCAGAGAATCCACCCTTTTCTATGGAGGACAAGTGAACTTTCCACCCTGTTCCTCATATCTCTCTATAATATCACCAAAGAAAAAAACCTGACATTGAACAACATAATTTTATGTTAATGGCTGAGCCCAGAGGCTCCTCTTTTATGTCAATTTTATTATATTTATACAAGTAACGTACTGTGTTGTTTTCTCCTACCTCAACTAGCGCTAATTCTACGACAATTACCTTAATACAGGTTTACCTGTAATACAGGTTTTTTCTAAAACCTACTTCAGGCACCAGCTCTCACAATGTGAATTTATATAGTTCAAAACTGTAAAGTGCTACAAAAACATTGTGAGAGAAAATAAATAAACTTATTATAAATAAACTTATTAATTTCATCAAAATCAGTTCAGTAGGTTCCTAGAAAATGTACCAAACTAACAGGCAGTCACACTATTCTACGAATTACAGTTAGTTAGGTAAAGCAGGGTCATCTATACAAACTTGTCTATAACAAGTCTGCCAATAATGGCTAACAGTGCCCACAATGGTTGTAGTGGTCTGTGGTGTTGGCCCACGTACTGAGACGTTTATGGTCTGTACTGTGGTATATTAATAACACCAATTAATTATCCTGAACTCAAGCTAAACCTACAATATGCTCGATAATTGGGTCAGGCATGCATTGAACTTTTATAATGAACAAAAACTTTCGAGATGGTGATATTATTCGGCTTGTCATCCAAAACTTGTCCTATCACTGAACTAAAACTTAACACTTTAAAACTGTCAGTAAACTAAATAGCAAAACTGTTAAGTAGTTTGCAAAACGTTCCTTCACTTTGAAACTCAACTTCTGGTCAAACGAGCCGTGTCATTTTGTAGCCACACAACGTTCTATGCCGGCAAAATGCCGCAAACACCCTACTGTCCAGAGTGGTGAAACCCAATACACGTTTTAGATTTTAGAACTATTTTAGAACTCGTCGTTTTACGTTGCTATGCAATATCTCAGCGTATTAGCCGGGTGTCATGTACGGGTATGATTGGGCCGCGCTATCACGGCGTGCCCCATCTCCGGTGCACTGCGATCCGCTTTTACCGAATAAACATTAGGCAGCTTTGCGGTCGTATGAACTCCTGGTACCCCCGAGTATTGGACGCAGGCATTTCGAGTTATCTCGCTGTATTATCTTTTGACAGACCCTTTTCAAAAACGCTGTAATGAGTATTTGGGGTTTTTTGTACTGTGTGTTTCGTTTTATGTAAACAGTGTTGTTTGGATTAAATACTTTCTGTAAGTGTTTCTCTGACGCGGTCTGTTGCCTTCGTGGAGATTAAAATATGAAAGACTTTTTAATAAAAATCTTGTACCTTGTATTATATATTTTATTTTTAACCACTGGAAAAGTTTTAATATAAATCTATGTTATTTAGAACGATGAGCACTGTTTTCAGGGGGTGTGTAGTATATGGCATAATAACAACTTGAAATAACTTTCACATGATATAATTTTCATATCCGCAACACTAAATCCGCAATACTTGTATTCAGCTGCATCCGGTTAGACTGGAGCCGACCCCAACATAGTTGGGAAAGGCTAGGCAGATGATGATGATTTTCATATCCTATAAAAAGGTATAACCTAATTTCATGTGATCGAATGTTATATTTCATATAATCTTCTTTTGCTCTAATAACATTTAACGTTCATTTAACCTAATTTTCGTATTTACTCATTTTCAGCCAGAATTCTGTGATGAATAGGTAAGTAAATTTCAGGGAACGTCATACTGTTATAACATCATCTTACCAGTTTTACTAACCATATTTATAAGTTTGTTTGAAGCTAGTGTTTTTATATTTCTCTTTGGACTTTGACAAGCATGTCATTAAACGAAAACTCGGTGTAACATAAAAATACGAGCTTCTTAGTAATTTAAATTCTCAAAGGCCTTGATGCCAATCAAGACTTTGGAGTAGTCTAGCCTTAGACGAGCCCTTTATATTTATTTAGTACTTTTAGGCTTCTGCCCGCGACTTTGTCCGCGTAAAACTTCTTGTTCCTCCGACCCATCGCATCGCCTGCGCGCGCTGTTACTTCGTATTTGCTAAGCGTCATTTCTTACATTTTTTTGCTTGGCTCCTAAGATTCCTAGTGTGATGTTAGCTTATAGACTTTCTCAAGGATTCATGGCTGTCAAATGCAAAATTTGGCGGGTAAATCCAAAGATTAGCGCCTTCAAACAAACAAACTCTTTATCTTTATTATTAGTATAAATAGATTCTACACTATTTTGAAAACGCCAAATCATAATAAATCAACAGCTAAAACACATACAGGAATGCCAACATTGCGACCGGGTACTTAGCCACACTGAATGCGAAAGCTTAGTCGATTAAATTCGATTCAAGGACCACTCCGGGCTTCCATAGCCATGCCGGTAATATACCCGTAAAATATTTTACTGAAAATACTCTATGAATTTTATAAGGGACTTTAAAGTGTGAATAAGGAATTAGCTTGGTTATAGATATAAGAGTTTCTATCGTATAGGTAGGTGTGCAAAAAGATTTTCACCGTAAAAGTTTTCACTTGTGTTGTGCGCACATCAAAAGAGTGGAACTCTTTACCTGCGTCTGCGGTTCCGAGTGCATACAACCCGAATCTCTTCAAAGTAAGAGTGAACAGGCTTTTTCTGGGTAAGCTCACTCCATCGTCGACTTTGTCTCTGTCACCTCTGACCTAGACTAGAGTCAAGAGCAAACCCATTTCAAATAAAAATAAAAAACTAATTGTGTCATTTAGGATGTCATAATCAGCCTATAATGTTCCTATCATTGCTGAGACACAGGCAGACATCCTCTCTTAGAGAGGCAGTGGGCTATAATCTACCACGCATGCCCAGTGCGGGTAGCGGTAGATGACGCAACACACAAATTTAGGATATGATTAGGTCTAATTTTAACAAAGTCTGTATCAGTTTCCATGCTATTTTACTTCAAAAATATATGAAGCATAAGGCACTTGCAACATTGACCAACCATTTCAGTATAGTGTACCTTAACACCGTGTACACATAGTTCAGTTTTCATTGCCCAAATAACTGCTATAAGACATTTTGTACAGTTTTCATCACTCTAAAATTAACGTGACAGTGTGTTTTAGTCACGATAACGCTTTGTAACTATAGATTATTATATTAGGTTTGTAGTTACCGTACGATCCATTACTGCCTGCATATCATTCTCAGGTTCTTAACATGAGGTGTTGCCAACTTGTTGAGTTAAGTAGTGTAATTATAGGTTATGAAGGCACCTTATTTATGTACATTTAGCTATGTTTTAGCTCCATTCAGTAATATGAGGTTGAACTGAAACCTTAAATGTTTTGAAATATGCTAATGTGACTTGTGACACGGCAACAAAGAGAGGCATATAGTAAAATATAAGAAAGAAAACACAGCATTTCGTTCGACGTACTTATCAGGGGGCCCAAAAAGGCCACTTTGTCAGAAACATAAAAGGATAACATTATGAATCATAATATGGCAAAGACAGTACGTGTATAACCAAAGAGATTGGGATTGGATTGATTGGTATTTTAGCACAGATAAAAAAAAAATAACTGAAAAATCCTTCACCAATGGGATTTGATTAACTTAACAGTTAACTGTCTATTATGATTCATAATGTTATCCTTTTATGATTCTGCCAAAGTGGCCTTTTTAGGCCCCCAGTCCTAAAAGGGCTTTTAAAATATATAAGTCCCTTCAGTCTCTCTCGCATTTAGCAACGTTCAAAGCTGAGTAAAACCCCTACTATTATTGCTAATTTAATAGGTTCGGACAACAATAGATATCGGAGGGCGCCTTTATTTTTGGGGTTGATCCGGTTAAGAACCGACATAAAATGACCCAACACTGGAGATTGGGTTTATTGAAAAGTAGAATAAGAAATGGAATCCCACGGCCTATGAGGACTTATGCTAACAAAAGACATTATCAAACAGAGGCAATGGATTTCCGAGGGATTCTTTTATATTTATGACCGCGTGCGTAGCTCTTCGGCCCAAATCAGCGCACTTTCACGAAAAAATCGCGCACATAATAATTTTCACTGTTTCAAATACTCGTTTCCAAGAATCACCGGTGAATTAGAGCTGTTTGAAGAGCGAGATTCAATATCAATAATATTCGCTAATGTTAGCCGCCCTAAATCGTACTTTTAACAATTTCACGTGTGTTTACTGTGAGTGTTCATCCGTAAAGAGGCGATTACATAAAAGTGTAACTGGGTGCTTCCCTTAAATAGGGCACATCAAAAAGAAAATAAAAATCTTATCCCATTTACGATCGGCACCATTAGCTGTAAGAAAAACATAGAGCGAAAAAATATAAAAGAGACACGGCGTTACTTAGTTGTTCCGCTGATTGGAATATCGGTCTGAAAGCTTTTTTATGTACCCACTTACACGGAAAATACGCGAAACATTGACGTTACACCCGTAGGTGTTTATGCATGCTTGCTTATTTATTGCGTCATATTTTTTCTTTTTTAAAATACAGCCCGTACCTGGCCAAATTTATTTACTCGACATTCGTGTACAATACAGTTACTTCCAACGAAGTTTATTGCTGCGTTATTAGCGTTAAAGAAATCGAGGAAAGAACATTTTTAGAACACTATAACTGTAGGTCTTTTAATTAAGGTACAATAATTGCGTCGATGGTTTAATTGCTCTACTAACGAGTTCTCATAACTAGAAATGGTTTCTCTATTTCTGTGTAAGCGGCGGCTTAGAGAGAGAAAAATAAAACAGTTTCATGTGGTTCCGCGCAGGTGTCGGCTTATCAAGGATTACGGGGCTATTAAAATCTTGCTCGCTCTTATTGTTACTATTGCTAAACGATGGAAACGACCGTTTATGTCAAGAATTTACTTTTACTCCGCCTTAGTATTAATTCATTAAACCTAAATTATTTTTTGCGATATTCGATACTAGAAGCTACATATTCTATGGGCAATAGACAGGCTAACCTTCTATTTTTTTTCAGGATGGGAAATCATCAAATGACCCCCTCCCTCTCTGGGTGGAGCGAGTGTCAGACTCTTACTGACTAAAACCCACCAGTGTTCCTTCCTTGGCCGGGCCAGCGGTAACCCTTTCGAAAATCCCGCTAAGCTTCTATTGTAGTTTTCTATCAAAAACTGATTGAAACCAGAATTTAAGCAGCAATAAACCGAGCTACATTATCAGCTACCTACGCCAACTTACTCGAATAGTACTCCATTCCAATAAAACTTATTCGAATGATTTGTTTCGTGTGCCATAAATAGTCAGTCAGATTTGTTTCACAACTCCCGGGCATAGCGCGGCACCGACAAAGAATTGCGAACGCTTTTGCAAAAACATTATATTGTCATTTTTATTACCTTTAGCAGTTACCAACACAACCCTGTGTGGCAATAAAGGCCTGTGTCGAAATGTTTCATTTAGCCTCAATACCTAACCATATCCAATGTTCCAGTTTCACTTTTATTATGTAGAGGTCATCTATTGTTCGTTTTCAAATCAAAACTCAAAGAAACTGAGCCCCGGAGTCGTGTCTTTGTGTTACTAATTGAAAAACATATTGTTATGCGTTGATTAAATTATGCCTTCGTTTAATGAATGGACATCTCCCACATAGCCTTTGTGTAGGCTATGATTGTGGTAATGGTTTCTTTATGAAAGGGTTTAAAAACTCTATAAATACGTACATACATAATTATATAAACTCATGCCTTGTTCCCGTGGGGTCGGCAGAAGAATAGAATAGAATACTCTTTATTATGTACACCATATAAATTACAGACACAAATATAGAAACTGTACAAAAGGTGATACAATGGGCGGTCTTATCGCTAAAAGAACAAGAAAAGAAGAAGACGAGAAGAAGAAGAAGGAACGAGAAGAAGGAGGGAGGAGGGAGGGGTAGAAGTTAAGGAGAAGGCCACCTGCTACGATCCTTACATACCACCCCTTTTGCTTCGTGTTCATACTTGTTTTTTTTTGTGTTCTATTTATGAGTCATGTTTGTTGCAAATAAAAGTTTTTTTTTTTCTTTTTTTTTGAGTACACTCCTTCTCACAGAGAGGAGGCCTGGGTCTCAGCAGTGGGAACATTGTAGGCTGACTACGTTCATACGTACGAAGATACGGGCCCGTCCTAAAGTATTTCGATACTTCGTAATGAACCCTACCAACCAACCTCGGACCTCGTTATTAATCAATCTCAGACGGGCCAAACACATCGGGAGTGCGGACAACTGTCAAATGGTGTTGTCATTCATTCTTAGTTCGGGCCTCGAAGTAATTTTTTGTCCGTATGTGATACGGAGTAACGGACGCCAGTAACTTCGGTAGAGTAGAACCCCTTGTCACACACACATACACACACACTCTTTAAATTTACCCATATAATTTTTATCCCCCTTATCAGAAACCTCTTCGAAATGTCTGCTCGTTGCCTCTTACTTCGATGACATGAAAATAACAAGGCAAAGTAGGTAGTACATATTTACAAAAGGTCTGTAAGTGTCTTTAAACGTGGCTCTTATTTTTTTATGTACCGTTTTACGTTAACGATGTTGCCATTTTAAGTTTTTAAATAACAACTCAAACAAAAGTCTTGTTACGAAAATCGTTAAGGGTTGCCATCCTTCTCCTTATTAAACAAATTGGTATAATGATATCGGATGTCGACGGGAGAACTGCGTAAGTAAGTTTGTGACACCCAAGTAGCCGTAGGACAAGTTCGAAAGAGATAATGGCGTTAATCTGTGAGAGTCACCACTCGAACCAGTTGCTATCGGGGCAGAGATGTCGTCGATAAACCGTGGCTTAACCGATAACATCTGAGGGGATAGCCGAGAGCTGTAATATAATATAGGCCCGTAATGAATCGTCCTATAATCACCTCGGCCATGTTAGTGCAATACAAGTGTAGTTGATGTAGTTGTTTGTATATATTTAAGCATTTGAATGATTTCATACACATAGAGCTTCGAGCATACTTTCAGGATACGTAACACAAAGGTAGGCCTGTCAGATGCCTCGTATTTTACGAGTAACTCTGTTTTTTCGGCTTTATTAACATAGGTACGCCTATTTTTTTAAATAATCAACTGGGTTAACAAAGCTCTAACTTTAAGTTAAAATAAAAGGATTTTAAACATTTCTGCTGTTGAAAGACGTTTCTTAAAAAAAAAATAAGGAATCGTCATTAAAACCCGTATTTTTGATGCTAGTAACCCTTAAATCAAGAAGTAGTTGGTGGCAACCCTACCCAAAAGCTGTCACCGTGACCCTATGTCTAAATCTCTGACGTCTGTCTGTCCGTCCGCCTTTCTGTAACAGGACTGTATTTTTTACTGTAATAGATAGCCAACACTATATATTTCTACAGAACATGTGTGTAAACTATCGACCAAAAGGGAAGGTCGAAAGGTTGGAATCGCGCCACAACATCAACTTTAAGTCATTCGTGGTACGAGTTCCAACTCATCATCCACAGACCTGTCTGAAAGAGGACTTTTGGCCGAAAGGTGTCGTATATCGAGATTTCCGAGGACGGTTACGCGACACCACGCAGCGATACATGACGCCGACAACATTACGTGTATAGTCATAGTTTTAAGGTTTTTAATATGTATTAGTTTATTATTGTATAAGATTCTTTTGTGTATTTTACCTATGGGCCTGAGTTGCCTGATAATAAAATGATTATTATATTATAAAACCAGCAGAGATTGTCTAAAAAAGGACGTAGCCAGATAAATTCTAAGCCCGCATGTCATACACAATGATTGTGAAACAACCTTTGAATTTGGTTGCATTTCAGTGATTACACCCGTATGAACTAGGAGGACAGTCGCATTTAGATTTATTTGTGTCTAATTAGTGCAAAAACAATTAAGGGATTAAAAATTCAACAGTTTGCGACCAAAATCGTAGGGGTGAAAAAACTTTGAATGAAAGTAATTATGAGTAACACCGTTGCATGTCTAATTTTTTCCTTTATTCACTATGAATATGACTTTTATTGATATGCTGACCTCGAGGTTATGACCTTACATATTGTGATGTAGATACGGCAATAAAAGTACCTACTTACTTATTATACTTAAGGGGAAATGCGGGTGGTCGTTTCTCCATAGAAACGCTCTCGCCTGTTATCTTTATGGTTTATAATATATTTCGGGCCATAAAGCAATGATTTTTTACAGAATATATAACTACTTGTATGTTTTCCTTTTTGGTGATACATTATTTTTATAAGCACCCGCAAAAAATGCCGATTTAAACCGCTGTCAACAGAGGACTAGTGTACAAATTTGACAACTATTAATGATAAAAGAAAAACATAGGGACACAGTCAGTTCAGTTTATGAAATATCTTTTAAATTGGTCCAATATTGGATGAAGAAATAGGCGAAAGCCAAACTTCGAATTATGACTTTTAACTTAGGCTTTTTCAAAAAGTCTCTCCGCCCGCATAAATCCCCAATATCCGTAAGAAAACTTTATTTTTAGTCTAACGAGCTTGTTAACATTATATCTCGTTTTCCGAGATTTTATTTTATTCATCCCAGAATAAATATTAAAACAGAAAATGTTGCTCAGCTTATTTGTACTTACTTATTTTAAAGAAGATATACAATAATGAAATAAAACGTATTCTACAAAAAGCGGCCTCATTAGAAGTTTTATTCGGATTTTTTCTTTTTACACACGACGATATATCAAGCTACATAGATTTCCAATATAAGCTGACTTCTCATTGTACGAAAAGCCTATACAATGCGAGGTCAGCTAAAACTGGAAATGGATAGCGTACAGTAATAATATATAATAATAAATAAGATGTGACAAAGCTTTCGGAAGGCGTATTATGTCTGAATAATCAGCCGTGACTGTGCTCCACGTGTTTTGGGACACGAGCAAAATGTAAGTAATGTTTTCTTGTAATACAAGCGAAGAGACGTTAAGTAAGTACTACTTGTGTCACTATGTGGGTTACATAATTCAGATGTTGGAATGTGAGCACAGAAAGATTATTTACGCTTAACACTCCGCATCATAACAATATGCGACAATAGGCAATTAACAAAAAGCATTTCCAAGGCAAATGTTAGTGGAAACGCATCGCAGGTCGATGAATTAAGTTAAGCTACGCTTGCCGCGGTTGGTCTGTGGATCAGTGACCTTTTTTACATACCGAGACCCCTCCGTGTCTCGGAAAGCGCATTGAGCCGTTGGTCCCGGCTGGCATTCGTGGATCTTTGACAGTCGTTACGGGTAGGCAGAAACCCGAAAGTCTGACAACCAGTCTTATCAAAGGGTTTCGTTTTTTTCTTTTTTTTTTCGGTTTCGTTTTCGTTTCTATCTGACCTGTCAGATAGACAGTCGCTCCATGTAAAATACAAAGGTTCATTAGAAAACCAGCGTAAGACATCGCATCTGTCTGGCATTAATGTTGAAATGGAGTGCCCTTTTGGTACTGCCGTGAGGCACACACTGTTGCTGTTAAAACATTTCACTTTTTCTTCTCAATTGTATTTTGTGCGTTCACGATCTGTTGCCATTTATTATTATTATAAGCCTGTGTTGTCCCAATGCAGGGCAAAGACCTCCCTTCCCTCTTTCCACTTTTTTCCGGGCTAATGCGATTGTGGGTCAATCCTTTTAGAATGAGTCCAGCTCATCCCGCCATCTCATTCTGGGCCTACCGCGTAGTTGTTGCTGTTGCCAAATAAATATTATTCTTTCTTTAATATAACAATATGTGAGGACAAAGCGATTCGTTTTTGTCTCGTCATAAATTCTAAAACCTCAATATTGAGCTTCCCAAATACAAAGCTCAATGTTATCATTATTAATAACTTCATTAATGCCAACAATAACGCAATCACAATAATTGCATCACCTCCCAAGCTACGCGAACTGACATTGTAACAACGTAGCTTAACACAAACAAGCATCAGATCAAGTTAATTGAATATTCTGCGTGATGGTCACAGTGTTAATCCACTATACGAAGTTCAATAGATCAGTTATCACGGCAAAAGGTGTATTGGATAAAGCCAGCTTCAGACCGATTACATCGCCTCACCGTCCTCTGTCCCGGCAAATTCGTGTAATAGGAGGTGCCTTGTGATTGGCCAGTTTCGAATACCCGCCAGCAACAAATTGGATCCAGTTAGCCTGTAGGTCATGTTACTAAAAGATGAAAGGAGGAATAGAGGCCACTTCAAATTGGAGAAGATTCAACTATCGCCTCAATATAACAGAGAAAACTGTTGTTATTATTTTAAATTGTACTCTAACTTTGTACCTGAACATTAATTAGGTAAACGGGTTGTTTAAAGAGGATCCAGCTTTGAAAGCGACGACGGAATTAGTACTTGAGTAAGTAGAGCATTTTCTGATGAGCACCTACCGAAAATGAGAGATACCTATTTTATGTAGGTAGGTTGCTGTTGTTTAAAGCACAAAGCTTCTCCATTTTGTGACTGAAATGAATGCGAGTCATTTTGATAAAAAATCTCAGCTGAAATTGAGTTTGAAATTGAGTTCTAGACCTGGATCAGTTCATGTGTGATCAAATAGAAGCACGTTTCAGCATATTTTATGCAAAAACCTTTCCAATCCTACTTAATATTATAAATGTGAAAGTTTGTACCTACGTTTGGAAGTTTGTTAGTAACGCAAAAACAGCTGAAGGAATTTGGATGACATTTGGCACGTAGATAGTTTAGTAGTACGTTCTCGGGGGATAATTTCTTTTAAAAAAAGCAAAAGCTTGTTTGTAATAAATAAAAGAACTCTTTGATTCAACATCACAACATTTAAATAAGGCCTGTTTTTCTTTGTGTGAATACCCGACAGTTCGGGGAAAATGGAGGGTTATGTCGGAATTCTAAGACTTTTACAAGATGGCCTTTCTCAACCACTGACAGGTATATAACGGGTCAAAGAACTATGTTTCAGATTTACGAACATACATAAAGTAATAAAAAGAAAAATATTTTATTTGGGTCACGCACAGGCAAACAAACAGTAAAAAAGGAACCTTTAAAACTAACAAAAAAAAACAATAAAACAACAAAAAAAAACAGTGGCACTCCGGGAGTGCCGACAGAAGTAAAAACAAAACACAAACAGAATACTTTGCCATCACTCACTGACATATTATATCGGATATACATTAAAACCGAGTACAGTCACGAGCTAAAGTATGTATACACTTGGCTTTATTCAAAGGCGATTTTCTCCTTCATTTTTGAATGAAATTTTATATTAGTAGGAACATATTATTTTCGTACCATCCATAGGTATATGTAAAGTGCCGTATTTCAAAGTTGCATTCGTTATTTCGTAAAAAAAATCGCAATTTAAAGTTGCCACGTATTGACATATTTGTGCTCGTGACTGTACATCCCGAATACATCCCGAGGACAGCCGAACACATCCGAAGGTGGTATTTTTTTGTCCCGCGTGGTTTGTTTATAAGACGATTTAAACAAAACACGCGCGGTGTCGCTTACGGTAACAGCGGCACAAGTTCAATGGTTTTTACCCATCTCAAAAAATGCCCAACGCGCCTAAAGAAGTTTTCACTTCAAAAGTTTTCACTTCAAAAGTTTTCACTTCAAAAGTTTTCACTTCAAAAGTTTTCACTTCAAAAGTTTTCACTTCAAAAACAAGATAAGAAAGACCTGTTCGAGGTCAAACTGCATAGTGGCCTGTCCCATGAACGCATGGAAATATAAACTACGTTAGTGGTTGAAAACAAATTGTAAATAATCATGCCGGTATTCGGGAAGAATTTGGCTTATCTACATAAAAGATAAGTCATAAGTCATTTATTAATTTGTTGAACATAGGTACAATAATGATGTTATATAAAGATAGAATAGTGAGCTATGTTAAGCCAGAGGGCGTACAAATATTTGTGATTAATCAAGCCACCCAAGTCTCGACAAAAAAAAATGAAATAAAAGAATATAAGAATCTCTTAATAAGCTACTTTGTCATACACTTATGAAATAATATAAGTTACATGTTCGAGCCGTTTGGGGTTAAAGAAACACTAGGGCCATGGGGTCCGAGTGCCCACTTGGTTTTTCGGGATATGGCCAAGCGGTTAGTTGACTCTTCACCTGACCAGAGGGCTGGCTTATTTCTTGGCCAAGCATCGCCATACAACGTGGCAATTCTGCGAGCCTTTTGGGCATTGTTCCTGTTGATAGCGAAACCGCGGATTTTTTGATGCCCTATGATTCTTTTGCTTCTTTTTTCATATACATGTACATATTATTATTTTAAATGTTAGCTTATATTATGTCAATATTATCTTGATTACTATTATAAAGGCGAAAGTTTGTGAATGTGTGTGTGTTTATGAGTGTGTGTTTATGTTTGGTACTTCTTCACGCTCAACGGCTGGACCAATTTTGATAAAATTTGGTATGGAGGTAGCTGACACTTGAAATTAACATATAGGCTTTTTATCCCGATATTCCCACGGGATCGAAACTTATGCGGGTGAAACCGCGGGGCGCAGCCTAGTCTTGATTAATAAAAATTAGCAATAATAAATACAGGACCCATTTAAATTAGATTTAAAGATTGTTAAGGTGTCTAAAATTCCTTTCTTAGAGCACCTTTACAGACTTGAGAACCCATACATAAATCTATGTTTAGTAGTTAAAGCTGTGTTCTCTTTCAAACAGTCAGGAACGGAACCGTTTTATATACAACGAGCTGCACCCCGCGGTTTTACCCGCATAAGTTTCGAACCCGTGGGAATATCGGGATAAAAAGTATCATATGTGTTAATCCTGGTTATAAACTATCAGTGTGCCAAATTTCATCCAAATCCGTTGAGCAGTTTTTTGCGTGAAAGAGTAACAAACATTCATCCATCCATCCTCACAAACTTTCGCGTTTATAATATTAGTAGGATACTAAGTAGGATGTGGAGACGACAACAAATGAAAACACTGGTAAAACTAATGCATAAGAGTATTTTGGAACTATCAAATAAATCGAAGCTAGTGATTTTTTCAAACAAACTGATGGGCCGACTATGGGTTATGCCAATATTTGACTAGCTATAGTGACTTTCAACGTCAGTAGATATATTCATCTGCCTAGCCTTTTCCCAACTATGTTGGGGTCGGCTTCCAGTCTAACCGGATGCAGCTGAATACCACAACCCAGTTACTGGGTAATACGATACCCCTTGGTAAGACTGGTTGTCAGACTTTCGGGCTTCTGACTACCCGCAACGACTGTCAAAGATCCACGAATGACAGCCGGGACCAACGGCTTAACGTGCTTTCCGAGAGACGGAGGGGTCTCGGTATGTAAAGATGGTCACCCATCCACAGACCAACCGCGGCAAGCGTAGCTTAACCTGGTCGATCGACCTGTGCGGCTGTTATTATTTAACCATGAGCCCCTCAGCGAGCGTCAGCTCGGGCGTCAGTAGATTTATTATGCAGTTTAATTTATTGTCGTCGCAAACTTGTATAGATCAGACAGACAAATGTTTGTTTAAAGCCTTTAATTGAATAATTGATCCACCATTTTCAGACACGAAAGAGGCATACATTAACCTTGACTCGAACTTCGTCTGTGAATAAATACAAATAAATTTTCTTTAACTTTCTACGCCCTTACGTTAGTCTTTTTTCATATTTACATTAGATTGTGTGTATGTTCCTGTGATTTGATCAATTTAACGAATCAAGGTAACGAATTGACAAGGCCTATGAATTACGAAGTAATATGAATACCATTCAAATATACTTAACTTGTATGACATAATGTATTCATTAAAATTTGTTTACTAATGGTATCTAATATATAAAAAAATTATGTTTGTTTATTCGTATTCTATGCGCTGCCATACCGTTAATCCAATTGCGGTAAAGCTTTGTCAACTAATTGCTAGTACTTTCTCGAAGATACCTATATAGCACAATTAACTCGCGGTAGCAACGTGCCGGGTACCAGCGTAACTTTCTTATAAAAAGGTAATTTCAGTGACTAAATCCTGCTTTATACATAGGTACATAAGCCCGAAATTTGAATTCACAATCGAGTTATAAATATCAATTTTACAGAAATGAGAAGAAGGTTGCCGAGGATGTTTGTTACTCAATCATGCATAAAAAGCTAAACGGATTTGAATTAAAATTGGCACAGTGATAAAACACACCTCAGATTAACACATAGTTTACTAAAGTAGGTACTGGTAGGTACAAGAAATAGTTTCCCTAAAATACGAGTGATATTGTAAGTTTAAGATACTTATGTGAAGATCAGAGTGCCTTTCATCATACAAAATTCTTCAAAGCAAAATGCTATTAGGTAATTCTCAACCCAACCCAACTGGTTGCAAGCTCAAAGTTAGCCGTGAATGTCCCACGAGGTATCCCAGGCTCGGCTGAAACCGACGTGCTTCAGTGACTGTGGCAGAGCTTTCGAATTTGCGTGCCGCGCGCATCATAAACAAAGCTGTGCCGCTGACGTTTGTGGACATTGTACTGACTGTACCTACTGATATAATAAATTTACTGTAAGCCGCGTTTATTATACAAGGTGCATGTTGTGTTGGGATTTATTTGTGTGCTTATGAGTAGTTTTTGCTACGTAGTGGTAATGCACGACGCAGATCTTTAAGCGCTGGTTTAGACATACCTAAATCATGCTACAGATTTTGTTTAAAAAAATATACCTAGAAAATGGCAAACTTTTCAGGGCAGGCCTGTTTTAGACGAAAGAGCAGAGCCTAAACCTTATAAAATAAATATTAAGTTATTGAAATAAGGATTAAGCAATCCTCGCCATGTTTTATTTACGTGAGCGCTTTTCTTTAACACCTAGTAAGCTAAAAAAAAAACATTCCAACACGCCCTCAGTTTTATGTTTAACGCGAACGCACCCATGACCTTATAGTCAGTAAGGTGAGTTACTAAGTTTTTTACCATAGCTTAGGTTATTCACACAGAATACTTACGAGCAATTTTGGCCCAGTGGCCACGGCTCCAACTTACGAGTCAAAGTCGAGTTAGTAAAGAATATTTTCGAAATGTCTTACTGAAAAAAAGATAACGGGAAATCTGTTTCTATAGAAAAAAAATTTGTCTAATTTGGCTGTAACAATATTTTTCTAAAGAACTAACTTTTTAGACCTTTGTATCCTGCTTATGTGTATGAAGTTTCATTAAAATCGGTTTTGTATAAAATGCCGTAGTGCGTAAACGCTCTTAATGTACAAAAATCTGCTGTTCCATACACTTGAACAGCTGATAATATAGTATAGTAGATAGTATATAATATAGTATAGTATTGCAGTATCAGGTAGTAAGTTACTAAAAATCAATTCCTCTCTAAATTCATATTACCCTTTTGAATGACTATTTCGTGAAATCATGACATTTGATACCAATTCTGACTCAAGGAATTCTATTGCTGACTTACATAATCCTGTAAATTCATATTTGTTACGGTCGATATTTAGAAAAACCCATAAAGCTGTGGCTACATTGTCGCGACAACGCGAACTACACTTTGCGCACTTCTCTCTTGAACACCGCTCGGCGCAGCACAACAGAGGGGCAATTCTCGTAATTTTAACAACGTCCACAGTCTGATCTCATTCTCAAGCTGTCAAAAATGCGTCTAGTTTCCCTACATTTTGACAAGTTTTTGACATTTGTTTGTCGCCGAGACGAGACTGCGACTAGATTTTGAACGTTTTAAATTACGAGAATTGGCCTTCAGATCCCTCTGTTGTGCAGCGTCGAGCGGCGAAAAGTGTAGAATGCGTTATTGCGACAATGTAGCCGTAGCACGAACCTCTATATTTTATTTGTGTCGTATATATTAAAAGTCTTTTAAAAAGCTTTGCTGCTCAGCGAGGGGTAAAGAGAACGGAAAAGTAACTAAAATTAAAAAATCGCTAAAAGCTGAGAAAATAAAACTCCACTGTCGCAAATGTAGCAATTAGCAACCAGAAAAGAACGGTGAAGCTGTAGTATTACTTATTTGCTGTTTGTTAACTGCAGAAATCAATTATTATTGTTATCATTTCAGCCGAAAGACGTCCACTGCTGGACATAGGCCTCCCCCAAGCACCTCCACTTCGACCGGTTCTTTGCTTCTCGCAAATTCAAATTCAAATTCAAAGCATTTATTTCAATTAGACCTTGTACAGGCACTTTTGAATTGTCAAAATTAAATAGTCTGTCAGTTAGTCCGAAAGTTGAAGCTAGTTGCCCATTCCAAAACGTAGATCTCTATGGAGAAGAACGGGCAAGAAACTCCATGGACACTCTTTTAAATCAAGATATTACAAAATCCTGGGTACATTATTCTTGTTGCTTCTATATGTGAGAACAATGTAAAAAAAAAAAGACAAAGAAGAAACAATTCAAAATATAAGATTAAAAATAAGGATTGGCAGTTAAGAGATGACCAGTCTCAACCGACGGCGTCCGTTCACGAAAATGACGCGTGGATCAGCACCATCCAGCTCAACCAGTTTGTAGGGAACTGAATGATCCAACACACGCGCCACCATCGGTGAGACATGTAAGTGAGCATTACAAGTTCTCAACTGCCATGCTCTTTCAAGTCAACATCAAAAAAAAAATCATAAGAAACGGAAACATGGTTCTTACATTTACAAAATTAAAAAATGCTTCTAAATTATACAAAACTATAGTTTGCAATTTATTTAAGAGGTTAATAGAATTTAAAAAAATAATAAAAAACAATTATATGAACTCATATAACTTGTCAGTAAACTAATTCTGGAGAGAGAACATAAACATTGTCTTGAGTTAATCAGGGCGGCCAACTATTCTTATCGTTTAAGTAATCGTTGATGGAATAGTATGCCTTTGAACAAAGGTTGGATTTTATTTGAGCTTTAAATGTATTAAAAGGCAAATCTAGTAATGAAGAAGGTAGCTTGTTATAAAAGGTTATACCAAGCCCAACAAATGAGTTATGAACCTTATGAAGCCGGTGAAAGGGAGCACGTAGTTTGTCCTTATTTCTAGTGTTAACATTGTGAATATCACTGTTTTTAGTATACAAGTGTATATTTTGCCTAATATATAAAATGTTGGCAAAGATGAACTGTGATGCAACCGTAAGAATTCCAATATCTTTAAAAAAATCTCTTAGAGAAACTCTGGCACCTAACTGGTATATTGCTCGAACAGCTCGTTTTTGTAGGACAAATATATTTTGTATATCAGCGGCTTTGCCCCACAGCAGAATACCGTAGGACATAACGCTGTGAAAATAACTAAAATAGACTAAACGAGCGGTATCAACGTCAGTGTATTGTCTTACTTTCCTGACGGCGTAGGCAGCCGAACTGAGCCTTCCTGCTAGAC
Organism: Mesoligia furuncula; assembly: GCA_916614155.1. NCBI lineage: Eukaryota > Metazoa > Arthropoda > Insecta > Lepidoptera > Noctuidae > Mesoligia > Mesoligia furuncula. The sequence goes on along the minus strand of OU744799.1, from coordinate 17,172,901 downwards.
TTGATATATGTGGTCTCCACTGAAGTTTGGCATCTACTGTTATTCCCAGAAAAACTGCCGAGTCCACAGTTTCAAGCACCTCTTTATCTAAGACGATGTTGGGTCCTAGATTTCTAACATTCGGTAAGGCGAACTTTACACATTTCGTCTTCTTGGCATTGAGAACTAGGTTATTTGACGTAAACCAATTCGTAACTATTGAGAGCGCAGTGTTTACGTCGTCAAAATCTTGTCTATTCCTATCTACTTTAAAAATAAGAGAGGTATCATCTGCAAACAGTACAACGTCACAGATGCCCTTTAAATGGAATGGTAAATCATTGATATATACTAAGAACAAGAAAGGACCTAGTATTGAGCCTTGCGGTACACCTAAGTGAACTGGTAGCCCGGAAGATTTCACACCATTAACATCCACACATTGGAACCTATTATGTAAATAAGAATTTATTACGTTGAGAGCTTCGTTTTGGACACCGTAATGACGTAGTTTACGTAAAAGCGTGTCATGGTGCACGCAATCAAAGGCTTTGGAGAGATCACAGAAAACTCCAATAGCATTTTTCGAATTCTCCCATGCATTATATATGTGTTTCAGCAAAGCAACACCCGCATCTGTAGTCGAACGACCTTTTGTAAAGCCATATTGTTCATTATGAAGGAGGCTATTTAAATTAAAATGTCTTAGCAACTGCTTGAGTATTAATTTTTCAAATATTTTGCTAAATGCAGGTAAGATGGAAATAGGCCTGAAATTGCCAACGTCATTTTTATTACCTGATTTAAATAATGGTATGACTTTACTACTCTTCATGAGGTCAGGAAAAGTTCCTAAATCATCCAACGGGTTCCTGCGGCCTTCACAAGGTCGTCAGTCCACCTTGTGGGAGGCCTTCCAACGCTGCGTCTTCCGGCACGCGGTCACCACTCCAGAATCTTTCGGCCCATCATTATTGTTATATTAATTAATATTATAAATGCGAAAGTAATCTGTCTGTCTGTTACTTTTCATGACGGGTGAACGGATTTCAATAAAATTTGGCACAAAGGTGCAATGTCCTACGTTAGGACACAGAATTTATCTCGGTAGTTTATAGTTCCTGTGGGATAATTTCCAACCTCCACACGGGCGAAACCGCGAGCAAACCCTAGTCTTCTATAAAGCTTTATACAATCTGCACTTTTTTGCAGTCCAATATTTTACTAATATACAGGGTGACTTGTAATTCGACGTATTCCTTCCAAGACGTGATAGTGTAACCCTTTTGCAACAATTAAGCACCCCATAAATCCTAGGCAAAAATTCATAGAATTCAAGAAAACTCAATGCATGTATTTTTGAAAATTTCCCAGAATGTGTCACTAAATATCACTTTTCTCTGAACTCTCGAATTTAATGGCCAACATGGCTATTCCATTGGGTACATAATAGTTTTAAAAAAAAACTTTCGATGTAACCAAATGTTCTAAAATATCAAACAGTTAAAGTTAAAGGAAGAAGTTTATTAACCATTTCCAAAAATCATCTACGTACATGAACTTTAATACCAGTTATCTCAATTTGTTTCTATGAGATGAAGCGTACAAATTACGAGGAAGACATCTTCATTCAATCAGGTATCTAATGAAGTAGAAATAAAAAAAATATTTGGAGATACCGATGAAACAGTCGATAATGCTGGCAAAGGTCGAATTTACAAATTGTTTAATTTTTAAAATTTTGGTTCATAATTGAATTAATTAACTGGTTAATGTTATCTTGACGCTTAGTAATCACTTGTCGCTTAGTTCGCGTGTTTGAGGCTTTTGTAAAAGAAATACTTAACTTCTTATTAAAACGCGCACTGTCAATACGAGACGAGTTACGATGCTCTAAGTAGACACCACCCTGTGTCTCCTATTTATATTATCAACTATAAAAAACTTGCTACAGCTCGGCAAATCTAAAAGTTGAAAATAAAGTAGAATAGGTGAAAATAGAACAAGTCACTATTATTAATAATACCTTGTTATTAATAGCATAATTATGTACTTATTACCTACGCACAATTTACACATTATATAGTCTAAGGTGACCTATAAACAGAAATAGAAACTCGACGTAAGGTTACATACCAGTAGGTAATTAGGTACTCAATACTAACTAATTACTTTAGTTGTGGATTTCTATGAGAACTCCATTAATTAGTAAGTTGTTAGGAAACTAATATTTTTAAATAGAGTAGTTTCTAAAATAAGAACGATGTTTATTTTTTAGCGTTTTATTAATTATGACATTATAATGAAATGTAATGTATCGGCTTCGAGTTACGAATTGTTGATCGTAATTTCGAATCCAGCCAGGCGCCTTACTCTGTGTAATTTATTAAATCACAACTGCTCTCAAAACGATGAAGGAAAACATCGTGAGCAAACCGGCATGTCCTAGAACCAAAACATCGAAGACACGACGTGACATATACCAACCTGCACTACAGCCAGTCGTGCAGTGGATTACAGCCCACTCCCGTACACAGAGAGGCCTATGTCCAAGCAGTGGGAACGTTGTAGGCTGATTATGTTATGCATAAACTAATTAAATATTAATGTTAGTGCTAAAAATTATCCCGATCACGTCTTCTACTATATATGGGTTTTTCTGGGAACACCCAAATATTCGGAAATATTTTATTCCGAATTTCGAAGTTCCGATTTTCAAAAGTCCGAATTTCATAATATCTAAGAATTATAATGTCTATTATTAAAAATCACGAAAGTTATTTTATCGAAAGTCATAAATGCGATTTGTTTGCTTTCCGATTTTCATATGATCGAAGAATCAAATAATCCGAATGATCAGTCTTCCTAAAATTTTTCATCCTAAAGTTTTCATTCATACTATTTGTAGTGCTACCGGCGATGTTCATAACACTCATGTTTCCGAAAATTGTAATTAATAATATCATTAATGTAAATATATTTAAACTCCTACTGTTTTTTATCATAACGCTTTTATCCCTAAACATAATTACCATAACTTTAGATGATAATAATTATTTATAGTTTTAATTTGAGGGTATGATTATTATTTGGGGGTATGCTTTACATAACGTACTGAGTTGTGTCTATGGAACCACTGTACTTCCACATGCGGCGCTTTTTGATAGTAGCTATTTTTTTTTTTGATAGAATAGACTCTTTTTAGTGTAAATTTGAAAATCGCAAAGTTCGCAGTGTGGTTAGGCGTAGTCGACGGAGCCCCGCTTCGCGGGGCCCCTATTTCTGTCTATAGGGTTTAAAGGAACCTAACACGAAGGGGATGACGGGGGCTCGTTCGCTCGCTTTGCTCGCTCACTCGAGCCCCCGTCATCCCCTTCGAACCTAACCTGTCCGAGTCGGGGTGCCCCAAGTCCCGAGCTCGCTTCGCTCGCTCTTGCATCCTAAGTTGTCATTACAAATGTGTTACTTTTGTATATTATGTTGGTTACCGCTATAAATAAAATCTAAACAAAAAAAAATCTATAAAAGAAATCTAAACAAAAAAGATAAACTACTAGATAGACTTTGAATAATAGTGTAAAAGATGGTTATGTTGAGAAAATATAGGAAAACAAATAAAAGTATAATAGATGTTTATTGCTACTGACATTATGAAGTTGAATGCTTCGGAATTATGAACATTAGAGACAGAGTAGTTAGGAATTGTGATTGTTAGGATGAAAAATTTTAGGAAGAACATTTTCGGATTTCCAATTATCGGAGTTGAAAATTTAGGTGAACTTTGGCGCACCCAAAATTAGGATTCTGATTCAATATAATAATATAAATTCAAACTCTTTAAGTACTTTTTAATGTAATTTAAAAACGTCTACTTTGTTATTAATATTTGTGTATTAATATATGTTACTTTTTTGTGTTTTCTTTTCGCTTAGGCCAAACCAGTTCTCCCTATACGAGCTTGGACAAACCCTTCGGGTGACATCGGTTGCATGGTTGCGGTCGGTCGATAGGCGACGTAGGATGCAAGAGCGAGTGAAGGGCACCCCGAGGTTAGGTTTGGTTACTTTAAACCCTTTACCCAGAAATAGGGGCCCCGCGAAGCGGGGCTCCGTCGACATAGGATGCAAGAGCGAGAGAATGACAATACAAATACCTTGTATACCTTGCAGTGAAAATCTTTCGCGGTAACGTGCATCGAAGTCAAGTAGTATCGCAGTGAAGATCTATCGCGGTAACGTGCATCGAAGTGTAGTGGCGTCGCAGAGACGGTCTTTCGCAGTAACGTGTATCGCAATTTTGTAGTATCGTATTAGCATTTATCGATATTTAATGCGTCGAAATTTTGTATTCTACTCGTATATTTGTCTTGTCATTCAGTTTTACAAGGCGTTTTTATTTCGAAATTCTAATTAATCGGAATTCGTATTTTTTATGTTTCGAATTATCACTAATTCGGACTTTTTGTTATTCGATGTATTGAAACTCGGTATTTTAAAATAGTAATTATAAACGTTAGGAACATTGAAATTTCGGAATTATAAAAATGAATGATAAATCGAAGTTGTTATATTAGAAATTTTGAACCACTAGGAATTATGAAAATCGGTATTTTGAAATTCGTATTTGTGACTGTCGGAATAAAGTTTTTCGTATTTATGTAGTGTACCCGGCTTTTCTACTTCATTGTGATAACTTGCTTGATAAAAATAAAAACAGCTCTAAAAAAATATCCCAAATTAAAATTAATTGACTGTTTAACCATTCCACCTTTAAAAATGTCCCTAAAAAGAAATGTGCGTGTGGTGTGAGGGCCACTTTGTTAAAACTCTTTGAAAATGTGCTTAGGATTTAGTGAACATTCCCAAAGAATTGTGAAAGTTGGTATCAGATTTTGTGAAAGTCTAATAACCGAGTTATAGACTGTAAAGTTGGGCCCTCAGTTCTCACATAGAGGATTGAGGGCCCACCTGAAACTGATAAACTATGGACACTACAGAAAAAGTATTTATGCCAAAATCTAAGCAAATGCCAAACAAAATTTGTGAAAACAAGATATTATCGCAAAACACTGTCCTACTTTGTATATCTTCGTACAAAATGGGCCCTCAATTCTCATACACGTAAAAGTTTATTACGCAATTATAATGAAATCATTAACTTACAGCTACTGTTTGAAATCCTATATGCTACTAAATAAATTGTGAAAATTTATAAAAGCAAGAACAGGTCACCACTTTTTGTTGTTTGAAAGTTATCCCTCAGTCCTCCATCTCTTTTGTTTTCGATTTATTACGCTTATCGTATGAAAGATAAGACAAATACAAAATTGTCTCTTTTTGTGTCAAAATTGTGCAACAAATTCGATACCAGAAAGAAATTAAAAGACCCTTTATTATATAAGAAAATCGAGTTTTATTTTTATTATCTGAATTTGCATACAGGGTGACCACAATTTCTTTAAGATTGCAGTAAAGATTAGTAAATGTAGAATATAAGTTTTAATAAACTTTCTTCGATTTTTCGCTTATTATCGTCATAGCATTTGTACTCAAGTTTCGTGATAAAAAAAAAATATTTCGGAATTCGAATGATAACAAAAAAAAAATACTGTTACCCAAATCATTTTTGCTTGAAATATCATTCCTTCTGATGACAATAATCAAATAATTTATTTATTATTTTTATAAAGGCTTTTGCCCAGCCATGGGACAATGTAGGCTAAATATAATCCTAACTAATATTATAAATAAAACTAATAACTAGCTAATATTATATTAAAAATACTATTACATGTATTATATAATTATTGTTTACATATATAAATAAAAATAAAAATAAATAATAATAAAATATGCACAATAGTTGTAATATTTAGTGTAGTTACTAAACAATAGTTTATGATAGTGCAGCGGAAGTTGTAGGTAATAAAGTATTAAGGCGAGTTTTATGAAACAGTTGTAGTGAAGAATAAAAATAATAATTAATTTTTAATACGCAAACACATCTTCGGTCAAGACACTCAATCATCTTTGGTCAAGATATCAAACATTCAAGGTAAGTTTGTTTTGATACCTATGTAGGTACTCATAATTTTATAAGTTCGTAATATTTTACTAAATAGTACTTAGATAGTCACTCTAAGAATTGTTTAGGTAATTCAATTTCACCTATTTATAAATTGTAAAAAATTTAAAATAAAATATAATTATTTTATACTCCAGAAAACATCTTTGTTATTGTGCAAGTACCAACCTAAGAATAAAAAAAACATCCAGGAACGCACTGCTTTATTAGGTACTAGCTTCTGCCCGCGACTTCGTCTGCGTGAAATTCGAAAGTCATATGGCTCCATCTATTATCATAATAACGTTATTATTCTTTTCCTCGGGAAGAGCACTTTTTTCGGGATGAAAGGTACAGTGGTTTAGGCGTGAAAAGCTAACAAACAAACTTACTTTCGCATTTATAATATTAGTTAGGATTATATTTAGCCTACATTGTCCCATTGCTGGGCAAAAGCCTTTATAAAAATAATAAATAAATAATTTGATTATTGTCATTAGTTTTTTCGGAACGAACGATTTTTCAAGCAAAAATGATTTGGGGAACAGTATTTTTCTATGTGATCGTTCAATTTCCGAAATTATTTTTTTTTATCACGAAACTCGAGTACAAATGCTATGACGATAATAAGCGAAAAATCGAAGAAAGTTTATTAAAACCGATGACTCTACATTTACTATCTTTATTTATTATCTTTACTGCAATCTAAAAGAAATTGTGGTCACCCTATTTCCTAATACAGAGAATAAAAATAAAACTCGATTTACTTATACAATAAAGGGTCTTTTAATTTCTTTCTGGTATCGCATTTGTTGCACAATTTTTTTCACAAAAAGTGTCAATTTTGTATTTGTCTTATCTTTCATAAGATAAGCGTAATAAATCGAAAACAAAATAAAATGGAGGACTGAGGGCCCGAATTTTATCAAGGTCATAACTTTTAAACAACAAAAGGTGGTGACCTGTTCTTGCTTTCATAAATTTTCACAATTTATTTAGTAGCATATAGGATTTCAAACAGTAGCTGTAAGTTAATGATTTCATTATAATTGCGTAGTAAACTTTTACGTGTATGAGAATTGAGGGCCCATTTTGTACGAAGATATACAAAGTAGGACAGTGTTTTGCGATAATATCTTGTTTTCACAAATTTTGTTTGGCATTAGCTTAGATTTTGGCATTAAGACTTTTTCTGTAGTGTCCATAGTTTATCAGTTTTAGGTGGGCCCTCAATCCTCTATGTGAGAACTGAGGGCCCAACTTTACAGTCTATAACTCGGTTATTAGACTTTCACAAAATCTGATACCAACTTTCACAATTCTTTGGGAATGTTCACTAAATCCTAAGCACATTTTCAAAGAGTTTTAACAAAGTGGCCCTCACACCACACGCACATAAAAAGAAAACTCGTCCCCGTCGTTCCCGGGAATTTGGAAGACAATGAAGTAAAATACGCATGGAAGTATTTATCAAAGATACAATTGTAAAAGGAAATACATAAATACGGTATTATGTGCTGGTGAGCAATGCATTGTACTACAGTCGTGACCAGCGCAGTTTAACAATGGAACTATGTCATTATTTATACGCGTATTGTACATTGGAGGAATGTTAAATGAGCAACGTATGCTGTATGTGCAGATACGAGGATTTTAAAAATATTGTACCTAGTATTTTATTTAAGTAATGTGTGTGTGTTGATTTATGGGGATATAGTTTTAATTTAACTACAGATATTTCTTGTTAATCTTTCTCCGATAAAATGAAAATGAAAAATAAACTTAACAAAAAAAGACGGAAGTCGGTTGTTTTTTTTTTTGTAAAAGAATTTTCATCTTTCACTTTTTAGTTGTAAGTACCTACGTATCCCACACAAATTCATATCAGCACTACTTGCTATGTCAATATCAGTGACAGGAAGCTATTAAACACATCTGCACACCCCTTTAGAGGGTAAAGGCGTGATGTTATGCTGTGTCATTGTGTAAACAATGCATACTTAGGCGATAGCAGTAATCGCGGTTGATTTGCTGGCATTTATTGATGAGTTCCGTTGACTGTCTCCGAAACTCATCATCAGATCTTTAATTTTAATGGGACCATTTCGGAATAAACCTCTCTCGAACACAAAAAGAATTTTGCAGATCCGTCTTTATAATGACGGAGTTAAAAAACATATTATATTTAAAAAATAAACATCCGAATTGAGAACCCCCTCCTTTTTTTAAATCGGTTAAAAACGCAAGAAAGCGAAAAATCTGTATCAAACCTCTAACCTAGACCACATTACGATGTCTATAAAATACATGAATCATCATAAAAATAATCTAAATCGAACATCTTTATGTAACTTAATATTATTTCGGGTAAATATAAAATTGTCACGTCAACACGAAATAAATACATACCTATCTTTACATGCGTCAGCACTGGTTTTCTTGGCAGTGTATTTTCTAGTAGGTTTAATTCCCATGAGAACAAATAAGTTATGCCGCGGCTGCGGAGCGTCCTCAATATTTTAAAAGTGATTTCGGATCTCGTAAAAATACAAGAACTTAGATAGAAACTTTTAAAAACCAACTCGTGCCTCTTATTTTTTCCTCACAGACCCATCCTGAACAAGTTGGATAGTTTTACAACGGACCCTTCGATAAAGTGTCATAATTTAGGTGAAATATTGTTTTTCTGGCGAGGGGAGCATATTTCGTTATCTTATTTGTGGTTTCTGAATAAGTTACAGTTTTCTTTCCTTTCAATAGTATACGAGTTTATTTACCAAACCGACTTCGGAGACCTGTTGATAATATTATTTATGAAGTTCTCCAAATGTATGGATGTATTTGCGTTATATTGTTTGTCTTTTTTTATTCGTCAGGTAAATAATGTCGCAATTGGCAACTTTTGTTGTTTTCCCCTTTCTAACTTTGCTTTAAATTTTGTATTAGTTACGCCAGTGATAACGCTGCCCTATTTAGTTTAGACCTATAAGTTTTTAACACTGGCCAAAGACGAGCCATTTCTGCACATTTCGAAGAGTTAGTGCCTAGTAGCAATTATCTAGGTAAAGACTTTTTTTGTAAGACGAAATTCACTATCAATTAATTCATTTCACGTGTACTCCGTAGAACTACTAGTAGGTACCGACCAAAACGCAATAATTTTCTTTGAAATATTTGGCGTCTTAATTACCTATACACTAAGGTAATAATGTATTAATTAGCCCACCAATTACCAACACTTTCCATACAATAATGAAATGAACTGATAAAATATTCAGGAGCAATCGGTTTACAAAACACAACTAATATAATTATTCTGGATTGAGTCGAACATTCGTCGTATGAAGGGAGGCAAAATGAGAGCCATCAGACGAAACTTTTCTCTTTGCGCAAAAGTTTGTGATGTGAACAGAAACCCGGGGCGCGCGGGCGACGCCCCTCGGGACGCACATGCATGTTTAATGGCGTCCTAGAAAGGTCAAGAGTCTGAATGTGAGTGGAAGTAGTGAATACATTACCAGCTCCCAAGTGGCCAGGTACTCACATCCAAGCAGCCGCGCCGTGACAACCTCTTTTCTAACTTACGCGAACTAACACGTGGACAGGTAGTTTGTAGCTGTCTCTCAAACAAATTAATTGTGTCTTAGTTTTGAGCTGTAACGAGGGAGCAACTCAAACAAACTTTTTGAGGAAGGTACGCGATGGAAGTGTTGGTTCCCCTGCGCTAACATTATGCCGTGAACTCGCAAAATTTCGCCGCGACGACGTTGACTAACGGTTAGCACAACTGGCCTGCTCAGAATTGAAACTTTGTTGGACTTTAAATTATGTGGCCAACTGTGTAATAAATGTAATAAACACAATAATTTCTACTTTTACATTTGGATTCAACCTGAAGTTTAAGAATATGTTGTGATAAGTGCTTAAGTAAAAACTTTGTATATAATTTTGTTTGTGTAATAACACCCAAGACGCAATGTAGGGTTGTAACTACCTACATAAAGCCTAAGTGAAGAATTAACTCTGCATTTCGCTAACTTTGAAAAAAGTACAGAATGTATCCGGTGACATCCTCCCGCTGCGACGCAAGAAAAGGAAATAGGTCAGTATGACGCTCGTAAACGAGGCTTTGCAACTAGTCACAAGTCGCGACCTACGCACTGTTGCGATACAATGCGAACGCAGTCTCAAGTGGTGTGAGCACTTCACTCCCCTTTCAAAGAGTGGGGGAAAAACATTTATAAAATATAGTAGTTAGATGGGTGTAAGGAGTTTTTTTACTCACCTTTTGGTGGGTTGATATGCAATGCGCTTTTGAAGAGGCTTTCTTCGTCACGCCAGTCGAGGTTCCTCTTCATCGTGTAACCGCACATAGCGGACAAGGTCACAAGCAGGGCCAACATGAACAGCCTGCTCCGTGTCTCGCCGCGATGCCAGTTTCGTGTCAACACTCCAGCCCCCAGGCCCAGCAATAAACAGAAACCCACACTCGGTATGTACAAAACACGCTCCGCCACTACGAAGCCAACGTAGAAAAGTAAATTAGTCGCAGGCACGAATGGCAGTACCATAAACGCCGTGAACATCAGCAACGCAACTTGGGGACTGCGATAAACGCTCCTCTGCGTACTCGTCTTGGACTTCGCTAACGATATCGGACAGATGCAACTAGAGTTGTGCATCGTTATGTTATTGTTGTTGCTCGCGCGACACACACTCGTGTGCTCATCACTGAGTGAATGTTTGCAGCCAGTACACGGACACAATAGCTTTTTAGATGATACATTCTCTTTGTGCGGCGCATGATAGCTTTTTCTTTCATAACAGTCTTGTACTCTATTATACTGCTTGCTACTATAATTCCATTTGTGCTTAATTTTACAGTTTTGTTTTTTGTAGTACTTTGCATCTCGAAATAGGTTATCCTGATGCTTTTGGAATTCATTTGTAAGTGTTCGCCAGGTCACTTTTGAAATGACGGCGTAAAATATCGCAGTAGTGATATTCCGGGCGTCGAACAGCGTCATTATCCTCGGTATCGAGTCCATCGACCAATCGAAGCTCAGATGAAAAGGGTATAAAAGGAGGAAGAAGTTGAAGACGGGGAGATAAGCAAAAGTATAGAGGCGCGTAAGAATTGAGGGGTCTCGCGACGCGGGGTTATCAGCCGCTGCGAAGGCGGTGGGAGCCCCGGCCAGTCGTAGGCGCCAGTACAAGAGGGCGAAGCCTCCGGTGCCCAGCGCACAAACGCTCCGCCATCGATGCTGAAACAATGAAAATATATCATTTAATAAAAAGACGATAAACACAAGCGAAGCGTTCAAGTGAGAAGTGAACAGTTGACTACGTCAAACTTTTAAGAAAGGATCTAAAAGTATCAAGTTATTCCCAATTCATAAAATAAAGTTTATTCATAAACGCAAAGAGGAAAGTTAGGTATTTGAAGTTTTATTTTTCTAAATATTGTTGGGAACTCCATGGTGATTGATTACCTCGGAGCAATATTTCATTAATATCTGTCGAAGAATTTGCCGCGATGTAATATAATTATAGTAATTTTATATAACCCGTCGGATGCGTTGTGAAAATATGAAGAAAATTGTGTTTACCGACTTTCTGATTAAAGAAACAATAAATGAAAATCCAAAGGAACAAATTAAGCCATATCCTTATAAACAAACAATCCGCTTCAGAACAATCAAATCGATCTCAGAGTCGAGAGATTAATGACCATTTTACCAAGTCGTCAACCGAGCAGGTTTTCTACACAGATTTATTTGTTCACGAATATTCTAAAATCAACCCTATGACAGGGGTATTTACGGCTCACGTCTTAATGGCACGAGGACGGCGGTATTAAGAACTAATCCCCACCGCACCAGAACGTGTCGTAAGGTGACTAAAACTAGTGGGAAACTGCGGTACTGTGGCTCTTCGGCTCTACCGACGATATACATCTTGTGTGATAAATCTGAATCGACCACTATCATTTTATTTTAAAGGGCACAAATTACCAACTGAAGTTTTTGAAGCCTTACAAAATAAATTATTCAAAATGGTGGGTACAAAGAGCACAGTTATTTTAATAAGTGAAACAAATTAAACGAATATGAATTTTATGTTTATGTTGATGGATGAAAACCTCAAACGCATAAGTACCTAATTAAAACAGTATTCTTTTTTTTTTTTAGGAACTTTTGAACGCAATTCATGCCAGTTCCATCATAACTTAATCTATGACTAATACAAAGTAATCATTACGTCTAAATTAAAACAGTTTCCTTCTTGGAAATCGGATTGAAATCAAACGGTTCGTATTTATTTTCATTCAGGAAGTAATTATCTGTACGATTGTTCCTAGAATAGTGACTAAACAAGTGTATAGTCAAAGTGCCACACCCGTCCGCAGAACTAATAATTTTAAGCCACAGCGAAGGCACCCCGATAAAACTGATTTATAAAGGAGCGAATCGCGGCGAGACGTCCCTTAGATTATTAAATTACTACTAGCACGTACATAACGCCGACCCTCTTTCAGGCACTATATGATTAATATGAATATACGATCAGTTAGGTATTTTAATCTACTTAAAGTGGTGTTATTATGAAAGTTTTCACGGTTATTTAGTGGCGGTGGGGTTCGATCCGCGCCGGCCGGAGTGCGCTGCCGGCTTGTTAGTTGCGGCAAGCTCGAGGAAAAGATTTATGAAGGTTGCCGCGTCCCCTACCCGACCTGGCCCAGGGGAACCCCCCGCAGAACTAACGACGCCGTTTCGGATTTCTAGCACAATTTACACCACCGGGGGAGCAAATCGGAAATCTCTGCGAAACTTAGATGAAGTACAAATTAATCAATCCGAATGAGGGGAAAAAGGCTGAATAATACAACACACTCTTTGCACCTTTGTGGTTTTCCTCGCCTATTACGAGAGTTTGAGGTCTTTAACAAAAGGAAAATAACGATGTGAGGGCAATTACGTAACATTTTGAACTCCATGTCGAGTTAATATTAAGGAAATCTCAGACATGTAAAGAAAATAAGGTGTTTTACATTACATATATTATAACATAACAATCAGAAGGATATATAAGCCGAAAAACGTTACATTTTTATTAATACATTACAGTAATAAGTACGTACATGAAGTACATATTTCCAGTAAATTGTCGACTTGTATTTCATCAAGCAAGTTGAAGTCAAAGCAAATAACTTAATGAAATAAGCGAGCGAGCTTGGCCTAGCCGTCAGAGCTGCGCTTATCTGGAAAATTTACTGGCTGGCTGACATTGCCATCGTCGCCTCGCAAATGCCGACTCATTTGCCAGTCCGTTTGAAAAACCCTCAGCATTAACTAGTAACGAATCTTTATTCAAAATACCCGCATTTATTTAAATCGGGACCTAAATTATATTAAACAAGCTTGATTAAGATTAAAACTTCGCCGCTTTGCATCTGCAAAAAACGACCTTGCATAAAAACGGTCACGTTCGGCAAAAAGTTCTTACCTAATGTTTTCACTTATTCGTATTACTCCGACTGAGAAAAAAACGTTTCGACTAATTATGTCCTAATTTATGTCTTTTGGCACTAGATCGAGAGAAAAAAACGCGAGGATTTAACACAGAGTCTCAGTAGGTACCTACCAACTTATAGGTATGTATCAACGAAAGTACTGCTAGAAAAATCTCTTACGTTTTTCTGAAAAATAATCTTCTGAGAAGCTTCCAAAATGGAAATTATTTCTTACAAATAAAACGTTGCCACAGAGATACCCTGCCTATGAACTCATAAACTCGGCGAGGTAGACGTCGGTGCCGAGGGCTCCATTAACTTTAATACCCTCATAACTACATGACGAAATTTCTACAACAGGAAAAAGCTCTTTTAATTTCGACCGCCAAGGTCTTCGACGGGGAATGACAATATTTTTATACCGCTACAATATAATGCGTATAAAGATAAGTTCACACTCCACCCTGCGCGCCAATGTTATTCAGAACGAATTATTTTGTGAGAAACATATTGTGGGGCTGAGAGTTCTACCAACAACAAACACCTACATAAAAATACATGACCTAATTGTTGATCTTGCTTGTGCCTTTATTTTTATAATTCAGCTTGGCAGAAAGTAACTTCGTTTTCATTAAAAAAATATCTCGCAATAGTATAAACTTAAATATTCACACTCGGCACTCTTCTTCCAACAATCATTGCCGTTTAAAAGCAGCCAGTATTTGTTTAAATAGGCAGCACACCATAAGTCTGCCTAATGTCTGACTTGGGTTATTCAAACATGCGCTTAAAGTTTTTGTTTCGCGCTTTGTCTAAATCCCGACAACAGACTACACATGCATTTTGTATTGAAAGTTCCTGCACCTCGGAGTGAGCCCGCTCGCGTTTTCAGATACATGCACTGTGCCGGATTAAATATGGCATGGAAGAAAATGGCCGAATATTATTTTGTAATAACTTTTCCACAAAAGTCTCAATATTTAAACTGTTCAAGTATGTTTTTTACGGTGCCCTGAAAGAGATTTAACGAGTGCTTAAGAGCGTCATCCGCGATTAATATTTTGACTACCTACTGGTGTTTTCTTGGCTTGTGTGGAGAAAGAAACAGTGGACTACGATAGAAAGGTTTGTTCATTGACGTAGTGAAAGAGAACCGTATTTTACAAAACATAACAAATATTTTTCATAATTGTACAAAAAATAAACCAGACGGCATCAGACGGTACTCACAAAGTCACAACAAGGATCAAATAAAGCAATGTTGACGAAACAAGAGTACAATAATCTCATATTTCATAACTTGCATTCCAATTTCTAAGGTAAATAAGCAAGTTTCCTGTGGCGAACAAATTTCATATCGTCATAAGCAGGTAACTGGTGAAATTCGAGTCACGTAGTCACAGCAGCAAATAATATTATGAGAGAAATCGTGTCTGTTGGGAGTATAACTTTACCGGCATTTCGTCTCCACCAACGGCCGTGGGTGCCTGTTCTTATTATTTATACTAGAGCTATGCCCGCCGGCTTCGCTCACAGATTTTCCTCTTGTTCGCATCATATTATATACTAAGCATAAATATGAGCAAGAAATTTATTTATTGAATATTTTCATGACCTGTTAGTAGTTATCTGAAGAGGGTTGTCACGTGGGTGCTTTGATTACGGTAAATATCTTGAAAACTAACATTGTTACGAAACTAAAGAAAATTTCTGACGGCTATTTATAACGCGTCATTACTGCCTATATTTGGTATTCTAAATATTCATAATTTAATTTGGAGAGTGTTTAACATAATAACTGAAAGGTCAAATGAGCCAGATCCACCTTTGAGTAATCGATCCGTGACTTTGACTGACTAATACAAAATATATTTTTTTTGTAGGTAATTTAATTTTAGATAAAAATAAGGTTATTCGAAGAAATGTTTTAATTTATTTTCTTTGATTGATACATGCTAAGTCGCAGTTGTGTCGACATCTGTACATTTTTAGTAAACGAGTTCACACGACTAGCAGGTTCATTAGCCGCTCTTATCCTATGTATTACATCAACAGACCTTCACATTGCTCACGGCAACTAACGTTAAACAAATACCTACCTATCTGGGATTCTAAAGTCGTAGGAACAACAGTGGGTGCTAGGAAAAGGAATAGTTACATTGAACTAAAACGATAAGATAAGACAAAAGCCTGTGAAAACAAACAGAAAATGAATACTTGTATCTGAGAAATTCTCATAAATCTGCCAAAAACCTATAACTCAACATACAAAGTGACTTTTGTATCACAATATTTATGTTTTGGCTATAACATTGTTTTGATTAACAGGCGCCTGACCTTCGGACTTAGGAACAAAAAAATAAAACTAATTTAGCACGTACCAAGTTGTTTTTAGAAAGGAGTAAAGTTACCCGTGTTGGGCTACGCCGTAGCAGCGTGCCGTAGCGATACGACAGCCGCTACGTGTGCTACGAGGCTACGGCTACGACAATAAGCTATTTTATTATTGGGGGCGCTAAGCGAAACAAAAGTTCGTGACGCCTAAAATAGTGCCAACCGTAACTGGCTAAGTTTCCAATATCTACAGAATGTCTAGAAGGTTTAATATTTTTACTCGAAAATAGGAACAGTGCCCAGATTATTTCATTGTCTGTTTCATGAAACAGAACGTAATTCTGTAGTACAGTTGCCAGCACATCAACTTACCCCACTTTGACCTTGAACGCGTTATGAGCAACAACAGCGAGAATCGTGCGAAAGAGATATATAGCTTTTTGTCTGTTCTTACTTGTAATGTTTCGTGCTGCAGTGCGTACAGTCGGTGACCAACATTGTCGGCATATCTTGTTAAGCCATTTTAATCATTATCTTCTTGTCGTTAAAGTTGAAAAGCTTTTAAGTAACACGGCAAAAACAAGTGGGTAAATTTAAAAAAAATATAAGTCCTCAAATGAGTAGGTCGAAGTAAAAGTTTACTTCGTGGGGTAGATGTAAAAGCGATATATTCCTAACGTAATAGCGATATATTCACACGTTAACAAGCGTAACTTGAACTGATTCAACGTGCGATAATTCCGAGTTTTAATTGGAGGTTAGACATGTTCCAAACGCTATCGATTGGAACTTCGGCTGTTGGTTATAGTTCCATTCTTTTCGGTCGTGCGTATTTGCTCAGTAGTAGGTATTACGACCGCTCGGTAAATAATGGTAAACCGAGTATTTACCGTGACAGTAAATGTCAACATACTGTTCGCTTTGTACCGACTGTTGAGCAAACAAACATAATCCTCACTGCTTGCTGGATGAGATAGTCTTGGATGAGGGGGAAGGGTGAACGCGAGCAAGGAGAGATTGTTCGTTCTCAAATCGGTGATTTGATCCAGTTTATTTTTCAATTTGTTACTCGTGTGACTGCTCCTATTGAACATATTAATATTAAATTATTTGTATTTTTCCTTGTTGGAGGAGGTATAATAATTACTGTGAAAAACAAAACGTGGGTTCGTAAACAATACTTTAGTATGATTCTAATAACAATAAAGAAAATTCTGCTCGAGTATAGTTTTCAATGTTTTTGTTGGTATATTGGCGTGTGCTAGCTGACATATGGCAAATAATTTAATTTAATATTTTGTGTTTCGCTGATGTTAATTATTGTTCTTCTAACTGAACAAACAGCCGCGCTCCTGGGGAGTTTGTTGTGCCACTTCTCTAACGAGCTAAATCACTAGGAAATGGTGAAAAGCGGGCGTTTTGGAAGACTGTCTTATGTAATTTTGGCTTTGATAAAGTGCTGATTCTCAGCCTAGTTTGAATAAATGACTTTTGATTTTGAAAGATTTATAGTTAAATAATTTAAATAAATAATATATTTATATGTACATGTCGCATCCGGTCATTCGTTTGACTATTCGGGACGCCAGCGCCATCTGGTGGCGCTTGACAGAGTCTAGCCTGAGTTCGTGAGGGTCGACGACAGGTCGACAGAACGACGTGGAGCTCTTGGACATTGGACATTGTACGAACAACATGTGCTCAGAAACTGTCCCGCGTTCCGTATCTGGTTGTGTCGTGTACCTACAGTGTGTAATTTGCTAGTGTGATTAAATTGTTCGTGAAATTATAATCTGATTTGAACTGCAAACCGTTTTTCTATTGCGCAATAACCAGCAAATACCCACTGTACGCCCACTGTAGTTAAAAATATGGCTGATGATAACGAGGCACACTATACATTCTCCGTCATACATAATACATTTATATATAACTGCCATGTCGAATCTAAATAGATCTTGGCAAGGTCCTAGATCTTGAGAGACTTCGGGTGAATTGCACTAAAACTGAGCTTGAAAGACTCAAGAGGTCCCTTTACAGAAACAGTTAAATGCCGAAGTATTTAAACTTGGACGCTGCTGCTGCCGATAATGACAACCTTAGAAATATGAGTCTTAATTGCATTCCTGAAGAAGTTACTTCGACAATGATTTAATCAAAATAGTAAAAAAAAAAAACTAGACTAGAATGGGTACGCACAGGAAGACAAATATTTACACCATACTAGCGACTGTAATGTTCGCTGGGTTAATAAAACACACTTTGCTAGATCACCGAGGTGACGTAGTCTATGCAATACCCAGAGAACGTCTGCACTCGCCTACGGCCGGTCAGCGACTGCCACGCCAACGCCTGCGCATACACTACAGCGACCCGCCCCTTTTTTTTCGACTTGACATTTCTGTATTATTTCTTAGTTTAAAATGAATGTTTTATAAATTTAAACCTTCTGGAATACATTTTCCAAATGATGATAAAATAAAAACCGCATCAAAATGTGTTGTGTACTTTAGAATAACAATGTGGTCACACAGACAGACACGACACCGACTTTCATCATCATCATCATCATTTCAGCCGAAAGACGTCCACTGCTGGATATAGGCCTCCCCCAAGCACCTCCACTTCGACCGGTTCTGTGCTTCTCGCATCCAACGGGTTCCTGCGGCCTTCACAAGGTCGTCGGACCACCTTGTACACCGACTTTAATTTATAATTATTATAGGTTATGTTCAAGTTCCATTCCGTGTACACAACAACCCTATTGTCATTTAAGGGCCACAAATCTACTCTCCGAACTGCAACTGAGAAATTCCTGATGGAAAATACAAATAATACTTTACCCGACCAGAGAATCGAAGCGAGGACCCTTGTAAGCAAGGGCGACCTTGGTGGCAGTTGCGACTGCTAAGGCAGTGGTGGCACTTGCCACCGAGGTAGACTTTACAAACATTGAAATAATTAAGGCCTTTCTCTTTATTAGTTTATAAAAGAGACATAAAGTTAATAAAATTCAAAGTGGGTCAAGCCTAATAAAAAATATTACGAGCTGTATACATATAACACAGGAATGTTCTACGTAAGTTGTACTTAACTAGGTACAATATAACCACTTGAACTTTCGTGTATAACGCTCATAAAATTATCACGAAGTTACGTGGAACTTAAAACAAGCTGTTAGTAAATTGATCCGAAAACATTGACGGGTATTTAACACAGTCACGAGCATAAGTATGTATACACATGGCTTTATTCAAAGACGATTCTCTCCTTTAGTTTAGAATGAAATTTTATGTTATTACGAACAACGTATTTTCGAACCCATAGGTTTGTGTAAAGTGTCGTATTTCAACGTTGCATTCGTCATTTCACGAAAAAATCGCAATTGCAAGTTGCCAAGTGTTGACATATTACTGCTCGTGACTGTACATAGTTTTGAATAATATTATTTTGAGAGACGTAACTGTCTCTTTGGTCTATTGGTCGCAAACGCTACTGCAGAGCTCTACTCCCATACCTACTGTAATTTGGAAACATTGTAAAAGCCAATTATTTTTAAAAAGAGTAACCGTGGAGTTTCTTGCCGGTTCTTCTCCATAGGAAACGACCAATTGGAACCGCGCACCTAGCTTCTGACGTTTCATAAGTGCCCATGTAGGTTTATGTAAAATAAAATATTTTGATTTTAGAGCTTGAAGTGTTAGGTTCGATTCCCGGGTGGGGTAGTGTTATTGGCTTTTTCTATCTCTGGAATTACTCAGTCGCAGCTCGGAGTCTGGATTTATGCCCGGTTAATGGTAGTCTGTGTGGTGCCGGACTTAAAGAATAGCACCACCCTATACTTCCGTGGATGTCGTAAAAGGCGACTAAGGGGCGTACCGGAGAATGGGCAGCAGCGTTCTCTATGCATTCCACCACCATACCATACTGCGATCGCCAACCCGCCTGCCAAGCGTGGCGATTATTAAAGACGTCCACTGCTGGACATAGGCCTCTCCCAAAATGCCCGCCTTTTGGGAGAGGCCTATGTCCAGCAGTGGACGTCTTTCGGCTGAAATGATGATGATGATGAATGGCAATAGGCTCGCCCTCTATGACTTGAGACTTAAAATAACTGGCGAAATGTAGGTGTACTATAGGGAGGTACTCCTCTGCCCCACGCTTCGGGTAAACAAGGTGTGATGTTATGTTATATTATAAGAGGTGTTTTGATTACGTTGATACGCGATACTAAACTTAGTTGAATTTTCACAAGCTCGGTCTAGGCTTATGTTAATAAATGGATTAACTACTAAACTTGACCTCGTGCATCGGAAAGAATCATAGGCATAGAATCTTCGTCTCAACAAGGTGCTTAAGAGATTGTGTTAGTAGAATGGAAAGCAACGTCTGTTTATCAATGAGACGTTTAGAAAGAAAATAAAGAAAAAAAGTATATTTGGACACAGTTAATAATCAATCAAGTCCAAATTAAATCTTATAAATTTAGAATTTACAGTTTGTTTTTTTTATTAAGCCTGTAAACTCACTTCATCACTTTTCCCTAAAGGTTCATTAGAAAACCAGCGTCAGACAGCATCTGTCTGGCATTAATGCTTAAATGAACCTTTTTGGCGCAGCCGTGAGGCATGCAAGTTTATTTGGACACAGTTTGTGAAACTCACTAACAAAATAAAAATAATGTCTCAAAAACAATAGTGTTTGTTTTTGAAACATTATTTTTATTTTGTTACAGTTCGTGAAACTCAAAATACAAAATTAACATGTCCTAGAACCAAAAATTCGAAGACTTGTGATATCTTCCAACACACACAGAGAGAGGAGGCCTGGGTCCCAGCAGGGGCCTGCTGGGACCCAGGCCTCCTGCTACATTATATACTAATTATGTATAGGCAAGCAGTCACTTGAACCTTTGTATCCCAGGGTATAGAAATAGATTACTAGAATACAGTTCCAAGATCAAAGACCTCCTTCCATAAACACGAATACAGCATAAATTGACGCGTCCCCAAGCTACTGTTTGGATCTAGTGAAAATAGTCGGTAGGCCGTGTCGTACTTTATTTATACGCAATGAAAATGCCAGGATATATTCATAGTTAAATGTAGTCGTGTGGATATGAATAATGAATGAGATCAATCACCTTTTTGCTAAAAGATTCATGGTACCGTAAGTACTGGATTTTATAAAAATAGAAAGTGATAATGCTTAAAAGTACCTACTACTAGAAGTCTATGTAGTTTTTAGCTTTTGATAAAAAAAAACATCCACTTTTTTTGATTATCCTAAAACCACAAAGTCTCAAAATAATAATAAACAGTTAAATGTAAATAATGAAGTCAATAAACTTTAATAACGGGTAAACTAAGTTTTTAATTTGTTTCTATAGCGATAAACGACGCTCTTCTGGC
Organism: Mesoligia furuncula; assembly: GCA_916614155.1. Lineage (NCBI taxonomy): Eukaryota > Metazoa > Arthropoda > Insecta > Lepidoptera > Noctuidae > Mesoligia > Mesoligia furuncula. The sequence goes on along the minus strand of OU744799.1, from coordinate 17,151,601 downwards.
AATCAAAGAGAATGACGAATGATGCCATTTATTCTGTATAAATTATGCCTCAAAAAAAGATTTCGGGAATGCTTTCAAGAAACGATAAAGTCAGCTAAGTCAGCTGTTGGCAATCAATTCTCAACCGCTATAAGCAGAGATCCTGCGTAAGATTGAATCTTGAAACAGTTCCGAAACACGATTTTAAGTATTAATACTTAACGAGCATAGAGTTTTCCTGATACTGCAACATATAAGTACAGCCTGGTTATACTATTACTTACCTACGTCTAATAATTAGTAAAACTCTCTCTCTAACTTTTACTCTAGCCAGTTCTCCAAAGGTATCCTTAGGGAACCAAACAGACCCTAATCATTAAGCGAATACAAACATTATCGTTTATTTTAACACTGAAATAGTAATTAAACTACTAGTTGTCCCTAGCTTTGTGCCCCTACCTTTGTGCTTTATATATTTTAAACTTCATAATTACACTCAAAGTACACTTTGGTACTTACTTGTATACCTTTGACATGTATGTCCCTCTGGTCAATGTTTTTATAGGGACCATGTTTCCATTGTTTATATGCCTCGCTGCGAAAGCACGACACCCGAGATGGGTAATTAAAGAAAAACAAGTGGAGTCTGGTCAATTTCCACTTGGCAGTTGAAGTGGACGGTCGTAATTGCTTAATTCCCATTTACACTCAATATCCGCGATCCTGTTCCGAGCACTCGAACAAATAATTAGGAGATCGTGACACGTGTTCCGGTCCACGGTACCAGACACTGTGTATTATCTGTGTCTTTGTGTTGCAGCTAACAATAGATATTAATTTTGTTCTTTTGTTTTCTGTTTCTGCACTTGGTATTTTTCATTTGTGCATCAAGGAATGTGTAGGTATAGCAATGCTTCTACATGTATCAGACGAAAGGTGCTCGGTCCAGGAGTTTAGCAGTATGTTTTATCGAAATATTTTGCACAGAGAGTTTTCGTCTAATCACACTAATATTAAAAAGGCGAAAGTTTGTGAGTGCGCGTGTGAGTGTGTGTGTTTATATGTTTGTTACTTCTTCACGCTCAAACTGCTGAACCAATTTTGATAAAATTTTGCATGGAGGTAGCTGACTCCCTGTATAAACATATAGGTTACTTTTTATCTCGATATTCCTACGGGATCGACATTTATGCGGGTGAAACCGAGGGGTCGGTTAAAAATAAAAAGAACAGTCTCGTTTCGATATTTCTTGACCTTTTTCCCGCTTGTTTACTTTCACATCTTCGTGGTATTTTACAAATATGCGAAGACATTTTTTTTCTGCTGAGCATGAGGCCCTGGTTTCGATTCCAGGTACGGGCAAATTGTTATTTGGTTTTTCCATCAGGGATTTCTCAGTAGCAGCCTGGATCCAGTTGATAGCAATAGGCTTGCCCCCTATTACATAGGGTTTTTTTTTTTAGTGGGAAATCATCAAATGACCCCTCCCGCTCTGGGCGGAGCTGAGGGAGTGCCAGACTCTTACTGACTAAACGCCACCCGTGTTCCTTCCTCAGCCCTTTATGTTCCGGGCCAGCGGTAACCCTTTCGGACAATCCCGCTGACCCGGCAGGCTTCGGCCCTAAGGGGCCCCTCAATTTATGCTGAGATCTCTTTGAGGCGCGCGTGGAATACGTACGCGCCGTCCGGCACGGGCCTGGTCCTGAGCTGACGGTGAGCTATTTATTACATGGGGCTTAAACATAACTGGCGCAATGTGGGTGGTACTACGTATAGGTACACGTCTGCCTAACCCTTTGGGGATTGCAGGCGTGATGCCATGTGTGTTGTGTTGTATTTTTTTTTGTGTTAAAGTAAATATAAAAAATAAGGGATTCGTCGCTGTAAACGTAAGTAAGTCGGTTAAAAAGGAGGAGGTTCTCAATTCGGATGTTTGTGTTTCTTTTTTTGTTTTTTATGTATGTTCGGCATAACTCGGTCATATATAAACGGATTTGCAAAATTATTTTTTTGTTCGAAAGAGATTTATTCCGAAATGGTCCCATTTAAATTTCGTAAAGATCTGATGATGAGTTTCGGAGATAGATAACGGAACTCTTCAATAAATTCCAGCAAATCAACCGCGATTGCTGCTATCGCATAATAAGTATGCATTGTTTACGCAATCGCATGTACCCTCTAAAGGGATACAATGGCTTCCTATCACTTATATTAACATAGCACACAAACAACAACTAAAAAGTGAAAAATAAAAACTTTTTTACAAAAAAAAAAAACTGTTTTATCTCGGAAGTCGGTGTCGTTGGTTCTGCATTTTTGACTTCCGAAATTAAAGTTATTTTTCACTTTGTAGTGTTTTTTGTCTGGAAGTCGGTTGTTTTTTTTTTTTAATTGTTTTTATTTAACATAATATTAACATCCTCTAACAATTACCCAAATACATTTTTAAAATAAACAATGACATGTAACTGCGCAACACCTGAAGTTTAAAGTCACCTATCTTGTACCGACCCCAAATATATGGGAAAGTAGTTTTACAATATTTTCAGCAGCGACGTCTAACTGTTGTAAGACATACCCCGCCAAGTATGTATTGATTGAGACAACCTAGTTCAAACACCGTCATACAATTAAAAACAAAAAGGGGCAACAAATTAAAAATATATTGAAAGCCTACTTCACCGTGGGGAAGTTTGGAATGGGGGGGGGAGGTCTGCGTGTAGGTTTTTTTTTTTAATTTTTCTGTTTTTTCATTTGCCTTTTTAACTTTAAGTGAGCTAACTCTAAAATAAGTCAGTAGCGCACATAATCTTATTATGTATCAAAGATTGAGCGCTATTTTTGATGTAAATGTTCCATGACGTTGTTTAAAATAAATAGTTTTAATTTTTTTTTTTTTTGTTTTTTTTTTAGCTTCAATATTAATTGTAGCCTTATTCGTGAAGGTACAGACGCCAGCACATAAAGCTACTACAATCTGTCAAATTTATTTAATACATTTTCAACTTTATCGCTAAAGTATAAGGTTCAAAGTTGATTGGGAAAATTTTACAGATTCGGTTAGCTTGACGTGCTGGCATCTGTACTATAACCACCTCATTTTTAGTCATGCTATTTCCGTAGAGTTGGGCGAGTAACTAATTATTATTAGTATGGTAATGTCGGTCTCGGCAGGTAGGACTTAGGCGAGTACAAGGTGATACCATTTCGGTTACAGCCCTATTGTTTGACTATATAGGGTGTATCGTGTATTACAAGCGTGTACAGGGTGACGAAAGACTTATCTGACTTTAAATCTGAACATTAACCCCCTTACTTAATAAACGTATATATATCAGATGAATAGTTACACACCGATTTCTCTCTTTCAGCCGTCAGAAATTTGACTTTCGAAAGAAAAAGACAAAGCGTTGTATAACTATACGGACGCCATACAACGTTTATTATTAAGGGGGTACTTCATTTCGATTAAGTAATTAAGTGAAAACCATGCTTATTTTCACTTACTTCTTATTGATTATGAACATGACATTTTTAACAATAAACCAAGATGTATTTCCTTCAAAACGAGCTATTCGGGGCTCACTCTAAATTACACTTTCAAGGTGTAAAATTGACAATCCAAATTCAGAATATAAATTTCATTCATTCTGTATGTGCAATTTATTTTGTAAGCTCCGAATTCTAATTGCCTGAACATTGGCTAACACAGAATGGTGTTTACGTTAAGTTAGGTAACTAGTTGGATTTTATCTAAAGGAATCAGTTAAATATAAAAATATCTCCTATGAGATGAGGTCCTGGGTTCGATTTCCAGTGTTATTAGGTTATTGCAGTAGGAATTTCTTAGTAGCACAGAGTCTAGATTTATGACCGGTTGATGGCAATAAGCTTGTCTTGTCTTCCGTCTTACATGGGACTTACGCATAACTGGTGAAATGAGGATGTAGGTGTACCTCTGCCTGACTCACAGACATACACACACAGACACAGACTCCTGACAGGCATGATATTACATTTGCAATTCATTCAAACAATAGAACAAACTGATACTATTAAATATTGCTGAAAATAAATTGAAGATGATAAGGTGGATAACACAGATATTAAAACAGAAGACGAACCAGCAGAGGATCGAGGGAGGTGGAGGGGGGTTCAGGGGATCAGACCGGAATAAATCATCTAAAGTGCTATCCCGCAAAACATTGCGATACCAAGACCGCAATGCATAAGCACGGCAATGGTAAAGCAATGGCTTGTGTCACCTGTCACACAATGGGGGCCCATTCGCAAGGTGCGGGGGCCACCACCAGGATTGACATTCGATTAAGTAGCACTGTGTACGCAGGGGAAATAACCGTAATGATACGTTTTAAGCTGTTCCGCAATCTGATTCTGCTACACCACGGGGAGAAACTCGAATATTGTATCGGTATTTAGAACGTTAGCTTCTTACTACGTATACCGAAAACCACTACAATATTAGCAGTTCGGTCGGATCTCAGAGACACCTATAAAATCAATTTACCTAATAACAATCTTGAATTAATTAGTTCAATCATTCACTGACAGGCAACGGCATAAACCTCTGGGTCTAGTAGAACCATGCAATTTCGCAGGAGTTCCGTATATAACTAAGGAAGGATTTTTGAAAATTCATTCCGTAAAAGGGTAAAACAACATATGGGACACCATTTTTCCTCACTTAGCCAGGACGAGCTTTTGAAACACAGAAGCGCGGAACGAAAACTTCTGCTTATAGGCAGTGAATGAGCATGACAACCGCTCTTGCTTACTGCGTGTTAAATTGTGTATTCAGTTCAATTTGTCTATGATTTTATTACTTTGTAGCGAACTCATACATTGCAACACAGCACATTCGCAAGAAGCTGGCAGTATCATCTCAACGGTAATATTTTCTCCTTGTTTGTCTTGTTTCGTTTTTAGTAAGTAGGTATATTTGTGCTTATATTAATATGTAATTAGGTATATATTATATTCATAGTTTTAATAGGTTTATATTTAAAATATTTATTACTCAATTTTCATGATTGCCTACCACCTACCACTGTTTGTCTCTGCATCACCCAAAGGTTGACTGGCAGAAAATGTCTATGGCATTAAGTCCGCCTCTGTACATTTATGTGCTTAAAGTATTCAATAAATAAATAAACTCATAGCTCGCTATTATGTCCAACGAAACAGATTCATAAATCCAAAAAGTTTCGTTAAAAAAAGGTAGGTGCTGTTGATCAACAAACTGAAGCAAAACTTAAGCGAGATGAAAACACATTCTGTTTTCTGTTAGTCGGAACCCAAGCTTTTTGTGCAAACAGTGGACCCGATAAACACACATGGCGATTTTAAATTCTACTCTAAAGGCTATCGGAGCGACAAACGTGACTGGCGCGATGCCATGCTGCGAATTTTTCGAACAAATATTTTTAAAGCGCTCGATATCGATATTACAAAAAAAACACAATCTGTTGTAGAAAAAATCGCGTAGATATTATTTTTCGTTTTTAACTAACTAAACAATACAGCTTAGAAAGAAGTAAATATTTTTACTTTTATTTTGGCCTCTGCGGAAAATAGAATGTTGGAAGGCTTCGACTCCTTTTTCTATTGCGGGCTTGCACTAACACGGCTGTATTTTCACAGGATAAACATTCACATTACTAATTAGACGAAATAATAACAATATTAATTAAAAAGTTCCTTTACTTTCTGACTGATAGAAGGCGCACAGTAAAAACCATCGAAAATAGAAACAAGTCACTTGGAAGTTTCGTCTAGAGAGGAACTAATATAAGATTAAGTTCTAATGGTAAAAGAAGGCCAGAACCCCAAATTGCGTAATTGCGTAAAACACTTTCAATCACAATCTGAATCACTTTGAAGGATATTGCTAATCGAATGCTTCACTTGTTCGAAAAATTTGCCTGCTGACAAACATAAAAAAATAAAAAAACTGGCCAAGTGCGAGTCGGACTCGCACACGAAGGGTTCCGTACCACAAGGCAAAAACGCCAAAAAAAAAAACATGGTTGTTGTATGGGAGCCCCCCTTAAATTTTTATTATTTATTATTAAAGTTAAAATACAACTGAGTATTTTGTGAATATTTCAAGTGCCTACCTGTTGCCATTTTTGATATCGAGCAAAAAAGGGCAAAAAATCGCGTTTGTTGTATGGGAGCCCCCCTTAAATATTTAATTTATTTTGTTTTTAGTATTTGTTGTTATAGCGGCAACAGAGATACATAATTTGTAAAAATTTCAACTGTCTAGCTATCGCGGTTCTTGAGATACAGCCTGGTGACAGACAGGTGACGGACAGACGGACAGACGGACAGACGGCCAGACGGACAGACAGCGAAGTCTTAGTAATAGGGTTCCGTTTTTACCCTTTGGGTACGGAACCCTAAAAACAGTGGCACTCCGGCAGTGCCGACAGAAGTGAAAACAAAACACAAACAGAATACTTTGCCATCACTCACATACATATCGGATATACATTAAAACCGAGCACATCCCGAGGACAGCTGAAAACATCGGGTATTTTTTTTATCGTCTTATAAACAAAAGCCAGAGCAGTGGTGGCCCAGTGGTAACAGCCGCAACTTACGCGTTGTAGGTCATAGGTTCGAACCCAGACAGGCGCTGTACTTTGTGTAAATTATTCCATCACCACTGCTCTCAAAACGGCGAAGGAAAACATCGTGAGGAAACCGGCATGTCCTAGAACCAAAAATTAGAAGACAAGTGACATCTACCAACCCGCACTGGGCCCGCGTGGTGGATTACAGCCCACTCCCTCTCACTGAGAGGAGACCTGTGTCCCAGCAGTGGGAACGTTATAGGCTGATATGTATAAACAGAACCCGCACGGTGTCGCTTACTGTAGCAGTGGCGCTTGGATTTTTCAATACGATCGAAGCGCCAGTCGACGGTTTGGGTGTTTTAAAACGAATCAACGCCTACCGAAGTGATTTAGAAGCGGGGGAAAATTTTGATCGCGAGTTTTTTTCAGTTTGACTGACTACTTGGTGTCAATTCCTTTACGGAACCAAAGAAGCATCGACGCTGAATGGTTATACTACCAAATGCTTGGCAGAAGTTTTCTCTGTTGTGAGCAACAAGCGACCAAACACAGGGCTCCACGGGCTACTGTTCCATCACGACAACGCGCCTTCGCACACCTCACTCAAAACGAGGGACTTCCTGGACAGCACGCCGGTCAAACTCCTGGGTCACCCTCTTTACAACCCTGACCTAGTTTTTATTCCCGTAAATAAAAAATCAACTCAAAGGGATACAATTTTCGCCCCCGGAAGATGCGCTGTCAGCGTTCGAGCAGGCTGTAAACGAGGTGACTGCGGCGGACTGGTAAAAGTGTATCGAAAACTGGTTCAGACGCATGAAACTTTGAAGAAAAAAGAAAGAAAGAAAGTACTTCAAAAAATTTAATAAAAAAATATTTTCTGAAGAACATTTATTTTTATTTTCGCTAAACTTTCTGAGTGTCCCACGTCCAAGGGAAGCATGACACAAAAGGAAGGAGGCCTATATTCAGTAGTGGGTGAAACAAGTCTACCGATGATGATGATGAATGGTAAAAATAAAAACCGGTCAAGTGCGTGTCGGACCACGCACAATGAAGGGTTCCGTAGTTGGTATAAATTTATCCCAAGAACAAATTTAACATTGTAATTGAAAATCATGTTCTCACATTGCAACTGAAAATATAAGTTGGTCGACTATTACTCGTAAACTTGTAAAGCCTACTTTGCTGTGATAGTTTTCCTTATAACTTCGTTCTATATACTACTACCGTGAATTTTTTTCACATATCCAAAATAACCAATTAGCTGGCAGGGTAGGAACACTTGACTCTAATAAAAATTAGCACTTTATTTATTTATTTATTATTTATTTAAACTTCGCACAAAGAGGTACAAAGGCGGACTTTAAAGCTTAATATTTCACAAACGGATCCCTGAATCGAAAAATTGATTTCACAAACACGCAATATTTTTAAAGACCTATCCAACGATACCCCACACAGTGGGGTAGACGAGAAAAAAAAGCGTCCCCACTTTACGTGTAGAGAACACCATTTTTTTTAAGATTTTATTTTACCACTTTGTTGGCGTGATTAATATGTATATCCATGCTAATTTATAGCTTTCTTTTTAGTCTCTGACCTAAGCTGCGCACGGACAGACGGACATGGCGAATTTATAAGGGTTCCTTGCTGACTACGGAACCCTAAAAATGGGGTGTAAGTTTCACATTCCTTCCGTGCCTCACTAACTAACTTCTGCCCACGACTTCATCCGCGGAAAATTTGTTGTTCGCCCGACCCACCTTGTCGTATCGCATGCGCTATTGCTTCGTTTTCGGTTAGCGTTCTTTCTGATTCTTTTTTGTTATTCCTCGGCTCTTTAGAGTCATAGCGTAATGTTAAGTAGCCTTCCTCAAGGCCTCATCATCGTCATCATTTCAGCCGAAAGACGTCGACTGCTGGGCATAGGCCTCCCCCAAGTTGGTGGGGGGGTTGCCATAATCGCCACGCTTGGCAGGCGGGTTGGCGATCGCAGTATAGTATGTTGGTGGAATGCATAGAGAACGCTGCTGCCCATTCTCCGGTACGACCCTTAGTCGCCTTTTAGGACACCCACGGGAAGTATGGGGTGGTGCTATTCTTTAAGTCTCAGACAGAGAAATGGCCTATCAAATGTAAAAGATTATTTCAAATTTGACTGGTAGTTCCAGAGATTAATCTCTGGAACTACCAGTCGTTAACGCCTCCAAAAAAAACAAACTCTTCAGCTTTATTATTAGTATAGATAGATAAACTAAACATTCCTCAAACAAATAATGAAACAGGTATTTCAGTTTTTTGTTTCACTTAAGAATCCTGTTACTAAGTGGCCTGCCATTGAATTTAGTGTGAAAGCCGAGAGTAAATTGGGATGTTTATTTGTGAATGAAGTACTTAATCATTTATTTCTAGAAAATGTATTTACTTGAAGCGAATTCAATAAACAAAATCTTCGGAAGAAAGTTTTGTTATCTCGGTAGGTAGTTTTTTAGTTTTCCAAGATATTGTTGTGAATCTAGAGATGGCCCTCAAACTCAAAACATTTATTTCAATTAAACTATTAACAGGCACTTTTGAATTGTCAAGAAGTCGGTCAGTCAGAAAATATGAAGCAAATTGCTCATTCCAAAGCGTAGGTACCTATGGAGAAGAACAGGCAAGAAAAGTTTAAATTATATTTTTACAAAAATATTAGTTACATCATTCATATTGAATTTATAATTATATGTGAGAACGATGTGAAAAAGACGTACGCTTTAAAAGCATCCAGAGTAACAATCCAAAAATAAAATAATTAAAAATAAGCCGAGGCAACTAAGTGACGACCAGCCCTCTACCTTATAATTATACAGAGAAGTAATACCTACCAATATCGATTATTGTATAGAATCAAGTTTTTCTAACTGAATACACAGCTGTGCTACTGGTAATTTTGACGTTTTAAAAGTGCTGATTTTCAGCCTCATTTGAATGACTTTTGATTTTGATTTTGACACCCACGATTATTTCAAAAATATGGACTTAAGATTGAATGTGATTGTATGTTTCTATCTATTAGGTAGATACGGTCACTAAAGGAGATAGGTAACCAGACTCGTCCAATATAGTTGAGGTAAGAAACGGATGGATGTTTTCGAATAAAATTTAATTTAATTAATAGAAAACATACAGTTCATTTAACCAATTAAATGTCATTCGAAAACATCCATCGGTTTCTTACTAAACTTCAACTATATACGACGACACTGGTTACTTAACTCTTTTGATGACTGTACGTATATATGTATAGTATATGTAAATGGAACACCACTGACTACCTACAGTATTGTCTGTAGTTGTCTTCAAAAGATCGCTTTTAGCGGTAAGACCGCCCACTGTATCAATCATCCTATGTAAAATTTCTTTATTTATATTAGCCAATTTTTAACCGACTTCAAAAAAGGAGGAGGTTCTCAATTCGACGGTATGTTTTTTTTTTTTTTTTTTGTGTGTGTTTGTTACGCGATTACTCCGCCAATTGTGAACCAATTTTCAAAATTCTTTCCTGGTAAGAACCAGGAGAACTTCTCAACAACCACTCACCATACGCATTGTGACGAGCATAAATTGCTTAGCAACCATATTAAAGTAGGTAATCGAATCGCAACCCGTGAAATATTTGTCATTGAGTAGTTCCAATGGCCATCTGTGGTCTTCTTCATCAGCTCCACTTTACCAAATGATGATTTCCGAGAGCAAATGCTGAAGTTATTTTAAAAAATACCCAAATCGTTATAGCTTTCCCTATAAAATTTGAGGGTTTCCCTCGATTTCCATGGGATCCTCTCATCAGATTCCAATTTGATGATAATGGGACCACCTCGAGAGTATACCCTTTCAAACAAAAGGAGTACAGTCAACAAAAGAGATAAGTATGCAGGATCGTCGGATATAGTTGAAGTTTAGTAAGAAACCGATGGATTTTCACGAATAAAATTTTATTTTATTAATAGAAAACAAACTGCTCATTTATCAAATTAAATTTCAGTTGACAACATCCATCGGTTTCTTACTAAACTATTTCCAACGATCCTGCATACTTATCGCTTTTGGTGACTGTACATAATAAAGAGTATTCTATTAAAAGAATATAATAGAACGACAGCCATGGAATTACGAATTAGGCCATGAATTATCAAAATATAACACTATAGCCTGCCATTCTGCGCTAGTTGTATTAATTACATACTTGAACATGGATCAGTACCTAAATGCCTAGCAATTTCTAAGAAATTAGTAACGCATATTATATTAGTCTAACCACCAATAAACTTAGGATCATTAATTAACGTACTTATTTGATGTATGAAAATAAATATGGAATCAGTAAACGTTTTAGATGAATGTTAACAAATTCCAAGATACTCAACTGCGTTCAAACACAGGACACACACACATGACAAACACAAGATGATCACATGATCTGACCAAGAAATTTATAATTATATGTGAGAACGATGTAAAAAAAAAACGTTCGCTTTAAAAGCGTCCAGAGTAACAATCCAAAAATAAAATAATTAAAAATAAGCCGAGGCAACTAAGTGATGACCAGCCCTCTACCTTATAATTATACAGAGAAGTAATACCTACCAATATCGATTATTGTATAGAATCAAATTTTTCTAACTGAACACACAGCTATGCTACTGGTAATTTTGACGTTTTAAAAGTGCTGATTCTCAGCCTCATTTGAATGACTTTTGATTTTGATTTTGACACCCACGATTATTTCAAAAATATGGACTTAAGATTGAATGTGATTATATGTTTCTATGTCTGGACTTTAAAAGAGTCTGCGTCCTTCGAGTTTGTTTCGGCCTTTGTTGTCAGAGTAGTCAAATAGGAACGCCGACCTCATCTAGTTTTTAAAATATGATTGACGTGTAAAAGTGTTCGTGCAAACCTACTTACAGAAATAAAATCATTAATAAAACGGATTTTTATACCTAAACTAAAACAAAAAAGCCTTTATTCTACTACTTTTACAATTTTTACATATATGATATTAATAGCAGTGGCCCACGGTTTCACCCGCATAAGTGTCGATCCCGTGGGAATATCAGGATAAAACTATACTATGTCCTTCTTCGGAATGCAATCTTTCTCTCTGCCAAATTTTATCGAAACTGTAACATACAGACAGACAGAGTTACTTTCGAATTTATAATAGTATGGATGGATATATTAGTGTGGCTCACGCCTCTAAGCAATAGTCTGTTTAGCGTTTGCCTCCCCTATTTTCTTCCAATGATTACTATGCCATATCCTAACTATGCTATGCTATACTATGCTTTAGTCATCATTCCTGGTTCGCTTTTCTTCCAAAATATGTCTTCCAAGCTTTGCTTGGCCGGACTCTACTTCTGGTTTGGTCTCTTGGTATCAATCCGGTTACTTTTTTGGTCCATCGACTATTTTCCAACCTGCAGACATGGCCAGCCCAGTTTCACTTGAGTTACCTGATTCTTTTCACGACGTCAACTAATTTTGTATTTTGTGTAAATTCATTCATTCTGAGTGCGTAATTTAATGTTTTATATTAAAAATAAATCGAAATTATAACTGAGTGAACATTGAAATGTCTTATGTAAGACTCTGCTAAATCTGAAAGTTTAAAATTATAATTATAGTCACAATTGAGGTATTTAACTCTCACCTCGTGCAGCGACCCATATAGGGTACCTACGATTATTAAAATGCATTAGTTTTTCAGTTGGTAAGTAACTTAACAATTTTATCAAAACAAATTATTTCAAAATAATGTCGTGTATACCCGTTTGTTAGACCTAGGTATCACATTTCGTAAAAGAAATGAAGAAATGCATTAAAAAATGTATATTACGTCATAAAATACTACATATTATCGAGAGCAAAACCTAATATAGTATCCGAAGGCCCGCAGCTTATGCAAATGGTAATCACACAGCGAAAAATTAAACAGTCTCGACGTAGCCGCAGTCGTGTGTCGACTCCCTTCTGACAACTTCGTTATATCACCGACTTCATTAAGATGTTAATTAGTTTTAGCTTCTACATAAAGGCATTGGTTCAAACCCATAAGCACTCACAGAGTTCATAACTTCCTGTGCCTGTTATGGGTTTGAAGAAGAAAGATAATTTATAATGATCGAAAATTCCTGCCATTTGTAAGTTTGACTTGTTTTAAATGAAACAATAGTGCATGATAATTTCAGATAATTTTGGTGTAATACTTTTTTTATCAATGTTTCTGAAAGACAGCAGAACAAAAGGATGGTATTATACAGAGTGGCATCCCACATCGACACGCAACCTGTTACCATCGATTCAGTAGGTACCGACGCCAGATCATTAAGCTACCCAAAACTGTCAAATTTTCCCAATCAACTTTGAACCTTTTGATTTAGTGATAAAGTTGAAAATCTATTAAAGAAATTTGACAGATTATAGTAGCTTGATGTGCTGGCGTCTGTACATGATTCTAAATCCCTTGCGTTGAAAGTTTTGACTAGATCCCAGAATGTTTTATTAAAAAAAAATCAGCTGTTTCATAGAAATGTGCAATACCTACACGGTCAAATGTATGGAACAGCATTTTTTTTAAATAACCGACAAAAAAATTCTGCGCTACCCAAGCGATATGCTGACTTCATGGTCGCGTTGCTCGTCTGTGTCCCTGCCACCCTGTATAACATCGAACTGAGAACACCTAAAATATCTAAAAGCTTTTTCGACTTCACCATAATTTATATTGTCACGCAATAAAGGCAATACCTACCGCCGATATATTGAAACTTCGAATCGGTACGCACCAAGTTCACGAGAATGTGTTCACGAAATGTAATGTCACTGAAAGTTATGACCGAAATAATACTGTATATCAGTCAGCCTCAGAGATGGCGGCAAACGGCAGCAGAATGGAAGTGGCAGCGGGGCGCGGCGTAACAAATGATCAACTAATCGTATGGAGATGAGCGGCACAGCGATACGCTCCCGACATTTGCATTTCGTTTGCAAACCTACCCTGCCCCTACAACCTACAAAGACCTAGCTATTTCTTTATCAACTAACTCGACGAAGGAATGTCCTTCGCAATTCCCCTCTTTATTTCATTTTACCCTATTATGAGCCGGCTGCGCACCCAAACAGAAACCGCAAAAGGTTATGTTGCCCTGTCATGATAACCACAGCGAGCAATCGGTGTCACAATTATAAAGCGGGTTTCCAATTAGCTTAACAAAGGAAGCGGCCAATAGTTGGAAGTAAATATACAGAGGAAATGGAATATTACGACGTTAATTAGCCGTGCTGTGCTACATATGCTTACGTAGCATGTCAATTGTTTCACTCACATTGAACAACATTGATCGGGTGCGACGCGCACCAATTAATATTATAATTGTGTATCTAGATTTGTCGCATGTTTTCAATTTCACCCTGTATAGGGTGAAATTGAAAACATGCGACAAATCGAAATGGGAGATTGTACTCATCATTATGAACAACTTTTACTACGGGACCAAAGCAACAATCGCGAAAAAAAATCTGCTGTAGGTACCCTACATTTTGACGAGTTATGCGAACATAAATGTAGAGAACAGCTGATTTTGTTTTCGCGATTTCAGGTTTGGTCCCATAGTAAAAGTTGTTCATAATGATGAGTACAATCTCCCATTTCGATTTGTCGCATGTTTTCAATTTCGCCCTGTATTATGTAAGTATGTAAACAAAAAATTAGTATATAATCTTGATAATAAACAGAAAGCCAATTCTCGTAATTAAAAACTTTCAAAATCTAGTCGCAATCTCATCTCAGCGACAATCAACGTCAAAAACTTGTCAAAATGTAGGGAACTTACAGGTATTTTTGACAGATTGAGACTTGAGATCAGGCTGTGAACGTTCTTAAAATTACGAGAATTGCCCCTCAGGTGTTATGATTTTGCTAATTCGGGTACACATTTAGATTCTATGATGCTGTTATTCGCAGTCGTGAATTATGGTCTTGGTATCATAAAACGCTGTTAATTACTCCGTTACCTTGGTGTGACAACCGTAATTCCATGGCTTTCATTAGTTATCGGGATTAAGTGTCTCTCAGGTCACCAACCTATTCATTGTCTTCTGGTAAATAAATTCAAATGGATGGACTTGTTGTCTTCTACATATAAGCAAGTCTATGGAATACCTAATATGAACCATGGACACAGGTGGTGAAAGCTTCGGAACCGATATGTAGATACTATTGACAATGCCCCGGGCGGTACACGTCTGACGTGACAAGCTTACGTATCGCCCCAGTGAGAACAATGTACGGCGGCCATGTTAATGAATCAGTTTTAAATGTCTCTTGGACTTCGCTTAAGACTTTGTAGTCGCATCAGCAAGCTTGCTTGCGTTCATTAATCATCGAATAATGTATAAACATAAATTTCAGAGAAAAAGAGGATTAATACTGAAAAGTATTAAAGAAGAAGGCATGATGCGCAGACCATAAATAAACTGAAAGAAGGGCTGGGGAATGATGATTTGGGTTGACTCCTACTTGAAATATTACAGTTAGGTTCTCTGTAGATAGCTCATAAGTCATGACTGAGCCTCTACTCCTTTACTACGAGACGGATTGAGACAAGACCGATACATCCCGAGAAAGAGTATTACCCTTTTTTAGGGTTCCGTACCCAAAGGGTAAAAACGGGACCCTATTACTAAGACTCCACTGTCCGTCTGTTTGTCTGTCTATCACCATCCTGTATCTCATGAACCGTGATAGCTAGACAGTTGAAATTTTCACAGATGATGTATTTCTGTTTCCGCTATAACAACAAATAATAAAAATAAAATAAAGTTAAAATTTAAAGGGGTATAAAAGAAACTTTTTTTTTTTCGGCGTTTTAAGCCTTGTAGTACGGAACCCTTCGTGTCCGATTCGCACTTGTTTTAACTCACGTCGTAAAATTTGACAGTTAAACTTTGAGACGAGATATATGTTCTCCCGTCTCTAAAATTGAATAAAGAATTGGTAAAAAAAAAAGTATCGATGTACAAAGTCCGTTCACAGCTACCTCTGACAGCAGCAACCTAATAGCAACCTTATTTTGACGAGAATAAACATCAAAATTATTTTGACTGACTTGTCAATGGCAGCAACCCAGCAGCAAGCTTATTAGAATGAAAATAAAGATCATACTGTGAGTTGTACAGTGATGCAAAATCAGAGGTTAAATAACTGTTAACGGATTGACGGTACGACACGTTTGATGTCAAATGATGTGTCGGAAGGGTACGTAACAAGACAAGTAAAAGAGTGCATATTGTCTGCCCATACGTCTAAAAGGGTCAAGGAAGTTGAGTTTGATCTTATTAAATAAAGTAGGTACTTTTTTTTTTTGGATGGGAAATCATCAAATGATTCCTCCCGCTCTGGGTGGAGCGGAAGGGAGTGTCAGACTCTTACTGACTAAAACCCACCCGTGTTCCTTCCTTTGCCCTTTATGTTCCGGGCCAGCGGTAACCCTCACTTCATTCATTTAAACCCGCAAAATATCCAGAGAGGCAATTCCCGTATTTTTAAGAACGTTCGCACTCTAATCTGTCAAAAATACAATCGATTTACATACATTTTTGACATTCATTGTCGCTGAGCTAAGACTGCGACTTGAATTTGAACCTTTTTTTTGTACGAGAATTGGCCTTCTGGCTAAATATAGGCTAGGTACAAAAAACTATAGAATATTGTTCCACTTGCTAATTTCGAAGCTGATTTGAGCTTCATTAATTCCTATGACATCATTTTCACGGAAGGATGCTGCCGCCCGTTCTCTTTGTCAAGCTTTAAAGTACACAAAACAA
The DNA here is from genome assembly GCA_916614155.1 of Mesoligia furuncula. Taxonomy (NCBI): domain Eukaryota; kingdom Metazoa; phylum Arthropoda; class Insecta; order Lepidoptera; family Noctuidae; genus Mesoligia; species Mesoligia furuncula. The sequence goes on along the minus strand of OU744799.1, from coordinate 17,135,147 downwards.
CTTTTGAGAAATCAATGAAAAAAATGAAAACCTGAATATAGCACAAAAATCATCAAATATGTATAACAATTTCATAAACAAACATTTTTCCATAGTTTGCTACTAAAATGAACTGTGTGGACACTGGACATACGCCTGATAAACACATTGCCCCTGTAGGGGTCGACACTAATAGTCGAGTGATTAGTGACATCGGACAGAAGTAATTAGTCCTGGGCGTGTACGAATGTTTTCAAACACGAGCATACTGCATCAAACTAATGACTAACGGCGTATAGAATAGAATTTTTCTTTATTAGAGTGACCAAGGCCCAACCAAGATTGTTAGTAAAACTTACGACTATGTTAGTAATCACAGACACTCAACAAAAACACAAGAAATATCGGTTGGTCACCGTTGTGACATCCCATGAGAGACGGCACAACAGTGACCCACGTAAACACAGTCCAGGCGACTTGCAACCATGTTTAAGACACTGTTGAAGCCGCTCCACACCCTGCGCACCAGGGAAGCGCACCTTTTACGCATTGTTGCGTAAAAGCAATCTACATGCGCATCTGCAAACATCCCTGACGCACTACAGAAATGGGGCAGCCCCACCGGTATCCTAAACGCATTGTTATATTGAACGCGGAGAGCGCTATACGATCTTCGCGTATATCTAGCCCACAGGCTGCACATGTAAAAAACAGTACAGTAGGCTCGAAAGAGCGTGATTTTAAAAGGAAGTGAGTATCGAGTAAACCTGCGTGCCAGGATGTTTGCTCGAACTGACAACGCTCTCCGCTCCCGTTCAATTTCATCATCGTCTTTGAGGTTGGGAGTCAATATATGACCAAGATACTTAAATCTTTAGACTCTCTGAAAGGTGTACCATAAAGTAATACAGGCGGTACTGCATCAGGACTTTTACCCCCAGCCTCAAAGACCTTGACTTCTTAAGGGTCACGACTTGATTGGCGAGCTCAGCAGTACCAGGCTCGGATGTTTTATAGACTTTAACTGCGTCAATACTAACTGTTACGCGGACGACATAGTGCTGCTGAGCGCGTCAGTCTGTAGCTTGAGAAAATTGGTTGCTCAATGTGAGGCGTTTGCTTGCGTTTGTTTACTTGGCATACAACATTAAAAGGGGGGTCCCTTTTAATGTTGTATGCCAATACAACATACCCTATCAGTTTCGCGGACAAAAAACAGAAAAAATCATTTTTTTTCAGCGCAAATGTCTCAATATCCTTAAGTTATCTAATTTGTTTAAAAATACACAAGTATTTATCACCTATCTGTCTAGTAAGTCTACGAATTTAAGTTTTGATAACTACTTAATAAAAAATTCGTTTATAAGGCATTATTTAGATATTTTACTACAATTAAATTAGTAGTCAAAATAAAAATATAAAAATTGAGTTTGGTAGATAAATACCTCAAATTTTAAAATATTGAACGCTTTTTTGTTATTTTCAATAAATTCTTACGCGTAGACGACGGTTTTGCGCATGACTTTATTGGGGTTTTTCAGCGTAGTCAACATTTTTTTACAAGTACTAATTCAATAAACTTAAAAAAAAATCGTACACTTACTAATATACTATATGCCTAGTATTTAGGATTTTTTTTCAGATCTTTATTTGCTACCAGTTAGCTAAGAAAGCAATCGAAAAACTTGGTGTTTCGTGATTACATAAAAACGTGTGTTAGTTTTTTTTTTTGGAATTTATATTAAGTAGTTATCAAAACTTAATTTCATACACTTACTAGATAGATAGGTGATAAATACTTGTGCATTATTAAACAAACTAGATAACTTAAGGATATTGAGAAATTTGCGCTGAAAAAACTGATTTTTCTGTTTTTTGTCCGCGAAACTGATGGGACCCTTTTAATGTTGTATGCCAAGCAAACAAACGCAAGCAAACGCCTCACATTGAGCAACCAATTTTCTCAAGCCACAGACTGACGCGCTCAGCAGCACCATGTCGTCCGCGTAACAGTTATTATTGACGCAGGTACCGTCTATAAAACATCCGAGCCTGGTACTACTGAGCTCGCCAATCAAGTCGTTCACATAGAGGTGAGCTGGTGAGGTGGTTGGTGAGCTCAATACACCCTGCCTCACCCTACACTCCAACCCGTAAGGATGAGAAAAAACGTATGTCAATTATCTTTAATTAAACTTAATCATAGGTCAAAATGTTTTATATTGAACATCACGCATCATTCCCTAAAGGGATAGGCACACCTTTTCACTAGTTATTTTTAAGTAACATTTAATAAAAGCGAGCCTATTGACATCGATCGACCACATATCCAAACTGCTACAGAGAAATTTTTCCCTAATGAAAAACCCAATAACACCTTTGTCTGACCCTAGGATTGACCCCAAAAATCCACGGTCAGAGTCGCGCTGGCAACCATTAAACCAACCAGAGACTGAAAGAAATATGTTGTATCTGAAATGATTGTAGAACACCCGTGAAGGGTTTGGAAAACTGTCTATAGGACCTCTTGGACGTAAACAGAGCCTTGGACGTTGAAATGTTGCCAATGCCAAGGCTTATTGTTTACGGAAGCCATACAGAGCCACCTGTTACTTTGAAAACAGTCTGCAGAAATAGCTTTAATGCTTCAAATTTGCGATAATCATTTAAATGCTGACTAATTAGGTTACTTAATGAATAACGCTTGCGTTACCAATTATGCATCGTGTTTGGGAATCGCAGGATCGTATTATCGATATACAGTCGAATGCTGAGGTTTGATTACGGTTTTACCATAGCTAGAATCGATTGGAACAATCGTCGTGGAACAACAAATAGATCTGGCAACGCTTTGTTTCCTTACACTGACCGTGAAAAATTAAATAACCAAATAATACAAACCAGTTTTTTTTTAAGAATTGAGCTGAACAAACGTATTGGTAAGTCACTAACAATACGACTCTTAAGTCACTTATAGTGTTCCGGCTCTTCCACGTCCCGGTTCGGACACTTCTGGGCAAAAGCCTTATCCAAATTCTTCCAGGTGCCTGAGGATGGACGGTGCCGCTGAGTCTTGCCCAGGAAGAGATGGCGATTCGCCCTAAGACCTAAACGAAAAAAAAATCAAGTAAAGAAATATCAACAATGTTGTCAGCAAGTCTTTTCTAACTTCAATTCTATAAAAGAAATAATTTTTCTTTTTCCCACCTCCAAAATGGCGCGGCTCGCATATTCCGTTTCGAAATTCAGTATCATCATTCAATTTAACTGTATACAATTTGTTCTATGTGTTATTGGAGCTCCCCATTTATAATGCAAATCATTATCACGCGAACATTTCGTGTTTGAACATAAAACGAGCAGCGTGTACAATGTCATATAGTCGGATAACGCTACGTGCGTTAGCCGACTGTATGACAATCAATCAATTATTGGGATAAATCATTGAGCTACAATTATTTTGAGTAACTGAAGTGGCCCTGTGCTTTTTGATTCGGCTCCTGTCATGTGGTGTTAAAAACGTTTTTGTTAACTGTGCACTCTGTATGCTTGTATATACATATATGTATATGTAGGAGTGGTTAAGGCAAATGCTTCAGGACAGCCAACGAAATTCAAATTTTCTTACGTTTTTTGCAATTTGCAGGTCAGTATCAGGTTGTATTTGGATCTAAATATGATTCGCGACCAAGTAAGTACATTCAAATTGCGCGGTCTACCTTAGCGCATTCCCCTTAAAAATAACATCAATAGTACCATCATGCCATAGACTTGGGATTTCTAAGTAGAAATCTAAAGTGACCTCTTGCTTTCCATTGGGCTATTGCCACCTTCTTGTCAAGACACTTACCTACCTAAGTCGATTAAACTTATTCATTTGTCTAATATTACATAGCTTGGCCATCCTCGGTAAGCGATGCTTTACCTTGAAAATCGCCCCGTCCGGCTGTATTTAGCCATATATTACTTAGATCGATCGCTAAAACAAAAATCATCAAATACCATAAATGCCATACAATTTGACTAACAATAAAAGCTTATTGGGAAAATTTAATTAAAAACTGCTCTCACAATTGGTTTTAACTTTTCTATTACCACCAACAATTCCACGTGACGTTTTCAAGAGCAACATCACTGCAACAGACACTCAAGTGAGATTTCTTGCTTGACGCAAAACGACTGCTGTCTGCCTTCGCACCCCTCGACCTCTGGGAAATCTAAGCCATGTTAAAATTCTACATCTCATCCGAATTATAATCCCTTAATCTTGTAATATTCGTGGAAAGAAAAGGGCTGACCTATTTGTACCCAAATATTTTTTGAATTTGGAGTTTTTGTAATTCTTTTGTTTCAAGTCTATAAAGAATAAAGCTATTGCTGTCTTTAACTAACACGCAAAGCCAAAAAGAGTCGGTAATAGTTTACAACTATCAAACTAGATTACGTGATTAACTTCAGCGTGTTTTCAGGTGGCATGTTCTGAGCCACGTCTAAAACTTCATCTACGAATAAAAGATAGCAAAATAGTTACAATTTGCTTTATGCACAAAAGGTCAGGGCATATTTTGGTTTCAATATACGTTGCAATAAAGGAGCGCTAAGTATCTATTAAATCGCAACTCTGCACTTCTGTAAACCTCAAGTTATTTGAATCTGAAGTTGGTTTCAAATAATTTACAGCAAGTTGGTAATACTATGAAGAAAATATAGCTATTTCCTGCTCACAATTTACATCTGATGACAGCTCCTTTACAGTATTACGTAGTTAAGTTAGTATGAAACAAAGCTAGCACTAGAGATGCCTAAATCCTTCTTGGTATAATTTGTGAATGAACTCGCTTTTATTTATCTGTGACTAAAATTAAATTTTCATAAAATACGTATAGGATTAAAAGCATGGAGACTTCAAATTAGATTGAAATAATTTTATTGATATTGCTTTCATTGTGAGGACAAAAGTAGTAGGTTAGCAATAAAATATTTATAAATGAAAAACATAATGTGAAGCACAGACAAAAATAAATCAAAGCAGTTATATTTAAATGTATTTTTTTATAGGGTTTTGAATAATAGATTGGGTGGTCAAACAAAAAAACAAAAAGTTTAAATAAATCTACGATGATGTTTTAAATATCAGAGCGCTATTCTGAGTTTTCTCTGTTCCGTGTTTGAGCAATTCCGTCTGAAATACGAGGTCATTGTTGGTGGCACCGACGGCGTTGGAAACTGAAGGGTGGGGGGAGGGGTGGGGGGCGGTACCAGCAACACCACTAGTGGGAAGAGGGAGCACCAAACCCATTACTGTAGTAGGCGAGAAAGAAATAGGACGCTTGTGTCGAGTTCTGTTTAAGTAATTGTGTTTCATCCATTCTTTCCTATTTCAAAGTGAAATGGTATTATTGATGAAATTTTGCACTCGTACATAATAATATCGCGGTTCACCTCACGCCGATGCTGTAATTTATAGCGGTACTTTTATTCACACGATACTTTTGCTCTTTGATCGCCATTCGTTATTATCGACTTCGGTAAAACATTTTTCAATGCGAAGCTGACCTATTTTATTTTTATTGCGCGTCCTGCAAGGCTTTACGAGTATATTTTTGTATTGAAAACTCTTTATGAAGCACCGCCTGACTTTAACAAAAAACAAATAACAAACGCACGTGGTTCGTAGGAAAACTAAAAACTCAACATCAAAGAAAACAAATCAAAACAAAAGACATCCCACTAATTATTAGTTTAGGAACGAGGACGCAACACGTCACAATAATACAGCAATTTTCTTGTAGCAACACGAAGCCATCTATATCAAACAATCTAAAGTCTAATAATAATTTAGTAGCAAGTCAAGGGAAAATCGACCAAATGAGGACCGGCCCTAACTGTCATAGATACAAACTGACCCAGTTTGCTTTTCATTAAAGTGTCAACGTCATTCTTCTGAAATTATACTTTGAAGATTTTTTAAGGACTCTGTGTTTAAATTTTCATAATGTATTCTTAATTTTCCTTTGGAAAAGGTGGCGTTAAATTATTTTTTTCTAATTAAGAACAATATGGCTAATTGGGAGAATATTTTATAAATTTTGTATTTTTTGGGGCTTTGAGGCTTATTGCGTCTTTATCAACCATATGAACAACAACAACATCAACACGGTGAAGGAAAGCATCGTGACGAAACCGGCATGTGTCCTACATGTCACATCTACGAACCCGCACTGGGCTCAGGTGGTGGATTATCCATTCCTTCTCACCAAGAGAAGTCCTATGTCCCAGCAGTGGGACCATTAGATATAGGTTGATTATGCTTTAAGCTTATGCAACTACATGAATGCGAACTGCAAAATGTTTATACAATTTTGTCAGAATAAAATAAAATAAACTATTGATGTTTCATTAACCTTTGTCATTTACTATCACAAACTGTAAATTGGCTATAAAACAGTAATTTTGTTTTATGTTTCAAGCAACACCCAATGACCTCATTGCATAAATAATAAAAGAACTCGCACCATGTCCTCATCACGGGCAAATGAGATCCACGATTGAATGGAGTCCCACGGCAGGAAATTACCATAATCAGTAAGCTTCTCCGTTGGGCGGTGGTCGTTGCCTGCAGGTTGATCCCCCAGTTCCTTGGTATAATCCTTTAAACGCTTCTGGGGTGTAGGCCCTATTCTCATGGAAGTATTCAGGGATTGTCTTTTGTTTTACCTCATTTAAAAGTATCTGAACAGTCTAATGACATCTTTTCATATGTAAATACCTACCACATTACCTAATTCATTTTCACCGCCACGCGCACCGCGCACGTCTAATTTTTTTGCATTTTGAAAGCTTAATTCCAACTGACACATGTTTTGAGGTTATATTGTCTTGCGAATAGTTGACACTAATCTAAAGATATTTTAAAACGCAGGAGACAGCTTGTGTATGAAAACAAATTTTTATGTGTAAGGTTTTTTGTGTAATGTTTCGAAAAAACACGCGCAGGAGACGCGGCTTTACACCGACCCAAGAAACAATAGTTCAAACAAAATAATAGACGATCATTCTCCTAGATTTAGTCCTACAAAGACGTATGTACACTAGCCGTCATGGCACCCAGTAGACCCTATTCGTTACCGGGAACCACTAGCACAGTCGGCCGTACCGCCAGTCGCCGCGTCGGCAAATTCCACAGTTACTTATTGCCTTCATTTGAATGGCATGGCTTTGTACACGATTGGCCAGACTGACTTGGCCCTCATGGTGCTCCAATGATATGTCAAGATCAAATTGAATAAAAATTTAATTGAATTGGTCGAATTGTTCTGTTTGCTTGAATGGAGTTGTAAACCTGAGTTTAGAGCAATTTGTATCAGGTTTTCAGTTATTAAAGTTTAAAAACGGCTTTCCAAGTGGGCGTCTAGCCAAATATGAAGCCACCCTTCAAACTCCTCCCATAGATATCGTAAAATTCTAGAAAAATCTTAAAAAGGTTCAGCATTTACAGATTGTTGTATATGTTTCAAAGGTTCCAAAACATTTTAAACTAAAAAATAAAATTTCCTTTTGTATTTGAACTTGTTCAGAACAAAGCAGTTTCTATTAATCTCATTTACAGTGTTCGTCACACAAAAGAAAAGTAGAAGATTTTAACTTTTTAACTCGACTAAATGGCGACCTCAGGGCGATTAAAAACAAACAATTTTTATTCTGTACTTAAATACTTAGTATAAGCACAGAGTTGAAACAAACACGAAGGTTGCGATTTCAATGAATTAATGTTTTTTAAACGTTATTCTTAGTCTACCATACTACCATGTATAGGACTTGGTAGAGATGTCGGTAACTACTATCTATAGTAAAAGTGCGCAGTGCTGCACACCCCTACCCTACTTCAAGTAAACAAACATCAACTTTATTTCAATGACAATTAAGTTGATTTCAGAGTGACTAGCATTATTGAAAAAGTTTTAAAAATGTTTAAAAATTGTTGAAGTTGTAACTTATTGTGTATGAATTAAACTTATTTTTCCATTAATTCATATTTCTTTATATTTTTTGCAAATAATTCGCGAACGCAGAATTATCAATTGTGTCTAGGTATCTAGGTATGCATGTATGATGTTCCCGTTCATCCAAAGTTTGTCTTAATAATATCATCATTAGCGATATGATGGTCTTGTAGGTACCTACTTTAAATCATTATTCTATCTATCTTTCACACTATGGAGGATCAATATGATTGATCCTCCTATCCTCCTATGAATATATTGACGGCACGATTGGTGCAGTGGTTAAGCGCTTGACTGCTGCGCTGCGTGTCGCGGGTTCGCTTCCCGCACGGAACAAATATTTGTATGACCTACAAGTAGTTGTTCCGGGTCTGGCTGTTTGTGTAAGTATGTGAGTTTAAATGTCTGTAAACGCACCCACAACACAGGAGAAATTCCTAGTGTGGGGCAACGTTTTTTAAAAAAAACAAGAAAACAATATTATTGAAAGTTCACAAACATACCTACTACCTACTTATGTTCTAAGCTAGCTTCTGCCCGCGACTTCGTCCGTCTGAAATTTCGCCTAGTATTATCACCTGGCATCCTATCGCCCGCCCACGTTTTCACTAAGCGTTGTTACTGAATTTTTTTGCTTTTTGTTCGGCTCCTAAAGTAGCAGCGTGGTGTAAAATTCCTATCCCGTAGGTTTTTTCTCTAGAGTTTAGCTATCAAATGCAAAAATCATTTTTCAAATCCGACTGGTGGTTTCAGAGATTAGCACGCTCAAACAAACAAACAAAAAAAAGCAAACAAACTATGCCAAGCTTCCAACTAGCTTACCTGCCGACTAAAATCACTGGCAGTGGCTATTTTCAACAAATTTGTGGTCAAATCCAAGACCCAACTACCACGTAAAGTATTTTACAAAAAAAGTAAATCAATACATCGGTTAACCTTAAAATCAAACCCCTCATGTATACCATAGTAAATGATAAATTACATTTATTTTGTAAATTGGTTAAAGTAACACTTGAACGTAATTTTTAGGGTTCCGTACCCAAAGGGTAAAAACGGAACCCTATTACTAAGACTTCGCTGTCTGTCCGTCTGTCCGTCTGTCTGTCACCAGGCTGTATCTCAAGAACCGCGATAGCTAGACTGTTGATATTTTCACAAAGTATGTATTTCTGTTGCGGCTATAACAACAAATGCTAAAAACAAAATAAAATAAATATTTAAGGGGGGCTCCCATACAACAAACGCGATTTTTTTGCCCTTTTTTGCTCGATATCAAAAATGGCAACAGGTAGGCACTTGAAATATTCACAAAATAATCAATTGTATTTTAACTTTAATAATAAATAATAAAATTAAAATAAAATAAATATTTAAGGGGAGCTCCCATACAACAAACATGTTTTTTCGGCGTTTTTGCCTTGTGGTACGGAACCCTTCGTGTGCGAGTCCGACTCGCACTTGGCCAGTTTTTAAATAAAAAGTGATTGGTTAAAGCTTAAGGTTTGGTTAAATTGGTTCACTTCAAAACGTTAGGTTTATCCAACGTTAGTCTGTAGTCTAAGGTCCTCTTCAAGTTTTTTCCCTTATCATTAATCATCCATATCAGGAGGAAACGCCTGCCATAACAAACAGTCCTAGGGGACTCCGCTTTAGTCACCAAGCTTGAAAGATGGATTAGTGTGGTGATACAAGTTTAAAAATGAGATACAACATGGTATAAGACTTATTAGAGACAAGCTTTTGCCTGCCTCTTCCTGTGGATATCGGAAAATTTCCAACGGGAACGTACTACCAAGTACCATATGTGTTAATCCAGGCTATAAACTACCTGTGTGCCAAATTTCATCAAAATCCGTTTAGCCGTTTTTTCACCAATCCGGAACATACAAAAGATAAAAGGACAAAAATTCTAATAACGATATTTTCTGTACAGTTACTGTACAGTTGCAACAAATATTTAAAGTACAGTTTTGACTTCGTTACTATTTTATTATATCGTTCGACTGTGGTTATATTATCTTTGTTCATGAGCAATTACTAATAAGTATTTTTAAAAAAATTACAATTCTTCTTCTTTTCGAAATAGATCACTGGACTGAATCATTTCATTTAGGTTATAGGTATACACCCCCTGCTCATAATAAAATGTCGGTAGTCGGAGTCGATATCATCATCATCTGCCTAGCCTTTTCCCAACTATGTTAGGGTCAGCTTCCAGTCTAACCGGATGCAGCTGAATACAAGTATTTTACATGGAGCGATTGCCTATCTTACCTCGACAACCCAGTTACTATGTAATACGATACCCCTTGGTAAGACTGGTTGTCAGACTTTCGGGCTTCTGACGACCCGTAACGACTGTCAAAGATCCACGAATGGCAGCATTAAGTTGATATGTAAAGATGGTCACCCATCCACGGACCAAATGCGGAAAGCATAGCTTAACCTGATCGATCGACCCGTGCGGCTGTTATTACTTGGCCACAAGCCCCTTAAGTGAGTCGGTATCTGTTCATGAAATCAAAATAATCTTCATTATAAGTCTAAGTCGTTATACGTCTAAGTGCCAATTTCACAAATGAAAAAGAACGCAATTAGTACCTACATTTATACTGCGTTCAAGAGCTGCCAGTGTCAATATCCCACGACAATGATGACATTGACAGCTTTCTAACGCAGTTAGACGTTAAATGCGCTGATAGCGTTCAGTTTCAATAGTGAAACCGGCCCTGATTTCCACTACAAAGTTCATAATGTGAAGGTGGTCAGCCCAAGACAAAAATTAAAAAAAAAAAACATAAAAAACATGCCTGAATTCTGATAGGTTTATAACCTCAGAACAATAATTACTTTAATATAGGTATATTATGATGCATCATCTTTCAACAAATTCTAAAGCTGTAAAAGTTTACTCAGACAAGCTGCGAACGTTAAAACGCAACAATTCAGAAAATGTTTAAAACTTTCAAAGAATTAATTCAGCTCAAATCCTGTATGCAGATTTTTTGAGATAAGACGAGGGGAACTCGACTTCGGTTTACTACGAAACGGATTATATACCATGAAAGAAATGTATATTTTATTGCAAAATACATAGGCGTCTTTGGTACCTAACCTAAAGCGCTTTCAGTGAGTGAAAAATATAGAAAAACTAGCTTCTACCCGCGTCTTCGTCCGCATGACATTTCATCCTTTCCACATTCACCCTCTTAGGTGTGGAATTTTAAAAACCGGGCAAGAGCGAGTCGGACTCGCTCACCGAGGGTTTCGTAACATCCGGGTTTATGCATAAGGTTTATGTTTATGAAATTAAATGTTTTTTTTTTTTATATATTTGAGTTGGTTGAATAAAAGGTAAATTGCGGTTTACGATTTATGACGTATTAAAAAAAAACTACTTACTATATCTCGTTCAAACCAATTTTTGGTGGAAGTTTACATGGTATTGTACATCATATATTTTATTTAGTTTTATCATTCTCTTATTTTAGAAGTTACAGGGGGGGGGACACTCATTTTACGACTTTGGAAGTGTCTCTCGTGCAAACTATTCAGTTTAGAAAAAAATGATATAAGAAACCTCAATATCATTTTTGAAGACCTATCCATACATACCTCACACGTATGGGTTTGACGAATAAAAATTTTTTTAGTTTCAGTTCTAAGTATGGGGAACCCCAAAATTTATTGTTTTTTTTTCTATTTTTGTGTGAAAATCTTAATGCAGTTCACAGAATACATCTACTTACCAAATTTCAACAGTATAGTTCTTATAGTTTCGGAGAAAAGTGGCTGTGACATACGGACGGACAGACAGACAGACAGACGGACAGACAGACAGACAGACAGACATGACGAATCTATAAGGGTTCCGTTTTTTGCCATTTGGCAACGGAACCCTAAAAACCCTTTCTTAGTGGATACCTACTATTCACAAAGAACACACCCTCCTGTCTAAAAACTGAAATTTCATGTCTCTAGGACCAGCAGTTTAGGCTGCGCGTTGATATAAGTCAGTTAGGACTTTTAATTTTATACAGGGTTATTGGTAAAACTTTAACAACCTCTTAAGAGGTCATTGTACTCGTCATTATGAACAACTTTTACTATGGGACCAAACCTGAAATCGCGAAAAGAAAATCAGCTGTTTCCTATATTTTGGCGAGTTATACGAACATAAATGTAGGGAATAGCTGATTTTTTTGAAAAATTCCTGATGGACAAACCCATATAACAACACTTTGCCTGGGAATCGTACCCAGGACCTCATGCCCAACAATAGCAATTGCGACCACGAGAACAACGAGGCAGTTTGTTTTCAAGTTCCTTCATTGTTCATGAAAGAACTAAACAAATCATAGGTACGAGTACATACCTAATGTCTATTTAAATGTATATTTGTAATTGTTGTTATTTCAAGTTAAACAAATATCAAATGTATTGTAGTGGTAATTAAGTTGATTTCAAGGTGACTAACACTATTTAAAAAGTTATAAAAATATTTGAAGTTGTAGCGTAAATTGAACTTTATTGTGTGAGCATTAAAGTTATTTTTCCAAAAACTCATATTTGTTTATATGTTTGGTAAATAAATCGCGAATCGAACGATGATTACATAGGTTAGTTTTACAATTTCATGCAATATAATATTTTTAACGGCATAATCATCCTATAATGTTCCTATACAGGCCCCCTCTCGGTGGCAGGAAGCGGGCCGTAATCCACCACGCCGACCCAGTGAGGGTTGGTAGATGTCACATGTCTTCAAATTGTTTGTTGTACGCTTTAGTTCTTGCTCAGGATGTTTTCCTTCACCGTTGGGAGCAGTGGTGATGAAATAATTTACACAAAGTATAGCGCCTGTCAGGATTCAAACCTAAGACCTACCACTCGTAAGTCGTGGACAAAACAATCCTTACACGAACCACATGAAGATTGAAGCGTTCAATTGTGAGCTACCTCTAGTAACAACATCTCCAGTTGCATTATAATGAATGAATGTTTACAAAAGACTCGGTAGTCCATTTGAATCGGCAACTGCACTTGCGTGGATTAAGTTACTGGAGCTCTAGAATTATTTAAAACAAAAGACGACTGTTGACAGAAATGTGATTCTTGAAGCAACTCGTACTGTGCAAACAACCAGTAGGGTAAGCTTCGAGGCGAGCTGTAGTAAGACTAGGTACGTAGGTTGTTAGGTAGGTTTTAGAATAGAATATTTTATACTTTGTATTTATTATTCACAGTGAAGTTATGAAAGTTTTGAATTGCAATATCCTTCAAAATGATTCAGAATGATAGTGTGTTACGCAATTAACGCTGGTCAATAATAACGTACTGTTCCATCAAATAACAAAGTAATTTTATTTTGTCGTTTTTACCTATGTAAAAACGACAAAATAAAATTACTTTGCGGGTGAAACCGCGGGGTGCATCTATATGCACCCCGCGGTTTCACCCGCATAAATCACGATTTCATATAAATATCGGGATAAAATGTATTCTATGTCCTAATCAGGTCACGGTCTACCCATTTGCCAAATTTTATCCATATCCGTTTAGTCATTTTAGTGTGCAAGTGTAACAAACAAACATACAAAGAATCAAATCTTTTCTCTTTAAGGGCTGAATTTTCAATCGACCGAAAAAATTTATTAGTGGAATAAAATTGACGTCTGACAGTTTGTATGGAGTAACTGTCAAAAATTCAAAATTATTCCTCCGATAAAGTTATCTGGAGTTTGGAAAATCAGCCCTAAATAATATTAGTTTAGAATAAAATTAACTGTACAGACGCCAGCACATCAAGCTACTACAATCTGTCAAATTTCTTTAGTATATTTTCAACATTATCGTTAAAGCTATAAGGTTCAAAGTTGATTAGGAAAATTTGACAGTTTCGGGTAGCTTGATGTGCTGGCGTCTGTACATAAATAACAACTTATTCCTAATAAAGTATCGATTTATAATAGTTTATTTTTTTATAATACATAATTGATTTTCTAGACTGAACTAGACCTGAAACCCCAACTGAACTGTTTTCATAGCTTCACAAATCAATCTATCAATCAACTCAGCCTATCGCAGTCCACTGCTGGACCATAGGCCTCTCCCAGACTGCGCCACAGCACCCTATCCTCCGCCTTCCGCATCCAGTCTACCCCAGCCACCTTCTTTAGGTCGTCCGTCCATCTAGCTGGGGGGCGTCCCACACTACGCTTGCCGACACGCGGTCTCCACTCCAGGACTCGTCTGCTCCACCGGCCAACGGTCCTTCGACAGACATGGCCAGCCCACTGCCACTTCAGTTTGCTTACTCTGCAAGCTATGTCGGTAACTCAGGTTCTTTTCCGGATAATTTCATTCCTGATTTTATCCTTTAAAGAGACACAGACGCTTCACAAATAAAATCTAGCAACCTTCTAACCAGCGGGGCAATTGCGTAACACATTATCAATCAAAATTGGTTTCATTTTGACAGTTACACAACATTCATTGCGTTTTTTACGTGTTGAGCAGACAAATTTTTCGAACTTATGAAGCAATGGATTAGCAATTTTCTTCAAAATGTTTCAGATTCCGATTGATAGTGTGTTACGCAAAATCTAAATCACTTTATAAAGGCGACAGTTTGTGAGTGTGAGGGTGTGTGTGTGTTTATATGTTTGTTGCTTATTCACGCTCAAACGGCTAGACTAATTTTGATAAAATTTAGTATGGAGGTAGCTGACACCCACACACACAAAGGCTACTTGTTATCCCGATATTCCCACGGGATCGAAACTTATGCGGTTGAAACCGTGTGGTGCAGCTAGTTGCTTCATAAGTTCGAAAAATTTGTCTGCTCAACACGTGAATAACGCAATGAACTGCCAAAATGAAACGGATTGATAATGTGTTACACAATATTGCCGCGCAGAATTAATGTGATGATTTAGTGAAATGTGGGTCACGACAACATAATTACTGAACAAACAATTTTGTTCTATTCTGATATTCACGTCACGTGATCATTTTTCATATCAGAAGTTTGTCGATGGACATAATTATATTTTTCTTCATGAATATTTAATGGCCAATGATAAATAATAGAAGTCGTGACTGGGATGCTCAACTTTGGCGACAGATTTTTAACAGAATAGTAAAAATTAAATTATTTTTTTAAAGCAAATAGGTACACACACAATACAGGGTCAAATAAAATTAGCTAGCGAAACTGTGCAGACGATATTGGTATCAATATCGTCGTATTCTAGAGTGGAGACCGCGAATCGACAAACGTAAGATAGGATGCCCTTTTTTTTGAGGATAAGAGGGAAATCATCAAATGACCCCCCCTCCCGCTCTGGGTTGAGCGGAAGGGAGTGTCAGACTCTTACTGACTAAAACCCAGCCGTGTTCCTTCCTTAGCCCTTTATGTTCCGGGGCAGCGGTAACCCTTTCGGACAATCCCGCTGACCCGGCAGATTTCGGCCCTACCGGGCCCCTTCATTGATGCTGACATCTCTTTGAGGCGCGCGTGGAACACGTACGCGCCGTCCGGCACGGGCCTGGTACTGATTTGACGGTGAGCTACCTACGCCTGCGGTGGCCGGGAGTCGTCACGCAGCTCCCGACGCCCGGAGCGCCCGAAGCGCAGAAATAGGATGCCCTCAGGTAGATGGAGTGACGGTCCACCTTGCCTGGTAGCAGCTGGATGAGAGTTACCGAGAATCGAGCTGAATGGCTTGCAATTAGAGATTCCTATGTCCAGCAGTGGACTGCTGTAGGCTGATGCTGAGAACGAACATAAACCTTCATTATTCAAAAACTAAGTTAAAAATCGTAGAGCAAGCTGACCAAACTGCAATCTTTGTTAAGAAACCGCAATAATTTCTTGTGTCAATTTGATTTTACTTCATTAAAAATAATGAAATTCGAAACTAGTTTTACTGATTATTTTGTGTTTTACATAATTTAACTTCGCGGAGTTTTATACTACGGCAGAATGAAAGCGCTTGAAACGACGGAAAATGTAATAAAAATAATAAATGGTCTGTACATTTTTCACAATTTTAATGTGAGATAATTTTTGGATTTATTTATGTATCGCATCAATATCGACCAGTCTTCCATTGCTTTTTAACTCAGTAACGTTATAATAGGTTAATTAACCTAAAATTCCTTGAAAACAAATCTGAAGCTTGTAGGGTGGTAGAGATATCGACGCGTAACCTGCTACTATGGATTCAGTAGGTACATGATTCTGGAAATGTTGTGGTTATAAAAAATGGTTACTGTTTGCGCGTCGACTTTCTTTCCACCCTGTATAACAGAAAAAAACAAATCTCAAACCACCATAATTATAATGTCTTTAACATAATAGAAAACAATAAAAAACAGGACAAGGCCAGAAAAGAGACGGGAATGTTTTGAGAGAAACAAAATTCAGTCAAAACTTTCCCGTGTTCAGTCGAATAACAATGTACCATCCACATCAAATTATTCACAAATTAGTCCTTGTTAATGTTGCCTGAATATTCATCGCGATACGAAACAGAAATAAAGGAATGTCTGGCTGTATTCCTTCCGCTTCAGTGAAAAACGCGGAGTGGAACACTACGTAACGTTGCGCTCTGTGTGCTCGACCAGATAGAGAAATCTATCGATGTTCACTTTGTTTAGGATTCGATAGTGAACGGTTAACTTTGCGTGTGTACGCAAAATGGTAAAACGAATCGGGCTGTTTGTATGCTGTTGCTTGCATCAAGTACTGATAAAAATTAAAAAAAACCGGCCAAGTGCATGTCGGGCCACGCACAATGTAGGGTTCCGTAGTAGTCCGTTATCACAATGTAGTACGATTCTGTTGTTCTTTATTGTGAATATAAAAAATTATAAAAAGATTAAAATAAAAAAATAAAATTTTTCACATTTTGTTTTTCAATGCAAGTCCAACTCCCGTTATAAATAAGCAACTACTTCGTCTTAGTCACTTTAAAGGATTAATGCTAAGGATTTTGTATTTGGTACAAAATTATCCAACACCCAAGTTCAACGACCATTACCGCTAAACTAATAAAGTTATCTTAACCGCTATAGTTTTCCTTTAAAGTTCATGAAATGCACTATCATCGTGAATTTTTCCAGATTTTTCAAGCCCGCAGTTTAGGTTTTAGAGGGGGGGGGGGGACGCCCTACTGGAACAAAAATTTGCACTTTAAAGTTTAATAATTCGTAAATGGAGCATTAAATCGAAAAACTATTGTAGCAACCCCGAAGTCATTTTAGAAGACCTATTCAACAATACCCCACACGATGGGGTAGACGACGAAAAAAAATAAAAATCCCCACTTCACGTGTAAGGGAGCTACCCTAAAAAAAAATTTTTTCCAAAATTTTATTTTACCACTTTGTCGGCGTAATTGATATACGCACTCCTACAAAATTACCGATTTCTAGTACTGACGGTCTCTTAGCAAAACTTCGGACAGACAGACAGACAGACGGACATGACGAAACTATAAGGGTTACGGAACCCTAAAAAAGAACCTAATCGTAAACAGTACATACTTAGAAAATATTTTTCGTATATATAGTGCTCATATTTAACTTAACAGAAGTAAAAGCCATGAAAAACATGAATTCTAACTGAAATCTTCATACTGTTTTCATTTTGCACGACTCAATGCAGAGAGTGCTTTACTATCGAAAAATTTTGTTTGCCTCCTTTGTGCAACTGGTTCTATTGTTATACTTCTGCTAGTACACAGAACCTAATTAATTTATATACCATTGTATAGATGATTTAACGGTGATTAATTTTGTCTTTTCAAAAGTGATTTAATCCAGTAGAAACGAAAAAAAACATCAATATATTTTATAAAAAAATCCCGTCAATCATGTGTGAAACCTGAAAACATAGTAGCTTGCGAAAAAGTCAATTAATTGAGTCAATTTTTTTTTTAATAGTTACGTTTCAACCATAGGAGGAACCCTATTGAAAATACATCTTTTATTCAAAGTAGTTTAATTATAATTAATAAAAAACTAATATAATATCTATGATTTTTTATACGACCAAACGAGCATTTAGAACGTGTACTTTTGGATTTTCCAAATTTTTTGGTTTAGTTCATAGAGGCAATGTCATAGCTAAATATTGACGACATTATTCATAATTTTATTTCAGAATTATTCACGCGTAGCTGTGCAGAATTTTAACACACACAGTCATAGTGTTAAAATTCTGCCACTATTGTTTTTATAAATGCAGTGACCCTTTCACTCGGGGCTGATATTGACAATTTGACACTTTTGTGTTAATTCTGCCACTATAGTTGTGTAATACCTACCTGTTGTTCTCGCTGTTTGTGACACCCAGTAAATGGAACAATGGACCTTTTTCATCAAGCAGATTATTATTTAAACCAGTCAATAATATTGGGCTACTTTAAGCCTGGGTTGCATCATCTTACTTTAACAAACGTCAAAAGTCTGTCAAACTGCATACAAAAATCACCGGTTATGGTTAAAGTTACGGTTAAAGTCAGATCATGCAACTCAGCCTTAGTATTCGGTTTTCATTTTAGTTAGTTTAGGAATAAATAACGCCCTCTTTAGACTGTCATCATCATCATCATCATTTCAGCCGAAAGACGTCCACTGCTGGACATAGGCCTCCCCCAAAAGGGGGGGGTTTGCCATAATCGCCACGCTTGGCAGGCGGGTTGGCGATCGCAGTATGGTATGGTGGTGGAATGCATAGAGAACGCTGCTGCCCGTTCTCCGGTAAGCCCCTTAGTCGCCTTTTACGACACCCACGGGAAGTATGGGGTGGTGCTATTCTTTAAGTCCGGCACCACACAGACCTTTAGACTGTAGTTAAACATAATTATGACACTTAATAGGACACTCAACTCAATTGTTTAAATAATACAATCTCTTAATAAGTATTCAAACTTCTTTCTTAATAATCAAACTTTTTTTCTCTAAAATAAATAAGCGTAAGTAATACCTAAAATTTTAACTTTTCCGTCTTATTACAAAACGAAATCTTACTTTTGTTCTGGCCTAAACCTTTGAGCCAGTATTTGTATTTTGAACTTATTTCGATTTAGGTAAAGTTCATATTACAAAAATGACAACTAGGCACCGAACTAAGCTGTCATTTCTATAACAGTTATGTTCTTATTTACTGCCTCAGTGGTTTAAACCTGATCTAAAGAAAAACCTTGTTTTGTAATAGGGAGGTAAATATTTCTTAGTATGTAGCCCTTTCGCTTGTTTTATACTTATCCTAGTCTTAAGGGAACCTATTATTAGCCGTACAATACTGTAATACACGTCATACTCGGTAATATAACTATATGTATCGCTATTGGTTGCCTAAATAAAGAAAATAAATAATAAAAGTCTACAATTGACAACTCTTTAACATGATTCATCTTAATAACACCACGTGATCATTGTTAAGAAATTGTTTTCTAGATAATTAAAATGAAGTTCAGAAAGGCCAATTAGTACTTGACACGGAAACAACATAAAGGCAGGACGGTTTAGAGGAAAATCTTCACTTCCACGTATATCATTTTGGAAAGTGGCGTCAACTTCAACCAGGGACCCAGTTCTTAGAAACGGTGTAATTTTATGTTCTTACGAAGATTCATCATAATTATCACCACTAGGCTAATGAGACCACAGTTCACTGTGACAATTCAAAATTCCAATTAACACTTTATTTTACACTGAAACAATACTATTCAAAAGGCCTTTAAAGCCTTCCTTCAAATATTTTGAAGAAAATAATTTTCCGTGTATCATGGTTGCAAAGTGGCGCACGTGCTACCAGGCGCCCAGTTCTATAGAATGATGTAATTTGCTCGCTCCATTCGACCGACGTACGAGACGCACCCGACCATATCTATTCGGTTTGTATCCCTCTCTAAACATTCACGTAAGGAGGTTTCTCTAGATCTCCCAGATTTAGGTGGAATCTGACTAGCGTTTAAATTATTATGAAAATTAAATAATGCCGGCATTTAAGTTTAGTATTGTTTTTGGGTTATCAAATTTAAGGGAATATTTATCTAGCCTCCTAGCACAGGTATATCTTTACTTAAAAGGAGGTCTCTATGTAAGATTTACTGTAAAAGTTGTACATGTTACTGCAATAAACTTTTTGTATTTCTTTTTGGATTTGTATTTAAAATGAATTAAAATAATACCATTGTGCCACTACATAAAGTTTCTGCAAAAAGCAAAAAATATGCATTATTAACAATGTATGGCATTTTATTGTTTTAAAATATGAAACCTATCTCCGGTGAAAATCGGTATCCATTTAAACGTAAATAAAAAACGGCATAAATATCAGAGACAGTCAATCGGTTGGGGTGTTATTTTTATAGATACGCTAACGTGGTGCGGCTATAATAAAATAATATTTCAGGAAAACTGTTATGTCTAGGAAGCTCGGTCTTATAAACTTCGGATCAAACTGACGACCATATAAGACCGAATTTTGGCGTCCCACAGAAAACTTTACGAGTTACGAGATTATTTTTCACATACTTGTAGATATGAAGTTTTCGTATAAAGGTTTCGATTTATCTCGTTTGGGTGCAACGCGACCGCCCCGAACTAGCGACTTTATCAACGGAGCGTATCTTTTACGCAGGTGTTGAACGGAAGGTCCGACTTTCTTCGATTCCCAACTTAAGGTACTATTCACAACTTTGTTCGGCGTCGTTTCTATCGATTTTAGATTAAGGAACTTCGAAAACCAGTAAAAACATTCTGTAATAAATTTCCGTACTTTACGAAGGTATAGCAACTTACCAGAGCAGGGTGTTTTGAACTTGTTGTAAAACTTTTCAATAATGATTATGACGTCGGTGGCTATATTGTATCTATAATCTGTCCGGCCTGACTCACTGGCGACCTCTGCGAACTGTTCGCATCTGCGTAGCTGGAACACCGATCAATTATGCCGTCTGTGGGCAACGTAATATTTCACCAATTAAACGATGAATAATATTTTTATGTAACCACATAAATTAACAGTTAACTCTCATTAACAACTTTATCGTAAGAATTTTATTTTAAATAGATATGAACAATGCTAAAATAATACTGACATTAAAATAACCGTAACATTTTGGTACAAAGTAGGTATAACCAGTAGGTACTTACTTCAGAAATAAAATTTAATTTCACACGTGAGGTGAGGCCGTAAAAATGAAATTGTACTGAAATTATTTATTCTGTATTTTGTCTGGCATCGTGTAAAAGAGGCGGACATGAAACACAGTACCAAATAAATTTTTTGAATAAAAGGTAGGCATAATCCCAGCCCATTGTTAAGTTTACAGCACGAAGCCGACGTGAATTTATGCATAGACTTTACTAATAAACTTTTATACCTGAGAAATGAAAATACATGCCTTTTTATTTTTAAAAGAACAACACCGAACAGTTATGAAAGCGGTACGTGAGCGCGGCGAGGAATCAATGACGATCAAAGTTTTGAGAGGAAAGACTTCAGAAATGTTTAAGATGAAATCGGAAATTTCTTGATTTAAATATGAGAGCAAAGCACCAGACTCTTTCGATACTCGATCGCTTACTTCTTTTGTTCGCTTCGCACCATTTACGTCGAAGTTTGCATAACAGTCATAATAAACTTAAATTCCGTGCTCTGAATAAAAACAAGAGCCCAGCATCGGCACGGCGCGGTACAACATTCGTACGTATATTAATGACAGTGTTTCTTCGCTCCTCGTTTCCGTTCTTTTGTGATTGCTCACGCCGGTTTCTCTCCGCTTTTTGAATGGGCACATACGTGAGCGAACAATTGTTCCGGGTATTAAGGTGTTTTTGTGGTAGTCGGATTTACAACGGACGTGTTAGTTTGATTAGAATTAATTTATAACAGTTCTGAGCCACTCTAACCAAGCGTACTCTACGGACAGCACCGAGAGGGTAAACATATCGCTAACAAAATCTTCTGATTGTACTATTCATAGCCTCTATCAAATTAATCAAACCGATCAGCATAATTCCCTTCTTGAATACGCCATTTAGTCGCGTCGCAATATTCCATATCTTCCGTTGATATCAATATCTTCTACCTATCTATTATTTATGTGCGAGACAAAGATCAAAATAATTTATTGTGTCATAGAACAGGGAGACTTTTTCCCACATATGTTATGTGAGGCCAATTCCAGGCTTCCAGCTCCGCATAAAGATGAGAATATGACATGAAAGTCGATAAATTTGGTCAATAGCCATTATACGACGTTGTCGGGGTGCGAAAATATGGAAGTGTGGGGGGACTTCACGGCTCTTTGATTTAGGGCCGCCTGGCCGCACACAGTTACTGTGGAATGGAAGAGGCTCGAACAACACGCGTGTGACTTAATTGTTTGGAATGCCGGCGGTGCGTGGTACATGGTTCGTGGTGCGTCCTGTCGTTATACGCCAATTTGAATGCGAAACGACGTCACGGACAAACAAGCGCAGCGGGATTCGCAACGCATAAATTAGTAAACGGCTACACGTAGGTACGTGTGCATTCATTTCTAGGATGTTTGTGGCACTTATTGAAGTGAACATGTTCGGAGCAGACTAGAACATAGGTACTTATCCTGCAGAGTTTACAATCTATAAAGTCTGTTAGAAGATACATGGCGTAAACCACAGTATGAAAAAGCCAATAAAACATAATAGAATAAAAGATTTCTCTATATCCAGAAGGTCTACGTGAGCGTCCGTTTAGAATTTATTACTTTGGCAGTTCTGCTTTCTCCCTAGAGCTAAAAATGTAGTAGCACAGGTCTCCTCCAGCGGCACAGTAAGTTTACATCTTTGGGACGGGAGGGACACTAGAACTGGATGCGGAGCGCCGCAGCTGGCAGCCATCCGAGCGGGCGGACATAAGTATATCTAGTACAACCTAACGAAATAGAAAATACCATTATTCTTCTCTCAAGACAAGGAGGCGTTCAACCAATGTTATTTACAACCTGGTTTGTTTATTGCTTTACGTAAAAATAGTGATGTACCGCGTCGAAGTCGCAATTTGCACGACAAAGAACTTGGCTCGGTTTGTGTCAGCAGTCATTAGGGAAATACCCATTATTTGGAACTTATTGAGAAATGTTTGTGACACAATAACACGGAATGCACGTTCGTGCGGCCACGCCACTAATATTTTCCTCGCTAATTTTATTGCGACTTATTGTATTACAAAAGCATTAATAGCACTACTAATCCGTTTTTTATACAGAAATAAGAATTAGAATCACATTTGCAGTCACATTTACAGGTGAAAATAAACGTGATTTTTACTCACGAAAGAAATGTTTATCACTGTTCAGTTCACAGCGGAATGGTCATTATTTACTCATTATCGTTACTAAAGCTGAACTCACGTGATCCAACACAAATACACACCCAAATAATAATTATTTAAACTTTCACGACTTTGTGAACGTGGACGCCTTCTTTTATTACTATCGAATAATTTAATATGCACAAAGAAAATTAACAACAATGAATTGTTCCTTCATTATATTCCATTTAAAACTTTCTAATATTATAATATGGTAAAGAATATAAACAATAATTACAGCCTAAGCGAACTTTCCGAACTTTAAGCACTTTGAACGCTCGGGGTCCTTTCAATGGTAAGCAGATTTCCGAGAAGAAGCAACAAAAAGTTCCAACAGCTCGTGGCTATGTAATTGCGTTACATTTTCAATGAAGACATGAAAGTAACATTATGATATTGTCATTTTGAACATTTAATTAGAAAAGATTAGCGACGGAAAAATAAAACATTCTGGCATTATGAAAATACACTTGTATCCCAAACCGAAAACACATTCTACAACGCTAGCCGACTATAACATCCCTTTCAATCTTCTATCTGTCAACCTTCCAATATTCCCCATAAAGGCACTATAATAAAATGAAGCAATCATCGGTAACCAATTTATTGGAAGCACAAAATGAATAAGAATTTATAAGTGAGATATTTCATGTGCAGGCTCATTTTACTGGGCAGCAGCAATCTTGGGGCATTGGCATTCAAATTGATGGTGAGGGTACGTTTCACCATTACAGGGGACTTATTAATTCCCCTTTCGACAGGCCGACCGAGGAGGCAATAAATTCACCTCAACCAAAGGGATGACCAATTTCAGAACATTTACGAGCCACAAATTACGCGACCGCTGAAATATACTGAGCTAGGGACGTGGGACCAGCCACGCGGACCAAGAAAAAGCCCAAATGTTAATTTAATGTTGAGAGCTACACAAAATTGCTTCAATCCTCAACATGATAGAAATATTGGGCCTGCCCGCGGAAAGGTCCAAATACTAATTTTATGCAGGGCAAATGAGCCGAGGGCAGGGCGTTGAATCGATATTCATTTGGCTAAGCGTACCGTTAATTTTTCCTGGCGAACGATATCATGAATATTACGTATCTACTTAGTTTTATAAGCGGCATTTCATTATTACTGAATTTATACTTTGTTCGCCACAATGTACCTACTGTGCAGAGTTTACCATCGCTTTATGATTATATAGCTACCCATTTACATACTATGCTTTTGTGTCGATGTTAAGTGCATGGTTATTGAAACAATTTATTTTATTAATGTGCACATTAAGAGGCGTGATTGCGATACCGGTATAAATTGATGTGTAGGTAATGAGTAAGATATAATTAATGAGTTGATTAATTATTTGAACGCGATACCAAACTGTGAATAATCTTCTATAGGCCGACCGCTTAACTGAGACGTTGCCTGAGGTAACTGCGCGGTGCGGGAGGGGTGATCGTTGTCACAAGTTGATGAATCACTGAGCTCTCGCATCACGTCACCACACCCCCGCACCTCGCTGCTACCTCAGGCAATCCGTCGGCCTGTAGCCGTCATTACGTCTAGTAGAACCGCAGCGAAGCGAACCGCGTAGAGGCAGAGAGTAGTGGCTTACCTGAATTCAAAGAAAGACAAAACACAATTCTAATTTTGTGTCGAAATACCCGTAAGCACATACCTACAGACTCTACAGAGCGTATAACTTCGAGTATTATTCTAACATTAGCGTACATGATGAGAAATATTATCGCTATATCCATAATACGAAGGCTCACAGGAGTATAATGGCGAAAAAACAAAACAAAACATTCGGCAAGTTTGCGCTTTTAATGTCAGTTTTATTTGTTCGTCGATATATCTGAGCCAGTTCGGGGCGCTGTGCTAGCTAACTGTTTTATCACTTTATTGCATGAGATGGCATAAACTTGTGTAGGAGATGCCAATAAAACATTGCTGTAGGGAAAGAAGACGTTTGTTTTGCTCACATCTCGATACGAAGATACATACCTACCTATAAACATGAAATACCAAATCGAAAATCAGAAGGGTCATGTCGACCACGGAGGGAATGTCGGGTCGTGCATGCCAACTATGCCGGAGATATGCAAGCAAATATAAAACTCCTTGGCTTCCATTTTATTATTTCTTGAAATGTATTGAAGTTTTTTTATTCAGAAAATCTACATACAAATGAATCATGTCAGCAATTTCTTTCGTGAACCATGCCTATAAAGTCACCTAATTACTTCGCCTGAATTTGTATGCCGGTCTAACAATGGAAGGAAGGTCTCCTATCTTTTTATGTGAGTTTTAACGAACGTTGAGGTTTATAAGGAAATATATTTAAAACGAAAACTTTAGTAATCTGAGTTGAATATGAAAATGTTTGGTTTCACTGTTATATTATGCAACTGTTTAGGAAATACAGTTCGCAACTAAAACATAACTTGCTTTAAAGTACACATTTGCCTAGCGTTTGCTTGCTACGCTGCGTGGGGCTTTCAACTCCCTTAGGTTTGTTTTATTATATTTTTACGCTTCTATCAAAAAATAACATAAAAGTCATAACTCATAATTTTCGTAAGTGAACTATTATCACACTCCAGAGGAGCAAAGCAGAGAATACTCGAAACTTACATAACGGTCAAAATATGTTATCTTGAAAAACAGCAACCTGTTTATTTGGGATAACAGTTATTTACTAAATAATAAAGACAGCTTAGTGCGGCCTATTTGGGGCCGTATGAAAGCATTGAAAAATAATGTTCAGCTTATTAGGAAACTCATTGTTCTACGTGTAATTTTCGTCTCATATTAGATTTAATTGTAACCGCGTTTTGGATAACTCGCAAAATTATGATTTTTTAATGATTTTTATGTAAAATCTAATACCTAGCTACTTAATATGATTCTTGGAAACTCAAGAAAAAATACACAAGTTATCCTTTTTTTTTTTTTTTTTTTTTGAGGATGGGAAATCATCAAATGACTCCTCCCGCTCTGGGTGGAGCGGAAGGGAGTGTCAGACTCTTACTGACTAAAACCCACCCGTGTTCCTTCCTTAGCCCTTTATGTTCCGGGCCAGCGGTAACCCTTTCGGACAATCCCGCTGACCCGGCAGGCTTCTCCTTCTTCTTCCTAAGGGGGCCCCTCCTCGATGCTAACATCTCTACGAGGCGCGCGTGGAACACGTACGCCCCGTCCGGCACGGGCCTGGTCCTGATCGGACTGTGAGCTACCCATTACTCTCCGCCCGCAGAATCAAATTAAGCTACCATAATTCACAATCAATCTAAAACGCACAGACAAAAGGACACAACGACATCCAACAAGCAATCATAGACAATCAATATCAATGAAAACGCCATCCGAACCCGACTGGACCACATCCGCCGAAAGATAGCGCACAGATTATAAACTGATTTAAGCATAATAGGTTGATCACAATACAGTCTTGTTCGGCCAGTATTTCTACATAAAATGGTCCAGGGAGTCGGACCGGCCGGCCCCGCAATATCTCTGTCATGGCTGCCCGCATTCGAAAATTGAATTTAATTAGCCCGCAGTATAAAACCGACCGCCTCCGGCACGCGTGTGTTAAACGGTTACCCTCTACGCCTGCACGGATCTAATCCTACCTCTGTGTGTAGGTATATACGTACATAATATAAAGCGCTATATCTGTTTTTCTATCTGCGGTTGTATTTGTTTTGGCGCTGAGTTGTTTATGGGAATGTTGCTTCATCATTTTTGGTTACAGTTATTTTGTATTTTGACTCTTTGGTTGGTAGTGTGTTGAGAATGAGAGGCATGTGGCTAAGTAATAAACGGCCCACGGGTCGATCGATCAGGTCAAGCTACACTTGCTGCGGTTTGTCCGTCGATGGGTGACCATCTTTATATACAAAGACCCCTCCTTGCCTCGGAAAGCAAGTTAAGCTTTTGGTCCCGGCTGTCATTCGTGAGTGGATCTTTGAGTGTCGTTATAGGTCGTCAGAAGCCCAAAAGTCTGACAACCAGTCTTACCAAGGGCTATCTTATTACCCAGTAACTGGTTTGTGAACTCCATGTAAAAATACTGGTATTCAGCTGCATCCGGTTAGAATGGAAGCCGACCCCAACATAGTTGAGAAAAGGCTAGGCAGATGATGATGATTTATAGAATATTGCCCGTCTATATTATCATAAAGGTATTATAATACTTAATGGTCGTAAAACTATGAAGGTACAGATCCTTTAAATGAAAACCATAAACTTAATGTTGATTGAAATATTACCAAGTACCTACAGTAAAATAAAAAAAACCGGCCAAGTGCGTGTCGAGCCACGCACAGTGTAGGGTTCCGTAGTAGCCCGTTATCACAATGTAGTACGATTCTGTTGTTCTTTATTCTGAATAGGTAAAAAAAAACATATTTTGTTTTTCAATGCAAGTCTTTACCCATTATAAACAAGCAACTACTTCATCTTAGTCACTTTAAAGGATTAATGCTAAGGATTTTGTATTTGGTACAAAATTATCCAACACCCAAGTTCAACGACTATTACTGCTAAACTAATAAAGGTATCTTAACCGCTATACTTTTCCTTTAAAGTTCATGAAATGCACTTTCACCGAGAATTTTTCCAGATTTTTCAAGCTAGTAGTTTAGCTTTTAGAGGGGGGGGGGGGGACGCAATACTGGAACAAAAATTTGCACTTTAAACTTTAATATTTCGTAAATGGAGCATTAAATCGAAAAATAATTTTAGCAACCCCTAAGCCATTTTAGAAGACCTATTCAACGATACCCCACACGATGGGGTAGATGATGAAAAAAATATTCATCCCCACTTCACATGTAGGGGAGCTACCCTAAAAAAAAATACTTTCCAAAATTTTATTTTACCACTTTGTTGGCGTAACTGATATACGTACTCCTACAAAATTTCAGCTTTCTAGTGCTAACGGTCACAGAGATTAAGCGAGGACGGACAGACAGACAGACGGACGGACAGACAGACATGGCGAAACTATAAGGGTTCCTAGTTGACTACGGAACCCTAAAAAGAGTCTATCTCCTGCCCTAGCTCCAACTGGATAAGGCACAGGAGTCAGAGCCATCGCCTCATAAATTGACTCAAAGTGATTTATAATAATCTGGACGCTAAAAGCTATCGAAGAGTGAAAGCTTTGTCGATACTAAAATATTTTCGTCAACCGCATACAAAGGCCATTTCGTTACAATAGTATTTTTATACTACAAATATTATTCCTATAGGTAGTTAGAAAAATAGCCGGTCCTTTACATGACAGTGTCGCCTCGGTTTCTAAGGCTATTTTTGATACAATCGCTTCGAGTAGGCCTACAAACAGCTCTTGCAATCTACTCGGAGTAGGTTCTAAAAATATTTTTGTTATTTATATTGATATGATTTACTTTGCAAAATACGAAAATGACTGCCTACTAACGAAACCTTTTTACCTACCTAGTTTATAATAATAATAGTTAATAAATATATTCAAAATCATGATAGAATGGGTATAATTTACCAGACTAGGTTTAAACGGGTTTGTATGAAAATGTCTAAATCAACGGTCTTTAAGAGCGTTTACGCCGAACGGCATTTCATACAAACTTTCAAGCCCTTTTTTTTTCGAAGTGAATGAACCGATTTTAATGAAACTTCGTACGTATAAGCAAAATACAAAGGTCTAAAAAGTTAGAAGAGAACATTTTCGAAAAATTGTATTACAGCCAAATTAGACCGATTTTAAACTTTCCATAGAAACAGATATTTCCAGTTATCTTTTTAGGGTTCCGTAGTCAACTAGGAACCCTTATAGTTTCGCCATGTCTGTCTGTCCGTCCGTCTGTCTGTCTGTCCGTCCTCGCTTAATCTCTGTGACCGTTAGCACTAGAAAGCTGAAATTTTGTAGGAGTACGTATATCAGTTACGCCGACAAAGTGGTAAAATAAAATTTTGGAAAATATTTTTTTTTAGGGTAGCTCCCCTACATGTGAAGTGGGGATGAATATTTTTTTCATCATCTACCCCACCGTGTGGGGTATCGTTAAATAGGTCTTCTAAAATGGCTTTGGGGTTGCTAAAATTATTTTTCGATTTAATGCTCCATTTACGAAATATTAAAGTTTAAAGTGCAAATTTTATGTTCCAGTAGGCCGTCCCCCCCACTCTAAAAGCTAAACTACTGGCTTGAAAAATCTGGAAAAATTCTCGATGATAGTGCATTTCATGAACTTTAAAGGAAAAGTATAGCGGTTAAGATAACTTTATTAGTTTAGCAGTAATAGTCGTTGAACTTGGGTGTTGGATAATTTTGTACCAAATACAAAATCCTTAGCATTAATCCTTTAAAGTGACTAAGATGAAGTAGTTGCTTGTTTATAATGGGTAAAGACTTGCATTGAAAACCAAAATAGGTTTTTTTTTTTACCTATTCAGAATAAAGAACAACAGAATCGTACTACATTGTGATAACGGGCTACTACGGAACCCTACACTGTGCGTGGCCCGACACGCACTTGGCCGGTTTTTTTTATATAAGACATCTCGAAAATGTTCTCTACTAACTTTTTAGACCTTTGTATCCTGCTTATGCTTAGGAAGTTTCATTAAAATCCGTTCATTAATTTCGAAAAACAAGGGCTTGAAAGTTTGTATGAAATGCCGTACGGCGTAAACGCTCTTAAGAATCGTATTCAATTTGTTGTGAGACTAAACACGGCTTAGAAAAGGTTTTTGTAATGTCTTTATTTTTATAACTACTTTTATTGGGAAAACTCTACCTATACAAAAACTCCCAGTATTTCAGCATAACATTTTAAAACACTACAAATACAAAACCCAGATAAACACACTTCCGTGAACCTCCTATGACCCGCGATCTCCAATCTCCAGAAAGTTGGTAGTACACATCTGTCACCTCATTAACGGCGGGCAATCACTGTGAGCTCTGTTTCCGTCTTCCGCTCCACGTATAAGCAAGGACACAAAGCTAAATGTCACAATAAAGACAATGTTATAGAACAATGTTGGAGGAATACGTGGATGCAGGGAGTGGAAGTATGATTTTTTTGTGGTTTACAAAAATGATGACTCGATGCTTTAAGAGGGAAGCTGCAGGGTAGCTCGCAAAATTAAAATTTTCTTACACTTATTATAATTTTCAGGTCAGTGTCCGGTTGTATGTTGATCAAAACATGATTTTCGACCGTAAAAAGTATGTATTTATAGATACTTAATCATTAAAACCATCAATATAACCCTCTAAGGTCATATAACCCTATTGTATGACTATTTCATAAAATATCAATCATTTTTTGTTCATTTTATAAACAACCTGACACTGACCTGCAAGTTGCAAAAAACGTAAGAAAATTTGAATTTCGCGGAATGGATAAAAACTTACGATATAATTCTAATATTTTTGTATAAAATTAGAGCTTCGCTTTGTCAAGTTCTCTAATTATCGTAATGTGAACTTATAACTGCAAGGGTTCATCATCATCCCATCAGCCTTGCCTTTTCCCAACTATGTTAGGGTCAGCTTCCAGTCTAACCGGATGCAGCTGAATACCAATACTTTACATCGAGCGACTGATAACATGCTTTCCGAGGCACGGAGGTGTTTTGGTATGAAAAGATGTTCACCCATCCACGGACCAACCGAGGCAAGCGTAGCTTAACCTGATCGAAGTGTCGTAAATTATACAAAATAAAATTATACTAAAAAACCACCCAACATAATAAGATAATTAAATAAATCTTTAATAAAAATAAACCTATTATTTCTCAGTAACAAACACCATAGTACATAAATTCTCAACTAAGACTTCTTTTAACCAAAGTTACGCGATCTAAAGCTTTATAAGCTTATCTTTTCTAAATTCTAGATTAAAATAAAAAGCAATAGAGCTTTGAGATTAATTCCATTAATCTCCAGAACCGCTTTTAAACTCGGTGCGCAGCATAATTTTCCCATGCTCAGCAGCGCGTGGATATTAACTCTAAGCAAAGACTACCGTAGACACGTGGAAATCCCTATTTATTTTTAAATATTATATAAAAAATATTTTTCATTTCTCATACTCGGAAAGTAGTGTTTATTTGATTCGAATATCGGCTGGAAGACGCTGCTTCCCACCTTTGGGAGGGAAAGACTCATACTAATGAATTCCCTCTCTAGGGCGGGAATGGATTTTAAAAATAGAACTAAAGGAGATGTTTCAAAATATATGGAGCCCCGGCCAGGTCTTTGTACACCATACAAAAAAATGGGAAAACACAATTAAAACAGTTTTCAATCACCAATTACTATAAATTGGCTTTATTTGGTAGTAAAGCACAAGAATGTACACTTGAAATTGCAACACAACAAAAACCCGTCATGGCGGAAAGCTGTCATGTTGATTGATTATTGTCGTTTGACATGTTTATTTCTGTCATATTACATTGTCAAAGAAAATCACTACGTTACCGTACTTTTAGTCTTTTGTAATATTATTTTAGATCTAGTTGTAGTTTGTACATAAAGTATAGTCCAGTTAAGCAGACGACAACCTCATAGGTTGACCTGCGAGCTGCCATAAAAAATGATTTAAGATTTTTACTTAGAGCATAAATGTACAGAACACAAACATTCAATCGTCGAAATATTTACTCAGACAAAAACAATAAAGCGAATGCGATGCGATGCATATTAAATGATTACAAGAAAAATATGCATTTGTGCAATTTATCCGTATTTTTCCCGAATTCCAGGGATTTTTATCGATTTTTCGAGGTACTGTAGATTGGGCCCATTTTCAAACGTCTCCTTTGGTTAGGTGTCAGCTACGAAATTTTTCACATAATTAAGAAAAATGCTGCGGTCTTGTGCACTTTACACACTACACTGGATTCACACTGGCTAGTGTGAATTTAAAAAAAATACGGCCCGTGGCTATGACGCGGTGTGTTCCATATTTAAAATTTAAAAAAGACTATAGTCTTATAGTATAATTTAGCGGGATACTAACTCTGTAAGCTGTACCTAAGTACTATTAGTTATTCTGTGACTGTACCAAAATTCTAAAACTTGATTTTATAGACAAATATTTGATTAAAAATCTTACATACATACAATGATTATACAAAGTGGCGAGCAGACAAGAAAATAAAATATTTTTTTACTTTCCTTATATTCGAAATGAAAAGTAGAGTGTTTAAAACGAGTGAAAGTCATCAATTCCTTTCAACCCTTGTATAACAATCTACTATTTTATCACATCTATTCAAAAAGGACCAAGTGTATTCTTCGTAAACAAGGACTAAAATAGCTTTTTAATCCCTAGGGACTAAAAGTGAATTGAATTTGGAATGCGGATATTGTTAGTAAGAGTTCCAATCACCAAAGAGATCAACCACGAACATTTTATGAACAAGTAACAGGCTGTATGATAAAGAAATACGCGCGCGAGCCAAATAAAAAAAAAGTTAGTGAAAAATCTAAAAAAAAACGCGCGAAAAGCATTCTGCCTTCGTTCGTAATTGTTTACTCAAAATATGTAAATAAATAAACGTACTATTCTTTCTTGCACATACATATACAGTTTTTCATAGCGGGTGATACAAAGAGTGTCGGGAGCAACACTGTTTTAAGCTCGAGCCAGAGACGTACTTTGAATCCCTCGCTGTGCTCAGGATTCTACTTGGAATCCCTCGCTGTGCTCAGGATTCTACTTTAGAACCCTTTGCTGCACTCGGGACTCTACTCTAGAATCCTTCGCTCCGCTCTGGATTCAAAGAAACACTCTCGCCTTCAAAATAGTTCTTTGCACCCTTGGCAAACAATCTACTATTCAATACTTTACACGAGACGAAAGAAAATAGAATTTTATTAATCTAACCTATTTTTGGATCAATTGATTTTTCGAAACAGTACTTTGCTTTCTTGTTTTTCACACGATTTTTTATTTGTTATTGGAAACTCGAACATATTTTATTTAGAAAAAGCGACCCGCCCCTGCTTCGCACGTTTTTTACGACTTGTTAAAATATCGATATTTATTTAGGTGTTTTAATATTTATATATTATATGAATGACGGTGGGAACTAGTGATGGTGAAAACCGCATGAAAATCCATTAAGAGCGTTTACGCCGTACGGCATTTCATACAAATTTTCAAGCCCTTGTTTTTCGAAATGAATGAACCGATTTTAATGAAACTTCATACGCATAAGCAGGATATAAAGGTCTAAAAAGTTAGTAGAGAACATTTTCGAAATGTCTTATTTAAAAAAAGATAACTGGAAATCTCTGTTTCTATGGAAAATTTAAAATCAGTCTAATTTGGCTGTAAGACTATTTTTCGAAGATGTTCTCTACTTACTTTTTAGACTTTTGTATCCTGCTTATCCGTATGAAGTTTCATTAGAATCGGTTCATTAATTTCGAAAAATAAGGGCTTGAAAGTTTGTATGAAATTCCGTACGGCGTAAACGCTCTTAAGTAGTTTAGAAGAACAACGTTATTCACAGACAGACACAAAAATCAACTTTAATTCATCATATAAATAAAAGAACAGACACCGAGAATAGTGAGGGGCTCGTGGCTTAGTTATAACAACCGCATGGGTCGATCGATAGGTTAAGTTACACCTGCCGAGGTCGGTCCGTGGATGGATGATCTTTACCTACCTAGACACCCCCGTGTCTCGGAAAGCACGGTATTTAAAACGCTGTCATTCGTAGATCTTTAACAGTCTTTACGGGTAGCCCGAAAGTCTGATCCAGTCTTACAAAAGGGGTTTCGTGTTAACTAGTAACTGGGTTGTGGA
The DNA here is from genome assembly GCA_916614155.1 of Mesoligia furuncula. Lineage (NCBI taxonomy): Eukaryota > Metazoa > Arthropoda > Insecta > Lepidoptera > Noctuidae > Mesoligia > Mesoligia furuncula. The sequence continues at coordinate 17,100,966 of OU744799.1, read as the reverse complement.
GGTCATATGGGTAGTCGCTCCATGTAAAATACCGGTATTCAGCTCCATCACATGCATGCAGACTGGAAGCTGACCCCAACATAGTTGGGAAAAGGCTAGGCAGATTAATTTTTGATTGAAGAGATAGCGAGGTTGTTTTCGTTCATTTTCAGCAATGAAACTGTATTCAGATTTATTCCGGTCTGAACGCCACTCCACCTCCCCCCCTCCTCGATCCCCTGCTAGTTCGTCTTCTGTTTTAATCTCTGCCTTACATTAACTAGGTTTACTCTTTTTGACAAGTAAGTACAGTCAAGAGAACAGGCTCATTTAAATATTGAAAGTGTTGAAAATGTGAGTATCATGGCAGTAATATTACGACGGCGAAGTGCTAATACCTCCTAATTGACAAAGTCAAAAATTTACAAAAAACTGAAAAAAACGTTCAAAATAGACACGTTGCGTTGGTTTAGTTGGGAGGTACAAATTTCTACAGTTTAATTGAATGCTGTTGCAACTAAATATACACTTAGGCGATTCACTAAAACTTTTAAATTCAAAACGATAAAAAAGTGAATTTCTTAAAAAATGTCAGTTATGAGGTATTGGCACTTCGCCGTCGATTATTAACTCGTAACACGAACATTATAATCGCTTTTCAGACTCAAAAGCACCGTAACATCACTATCGCTCGCGAGATACAATTATCTCTGGTTGGTTATATTTCCCAGGTGTGTGAATGCATTCAGTGGAAAATTAAAAAGCAAGCTTTTCCGAAACATTGCCGAGTTTGCCCAGTCCCGTAAATCTAACAGTAAATTGTTCTACATGTTTCGCGAGCGAATGTTCAATGTAGATAAGTTTTGCGACCATCTGCATCTTTGGAGGATGAGAACTAGCTTATGGATTTTACATTTAATATGATTTTTCATGTTAAAGTTAAAGGAATTTAAAAAAACCGTCCGTAGTATGTATAACCACGCACAATGAAGGGATCCGTAGTTGAGATGAATTTATCCCAAGAACTAAATTAACATTGTAGTTGAAAAACATGTTCTCCCATATATTCCAACTACAAATGTCAGTTTGTATGCATATTGAGATATTTACTATGTTATTTTAAGACCAGATTTCTTTTCTCATAGTTTTTCCTGTAATTTATAAGTATAGAACTATTTTCGGTATCTTTTTCAACATTTTTAAGCTCAGTAGTTTCGGAGATAACAGAGATGGTAAATTTTTACCTATTTTCTTATATAGCTTTAAAACTAATTATTCTAAAATTATAACTGAGACTACCACAGTAGGAGGTTCTTTCATTTAATATGTCACACGGTACAGCAGTTCCCATTTTTATTTCTGATTAGCCACCCATAAGTGTCCCTATATTCAAAATTAATTTATTTACGTTACACGTTCGTGTTTGGGTCACAGAAATTCATATGTGTATCAAATTTCAATTAAATCGGTTCATTAGATTCGGAGCAAATTGGCTGTTACAGACGCACAGACACACGAGTGATTCTATAAGGGATTTCGTTTTTTCATTCGTACGTACGGAACCCTAAAAAGTGCTTATAGGTACATAAAGGATGTTTGTAAGACATATCGGGTTTTAGAAAGGGACAAACTAACAAGTATGAATGACAAAGGTAACGCTTTACAAAGCCGGACTTTTTCAAATCCTATCAGATATTAACGCTTGCAGTTCTGGGATAAACAATGTTGCACAAGTCCCACCTACACGTCTCTTACAAGCTGCGTAGGAGCAATCTGGTATGAATGTTACCTACCTGAAAAGAAATCAGCCGTTTCATCAAGAAGTCCAAATGTATAGAACGGCTAATTTTTCTTTTAATAACCGTCCAATTTCAACGTTCAGAATTATGTACGGAATCCATGGTGACAGGTTGCGTGTCGGTATCCCTGACATCCTGTAGTACTATATATACCCCAAATACCAAGCAAGCAAGCAAGCCAGGAAGTCAGCATTCCTACTTAATTAGTAGGTACCTACACAAGCTAAGTGCGAACCACGCAGACACGTGAACCACGTAGGCTGCTACAACCATAGCTTCGCTAATTAATCAATTGCTAATCCTATTTGCACGCAATTACGCACTAAGTAAACAGAAAGTCAAGTGAAGGAGATGACTAAATACATATTTTATAAGACAATTAACGTGGCAAATATTTCAATGTAGTTCGTGTGTGTTAGGGAGGCTACACATTAGTTCGGGTCGGCACATTAAATTCGGCGTATCTGATGACCAAAAAAGCCGACCCAAAATAATTACTACACATTTATAGGTATTCGGTTTTCATTCAGCACGTACCGATTGGTAAACTCCTTTCGGCATCTATCCCCTCTGAGTCATGTACGGGATGGCTTAACGGCTTTTACCCGAACATACATATAATTATGTACATAAATATTCGACTTGAACAAATGTGTAACACCCTTTACCGGCTTTGACTTACTCATCATTAGTAATCATATGCTATTAGCTGGATGGAAATGACAAACATTATCAATAGAGAGATTTATATTAATTATGTAAACAGGTGCCACAATTAATATTTATTTGTAATTGGTATTAAAGATTTAAGCCCATTTGTATGACAGCACATTACATATAATCAGCGCTGAACAAACAATTATTTTACACTAGCATTTTGCCCGCGAGTTCGTCCGAGTGTATTTCGTAGGTACTTTACTCTAAAAATGTTGAAAATATATGTTTACGATCTTTATCATTTAATTAAATAAATATGTATATTTATTTCAATTTTATTTGAAGTAACCATGACTCATTTGTTAGTAGAAAACTTATCCTATGTCACTTTTATATACATCCTAAACAAAACAAATTCCTGTACAATACACAAAGCGGCAGTACTGTCCGACGCTTCACCGTGACTCCACCATTCCATGGGAAATGTCGCAGCAGCGATTCACGTACGGACAGTCCAGCCTGCTCGAAATTGGAGACAGGATACTGCGGTGCTATTCTGTAAAAATTCTCACGGTGAAAACTCAGGTGAAGTGAGCGTGACATGAGCTGTCAAAAGTGTCAATTCCTAGCAAAAACGAACTCACTCCACCTAAGTTTTCACGGTGAGATTTTTACAGAATGGGCCGGCTTTTGTTGCTGCCCCACACCCCACGCACCAGGGACGCACAGCGCTTACGCCTAAGAGCCAATTTTTAAGTTTATAAATCAAGGAATAAGATTTTTCAAATAAACTGTGTCCTCCATTTTGGGGGCACATGACTTGTTTTAAAAAAAGCGTTTGGCGCGTTTCGATTATATGACTTAAAGATTATTTATACTCATTTTCGAGTTAATGGAAGCAAATCCACTACTTAAACTTTATTGCCGTTTTCGACCCCGGTAGGAGTCGATTTTTGAAAAACCCAGAAACACTTACTTTTTAGGGTTTCGTACCCAAAGGGTAAAAACGGAACCCTATTACTAAGACTTCGCTGTCTGTCCGTCTGTCTGTCACCAGGCTGTATCTCAAGGACCGCGATAGCTAGACTGTTGAAATTTTCACAAAGTATGTATTTCTGTTGCTGCTATAACAACAAATACTAAAAACAAAATAAAATAAATATTTAAGGGGGGCTCCCATACAACAAACGCGATTTTTTGCCCTTTTTTGCTCGATATCAAAAATGGCAACAGGTAGGCACTTGAAATATTCACAAAATACTCAGTTGTATTTTAACTTTAATAATAAATAATAAAATTAAAATAAAATAAATATTTAAGGGGGGCTCTCATACAACAAACATGTTTTCTTAGGCGTTTTTGCCTTGTGGTACGGAACCCTTCGTATGCGAGTCCGACTCGCACTTGGCCAGTTTTTTATATTTGTTTTAAGTTATTAGCTGCATTAATACCGAGTTTCGAGTTAATCCGTCAGTTTCATAACTATTAACTTTGTCACCACCTAAATCCTCTGTTAGAGGTTTTTTTTTTAAACTAAAAGTGAGAATCTTTATTATTTACTAAGGCAAATATTACTAAGTCTTAAGTTTATTAACCAAAGGAATAAGATTTTTCGTATTTAACTGTATCCCGTCTTTTCACCTCCTCAGGGACAGAATTCTAAGAAATCAATTGAAATGTTTCCATAGTTTGACTCAAATATTATTTATACTAATTTTTGAGTTAATCAAGCCATGCAATAAAATGCTTCCTTTAAAACATTAGTCACCCCTTTTTGCCTTCTCAGGAGTCAATTTTCGATAAAATCAAAAACGTATCACCGTTTCTTTTCTGTCAAAAGTAAATACTGAGTTACTGTGACTTACAGTGTACTGAGTTTCAAGTTAATTTTAACTCAGGGAATAAGATTTTTCATACAAACAAAATCCCCCTCTTCTCAACCCCTTGAAGGTTGAATTTCCAAAAACCCCTTCTTAGTGCTCCCCTGCATTATAAAAGGAAGCCGTGTGCAAAATTTCACATTTCTAGTCTCAGTAGTTTCGGCTGCGCATTGATACCTATGTCAGTCAGTCAGTCTCCTTTTATATACAGATTACACACTCTTCCGTTAACATATATTATATGTTAATGGAAAAGTGTGTAATCTGTCATTGTATAAAATTCTGATTTCAGTTTACAAATGTGTTTTATTTCTTATAAACACAGAAAGTTTTATATATTTCCTAGTAGCATCTCGGAATTGCATACAATTCCTAGGAAATACATACATTTCATAGGAAATGTGTGTATTAAAGAATCTTTGAAACATTATTTTACATATTCCCTAAGTAGGCTCGGAATTGCATATATTTCCTAGGAATTGTGTACAATTCGAAGTTAAAATTGTGTACAATTTCTAGGTTTCATACATTTTCGCTAACATATAGATAAATAATAACTAGGTACGCACGACGCCATATCTAGCTATACAGGGTTACTTTCAAAGACCATCCAAATTTTTACATGGTATTCTACCCATGAATATAAACAACTTTCACTATGGTGATTTCAGAGTTGGTCCCATAGTGAAAGTTGTTTATATTCATGGGTAGAAGAACACCATGTAAAAATTTGGATGGTCTTTGAAAAGTAACCCTGTATATTTCCAGTATAAGCTGACTTCTTATTGTATTAAAAACCTAAACAATGCGAGATCAGCTAAAACTGGAAATGTATAGCTTGATAATATGTCGTCGTGTGTACGTCGTTGACCTAGCGTAGGTACGTCGTGAGGTTGAGGTCCCCAAGTTTGATTCTGGTTTTTAAGTAAATTAGCTTTGTACCTGGTAAACGACAATCATCTCGCATCCTAACAGCATACCTGTGCCATTCAGGGTTAAAGGTGTGATGTGAATTGTCTATTTTATTTCCCCATTCGCGCAGATGCAAAGAGACTATATAAGATTTTGTTTTCGGAAGCAACTTTTTCTTTTAGTTTGCCACATAATTGTATTTCAAATTATATTATAGTTACTCAACTTATTGATTACGCAAACTACCTGTGTACCAGTAGTTAGAACATTATAGGTTGATTATGTAATCCCGCAAATGCAGGAAAAGAAATTATGTTAAGTCCTTTTTGCAACGTTTTCAGATACCCCTTTAAGCTACTGTTTCGTAGAAGAGCGTTTCCGTCATAATTATAACGGTCGTCATGAACATCTGTAAGTTTCACCACTGTTTGACAGGTGTCAAAAACGCTCTAAATTTGACACTACGGGCACACGTGGCGGTCGCTAGGACACCGTAGCTTTACACACTGGCCGACAATAGTACAGACGCCAGCACATCAAGCTACCCGAAACTGTCAAATTTTTCCAATCAACTTTGAACCTTATGCTTTAGCGATAAAGTTGAAAATCTATTAAATAAATTTGACAGATTGTAGTAGCTTGATGTGAGGCGTCTGTACGTTGTATGTCTATCACTCAATTCGTATGAAGGAAGCCACTGAAATGCAGTCAGTAATCGATCAATAGACTTGAAGAGTAGTCAACAATCGTAAACTATACATAATACCTATAATGAAATAGTACCGAAGTTAAAATTGTACATTGAATATTAAAAAGAAAAGTAATTGCTTCGAGTTGTGGGAACGAGTCTGATGTCTAAAACATAGTTTTTAGATTTTTTGTCCGTTTGTCTGTTCGTCTGGATGTATGTTCCCGATTGGCGCTAAAACGGCTGAACGGATCGAGATGAAATCTGGAACACAGATAGTTTATAGCCTGGATTAAATTTTACTTTAAGCTCAATTGTATGTTCCGTTGGATATTTTCCAACAACCACGCGGGCGAAGCCGCGAGCAAAAGCTAGTGACATCTATTCGTGCACTTTGTGGCTCTATTTTGGTATTTAGAAAGTTCTTTTCATGTTCACGAAAGCCCTTTTATTCTAACAAACATCATAAGGCTGCCCGCCCACGTCCGATAATCGGTGACCGATTTTTTGTAGGAGAAAAACAGAACGTACTGATGGCAATAGTGCAACGCACACGTCCTACAAAAAGTCGGTCTAAATAACATAGGGCGAAATAATCTGACCGATTGTAGGACCTACAAAAAGTATGCCGCCTGCGAGCGCGCTAACTGAAACATGTACAGACTTTTATATAAGTATACTACAGCAAATATTTAAAAATAAAACGCGGTATAATGAGTTTCGTAAACTTATACAAATTATATTTTGCTTCCAAAAACTCAGATAATTATATTAAAAGTTACCATAATGAGGTACAAACCAACATCAGTAGCGAATCTGTATGATATAAAACCGGGCAAGAGCGAGTCGGACTCGCGCACCGAGGGTTCCGTAATATCCGGGTTTATGCATAAGGTTTATGTTTATGAAATTAAATGTTTTTTTTTTATTTTTGAGTTGATTGAATGAATGGTAAATTGTGGTTTACGATTTATGACGTATTAAAAAAAACTACGTACTAGATCTCGTTCAAACCAATTTTCGGTGGTAGTTTACATAGTAATGTACATCATATATTTTTTTTAGTTTTATCATTCTCTTATTTTAGAAGTTACAGGGGGGGGGGACACATTTTACCACTTTGGAAGTGTCTCTCTCGCAAACTATTCAGTTTAGAAAAAAATGATATTAGAAACCTCAATATCATTTTTGAAGACCTACCCATAGATACCCCACACGTATGGGTTCGATGAAAAAAAAAATGTTGAGTTTCGGTTCTAAGTATGGGGAACCCTAAAATTTATTGTTTTTTTTCTATTTTTGTATAAAAATCTTAATGCGGTTCACAGAATACATCTACTTACCAAGTTTCAACAGTATAGTTCTTATAGTTCCGGAGAAAAGTGGCTGTGACATACGGATGGACAGACAGACAGACAGACGGACAGACAGACAGACAGATAGACAGACAGACATGACGAATCTATAAGGGTTCCGTTTTTGCCATTTGGCTACGGAACCCTAATAAAAACGCACACGGCCTGCGGACCCTATTGTTGAGCTAGACTTGCTATTCTAGGTTTTAAGTTTCACGAATGTAGCTTGGATGGTATTTTAAAGGTGAATACGAAATTTTGAATCTAAGGCTCGAGCAGACAGTCATAACGCGACAGCGCAACGCGACAGTTGTAGAACAATTTCTATGAAAACTTCGTGGAATTTATTCGACCAGAATTGCGTCGGACCGTCGCGTCTCGTCGCGCCTGTCTGTACCGCCGCCGTGTACTAACAAGATAAACCCCCTAAAAACCTAAGACGACCGTGGAGGTCAAAGCAATATTACAATATACAGCTAATTTAATTTGAACCTGTAAAACCATTTGTTCCAAGACCTGCCGAATCCCGTTCCTAACAAGCTTAGTAATATTGTGTTACGATTGTAAACCGAATTGTCTGAGAATTTATTGGCTTTGTAGGACGCTCACTTTCGGCGAAAACCGATTAGCCATCTAAATAATCTAATATCTCTTTTCGGGCTATAAAACTTTTACAATATTTAACACAACTATTATATATTTTTTTTTTATTGCTGATTGGGCCCGCCCTTGACCTCGATAAATCTTGATGGAAAGCGATGGATGAGGTCTATGATGAAATGGGCGTGCCCATAAGATGCCTAAGGCACTGGAACTCCCACGCCTCGACGAAACACAGCAGGCTGCTTGACTACGGTGGGAGGGTGATCGCAAACCAGGCGGGCGTTAGCCCTACCACCGCAGGAAAAATTGGCCAGTCAAATAAGGCGTTAGGTGTGACTGTCCAGGATGCGCCGAGCGCTCGGTTCAGTTTAGTAACTCGCGGAACAAACTGCGCTACACGAGGAGGCTTCTTCGTGCATACCAAAATATAGGTATATTTACACTAGGTACTAAATAAAATGACTAACTAACTAACTATACAAAAACAAAAAGCAAGGTATTCGTACGCATCGCTGTCATCCAGAAACGTACCCAAAAAACTGGCAGCATTGTCACGTTGAATGGCAATGGTAATTCTTTGGCCAAAGAACAACCCAACAACCAAATATTTAACGAAACAGTACCTATTTCTATTTATAATATATAGGAGTTTATAAGAACTGACCAAAACTGCCCACAGGCGGATGATTCTGTAAATAATAACATAGCGTGGGTAGCGAAACCAATTCACCGAAAATAGTACTGTAATCCGATATACTTATAGGTAGTACGTACAAAAAGTTAAAAAGTCACTATGTTATTTATAACGCGACGCGGAACTGTTGTGTATAACTTGTCTATTACTAATTATGGTAGTGCGTCCAAAGTTTCCTCTCCTCCATCGAACATTCAGATCACGAGTTGGAAACAATCAAGATGTTCACCGGATACCAATTGGATTAGTACTGACTTTAGTTCCAAAGACACATCCTTGTAGTGGCTTATTTTCCCTGTGTGTTTATTTATTTGACCTGTTTCAGGAGTATTAGTGACATTGATTTTTTAACGTATTTATAGTTCAAGACAGGAACAGTGAATATCAAAAGATAACATAATTTTAGTAGCCCTGTTTTAGTAGAAAAGCCAACGCAACGAGGTGTCGCATCGGGCTGATTAGCGAGGCATTGAGTCGTGAGTTCAAAACCCACCCTTTGCCACTATTGGTCTTCTGATATAAACCCGATCCTGTTACTAGCGTTTTATTCAACTCGGTAAAAAGAGTTTTTAGGTCAATAGGTTCGTTCTTACAAATTTTGTACATGGTTTGCATCCAAAGATATATTTAATTGCGTCTGTGGGTTTATTAGCATAGGACCAAATCTGACCCGAAAGTGTCCTTTCCGGATTTCGTTAAATCTTTCACATAATTTGAAAAGATAAATAGCTTCCATAATTTATCTTCCTTTTATTACGGGATCAGCATGAGAATAACCCTCGGCTTTATTTCAAAATCAGACTCTACGAGGTAATATCAATCACCCGACGTTCATTAGCTGAAAGGAACCCTTTCAATCTCAAAACCCCTCGAAAACAATTTCATAACTTTCCGATACTTGACCTTATAATATAAAACCAAACCCTTTCGCAAGTTAAACGTATATGCGTCAAAAACAGTATTCCTTACCTTATAGTAAGGTTCCTCGTAGCGAGTGCCCTTAAGAAAGTCATAGAATATGCAAAGAGGCAGAACCATTATGGCCGGCTCTTTGCACAGAGTGGCGGCCGCGGCGAACGTAAGTGTCCCCGCCAGCGTCAGCCACTGCAACAGTTCACCTGAGTCCTCACTGACACCACCACTGAACTGACACTTTAGTCTCACTGCGCCGTTAACTTCACAGGCGTCCAACATCTTCAGAGGCCCCGCTTTACTCGCCTTCAACAGCTTACGGACATTCATCATGATGTGCTGCACCAAGCTGTGACAACTCAGCCTAAACGGCGGATCGTTAGATGTTATTTGTCGTCGCATTAGATTGTCTTTCACTATATGGCGACATTGTTTCTTGTGTCTTTCCTCACGTAATCGAATGTGTTCGCTATATAGCAGGAAACTCAATAGAAACAAGTTGCAAGCGGCTAGATCAGCACGGCCGACCACGCCCGCCACTGCCTCCGTGTGTATCGGATGTGCAGCGAAAGCGATGCCGGTGACTGCAGTGCCCACTCTCATACAATACGCTGGCAGGAGGCGCCTAGCGGTCACCACCACTAAAGCCGTCGCTGTACAATGGAATATAACGTTGAGGAGGTGGTAACTCCACGGCTTAAATCCACTAAAAGCGTAGTTGAATCGATATGTAGCGACGCACAGCGGTCGGTAGGAGCCGTGTGAACCGGGGTCTGTGAGCGGTGTTCCCCAGAAATCGTTTTCGAATAATGCGTTGATAGGAGTGTGGCCGATGACATCCGGGTTCGAGAGGATCGCCCGCCTGTGAAATAAATAAAAAACACGTTAGAGCATATTATTTTTATTTAAAAAATGCACGAATTTATTAAAATGGTAATGAAAGGATTGATATTTAAAATGTAGATGCCATGTTCAGTATGCAATGAAAACAGAAGGTTAATAACTTTTTATATAATAAATGAATATATTCTCTTCACAAATCTGTAGGTTATTATTACACTGGCAACCATAATGTCATATTATTTGAACTGGACCGCATGTTATTGCCGATGCTTGTGGTATCTTTACGCACGTTTCACAGGTTTTGTATCATCAATAAAATAAATAATTAATAGAATGCCTTCTGTCACTGATTTCAGTATTTTACGTCTAGTGTATACAATTTCCTGAGATTTAATGAAAAACTTTTAAGTCCACTGAAATTCTTTAAGGGCAATTTGTAGATTGTCACGGAGGTACACAGCACCAAGTAATAAGTAGGTATCTTGACGACCAGAGCGCCTTCGTATCGTATATTTTTCATCAGCTTTGATTAAAAAACTTTGCTAACGTAACTTTTTCCCAGCACGGCTACCTTTTAATGAAATATAAAAGATCAATACCTAACACATTTTTTATAGCCTGTGTCAATCTGCGAACATTTTTTGCCCGTTAGTTATTTATAAAGAGAAATTGCGAGCGTTTTTTCGAAGGTATAACAGTTACAAAAAGATTTTTGACGGAAAATCCGCTATTTCGTTAACAGGTATGTAAGTTAGGTACAAGGTTAGTCGTTTTTCCATGATATTTAAGTCAGTGGACCGTGTGAAAAATGATATGGCTAGAAAGGGGGTGACTACTGAGATATCGAGTAACAGAGAAGTATGGAAGAAAAAGTCAGAGTTATTTTCAAAACAAATAGCGTAGAGTTATCTCAACACCTCTCTCCCTTGAATTTGTATGTATATATATGCATATTATAAGTATATATTATAGTCAATAGTATGTATGTGTATATATATAACTTATTTATGTATTTGTGTAAGTACCTAGTTTTATTTTTATTTTTTTATCATTGTTCCCCTCAACCAAAGCACCTGCCATCCAATCTCTTCACCACCCTTGGTTGACTGCTAGTGAATGCCTAAGGCATTAAGTCCGCCTTTGTTTGTTGTGCGAAAAGTTTAAATAAATAAATAAATAAAAAGGCATGTTGCGCCGACCCCAAATAAATTGCCATAAGGGCAGGAGAATAATGATGATTTAAATCTGCGGGGTAGTTGCGTAACACACTATGAGTAGCGATAGATTTCATTTTGACAAATCAACAATATTCATTGCGTTATTTACGTTGTTGCGCAGACACAATTTTGGAACATATGAAGCAATGGATTAGCAATATCTTTCAAAATTATTCTGATTGAGATTAATAGTGTGTTACGCAATAAGGGTGCTGCACAGTTTTAAATACCTACATACCGGTAAACGCGGGTTACTTTTGATCTTGTGGGGAACTTTGGCTCAATACAAAAAAGGGTTTTCTATTTTCTATTGTTGTATAGGGTTAGATTGGCTCAATGCTGTCATAAATATGTTTTTTGGGTCGACAAAATCTGCAGGTCAAACTAACCCGATTCAAAGAACAACATTGGCTCAAAAGTAAAAAAAAAATTACACATACATTTTGGGGAAAAGAACATTATTACTAATTAGCTACTATCCTCACCTGTAAAACAAATCCATTAAAATGCTAAGAAATTCACCATAATACCTACTATCAAAAGGCTTCCAAATAAATATGAAAAAAATTGCTAAAGTAACCCGCGTTTACGATATATACAAAACAAAAACAGTAAAATAGCAATAGGTAAGTTTATTTTATATTCCGTGGACAGTTGAAATGCTGAAATTAATAACAGTGTGGCGTCACGTATTGTGCATTTGCGAACGCACCTTAGAAACTAGGCTGAGAATCAGCACTTTTCGAACGTCAAAATTACAACAGACAGTCCTCAAAACGCCCGCCCTTCACCACTTCCTAGTGCTTTCGCTGGGGAGAAGAAGTAGCGCGACAAACTCCCCAGCAGCACAGCTGTCTGTTCAGTTAGAAAATACTTGAATGTATACAACAATCTAAGCAAAGTAATTAACATTACAGGACACAGAACATTAAATTAATTTATTTACCATATATAGAATACGTTAATAGTAAATTATTTACCATGTATTGTCTGTGTGGTACCGGACTTAAAGAATAGCACCACCCCATACATCCCGTGGGTGTCGTAAAAGGCGACTAAGGGGCGTACCGGAGAATGGGCAGCAGCTTTCTCTATGCATTCCACCACCATACCATACTGCGATCGCCAACCCGCCTGCCAAACGTGGCGATTATGGCAAACCCCCCGTTTTGGGGGAGGCCTACGTCCAGCAGTGGACGTTTTTCGGCTGAAATGATGATATAGAATACGTGGCATCGCCTGTATTGTTTTAGATAAGTATTTATACATTAGTCAGGAACGCACCCCTGTTAAGTGGCAACACGAATCTACGATCCGGGGCGCTAACCATAGCGTTCCTTATGTAGCGACCCTTCTTGCTTGCCAACCGTCACGGGACACGGACTAGATTAGTTTATTTTGTCCCTACTAGTTTTAATTAGTTATATGTGCTAAAGAGTATATCTTAACTGTAAACTATAATACGTGTGGCAATTACAATAATATTAACTGCAAATTGCGAGTTTCACTACCGCTCTCCGACCATAACTTCACCTCCAATACGCGTAAAAGGAGACAGGTAGAACACCTTCCATCTATGTCTCGAAAATAGTAACCTACCATGTTAAAAAAATTCCATAATATTTATGAGAAAATTTAATCAATTTATGTAATTTTAACATAAATTTATTTGCTGGAAAAATTCTCAGTGTTTCGTATAAAGCAAACTAATTACTAAACGAGGTTAACCGTTTGTCCTTTAACAATAATTCTACGTATCTACGTCACAAATCTTGCTTCAAGTTATACTTGTTTTAACATGAAAATACCTTCCAGGTAAGGAAAGGTTCATGGTAAACATTTTATTTAGTTTTAAACCGTCGTTTAAAGAGGAACCAGCTTATTACAACAGGTTCAAGCACCTGATCAATAAACTAAAGACGATAGGTAAGTGCCTACTTGAGCCTTTTGTAAAGAAAGAACCAATCACTTTTACCAAGCAAAACAAAATTATATTATAAGCGAAGAACTCCGGTATCATAACGTTATAACGTATCAAAAGATTCCAATTTGTTCTCCCAAAGACATTTCAATGACAAAATAAAGATCACTTCTTAAAAAATAACATGTTTCCATTAAAGCTCGTAACTCAACATCCCCAATCTGTAAATGCTTGCTATTAATTTATACAAAGTAAACGCAATAAGAGATTCCAACTTTTATTTACGCTACACATCAAAATTTAATGCCGAAGAACAAATTCAAACAGCCGTCCCTAACTGCTTAATTTAAATAAAATATTACCATCTTACCTGGGCGAGCAGTCGCTCATCGCCGCCGAATCCGTTCGATGTTTTCCCGAACGATTGGCCCCGTGCCCTCGACCGTTCCCTCCGTAGGGTGCCTCAATACCGACTTAATAATGGACATGTTTTAACGTACCGATTTCTCCTCTCAAATTGATTTTGCGAACCGTGTTTTGACGTTTTCCGGTTGATGTGTGGAGCAATCCGGTTGAATGCCTGGCGGGTGACGGCGTAAGCTTACTGACCTGGGCTGCGATTTGGAACTCAGAGGAATCATTTTCTATTCGGTTTCTTAATTTCGGCATTTCCATGCACGTTTGCGCATGCGATAACAGAACAGTAAAGTAAATTATTAACCACGTTCACGTCGGAAACTATCGGATGGCATTGGCAGCCGGGGATGTTTAGCGGGTACATTTTACGTGTGGAGGAAATTAAAAAGTCACCGATCGACTTACCCTAAACCAACCACATAATTTTGTCGTTCCACTTTTTTTTTCTACGTAGGTATCCATTACGAATACAGACTATGTAATTAAATAGTACTTAATTGAAGTTACTTTCCAATAAAAATCCTAAAATATAGAGTTAGTTAAATTGATGCTCTTGAAATTATCGTTTCGAAAAGTTATTTAGTCCTTTGTTTGCTAATATATTTTATTTTGGTACACGTCTACATTTCAACCACGCGGCCATTTTGACAGTAGTCAGATGGTTCACAATTACAAAGGGGAAGATTTATTGTGTGCGGACATTGACCACCTCCACCTACGCAAGCTACTCATCCCTTCATCTATTGATCCCTCATACATTTTATTCGTTCATTTTAGATTTGGAAGGAAAAGCCGGTGAAATAGCCGATTGAATAATATATTTTTATGGGACCAAAACCGTGCTTACTATGCGAAGAAGGAAAAATCATCTCTAACAGTCGGCCATTGTATTGCAAATTGTGAGTAAGACGCCTTTTCCTTCAGTTATTTACATAAAAAGTTCTCCAAGTATTTTGTTCGTGAAGACTTTCGTTTTGCACTTCCTCATTTCAGTTTTTGCAGAAATATATTTATACCAATTGAGGGAAACACTGTGTTCTGTCAAATACGTTATCTTACAAACGTCAAGCTACGCTGGCCACGGTCGGTTCGTGGATGGGTGACCATCTATTACATATTGAGATCCCTCCGGGCCTTGGAAAGCACGCTAAGCCGTTGGTCCCGGCTGTCATTCTTAGATTTTCTATGACTTCTTTGACAGTCGTTACGGTTAGTCAGAAGGCCAAACGTCTGAGGACCAGTCTTACCAAGAGGAATCGTGATGCCCATCAGTAACTGGGGTGTGGAGATAATAATAATAATATAATAATAATATTCTTTATTGTACTCTCATTATCACAAACACAGTACAAAGCCAAGGTAACACTTAATAGAGACTGGTGTCTGTTGTAGGTAAAACCTGTATTACAGATCACCAGGCTTACCGTGGGTGTCGTAAAAGGCGACTAAGGGGCGTACCGGAGAATGGGCAGCAGCGTTCTCTATGCATTCCACCACCATAGCATACTGCGATCACCATCCCGCCTGCCAAGCGTGGCGATTATGGCAAACCCCCCCTTTTGGGGGAGGCCTATGTCCAGCAGTGGACGTCTTTCGGCTGAAATGATGATGATGATAATGAGGCTTACCCTCCATCGGTAGATAAGCAGTCGCTCCATGTAAAATACTGATATTCAGTTGCATCCTGTTAGAATAGAAGCTGACCCCAACATAGCTTGCAAGTTGGGCAAACACTTGGCAGATTAAATGAGGGGAACACGAATCTGGAAAGTTTAGCTTACGCGTGTTCTGTCAAATACTCTATCTTACAAACGTCATAAATATGAAAGCTTCCATGTTTTATTCAATCATCCAATAGCAGCCGAACGATTTTTGATAAATCTTGTACGAAATTAGAACGTAGCCTAGTAAGGCTACTTTCGTAATCTCAGACATTTAAGGAGCGGTAAACTAGTGTTCTGTAAATTACTAGAACTAGGTAGGTACTTATATTTGTATCTTTTAAAGACCATTTCAAATATTTTACAATCCGGTTTAAAATAACTGACAATGCGACATATTTGCCAAAAAAAAAATATAATTATCACAAGTGCTGTGCTTAATAAAGCAAAAAACTATTTTAAAAAATTACAAAATTGACAGATTGTCGCCTCCAGATAGCCCACTGGGAAAGTCGAAATTTCATTCCAGAAGGAATGCAATCGAGAGTATCTATATTATTTTACCATGTTCAAGATTATCCGAGAAAATTCATGGATAGAAATATTTCTTCCCTTTTCTGCAAGTCACACAAAGGACGGGCCCATAGTTATTCTTTCCATGTTCGGGCGCGGTGACCAGTCCACATTCCGAACACTTTCCTTACAGGCATATAATACGTTCCTCCGTTCACCGCCAACACCGGTACCGGTACCGCCACGCCTCGTAATAAAAATTAAAATAGAAATATTGAATGCCTTAGTAGGCTCCAGGTATGGGCGTTTTCAATTTATGACGCCAGCAATTTCGTGATCGGCACTGCCTCATTTTCACATCAGCATGAGAATATACCTATACGTATATAGACTATATACGTACGTATAATGTATAAACTTAAGAGTCTTAATTGTATAATTATTTTGTTTATTTTTGTCTTTATTATAAATTTAATTGTTCTTTCCCAAAACTTTCTCCTTATCTTTTGTTTTAACTTTGTTTAATGTTGTAACTTTTGTTTAATTTTTGTTTTTTAAATACTAACTGTTCTACTTTGCATCTAGTAGATGTCAATCAAAAATATTGTGTTGTAACTGTTTTAATGCTTTTGTGATTTTACATTAGTTTTGTGAATTAAGTAAGTATATTAAAAAAAAAAAGGAACCATAAAATAATAGATATTCCTAAATTAGTTAAATATAGCCGTTCGATCGAAAACTAAGCATTTTCCTTTACGGTATTGATTTACTTTACATGTTAGTAAAATATGTGCACATTTTACACTACGTTATTAATATCAAAGTCTCGTGTAGTTCGGTAGGTACTATTAATCGGTTGAGTTAAGACAATATTGTCCATAATAACAGCATTTAATAACGTTACATTTTCCTTTTGTTAAAATTAAATACTATTCCAATATCAAAGCAAAAGAGTTTACGTCTTTTCAATATCACTGATAAGAAGAATATCAATCTATGTACCTACACGCATCAAATAAGTCTGAAATAGCAAAATACATAATCCCTTTCATTTTATATTAAAGCCTTCCCTGTAAGAATATTGGCCTATATTGGTTTTCATAACCATATCGATAAAAAGTAGTCGCGTCCCTAGTAGAATCGAAACTAAGATTGAGATAAAGTTAGGATAGTGCGGAACTTTTTGTTGGGAGAGTTGCGGGCAGCTGTGCACAGTCGTCACGTAAGCCCTCAATTACGAAACACTGGAGCGGTTTTCGACGAGCTCTGATCCAGAACAAAGTTCATCGATTCTATCACGATTATCGGTTTGGAACGTTTTTACTGAAATTAGCGCTGTCCTCCAAATGTACTTCTCTAACTTTTGTGTTGTAGTGTTCGCTAACACCGCTGTTGACACATGACATAAGTATAAGTGCTTTTAGACAGGTAGCTTTTTGTTTTCTTTGTACTCTTATTACGAACTCAAACATCAGGGGAATCATTCAGTTTGAAAGTAATCCATTTAGGTACTTACATTATAACTTTTAGCTTAATGTCTAACTTTATGGAAAAATTTAAGTAAGTTCTGATCCCACTAATGTTGTTTCGAGCCGCCTAACCGCTCAAAGAAGTCAAAAGAAGTATAAAGTATAAATCAAACACAATAATGTGGCTGCCCTTATACCCTAAGGGACAATGGGATCAAAGGAAAATCTAAATTATTCAACATGCCCAAGTCTGGGCGTTCGCCAAATAGCGGGTTACCTTTTTACAGCTCCTTCAATTCCCCAGGGAGCCTTATTTAGGTGTTAATTGGTGGCATTCCTCAAGAGGATCTGACCGTAGTTCTTTTTTATGTAAAAAGTCGAATGATATAAGTTCAATGTTATATTAAAACCGTTTAACATTATGCCAGAATATTTTGACTGAAGGAAAACTAACTAACTAACGATTATTATTTAAGTTTCGCTTAGAAATTCAGTGTTTATACTATGATATCATAATCATAATCAACCTATAATGTGGACTGCTAGGATGTAGACCTCCTCTCTGATCTGGTGAGACGGAGTGGGCTGTAATCTACCACGTAGGCCTAGTTTTTCAGCAATTTCACCCAAAATATCATTTCTATTTGACCTCCAATGAACGCTTTTAAACCATTTTTCCACGTAAAGCCACTTATTTTCTAATATAAAACAGTTAGCTGTTTCCGTGTATTCCGAAAACCTACACAAAGCAAAAATATTTTACCGGCAGCCGGCCTATTGGAACCTGATAACGTTATTTTGCATGAAAAAATCACAACGCAACCGTAGGCATTCCCTAAAAAACTACTGAACTAAAATAGAACCATAGATATTTTTATTTTTACCGTACACAATGATAAACGGCCTTAGATCTTAAAGTGCCACTTACCGAAAGTACCTACGTAGTTTATTTATGTAAGAATATAAAAAAACACTTCATAATATCACATATTTAAATAATTTTTCCTTATTCGTTTTTAAATATACGGCAAACATTTATATCTATTCAACCAAACGTCTAACAAAATAAATAAATAAGAAGCAATTATATGATAAACCTATCAATAACATTAAGATACTGGGTTGTGATTCAACGATTCGAAAAAACAAACGTAGGCAGATCTTACGAACCTTAAAGGTTTCCGTTTTCCATTTATTAACGAACATTTGTAGCAAGATCTCGCAAACGAAAATTAGATAAATTAAGTAAAAATATTTCCAATGTTACTACCGCTGACCTTTCAAAGTTACCAGATTTTTCTCATTGACCCACAGAAATCGAAATTCAATTGCTTTGGCATCTACATTATCGTGAATATCGAATTGGAACTCTTATTAATTCAACTCCACAACCACAGTTAAAGATAATTGTGAAATGAGAACGAACAAGTTTTAACCTTGCAAAATTAAGAAAACTGTGATCATAATCCCTTGACCGACTTATACAAGGCGGAGACGACAATACGACAATAAATTATGTATCAGTCTGTATACAAAAATTCAACCAAATATATCCAATAGTTTAGTCACTCTATGCTTTATATCGACTATATGACTAGCTAGTCTAAGATTGGCAAAACACATAGTCGGCTCATCACCGTCTTTACCCGGAGGTGCAAGGGATGCGCCGCACCCGGGCGCAGGGTATTAGGGGCGCCAGCCAATCTCCTTATACCTACGCATACCATGCTCATAATCAGTTTTAAATATGATTGCACCATTAAAAATGTAGGCACCAATATTGTTTAATATTGTTTATATACGCCTTATGCAGCTTTGCCTATATATTCGCTTTGCGACTTGCGATGTGCAAGCCACTTATTAATACAAGAAAAAGAGCTTTTCAAGTAGACCTTTTGCTACTAAAACAACTTTTGCCAGTTGTTAGTCAGTTCGGAGTTAATGAACTAAATAGGTGACAACTTGGGCACCTAACCGATTTTTTTTTGTTGTAAGGGGGACGCAGGTTGATTCTCGTACCCCGGGCGGCGCCCAATATGGTTCTCATATGACACTACTAGTTAGTTTAGTTGAAAAAATCACTTTTATAAATTCAATGTTAGGATTTATTTGATAGTTCCAAAATACTTCTATGTAATGTATTCTTAGTGTTTTCATTTATTGTCGTATGGTCGTCTCCACAATGTTTAATAACGATTTTAATATCAAGAGACATGAGAGCATTATATTATTTCTATCACATATAACTGTTGTGCTGTTTAAACAGAATCTTGTTTGACCGTCAAGTTCTCCTTACTGTCAAACTATAGACAAAGTTCGAATTGAATGGCGTGCAATAGGAGAGGTCTATGACCAGCAGTCGACTGCTATATAAGAGGCTGATAATGATGATGATAATAGACAAACTCGCTCCAGCTGTTGCGTGACGGTCCCTTTAGTTATATTCTCTCTATTTCTAAAGGACAGTGAATGAACAAACATCATTTTTGGAACAAGACAGCATCAGACTAACATTTTCAATATGTTAGATTTACCAACTTTCTATGCAGATTTAGAAAGTACTCAACCCTGCTCGTACTTCATTGTTTTTTTTTTATAAGATAAACAAGCCAGGTGCGAAATGGTGGATGGATCAAAAATGAACTGACATACAAACTTTCATCCCTATTTCACCCCTCTAGGAGGGATTTTTCAAAAATCCTTCTTTAATGAGCGTTGAGCTCCTCAAGTTCGGAGTTGAGCAGCACGATTTTTGACAAAAGCGTGCACTGACTGGACAGGTCCGCTCAATCTGTGTAGTTCTTTCCTCAAATGACCATTTCAGACACCAATCTACATGGTCTTCACATGATCTGACCAAGATTTTATCTGGGCTTTAAAAGAGACTGCGACCTCTGAGTTTGTTTCGGCCTTTCTTCTCAGAATAGTCAGATAGGAAACGCCGACCTCATCTAGTTTAAAAAAATAAGATTGACGTGTAAAAGTGTTGTACAGACACCAGCACATCAAGCTACCCGAAACTGTCAAATTTTCCCAATGAACTTCGAACCTTATGCTTTAGCGATAAAGTTGAAAATCTATTAAAGAAATTTGAAAGATTGTAGTAGGTAGTTTAATGTGCTGGCGCCTGTACCACCTACTTACAGAAAATAAATCATTAATCATTTATCATAATGATATTATCCGTTATAAAAAGAACACTTGTGCAAAATTTCATGCTTCTAGACCCAGTAGTTTATGCTGTGCATTGTCTGCCAGTGAATAAATGAATTTAAGGCGACTATATTATGACCTAAAGCGCGGTTTTTGTCGGACTGCATAGAATAGAACGAGAAGCGCTATGACACAACGCTGGTAATTTATTGCAAAATATGAAGTAATTATCGATTTACGAAAAAATTAAAACAGTAGTACTTTAGTATGTTGCTTGTAAAATAATCTGACCAAAAATCATAATGATTGTATGGTTTTTATTGTAAAAAACAAAGTTTTAAGAGGTATCTTCATGACTTTTTTCTATCGTTTCAAATTATTTGTATTAAGTTTTCAAAACACTATCTACTTAGCATATATGTGCTAAGTAAAAAATCAGAAAAATATATGATATTCTTCAGGATATATATCCTGAAAAATATCATATATTTTTCTTCAGGATATAATTATATCCTGAAGAATATCATATATTTTTCTGATTTTGTTTTACTGTAGTGAATCATATACTTTTATTGTTTCTAAAACTTGCGTTTTTTGTGTTTAGGTCCTGTAAGCCTCTTAAGAATTTAATTCCTCCCCACAGTCAATGGCCCACCTTCCATCCTGCACCGCATGCCCACTTGATGATCTTAAGACTGCGTCAGTGGGTAGGGTACGCGCAGCTAAATTTTGGCCCAAAGATATTTGATGAATGAATTCAAGATTTTTATCAAAAAGGTAGATATTAAATTACCTGTCATCGTAAACAAATCCTGCGTCCAAGGTGTTATAGTACAGCAGGAAGGCCAGCAGCGAGCTGGCTGCCGTCACCCAGTGCTCCATCCTCGCCGCTATGATGTCTACATCAGGGTTGCTCCCTCCCCTCTGTAACAAACATGTTCCTTTATAATTATATCTAGCTTCTGCCCGCGACTTCGTAATTTTCGCAATCTGTTTAGTAGTTTCGAAAATTACCCCATGCACAAATTCAAACATTTTACCTCCTTATAATATTAAATAGTATAGACTAGTAACCCCATCCTTGCTTCGCACGGGTCATCATCATCTGCCTAGCCTTTTCCCAACTATGTCGGGGTTAGCTTCCAGTCTAACCGGATGCAGCTGGATACCAGTATTTTACATGGAGCGACTGCCTATCTGACCTCCACAACCCAGTTACTGGGTAATACGATACCTCTTGGTAAGACTGGTTGTCAGACTTTCAGGCTTCTGACTACCCGTAACGACTGTCAAAGATCCACGAATGAAGGCCGGGACCAACGGTTTAACGTGCTTTCCGAGGCACGGAGGGGTCACGGTATGTAAAGATGGTCCCATCCATCATCCATTCATAGCTTAACCTGATCGATCGACCTGTGAGGCTGTTATTATTTAGCCACAGGCCCTTGCTTCGCATGGGTGCAATCTACTAATCAGGCGACATGTCAAAACATCAAGATTTCAGTGCTGTATCTAAGTTCAATATTAATGTATTACGTACTAGCTGACCTGGCGAACTTCGTACCACCCCGCCACGCCAGCCGCTCTGTTCTCGCTTTTTAAATCTGTGATATCTTCTAAGATATTCATTTTAATGATATGCCGTAAAGGGAAATTTTGATCTCCATGAAACAACAACGTACGCACGAACGTACGAACGTTGGATAAGGAATAATACTGTATTGTTTAAAATAGCTTGGTAAATAACCCATGATATTTTTGTAATATGTAAAATTAATAATATTCTGGTTACTGTATCCTTAGGAGATAAACATATAGATACTATCGCGGACTTTTTTATTGATATTTTTAAGATATACAATTCCGTAGTACATTAATTTATGATCTATCTCGTAAGGTTTAGCCAGCGTTTGCAATGCAAGCGCACAAAAATATATTTGTTATGAGATCACATTATAAATCTTTGAATTTCTCGGCTTTTCTCTACTACAATATGCATGTATTATACATATAAACCTTCCTCTTGAATCACTCTATCTATTAAAAAAACCGCATCAAAATCCGTTGCGTAGTTTTAAAGATCTAAGCATACATAGGGACAGACAGACATCGGGAAGCGCACACATAAACCTTAAGAAATAAATTATCTAAATGATAGTGAAAATCACTTTGAAATCCATTGTGTAGTTTAGAAGAACTGGGCGGTCACACAGATATACACGAAAAGCGACGTTGTTTTATAATATGTACAGATATATAGATGTCACAGGCTTTCAAACGAATATGGCCCCGCCCCCTTTGGCAATGCAACGAGTAATAGGTATTTAGGCTGGATGTAATGGAAAAGCCTCCATGAGCAACGCGACTTTACGGTTGTCGCACTCTGGGCCGCTTCCATACTTTCTGGCTGGGTAATAATAAATATCCTCTCGACCGATTTCGGTCACGGTGGTCAATCTCAACAGAGACTAGCCAGTTACGCAGGAGATATCATAGTGCACAAGTGTGTGTGCAAACACAGGTGTACTCTCTGTTTATTTGCTCTACGACCGGGGAGAGATCAGGCCACCGACTTCCAAACTCCGGGCTGCTACTGAGAAATTCCTAATGGAAAACCCAATAACACTTTGCGCGGCCTGGGAAAAGAACCCACGACTCACGCTCAGCTGTCACGCTTTCGACCACGAGATCAACGGAACAGTCACCAGCTAGGTGATCTTTTCGCCACGAGCTTCTTATCTTTAGCTCTGGACGACACGCAGAAAAGGAAACATGAAATTGTGTTTGGGTATTCTCAATAGGAACCCAACCGTTTTTGGTACTCTGGCATTTTAGGGTTCCGTAGTTCCTACAAGGAACCTTTATAGTTTCGTCATGTCCGTCCGCCTGTCTTTCCGAGGTTTTGCTAAGAGATCGTTAGTACTAGAAAGCTGTAATTTTGTAGGAGTGCGTATATCAATTACGCCGACAAAGTGGTGAAATAAAACATTGGAAAATATTTTTTTTTAGGGTAGCTCATCTACATGTGAAGTGGGGATGAATATTTTTTTCGTCGTCTACCTTTTTCGATTTAATGCTCCATTTACGAAATATTAAACTTTAAAGTGCAAATTTTTGTTCCAGTAGGGCGTCCCCCCCTCTAAAACCTAAACTGCTGGCTTGAAAAAGCTGGAAAAATTCAGGATAATAATGCATTTCATGAACTTTAAAGGAAAACTATAGCGGTTAAGATAACTTTATTAGTTTAGCAGTAATAGTCGTAAAATTTGGGTATTGGATAATTTTTTACCAAATACAAAATTCTTAACATTAATCCTTTAAAGTGACTAAGGGCTGATTTTTCAATCATCTGATAACTTTATTTGTGTAATAACTTTGATGTTTTGACAGTAATATCATACAAAAACTGTCAAACGTCAATTTCATTCCTCGAATAAAAGTTATCTGGCAATGGAAAAATCAGCCCTCAGATGAAGTAGTTGCTTGTTTATAACGGGTAAAGACTTGTATTGAAAAACAAAATATGTTTTTTTTTTATATATATTCAGTTAAAGAACAACAGAATCGTACTACATTGTGATAACGGGCTACTACGGAACCCTACACTGTGCGTGACCCGACACGCACTTGGCCGGTTTTTTTTTTTCAGTAAGACCACCTACAGACAATCAGTTATTGAAGGAAGACTGAAGACAGAAGACAAGATGATCGGTGTCAACAAAATGTGTCGTAGTATGGTAAGAGCGTAAGAGGATTCAGGATCTTTTTTTGGAGAGGACTCCAAAAGAGGATTTATATTAAATTCTAGTGACGGTCAGTTCAACTATAGCAAGCATCCTGAAGCTGTGAAGTGCTCAGAACATCAAAAGGTTATACCTACTCGAAACAGGGAAGCCTACTCGTAGTTTTCAAATTCTACTAGCCTCATGAAAATCTACCCTGCTCTGTACAAAGGATACCACAATATCCAAAAAGCTTTTTAACTGGAAAATCCACTTAACAATGTAACAAGATTCCAAGAAGCAACTATCTCACACTAGCCGTTTGTTTGAACCGGTTACTTGATTCCTAACCTGAATTAAAAACTCTGACACTAGCGATACCTAAAATGTAAATGTGTGTCCAGTCCTGGCGAATGCGCCGCTCGCGAGCCGCTTGCGAACTGCGCGCGTGCATTTCATGTTCGTACGCAGCCCCTGCGCCATCTGCGCGCCGCTCGCGCGCAAGCTACGCGCCGAACTCGAGCGTCGCAGGACGTGCGCGCGTGCCGCAACAACAACTGAGGCTCATAGTTCAAACGCGAAAGAAGCTATGTGCGCACGAGCTGCTCGCGCGCCCTACTCGAACCTTTCCGGAGTTGCACTAGAGAGGCACACCAAACGTAGGCTGTAACCCCACGCGAGCAACACGCTCGCAGTTCGCAAACGGCTCGCGAGCGGCTCATTCGCCAGGTCTAGACACACCTTTACGTCTTAATATTATTGCACAGTTGGATTTTCAATGCTCGGATCAGCGACGAGAGTGCGCTTTCATTTAGACATTACATTTAGGTGTCGCCTAGTACTAGTGAAAACGGGCTTAAGCGTGTTTTCTATTTAGCGGGAAACGTATTCATGTCACGTCATCGCGTTTAGGTAACGTCCCATTCTAACTAGGTGCTTTACAGACTTTTTAATTATTAAATGGATATTTAAAACGTTCTGAATTACGTTTGCATTTGTACAAAAAATACTGGGTTTCAATTAAGCTTAGTTAGTAGTTACGCCTTGTGTGAATAACGAATGTAGAAATGTTTTTTTAAAGAGAGAAATTTCAAAATATTGTATGCACAATAAAGCGATAACACCACCTACATACAGTCTCAATGTATATCATGTCCTGTTTTTCGTCCTTTCAGAATAGGTACCTACAATTAACGCGCCGCATGTAGATAATTTCCAAAATTTTACACCGAAACTCTGCGTCTTAAGAGCGTTTACGCCGTACAGCATTTCATACAAACTTTCAAGCCCTTATTTTTCGAAATGAATGAACCGATTTTAATGAAACTTCATGCGCATAAGCAGGATACAAAGGGCTAAAAAGTTAGTAGAAAACATTTTCAAAATGTCTTAATTAAAAAAAGATAACTGGAAATCTCTGTTTCTATGGAAAATTTAAAATCGGTCTAATTTAGCTGTAACACTATTTTTCGAAAATGTTCTCTACTAACTTTTTAGACCTTTGTATCCTGCTTATCCGTATGAATTTTCATTAAAATCGGTTCATTCATTTCGAAAAATAAGGGCTTGAAAGTTTGTATGAAATGTCGTACGGCGTTAACGCTCTTAAGGCTACGCCGACCGCCTAGTGGTGCCTATAATCACTATAACGGATAATAGTGGCCACTATTTTCCGTTTTAGTGATTATAATAAAACTAAACAATGGCGCCCATTCTGTGGTTCACAAACTAAACTAAATTTAAGTTCAGGCATCTTTTTTTTTCTATTTCACTAAGAAAAGGACAGAAGATAAATATTAGTTTAGTCCTGTCAAATTAGTCAGCGCCTAACGTAAATTGACGTATTTTTAATAGCCAATTTTTTAATTTCGTCTAAATTTTCTATGGAGTATCTTAATTTGACAGGACTAAACTAATATTTATCTTCTGTCCTTTTCTTAATGAAATAGAAAGAAAAAGATGCATGAAATTAAATTTAGTTTAGTTTATGAATAACAGAATTGGCGCCATTGTAAAACTACCGTTTAGAATAATATTATAATCTTGTGGAGCACAATTTACCGTGCTTGTCTTCTGCATTTTCATTCTAAAATAAAAGAAATAACCAAACAAACGTTGAGGGAGCCACTGCTTGGAAACAGGCCTGGCTCTCTTTGAGAGGGCGTGGGCTGTGAACTAACACGCGGGTTGGTAGATGTCACATGTCTTCGAACTGTCGGTTCTAGGACATGCCGGTTTGCTCACGATGTTTTCTTTCATCGTTTTGAGAGCAGTGGTGATGAAGTTATTTACACAAAGTAAAGCGCCTGTCTGGGTTCGAACCTACGACCACTCGTAAGTTGGGGTCATTACCACTCGGCCACCACTACTCTATCTGATCTGCTGAAGATTTTAAGACTATCTTAGCATTGTATAAACTCAATTTCATTTGTATTGTATAATTGCATAGCACAGATGTGAGTTCTATGTAAATACTATACCCTATGTACCATTTACCGGGCAATATGTCTTTCATTGACTTGAATGTGCCCTGGCGGCTGATAGTATGACATGCTCACACAAACGTCTCGCTGACGGTGGCGTGTCTGTTGGATCATTTAGCTCCCTTCAAAATGGTTGAGCTGAATGGTGCTGATCTATGCCCCATGTTCGTGAACGGGCGCCGTCTGTTGGGGCTGGTCATCACTTAGTTGCCTCGGCTTAAAAAGCGTACGTCTTTTTTTACATCGTTCCCACATATAATTATAAATTCAACATGAATGATGTAACTAATATTTTTGTAAAAATATAATTTAAAAGGACTCAATGGACACTTCCATTGAGTTTCTTGCCCGTTCTTCTCCATAGGTACCTACGCTTTGGAATGGGCCATTAGCTTCATATTTTCTGACTGACCGACTTCTTGACAATTCAAAAATGCCTGTAAATGGTTTAATTGAAATAAATGTTTTGAGTTTGGGTTTGATCTAAAATTTCCACAAGCCTAATCCACAATAATTTAGTTTGTAAATGAGTGCACGGCGCGAACGTTTTCATTGGACATAGTTCATGTCCCCGGCTGTCGTCCGTCTCCGGACGTCGTCGCGCCGACGGCTAACAACAAAAGTTACTATTTAGTTTACCAGATGTATATTTCAACATTTTCAACTGTAATTAGTTTTTCATTTCGACACTTTTAAAAGTGGGTTAGTTGGAAATGTCGCGAGGAAGTTTTGAGTATGAATGTGGATATGGATAAGAGTAGGGGAAGACCAAAAAAACTGGCCAAGTGCGAGTCGGACTCGCACACAAAGGGTTCCGTACTACAAGGCAAAAACGCCGAAAACAACACGTTTGTTGTATGGGAGCTCCTCTTAAATATTTATTTTATTCTGTTTGTAGTACTTGTTGTTATAGCTGCAACAGAAATACATCATTTGTAAAAAAAAACAACTCTAGCTATCACGGTTCATGAGATACAGCCTGGTGACAGACTGACCGACAGACAGTGGAGCCAAAGGCTAAAAACGATGGACGGACTGTGTAAAAGCAGATATGACTAGAAAGGGGGTGACTATTGAGATGACGACTAATAGAGAAGTATAGAAGAAGTCATACTGCGCCAATCCCAAATATATTGGGACATAATATATTGGGTAAGGGAAGAAACAGTTGACTTTTAATAGTTGGAAACGCCGCGCCGTCGGGTTTCGTATTCAGTTCTTCCTTCAAATTACATTTATTGTGCGGAATATGGCAATGGATAACAATTAATAACCATTATGAGGCAAAGTGTATATAAAACCTCATAGAAGATCCAACCCCGGAAGAAAACCAATTCTTTAGACAATCTCGAATCCGCCTCGTGCGCTTTTTGTAAATGACACACGCCTACGGTTTCGCAATCAAAAAGCCCTACTTAAGTATTTACTGGGTGAAACGAAATTAATTTTATAATTAAACCAACACAGCGACTCAATAAAAGTTACCGTAGAATATAATTAAAATTATAATTAATAATATAGAAAGATGGAAGAAGAAGCCATGTTGCGCTGTCCCCAAACAAATTTGGATAAGGACAAGGGAGTGATCATGATGAGCCTAAATCTAAATCGCTACTTCAAAAAACACGCTTCAAAATTCAAACACACGATTACGTACAAAACAAACAAATACCTACCTTTTGCCCTATCTGTATTCGTTACAAGTGTAAAGGGATACATCTGTAGTAGAATAACAGCGCAATGCTAATATTTCGTCCGTATCTGCCCTTTGTGTATCCCAAAAGCGCTGCCGCATGCAAACGCAGGGGCTTACGCGTAGAAGACGTCTCGTAGGCCCAACCGACGGCTCACCGACGACCGACGACCGTTCGTAAACAATGCGTCACTGGGTTGCTTTATTACAGTTGTCAAGCACCACAACGTTGTTCATTTTATCTCTGGGACATGTCGACGAGCTGTTTAGCTGTTCGTACTGTTTGTACTTCTGCTAATTGAGCTACAGCGCCTTTCCTGTTTGCTATCGTTTTGTGTTGAGAGGTGTTGCAGTATTCAGGAGATTGTGGTTTTGAATTATAGCCATACGCTAGGAGTCTAGAAAACACTAACCGACGGGAATGTTCGTCGAATCATTTCGTAAAATTTTACTACTTTTCAGAGCAAGGAATCATAATTTTACGTTCATGTCTTACATAGGTGCATATTTACATTTTTTGGCTATTACTTTTTCAATTTCCCATCCATTCAAATAAGGTTTTCCACAAAGACGCATTTCGTGTAAAGGTAGCGTGAAATTTAATCGTAAAAGAGAGGGAATTTTTCCTCACCGCGGGATGTCCTTGAATAGCTCTTTAAAGTGGAACAAACATATTGTGGATCACTTTTCTTTATATATATGCTTTGATTGCGAATAATAGGCCTCCAGAGTCGTTGCCATTGTACATTTCCCGCCCCGACATTTACCAACCAATGGACATTATCATAATAGCACTTTATGCGTACTTTCTATGAAAATTAATACAAACGACGTAGGACGATATTTTGGCATATAACGACGACTTTTTTTTTGTTATATCTTCGGTACAGCTTTTCGAAGAACAGACATTAACTGTTCATACTTATATTTTTTATTATGTGTTTATACTTCTATTTCTACCTACCAATATCTTTTTCCACAAACAAATAAATGCAGGAAAATTAAAACATACTGATTTATCTAACGCAAGAGATTTGTTTTGTGAAGAAAGTAATCCGGAAAACTAGTAATAACTTTGTTTCATTTGTTATGTCGGAATGAAGCAGCCAATCGTGCAGAGCAAATAAAGCGAACTTTGTGGAGCGAAAATAGACAAAGGATCAGATACAGGTAAATAACTACGCATGACTTGGGCAGAGAAAGCAGTTCCCGCGTTCCGTTCAGGGCTACCACGTACCAAATTAGCCCTCAACGTGTTCGCAATAATTTACTTATTGCCAAATAAATATGCAAATTGCCGAAGCGGCTCCCTTTTTAAATATATCCATCGGAAAGTGATAAATTACTTTCTTAAACAAATTTTCCGCCTCGCTGTCCCGTCGCGATACGTCGACACTTGGGCGCGGTTGAAAAAGTGTGTCATCGATTAAAAATCAGGAGTCGAGATTCAGGATTTATGGTCCATTATGGAAGGTCTTACTTGGTTAAACAATGAGTGGGTAACACGAAGATCGCAAGTATTCGCATCTCGCCGTTAGGTCGCGTCTTTCACACAAGATTAACGCTCAATTCAAAGGTGAACGCCGCTTCAAAAGCTATAAATTTCTCCCCGTGGCTCGTTTTACCCGCGAGAACGCACAAATTTATCGGAAATTAGTATCTACTAGAAACTCCGCCGGGATGAATAGACATAACGTTTACGCAAGCTCAGCTCAATTTATTGTTACCTACTAGCTCCGGGTTGGGAGTAAACGAAAAACAAATTCTGAACCCGACTGACTGACTCAGCAATCCAAAATACAGCATACATTATTTAAGTATAATATTTTGGTACTTTTGTGGTTTACCGCTCCCTGATACGGTTGCAGTACGGTTTCGTTTGGTTCACCCGGTACAAATTCGGTTGGCTGGTAATGAAAACTTGCCTACATTTCAGTGAACCTGCTCATTGAAATGTGCCATATGACTTGCGTGGGATGCGGGCTCATTGAAATGTAGATGCTCGGTAAGGTCTCAGTGCCGATACCGCAACAAAACGGCACTGACTTGTGAAGACTCTAGAAAGAATAGCAATACGGGCTTTCTTAAGAGAATAAGTCAATACCTAAGACAGAAATAGAGCACAAAGCGTATGATGGCGACACTAAATTATCTTTCGTAAGTAATTATCTCCAACAATTTCTGTTACTATTAGCGAGATCACAAATCTTACGCTCATGTAATCAGCCAGAAAGTATATAACTTACTCTCAGCCGGGTAGATTATGATATTTCCTGAGATAATTTTCTATTTAGTGCGAAAGGCAAATTCATGGTTACATTTACTCTTAATAAAGAAGTGTCTCCATGATAATTAATTAATTGATTGCCGTCACTGACTCTTTGTTAGCGACTAAGAAAATAGACCAAAAAATTGAATTGAAATACGCTCACAATCGACTCAAATCGACGGTAGTTTGAAATTTTTCAATTTTAAAGTTATATCGCGTGCGCTTGATATTCCACCAATAGATGGTGTAGCGCACTCGGTTAGCCAACGAACTAAACTATTGGTCGAGTAAAAATCATACGGGAACTATTATTCCTTGGACTTGTGCTCACACAGCCGGAATAAAAGCATCAACTTCTACTTCTATATTGTTTTGCAAAATTGAATGTCCCTCAATTTAATAAGTGTTTTTGGTACGTTTTTGGAACGGAAGTTGCCAAACTTTCTCCGATGATAGGTAGAGAGATATTTTGGTATCTGGAGAAAGAATTTTTCGTTCTCTAAGCGTGGTCGGAAATTCTAAATACTTGGCTTTAAAATACCCTTTATAATTATAAACAGCTTTTCATCCCCCATCGTCTCTTGGTGACCCTATCAGAATTTCCTGCAGTCCACAAGAAATAACATTTTTATGATTCTCTAAAGTAAACCGTCCGGGTTATGTCTTATAAATTTTACCACGATGCGACGCTAAACCTTCTAGGGGAAATGGTTGTCCGAGAATATTCCCGGATAATCAAAATATAAGACTATCGTAAAGACACAACAAAGGAATGTAGCTGTATTCATCAACTTTTAATAACAGTAACAAATTAGATTTGAAAAGATGTTTGACCTTTCTTTTTTTTTTCTTTTGCTTAATTTACATATTCCATAGCTAAGACAATGAGATCTTATAATAAAACTATTAAGAACACAACGATACAATTTTCCACTTCCTTACTATAGTCTCATATCCGTTTACGTATCAACCGTCTTCGTGACGTTAATATATTTTCATTTATTTAAGATAAAAAGGTGACGTCACTGGATAAGGAAAATGAAACAAAGGGTAATTCTACGATCTGCTACGAAATAAAAATATACTATAGACTAAAAGTAGCTATATTTCAAGGAGTACGTGCCTACCGTTTTCAGCTATATACCTAATCTCGTCAATCAAGAATGTAATGAATGTGCGAGGTCGTTGACAGTTGTAAGTCGACGGAATTTCGTCGATATGACGGGTGGAGGTGGAGGCAAGCTGTAAATTTTAGTTCCGTATATAAAAATATAAAACGATTCTA
This sequence comes from Mesoligia furuncula, assembly GCA_916614155.1. Lineage (NCBI taxonomy): Eukaryota > Metazoa > Arthropoda > Insecta > Lepidoptera > Noctuidae > Mesoligia > Mesoligia furuncula. The sequence goes on along the minus strand of OU744799.1, from coordinate 17,068,841 downwards.
ACAGTCCGTGCAAAGTGGTGCGAGCATATAGATTACATTAGCCGCCGGTCCTGTAGCGTTTAATTGAAAAATGACAAAAGTGTAGTTCATTCATCACATATATTCTGTTCGGAACAATAGGCGTTGTTGTCAGATAGGCAGTCGCTCCATGTAAAATACTGGTATTCAGCTGCATCCGGTTAGACTGGAAGCCGACCCCAACGTAGTTGGGAAAAGGCTAGGCAGATGATGATTCTGTTCGGAACAAAAAATGTTTTGTGAAACGAAAACTAAATATGTACGAATGTTTATGGATAAGGTATTTTAGTTCGAAATCGAAAAGAGGAAGATATTAAAATAGATGAGCAAGTAAGTGAAAACCCGATTTTTGTGCAATAATCGGAGCCCATAATAGAGTCCTTTGTTCAGTCAATTTTTTATTTTTTCCCGTGATCAGAGTACATTTTACTTCAAACTCCAATCCGTCACCCACCATTTTCGAGAAATGCAATGTAAAACATGATGGGAAAAAGTGTTGTGCGGATACTGATATAATCCCTTAGCCGTTTCCGTCCCCTTTACGGGAGAAAAGCAGGGTGGCGAAATATAAGCCCAGGATCACTTTCAGTAATAATTGGTATTAAGTCTTACTTTTGTTCCTTGTGATTTCCTGGATTTTTCTATATTTAACGTAAAATAAGCACATTTTGTCGATGTAAAAGGAAACAGCAAAATCTTCAATATTTTATTAAATCGAACACAATGTTATGATGATACACATGTTACAAAACCGTTTTTAAAACTACTACGAAGGAATAAGAAACCGGGAGTCAGTGAGCTTCTTGGTTTCCCTCCGTTGACTCTTAAAACTTCCGCGAAAAGCAAGTCAACAAAGACGCCACGTTTCGTTTTCATTCCGAAGACGTCAAGGAAACAACGGAAAAATACTATTTTATCCCGAGATAAAAAGAACAGGTATAGAAGAGATCCTCCGTATATATTGGTCCAAAAGGTACCTTAGTTCCTATCTAATTTAGCTCGGCAGGCCAGATAATCCAAGAAGCAATAGCTGGCATAAAGACGAGAGGAATGGAATACCGGCCGCCGGGAAGGTATGCAGGTAGGTACCTATTGTAATTTCTCTTCGCCCTCGCTCGACCCTCGCGTAGGAATGCCTGTTGTTTATACAACGTACATAACCTACTATTGATAAAAACCTGATGAATTATGGAAAGAACTATGCTTGTATTTATTATTTAATAAATTCGTGTTGTTCTTTACCTTTATTTGTAGTTGATAGCTTCGGCGAAATATACGAGTAGGGGAATCACGTGGGACGAACAAAAATTAAGAAGGTCTTGTGGAAATACGTACTGAAAATAAATACGTTGTAAATGCTAAAAGTTTTCAGAATATAATAACGAGGGATATTTTCATATTTTTATATTGATATAAGTAGATTCTTGGAAAATTACGATGACTTACGTAATTCCAAAACATTTAGAGAGTAACATCCAGAGCTCGATCTGGTGCCGATCAGTTCTGAATTTGTATTTATCTTGAAAAAATACTCAATTTTTAAGATAAAGTTTATATTTTAAGCAACTGATATATTATCAAACATATTTTTTAGTCCTTACAGTTTACCACATCCATACTAATATTATAAATTCGAAAGTAACTCTGTCTGTCTGTCTGTATGTTACCTTTTCATGCATAAACCATTAAACGGATTTCGATAAAATTTGGCAGAGAGATAGATTGCATCCCGGGGAAGGACATAGACTATTTTTATCGATATACCTCGCGAGCGAAGCCGCGGGCGGAAGCTAGTTTATGTAATTGTGATATTTAGTTTTTAGGATTTCTTGGCATTCGTCTTTCTAATAGGTAGTTCGGGCTGGTGTCCGCAACTTCACGTTCATGCGCGTATTTTGCGTACGTTTATTCGTCTTTCTAAAAACATTTTCCTTTACAATGTATATTTTTCATAAACTGTACAAAAATAGCAACAGCGGTGAAATTCTAGGTATTTATTTACCAAAAAATAAAAATTGGGAAAGTATTCGTAAGTAGGTAATTCTAGAAATTGTTAAGACTTTGATCGTATTCACGTAAAAATATTGGAAACATGACTGAAAACATCCTTGATATCAACGGGAAATAACTTTTTCCATTGTTAACAGTCAACCAGTCGTCTACTCTACTCATCTTCCTAAAACATGACGTTCTCAAAAAGCGATCTAGCCTGATCAGAAATTCAGAACAGCAACAATAAGCACGAACATCATAACATAAACAACAGGATACCATTCCGTGAAGATCACAACAAACATTTAAATCGATTCTCGATAGCCATTTCCTTCACTGGCGCTCTAATCTCAGTCCACGTGGAACGTTAAAATAAAGTTCCATATCATTCGGACACTAAAGAGGTTATGAGATACCAGATGGGCCGACGACCGTCCCCCAAACCCATCCTAAAGGTGCCAATAGGACAGGTATGCCAAATCTATATCTTAAACGTTTATGTTATCATCCGCTACGCCCGTCTACGAAAGTGCTACGAATTGGCTACGATTGCTACGAATGTGTTCGTAATTCGCACTTGTGATGTTCGCTGTCTAACTTTTCTGAATGAATTTGTGTATGATTAAAAATGTAAACATGCGTGTTTTTATTTGAATATGTGGAGTAAACGTGATTAGGAACATAAAAAGGTAATGATTTATTGCTGAATAAATAAACTGAACTTACCGTCGTTCAGTTTGTATCCCTCTCGTTTTATTTTGATACTCATGAAAATACCAATCTCATAACATGTTAAAATATAATAAAATAAAAATAATATGCTGTTACATTCTTGACCTTATCAATCAAGAAATAACCAGGAAGGCGTGCCGCTACGATTACTAGAAATGCGAACAGCCCAAAAATATAAAAGTTAAATGAAAGCGTTTTTGTTAATAGCCAAACAAATTAGAATGAATGAAGCCAATAATTCATAGTAGAAATAATAAAACTACTAATCGTTAGGAGCTCAAGCCGTGTTTGTTTCTATTATCATCGGCACGATATTCATTCATGCAAAAACTCCTGATAAGAATTTTCAAATGAAAAATACAATTAAATTATTACCTTTCCGGTTACAATCCTTTCTTTGTTCACTTCATAATTAAATTCGAGCACTAATCAAGTGTCCGCTCCTATATTAAACTTTACGTTTTAGGCCGTTTTCGTAAGTTGAAAGTAGTTTTAAAAAGTTTATCTAATAATTACGTCCGACAATAATTAACGTTACATCTCACTGGCGTACAGAATGTGTGATTACATTCGACCGCGAACCGTTTATACCGGCCGAACGTTACAGTCACTACAAAGGACAGCGTGTATGTGGAACCGGCTCACAGGAGCCATGATCGAGGGCTCCGGCCGCCTGCCGCTAGCCGACTGACGTTGGTATACACGACACATCTGCATTTAAGAAGCCGCTATCGTTATGCGACTAATCGATTGGTCGAAGCGAGTGCCACTGTCACCCGTCCCGCTCACACAATTCTCTCGCTCAGATTTCGCGCAGGCGCACTCAACAATCATTCTCTTTTAAAAGTAGCGAAAAGTAAATAAACTCATACGAACTGTTTACTAAGAGAACTGAAGACGCGGTTGAAATCAAACATTAGAATTGAGACCATGGACAAGTATATGAAGGAAGTTATTATTTCGGAGGTGATCAAACTTTCAGGGTTTTGGGTGAATTTATTGGGTAATACTTTATTATAAGGAAAAGCTATTTCGCCTTAGGTGGTGGCTAGGGACGAAACGTCACTTGTTGCACGGCGACTTTGTTCCGGCGATGAAAGCCACGCACGCCATTGCACGCCATTCCTTTCCCTCTTGTTGTTCTATTGGTAATTAATTGGAGCGTATTATGCTTTACAAACAGGCCAATCATCGCTCTGTAATGATTAGTGTTGGCGACAATAAATAGTATTTGAGCACAAATCTGATAGAATGTGGTGAATGTGATCAGATTAGCACATTACCAGATTGTTTTGCTGCCGACTACCGGCTTTTCTCTTAAACTCGGTTCCTATAAACAAAAACGAATCGGGTAGCATTTTTTACTGACAAACTGGGCATATAAATAGATTCGTAAGCTAATTATGCCTGCGATAGCTACTTCCATATGGCAGGGTCTACTATGCCAAGGTATGAGGTCTTTGTTCCAATATTGGTAAAGATACAAGAGTCTTAATTTTAAGCGATAACGGTCCGAAAATTATGGGAATCGGCTATTAGAAAAGGAATGACCTAAGTAAGTATTAGTAATCGCTACACATGCTCACCAAATGTTGACGGTTTGGGTTATTATTAACATGCTTTTATTAGGTCGACCTGTATGTAACTAACTATGTAATGGAATCTAAGATAACTAATTTAACCATCTTCCAAGGGTCGTAGCGTAATGAAAATTGGCAGCTGTATGTAGGTAGTTCTGATGTCAATACAATAATATGGTACTGTCGAACTGATCTGGTGATGGAGCCGGAAGATATAAACTGGAACTTCATGATGGAAAATCGTATCATAGCTGTTTTGGATTTTTTAGAAAAGTATTTTTTTGTTTTATGTGCATTTATAAAAGCGTGTTTTTCTAGTGTTTTTAAACTATCAATTTATGTGTACACTAGCTTTTGCCCGCGGCTTCACTCGCGTTAAGTATTATTTTAAAAAAAACTAATACATTTACATCCTCCATCATCCCTTATTTTATCCCCATGGGGGTTGAATTTATCAAAATAGTTTCTTAGGGGATGCCTACGTCATAGTAGCTATATACATGCGAAGTCTCAGCCTGATCGGTTTAAAATTGACAAAGTTCCATACAAACTTTCATCTACTATTTTATCACCTTGGGGGTATAATTTATCAAAATTCTTTCTTAGCGGATGCCTACGTCATAACATCTACCTGCATGCCAAATTTCAGCCCGATCCCTCCAGTGGTTTGGGCTGTGCGTTGATAGATCACTATGTCAGTCAGTCACCATTGAGTTTTATATATTTAGATTTCAGGTCCCTTAATGGGAACGCAAATGGTCTAGAGTAGCTAGCCGTGAAAGTTTATGACATTGAAAAGGTCACCTTAGGAAGGCTTAAAATGCTAGATTTATTTACAACTTTATTTGATTGCGCACGTGAGATTTGCGTGTAAGACACAGTTAACTTTAAATTCTTTAGATATTGAGGAAATTATCGAATAATCACAAAAAAAAATAATTTAATTTTTTGTACATAAGCCGAGGTATTTTCTTATCTATAAAATTACGGTTTCCTAGAAAAGCGGTGACCTCCCACATAGAACAAATGACGTCACTGAAACGTTGTTTATAAAAGTAAGTTGGTGTTTGACACCTAACAGTCTAACCCCGCTGCGCAAAGATTTAAATAGCTAGATTTGCCCATACTTACCATACTTATTGAAAAAGTGTACATACTGAGGAGAATGAGCTCACACATTAGTATGTAGCAATTTCATGACAATCAAGTCACTGCTTCATTGTGTGTCAGAGGTGTCAAAACGAAACAAAAACGCGACTATCCTTTGACAAGTTAGGAGGTATCTAACAATTTAAATCTTTGCCGCTGTCATCATTTTCCGTTATGTGCGGTCACCGCCTTTCTAGGAAATCGAAGATCTTTACAGAACCTAAGGGGGCAGTACGGTGCGCGCGTGACATGCTCGTGTGTACGCGCCCTAACTCAAGACTCTAAAGTTCGTTTTTTAAACACAGATACCAATTTGACAGGTGTAATGTCAAACTTCTCTAGTAAAAAAACGCAAACACAAAAGACTTAAATGTCAGATTAGTATCTGGGATTAAAAAACATACTATAAGTAGTACCACAGAATACTTAAAAATAGTTTCAACAAATCCAATTAACTAGTTTTAAGTAATGCTTGAGTCTTGATGTAGGTTCTGTAATACCGGCCCAAGATTCAGTCATTATCATCGTTTCAGCCGAAAGACGTCCACTGCTGGACTGCGGGCTTCCCCCAAACACCGCCACTTCGACTTATGGTTCTTTGCTTCCCGCATCCAGCGCATTCCTGGCTTCAAAAAGTCATCTGTACACCTTGTGAGACTTTCAACCGCTACGTCTTCGAATTCCGGTTATTAATTTTATAATTTAGAGATAATTTCCTCGCACGGATATAATTTATTTTTAACATAATTTTAACAATATTATTACTCGGTTTCTCGGTGATATATAAAACATCATGAGTTATATTAACATGATTATTATTTTAAAATTTCCCGCCCACGATAAGGACGAGCGTGTCGTCGGAAAATTTAAATCATTATACAATATCGTATTAAAAAATAAGTTAATTAGTGCCCCTGTATGCTGTGGTCACAACGTTGTCGCGTTAAAAACACATAAATAATAAACACTGGGTATTTATTTACATATTTTACTAGAAATAAAATATGGTTTATAAATACCCTCGACCACTCTTAAGATACAGGCCTCCTACTTTAAGAGACAGGGTTTATATTTTTGTTTATATAGATTTTTGTAGCCTTTTAACTTTTGTACAAACAACTCATCATCTACTGCTTAGGCTTTTCCCAACTATGTTGGGGTCGGCTGCCAGTCTAACCGGATGCAGCTAAGTACCAGATAATACTTAGATAATAGTTTTGTACAAACAACTATGTATCATTTAAGTATATATACCACTCTGCTCAGCCTGTGTCCAGGGGCTTGGAACGGGTACCAAAAGTACAGGTTCTGTATCGATACTCAGCGTTTCAAACAGGTACCGGTACTCCACCTAAGTACAGGTATCAAATTCAGGTACACAAATCTCATATTTGTACGAAGAACCTCATACGGTTGGCAACCTTGAAGTTACTTTTCTAATGCCTATTAACTATTATTTTTATTTACTATATCTTACATCTTATATCTTCTTCTTATATCTTTATTTACTATATCTGGGGGCTTAAAAAGGCCACTTTAGCAGAAGCCAAAGTGGCCTTTTTAGGCCCCCAGATATAGTAAATCATAAAAGGATAACATACTTAATGAACAGTTAACTGTTAAATTAATCGTATCAAATCCCATTGGTGAAGCATTTTTCAGTTATTTTTTTTTGTCTGTGCTAAAATACTAATCAATCCAATCCAAATCCAATCCCAATCTCTTTGATTGTACCTACGTAGTGCAGAGGAAAAAAAAACGGACTGTCTTCGCCATATTATAATTCATAATGTTATCCTTTTATGATTCTCCAAAGTGGCCTTTTTAGGCCCCCTGTTTTCTCACTGTAACTTACGGAAATATTTATTTGATTCCGGTACCGATACTGATTAGAAATACCATTAGTACAGGTACTACTCTGGTACCAGTATCACACCAAGGCCAATGGTACCAGTTCCCAAAAATACCGGTATTTCAAGCCCAGTCTGTGTCTATGTGTTAGGTACTTCGGATAAAAAAAATATGTAAGTAGGTAGGTACGCAGTCGGCAGTCGTTACGGGTAGTCAGAACCCCGAAAGTGACAACCAGCCTTACCAAGGGGTATTGTATTACCCAGTAACTGGGTTGTGGAGGTCAGATAGGCAGTCGCTCCATGTAAAATACTGGTATTCAGCTGTATCCGGTTGGACTGGAAGCCGACCCCAACATAATTGGGAAAAGGCTAGGCAGATGATGATGAGGTAGGTATTTATAAGTGTTCTTGTTTAATTAACATCAAACAAAAAAAAACAGGAATAATAACTCCTTATTATGAAACGAAGCACAAAAGAACATGGAAACCCCAAACCGCTGATTGGAATATTTGCCATATTTTAATAATCTTCTTTAGTATAAAGTAAACAGTCCGTTTTCAAACGTTGAACCTTTTTAAAACTCCAATAATGACCTGCTAAGAAAAAGGTAAACGTGAATGAACGTAATGAAATTTTTCCTCAATTTTCTTCAGCGACCTAAATAAAGTTTTGCGTAAAATATTGATGATTCAAAGGTAAAATAAATTTCAATACAAATAATAAGTTAAGATAATGTTTATTTGTCAAAAACAGTGTTTACAACACAACACACACCACACACAACAACACAACGCAACACAACACTGTTCATAATCGTTCATAATCGTTTTGTAGGAGTTCATACTCCACACTAGGTCGAGCCTGTCTCATGGAGTCCATGGGTGGTATTACCGTATAGTGAAAATGCGCATTACATTAATACAGGATTTTTACAGTCGAGAGGCATATGAAAAAGCTTTAATTTTTAGGGTAATTAAAACATTGTCTAGGTTTATAATGAAATTAAAACAGTGTTAATAAAACAGTTTAAAAAAGAAAATTAAAACAATAAAGTAGGTTAACGGATTATTTTGGCTACAATGTGCACTCTGTGTAAGTATGTGTGTGTGTGAGAGAGAGGTTGTATAAAAAAACTGGCCAAGTGCGAGTCGGACTCGCACACGAAGGGTTCCGTTCCACAAGGCAAAAACGCCGAAAAAAACACGTTTGTTGTATGGAGGCTCCCATACAACAAACGTGTTTTTTCAACAAGACAAGATGGCGTTGTGCCGTGACGTCACTTGTATAGATCGCGCTGTTAAGATTTTCTTGCAAGGTTTGACCTCCATGGTTACGTTATGTGTTAAAGTTTGTTTTACTCTGGAAACCCTTGCCATATATTTTTTAGCTACCATCTTGCTTTTGGAACCGTTTTTAAGCGTTTAAGACCATCACACTTCTGATCGACATCCCCACGCACGTGTTAGAAATTATAATACAAATTTAAAGTCGATTTTTGTTATTATAACCATTAACTCCTAATGTCTTTACCATGACTTATATTCAAAATAAAGAACAACAGAATCGTACTATATTGTGATAACGGGCTACTACGGAACCCTACACTGTGCGTGGCCCGACACGCACTTGGCCGGTTTTAGTATTTGTTGTTATGGCGGCAACAGAAATACGTCATCTGTGAAAATTGCAACTGTCTAGCTATCACGGTTCATGAGATACAGCCTGGTGACAGACAGACAGACGGACAGTGGAATCTTAGTAATAGGGTTCTGTTTTTACCCTCTGAGTACGGAACCCTAAAAAGTAATAATTTTGTTTGCGAAACTCGACTCTATCTCGGGTTTGGAAGCTCTAACAATATTCTATACAATTATTTACCGAAGTTCTTTGGAAGTCCGTCTTTATGTAATGCTTCCGTATCTACCATTACAAACCGTTTCCATATTATCTCAGATTATTCTATAAAGGAAAACGGCCATTTAATACGAACCTAATTCCATTCAAGTGCCTTTTCAGATAGAATTCTGCGGAACACAGTTATCTAATGCCTCGATTCATAAATAAAGGTAAAAGAATTTAATTAATAGAAACAGTGCAATAGTCTACTGTTACACACGCACATTTGAAAAAGAAACATTTTTCCGGAGATTTTTTCTCCATTATACTCGTGAACTTTTTAATAAAACATGATTGTGCTTCGTGCGTGAACATTATAACTTCAGGGTTCAACTCTCACAACAAACATAAATAACGGTGTAACAGAAGTTTCGTACAAATTCAACATTATGCGTGGCTCAAACAGCGTTAAATTGTAATTGAATTAGTTGGATACTTAGGCCATCGTTAGCGGTTCTTTTTTATAAATGAGCCGTGTTCCCGAGTAGCGGGTATCGGGGCTCGTCGGGCGCTCGGTCAGTGGGTCCCCACAGAGCGGTCGCCGTAGGTACGTAGATACATAGGCAGCGAACTCTTAACATTTAGCCGGGAGCCGTATGAAACGACGCGGAAATTCCCACTTATTCTCTGATTGCCACACTAGGGGGGTTAATGTCATTGTTGATTTGGAATGCCGAATGCGCTTACTGGGATAACGGCTTTAACGTTTTTGCGCCTTGCGATCAATTGGAGCTGAACTTTAGGTGATATTAAGCGCTTTTTATGAACCGAAACTGCTATTCAGTTCTAATGCGCTTTGAGGTTTGTATGATGACAATTAGTTCAGCGATTTAGGTTTTTTATGTAGCAAATTCAAAAAGCTCCTTGTTTATCAGCTACGTAGTTTATTATTTTTATTAGTAGAAGTATAGTAGACCAACGAATGTCGGTCTGTGTGGTGCCGAACTGGTCTGTGTGGTGCCGGACTTAAAAAATACCACCACCCCTTACTTCCCGTGGGTGTCGTAAAAGGCGACTAAGGATCGTACCGGAGAATGGGCAGCAGCGTTCTCTATGTATTTCACCACCATACCATACTGCGATCGCCAACCCGCCTGCCAAGCGTGGCGATTATGGCAGACCCTCCCATAATTGGGGGAGGCCTATGTCCAGCAGTGGACGTCTATCGGCTGAAACGACGAACTATGCTTTTTCATATAATATTTCAAGAAGTATGTAATTGTTAGATCGCACAGGGTGTCGTCAGTGAACAGTAGATCTTGGGTCTAACCAAGTTGGCCACCCCTGTTTTATGGTGTTACTGATTACGTTTCAGCGAATACGATGAGGCAGTTCAGTAGAACTGTCTCATTGAAACTTAGTAAAGTTTACATACAGAAACTATAGGCACGAATAGATACATAGATTCCATCAACAGAGAGATAGTTCCGAAACTAATCAAGATCAAATTATTTAGGTATTAATCAACACGCGTAATTACAATCCGTTCCGAACTCCTAATATAACGCAGCAAACTTTATGATTACAATCATGTAAACATTAAACAATGAAGGCAGTGAGCCGAGACAAGTTACCGCAAACGATTGTTTACAGTACGTCGTAAACTAAACACTACTTAAGCTGACAGTTCGTTGTCATCCAGATGCTTAAACTTGATTAATAGACGATTTGGGAGCGGTCTGATTAATACACGCGCGACGATCCATTCAAAAGCCGTAACAACTTAATCATGATTAAACAAAGCGGTACATAGCTGCATGATGGATCTTATACCGCTCATTGTACCTATGTATTGTCAATACATAACTGGGTTTCCAGAATAACGCCTCCAGAGAAGTAATTCCCTCTTCGATTTCACCGTACCTCGATTGGATAACATCGCTACATTTCTATCGAACCATTTAGTCGTAATTAATTGTCATTGTTATGTCATTCATCGTGGAACATTTTCTCTAATCGTTCAGTCAACGGCAGATGCTAGTTAATCTGAAAAGGCCACATCAATAAGGACAAATATCAGGTTTTTATGAAAGAGTAGGTTTAATGTAAGAGACAGTACAATCAATTTGGAATACTTATGATAGTTTTCTAGTAAAGTAATTGTATTAAAGGCCTTATAGTAAATGCTTCTGACGTAAAACTTGTGTTACAATAATAATGCTACAAATTACAATAAGTTACTGCTATGCTACGAAGCAAAAGTCTGAGACAAAAGATTCGTTCAGCGCTTTTTTCTTGAAGATGAATTTTCGAAGGAGACTGATATTTTCTCTGACTAACCCCTTTATCGATGACAGTGATGTAAATTACTGCCTATGGACGTCTTTATCTTGTTATCTTACCTTACTTCAGCTTCTTCATAGGTTTGGCTAACTTGGAAGGTGTTAGGCTCACTCAGTAAAACTCTGTGTTTGTTTGAATAAAGTGGTGATTATGTGTGTGGAGACGAATCAAAATTGCATACCTATTGACAGACTAACGCACACGGCTTAGCAAAAGTAATTACCTAGGTGGTTTTAATTATTTGTGACCGTTAGGTAGGTAGATCTAAAGCCATACTGACGTAGCGAAACATGTGCCGTAAATGGTGCCACTTTTGGCTCGCGATGTCCGTAGAAGGCACAAATGACGGATTGGAATCATTCCTTCAATAAATCAGAGGGTCTACTCCCTGAGTACGTAATCCGTAGCTTAGGTCGAAGTTACGTGCGTTTGCTACTCCGTATCACCTACTGATAGAAGATTCACTCGGACCCCGAACTAAAAATGAATGACAACACGAGGGTTGTCTCTTCACGCAATGTATATTTGACCGTCCGAAAAATTGGATTTAACACTTGATTTGACCAATCAACTACTAGTGGACGAGCCCGTATCGTTGACGGAGCTATAATGATAGTGTAAGAAGATACTCAACGAAGCCGAAGCCGAATTACTCCCCGTCATTGTAATCATTTATACCCCCCCCTGTACCGTTGCATGCTCCCATAAGCACAACATTTTGCGTGTGTTACATTGCACTCTACCGCAAACAGTAAATTTTCACACCAAAAATAAAAGACGTTTCCAAACAATTATTTACGTGCAATGTTGCTTAGTTTCATGTACAGAATGGTAGTTGACGGCTATGTGATAGGTCTTTTTACGCCCTGTAGAGTACACCCGCAGTTACGGCGACTAAAAGAATATGTTCTCGTACACAAATCGCTTGTTTTCATTACTATGGTGTGCTTCGAAAATGAAATCGAGTTTGTACAAAGTTATTCGAGATAGATTACTTGGATTAAGGACTTAGAAGTAATTTAACGATCTGTATGCTCTGGAGTGTTTTTATTACCGCGGTACGCGAGTTTGAGATTACCAGCGACGCCTCCCATAAGCCGGCCTATTGACTCCGATTTTATATGGGCCAAGAGTTTGTAATGGCTATTAACTAAGCTAGCACTTGATTTATGTATATTGGTACTATGTATTGGTAACTTGTCCAAATAGTCTCTATGTTGTAGGCATTAAGGTTTAAATGAATTAAACTCAAAAAAGATCTTGCTAAGGATATTAAAAACTTTAAAGTTATAAATTACTTTCAGGACACTGGAGCCTTTAAATGAGTTTATCGTTATTACGAACAATTTAACATGAAATTACATTTTAGTGGACTCCCTGTCTGTAAAACTAACCTCGTGCGATCATCCTAGAAAAAATCTTCGTAAACAATGTTTACTGTCAATTTAGTATTCAAACAGTAGACTCGGTTTGAATACTAAATCAAAAATAATACAATAAGCAGTCACTACACACAGTTATCCTTTTGTTTGTCGTAATAAAAATCTATAACACAAATTAATTAATCTATACGTACACGCAATAAATAGAAGCGGAACAATATCGAAGAGGGAGGAGGCACTAATGAAATGTAGCGAGCGGGCGACGCCGGCAAATGTAGCGAAACAAACGCACCAACTTCTATCCCGCCCCGCCGAATATCAATGGTGGAAACACAAAGATGTTTGTCTCTGTATTGAACGAAAATCTTTTTCATTATACCCATATCTTTCTTTATACATTTAATTCTCCGGAGATATAGACTGTTCTTTCTTTCTTAACAACCAAGAAAATCACTCGCACAAGTTTTGCAATAGCCTCGTTTGCATATAAACGGGCTACATTGTTCAAACATTATAGTTGTCAGGTGCTGCTGCGCTTACACCAATATTTACCCCTAGACACGGCGCCCCGACGTAATGAGACGTTACCTAGGAACCAAACCAAATATACATATATACACCTGCCCATATAAAGTACTCGTAAACCAACTTAATATAATCCGGGATGCTCGTGCCGATAAGAAATTTTAATTAGCTTTCACATCCATACAAGACCGTCAAAGAAGCCTTATTCAAATCTTATAATCCAATTAACAGACTAAAATATTCAACGAACAAAAACAGAGAGGGTTGAAAGAGCTGCAAGCTTTAATAAGCCAACAATTCAAACGTGAGACAGGACAAAGATTTAAGAAACAGTGGTGTACAAAGGGATCGACTGAGAAACGGACAGGGAGCTTCCACTCAACAATAATCAAACAGGAAGCGTAAACTTCTTTCTTGCGTACTTTTAAAAGGTTTATTCGAAATAGTTTGTAACTCAAGGCTAAGGTTTTCTGAGAATATTGTGTAATTTATATAATTAACGTTCTTAAACTTTAATAGGCTTATAAAGCTTAGACATAAGTAGTTTGCGCCTTTATCTTTGTCAGGGGAGTTTGTTTAGGAGCACAACTAAAATACAGTGTAGAACAGTGGAGCGTCACAAAAGACCGTAACCGACGAACTCAAGTAGAAGCATTCACCCAGTGAGATGAACTATGTTTAAGATGAGCTCTGTTTGTAATTTTCTTCTAACATTGAGATTTATAAATAATAAAGTTAGATTATTTTTAACTTTACTGGTAAACAAGATAAATATGTACACAACCCATTGAAAATCGTTAGGTTTATTACATGCAGTAACTATCTACATCCTATTAGTTAATGAAATGAGAAATCTATCCAAGAAAGTCTCAACATGCGTAGACCGACGTATTCAAATATTTATGTTCTTGTACCTACACTTTAAATTATTTCATCCAACGCAAAAAAAAAAAACAATTTGGTATAATATTCTTGGTATATTTTTCAGTTCCAGTAAAATGTTTTTAATAACCTAGATACTGTTTAAAGTATTTCAATTACTTTACAAAATAATTTTAAAGAGTGCATGCTCTGTATATTTGTTGGAAATACGAATGGACATACAAAATGTAATTAATATTTTATCATTGAAATTCTTCGTAGGTATTCGAAATTCTTCCTTTTTAATTAATGTTGATTAAACAATGTTTTACTTCTATCTTCCGGCTAAAGTGACGTGGTAGCTGTGATTAATCTTTTACCTTCGATGACCAAACATGCCTTGAAAATAGCACTTTACATTTTACATCCTGATTTAAGTACACTATAATGCTTAAAGTATGAGTACCTATCTACTGTAGTCAGATTCATTTTTATTATTACTTACGTCCTCTGAAAGCACATTAAGCCGTTAGCCCGCTGTCATTCGTGGATCTTTGACAGTCGTTACGGGTACTCAGAAGTCCGAAAGTCTGACAACCAGTCTTACCAAGGGGTATCGTATTACCCAGTTACTGGATTGAGGAGGTCAGACAGACAGTCGCGCAATGTTAACCTCTCAAGCGTCAAGTGTACACCAAGTGTACATAAGAAAAAGTACTCGAAACGTCAACGGTACACCTAGTATACACAACAGTGTCATACAATTGCTGCGCCCATTTAACTACTCCGACGCGTCGGGCGTTTCGACAGGTAGGCGCACAAACGTGTGAGAGGTTAAATATTGTTACTCAGCTGCATCCGGATAAACTGGAAGCCAACCCCAACATTGTTGGGAAACGGTTAGGAAGATGATGATGATGATGTCCTTTCTCGAAGCCTCTGACGACTATTGATACCTACTAGAACTTGTAGGTCCGCTAGTATAAAACTCTTAGAAATATGAAAAGGAAATATCACTAGATATTGAAATCATAATTATGCTTACATATAACACAAAATTAAATTCATAAGATTAAAATACCTAAAACCCTAGTACCTCGCGGAGTAATAACACAGAATTTAATATAACATATCTCCGCCATCGGCAGTACCTAAAACTCAAACGTAAGACGCAATTACTACAAATGAAGTAAGTACCAAAAACAATTGAACTTGCATGATATTATTTTAACGGTACGGCTGGGGCTGCTATAAGAACATCGCCGTACGAACGTTACGTAAACTCCCTCTGATGAGTAGGGACGTATTTTGCCAAAGAGGAATTGCGCACACTTGTGCTCTACTCAAAGTTTCCATTGTAACATCTTAACTTATGCAATATAGCGTCTGCTTCTTTAATACTTTCCACGACGCTCGATTACGTTTAACGACGCAGTTCGAATGAATTTTCTTATTTACAGTAAGCTGGCAGAAAATCGGATGGTATTCTTAGGCGGCAGGATTTCACACGAGACGTGCTTCATACGAGAAGTTTTGCGTGCTGTTTCATTTTGCATTCAAATAGACTCAGTGAATCTCGATTCATATGGCTCTGGCTTGTTGGTTTGCTTTCTGCATATCTATACAACAATGTTTTAACAAATATACTTCTCTGTGTTGCGATGTTTTTGCATATTCACTGATAACTTATTTTTCTTGGAAAATCAACCGATTTTTACTGTTGTTTACAGTTTTATTGTATTTTTCGGATTGCATGACGCGAGTTTCGGATTTAAACGTAACCTATATTTACTGATCACTCAGCAAATTAAAAAGCGAGGTAGCGATGAACATTGTTATATATAAGTATTTGTTAACTGATTAACAACCTACCTTTTTATAAAAGGCGCCATGCAACTAGCAGCCTGAATAGAAGTTAAGACATTGGATATACACAGAAAGCGACTTTTCATTGATCTTAAATTATTATAACATGTCATCGTCTGCATCTGCCTAGCCTTTCCCAACTATGTTGGGGTCGGCTTCCAGTCTAACCGGATGCAGCTGAATACCAGTGTTTTACAAGAAGCGACTGCCTATCTGACCTCTACAACCCAGTTACTAGGTAAAACGATACCCCTTGGTTAGACTGGTTGTCAGACTTTCGGGCTTCTGACTACCAATAACGACTGTCAAAGATCCACGAATGACAGCCGGGACAAACGGCTTAACGTGCTTTTCGAACCACGGAGGGTTCACGGTATGTAAATATGGTCACCCATCCAAAGACCAACCGCGGCAAGCGTAGCTTAACCTGATCGTTCAACCTGTGCGGGTGTTATTATTTAGCCACGGGCCCCTCAAAATTATTATAACATGTATCAATAATAAAAGTCACGTTTTTTTCTACAATGCATTTAGTTACCTTACTTAACTTTATTGATCATAATTTACGATACAAGTCTCACATGCAAAGACTTCCTGAAATTCAATATCCATCATGTATTGTAGTATCTAAAAGCTTTGTCCGCGTAGTCACGCATGCTGGTGGGCCGTTATTGATGACGTCACTATTGACGCGCCCATATCGATCTAATATCAATAACCTATCGACAAAAAGCCTCTTCGATACAATATAGGTAATTTTAATTTCACTATAAACGGTACCAGGGAGTAGTCAAACCGGTAGCCCTATTCTGGAACCCGCTTACTATCGGTAGGAGTTATAAAAAGTTATGTTATTTGATTCCATTTAAATGTTTTTGTGTTATGATTATGACATAAAACCATTTAAACAGAATCAAATACATTTTATCGGAATAATCCCTTTGTTTATCAACGTTGATTGTAGTTAGTGATGTTTAAATGTCAAAATGTATGGTTAAACAGCTAATCATTAATTAAACGTAACATTTATAAATAAACCAAATAAACGTTAAGTTTTAAGGGTGCCAAATTAAATCCTAATCAATCTAAAAAATAAATAAATAAAAGAATAAAGTGTAATTAACTTTATAACACATCTCTTGAACACACTGATTAACAATAACGGTTACATAACTTGCGTACATAAACAATTTGAATAGATCACATTCTGAAACTGGCGTTTAATTAATATAACCACGCCAGCATATCGTGGAGAAGGAACAAATAATGCAAATAACTACTCCTTTAATCATGCAAACAGTTCCCCGGCGAACAACTTCAATTCAAACAAGACAGCTGAAACTACTCGTATGTAGCACACATATGCTTTCTGAACTTACTTGTAAATATCGCACCGACCGCCAACGCACCGATTTGACAAATTATGGCAAATACAGGGCCAATATGAAAAACATTTATGTCCAATAGGACAAACACATGACCAAATATTATAGATAGATTTACACTTAGGACCGATTTTTCAATCATTAGATAACTTTTACCTGAAAAATAAATGTGTCAAAACTGACATATTATCCATACAAAAATTAACAAAATGACAAACTTATTCGTCGGATATAAGTTAGCTGGAGATTGAAAAACCGGCCTTTTTCATTCGCTGACAGATAACGCACGGCCTAAACCGCTAGGCATGAAATGTTTTACAAAAATTCCATAAATAACGAAAGTGAGCACTGAGAAAGGAGTTGTGAAAATTCAACTCCTAAAAGGTTTTAGGGGAAGAAATTTTGTATGGAAGATAGATAAACCTATATTCAGCGCAACAAAAACACAAAAATAAAGTCATAAGTAAGTCATAAGTCATAAGTAATTTATTTCTGAACAATATACATTGTGTAGAAATTTTGTAAAATAAAATAAAACAGTACCATTCAAATATAACAAACCAAAAGAAAAATTAAAAATAATAAAATAAACATGTCAAAGATAATAAAAATAACAAAATCAAAACGATAATAATCCATATTAATTTTAAAATAATTAATAATGCAATAAAACAAGTAGGTAGTCAAAATAAAAAGAAAAAACGAAAATCAAATTAGTAAGTATAAAAATATCAGTGATTTATGACATCCAATTTTCTAAGAATATTGTAATAAAATAAAAAATTGTGTAACAAGATTAATAATATATCATCTAATTATTGCAATAAATGAGAAACACATAACCAATTATTGCAAATACCTACATACTAGCGAAGTCCATTATGAAGCCACGAGCCATAAGCTAACCGATACGGAATAGAGGCCTAAAATCTCAAAATAGGCCAAACCACTCAGCTCATATTGTTCCGCGAACTCTAATTATTATTAATGATAGCGCACGCTTATGAAAATTCCAACGCGAAGAAAGGTTCTCCGTATTAAAACGACGTAGGTATATACAGTATTAATCAGCAAGGTGTCGACATGGTTTGTGATTCGTCACCTTTAGGGCTGAGGCCAATATCTATAAACGTTATTTGGCTAGTGCTTTGACTTGTGGACATGTTCCCTTCTCTATCTTGCGCTTGTAATTTGACAGTTGAACGACAGTGACAGGAACGACGCTTAGCCAAAGTACGGGCTAAGTCACGTTTATAGATCTCGACCACACACTATCGTTTTACGTCAAACAACAGCCAGCTTTAGATCGAATCAATATGCGTATATAACTGTACCTGCCATTATGTTATAACTTATCTTAACATTGAACTAAGTTGTGCATTCAGACCGAACAATATTTCTCAGAATAACCGCCAATACATTGTTATCTAAGATTCGAAAAAAAAAAAAAACAAATTGTATACTTAACCTACATTACATGTTTAACACATCGAAGGACGAGACACAATAGAAGTATTTCTGTTATTACGTCGAGGAGGTAAGTGTTAAGATTGCTTTTTTAATTATTACTCATGATTTTAATAAAAATCGGGCTATTTAAGTCCAAAATGAAAAGGTACTTTTTTAACCAGTAAGGGCGATATTACCTTTAATAACTGGACTAGCTTTTATTATACGTTCTGGTCAAGGCTAATAGTTTTCGGTACAAAAAACTGTAATCTGCGACCGTTAGTTGACATTAGATATTTTGTTTGGGTACAAATCAAGAAACGAAAGAAATTGTAGTTTGTTATTTTATTTCCCATCGCCATTACATTTTTTTTAATGGTGTTCTTTTCGCCACAGGCCATATTATTAATAAGTATTAAAAAAATATACATATTAATATTTTAAATAACATCACGCTGTGTTTTTCCGAAAGGTTAGGCAGAGGTGTACCACAGTACACTCAAATTTCGCGAGAGCTTGTAATAGCTTACCTCAAATTCATATTTCGCCGAAATTGTTCTCTGAAGCACTGGAGGATGTGTTTAAGACGCTGAACTGGCAAGGACACTGCATTTAGGGGACTACAGGACCTAAACGCAAAAAACGCAAGTTTTATAATACTTAAAAGTATATGATCGACAACAGTCAACAAAATCAGAAAAATATTTGATATTTTTTAGGATATTAGGGTTCCGTATAAAAACGGAACCTTATTACTAAGACTTCGCTGTCTGTCCGTCTGTCCGTCTGTCCGTCTGTCCGTCTGTCTGTCACCAGGCTGTATCTCAAGAACCGCGATAGCTAGACAGTTGAAATTTTCACAAATTATGTATTTCTGTTGCCGCTATAACAACAAATACTAAAAACAAAATAAAATAAATATTTAAGGGGGGCTCCCATACAACAAACGCGATTTTTTTGCCCTTTTTTGCTCGATATCAAAAATGGCAACAGGTAGGCACTTGAAATATTCACGAAATACTCAGTTGTATTTTAACTTTAATAATAAATAATAATAATAAAATAAAATAAATATTTAAGGGGGGCTCCCATACAACAAACATGTTTTTTTCGGCGTTTTTGCCTTGTGGTACGGAACCCTTCGTGTGCGAGTCCGACTCGCACTTGGCCAGTTTTTTGCATTAAGATACCTCTAAAAACTTTTTTTTTACAATAAAAAACCATATCAATGTACATGCAATCATTCTGATTTTTTGTCAGATTATTCTACAAGCAACATGCTAAAGCTAAAGCTTTTATAGTGTTTTAATTGTTTAGTTCAAACTATAGATTTTTTGTAAATAGATAATTGCTTCATATTTTGCAATAAATTACCAGCTTTGTGTCATCGCGCTTGACTTTCTTTTCTATGCAGTCCGACAGTGACCGCGCTTTAGGTCATGTAATCCCATAACAACAACGGCTAGTACCTATAACTCTCACTTAAGATTTGCAGATATAAATAAATATTTACATAAGTCATTTATGTACATACATACATAATTTTGTCTGTGTGGTGCGCCGGACATAAAGAATAGCAAAACCCTATACTTCCCGTGGGTGTCGTAAAAGGCGACTAAGGGGCGTACCGGAGAAATAATGGCAACCCCCCCCCCCTCCTTGGGGGAGGCCTATGTCCAGCAGTGGACGTCTTTCGGCTGAAAAATGAATGAATGAATGTAATAAGTCATTTATCTAAATAAACCGTATCTTTTTGAGATTTTATAACGAGCACCAACTTTTAAAACTAACTGAGCCTCTTTTAAATTTTGAAGAACTACAAGTCAATAAATTATTAAATTAAAAAGTTGTTACAATTGAATAGTCCATATTTTTCACCTTAAGTAAGGATTGTCTCCAGTTCTACATACTGCGCTCAAGGCAGTCCGTTTCACATTCGTTTCAGTATGATATGGATTAAGCCGCACATTGAAAAACTCGCGAAAATAGACGTGGACAGTGGAGTGGATTTATTGAATTTAAATGTTAACACGTTTTCCGTTCCAGATTCTGTGAAAATGGGACGGTCAGGACAGGAGGACTTTGGTATTTATCCGTTCGGATGTCGAAACTCTAACGTATTTTCTTGTCTTGTCTTGTCTTGTCCTATTATCTTGTCTTGTCCTATCCACTGCAGTGCACAGTGTTAAAATTCTTTGATGAATATAGGCCTCACCGATGAAAATTTAAAATCATATGATGATACGCAACCCTCGGTGCGCGAGTCCGACTCGCTCTTGCCCGGTTTTTTTATTTGATTAAGTACCTGGTACTGGTTAATAGTCCTACGCTGTCCTCTAATACCTATTAATTCTGCAATTTGAAAACATTGTAAAAGCCAATTATTTTGAAAGAGTAACCGTGGAGTTTCTTGCCGGCTCTTCTCCATAGGAAACGACCAATTGGAACCGTGCACCTAGCTTTTGACTTTTCATAAGTGCCCATGTAGGTTTATGTGAAATAAAATATTTTGATTTTGGATTTTATTAAGGTTTCATGACCTAGTTTGTATTTTTTCATTGAATATTATCCATTTATGTACGGTTTAGAGGTAACTTTGAGATTTCTTTTTATCTAGAAATTTGTTTGTAATCGTATAAATTTACATTCGGTGACCACTTTGTTTCATAATATATAATAATATATAGTGGTGATGCACTCCGAAAAATATAATTTTAGTGTCGTGATGACTAACGAACTAAAGAAATAAACTATTATATTATTTTTGCCTAAGTATAAGTAAATCCTAGGGTTTACTCCTAGGATTTACATATACTTAGGCAAGAAAGGGAGGTAATCTGTAATTAATATTTTTAATCTAGATTAAAAAGATTAATTACAGATTACCTCCAACAAAATGATGATGATATGCTTTTTCGAAAAAAAGCCAACAATTTATTAATAATAATTAATAAAATTAATTATTAGTTAACAATTTATTTAATAACCTTAACGGAAATTATATTTTCAAGCCGTTTGGGGTTGAAACCCTCGGGCCGTGGGGTCCGAAAGCTCATGGCCTTTTTAAAGAAATTTCGAAACGGCTGGTTGACACTTCCCGTGACCCAAGGGCTGGCTTTCACCTTGGCCAGAGGCTAAGCATTGCCATACAACGTGGTAATGCCGCCAGTCTCTTGGGTATATTACCAGTCGATGCGGATAAATTTTTCAACGCTATTTTTTAGTTTCTATATAGTTTTAGTTAAGTTAGGATTTAATTTTGATATTTTTATTTATTAATTAAGTATTACTTACAATTTATTTAAATAAATATGTAATCTCAGCGTCTGTTTAGGTTTTTCTCAACTACGAGTATGAGATCGGTGATCGGTTTACGTTCTGAATATCAATATCGAAAAAATCTGACCTCCTGAGCCATTTACTTACCATGCCGACTGCCAGGTTAAACCGCTGTCAGATTGTCGGGGTTTCGACCGCGGTAGATAAGACTTTCGTTACTATGACAACCAAGACTGACCGCCTAACGTGTTGCCCGAGATACGAAGATGCTTCGGAATAAATACAAGCGCACCTCAGCTTCACTAATCGTTGTGTTTTAGCCTTGAGCCCTACAAATCCACTTACCATTTTGAAATAATGATATTATCATTATTAATTATTAAATAAATCGACCCAATTCACATAAGTCGGGACCAATTAATACTGAGTAATCGCTTTATTGCTAACAAGTAAATTAATCCGATCTACTGTCAAACTCTAATTGGCATCTTATTACCTACTCTACTGGAGATTAAAACAAGGTACAGTTAGCAGCAAAAGCTGATCGTTGCTTCTAATTATTAAACTCACTTTCCATTGATGTTCTCTAAGAAAATAGAGCATTCACTTTTATGTTAATTGTACATAATTGATAGGGTTAGATTAGATAAGTAAATTGTAATAGTGTGCCAAATTATTTAATTAATCACATATATTAAATAATTTCATCACCCACTGCTCTCAAAAATGTAAAGGATTGATCGTGAGGAAACCGGCATGTAATAGAACCAAAAATTTGTAGATATGTGACATCTACCATGGGCCCACGTGGTGGATTACGGCGCAAGGAATGATCACCGAGAGGAGGCCTGGGTCCCAGCAGTGGGAACATTATAGGCTGACTATAAAGAAAAGAAAAAAACCGGCCAAGTGCGTGTCGGGCCACGCACAGTGTAGCGTTCCGTAGTAGCCCGTTATCACAATGTAGTACGATTCTGTTGTTCTTTATTCCAAATATTTAAAAAAAAAAAATTTTAAAAGAAATCATATTTTGTTTTTCAATGCAAGTCTTTACCCGTTATAAACAAGCAACTACTTCATATTAGTCACTTTAAAGGATTAATGCTAAGGATTTTGTTTTTGGTACAAAATTATCCAACACCCAAGTTCAACGACTATTACTGCTAAACTAATAAAGTTATCTTAACCGCTATAGTTTTCCTTTAAAGTTCATGAAATGCACTATCATTGTCAATTTTTGCAAATTTTTCATGCCAGCAGTTTAGGTTTTAGAGGGAGGAGACGCCCTACTGGAACAAAAATTTGCACTTTAAAGTTTAATATTTCGTAAATGGAGCATTGAATCGAAAAATAATTTTAGCAACTCCGAAGTAATTTTAGAAGACCTATTTAACGATACCCCACACGATGGGGTAGACGACAAAAAAAAATTCATCCCCACTTCACATGTTGGTGAGCTACAGTTTTCTCGAGGGGTAGTCAGATAGGAAATGTCAACTCCGTCTAGTTTATTTTTTTTAACTGAAATCTTCATTAGGCGCGTTGGGCATTTTTTGAGATGGGAAAAAACCATTGCACTCGCGCCACTGTTACTGTAAGCGACACCGCGCGTGTTTTGTTTATAAGACGATTCCAAAAATACCCGCTTCGGATGTGTTCGGCTGTCCTCGGGATGTGCTCGGTTTTAATGTAAGTATATCCGATATGTCAGTGAGTGATGGCAAAGTATTCTGTTTGTGTTTTGTTTTCGCTTCTTTCGGCGCTCCTGGAGTGAGTGCCACTGCTTTTTAGGGTTCCGTTGGCAAATGGCAAAAAACGGAACCCTTATAGTTTTTAATCATCAGTCTCCGGCTTATTTGGGCTAAGCGCAGTCTTTTTCTTTTTTTTTGCGGTCTAAAAGTGATTCCGCTATCCTATTTACAGAATATACAATGTCATTATAATACCATAGGTAATCTTGTACGCAATTTTAAGAAAACCAAACGTAACAGCACAGGAAAAGAATAATATTCACATTGTGGCCGTATTTTCTGTAGACTAAAGTACTTTTGCACCCCAACCTTTAGCCGATACACGTGTTCAATTAGGAAGCGAGCCTTTTACCATATATTGGGAACACAATCTACTAACGAGAATCTAATAAATACCGTCCCAATAACATTGGCTAATTCCCCTTTGAACATTTATTGTTGGGCTGAAAATGCGTTTTTAAAAACCATATTTTCATATCTTTATACAGAGTAATAGGGACATCGATGGGCAACCTGTTACCATACATTCAGTAAATGATTCTGGACCCATGCATGGAAAATCAGCAGTTATTTAAAAAAAAATACTGTTTCTTAAATTTTGTTTTCACTTTTGTATGTAGGTAACAGCTGTTTTTTTATTACCCGACTGCGTCAGAAGGAGGGTTATGTTTTTCGAGTGTATGTATGTATGTCTGTATGTATGTATGTATATTTCTTTGGCACGCTCTGTAGCCTAAACGGCTTGATCGATTTCAGCTTGAGAGGTGCCGTTAGATTCGTCTTAATTGTAAGAGTGACTCTGGATATATCAAAATTGAAAAAAAAATTAAATGGCCGATTTTTGGCGCAATATGTCTTCAAATAAAATTTTTTTTTTCGAAACCTATCGAGTGGGGTATCAAAATAAAGGGTTTTAAAAGGTGATTACAAAAATATATATAACTTATATGATTAAAAGTAATTCGAAGTGACCAATCGTAAAAAACACGTACCAAGAACTAAATCGTTTGCGAAATCTTTCACATTTGTAAACTAAAAAGCTGGAAATAAAAATAGTTAAATAAAAGTTGGAAGCAGGCGGGACCCATACCATTTTTATTATATTTTCAAATTCAAATGGGTCCCGCCTGCTTCCAACTTTTATTTAATTTAAAATGGGCTTGTTTGTAGCTTTTCAGTTACGCAGTCGGGTTTTTTTATTTTTTAAATTACTATTTTTTTAGAACCAACGTATTATTTCTGCGCAAGGGGGTCCAAAATCATGTGCTGAATTTATCAAATCGTCATCATCATCGATGGGACATAGATGCGCAAACTCTTACCATGAATGCCAGCAATTATAAGGTATATACCTATATTTAAAATATTTTCATAACTTTGTATTTTTGTAGGTCTAGTCATTGCCAGCGCTACTGCTAAGTCCTTACATGCTGTATATAAAATTTACGATGAATACGAATGCAGTCACATATAAAAAAAAAACAAGTAATTAAAAAAACTAAAAAATCCGACTGCGGTAAAAAATATTAAGTTAAAAAAAAACTGAAAAGCTAAAAACAAGGCCATTTTAAATTGATCCTTATCAATTCCCAAGTTGGGCAAAGTGTTTTTAGGTTTTTCCATTACAAGAAAATTCTCGGTAGTACCTCGGAGTATGAATTTCGTGGCCGGTTGATAACAATAAACTCGCCTCAGATTACCTACATTGGACTAGAATATAACTGGCCAAATGTGGATGTAGGTACTAAGTATATACTGCTGCCTACCCCTCAGGAGAACACAGGCACGAAGTTATGTTATCCTTTGTTGTTTCAGTTGGCGTGCTGGTCTCTTATAAGCGCCTAAGCCTAATGCATCGTACTCTTCCGTCGCTCAGAATATGTATAGGGTCTGAAATCGGCTTATAAAACAGCCAGCTTTTCTCGATATTCTCATCGAAGATTTCCCAACGCTTTCTATAGTTATGTAGCTTATATATATACAAAAGATTGCACATACCACTGTTTTTCTCTGCCTCACCCAAAGGTTGACTGGTAGAAAATGCCTATGGCATTAAGTCCGCCTCTGTACATTTATGTGCTTGAAGTATTAAATAAATAAATATAAGCGTCTACTATGTATTACAATACCTTCTATGTATTACCTGTACAGCATATATCAGAAATGTGTGGTCATATTCGGGTGTGGTTCAGACTATCAAACTAAGTAACTTTCCCCATTTGAGCAACATCGTAATCGCGAAAAAATAATCAATTGTCCCGTACAAAACTCCAATACCTACTTGACCAAAATATATGGGCCTGCTGATATTTTTTTCGCGATTACAAATTTGTTCCCATGGAGAATGTTTGATGGTTTATACCACACCCTTAAATATAATCAGACCTTTCTGATGTCAGCGGGATTGTCCGAAAGGGTTACCGCTGGCCCGGAACATAAAGGGCTAAGGAAGGAACACGGGTGGGTTTTAGTCAGTAAGAGTCTGACACTCCCTTCCGCTCCACCCAGAGCGGGAGGAGTCATTTGATGATTTCCCATCCGCAAAAAAAAAAAAAAAAAGACCTTTCTGATACATGCTGTATATAAAATTTACGATGAATACGAATGCAGTCATATATAAAAAAGAAGCAGTTTGAAAGTTTCCACCACATTTTTTCAAACCTTTTACGCATATTTTTGGTGTAGACTGTAGATCGTTGAGCGGCTTGAGCGATCTTTACTACACCAAAAATAGTAAAACTCAATTTTTAACGAGTGTAGAACGCTCCTACGTTTTTAATGAAAGTTTGTGCACAAAATATTTTTCTAAAATAGAAATACACCTAGATCCGTTTATTATTTTTAGAAACAGGTTCTAAACTAACCTATGTATGTACCTACTGACGTATTTATTTTAAAAAAACTAACATTTTACAATGTAGAGACAATAATTTAAACTTTCTATATCCAATGACGTTCCTAGTCTACATACAAAAATTCAATCAAAAATAGTTATCCTCTAGTTTAGTCACTAATTAGTTGATTGATATTATATTGATAGGCAAAACCCAAAGTCAAACTACAACAATTTAGCTTTGTTGAGAAAAAAAGTTCAATTTCAATGTTAAGATTTATTTCGTAGTTTCAAAATACTTCTATGTACTAGTATAATTGCCGTTACTACTCAAAGTCAAAGCATTTATTTCAAATAGGCACATAAAGGCACTTTTGAACGTCAAAACTTGCAAAAAATAGAATACAATTATATAATAGAAATAAATAGAAAAATAGAATAAATAAATAAATAGAATATATTGTTATATTCTAGTCGCCCCTTCCAAAAGGTATAGTGTGTACAGGGTTATTGGTAAAACATTAACAACCTCTTAAGAGCGTTTACGCCGTATGTCATTTCATACAAACTTTCAAGCCCTTGTTTTTCGAAATTAATGAACCGATTTTAATGAAACTTCATACGCATAAGCAGGATACAAAGGTCTAAAAAGTTAGTAGAGAACATTTTCGAAATGTGTTATTTAAAAAAAGATAACTGAAAATATCTGTTTCTATGGAAAGTTTAAAATCGGTCTAATTTAGCTGTAACACTATTTTTGGAAAATGTTCTCTACTAACTTTTTAGACCTTTGTATCCTGCTTATGCATAAGAAGTTTCAATAAAATCGGTTCATTCACTTCGAAAAACTAGGGCTTGAAAGTTTGTATGAAATGCCGAACGTCGTAAAGGCTCTTAAGAGGTCATTGTACTCATCATTATGAACAACTTTTACTATGGGACCAAACCTGAAATCGCGAAAAAAAAAATTGCTGTTCCCTACATTTTGGCGAGTTATATGAACATAGTATAGCCGCCGTAGCCGAAATACGATCTGGAGGACTTTATAATTGCCAGTATTTTCATTTATTGTCGTTTTTTCAAAAGTAATCAACATTTAAACGACCTACTCAACTAATTATGCCCATAAAATAAAAGAATCAAAACATTAACAGCCGTATTGATATTTTATTGAAGAGACTACCCGCAATCCTCGAAAAAAAAAAAAGAAAACCAGTGTAAATCCGACTTCCGGGCCTGCTGCCAACTCGATTCGCATTGCAGAAAGATGA
Organism: Mesoligia furuncula; assembly: GCA_916614155.1. Classification (NCBI taxonomy): domain Eukaryota; kingdom Metazoa; phylum Arthropoda; class Insecta; order Lepidoptera; family Noctuidae; genus Mesoligia; species Mesoligia furuncula. The sequence goes on along the minus strand of OU744799.1, from coordinate 17,040,735 downwards.
GCTATAAGATTGTAATGGAACAAGATATAGAAATAATATAATATAATATAATATAATATATTCGACAACTATCACACAACGCCGTCTAGTCCCAAGCTAAGCAGAGCTTGTGTTATGGGTACTAGACAACTGATAAACATACTTATATATTTCTAAATACATACATATTATAGATAAATTACACCCAGACACAGAACAAATGATCATGCTCATCACACAAACATTTGTCCTGGGTGGGAATCGAACCCACGACCTCCGGCATAGCAGTCAGGGCCACTAACCACTAGACCAACGGGCCAGTCTATCAGTCAACGGGTCAGTCAAATGAACTGAAAAGTGAACATGCCTCGTTCTCTGGTCTGCCACATGTCACGAACAGTGATATAGTGTTTTGCAGGTTTATGGCATACTATTTCGAACATTTTTTTTTCTAATATAATTCGAGAATATATTTACAGCACATTTACCTCTTATGAGAGAGCAGTGGTGGCCCAGTGATCTTACGAGTCCTAGGTCTTGGGGTTCGAACCCAGACGGGGGCTTTACTTTGTGTAAATAATTTCATCACGACTTACTCACAATGTGGTTCGTTTGAGGATTGTTTTGTCCAATCGCCGCGACTTACGAGTTGTAGGTCGTAGGTTCGAACCCTGAAAGGCGCTATACTTTGTGTAAATAATTTCATCACCACTGCTCTCAAAACGGTGAAGGAAAACATCGTGAGGAAACCGGCATATCCTAGAACCAAAATTTCGAAGACATGTGACATTTACCAACCCACACTGGGCCCGCGTGGTGGATTACGGCCCACTCCCTCTCGAAGAGAAGAGGCCTATGTCCCAGCAGTGGGAACGTCATAGGCTGATTATGTTGTGTTACCTCTTATTGCTATTGGGTGGCTGCCGTGGCTGGTAGCAGCTGGATGTGTTGCTGAAAATCGAGTTGAATGGCGGGCAAAAGGAGGCCTATGTCCAGCAGTAGACTGTTGATGATAATGATGATGATGCTGTTCTTAACAACAGTGTTGGTAGCGCATACAACATGCAAATGTGAATATTTTCTGTATCTGTGTAAATATGCCTTTCTTTACAAGGCAAGTTTTAGAAATGGGACTGCAAGGCAACAAAACGAAAGCTATGAAAAGAAGAGAAAACTAATAAAAGCAGTTGTGAACTAGTTTTCGGGCAACTTAAGCATATTCATTTTTCTCCAAAATCAAGCATGGTATTCCTTTGACCATTGCACTGTTCTGTATGTCTCATAGTTTAAATGATAAATGATAAATGATTTTATTTTTGTAAGTAGGTTTGTACAAACACTTTTACACGTCAATCATGTTTTTTTTTAAACTAGATGAGGTCGGCGTTTCCTATCTGACTACTCTGAGAAGAAAGGCCGAAACAAACTCAGAGGTCACAGTCTCTTTTAAAGTCCAGACATAATCTTGGTCAGGTTATATGAAGACCATGTAGATCGATGTCTGAGATGGTCTTTTGAGGAAAGAACCACACAGATTGAGAGGACCTGTCCAGTCAGTGCACGCATTTGTCAGAAATCGTGCAGCTCAACTCAAGACTTAAGGAGCTCAACGATTCGACGAACAATACCAAAGAAAGGACATTTGGGTAGGCCACATAAATTACTCAAACTGCCAGACCATGAGAGAAAAAAAAAAAAAAAAAACAAGTAATAGAACAGAGAGAAAAATAAAACATAAAAAATTAATAAAATGACCCACATCGTCTTCACATTCACAAATCACAATGTAAAAAAAAAAAATTTATATGTATATATAATACTTTACAAAGTAAGTAAATGTCATTGTTTATAAAAAAAAAATCATTAATGTCAATGTGTATATAAATTTTTTTTCATTCAAAATGCAGAAATTTGAAGCAGCTCAATCCCAAGCCTTTTTGTCCTCAATATAATCTTTAACGGTATAAAAGGCTTTCTGGCACAACTTACGTTTAATGAATGATTTGAATTTATTGAGGCTTAGATCTTGAACGTGGCTTGGTAGCTTATTATAAAAGCGTATACATTGGCATCTGAACGAGCCACCTATTTTTTTGAGCCTTGTTGTAGGTACAACAAATTTGTGTTTATTTCTAGTATTTATATTATGGATATCACTGTATTTTTTAAACAATTTTATGTTTTTATGGGCATATAAAAGATTTTCATAAATATACTGAGAAGGCACAGTCATTACATTAATCTCTTTAATTTTGTCTCTGAGAGAGTGTCTCGGACTTAATTTATAAATTGATCGAACAGCTCGCTTCTGTAAAACAAAGATAGTCTGAATATCGGCGGCATTTCCCCACAATAGAATACCGTACGACATTACACTATGAAAATAGCTAAAGTACACTATGTATCACTAAAGTTTTGCATTTTGAAAAAGCCTTATTAATATTGAAATAAACAGAATACAAAATCACATAGCACATGCTAACTAAGGAGTAATTACCTACTTGTCCCTAGGATGTACAATAATTTACCTATACTCATAATTCATATGCCCTCACTATAATAATATGTAGAAAGAATAAATACCTACTTTGACCTTTCGTACCAATTTGTCACCTTACACATAAGCACATCATTATTTTTGGCTTACATTTTAAGTGCCTCAATATTCAGAAAGTTCACCTTTTAGAAAACGACTTTTGAAGCCGTCATGAAAGTAACGAAAGTACGTCTACATATTGCCATAGAAATTGCCAATTAGTATTTTGCTGGAATCTTTGTTTTTCGGATGTCTGTACTTCAAAGAGACAATAACATCGGAAGTTTCTTATTAATATATCAAAGTGGGCAGTTTGTGGCATATTTTTCCACTATGAAAATATAGGCATCGCGACATTACATTGTTATCTATAACTGTCATCAGACGACATTATCGATCAATTAATCAATGAATTCAGCCTATCGCAGTCCACTACTGGACACAGGCCTCACCCAGGCTGCGCCACAACACCCTGTCATCTGCCTTCCTTATCCAATCTGACCCGGCCACCTTCTTTAGGTCGTCGGTTCATCTAGCTGGGGGGCGTTCCACACTACGCTTAATATACGCGGTCTCGTCCGCCCACTGGCCATCGCTCCTTCGTCAAACATGGCTAGCTCACTGCCATTTCAGTGTGCTTACTCTGCAAGCTATGCCGGTAATTCCAGCTCTTTTCAGGATAATTTCATTCTTGATTTTATCCATCAACGAGACTCCGAGCGTAGATTGCTCCATAGCGCGCTTAGCGACCTTAAATTTGTGGACCAGCCCGATTTTCGTTTTTCGATTTCCATGTTTTGGCACCATACCCGCGCGGATATGCTTGCGTCCTGCTGACCTTAGTCTTCAACGACTGCGGGATAGACAACGAGAAGACTTGACGAAGTCAAGAAGACTTGAAGAACGATCGACAAAGTAAATATGTATTTGATGAGAAACAAAACGCAGTGACGAACAGCAAAAACAATCCTCAAACTCGAGACAATTCGTAAGCGTCTTTACAATCACGATAACTCTTTACTTAACTCAAATGATAACTTCATATTCGATAAAACAACTCTAAGGAATTGAACCAATTAGTATTATAACAATTTCCACGTAACATTGTTTGACAGAGGAATTATAATTACAGACGAAAACCTTCCGCGAAATGTCCTTAAGAAATTTCAAATTACATCATACAACTTTACCTTAGAGTCGGCAGACTAAATCAATAAGTTTAATTTCTGTTTCAGGGTTATATTCTTCAATTTGTGAATAATTACACCAACAAACCCGCTTCTATCTCCCTTTATCAACTTCTCAAACGTGACCAGTTTACAAGGTTACATAGTTAGAAGCATAATTAGAAGTTACGATAATATGGCTTCCGCAATATCACACAAATGACTGTCTACAAATTTTCTACGTGAACATTGTTCATAATATTAATGTTTTCAAGGTTCGCTGTGTATAGGTAAAGACAACCTCAAAAAGATGTAATGAAATTAATATTGTATCAATTTGTACACAATGTTTAGTATGTTTTGTTCCTACATATTGATGAAGTTTCATTTAAATGTCTACCTAGCATCATTGTCCCAAAAAATGTTAAGGAACAAAGCTTGTAGACAATTAAATGTAACTTTTCCGCGTATACATCTTTTTGTAGCTGACTATACTATGTGACATTTAACTTTATATCTATAATTCTGGGGATTACTGACAACACATCGTTGGAGAATCTGGACTTAATGATCTCAAATTGCTAACACACAGAATCTAAGTATTTATGTACCTTCCTACCGTCCTATAAGGTGATCCAAGCTTGTTACTTCACTTCATGAGTAGCACATGTCCGTGTATCAGCAGAATATCAACTTTAGGTACATTTGCCTAACACAAATGCTGAGCTGGATTCCCATTTGGTACAACTATGAGACGGACACCGCTTGTTGATCCATCTTTACTTGACTTTACGTAGGTATGTCATAATAAGGGAAGGAAATGTTTTATGCACCGAGAGAAGATGGGAGGAACTCTTGAAAGAACCAGGTATACTACTATCTGAAGTCCAAGATGCTAAAAAAAACTGATGCTTAAAGCAGTGGATCCTGATGGCGTTTCTGCTGCAATGTTACAACAACTTGGTTTTTATGGGACAAAGATATGGTTGGTTTTCTTAGTGTTGTGGTGCACTAGATATGCACAAAGACTTGGAAGACAGGTCAGTGACCAGTAGACTGATCACAATCCAGTGATATTTCTCTTCACAGGAAAGGTTCCACCAAGAAGTGTGAAAACTGCAGAACCTTATCGCTCATGTCCCACGTCAGTAAAATCGTTATGCGCATAATTAACACGAGATTATCAGCGTATGTAGACCACCAGATACCGAGCGAGCAAGCCGGTTTTGTTACCGGCAAGGGAACTTGAGAGTAAATTTCGAATGTCCGTATTATCATTGAGAAATGTCGTGAATTTAACAAGCCACTGCTCTTGTGCTTCATAGATTATGCTAAGGCCTTTGACTTGTACAATAGTGTACAATTTTTGATGTTCTCATTGAAATGGGCGTCCCGCCTCATCTCACTTTTCTGACCCAAATTCTGTACCTTAATGGCAGCTTTGTGAAATTGGAAAACAAGAAACCGCAGCCTTTTCATGCGGAACGTGCGTCAAGGATGTATTTTGTCGCTAAAATTATTCAACTTCTACGGGGAGCATATTATGAGAAGAAGGCTTAATGGTTGGCACGGTAGAATCATTTGGACTTAAAATCAACCATGCCAAGACAAAAGTAGTTGTGGTAACAGTGCTCATCTTCTTCTTCGAGCTCAAATCTACACACCGACTATAAGAAGGTCAGCGAGATCGTGCATCACGAATGAATGCCTTAAAGAAATTCATCATCGTACTAGTATGGCCAAAAGTACAATGACCAGATCCAGGGGATTTTTTTTTATATTGACACCTTGTATTTTCTTTAATTGTGCTTTTATCTAATGTGCTATTTCTTTTGTGTGCACTAAATAAATTATATATCTAACTATCTATCTATGCTCTGCGGTGGACAACATAAACTGAAATTATTATGAACTTCTGAAAATACTGTACCCTGAATTCTACCACAACAAAGACAAACTTAATATATTTACATACATGGCATAGTGAGAAAATCTAAGTTACAACCAGCGAATAAACTGCACAGTAACGTGTGTAGTTATCTAAAGTTGTTTGGTGAGAACATAACTGTAGTGCGAAGTTGCACAGACTATACGTGGCACAGACTACACGAAGCATAGACTACATGGCATAGAATACGGCAGATGTGAGTGCGACCAAGTTGATGCGGCGACGACGCCAACCTCAGCAGGGTTGCGCTTCCTAATTAAATACGGGATATAATGCAGTGTTTGTTGTTCAGGGATGTTTAATATTATACTTGTGCATTCTAGAATATTGGTGGCGCACGACGTCATTGAATGCTAGAATACTACGTGTGTTGTGGGTTGTAGGCAATGGACTGCATAGGGTAATTTAAGTTTTTCTATAACTTCGATCATACAAGTAGATATTTACGATATAGCAAGCGAAATCCAGAAAAATCAACGACTTATGAACGTAATCAATATTAACCTAATTACTTGAATCAAACCTTTCAAGCGGAATCATACAAAAAGTTGTCACTAACAGCATTTCAAAAGCCAAATTACCCAATTTACACGAACAAAAGCAGCTGAATATTTAACAAAATCTGTACATATATACCAACAATATGCGAGATTGAGTATCTGGATGAGTGGAAGCGTGGCTTGAACTTATTAACACAGTTGATTGCCGCGGCAAATTGGACGGGGACTTGCATACGCACCGCCGATGTTCAGCCCTCATAGCTAATAATAGTCTCGTGAAAGTCATGTGTGCTTTGCATAATATGGAACTTTGTACATGATGAAACAATAATTACAATGTTTGGTATGTCCAATAGGTCAGTTTTGAATAAATTATGGGATTTGATTCGATTAAAAGCGCAATGAGCTGTTGCATATTAATGTGGCATTGTTTTACGGTGTGTTTTGTTGTTTGTCGTTAGAGTACACTTGGTGCCAACTTTTTGTTGAGATTTAGGCACATTTCAATACTAGTTGGTAAAAAATGTACGTATACAGCTAAGAACATCAACCAACGACAGCCCCATTTTATGTCCTGGAAAATCACTGTCCATTCCAAGGTTGCCTGGAAGAGATCGCAGAAAGCGATAAGGCTGCCCATTATATATTTTGTAGTGTTTGATGTATCTTTTTCATGTTATGTATTTTTGTGGTGTACAATAAAGTATATATAAATAAATATAAATAAATAAATATCCTACAACCAGACCTTAAAATTAGTAATTGGTTAGTATCAAAATAGCACCGTTGCTATATAATGTTTTCGTCTTTGTTTAATTTGTCGTCTTATTCGACACAATTATGTTGGTAGCCCGACGTAGCCGTGTAATCTCACATGTAGGTAATAGTATGTACTAGTACTAAGTTAGCAAACGTACGCAATTTCAATCATACAAGTAGATATTTACGACATAGCAAGCGAAATCCAGAAAAATCAACGACTTATGAACGTAATCAATATTAACCTAATTACTTGAATCAAACCTTTCAAGCGGAATCATACAAAAAGTTGTCACTAACAGCATTTCAAAAGCCAAATTACCCAATTTACACGAACAAAAGCAGCTGAATATTTAACAAAATCTGTACATATATACCAACAATATGCGAGATTGAGTATCTGGATGAGTGGAAGCGTGGCTTGAACTTATTAACACAGTTGATTGCCGCGGCAAATTGGACGGGGACTTGCATACGCACCGCCGATGTTCAGCCCTCATAGCTAATAATAGTCTCGTGAAAGTCATGTGTGCTTTGCATAATATGGAACTTTGTACATGATGAAACAATAATTACAATGTTTGGTATGTCCAATAGGTCAGTTTTGAATAAATTATGGGATTTGATTCGATTAAAAGCGCAATGAGCTGTTGCATATTAATGTGGCATTGTTTTACGGTGTGTTTTGTTGTTTGTCGTTAGAGTACACTTGGTGCCAACTTTTTGTTGAGATTTAGGCACATTTCAATACTAGTTGGTAAAAAATGTACGTATACAGCTAAGAACATCAACCAACGACAGCCCCATTTTATGTCCTGGAAAATCACTGTCCATTCCAAGGTTGCCTGGAAGAGATCGCAGAAAGCGATAAGGCTGCCCATTATATATTTTGTAGTGTTTGATGTATCTTTTTCATGTTATGTATTTTTGTGGTGTACAATAAAGTATATATAAATAAATATAAATAAATAAATATCCTACAACCAGACCTTAAAATTAGTAATTGGTTAGTATCAAAATAGCACCGTTGCTATATAATGTTTTCGTCTTTGTTTAATTTGTCGTCTTATTCGACACAATTATGTTGGTAGCCCGACGTAGCCGTGTAATCTCACATGTAGGTAATAGTATGTACTAGTACTAAGTTAGCAAACGTACGCAATTTCAATCAAGACAACCGCAAATCGATGATTTGGTGGGACTGCGGCAACCGTAGACAATTTACCCTGAATCCAAACTATTTACTTTGGTTTCCAACATCAATTAGGAAAATAAATACCGTATAGAATCGTGAACAAAACACGGCGCAGTTGTTTAAACATTTTCTAAGAACTTTCCGACACTATAGTAAGAAATAATTCCTGAAAAAAATTCCATCTACATTAATTCCACTTAGCGTCGAATCAGAATGTAAGAAGAAAATATCATTTGTCAAATCCCCTCACAACTTACCTTCAGTTACTTTTTATAAATCTGAAATATGTTTTCCATATAACATAAATTATCTCCTTTAAGCATAAAATGAAAGAAGCTAGAGCATAAAATATGTCGTAAAACATGATTCACATGTATTATGTTGGTACTTATTACCGGAGCAGATATTATGTTGTATTTTACGAGGCGTAAAATGAACTGTTACAAAAGTACGAGTATTCACACGTTAACGTGGAACGTCGACTTATTATAATGGGAACTTTTATAAAGCTGTAATAAAAAATTGTTTAGTTTTTTTTTAATAATATCTAATCACAATAGATTTCGTCCTCTGATAAACATGGATCACGAACCAAGCAAAGTACTATTATGAACTTGGTGATTTAAAAATAAAAGTTCTTAATATTGTCACGCTTGGCAGGCGAGGGCTGGTTCACAGTATTCACAGTGCATTGTATTTAGAAGACGATGTTGTCCATCCATTTGGAATAATCTCTTAGTGTCCTTTTACGAGATTCGCAAGTAAAAGCCCCCGAGCCCCGTAGTCTTTGGCTGAAGCTTTCCGTCCAATATTTATTTATTTATATACACTTTATTGTATACCAGAAAATACATGACAAAAAATACAAAACATACAATCCAGGCATCCTTGCAATGGATAGTGATCCCGTGGACATCTTCCTAATTTCACAATCTTTCTAATTTTCGATGTCATTAATATGTAGGGGACATTACCCTACCTCGTAAGTAAGAACAAAGTATATAAAATATATGAACTTGATGCGAACACTCACAATATTGTCACAATTAATACGCTTAGAAGGTGAGGGAATGGTACTTATTTACAGTAAGTTGTAATTAGCAGACGTGTTGCTGCCAATCCACTTGGAATAATCTGTTAGTCGGCTTAAATGACATCCTCGTGTGAAAGCCCCGTAGTCTTTGCCTAAGCAGACGCTCAATCTTTCTAATTATCGACGTCCGAACTAACCCCTGCCATTGACCTTATAAGCATAATTAGCTTATCATGTTCCCACTACTGAGTCACAGGTCTCCTCTTCTGTTAGGGAGTGGGCCATAATGCCTCACGCAGGCCCAGTGACATTACCCTACCTCGTAAGTAAGAACAAAGTATATAAAATATATGAACTTGATGCGAACACTCACAATATTGTCACAATTAATACGCTTAGAAGGTGAGGGAATGGTACTTATTCACAGTAAGTTGTAATTAGCAGACGTGTTGCTGCCAATCCACTTGGAATAATCTGTTAGTCGGCTTAAATGACATCCTCGTGTGAAAGCCCCGTAGTCTTTGCCTAAGCAGACGCTCAATCTTTCTAATTATCGACGTCCTAACTAACCCCTGCCATTGACCTTATAAGCATAATTAGCTTATCATGTTCCCACTACTGAGTCACAGGTCTCCTCTTCTGTTAGGGAGTGGGCCATAATGCCTCACGCAGGCCCAGTGCGGGTTGTTAGATGTCACATGTCTTCGAATTTTTAGTTCTAGGACATGCCGGTTTCCTCGCGATGTTTTCCTTCACCGTTTTGAGAGCAGTGATGATGAAATAATTTACACAAAGTAAAACGCCTGTGTGGGTTCAAAACTACGACCTACAACTATTACAACTATTATTATAAGTATTTATGTTATTAATCTTATACTGTAACTACATTTAGAGCAAATAAAATTCAGATTCAACTCGTAAGTCGTGGCCGTTTTCAGTCTGTCACCACTTCTCCTTTTATGACACCCTCGTGTAAAAGCTCCGTAGTCTTTACCTAAAAGCAGACCCGTCTAATTATCGACGTCCGACCTAACCCCTGCCATTGACCTACCTGGCAAAAATATGAAAAAACAAAGCAAGGGCATTATTGACAAAGCAATAATTACCAGCGATCCATCGTTACATGTTCGCGTGTAGCGTGTAATGGGTTAACTGGCTATTACAAACGTCATCTCTAACAAAGGGTTAACGGAGTCAATTAGCCATCGAAAACACCGCCCCGTGACATTTAGAGGCGCTGGGTGGGACTCTATTTGTCATTAATTTAGGGAATGAGGTGACAGAAACAGGGGCGCGGTTTGCGAACAAATTAATATTAGGTTCTGTTATGGCAACGGGCTCATAATGAGTATTATGTAGTCTAGCTACTGCTATGATCTTCATTACAAGTCGAGCAAGTACTAATGCTAAGACCTATGTCTTATGCTGATGCTGATACATCTAAATATTTAGCAAAAAATGGACCTGTCATAAATTTTTTTTCCGACTCACACATGTCTATTGTCATGTCATGTGTACAACGCACATTCCTTAAAATAATCCTTTTCAGTAATATTCTGTACAGGGGTTATGTATGTCTACCAAACAAAGCGATTGCTGCTATATTAAAAATTCTATGCGTTCCAAGTGCCCAAACATGACGGAAACAAACCACAATAGGTAACAGATATTCGCGAAAATGGCCGCCCGATGTTTCACGGCTTGTCAAACTGGGTTATCTATGTAACAAAATTGCATTTTGAACGGTGTATGATTTTTTTGTTTATTTTTATCCCAACATCGTATAAAAAGTTATAAAAAACAGATAACGAATTTATCTAAATTTAATTCCAGAGCCGCTACAGTATTGCGGTAAAATCGTATATTTAATTAAACGAAATATCTAAAACGTGAACATTGAACAAGTCTACGTAACATAAACATTGGTCATTACGTTTGTATTGTGGAAATCACTCACAAACATTAATTAGCAAATTGAACCGAAATCAGTTGACAATTTATCATGCGGAATTTCAGACCACAATTGCAATTGCATCCGGGTGGCAAGTAAATAAAAGCCCACGGCTTCCGCCACGAAAACTGCACACAGAGGGATGCGTTTTGGCACAAATTTTGCATAATAACCTTTGTGATGTTGGCTGCAGGGCGTGAAACTGCGAAATGCCGACGAATACTGCAACATACGCGTATATTTAATGTTATTTTATACCTTAGCAGCGATTTTTCTCTCCATGTTCCGTTTTTTTGCACTTTTCAAGCAGTCAGTCGTTGGTAGTACCTATTAAAAACAATTCCATCTGCATGTTGTTGCACAAACTGAGATGGGTTCATAAAATTGTGTGATTTTTGGGTGTTAGATTGCTCCCATACAATGAATCCTACAGCAATAAATCGGCGTTTGCTTATGTCTAACAAGAGATTTTATATTTACCATAATGCAGCCTTTCTTATCACCGGTGATTATTGTTTACATAAGTAATTCCCTTAACGTATTCTCAATCAAAGAGAATACGTAAATACTTTGTAGTGGACCACCTTTATACTTTTATTGTAATTTTACCTTTCGTTACCAGTCCGTATCGGGAAGCACAATCTTTTGGGCTTATTCTTTATCATATTTATCGTAATGTTTCACATTAATTTATGGGAAAGGTTTATACCACAACATCTGCAGCAATGAACATAAAATAAATGGAGCGAACGGAAACTTTTACACTAAATCTGGGCGCTACCTACCCGCGAATCCCACTCCAAAACAATTTTAAAGATTTAATCTCGCCATAGCCACTCAAAAATGAGAAATTAGATTCACCTAAGCCTTAATCCTAGCTAACCCTGGGCAATTTATTAAAACTTCTTTATTTAATCTTGCAAGTTATAATTTTTGTGGAAAACTTCACAGAAACTTGAAGATAAAAGAAACAAAACAGCGGAAAGCTTTTTCAGGCTGTTATCAAAGGCCATTATCTCTTGACCTGAAAAGTGGAATTATATTTTGTTTCTTCTTATAGGGAGTAAATAAGTTAGCGGGGGCGGAGACGTAATTTAAAAGTTACCTTCAAGTGGTCTTCCTTCCCAAGGCTCACTTATTAAGTGGCTGCCTAAACAAGATTTAACAACGGGGAAAAAATGCAAGTACCTTGTTTGATGACACAAAGTCGTTTACGTGAAAATGTTGATTAGTGACCGCGGGGCCATTTTTATCACCTTTCGTTGCTATATTTATTGCGTCATAACTTCATTTATTTGTACTTTGTGGAGTCTTCCCTGGTGGAAGTAGGTCGCCACATCCCTTTCCATTAGTGAGAAAGTCGCCTAAGATATTAAATCAGGTGGATGATCTGCCTCTTAGAGTAATACAATGTTGTTTCCTTAATGGTTGCGCAGATCAGCGGCCGCCAGAGCCTCATTGTCTCGTACACTCTTGACTATTAAGCATGTACTATTCGCAGCAAAAATACTGGAACTTGGCAATAGGCCGGGACAGCGCTGGTATTTAGAAGAGGAACTACATTTTCATGCTAATCGAGAAATAAAAGAAAAGGCATTCTCTGCTTTTACAGTTATGGAAGTCTACTTAGATAGCGTTTACCCAGAACGCTTTAAAGCTCTTAAAGACTGTTTTATGTACTTGTACTATTACAGTTGTAGATGCATAATGAATGCATAATCAGCCTATTATGTTATCACTGCTGGGACACAGGCCTCTCCGTGAGAGGGACAGGGCCGTAATCCACCACGAGGGCTCAGTGCGGGTTGGTAGATGTCACATGTCTTCAAATTTTTGGTCCTAGAACATACCAGTTTTCTCACAATGATTTCCTTCACCGTTTTGAGAGCAGTGGTGATGAAATAATTTACACAAAGTAAAACGCCTGTGTGGTTTCAAAACTACGACCTACAACTCGTAATTTGCGGCAGTTACAACTGAGCCACCACATGTTAGGTTCATTTATCAGTATTTTTAAATCGACTAAATTGACATAACGATTATTCAGAACAATTATTTAGGTGGCAACACCACGCGGTATCGGGGACATTCGGGGAATCGATTCGGTCACTTGGTTTTGGGACGAGCTACGGGTCGGACGAACTAAAGTAACGGTGGCAAGATTGAGATATAATTATTGTAACCGGTGGAGAGTAGCGAATAGAATTGAGTAAATTGTAATAGATTGTTGGATTGAACTGATTAAATAATATTATTATCTACCCAAGGAGTTTTATTACATTTCAGAAGTGGGATGTACACATGTGCTCACATTAGATAAGTTATATGTTTACAATTCTAATGGGTAACGGTTTATATTTTTAGTTAGTCGGTATTTATTTAAGTTGGTTTAAATTATAACGGTAAAGAATATTTAAGGCTGATTACTAGTACAATGAATCCTAATTATAGCATTGATATTCCATTCGATACCGACACGTTTTTATTCTTGGTTTTACATGAGCAGAAAATTTGAATCTGGTGTTTACCTATTTTTCTAATTTTAAAATAACTGTTCTTTTTGCCTTCCTAATATAATTATTGCTGTTAATATTTCTGTAAGTAAGTCTAGGCGATGTTGTGATGTTATAAATTAAAGATGCAGCACGTGACATGATTTAAATGGGAGGGGTTTAAAATTCATAATTTTATTATTTTATTATTAATATACGAGGTAACTCTGGGGTGCAAGGGGAGCGCAAATTTTTGTTATTTTCGCGATTGGACTAACCGTTTTCGAGATATTTACGATTTTAATAATAGATTTAAAAAAAAAAAAAAGTGCAAATACATAGTTGTTTTAATTTCGAGTTTCAGTTATGGAGCACGACCATGATACTCAAGGGCGACGGCGTTTAAGGACGCCTTCACATGGAAGATCACTACGTCTTGACGAAGCTTCTGGATGCTGTCGCAGCCGTAGTCGACGGCGCATCAGTACCAGAGGTGTTCGTAGTCGTAGCCAGCAGAACAGTCGAAGTCCGCAGCGCAGTCGAAGTCCGCAGCGCAGTCGAAGTCCGCAGCGCAGTCGAAGATCGCATCGCAGTCGGAGCCCGCAGTGCAGCCGAACCGGACGACGCAGCAATCCAATCGTCCGAAATCGTTCAAGCCACCGAGCTGAACAACTTAAGCGAGAACGTGAGGCAGCACAGGAGCGCCTGCAGTCCCTAGAAAACCAGTTGCAACAGGAACGGAGGAGACGACGCGATGCTTCAACGTCACGAGATGAGACGAAGGTTAGAGATCATAGTCCTACGTTTTCTTCGAAAGATGTCATGAATATTTTAAATTCAATTAGGAACCAACCGTCGGCGGCTGGCCCACTCGATCACTCTAGTAACGTTGTTAAAAATCATAAAAACATTTTGCCTGATTTTGACCCATCTTCGAAAAATCAACGTGTAGATGTGTGGCTAAGAAAAGTGAACGAGTGTGCCACCGTTTATGGTTGGGATGATAAGACAACCATCCATTTCTCAATGCAAAAATTGCAAGGACTGGCCAAGACGTGGTATGAAAGCCTAGATTCAATTTTATTTTCTTGGGCCGAGTGGCAAGAGAAATTGTCTCAGGCTTTTCCTTTTGAGCAAAATTATGGCCAGTCCTTGGAAGATATGCTCAGGCGTAAAAGTAAATATCATGAACCTATTGAACTATACTATTACGAAAAGTTAGCTCTTTTGAACCAGTGCGGTATAGTTGGCAAGCGTGCGGTCGATTGCATTATTCATGGTCTAAGTGACAGAACAATGAAATCAAGTGCACTAGCGTTAAGATGCTCTCAACCTGATCAATTGTTACAATTCTTGATGAGCAACAAGGAATTGTCAAATTCCTTCGAACGTTCTAATACCAATGCAAAAGGTAGGTTAGGATCCGGAAATGTTACGACGGATAAAACTAATAATAAAGGAAACTTATCAAGTGACTATGTAGCATTCTGTTTTAACTGTAAGGAGCGAGGTCATATATACCGGAAATGTCCCAAGCCGCTGATTCGATGTAATCATTGTCATAAGGTAGGCCACAAGGTCGACAAATGCCCCACAAAACTAGAGGATAACGACAGCAAGATAGCGAGTACGCAAAAGACAATGTGCATATCATTATCTAATCCTAGTTCGAAATTTTATAAGGATGTCTTAGTAAATGGGGTTCCTGTTCGGGCTTTTATAGACTTTGGAAGTGAGGTTTGTCTATTAGCTAAATCGGAGTTGGTAAATTTGATGCTCGAGTGTGATGGCGTGCGTGCCCCGATAAGGGGATTTGGGAATAACATTGTTTATTCTTTAGGAAAGGTTACAGTAGAGATTAATATCGATGGTGTTAGTGCCAACACTATTTGTCAGGTGATTGAAGATAGACTTTTAGATGTACCTTTGCTAGTAGGACAAACTTACACCGAACAGTCGCACGTATTTGTATTGAAAACGGCAGAAACGTTACAGTTTATGGATATTTATCAAGAAATACCATTCAATAAATCTGAAATAGACAAGGATCATTCAGTAAAAGTTATTTCCGCGGCGAATTTAGAAATCTATGGGCCCACTGTAATCAAGGCTTATACGGAACCACGGTTGAACGGGCATATTATATTAAATAGTAAGGTTATAGGAAAACCAACATTTCAATACGTCGTTTGCGGTGGTGTCTATGCACTCAAGGATGGTTGCGTATACATATATGTTATGCCTACATCTGAATATTGTCATTTGTACAAGGGCTCGATTATAAGTCGCGCTAGCAATGTTCAGGTAGTCAATAGCGTTTTTAATGTGGGTGATAAACTGATGACTGATCGTATTGATATTAGTAAGGTTCATATTGGCGATCATGTTAGCGATGAACATAGATCGAAGTTGTTAGAGTTACTAAATCAATTTAAGGATTGTTTTGCATCGAATTTAAAAGAGCTAGGAAGTACTAGTGTTACCGAGATGAACATTGAAATAAACAGTAAACGTCCAATTGTTTATAGGCCTTACCGGTTATCACATAAAGAACGCGATCAAGTTCGTGAAATGGTAGGCGAGATGTTAGAAGCTGGGATTGTAAGAGAATCCACCTCCGAGTATGCTAGTCCCGTGATTCTCGTTCGTAAGAAAGATGGGCGAATGAGAATGTGCATAGATTATAGGATGCTAAACTCCGTGACCATTAAGGAACATTATCCGATGCCGGTTATAGAAGACGAAATTGCTAGGCTTTCCGGTCAGGTGTTTTTCATCACGCTTGACTTATTTTCTGGGTACTATCAGGTGCCAATATCAGAGCAGTCGAAGCCGCTGACGTCCTTTGTCACTCCAGATGGACAATTCGAGTTTAATCGAATGCCGTTTGGATTGGCAAATGCGCCGGCGGTGTTTCAACGTATGATGAATAGAGTCTTGGGGTCAGCTAGGTAAGGTTATAGGAAAACCAACATTTCAATACGTCGTTTGCGGTGGTGTCTATGCACTCAAGGATGGTTGCGTATACATATATGTTATGCCTACATCTGAATATTGTCATTTGTACAAGGGCTCGATTATAAGTCGCGCTAGCAATGTTCAGGTAGTCAATAGCGTTTTTAATGTGGGTGATAAACTGATGACTGATCGTATTGATATTAGTAAGGTTCATATTGGCGATCATGTTAGCGAGAAGACGAAATTGCTAGGCTTTCCGGTCAGGTGTTTTTCATCACGCTTGACTTATTTTCTGGGTACTATCAGGTGCCAATATCAGAGCAGTCGAAGCCGCTGACGTCCTTTGTCACTCCAGATGGACAATTCGAGTTTAATCGAATGCCGTTTGGATTGGCAAATGCGCCGGCGGTGTTTCAACGTATGATGAATAGAGTCTTGGGGTCAGCTAGGTATAGCCAAGCCACAGCTTATATAGATGACGTATTGATTTATGGGAAAAGCGTGGAACAATGTTTAGAGAGGCTAGAGCACGTCTTGAAACTTCTAAAACAGGCAAATCTCACATTAAACCTATCCAAGTGCGAATTTTTAAAAGATAAAATTGATTATTTAGGTTATGAAATTAGTGCTTTAGGTGTTAGGCCAGGTAACAAAAAAATCCAGAGTGTTTTAGACTTTCCCCGCCCTATAAATGTTCACACTATTCGTCAATTTCTTGGACTTGTAGGATATTTCCGCAAATTTATCATGAATTTTGCACATATTGCGCAGCCCTTAAATAAATTGTTAAAAAAGGATGCTACTTGGATTTGGACAGATGAGCAAGAAAACTCATTCAAAATGCTCAAGGAAAAGTTGATACACCGTCCAGTTTTGGCAATTTATGACCCAAGTAGGGAAACAGAATTGCACACGGACGCCAGTAAATATGGTGTCGGTGGAATTTTACTTCAACGTTTAAGGGATAGTACTGATAGTTTTAGGCCCGTCGCATTCTATAGCCGACAAACTTCCCCAGAGAAAAAAAACTTCCATGCATATGAATTGGAGACGTTGGCCGTAGTATGTTCTTTACGAAAGTTTAGAGTCTATTTATTGGGTCAAAACTTTAAAATTGTCACTGATTGCAGTGCTCTACGGTCCACATTTATTAAACGCGACATAATACCGCGGATCGCGCGTTGGTATCTTTTAATACAAGAATTTCAGTGCACAATAGAATACAGGCCGGGGAATAGAATGGCCCATGTAGATGCTTTGTCGCGCAACCCGATCATAAATGACGAAAACAATTTAGGAACAACATTAGATGTTACTGACCAATATCCAAGAGTTATGGTTATCACCGGTGATGATTGGCTCCATACGTTACAGTTAGGTGATAGCGAACTAGGTCGAATCAGAGATATTTTAACTTCAAATTTAGATGTAGAAGGACTCAAGCAAATTAGGGATAATTACATTATAAAGGACAACAAACTTTATAGATGCATTGATGGTGATAAATCAAACTTACGTTGGGTTGTGCCAAAGGGCGCAAGATGGCAACTGTGTCGTATGAACCACGACGACATTGGCCATTTCGGTGTGGAAAAGACTCTCGAACGAATAAGAAATGCATACTGGTTTCCTAAAATGTCAAAATTCGTTAAAAAATATGTTGAAGCATGCATTGAATGCGCCTACTCGAAAAAGACTTCATGTAATGAGGGTCACTTGCATCCAATTCCTAAGGTCGAGGTTCCTTTTCACACCGTACACATTGACCATCTTGGGCCCTTTGTGCGTTCAAAAAGAGGGAATTCGTATATTTTAGTGATCGTGGATGCGTTTACCAAATTCGTTTTCATAAGGCCTGTAAGGAATACAAAGTCTCTAGTTGCAATAAGAGTTCTAGATGAAATTTTCTGTACCTTTAGAGTACCCGATAGAATAATAAGCGACCGTGGCTCTTGCTTTACTTCCCATGCCTTTAGGAGGTTTTGTTTGGATAGAGGGACGAAGCACGTGTTGAATGCGGTTGCTAGTCCACGCTCGAATGGACAAGTTGAGCGATACAACCGCACAATCCTTGCTTCTTTGACCGCTACAAACCTCAACGATAATGAAAAAGACTGGGACGATAAAGTCGGTAAAATTCAGTAGGGAATTAATAACACAGTTAATAAAACAACGGGAAGGATGGCTGCTGAAGTCATGTTTGGTAGTTGTATGAGTAGCGAGTTAGACCCGAGGTTAAACGTAGTTAGGCAAGAAACGCGAGAAAATAATAACTTAATAACAATTAGAGAGGAAGTTAAAGATAAAATAGACGAAGAGCAAGAGAAACAAAAGGAACGGTATGATAAAAGCAGACGTCCTGCCCGCATCTATTCGGAAGGGGAATTTGTTAAAATTACCAACACAAATTTTAAAAATGACGGTAAAAGTAAGAAGCTTCTGCCTCAATATACAGGACCATATCGCGTCATATCGATATTAGGAAATGATAGATACAGAATTGTAGCAATACCAGGATTGAGTAGTAGTAGACATAAACGTAAGACGACCGTCGCTGCCGACCGTATGCAGCCCTGGGTACACGTGGCTGCCTTAAATTTGAATGACAATGGTTCAGAGAGTGAAAGTCATGATATTGACAATAATTAGATAGTAAAGAACAGATGTATTATTTACAATTTATAAAAGGATAAAATATACTGTTATTATGAAGTAAGTTAAACTTTAGTATACATTTTTGGATTTACTGTATAATTTACAATGAAATATAATTTAACTTTACTGGTAAAATATACCATTGATAAGAAGTATTAATACAAGTTATGCATTAGTTTAAATTTTTAGTTGAGATCAATTGTGTTACTTTAAACTACAATAATTTATTTTGATTTATGTGTATGGTAGATAAGATTGCAACCATGTGATTGGTTTGCCAGTTTAGCAACCATGTGATTGGTTTGCCAGTTTAGCAACCATGTGATTGGTTTGCCAGTTTAGCAACCATGTGATTGGTTTGCCAGTTTAGCAACCATGTGATTGGTTTGCCAGTTTAGCAACCATGTGATTGGTTTGCCAGTTTAGCAACCATGTGATTGGTTTGCCAGTTTAGCAACCATGTGATTGGTTTGCCAGTTTAGCAACCATGTGATTGGTTTGCCAGTTTAGCAACCATGTGATTGGTTAGCCAGTTTAGCAACCATGTGATTGGTTTGCCAGTTTAGCAACCATGTGATTGGTTTGCCAGTTTAGTAACCATGTGATTAGTTTGCTAGTTTTGCGGCCAAGTGATTGGTTCGCCAAATCTTGTAAAATGTTTCCAGCGTGCTAATGGAATAATGAGAATAATTTGTTAAAATTGTTAAAACATAAATATTAAGCGATTGAATGAAATAACATAAAATTGTATTAGCTCAACTAGATCGATCACAATAGATACAATAATGATATTGCTCTTTGATAAATATTTTTTTTTTTTTTTACACACTATTTACACTAGATACTAAATTAAATGACTAACTAACGTACTATACTAATAAATACAAAAACAAAGGACACTTAGGCGTCGAAGTATTAGTAGTAGTAGTTAGTAGTTATTATTTAAATATGTATTTACATCATTTTATTTGAAATTTTTGTTTTTTATATTCCGTGTTTCATTTATATTTTTATTATTGTACTCATTTTGTAAAACGGATCGATTGCCCGAGTGTTAGGTTCGTCCTGACTTATGTGTATGAGGACATACACAAGGTCAGGATGGACGAGTGTTAGGTTCATTTATCAGTATTTTTAAATCGACTAAATTGACATAACGATTATTCAGAACAATTATTTAGGTGGCAACACCACGCGGTATCGGGGACATTCGGGGAATCGATTCGGTCACTTGGTTTTGGGACGAGCTACGGGTCGGACGAACTAAAGTAACGGTGGCAAGATTGAGATATAATTATTGTAACCGGTGGAGAGTAGCGAATAGAATTGAGTAAATTGTAATAGATTGTTGGATTGAACTGATTAAATAATATTATTATCTACCCAAGGAGTTTTATTACACACAGTAATATTGTATTAAAAATTAAAGCAAATATGACTTCAGCAAAGTAAGTGTCAAAAGTATCGGAAAAATGCGACGCATTGCAAAGTTTAGGCGTCAATGACGACGATTTTGCGCAGCGGTTGGACAAAGGTTGGAAAATTTCTATACAGGTACATACCAACAGCAACCTCGTTTAGTAGCATACACACACAAATGTATGTTATTTACAAAGGTGTCAACACGCATTATGACTAATGTTTAAACGTTTTTAATATCCCGAAAGCTTTAATTAACAAAGAGTAACTGAACAAGGGGCACATTATTAATATCACGTATTTACATGACAACGAAATTAAAAACCAGCTCTCATTTCCTTTCCGTCCATTTGCTTAATGGACTTATGTGGCACGGGGGACTTTCGCAACAACTTTCATCACACTAAAAGCAACGTACGGAAAATGCCCTCAGATTAATATACCTCATAAAAATTTCTCTTGACTGTAAAAGTACGCGAAATTCACATATTAACTAGCAAATGAATGCGAGCTTCAGGTTTTTAAGAAATTAAAAACAGCGACGTGTGTGTTATTGGAACTGGCTCGATGTGTAATGTGGGTCCTATAATAAAATGTACTCTGTGGTGTAATGTACTTACGTGTCCAAAGAGCGTAGGTATGGTCTACAGTCTGTCCCAAAAGTATTTGACGAAAATGTAAACAAGTTTTCTATTAATGATTTTTATTGCAATATATCATTCTTGCAGATATTCAGCAGTATGTTTGGTAATATTAACGGGTTTGTACGAAAGCCGTCCAGTGACTGCTCCATTTATTTTTATAGCCTCTTAAATAGGGTCTTGAGAAATCTTTCTTTTTAATCTTCTAGCGACTGTTTGGGTGTTCATCAGGTTTACTGCTAGCACGTTATAGTACTAAGCTAGTGTGTTAATAACCAATTGAATTTGAATACGTACCTACGGATGCAAATTTTTTGTACCACTAACAAATTGAGTGGTTTGATTTGATTATTTGAATACTTAACCCCGAAATTCTAATTTTAGATCACCTAAATGAAGTTTTCATTTGGTATTTTGAGGTTAATTTTATGACCTCAGTTTTCGTCGATGATTTGTCACGTACAATTTAATAGCCTAAGAAGTTAACCTGAACAGCCCCCTAATTACGTAACACAATATAAATCACAGTCTGAATCATTTTGAAGAATATTTATTTATAAAATTTATTAAAACTTTATGCACAAGTAAAAGAAATACTGTACAAAGGCGGACTTAATGCCTGAGGCATTTTCTACCAGTCAACCTTAGGGTGATGCAGAGACAAAACATGGTAGGTGCAACTATGAAATGATTATAAAATACAAGACTACATACTAATACATAGATACATACAATACATACATATAAACAAAAAGAACTGTGAGTAGAAAAATTATCGGTAAGTAGAGGAGAAAAACGAATCCAGTAAATCAGCGCTGGACAATATTGTTAATCCATTGCTTTTTATGTTCGAAAAATTTGTCTGCTCAACAACTTAAATAACGCAATGGATGTTGTTGAACTGTCAAAATGGAAACCATTGCTACTGATAGTGTGTAATGCAGTTACCCCGCAGGGTTCGTTTACACTTTCACCAGATACTCCAGATATTGGTAATTATAACTGAGTGCAGTCGGAAGATACGTGAGAACCTATAATTATACGATACTACATTAAACGATGCGATAGTACATTTACTAATGAAAATGCGAGGTTGTCACAAAAACGTAAAATATTTGAATTTGTTTTCCATTCACAGTACATGACTTTCATTCCTAATCATACCTAGATTTTAGCAGATATAACTACCTAATTACATACATTATATGAATAACATCTCGTTTATTAATTAACTAGCTTTTGCCCGCGACTTCGTCTGCGTTAAATTTCTTTTTCCCCTGATTCACCCCGTCGCATCGCATCGCCTGCCCGCGCTATTACTTCATTTTCGCTTAGGGTTCTTTCTGAATTTTAACTCTACTCGAGGTTGTCGACATGTGGGATGTGTGTGAAAGCGGTACTTCTGGACACGGCCCGTATTGTTAGGAGGTTCCTTTCTCTGGAGCCCTGACCGCCCGTAGCTTGGACCATGTTCCCGATACCGGTGGGCTACTATTTTTTTATATTTTTAAATGTTTTTATATTTTTTTTATACTAATATTTAAAAATATAATTTACATGTATTCGGTTTAATAAAGGAGATAATAATAAACCATTTATTATCAGGTAACAAAGACCCATAGATACATACCTTAACCTAAGTATACATAATAATATAGTAACAATTTTGTTATTCTAAGCATCCTACCGTGATGTTAAATAGCCTATAGCCTTCCCTAAGAAGTGGGCCATCAAAGGCAAAAATAATTATTGAAATCAGACTGATAGCTCTAGCGATTAGCGCATTCAAACAAACTCTTCAGCTCTATTATTAGTATAAAGATAGATGAACACAAAAATGTTAACACGTTAGGTATCTAATCAAGTGTAACGTTTTCCAGCGGCTACGATGCTACGTAATTAATTTCGTAAAACAATTACTATCGTAGGTACACAATAAATTATGCATAACGAACTAACCCATATTAATCTTTTTAGGTAAAACGGTACCTCCCTTTAGGATTTATTTACTTAAGCATATTGGAACAGGAATTAAAACTTTCATAATAAATTCGCAATGTAGGCTAGACTTTAATAACTGTATGTTGGGTAGGCGCATAAATATCAGGAACGTATTTATTTATGAGTGAGCTTATAACATGGTTACGAGGGAAAATTAACTACAGAAAGCAGCGTAAGTGTACTGTTGTGGACATAACAAGGTGTTTTAAAAGTGGGGCGCGCTGATAGCGTAACATTATTAGGTGCGGATATAGGAAATAGTGTGTTTATTGACATCCTGTAAAAAGTTTCTTCTGAAAGTAAGAAAAAAAAATAGAAAAATTAAAAATGCTTGCTTGTATCAATAACTGTGAAGTCATCATCTGCCTAGCCTTTTCCCAACTATGTTGAGGTCGGCTTCCAGTCTAACCGGATGCAGCTGAATACCAGTATTTTACATGGAGCGACTGCCTACCTGACCTCCAATATAAATCAAAAACTGTGAAGAAGGTATTAAATACTGTTTTATATTTCACCTACTTAAATCTTATATGGTCGTATTAGTGTTAAATATTATCGGTCTAAGGGCTGATTTTTCCATCGCCAGATAAACTATTATTCGAGGAATAAAATTGATGTTTGACAGTTTTTGTGTGCAATAACTGTCAAAATTTCAAAATATTAATTTTAATTATTTATTTTATTTATTTATAATTATCAGTTGATTGAAAAATCAGCCGTTATTCATAAAAAGTTATCGAACATCTAATAAAGGATTGTAAAGTCTGATTCTCGAAAATTGTTAATCATAAACGCATTATCAACCCGCCTGCCAAGCGTGGTGATTATGGCAGGCCCTCCCAAAATTGGGGGAGGCCTATGTCCAGCAGTGGACGTCTATCGGCTGAAACGAACGAACGAACGAAACGCATTATAACTAAAAGGTTCTATGATTGAAAAATCAGCCATTATTCATAAAAAGGTATGCTAAAGTCCGGTTTTTGGAAATTATTATTCATAAACGCATTTAGCACTAAAACATTCTTTATTCCTACTTTATAGTTAAGAAACCCAGAACTTGTACTATAAGGAAAAAATGGCCGACTCTACATCAGCTGATTAATAAGAAAATGACGTGCTAATAGTGTGAAAAGTCAGTTTCGCAAGCAATCGTAGTTCGAGGAGCTGCAATTCTATTTAATTTTTATTTTTGCACTTCTGTTCAAACAATTTAGTTTATTATTATATACCTACAATGCAAAATAGAATCGAGGAAAAATATAACGAAGCACATAGCAACACGAAATACTATGGAACGCTGCTGCTTTGGAGTGTGAAATCAACGATTTCAATGCCTCTTAACGAAGCACATATAGCAACAAGAAATACTATGGAACGCTGCTGCTTAGGAGTGTGAAATCTCCGCTTTCAATGCCTTTTACATGGCATGACCTGCAAACTAGGAAATGTGAAAACAAGCATAGTGATTCTAGCAGTACTTCGCAATATTATTACAGTTGAACATGAAGACATGCAGTTAGAGGGCAGCAATATCAATGAATATCATACAAAGTCACCCCTTGAAGTTGCAAGGGGTAATGCAAATGCTATTTTTCAAACTTTTTAGGAAATATTCCGCTGAGGTAGCCCCAGTTCCCCAGGTTGGAGTTACATCTTCTTACTTGTGCCCGGAGACGGTTCAAGGGCTTCCAAGTGGACCACGGAAGGAAGCAAAATGCTCTAGCAGGATGCGGCAGTAGTGTGTGGTTGAGAAAATCCCTATCCTGCCCTATGTGTCCCAAAACATGCAGTCAAAGTGACCTCTGCGCTGCCACCGACGACGCCGTGGAAGTGGCGAAGTTTTGGGCCAACGAAATCTAAAATACAGTTGTGCCCGCGACACCAAGAAGAAGAAGAGACATTTTAGCGAGTAATTCATTAATAAAAAGCTTGTATAAAAATATCAGTATAATTTCTTTTTATAATACTCTAAATTCTAATTTGGCTTCTAGTACTTGTTCTAGTAGAACAACATTTTTTGCTAATAATAATTAACTATAAAAAAGGCGGACTTTTAATTAGCTACAGTAAAATGACAGCTTATGTGTTACCACTTTTTAACGAAATGTAAATAGTGATGTGACAAAATAATCTATTCATTGAGTTCAAAATCGATCCATGTTAACCAAACGGCTTGGTACGTGACGATGGAAAGAGATCAGGCGCCATGACGTTGTTGCCTTGGAAGGTGGGTAGGCCTCTGGTGTGGGACGCAACGTGTGTCGACCCTTGCGCCATCTCATGTTCCTAGCACAGCGGGCTGTGGTGGCGCCGCTGCTGCGGCTGCCGAGACCCTCGAGCGGCGCAAATACTGTAACCATGGGCAACTACTACTAGGTATATATATTACTAGTCGCGGAGATTTTTTTTGTTACAATGAGTCAAAACCCATTTCGTTTGTTTCTTGACATGCAGGCACTCAGGAACTTCGTAACACAATAAGTAAATCGGTTAGGCATCTGATTCGTAAAACATGCCAGGCCGCCTCTTATTCGCGTTGGTGTTTGTGCTATTGTTTTTTTTTTCTCTTATGGAGACCCACTCCCTGACCAATTCTTTCAAAAATATCTATTGAATAAGACAAAAGCAAGCATAACTTTATGAAATTGAGAATGTTTACAAAACAAAACTTACTTTGATTGAACACATTCTAGATATACCTATAGTAGACACCTTATCGTCCTCCTACCAATATTCACTTCTTCGCCCTTTATTGGAACAAGTCTCCGCTCTTAATGCCATTTCTTTTAAATACAAATATTATTATTCAAAAGTTTTCACGCGCTTGCCGCGTCAAAACTGTCAAAACTGTAGACAATAAATTAGTTTACCGTACGTAATAATGTCTATGGTCACAATTATTCGGTGCGTAAACAGATATTCATTTTTTACTAAGGGGCCTATTTGATGGATAACTTTTTATATAATATAATAATAATAATAATAATAATTTATTTATTTATAAGACAACGATGGTCCACTGTGTTAGTAACAATTTTATTTAGCCTATGTTAGTACTTAATAACTAAAACAAGAAATTAACAAAATAAATAATAAAAGAAATAATGGATTCAGGACCGCATTACTCGCACATGAAGCCTTGTCCAATGCTCCATGAACGAGCAATCCACATCCATTCTCCCTGCAATAAGCTGCAGGAAGCTGTTGGGGCTGCCCCGTATGCGGCGCATAAGAGACGCAATTCTTTTGCGATGTATCGCTTGAAAGCCATCCACTTGAGCGTCTGCAAACATACCTGATGCGCTACAAAAGCGTGGCAACCCCATCAACATCCTGAACGCGTTATTGTATTGGACACGCAGGGCATTGTAAGTCTTCTGCGTATGCTTCACCCATAGGCTGCACGTATAGAATGACTGACAGTAAGACTTGAATAAAGTTATTTTTACCTGTGCAGTACAGCGTGCAAACCTACGGACCAGCATATTAGCTCTTACTGACAATGCCCTGCGTTCCCTTTCTATATCTACATCATCTGCGAGGTCCTCGGTGACCCAGTGGCCCAGGTACTTAAACTGTGCCACTCTTTTGAGAGCAGTGCCGTCCAATGTGACCTGAGGTACGTTGTCATAGTTCTTCGTACCGGACTTGAACACCATCACCTCACTTTTGGCCGTGTTATACCTGAGCCCATGGGCCCCCGCATAGCACTCGCATACCTTTATTAAACGCCTGAGGGCACTGATCGATGGGCTCAGCAGCACCATATCGTCGGCGTAGCTTATATTGTTAACAAAAACACCAACAATCGAGCAACCTACCTGAGTGCTGCTGAGCTCACGGACCAGCCGATCCACGTACAGGTTAAAGAGCTTGGGCGAAGTCAGACCACCCTGTCTTACGCCACACTCCAGCCTGTACGGATCCGACAGTGATCCCGCCCACCTGACATTGTTATGCTGATTGCCATACCAATATTTAAGGAGCGATGTGAATTCGTGAGGAAGATCAGTCTCACTCGATAACTTCTGCCACAGCTTGTCATACACAACCAGATCGAACGCCTTTGACAGGTCTAAAAAACAGGCGTAAACCGGTGTATTCCTGCTGGTGTAATACCGGACAGTGTGCTTGAGACTCAATATAGCTGTTTCAGTAGACAGCCCAGTTCGAAATCCGAACTGAGCGTCATGTAATTTAAGATTATTATCTAAATATTTCTCAATCACACTATCCAGTACCTTAGCAATCACAGTTGCGAGCGATATAGGCCTGTAATTACTCAAACTAGACGCGTCCCCTGTCTTGTTCTTAATAATAGGAACAACTACAGTTCTCATCAATGCATCAGGTAAGTATGAGTGCCCTACGCAGAAGGTGAAAAGCATGGCCAGCACCCTTGGCAAGTGACCGCCTGCATGTTGCAAATGTTCAATGCTTAATGAGTCATGGCCAGGGGATTTACCTCGTTTCATGCCTTTCACCGCCTGCGCGACATCCCCACTTGTAATCCGTACGATCGTGTCCCCGGTACGTACCTGATGTGACTCAGTTCCTTTTTCCCCTATAGCCGCAGGCGAGCAGACCTTAAAAATGCTCCCTAAACAGGCTGGCAATCTGGTCGGGCTCACTACTACCCTCGACGCTCACTGGAACGCCCGACCTTGGACACAGTTTACCGGTTTCCTTCCAAAATTGGCTGAAATTCTTAGCTGTGTGTTGTGTTGTTATAATTTTAATTTTTTTTTTTTTATATCATTCGTAGGTAGGAAAATTTGCTAAATACAAGCCTCCTCATAATTATATATATCTAGTTACAAGTACTTTGCATTGAATTATGTTCGCTAACAGCGATTTGCAAACCAAGAGAAAAACAAAAATAAACATAAGTTACAAAGGTTATAAAGTGTAATAAAAGTTAATTAGTCGAGTTCTGCAACATCAAAACAGTTAAATCACATATAATTATGTAGACACCCACATAACATTACAATAGATATCATAAGCCGAACTATTTAGTAGTTATTCATGACTATCTCCAAAATATTCCTTGTTTAGGATCTTTCTAATACTGTGTGCGTTGGTGCAAAATAGGTCGATCTCCAGGTGCGATGGTAAACTATCAAAGGCTTTTACTCAAAGAGGAAATAAAGCTGTGAAAATACCTGGCAAAATATTTATAACAGCTTTAATTTCAATTCCTCAAAACCGATATCGGTTCATTTATTTTTTGTTTACAGACATTCAGAAAACACGTGAATTGGAACAAGATAATTTTATCATTTAATGATCCGTATTTCGCAGAACACATACATTCTACCTATCACATTATATTTGGAGTTTTCGAGAATCATAACGAGTATTTTCCCCCAAACACGCCATAGAGACATGTTCCATGCGCTTGTATATAGACACGTTATATAGACTTTCCTGTTTTTGATTCGAAAGACACGTGGCGCCATCTATTATCATAATAACGTTATTGTTGTTTTCCTCGGTAGCTGCACTTTTTTTCGGAACGAAAGGTATATGTCCGTTTCTGTACACCTGACAACGTATATGCAAAATTTCAGCATGATCGATTCAGTGGTTTAGGCGTGAAAAGGTAACAAACAAACTTTAATTTATAATATTAATATTTATGTATATTACTTAGGATGTTTATCAACATCGGTTATTTTGTGAATTCTTGGAAGGGGACTTCAGAAGGAAAATTGTAGCTATTATAAAAAGGACAACGTTGTCATAGAGACTCCTTTTATAACCTCGGTTTCGGAGAAAACAAACCGTTCGACCGGTAAACGTGCGTGTATGACAAGATGTATGAACATAAACGAGGTAAAAAAAATATGTACGGATTGTAGCCGGTAGCGTTCTGTAGTTTCTGCCTACCCGCATGAGGTGAAGCCGTGAGATTACGTGTATTTTTTGAAACAGCTCTTATTTTTCTTTTTTCTTTTTATATCACCCTGTATGTACCCAGTAATAGTGCACTTACCTAAGTTGAGAGAAAATTCTTTAAAAAAAATAAGTCAGAAAGCAGAAAAATATCATGACTGCCACAAACAAAGTACCTACATACCTTTTGGTACGAAGACTTCGTCTCTAACCATATTGCAGGAAATGTTGTTGTTGGATCTCTTGAATCGTAAATAACAAATGGGAGAAAATAAAACTTTTCCGCCACATCATCCTGTTTATATCGAGATTGTAAGGTGAGGTAGGTACTCTGTATAAAGTACAGTCAAAAAAGAAATAGGTAACTATGCAGGCAACTAACTTATTTTTTTCATTCAACCCATATTTTCCCACTGCTGGGCAAAGGTTTCCCCCATAGCTTTCCATTGTTCTTTGTACGTTGCATTCTCCGACGAATCTCCCGTAATCCGAGTCTCCAGCACCCTAATTGCGTAACACACTATCAATCATATTCTGAATTTGAATTTTGAAGGATATTACTAATCCATAGCATCATATTATGTTCGAAAAATTTGTCTGCTCAACAATGTAAATAACGCAATTAATGTTGTTAAACTGTCAAAATTAAAGCCATTGTTACTGATAGTGTGTTACGCAATTCCACCGCAGATCGACGTAACTAACATAAAACTTTTTTTATTTAAACAATTTTTGTGGATGTGGTAGTGAAGCCTTTGGGCACCTTTAACCTTTCACACTTTTTAGTACGTTCTTATTTCAAAAAGTAATCAACATATTCAGTGTAGTGGAAAGATTTTTGCTTGTACCCCTAACTCTTTTACCGACTGTACTTATCTACAAATAGAGGTTCTCTCTGGAGTGCTGGAGGCTTCTGTTTCCAAACTGAACTATCATTGTGAGCAGTTAAAATTAAAGTTTCCCAAAAGAGATTAGATCAAGTTATAGCTCGTTTGCAGCCACGTGCCTGTCTACCTTGAAGGGTGTCGCTCATCAAAGCGGAATGAATAAAGAACTTTTTAATTAAGTTACACTACTTTGTTTTATCTGCGTTGACGAGGCAAGGAGCTCCTATGTGAAAATAGTGGCAAGCACAGGTGCACAGTAACTTGCTACGTGGCTGGCGGGAAGGCGTGAACGCTGTAATTATGGAAAGTAATAGTTTTATATTAAAAGTTTTTTGTGTGAGTACTTCTTTCTTTTTTTTTTGGAACGAAGTTCCTGAAGGGCACGTTCACACGAGCGCGATTTTTTTCCCACGCGCATCGCGTATTCATAGCTCCCTCAAAAGAGAAGCATTTAATTCCAATGTTTTTAGAGGAAGCGATGCGTACGCGACGCGTACGCATAAAAAATCGCGCTCGTCTGTACGCGCCTTAACGCGGCTTGCGGTAGGAGTTGACTGCCGCATTATATTGTAGTCTGTGGTTGAGTGGTAGAAATTGTCACATAAAGAAAACGCGTTATGCCACCTCCATGCAACTCCATGTCTCTTTTTATTATTATGAGTGTGTGTGTGTGTGCGTGCGAATATCGCGTAAGGAACTTTGTTTTTTGTTATATCATTTTACTAGCCGTGCCCCGCGGTTTCACCCACATAAGTTTCGATCCCGTGGGAATATCGGAATGAAAAGTAGCCTATGTGTTAATCCAGGGTGTCAGCTACGTCCATACCAGGTTTAGCCGTTTGTGCGTGAAGAAGTAACAAACATACAATCACACACACACTGTCGCCTTTATAATATTAGTGTGACCAAGTACCTAGTACTTGGTTAGAATGTTAGGTATACAATTAATTGAATCTATCTGTTTTAGCGTTTAGAAATCTTCTGAAAATGTGATAATATTAACATTGACTTTAATTTCTTCTCACTTATTTTTTTTAAACATGAGACGCATCTATATTGGGTATGTTTTAAAGTGGGAGTGGTAAATGACCTTTTAATCTTAAAGGCAGCTAAGTATACAACTTGAGTGTTAAAACGTCGTTAAACGAGACTTTATTAAACTAATTACCGAGACCCGTCAATTTGTCAGGTTACGATAGCAGTTATGGGCACTATGCATAATTATCATATTCGTAATTTCTTGAATATTTTGATATTTTATTTGTACCTACACTTCTGCCTAACGCTTTGTAAACATGTATAGGGTATATGTATTAAATGTTTCAAACTCAGTATCACACTCTCACTATGTAAAGACAGAACGAAAGAAATAAAAAATGATACAAAATACGTTTATTTGCGATAAAAATGCGGCAAAAAGAAAACTAGTATTTCCTTTCTTACTTATGTCAAAAAAATGTACAAAAAAATAATAGTTTTGAACACAAAGACCTCTTATCCAATCGTGCCACATACCTGAAAACAACGCAAAAGCTCCTAGAGTGCAATAAAAATTCACAGATGTTTGTCACGTAAAGTTAATTTTTTAACAGACTCCAGCATCTCTTCACTTCAGGTTGCTTTTATATTATTTCGTTATCCCACTTGAATATCATACCTTGAACGTCGAGGAGTCCAATTTGGCTCGATTTCCTGTCTTCCTTACTCGTATGAACTTTGTTTTAGTGGTTACATTACAAATGTATGAGTTTTTCCTGCTAAAGAACTACAAGCTCGCGAAATGCATCGTAAATATCTTTGCCATTACTAATCTTAGCGTAGCCTAGCTTATGATACCTTCCACCTCATTTAATGGGCTTAATAAAGTTGTATTATTTTATAAAAATAGTGGATACAACCTCACCTAGAAAAGAATAAAGCTCTATGCGTAGTTTTCTTTTCGTACTTACTTAGAGTTTTAAGAGTACACTTCAGACTTTGGGTGGATGCTCTTACCCCACTAACGCAGAAAAATAAGATTTTTGTTTTCAAAATGCGGTTCTAGTATATACACAGGGTCAAAATTAAATTAGCTAGCGAAACTCTACAGGCATCATGACATGTAAGATATACCCACCACTTATGTGACGTTTAGGTACACAAAAAACAGATATTTTTAAACTGATATTTCAAATGACGCCATGACAACAAAAGTCATCAAATTAATTTGGGTGGTTGTGGAATTTACTACCGCCTGACATTAGGAACTGCCAAACTGTTGAAGTTTTTAAAAAAAGAGTAAAATAACACTATCTTTCCACTTCATCATGGTTGTGTTTGTATTTATTATTTTGATTTCGTTATAATTATTAAAATTCTAGTGATATTTATTTTAGAAGTACGTATGGTTATTTGTTTTTATGTAAGTATATTCTCATAATATTTGTTTAGTTTTAATATGTGGATTGTTTATGATTTTATGTATTTATTTTGTCTCCTTTACTCTTTCACACGCTGTCTACATCTATCTATAGCGTCCTATCGCAGGTATGCTGGAAGAGATTTCTTATGAATTAAGCATCACCATTGTACCTATTTTTCTTGTCTGTATATGTGTGTACATAAATGGTAAACTAAATAAATAATTACTTTTTGTTCTTTCAGGTTATACTTTATATTTATTCACTATTTACTCTCACATTTATTTACTAAAATAAACATATTAGACAAAATTATTTTTAGTATATGGGAAACCCGAAACACATGTCTATGTAAAGAATCTATGTACAAAATTTCAAAACTGTATCATGAAAAATCACAAAGTTTATGCTTGTTAAGTCACCTGTTTGTCCGTACAAAAACATGCTCACCCGCGCCGCTCGCACCGCGGCGTCTTGCGGTCATTGATAATGTACATAGGTACCTAACCGTTCGGCGCGGAGATTGTATAACCTACTTAGTGTCGCTCGGTGTCCAACTCTTAAGCTTTTTTAAATATTTTTGGGACAAAATATAACATGGGGTAAAAATTATTGAAATCGATTCAGTTACTTATTCTGTACAAACTATATTCAGGTTTCGCATATACTAAAAATAACGTTGTATACAAGTATAAATATGTTTATTCAGGTTTGGATATCGATACCATCACATCTGCGGAGTTTCGCTAGCTAATTTAATTTGACCCGGTGACGATCTAATATCATTTGCAGGGCCAACATGGCCAGTGATTACACAAGACAAAGCAAAGGCCTCCCCTTTTTTCTTCCAAACCCCCCCGGTTTGGAAGAAAAAAGGGGAGGCCTTTGCCCAGCAGTGGGATACAAAATAGGCTAACAAAAAAAAAACTTGTCGTCTTAACAACATGTTTTCTCGTAGTTTTGCACGCTGTAGCAAAGCTGTCAAAATAAAGCTTTTTAAAGCTTATTTGCAACTGTTCTACACGTGCAGTCTGTGGCCCAACGGGTCCAATATAATAACGGGTTCGGGATGTTGATGGGGCTGCCCCGTTTCTGCAGTGCATTAGGTATGTTTGCACAAGCATACGTCGATGGCTTCCACGCCATCGTCAGACAGTAATCTGACTCTTTGTTCTGCAGAGTGCGGGGAAGCTCCAACTCCATCCTAAAGACCATAGCGGGGAGGTGCGAGTCTCTGTTATTAGGTGATGTTGTTCGAAGATGTATTTCGAACAACAGCCTTGTTTCCAAATAGATAATAAGTTTACTAACATAGGTATAAGTTATCTCTTTGTTTACTAACCCATATGGGTGCTGCTTATCCGAAATAAAGATTATTATTAACAATTTTATTTATTAATTTTGTAATACATTCTCATACATAAATATGATGCAAAACCATGTAGCAGCTTATACCTACAACGAACAAAGAAAATTCCAAAGCAATTTTGCAAGATTATCAGGCGATTCATTAAATTTAATCATAACAAGGATGCTTCCTCCTCCGCCGTCATTGTGACGTAATATTAATCTACAATCTTCAAGCAGCCTGGGCCTGGCTGTAATAGCCTCGTGACCACATCTAACAGTAATCCTTTCAAGTATTAAACTCCCACTTTAATATAACTTGAACAATGCGGCGACCCATGGCTCAGCAGTAACAATAGCAAAGTTTTCATTCTAAGACTCCGTTTTATATCTGCACGGACCCTTTTGTTGTTCCTCACGACGGGGTGTGGCGGGTAAACGCGCAAACCCTTGTTATTATGACAACGTTACTAATTCTAGTGAAACACAATCGTTTTCTGGTGAACACAGTACACCTCAAGTTATAACGATGTTTTTACGCTAATTAAAAGGTGAAACTCTACTCTGTCTATTCTAATTAATTTTCTCCCAGTCCCTCGGTTCGTGTAACTGTGTAGGCATTGCGTAGTCGGTGTACCATTAAAATATTTTATGGATCAATAGTGGATTTTCCAGCTATCTATTTAAATGTAAAATCTAACTCCAATTAAAAACAATACACGCCATGAACACTACGGTTTAGTGGATTGTTGGAACACGTACATTCAAATCCACAGGTACGTGACCTAAATGCCGTCGGCCATAAGTCCCCCTTTTGTACGTAGGGTTGAATTGCATCGAGAATTAAATTATAACAGTGCTACAAACAACTATTTTGTTTCACACGACGTGTGTACGAAGGATCTACTTCTGTAAACTCACCCTTATACGAGTGCTACCCCGGTAAAGGCATCATTAAAATATACACCCTGTAAAATTAAAACCACGTTCGCACCTAAGCTTTATTGTCAAATAGTTTCCAAACGACATGACAAACACGATTAACTACGTGTATTTCATTAGCAAATCGTCTTATTTAAATGAATTTACTAATTGATGTTGAGTGCGTCGTGAAACATGTTTTATTTGGAAACGTTGACCTGTGAAGGAACTCACAAGTTCCAATTTATTGTAAACAGTGACAGCCACCGACTCGTACGGCGAGCTCAAACAGAATAAATAATAATAATATGTTTATTCAAACATTATAAGACATGAAAATTAGTACAGTTTTGCTCAAATAAAAATTATATTGCTAAGACTTATAATGCTCAATAATACTTTTGACAGATTTGTCATACCCGGATAGCAGGAATTTTCCGCGAAATATAATTTTGAACAGTGAGGACACAAGACATGTAGTCAGCGTAGAAATTTTAGGTTTTTTTCACTTTGTAGGGTTTTTTTGTGGATGTCGGTTGTTTTTTTTTTTGTTTGTACGCTTCATTTTACCTCCTTAGTGGTTGACATTTTTATTTATTTATTTATATATATACTTTATTGTACACCACAAAAATACATAACATGAAAAGATACATCAAACTACAAAATATACAATGGGCGGCCTTATCACTTTCTGCGATCTCTTCCAGGCAACCTTGGAATGGACAGTGATTTTCCTGGACATAAAATGGGGCTGTCGTTGGTGCGAATATTATGTATACAATACACTAAAATAGATACACAGATATATACATATCCAAAATTATAGATACATAAATACATACATACTAAATTATATAAGCAACGAAAATAAAAGAAGACAGTAGTCCATTGCAGTTAGGACCACAAGATCACAACGACAAGTAGTGTTTATTTATTTATTTATTTATTTATTTAATACTTCAAGCACATAAATGTACAGAGGCGGACTTAATGCCATAGGCATTATTATTTGGTTTTGTTAGTGTTCCTTCACGAGTCTTTTGAACACATGTAACATTTAACTGTACTCGCGAGAGAATTAAGTAATATCAAAATAAATCTTCCAAAAAATCTTCTGTGTCAGTTTTATGAACTGTGACAAGCAGACGTTGTCTATTAGTCATAAATTACCTGATTATAAATAAACGTCCTCTTAATTCTATAAAACGAAACAAAATTGTGTATTCATTTATATATATCAAATGTCTACAATAATACGCATGTTGCTAACATGTCACTTAAATCTGCACTTAGCAGCACAAATCAAATTACTGTAGCAAGTGCACAAAATACAGTAAGTAGACAAGCGTCTTAGACTTAAGCGGAGATTACGTGGATCGGGCCTCATTGTCGATGGCACGGCTGAGGTACGGCCTTAGCGCCATACCGAGCTAGTTTGATGCCTTTGTGAGCTGCACATTGTCTACTTGGCGAAACATACCTGCAGCTGCAATGTCACTTATGTACTAGTAGAAATTAGCTGCTCGTTTGAATACAACTTTGGGTAATTGGACTTGTCTTTTTTAGGGTTCCGTACCCAAAGGGTAAAAACGGAACCCTATTACTAAGACTTCGCTGTCTGTCCGGCTGTCCGTCTGTCTGTCACCAGGCTGTATCTTAATAATAAATAATAAAATTAAAATAAAATAAATATTTAAGGGAGCCCCCCTTAAATATTTATTTTATTTTAATTTATACATACAACATACATGTTTTTTGGCGTTTTGCCTTGTGGTACGGAACCCTTCGTGTGCGAGTCCGACTCGCACTTGGCCAGTTTTTTATTATTAGAATGATACCGTAGTGACTTGTATATAGTATAGTAATAATAATAAGCTTACAATAAATGTTTGATATAGTTTTGTTAGTATGTGCTACTCAAGTATGAAAGAAGCCTGAAGAGTTTGTGTCCACTTAGAAACAAAAAACTAAATGTTTTTAAAATCCTAAATTAACTTAAAAGCATCCATGATTATGTTAATAACACCAAAGTAATAGGTACACCTTAATAAACAGAGTTCAAAGTGAATCGCAAGGTCGATACACAGTAATGTTACCTATATAAACTTGTATATACGGGCGACCGGCGATAGCAGTGCAAGTGCGAATTCGGCAGTGACAATCCACTAACAACACCATCAAAGCAGGTTGGCTATAAATAATTAACAAAAAGTTGATATTAAGCTACTACACACGTTATACTGGGCAACAATAACTAAATATATTTTAGAAAACAACACTTGTGAATGCAATGTCGGTTTCATTTTTCAAATGTAAACATTAGCTGAGTCATCTATCCAATCACCAATTAGCTCACGAACGTGACAGGTTTATCATCGTTCGGAAACTTTACTTAATACATTTGAATATTAGCGTTTTGAGACTGCGTTCCATTACATACAGAATACTACTTAATAAAATACTGAGTAATAATGGAGGAATGTAACAATATTACATACCGGAAAATACAACGAACCAGTTCACTAAACGACATCTCCAAAGATGGTTCGGCGCTTTTCGATGCAACTATGATGAGTTTGCCAAATACATCGCTAAATGTTACTCAGAACACACTCGATTTAAACGAAAAAATTAAACAATTATCGGATGATTTATTGACAGCGCACCAGGAAATTGAGAATCTGAATTCCGAAAACTTTCAGTTAAAATCAGATGTGCAAAAATATTTAAAAGTCATAGAAACATACAAAACTATTAATTTATCGGACAATAAAAACGTTACACCTCGATCTGGAAAAAAACGCAAACAAAAACAGAATACTGCTACTACGAAAGTTTCAAAGAGCACACAAACGACGTTCACATCGGTGCAAATAAGGAATGATGAAACCGACACTCCGAAAACAACGAAAGAATTAACAACTACCCCTCAATCTGAACGCAAAAATAAAATAATAGAAACTCAACGAGAGGAAACTATAGTGTGTACTACTACTACTAAACCAAAGCAATATAAATGCACTACATCTACACAAGCTAAATCGGATAAAAAGTCAGAACAAATGACTCAATACAACAAATCGGTGCATAAAAATCCAAAACTATGCATCATAAGTAGTAACACCACGACCAATATATTATCAAGAGCTGAAAACACATTTCCTGAAACTCAAATATGTCACTTTCTCATGCCAAACAGTGGAATCAAAAATCTTTTAAACAACATAAATGCAAAACTAGCCAACTACTCAATGAGTGACTACTGCATAATTTTCATTGGTGACGAAGATTATCGAAGAACGAACAATTACTTTGACTTGATTGTTTATATTAGGGAGACACTATTGACTGTACAACATACTAATGTAATAATATGCTTACCGACTTTTAAATTTAATGACCATTCTATAATGTATAACTCTAGAATTGAAACTTTTAATAATTTGTTATATCTCGACATTCATACATATAATTATGCAATACTGTTTGACTCTAACCTAGACTTGACATATGACCGCACTATGTTTAAGTATAATGGATCAATTAATTATTACGGCATAAAAAATATATTTGAAAATTTAAAAAAATATTATGTTATCTCTACTGACATTCAGGAATACGATGACAATGTATCTCCCCATATTTTTCGTGCATGAACAAACCAAACAGTATTCAACTCTTAATATTTTTCATCAAAATGTATGCGGCATCAATAATAAAAAGGATGACCTTGAAATGTATCTATGCGAATTGTCAAAAGAAATGAATTTTTTATGTATATCCGAACATTTTCTGAACGATACTCTGGCAAAACAATTCAATTTTATTAACTTCAAAATGGGGTCTTACAACACTAGATTAAAAAAGAATCGAGGAGGTTCGATGATTTTAACAGCTCAGGATAGAAACGTGGATGAACTGCAAGTATGTAAGCAGTTGTATAAAACTGACTGCTTCGAAGTGTGTGGAGTTAGTGATTGTGAGACAAATTTGTGTGTTGTTTGTTGTTATAGAACTCCGGCAAACAGTAATTTTGATAACTTCATGGATAGGCTTGAAAAACTGTTACAGCGTTTCTTCAATAAATTATGTATAATTTGCGGTGACTTCAATATTAATGTATTAAAAAAAGATGACACGAGACACAGTTCTTTCTTATCGTTGTTATCGTGCTACAACTTCAGATATCTAATAAATACTCCCACCTTCAAAAGGAATAAATCAGAATCATGTATAGATAATATTTTAACTAATTTACCAGACACTCTTATAGAATGTACAAGTGTTGATCACAATGGACTATCGGACGGTCACGCGGGTCTGTTCTGTACACTACGCTTAGAAAAGGTTGAGTTTAAGAAACGGATAAATTATATGCGCATTTGCAGAAGAAAATATAATGACAAGAACAAAAGTGAGTACAGAGCAAAGCTGTTAGAGACTGACTGGAGCACAGGTATTAACACTTTTATAGGACAATTCAAAGAAATGCATACATCATACTTTGAGAAGTGTAAATTAAAAGTCACTGTTAAAAGAAATAGGAGGTCTAAATGGGTAACTAATGGAATAAGGACATCCAGCAAAGTAAAACGTTTCCTTAACACCATAGACAAAACGCAATGTGACATTTCAGTTCTAGAATATCGAAACAAGTTTAACAGAATGTACAGAAAAGTAGTAACGTGTGCAAAAAGGAATGATGTCAGAAAACAAATAGAAATGGCATCAGATTCTACTAAGACGATATGGAAAATAGTAAATCAGCAGCGCAATGTTACTAAAAACCCTGGCAATGAACAAATTATACTGAAGATTGACAACACAGTTACTAATAATGCTTTAGATGTGGCTAATATTTTTTCAAAAAGGTTCGACAACACCGTCTACTTATCAGGTTGTGACAAAAAATTAGCAATTACATATCTAAATGAGAGCGTTAGCAGAGTAAACTCTAACATGAACTTTGACGCAGTCACACCCTTAGAAATATATAATATGGTTAAAAATATGCCCAATAAATCCTCTACTGGTTATGACGAAATCCCTTTGACTATTATTAAAGATAATATTGACTTATTGGCAACTCCATTAGCTTCGTTTTATAATGAGTGCATCGCGGCAGGGCTATTCCCTGATCAGTTTAAAATCGCTCGTGTGCTTCCAATTTTTAAGAAAGGTTTAAAAACAGATCCTGCTAACTACAGACCGATTTCCCTATTGCCTGTATTGTCGAAGATCTTTGAAAAAATTATGAAGAATAGGCTCATGAGGCACTTAAAAACTCACAATATTTTAAATAGTCAGCAATTCGGATACCAAAAATCACTAGGAACTACTGACGCTATTGGGGCATTAATTAACGAGGTTGTTTATAATTTAAACGAGAAGCATAAAGTGGCAGGTATTTTTCTGGACCTTAGTTCTGCCTTTGATACTGTGGACCATGAAATTCTTCTGGCCAAGTTGGAACATTATGGTATACGGGAAGATGTATTGAAGCTATTCAGCTCTTATTTGCATAATAGACGTCAGTTTATAGAAATAAAGACGGTTGTGGATGGAGAAGAAAAAAAATATAAATCTAACCTAGTGACTGTATCTCGAGGTGTCCCTCAGGGCTCCGTTCTGGGTCCAATTTTCTTCATCCTATTCCTGAATGACTTGGTTGAGTTTATTAGAAAACGAATAGCGGACATAACACTGATTATTTTTGCTGACGACACTAATGCAATAGTTTCTGCAGATAATATAAGTAATCTTGAATCCAAGATTAATACTGCTTTAAAAGCTTTTGAGAACTGGTTTGTTACAAATAATTTAAAACTCAATGTAAACAAAACAAAATGTTTATTATTTAAGTCAACGGCACGAAATAACGCTAGTCTCAATGTTGTGTCTTGTGGTAACAATGTCGAAGTTGTAGATAATGTTAAATTCTTAGGTGTGCACATAGACGCGTTATTAAACTGGAAGGTTGAGTCATTGTCTATATCGAAGTCTATTAGCTCTGCGTGTTATGCAATCAGAAGTCTGAGGGATGAACTCACTTTGGACCAACTAAGGATGGTGTACTTTGCGTTGGTTGAGTCTAGGCTCAGATATAGTATTGAGTTTTGGGGCAACAGCTACAAATACAACGTCCACTCGGCTTTTATAATTCAAAAAAGAGCCCTAAGGACAATGCTTCGCATGAAACAGACAGAGTCGTGCAGAGACCACTTCATCAGACTTAACATTTTAACAGTGCCATGTCTGTATATTCTAGTGTTGTTAACCAACTTGGTTAAGAATTTGCACGAGACTAATGAGGAAAGACAAGCTAGAGATAGTACTCGTAGGAAAGACTTGCCTTCCACAATTCAACCGAAATTGAACGTCGTTCATCACAGTCCCAGAGTTCAATCGGTATTTTTATAAAACAAGTTGCCAATAGAATTTAAAAGTATATACAGCATTAACTTGTTTAAAAACAAATTAAAAACATATTTATTGAAGAAGGGCTATTATAGTATCGACGAGTTCATAAATGACAAACGACAGCCACAATTAAATGATTTGTGAATTATTATTTGTGTTCATATGATTTTTGGTTTTTTTTTATAATGGATAATGAATTTCAAACTCATATGTAATTTTGGTGATTATTTAATTTTATGTTACTGAATCTACTGACATACAACTATTTATTGATTTTCTAGTTTTTATAATGGATAATTAATTTCAAACTCTTATGTAATTTTGGTGATTATTTAATTTTATGTTACTGAATTATTGACATACAACTATTTATTATTATATTGTTCCATTTTGAATGCGTAGTCGCTGCTGAATTTTAAATATGAACGTAGTTAATGTTTTTTTTTTTTGTTATTATTACCTATTTTATTTATCATCACTGTAATATTTTCAACACAATGGATTTTGTTATGAAATAAATAACTTATGACTTATGACTTATGACCGGTTCGGAATTCTTTAGTTTTATTCGATGTATTGGAAATATGAATGGCTCCGTATTCACTCCCAACACTCTTAATTTCATAAAAACGGGCACAGCGAGCTGTTAATTTAATTTTTATGCATATTTTACAACACTGAGTTTTTTTTTTATCCCAGCATGAATCATATTGTGGGCGTAGTGGGTAAAAACTAGAGCTTTCAACTTAGTTGTATAAAATGTAGGATTAACTACGTGTAATTACTTGCATAATTTTGTATGTTATGCCGCAATATACGAAGCCAACAATCTATCTAAATAATTTCAATCAATCAACGTATATTAAGTTCACTTGACATGGACATTTTACTAAAACATATTTTATAGACTTTTAGAAAAACATGCATTTATGCGAATTTCCATCTTTAACACCAGAATAATAAAAATAGCTAGTTGTAATAAGCACAGTTGTTGAACTCTCCACGCGCTGAAAAAGGCAACAACAAAACAGCTCATAATGATATACGAAACTTATGAAAAAATAATGAAATCACAGTCATAATGTCTTCGTAAAAAAGACGAATGTACCTACCTAAAAGAATTCGCGAAGAAAGAACAAAGAATACAATAATAACTCTTACTAACTTGCCGTAAAAGAAAGTTTAAAGAATTTTCGTCTACGAAACTTGGTCCAATCCAATTTCAGTAAAGCTTCAGATTTTAATTCTCGTTATTCCAAATTAAAAATTGTTATCTGCGTACTAACTAGACTCCTTCTTAAAATTAATTTAACTGAGTTTTAAAGGTTCATTTTATCATTCATTAATATAAATTTTGGTAGAATGTTTCAATACGAATCAGCTGCCTGAATGAAAACCATTATACACAAATACATTTACGTGTATTTTTCACCAAAATTGTATGCACTTCTTCCAAAATTATCATATTATAATACATTATAGGTTCTAGAAACTCGATCAAATTAAACGATTTCGAAATCAATAACTTATTAAAAATAATAATAGCGTTTTTGTTTCATGATCGCACCGCGATTGCAGATTATTAATGCTGTTTCGTTAATTATACCCAATTTTAATTACCACAATCCTACCAACACTTGTTTCATTAAATTTTAATTAGCCGTTCTCCAACTGATCCTCTTCAAATAATTTAACAACACTTACTGATAATGAAGGTTTAACAAATGTCGGATTAATAAAATTTGTCATTGAAGACTAAAGTTTGTTACCTATATTTATTTTCTTAAGTTTTGCAATGGTTGATAGTCTCATAGCTTTTATGTGGCCTGAAAGACACACTTCTTGTATAATATTGCCTGACTCTTGAAATATGGTAAAGCCATTTGTTGGACTGAAGAATTGACAGCAGTTAAAAGATAAAATATACGAATCTCAGGCTTGTCTGTACGAGTTTGTTTTAATAGACGACTGACCGAGAAAACGCTACTTTTCAACTGATTAAAGCCGACAACCTCATACCCTCTATGTATAGACAGTGCAATTACGTAAAATTTATTTACCACATTTAATTATTATTTTAAATTGCACAATACTTTATACACGACCCTTTCGACCAACAAGGTTAAAAGAGTGTTTGGTTTTATATTGTTCAAATTCCAAGGAAAACCGGAATATCCACAAAAACGTAGTTTTAAGTATAAAAAAAAACGATTCAATCATTTCCTGGTACTGTGCAAATATTTATAACAGCCTGTGAGACCAATCTATCACACGTCCATTTAACACAATAAAATCGCACCTGCACTGAGTTTTTCGAATTCCAAATTCCCGAACTATCGGTAAAACGTACCTACAATACTACGTTATACTGATATTGAAAAGTTTATTTACGGACAGATACTAGTTTAAACCCGCGGTATTTACGATAAATGTATAGGGGGATGAAATAGATGGATGGAGACTAACTACTGGGTGAATTTCAATTGGTTTTATTTCTTTATAAAAATGGGTTGGCAATTCGGTATCGTGGTGATGGTGGTTTGAACAAAACCGTAGTCCAAGATTTCGTGACACTGACCTCTTTGTGTGGCAGTTTTGACGTGAACTCACTTCTTTTACCACCACACATTTTTGGTATTTAATAAAATATTAGTTCCTAATGTGTACTTTGCACGGCCTCATAAATAAAAGCTATATACTTTTTGCATGCCCC
This sequence comes from Mesoligia furuncula, assembly GCA_916614155.1. NCBI lineage: Eukaryota > Metazoa > Arthropoda > Insecta > Lepidoptera > Noctuidae > Mesoligia > Mesoligia furuncula. Next base: position 16,996,914 of record OU744799.1, on the reverse strand, counting down.
AATTAGTTAAAATTGACAGCAAGTTCTAAGTCAATCATAAACTACATTAAATCTATAAATTAAAGTAGTAGTCCCCATCTCCCCATGAGAAAGATGGAAACCTTAGCTTCTGTCCACCTGAATAAACCGCCAAACGCCCAACTTGGCCAACTTTGACTAATTAGTCGCTAAACAAACAGAATACCGACATCGGGCCACTAGAAGAGACTAGCCCATATAGCTATCTATTGATTTTATTGAAAGAAAGAAAGAAAGAAAAATGCGTTTATTGGCATTACAGCAAAATAAATACACCTTAAATCTATAAAAACAGAAAACAAAGATTATAATGTAAGAAAGATTATTATTGTAAAGCTATACTGGATATAGTTTGTTATGGTTTATTGGTTTGGTTTGTTATGTATGAGTCCATGTAGAAGTGGACAATGGCCTACTAGTTCAAATAGTGAGTACCTATTTAACGTAACAACCTTCGTTACGTTAAATTTCATATAATTTATAACGTTAAAAATCTAATCACAATCTCATCTCAGCGACAATCAATGTCTTTTGGCTAAACTTAAGTTAATGTTAATAACATAAATGTTGCATGCCGAATGGTGCGAACGTTCTTAAAATAAAGGAATTGCTCTTGTGACCTCTTCAGCTAGTTTTAGTGGAATAAAACAAAAGAATGTACCTACTATTCACACCTCGAAAATGATGCAATAGTAATAGGCTTCCGTAGTTCCTACAAGGAACCCTTATAGTTTCGTCATGTCCGTCTGTCTGTCTGTCTGTCCGAGGTTTTGCTAAGAGACCGTTAGTACTAGAAAGCTGTAATTTTGTAGGAGTATGTATATCAATTACGCCAACAAAGTAATAAAATAAAATTTTGGTAAATATTTTTTTTTAGGGTAGCTCTACGAAATATTAAACTTTAAAATGCAAATTTTTGTTTCAGTAGGGCGTCCCCCCCCCCCCCTCTAAAAGCTGAACTGCCAGCTTGAAAAATCTGAAAAAGTTCACGATGATAGTACATTTCATGAACTTTAAAGTAAAACTATAGCGGTTAAGATAACTTTATTAGTTTAGCAGTAATAGTCGTTGAACTTGGGTGTTGGATAATTTTTTACCAAATACAAAATCCTTAGCATTAATCCTTTAAAGTGACTAAGATGAAGTAGTTGCTTGTTTATAACGGGTAAAGACGCATGTCTTGAAAAACAAAATATAACATAACGGGCTACTACGGAACCATACACTGTGTGTGGCCCGACACGCACTTGGTCGGTTTTTTCAGTTATGGCCGTATGTAATTTCGCTATATTTTTTAAACGTACATAAAAGTTAACATAGCCATGAGAACTATGTGTTCTGCCTATGGAAACTATTTTCATAAACATGTTATTGGGATGGGAAAATATTTCGTTATACCATATCACATTTCTGGCATATAATAATATTCTAATACCCACATATTTCGATCGACGACGGCCTACATTTCGAAGAATTCTTGTGTAAGGCAGTATGCCTTTATGCGACAATAACGTAAGCTTATGTAATATTATAATTGTTATTACAATATTGTTTGTAGGTATGTATAGTAAGCAAAGACACACGCAAGTATTGTGTACATTAATATCAGGTCCAGTCACAGAAGTCCTTCATAATCAGCCTATGACAGGGGTGGCCAAATTGGTAAGACCAAAGATCTGCTGTTTACTGACGACACCCTGTACTACCTACCAATTACATACTTCTTGAAATCTTACATGAAACAGCATAGTTCAGTACACAATTATGTAGTATTTTTTATTTTATTAAGAGGGAAAATATAAAACTGAAAATTATTCTTATATTAATGTGAGCATTGCGTTTGAGCATCTTTCGCTAGATTAGCAAAATCAGGTTTGTAGTAGGAAATATTTTTTGCCTTGCCACGATCGACTGGACTAATAATCGCGATCGACCGGTTGGCCACCCCTGGCCTTTAATGTCCCTATTGCTGGTACACAGGCCTCCTCTTTATGAAAGGGAGTGGGCCGTAATCTGCCACGTGCGCCCAGTGTGGGTTGGTAGATTTCAAATGTATACGATTTTTTTTATTCTAGGACATGAGTTTTGAGACAGAAGTCCTTATTTTGTTTAAAATAAAAAGGGCCTACTCTTCCTTCTCCTCTTTTCAAACACATCTCAATCTGTTAAACAACACTTCTAATTATTACTCGCTGCTTTAATGAGATGCTAAACTACGTCATAAAAATAATTTCACACTAATATTATAAAGGCGAAAGTTTGTGAGTTTGTGTGTGTGTGTTTATATGTTGGTTACTTCTTCACGCTCAAACGGCTAGATCAATTTTGAAATAATTTGGTATGGAGGTAGTAGCACCCTGGATTAACATATAGGCTACTTTTTGTCCCGATATACCCGCGGGATCGAAACTTATGCGGATGAAACTGCGGGGCGCAGCTAGTTATTAATAATAGTATTGTGAAAGCTCTATTTTAAGAACATCTCCATATCGTAAGTGAAGTTCGCTCTATTTCTGTGAACCATCCAACTGGAAACTTGCGTTGGGTTTGAGAAATTTACGTACGAACGGTGGTTAATAATATTTGCCATTAAAATTTAAGTTTTAACTTTAATTATGTCTAAGCCCAACAGGTTTATCTTATATAGTACCTGATGCTTAAGATAATGCTCTTATTATGATGTAATAATAATGATTTTATCTTGAATTATTTTCAAGATAAAATCACAAACATTTGGGGAAAAAGCTTAATAAAAAAACTATTTCCTATACCACCCACTGTGATAAATTAACATTTGATTAACACTTGACATTTTTCAAGTATTTATTTTAAAAAAACCGGGCAAGAGCGAGTCGGACTCGCGCACCGAGGGTTCCGTAACATCCGGGTTTATGCATAAGGTTTATGTTTATGAAATTAAATGTTTTTTTTTTTGAGTTGATTGAATGAATGGTAAATTGTGGTTTACGATTTATGACGTATTAAAAAAAACTACTTACTAGATCTCGTTCAAACCAATTTTCGGTGGTAGTTTACATGGTAATGTACATCATATATTTTTTTTAGTTTTATCATTCTCTTATTTTAGAAGTTACGGGGGGAGGACACACATTTTACCACTTTGGAAGTGTCTCTCGCGTAAACTATTCAGTTTAGAAAAAAATGATATTAGAAACCTCAATATCATTTTTGAAAACCTACCCATAGATACCCCACACGTATGGCTTTGATGAAAAAAAAAATTGAGTTTCGGTTCTAAGTATGGGGAACCGTAAAATTTATTGTTTTTCTATTTTTGTGTGAAAGTCTTAATGCAGTTCACAGAATACATCTACTTACCAAGTTTCAACAGTATAGTTCTTATAGTTTCGGAGAAAAGTGGCTGTGACATACGGACGGACAGACAGACAGACAGACGGACAGACAGACAGACAGACAGACATGACGAATCTATAAGGGTTCCGTTTTTGCCATTTGGCTACGGAACCCTAAAAAATGCCTTCAATACGTAGACCAACACAACAACACGTTGGCGTAGCGGTCGTAGCAATCTGCTACGTCGTAGCACTCGTAGCAACTACGTAGAACCTTGAGGCCAATAAATTCTCCTAATTAAAAAAGTTCAAAATCTAGTCGCAGTCTCATCTCAGCGACAAGAAATGTCAAAAACTTGTCGAAAATTACAGGTATTTTTGACAGATTGAGACTGAGTCAGACTGTGAACGTTCTTAAAATTACGAGAATTTTCCCTCTGGTTCTCTGTTGTCAGTTACTGACTAACGATTGAGTTTCTTAAGTATTTTCTTTCAACTGCTAGATATTATGACAAATACTGGGCTATCTTTAGTAAGCAAAATGATAGAGAACGACTTCGTGCAAGCAAATGAGTCCAAAGATACATTGTAAGTCAATATAACTAAATTACATCATGGAATATGTTGATTCAAACCCGGTACACACGAAAACGAAACCTTCCGAACGAAGCCTAATTGTCTACAAAGTTATAATAATATCGACAAGCACACTTCACCTTCGTTTTCCTTGTTTGGAACTCGTCCAATTATAGATAAAAGTTACTGACATGTTTTCTAAATAGATGTCTGCACGTTTTCAGATATAGAATTGTAACATACCATAATATCACGCCTGGTTTCTCAGAAGGTGTAGGCAGGGTTGTATGTACAGACGCCAGCACATCAAGCTAACCGAAACTGTAAAAAATTTCCAATCAACTTTGAACCTTGCGCTTTAGGGATAAAGTTGAAAATCTATTAAAAAAATTTGACAGATTGTAGTTGCTTGATGTGCTAGTACAATAGTAGTAGTAGTACTAGCATACTACTAGTCTGTACATTCGAAGTTCGTCAGTTATATTTTTCATGCAATATGGAGCAGGCCTTCTACCAGCATATCATCATTTCAGCCGAAAGACGTCCACTGCTGGACATAGGCCTCCCCCAAGCACCTCCACTTCGACCGGTCCTGTGCTTCCCGCATCCAACGGGTTCCTGCGGCCTTCACAAGGTCATCGGTCCACCTTGTGGGAGGCCTTCCAACGCTACGTCTTCCGGTACGTGGTCGCCACTCCAGAACCTTTCGGCCCCATCGGCCATCTGTTCTGCGAGCAATGTGCCCTGCCCACTGCCACTTAAGTTTGGCAATTCTTCGGGCTATGTCGGTTACCTTGGTTCTCCTGCGGATCTCCTCATTCCTGATTCGATCACGCAGGGAAACTCCAAGCATAGCCCTCTCCATTGCCCTTTGGGTGACTTTACCAGCATATAATCAGCCTATAATATTCCCGCTGGTGGGACACAGGCCTCCTCTCGGTGAGAAGGAGTGGGCCAAGCGGGCCCATTGCGGGCTGATAGATGTCACGTCTTCGTTTTTAGGGTTCCGTACCCAAAGGGTAAAAGCTACCCTATTACTATGACTTCGCTGTCTGTCCGTCCGTCTGTCTGTCACCAATCCAAGAACCGCGATAGCTAGACAATTGAAATTTTCACAAATTATGTATTTCTCTTGCCGCTATAACAAAATATACTATAAACAAAACAAAATAAATATTTAAGGGGGGCTCCCATACAACAAACGCGATTTTTTTGCCCTTTTTTGCTCGATACCTATCAATAATGGCAACAGGTAGGCACTTGAAATGTTCACAAAATACTCAGTTGTATTTTTACTTTAATAATAAATAATAAAATTAAAATAAAATAAATATTTAAGGGGGCTCCCATACAACAAATGTGTTTTTTCGGCGTTTTTGCCTTTAGTACGGAACCCTTCGTGTGCGAGTCCGACTCGCACTTGGCCAGTTTTTTTTATTCTAGGACATGCTGGTTTTCTCACGATGTTTTCCTACACTACTCCTACGTTTTGAGAAACGCAGTTTAGTGTTTTAAAGTAATCAGGTGCATTACTTTGTGTACTTAAATTAAATCATCACCACCGCTCTGGTTCAAACTTACGACCTACAACTCGTAAGTCGCGGCCGTTCCCACTGGACCACTACTGGCCCACTACTTCCATTAGTTGGGTGTAAATCCAGATTACTTTATTTACTTTGTATACTTACCAAATTATTTATAGGAAGGTAGTAAAAGTAGTCTACTCCCTGTCCAGTAAGCTATGTAAAATTTCATCTCTATGCAAAATTGTTCCCTTGACACCCGATTGTGTAACGCCTTTATAATATTAATTTTAAAGTAAAATTAAGCTGTTCCCCCTGAAGGGGTCAGTAGCGATGCCTTGCTGTGTACGCTTTGGTTATCACAGTATAAATCTGGAAGGTTGACTATAAAAACCAATCAAATTCAACGATAGGTTACAAATATAGGTAGGTATATTTTTAAGGCTATTAACAAGTTGTATTTAATAATATAATTAATTTATTCAGGCAACTAATGATCCATTACATTACATGCTATGCATGTATATGCTTTAGCACTAATTTTAGCATATCCGTGAATTTTAACAATCGTGTAATCTATTCAATGTTAATATTTGTCCTTTCTACTGTCCATTTTTATAAATGTACTTCGGCACTAAGTGCAATAATCCTGGCAATATATTCAATGTTAATATTTATCCTTTCTGCCATCGCATCGTCCTCCTTAACTACTAATTTATTCAATACAATTTTTTAAAAAAACTAATTAGTCCACAAAGACTCATAAACTCTACCAACATAAGCTCATTTCATTATATAACTCCAACTTTTTACGCTAAAGCGCTCGTGAACGCTGCCACCGTGTGTACGAACACTTCTATGCAAAGTTCCTAGTTTGTTTTGATCTTAATAAATTCAGTTCGCCAAACAAGGCGCCCGTATGTCCGCCACGTTATCTCTGATAATGTTGGGAACTCTGCTGTTTTAGGTGATACTTTATCTCACTTTGCAAAAGTTTCGTCAGCCAACAAGATTAAATGCAAAGTTTAAATTAATTCTAGGTTTCCGGAATTAAATGTTGCTCTAAGATTCTAAAGGTTTGATGAGTAACCATTTCAAGTTAAATATCATAACCATATGAATACGTAGTAGCTGTTGTTTATTTAATGCTACTCTTCATTAATTTCCACATTGAATTACTGGTGGAATTTGCTTCGCTTTGAAATGTAGCTGTATACACTGCATGCATAAAATCAAAAGTAAACATCATTTACCGTACTAAACCAAGCTAGTAAAACACATATCGCACAAATTGTTTATTTTGTCGTATGATTTAAGATTGTGTGTTGCCATTACGATATCTATCGCTAATAATATGGCAGGATTGTGGCGCCAACCGATTGAAAAACAGCCCTAAATCCGTTATCAGTAGCGCGCACGCCTGCTCTACTCCCAGCTGCTGAATTTCCATATACTTATCGACACCACACTTTATTGGAAGCTCGATTGCAAGAACATAAATATTTATGAATTCATTCTAAAATAATAGTTGTGGAAGTTTGATAAACTCTGCCAGTTTAAATTAAAAATGTTGTTTGCTGAATATTATCATCTGCCTAGCCTTTTCCCAACTGTGTTGGGGTCGGCTTCTAGTCTAACCGGATGCAGCTGAATACTAGTATTTTACATGGAGCGACTGACCTCCACAACCCAGTTACTGAGTAATACGATACCCCTCGGTAAGACTAAATGTCAGATTTTCGGGCTTCTGACTACCCGTAACGACTGTCAAAGATCCACGAATGACAGCCGGGACCAACGGCTTAACATGCTTTCCGAGGCACGGAGGGTTCACGGTATGTAAAGATGGTCACCCATCCAAAGATCAACCGGGGCAAGCGTAGCTTAACCTGATCGATCGACCTGTGCGGCTATTTACTAATATTTTATTATTCAACACTGCTGTAAGTAATGTAACCAAGTATTTAAAGAAAGTCCGTCATATGTCCTTACAAAATAAATAACTACGAATGCGAAACGGATCGCTTAATCTCAACATTGAATTAAAAAGTGAGGAGCACAGAAACAGAAGACGTGCAATTATCAGGAATCCATTAATCACAGTAGCGCCCCGGCGCCCCCTAGAGCACATTGCAGTCGATATAAATTTAACATTCATTATTAAAATGGCTTAAAACAAATTCGTTTGCAACGGAACAAAACAGCCGTAACGAAGACATAATAAAAACAAGTCCTGAAATTGTTTCAGTGTAGTTACTGTGCGCTAATTGAGCACAGTAATGGTTGAATAAATTTGTTTGGACAATAAAGACGCTTAAACTGAACTATGTCCTATTGTTGGGGGTCCAAATTGCTAATTTGACCGCGTAGATTTAATTATGCATGCCGTCCGCCGAGAGGGGGTCATAAAGGAGGGGTGTCACAGGCAGACTTGTTTATAATGTAGCAAGTAATGCGCAATCCAACCCGCCCCGCCTGCGCCAAGTATTAACTTTTTATTACACTGAACGAACTTTCGCGGTTTACGGCCACGTTGGGAGGGCACGAACGTGTCAAAATTTAAGCGCCTGTTATTTTAAATGCAGCATACATTCATTTTCGGGCCTGTCAGCAATATAGGCTACTGCATTTTTTGAATAAAGGATAATACGCTCTTGGTACACACTACGACCTACTTTTTGTGTAATGCAGGATACAATTTTTCGAAATGGCAACTGGAAGTAAAACCAAATTAATTGACGCATAAACTCAAATAGCTACGAAATAAGTACCTATTTTGTAAAGGCCCGAATCGAGCAAAATTACAAAGTCAGTTCTGAGAACAACAACTGTAACAAAGTTGCAGAAATAACGATTTAATTATCAGATAGAGTGACGTCGTTCACTTCGATTCCCCATGGTATGCATCGGCTGTCCAATAAAACGTTGACAATTAACGTAATTTATCGACAGATTGACACTGGCCGCAGTCCATTGAGATGAGATAGTGTTTGGCAAATTTTGGCCTCTAATTGGCCATCTGAGCGCTCGAAATTGGGATTGGCACAACGTTTGTATCAATTTTGGGTGAATATCCAGTTTAGTGCTCTTTTCGGTGTAGAGAAAGAATACGTGAGGATTTTGTGCTGAATTTAGCTAATCAAGTTAGATCAACCAATGTAGTTCACTATTACATAATATAACATTATTATTTACTTCAACCCTAAAGAAATTCGTTCTTGAGTGGACGTAATAACAACTACCAGGTAAAATATTTAAATCTGAGACCAACTTAACAAAACGAGGTCCTCTCCTAAATCATATTCACTCAAAATAAAAATTCAAGCGACCATTAAAACTTATGTTTTTCGATTACCGACCACAAATTGTATTATAAATATCGGGTCCAATAAATCTGGGTCAAAGAGCAAGATAAAATCGTCGATACTTCGAGATGCAGTATCGTGTTACCATTATCACGATAACGTTATAAGTATAGAAAGTAGGTTAATAGCTGCTTTCATGTTTGATATAAGTGGAAACACACGCACTCTTCACCACAGAGTAGATACCTATTTTATCCTTATTTCTACATAATATATACAAGACTTAGGATTGTCATTAGTAGATCTTTGACAGTCGTTATGGGTAGTAGTCAGAAGGCTCAAAAGTCTGACAACCGGAATTACCAAGGGGTAATGTGTTACTCAGTAACTGGGTTGTGAGGTCAGATAGGCAGTCGCTCCTTGTAGAATGCAGGTATTCAGCTGCATCCGGTTAGACTAGAAACCGACCTTAACAAAGTTGGGAAAAGGCTAGGCAGATTGATTGATCCATATTTGCCCTTTATCTGTCATTCTGCCTGTTACCTTTTCACGCCTAAACAACTGAACCGATCGTTGTGTTTCACAGAAAGGTAGCCTGGAACCTGCAGAAGGACATAGGCTACTTGACTACTGGATATTGTATAATAAAAATACGCAGACGAAGCCGCGGGACCCAGCAGCTACTACAAAATAATTATATAGGTACTTACTTTTGTCAACCGTACTTCTGCCAGTCTATTCCTTAAATATTTCACTGTGAAAACTTAGTTGTAGTGAGCAGTCATTCCACCTGATGCTAGGTATTAACACTATTGACCACATGAGTAGACAAACGGTGTCTACTCATGTGCTATTGACAGCTGACTTCAATCTCACTTCACCTAAGTTTTCACGGTGAGAACTTTGCCCTGGCCCGAGGCCTTAATTTATTGAGGCACCCACAGGCAAACCCGTTTACGCAGCCACAAGCTTAACCTGAGAGATGCCATATATATACAGGGTCCCATTAAAATAGATGGACAAATTTTAACACAGCGCTCAGTACGTCTAACTAAACATATCCAAGCAAAAAAAAAACACCGATTAAAGTGATTTTATTTTGACCTAAAATAATAAATTGCCGGCACATTAGTGTATTTTCGTTAGCTGATTTTATTTTTCTTGTGAGTATCTATGCGTTTTTCTTTTATATTTTTTTACCATCGTCCTTATTTTGGTGGTCTGAATGATTCGTAAAAGTTTCTCCACCTATTTTAATGGGACCTTATATACACACATCAAAAGTGTCTAGGGATCAACATATATTTTTGCAATAACTTTTCTCCTGATTGATATTAATTAAAATTTTCTTTAAGGATTCATCAAATAAAGTGTTTTCGTTTGTCACAGTAACGATAAACCAAGTCACCTTTGCATTAATAAAGAAATTTGCCATTTTCCTAATAAAGGGATTTTTGACATTTGAACCACTAACACAAAAGTTCGAAAAAAAGACTGAAATAACAGTTTTCTTTAAAACTTTATTGGGTAACTTAAACAATTAATAATCCGTGTTTCTACCGCGAACACTAACAACACAAGAACATCGGTTTGGCATACTCAAAATGAGTTCATCCAAATCACGCTGTGGAATGGCCGCCCATGTTCGTTGCAACAACAAAAAAAGGTCTTCTTGCGACTGGATACCCTCCATATTCGGCAGAGCTCTTCTCTGTAGCATATCCCATGCATGCTCAATCGGGTTCAAGTCTGGCGACTGAGCAGGCCAGGGCAGGACATTGATGTTAGCTGCGGCGAGAGTCTGTCTTACAACTCTTGCGGTGTGCGGTCGTGCATTATCATGCATTAACTGAAATAAGGGACCGATTTGCACTTGTAGAGGAACGATGACGTCTGATACAATCGTCTCAGCATAAATTTGAGCGTTGAGGTTGCCTCTGATCCAAATCAACTCAGTTCTTCCGCCGATCCAAATACCCGCCCATACCATGATGGTTCCACCACTATAAGGATGGACTTCCTGGCAGGATTTTAATCGCTGTTGGTGTCCAGGGGTTCTCCAGTGTCGTATACGTCTTGTATCCGGTCTCATACCAAAACGAGACTCATCAGAAAAGCACACGAAACGCCATTGTTCTTCTGCCCAATTTCTGTGTTCAAGAGCCCATTGATATCGAATCCTACGATTGTGCATTGCTATAGGTGGTACCCGTAGCGGTCTTCGGGAATGAAGGTTCACTTCATGCAAGCGGTTTCTGACTGTTTGGTCGCTAATTAAGTTCCCTGAAGAGTGATGAAGCCTCACGGCTAACATCATGGCGGTTATTGTTGGAGCTCTTCGAGTTAAGATTTGAATGTATCGGTCTTGTCTCCGTGTGGTGCAGCGATACCGTCCTCCATGGCGCTCAGCCACGGTACCAGTGCTTCGGTAATGTGTCCAAAGTCGACTGATAACACTCTGACTTGTATTCAGAGCTAAAGCCACAGTACGTTGCCGGGAACCAGCTTCTATCATTCCCACGGCTCTGAGCATTTCTTCCCTGCTTAAATGACGTCGCCGCTCCATAATAACGTTGGTTTTAATCAGTAGTAGGGAAACAGTAGCACTAATAATGTCTTCAATGCGTTGTATGTTTTTATAGGGAAAATATTGACAGCTGATTTTCATCTTTTACTCGAATTTGATTCACAGTTCCTGATTCAAATTATGAAATGCACCAAAAAGGATCTATATAAATTTATAAAATCATAAATTTATTACAAAGCCACATCTCAATCTCAAGAAATCCGCATAAAAATGCTTGATCCCTAGACACTTTTGATGTGTGTATATAAAAAGGTTAGATCTTTACTGAGTAGACCCGGTTTACTTAAATATATGTGTACACACGTGAGAGACGTCTTATACGAGTAAACTAAGCTTGTTTTGTCTAGCCACGCGTTTGCGGGAATTACAAAATGATCCTATCAAAAACTTTACACGATTTAATTCTCTCGTAATTGTATATGACGAAAGCTTTTTGCGTAAGAAGTTTGCTGTCTGTGGGTATATTGTATTATGTACTGAACAATATAATTATTGCGGAGTGTTTACTTTCCTTTCGGCAGCGAATATAATATTTTAATTATAGGAAGGTTGTAATTATACAAATTACAGGAATCGTCTATTAAAATATAATCATCCTGCGTTCAATTATAAAATAACAGAGCAGAATTTGTGAACATTTCATGGAATTAGATAAGGGAATATTGAGGGGCAATTTGTGAAGAAAATCGTTACTGACATCATCCCCCATTCTATTGGCCGCAGAAGTTGACTACCGGGCAAAGATATCCTCAAAAACTGTAACCATTATCTGTTATTAGCTGTAAGTTTTTCTAAATAAAATCAAATAAAATAAACCCAAATGGTAATGGTCCCCAATTACGTAGACAGCTCTTTCTATACAAACTGACATTTCGTTTCTCCATTTTTGACATCGCACCGTAGAAATCCTTCTACAATCTGTCATTTTGTCAATCTTTGTCTAGGTCCTTTTTTATGTAGACTTTTTCTAAGGTAGTGAAGAGATTTTGTAATCGGTAAAGACAAACTTCCTACTCGACGGCCACAATACGGTTATCTACAAAATCCTGTAACGACTGTCAAAGGTCCACGAACGAAAGCAGGGACCAATGGCTTAACGTGCTTTCCGAGGCACGGAGAGGTCTCGGTATGTAAAGATGGTCAGTATGGTCACCCAACCACTGACCAACCGTGGCAAGCGTAGCTTAACCTGATCGATCAACCTGTGCTGCTGTTATTATTTAGCCACGAACCCCTCCTTATAATGTGACTTAATATCAGTAAAAATTAAGAATCAAAAAGAAAAAAAAAATCCTATGACAAAACAAAGAACTCCGAGCCGAATTAAGTGAAAGAGTGAATGTCATAAAAAATGCAGTTGACTCTTTCTACTTTGCTGCCGTCGTACTGTCTACGCGGAACGTCATCTTTGTCTACTCTTCCGTCACAGAGTACCTACTTTTTGATAGACTGTCTCCGTCGTCGACAAACCGGGGTTCATGCTACGCGTGCAAGGTAGGTGCTTTACTTTGTGCAAATATTGTCATCACCACTGCTCCCAAAACGCTGAAGAAAAACATCGTGAGGAAACCTATATATCCTAAAACCTAAAATTCGAAGACACGCGACTACCAATCCACACTGGGCCCGCGTGGTACAGACACCAGCACATCAAGCTACTACAATCTGTCAAATTTCTTTAACAGATTTTCAAATTTATCGCTAAAGCATAAGGTTCGAAGTTGATTGGAAAAATTTGACAGTTTCGGGTAGCTTGATGTGCTGGCGTCTGTACATAATTATTACCCCATATTGCCTGTGGGAAAACTCTTACAATTCTGTTACATTTCTGGACAACCACCCCCCACCCCCCGGGACCCCAAGAAGAATGTTCAAAACAAACATTTACTCAGCAATTCCACACCGTCCTTTACCCAACTTACCTGTCCCCATTTACATACACTAAGGTGTGAGTAAAATGCAACACAAACGTATCTAAAGAAGCTTAGCGTCACCTGCAACGCTCCACACTCACCGCACCACCGCACCTACAGACAAACACTTTAAGCTGATTATGACGGATAGGTCCCTAACCAACTCACAGAGAGGTATAATTATGCAACGTTACTACGCAACGCGAACTTAAATTACATTCATGTATTTAAAATCGGGAGTCCACGACCACCCCTCATCCACCTCTGGCTATCTAGACGTCCTTATTGTTTTATGTTGATGGATAATCAGTATCCATCAACATAAAACAATGAGACCTGGATCTTTGACAGTCGTTACGGGTAGTCTGAAGCCCGAATGTCTGACAATCAGTCTTACCAAGGGGTATCGTATTTCCCAGTAAAAATGACACCCGCAACGACAAATTTGAAATTTTTTGCAGCCGTGTCTTGCATTTTCATTTTAACCACACTATCGGTTTGAGCACCCTCGAAAACCATGAAAACGACAAGATGACAAAAAATTAAAAGACAATTGCAGCCACCACCTTGGTATTACATTTTGATCCCACTATCGGCTTCAGCACCCTCGAAAACCATGAAAACGACACCCATGACGAAAATGTATAAAATGTTTGCAACCGACATCTTGTATTTTCAATTTGACCTCACTATCGGCTTCACCACACTCGGAAACCATAAAAAACGAAAAACAAAACGAAAAATTAAAAAAAATTATTGCAGCCGCCAACTTGGGTTTTCTTTTTGACCTCACTATCAGCTTCAGCATACTCGAAAACCGTGAAAACAACACACATGAAAAAAAATTGCAGCCGCCATCTTGGATTTTCTTTTGACTTCACTGTTGGCTTCAGTACCCTCGAAAACCATGTAAGCTATTTCTCTCTCTGCCTCTACCCATCACATAAAAAAATGATAGTAAAAGACGCGCAGATAACGCTTTTTCGTTACATTACATGACTATTTCTCTCATTTTACTCCTACCGCAAGCTCCGTAAAAGAACTTCGTTCCAAAGCTTCGTTCCAATCATAGATTTATGAAAAAAGTTTTTTACATTTCTATGATTCCAATGAAACCGCGATTCAGAATATGACGACATTTGCGCAACGCCATCTATTGAACAAAGTGGTTAACTCACTCTGCATTAATCAACTTTCTGAAATTAATAATTATCTAACATTGCAATCTTTATCACTCAGAACACCACATCACATAATATTGAAACTTATTAGTCTCCTCTGCACCATAGGTCAAAGGTGCATACGGCAAAAGTATGGTGAAGTAGTTGTATTAATATTAATGGTGCAAACGAAACTAATTATTCTCCTCTGCACCATTGATGGTGCAGGTCCATGGTGCATACGGTACAACGGGATATTATCTTACATTATCCTGACTTCTTGTTTGAAATTCTTTTAGCGCCACTAATCAACCATCAATGGAAAGCGATTAACATTTCATGTAATCATTATCATTACTTTTTTACAAGCACACAAGCAGAAGTGACTGTGATAGCCGTCTTATAGGTAAGCCTGCATGACGTGATTATTCACATATTAATGTAATAAACACAATAATTATGTTTTCGTTAGTACTATAAAGCGAAAATTTAATACTTATGAAAATTGTTGTAGAATACTTTAAATTGGTTATATCTTTTGATAGAGTGAAGCGATGGCGATGAATCAAAAACTAATCAGTACTCCGAGTTCTACACTAAGTATATTTGAGTATAAAAATTAACCATAATTAGTACTTTTTACATTGAACCTGTTTAAATCAATAATCTGTCACATCCAAACAGACAAACAGACAAACCGACAAACAGACAAAAATTTTAAAAAATTGATGTAATGGCATCTGTTGGTTATCCTTTAAAACAGCAACAATTTTTTTTTTATATTTTCAATGTACAAACGCCTCGTCTACACATTTATTATATGTATAGAATAGATATAGAAGATATAGATATAGAATAGAAGATTATTTAATTCGAAAAAATACTTGCCAATGCTTAAATGTGCCCTCTCCCTACGTCACCTTTTCCTACCGCTTTCGGTTAAATTCCACAAACTTGTTTTATTAGTACATTCAGTAACTAATATTATACCTATTGCCACATTCAGCTCACATATTGTAATTTAAGGGTTGCCAATTTGTATGCAATAGAAGTGAGAGGCCCGCCTAGCCTTGTTTGCAAACTGTGTTGCCCTACCAACTACTTACCGAGCCGTCGCGTTCGTCCCTAACAAGTTAATTTAAACTTCTAACGCTTAGCCGACTTAGGTTGATGGAGCTTAATAGTAATATTGTAAACAAAATTTAAATTAAGTTAGATCAAAATCTTGGATTAAAAATAGATAGTATAATCTAAGGTCTCATTGATTTAGATAAACAGAACAATATAATTACTAAATCTACGGTGTCCTAAAAAAGCGGTGGCCGCCGACATAGCGTCCGCAATTTACAGGCGAATGTCGTCACTGAAACATTATTTATGAAAGTAGGCAAGCCGACGTATGCACGGACGTAAAAATACCTTGGCGGGATTTTATCATGCACTGGATTTTGAACTCTCAGTGTAGAGCCGAGCATTGAGAATCCAACAGAGCGCTTCACCGTGCATCAAAAAAACACAGTTGGAGTTTCAAATCTCGGCGCTAAGTAGTGCGTTGAAAATCAAAGTGAAAATAAAAAAAAATAAAACCGCGGGATGAACGCGCCCGTACGAACCAGTGGGGGTAATTGCATAACAGACTATCAGTAGCAATGTGTTTGATTAAGACAGTTAAACAACATTCATTGCGTTATTTGATGAGCAGACACATTTTTCGAACATATGAAGCAATGGATTAGCAATATCCTTCAGATAGACATAGGTAGATTCAGATTGAGATTGATAGTGTGTTACGCAATTAGGGTGCTTAGGTTGTTCTCCTAGAGAGCATTTTTTGCACAATAAAGTATTTAAAAAAAAACTCGAAAACACACCTAATGGAAAAAGGGTCTAGATCTGAGGGGCAATTCTCGTAATTTTAAGAACGTTCACAGTCTGATCTGTCTCAATCTGTCAAAAATACCTCTAATTTCCCTACATTTTGACAAGTTTTTGACATTTGTTTGTCGCTGAGATGAGACTGCGACTAGATTTTGAACGTTTTAAATTACCAGAATTGCCCTTCAGATCTCACTAAGAATATTTTGTGAAAAGTTTTGTCCATATTGGGTTTTTCTTAATAATAGCAGTAGGTAGGTAAATAAAAAAATAATTAGACACTGATTTCATGATCGGTAAGTCATAGGTACCCGTTTTTTTACCCAGAATAGATACTTTCCAAATCACTTAATTTTACCTTTACAATCCGAGCAATAACGAAATACCGAAATATGTATACCTACGACCGAAAATTGCCATATAACCACAACCTGTCAAGTAATCGAAAAGCCAAACGTATTTATTCATAAATTCTTCTTTGAAAGAAAGGTGTGTCGGAATTGGGGTTGTCCCTCCCAAAATATCGTATGCCTGTGATGCGGGGACTTAATAATAAATTCCTTTGTGCAAAAGGAACAAAAAATTAAAATTCTTTTCGTGTCCCAGGGCCTTCTCCGGCGCAGTTTTGTCATTTTGTTTCGAGGGATCTTGCGTGACATACGCAAATCCCTCTGCTGAATATATGTATAAAATATATACTACTACGAATACCTAAGTGAGCAATATTAGACACGTTTTCTCATAAATCTTACCATATTCATGGTATGAATGCTCGAGTTACATAGTATTTTTCATATATTCAGTGTTGGACAATACAGCTCACAATATACAGGGTTATTGGTAAAACATTAACAACCTCTTAAGAGGTCATTGTACCCATCATTATGAACAACTTTTACTATGGGACCAAACCTGAAATCGCGAAAAAAAATCAGCTGTTCCCTATATTTTGACGAGTTAAACGAACATAAATGTAGGGAACAGCTGACATGTTTTTCGCGATTTCAGTTTTGGTCCCATAGTAAAAATTGTTAATAATGATGAGTACAATGACCTCTTAAGAGGTTGTTAACGTTTTACCAATAACCCTGTGTATATAATATAGTTTAACATCGCATATAATAATATTATTATTAATATGGCGCACTCAAAAAATTGCTATTGCAATTTACGTCTGAAAAAATATATAAAAAAATTGTTGTACATGTACAAATTGTACCTTCTATTTTATTCGTAGGTATTCTCTTAAAAATAAGACCTCATAATATTGCAATTTTCGTCTTAAAATATTTTTTTTAATTGTATAGATACAAACTGTACCTTCTGTTTATTCGTAGGTAGATTCTTGGGAAACCACAGGTTTAACAAAATTATCAAATAGGATACAAGAAAAGCAATGTTTTATTTTTCCAATCTTTAATTTTGACAAAAGGGTATTTATTTTACTAAGATTTCGCTAGTGACCGTTCAAGCTGGCCAACATTATCGAAAAATATTTTCATACCCCGTAACATTTACGTATGCTTGCAATGTTTTGCGAACGTACAAACGTACCGAGTCTCGGACGAACGAACTATATTCGGCATCCGCTACCATACTTTCATTGGCCATCTTTGACTCGGTCTGTACCCATCATACATAGATCACACATACCTGCTTGTTATAATTCAGTAAGAAAAGTTTAATTTAATAAAAGTCTGAAAAGACTGAATGTAAACGATGCTAAATGGAAAACTATATTAAAACTTAGGTAGTGGAATGGATAAAAAAATCTATAAACTTAGATAAATTATAACAATTCTTACTAAGGTTTTCACAGATATAATCCCTACTTTGGAAGCATGATAGAGTAAACAGATGAATACTACTATGCGAATGTAATCCACAAAATTACTTGGTAGAACCACACGCATGTCATTACTCCGAATGGCAATAGTGGTAGGGAAGCGCCTACCACGGGGTGTCTGCAGAAGTTGGGCAAATACTTGCTGTCTTTCATCAGAACTCCATTTGTTTACTCTTCCATGATTTATAGATTCCAAATCACTCCTCAAAGAAGTAATATCGGACGTGTTTGGAAGTGGGGTCAAAGAACTCATCGTGTGGGAGGTCGAGGGCTGAGAGCACTGTGCCGAAGTAATGCCTGGTGAAGTGCAGAGTGTCTTGCGGCCGGAGCAGCAGGATCGCTTGGAGGTAATCCCGCACAGTGCCCGTGAGGGTTCCACTTTCCGTGACGTAGCGGCCACCTTCGGATACGCGGGTACTCTGTAGACAGTATTTGATAGATTCTACAAAATTGTATAGACAATGAGTTTAAAACATACTTACATACTTATTCTGTTCAGCAACGTCGGAAAATCGTACACGATTTCGTCAGATTTCGTGACTTGTAATTTTAATCGATTAAAGGCAGCTGAGGCAGCAGCATTTACGCAACAATAAATTAATGCAGTGAGTATTCATTTTGATAATGTTGGTGACAACGCAACGCAAACTCTCTAAAAAATATAATAAACTCTCATCGTCGAGACAAGAAATATGTACAAGCCCGGGCGCAATGCAACATGCACTCCACTCTGCTCAATTAACGTGATTTTGTCAAAACATGTCCATTCCTCCTCAAGTAGAAATCCTATCCTACATCTTATTTTGTTAATTTTTATTCACCAGGCTGGCATATGTTGCGAAGGAATGAGGAACATCGTCGTGTGAGTTTAAAGTATGTGATGATGTTCTGTGATAGTTAAGAGAATAGAGGTTACCCAAAGGAACGACGATGGATGGATTGTGTAAAAGATAATTTTATTATGGCTATAAAAGGGGTGACGTCACAGTAGATGCGAGCTCACATGCCAGGTAAAAGAGATTTCGTGGAAGAAGATATGTTGCACTGGCCTTGTAATAAATGGAGATATACCTAGGCAATAGGATGATAATGATGTACCTTGAAATCCAGAAAGTCGGACATTAGTTGAAGATCATTGCGCCACGTGTCACGCAACGGCTCGTGTTTTTCTATCTCGTCTCTTTCGGGAACGACGCGCAGGAGTGGGTTCACATGGAAAATGTAGCAGTTGTCTGCCCACTCGTGACTTATAGTGTAACCTTGAAAGCAGGCAAAAAAAATTTAAAAAATGAAAATCAGAAGGTCAATAAATTCTCGTAATTAATAATATTCAAAATCTAGCCGTAATCTAATCTCAGCTGTCACTGAAATCAACGTCAAAAACTTGTCAAAAGTTAGAGGTATTTTTGAGAGATTGAGATTGATCAGGCTGCGAACGTCCTTAAAATTACGAAAATTGTGCCCCTCAGATCAAATACAGATTTTGATCTGAGGGGCACAATTCTCGAAATTTTACAGATACAGCGGTGCTATTCTGTAAAAATCTCACCGTGAAGAAGTGAGCGTGGAGTGAGCGGTTAATAGTGTCAATTCCTAGCAAAAACAAACTCACTTCACCTACGTTTTCACGGTAAGATTTTTACATAATGACTTTCATAAAATCGAGGTGTCTTCATTATTATTTATACGTAGTTTCCAAAAAGTGTTAAGAGGGTTTACGCCGTACCGCATTTCATACAAACTTTCAAGCTCTTATTTTTCGAAATGAATTAACCGATTTTAATGAAACTTCATACGCATAAGCAGGATACAAAGGTCTAAAAAGTTACTTATGAACATTTTCGAAAAATAGTGTTACAGCCAAATTAGACCGATTTTAAATTTTCCATAGAAACAGAGATTTCCAGTTATCTTTTTATATATAAGAAATTTCGAAATTTTTCTTAAGTAACTTTTTAGACCTTTGTATCCTGCATAGGCGTATGAAGTTTCATTGAAATCAGTTCATTCATTTCGAAGAACAAGGGCTTGAATGTTTGTATGAAGTGTAGTAACGCGCTTAAAAAACGAAAAACAAATAATTATATACATAGATATAGGTTGTACCTTTGAGACTAAGCACCGTCAATGTTTGATGAACATATCCTGAAGGTTCGACAATATGCCGCTCGACTTTGACCACGAAAAACGGAGTGCTATTCACGATTCCTTGACTTACACCGTTACAAACCTAGGGGCAAACATTTGATGATTAGTCATTCAACTTGTATTATGATAAGTAGTAAAAAACCTCTCTCTGATTGACGACTCTTCTCTGACTGATTGACGATCTGACTGAATGATTGACGACTGTATCTGTTTGGCGATCTATCTTTTACTGCAGCCCTGTCCGAAGTAAGGAATAAGATGCAGTTCATGTATCTGAAGCATTTTTATTTTATTCCTGATGCTTAGGCATCACTTCAAAATCGAATTTTGTAAGCAGATTTATGACGAAACCCATACGCAACTTTGGTTAGGCTATAACAAACTCATCTAGGTATGTACAATAAGGTCACATCATCTGCCTAGCCTTTTCCCAACTATGTTGCCCAGTTACTGGGTAATACGATACCCCTTGGTGAGACTGGTTGTCAGACTTTCGGGCTTCTGACTACCCGTAACGACTGTCAAAGATCCACGAATGACAGCCGGGACCAACGGCTTAACGTGCTTGTACAATAAGGTATTGAAAAAAAAACATTTTAAAAACGTCACAGAAAAAACATGATTTGTACGAAAAAATTGTGGAAATATGGAGAAGCTACACGCTTTAGAAATTCTGTCCTTGTAACGCGAAGCGGCTATTGTACTGAATGCCGGTAAGTTACTGTGGCGTTTAACTAATAGGTAGCTCTAGCTTGTGACTTTAACACAGTTAGATAGACGCTTGCAATTTTTTTTAGCTATTAGGTACAGACGCCAGCACATCAAGTTACTACAATTTGTCAAATTTCTTTAATAGATTTTCAACTTTATCGCTAAAATATAAGGTTCAAAGTTGATTGGGAAAATTTGACAGTTTCGGGTAGCGGTCTGTACACTACTTTTTTGCGTGCACTATTTTTTTTTCCGATTTTTTTGCTGGATCCAGAGAACTAATAAAAAAAACATTCTGTAAAATTCGGCAAAAAAATTGACTCAATATAGGTACACTTCAATTTAAGTTCAGTTTTCATGACCATGGCTACATGTCCTTCAGTCGTAAATCTTGTACTTTTACGGTGTTGCCCTACGAAATGTATATATACAAAAGAAAGTCGTGTTAGTTACACTATTTATAACTCAAGAACGGCTGAACCGATTTGGCTGAAAATTGGTGTGGAGGTAGCTTAGAACCAGGAGACGGACATAGGATACTTTTATCTTTTTTTTATTATTATTATTTATAGGAGTAGGGTAGGAGTAGTGTAAGAGTAGTTTAGGAGTAGTGTAGGAGTAGGTTAGGAGTAGGGTAGGAGTAGGTTAGGAGTAGGGCAGGAGTAGGGAAGGGTAGGAGTAGAGTAGGAGTAGGTTAGGAGTAGGGTAGGAGTAGGGAAGGGTAGGAGTAGAGTAGGAGTAGGGTAGGAGTAGTGTAGGAGTAGGGTAGGAGTAGGGTAGTGGTAGGGTAGGGTAAGGGGTAGGAGACCACTCGAACGAAGTAGCGCCGGGCAGCTAGAAATAATTTATATGGCAAAACAACGTTTGCCGGGTCAGCTAGTTACATTATAAAAATGGTATTTTTAAAACATTATAATTGATGGGTTTCGCACTTTCCCCGCAAACTGATTGATGCCTCCACTTTCACTTTGCTGCATAAACTTGAGTGCGCTGCGATGCGCGGTCGAATACAGACGCGTTTGCGCTGCACAGTACGAATATTATTACGAGTTCCCAAACTCTCATAACCAACGAAGTATTGGCATTCATCAAACATGCCAATGACTACATAGACGAGATCAGCATCTTGCAGATCTGCAAGTCATCGTATAAGGAGGAAGAGATTAGCAGTGCCAAGTTGCTGCTGTTCACGACGCTCGGCAAAGTCAGCCAGATGCCGTCTCGTCGAAGGGACGGTACGGAGAAGAGTCTCCAGGACATCATAACGCTGATGAAAGAGACCGACCCGGACGACGTGCCTGAATTCGTGGCGAAGGATCTGCAAAATCTGCCACCCGTCACGTTCGATCACATTGACGTCACCAGGCTGCTGAAGGACATTACATTCCTGAAGCAAATAATAATAATAATAATAATAAACCATTTATTATCAGGTAACAAAGACCCATAGATACATACCTTAACCTAAGTATACATAATAATATAGTAACAATTTTGTTAGTAAATAAAACTTAATAACTATGTTAGTATCACTTAGTTGCACTAAGTCTTTGTGCGTTCTGGTGGCACTTGTCCGCGAAAGCGGCGGAATACCACATCCTGCGGCCAAAAGCTTTCTTCCATCACCAGGTGCAGGTAGCATGTTGGTATGCGCACCACGAACGCCTTGAAGTTGACGTTGCGGTGCGACTCCAGTAACTGCACCCTCGGTGTGTACCTCGTCTTCTGGCGCACGTACTCCACGATGTTCTCCGCCGTAGTGGTGTAGTGTAGGCGGGAGATGTACACCGGTGTGTTCGGCTTTGCGGCACGCAAGCTGACTTCGGGCTCCGTAGGAGCTTTGCCGCAGCGGTTCTTGTTCGTTCGTGACCGGCGCTTCCTCCTTTGCACCGTCACGAAACCCTCATCATCAGCCCTATTCGGTGCCTTTTGTGGCATGGGCTTCCTACTTGGAGCTCCTGGGGCACTCGCGGTGACGCTAGCGGATTCCATTTTTTGGGGCTTCGCCAGGGCTGCAGACACTGGCAGCGGGACGGGGCGAGGGGCTCGGGCGGCGTTGCGTGGAGGAGCCGCGATGACGGGTGCGGGGCTGCGGTGCGCGCGGGCGGGGCGCTCTGCAATCTCAGCAAACGACGGGTGCGCTGGCGACGAAACTGCTGACGCGGAATTTGACGACGATAAATCGAGGCCGGCTCCGCGACACATGTTTACGTTAGATGCATCGACTGATGACCTAGTTACCGCCATACTGTTGCGCAACTCGGTAAATTCTTTGCGCAAATCTATGACGGTGTTTTGGGATGCATCTAACTTCGCTAGAACATCCGCGAGGCGGGCCTTCAGAAAAACAATGTCCTTCAGAAGGCTCGTTACATCGACGTGGTCGAAGGTGACGGGTGGCAGCTTTTGCAGATCCTTCGCCACAAACGTCGGCACGTCGTCCGGGTCGGTCTCCTTGAGCAGCGTGATAATATCTTGCAGGCTTCTCTTAGTCCCGTCACGCCGGCGAGACACCATCTGGTCGCGCTTGTTCAGCACACAAAGCAAAGCCAGCCCGAGATGCAGCATAAGCTGGAGGTGTCCAACAACACCATCAGTGATCTACAGGCAGAAGTAGTGCTCTTGCGCAACGCAATTTCTGCAAGTAGGTCACCTACCGACGCCGCAAATGTGAACACGCGTAGCGGGGCACAGTGTTTTTTTTTGCCTTAAAATCGGACATGTTATTTTTTTCTAAAAAGGGCATAGTGTGTTCCACGACAAATGCCAGAGTAAAACTCCCGCGTGGATAACTTTTATAGTTTTTCATTTAGAGCTAACTGAATTTTTGATCCCGGAATTTGCAAAAATACAAAAAAAAATTATAACTTTGAATACTTACACATGAAACAAAAATTTCTTTTTTAGTTTGAAAGGCCTAAGGCTATGCTAAATTACAAGCATTTTCTGGATGTCCTGCGACTTACTAGTGACGAAGAAATCGCGATTAAGTGATTTTTGTTTTCATTTTTTTCTGGCTCCGTTTTTTGATTGGGGTAATTTCAATCAGCACAAATCAGTTGGTTACTTATATGCGCTAATAACAATAAAAAAACGAATTCCCTAATCCGTGGCCGGAAGGAGAAAAACGACTTTGAAAAAATCCCGGGATCTCGGGATTTTTTTGCAGTGATTATCATCATCTTATTTTTTGGTTGATGAACAACCTAGTATTTATCAAAATTTTAAACCGCCCAAAGTCCTCTGACGTGGTTTAACACGTTGAGATCACGATGTTTTCTTTCGATGTTATAGAGTGATAAAATTTGTTTAGGTATAATACGCACATGAGTTTGAAAAGTCAGTGGTGAGCGCCTCATGGATTCGAACCTGCGCTCCAACAATCACTGCTGCTGTGCTGTTTTTTCCAGTGAAGGGTAATATGTGATGCGGGAAGGGGTCCACCCTCGTTAGGATAGATATAGTTAAGTATAGTTAGATATAGTTAGGTATAATTAGGTGCCAAAACCCCGCATCTGTATAGTTAAATTTAAGTCGTGTAAATCTTCAATGGTCATTGTACTCATTATAACGAACAACTTTTACTATGGGACCTCTCTGAAATCGCGAAAGAAAAAACAGTTGTTCAGTAAATTTTGACGAGTTAGGCGAACATAAATGTACTGAACAGCTGATTTTGTTTCGCGATTTCAATGTTTGTACCATAGTAAAATTTGTTTGTTATAATGAGTACAATGACCCCTTAAGAGGATTAAAACGACTTAACTTTAACCATGTATACATATTACGCAGAGGAAACGGGGGTGAGGCGCTATGGAGCCGTCAAAGACCCATAGTGCCACATTGCCTCGGCAGGACCTGACCCGGCCGGCTGAAGGATGTCTACCCGAGCTCCGATCGGGAGACTTACAGCAAGGAGGGCATGAGGGCGCCAACCCTCATGCTGGTCAGCGAGCGGTAAATGATGATGTTGTGGATCGTGCCACAACCGGCACTTCACTGATGTGGAGAAATCCCGGGAAACCGGGATTTTTTCAATGTCGTTTTTCTCCTTCCGGCCACGGATTAGGGAATTCATTTTTTTATTGTTATTAGCGCATATAAGTAACCAACTGATTTGTGCTGATTAAAATTACCCCAATCAAAAACCGGAGCCAGAAAAAAATGAAAACAAAAATCACTTTATCGCGATTTATTCGTCACTAGTAAGTCGCAGGACATCCAGAAAATGCTTGTAATTTAGCCTAGCCTTAGGCCTTTCAAACTAAAAAAGAAATTTTTGTTTCATGTGTAAGTATTCAAAGTTATAATTTTATTTTGTATTTTTGCAAATTCCGGGATCAAAAATTCAGTTAGCTCTAAATGAAAAACTATAAAAGTTATCCACGCGGGAGTTTTACTCTGACATTTGTCGTGGAATACTCTAAGCCCTTGTTTAAAAAAAATAACATGTCCGATTTTAAGGCAAAAAAAAACACTGTGCGGGGCACAAAACGCCTCCATCTGCATTTTCGAGTCGGCGAGCTCGAATGCGTCCCCAACTGCCGAGAATGCATACGTTGCAACGCGTGCTGTGGCCGTCCCTGCCTCGACACAGGTAGAGACAACTATGTGTGTAGGTTAGGTAAAAACCAAAAGGGGATACTTAAACGGAGTCGGTCAAAACCAAACAAGGTTTTGAAAAGGCAGGGTCCAGAGAAGGACACGTGCGACAAGGATGGTTTCATCAAGGTGGAGAAGAAGAAGAAGAAGAAGCCTCCTTGTCGGAACCAGTGCGGCACCGCGCTGGCGGGACCCAACATGCTGCTGCATCCAGCAATCCCGACGACGCAGCTGTACGTATCCAGACTGCACCACTCCACGAAGGTTGAGGAGATTGTGGAGTACATGCGTGTCAAGACCAACTGGATTTTGAGGGTCGAGAAGTTGGAGTCGCGTCACAACACAAACTTCAAGTCGTTCGTGGTGCGTGTTCCGACACATCATCTCGAGAAGTTCCTCAAGGAAGAGTTCTGGCCGAAGGGTGTTGTGTACCGCCGGTTTCGTGGCCGGCTGTAGCCGGCCACGAAACATATATGACACCAGTCAGCGAAACGCGACGCAGACACTTCGTGTGCGTTAGTTTTTAGTTGTTAGTTTTTTAGCGTAAATATAATGTTGTATGTATTTATAGTATTTTTAAGTTATATAAATATTGTATTGTATGTGTTGTGATGCCTGAAATAAATGGATAAATAAATAAATTAAAATAAACGTGCACGTTAAACATTTGTACATACGATAATAGTTGAAAAATGCTTCCGCTGTATAAAAGCTCACAAATGAATTCCTCAATATACCTTACCCAATAGTCATAAATCAACAGTTTAGTAAAATCGGTTAATAATTCAGGTAGATTACCGGCCTAACAAGAAATTTTCATTAGTCAACGCAAACTGCTAAAACTAACAACCACGCTAGATTGTTCGTGAATTAGTTATAGTTCCCTAGTCCCTACCTATCTGATAATATCTATTTCATAATTGGCCCTGTCGTTTCATTAGTCTAAGTATTATTCTGTATTAGGGTTCCGTACCAAAATGGTAAAAAGGAACCCTTATGGTGAGACTCAGTTTGTCTAACTGACTGTCTGTCTATCTGTCACAGCTGGATATCTCAAGAACTACTAATGCTATCAACTTGAAAGGAGATGGCCAATTTACTTAGGGCACTCTGCCTAGCATGCAAAAATTCATGTACATTAACGAATTTTACTTTATTTTGAACTTAATAAGCTCTAAAATTAACTGTAAAAGTTACATAATCCAGTAACTTCAGATTTCTTAGAAATTAACAAAAACATA
Organism: Mesoligia furuncula; assembly: GCA_916614155.1. Classification (NCBI taxonomy): domain Eukaryota; kingdom Metazoa; phylum Arthropoda; class Insecta; order Lepidoptera; family Noctuidae; genus Mesoligia; species Mesoligia furuncula. The sequence continues at coordinate 16,970,095 of OU744799.1, read as the reverse complement.
TTTTGGTCGTGAACCTACTCGGACTCTATAACTAAGTAGTAGCCAGTTTATTCTGCGTGGGTAAGTTGTCATGATCAATGTCTCTTACTGATCGGCCACAACCAAGGCACACCATAGTGTGGCCCAGTATTCTATGATTGGCACCTTCTGAAGTTAGCAGCAAAAAGCATGGGTGACAAATATGTCCATCTTCTGGAAGCTGAAAGGCAAAGTAGATTATTAGTTTAGGTATATCAACATTTTATCTATTGTAATATGAAGAAGGTTCTAAATAAATACTTTTTTAAATACTTAAAGGTGAAAATCAGTTGTTCATGTAGAAATAATAAGTGCTTGTACAAATCATTCGCTGTGCTGCTTAGAAAACTCAAGAGAATATGTTTTATGTATCTATAGGTTTTCATAATTTATTTTAAAAATACATACCTGAATTGTTAGCCATTGAACAAGCATTCTTTGGAAAGGCATGTCTAACGAAGACACAACATGTCTTCTTAGCCGTCCCGTAGCTATACCGAAGTTAATACACCTCATTGTGAACAATGTCCAAAACGTAAGCACAATCAAGTCCGTATTTAAAAGCACTAGATAATCGTTGGGCAATGGAATCAGTCCGTGTAGAATAGCAATGGTCGGTATGGAGAAAAGATAATCGCAGTCGCACAGTTTACAAACAAACAAAAAACAAACGTACGCGCAAGTTACGAGATGTCAAACGAAAACGACCGATATGCGATATGGCGGATGTCGAGCGATTGTCGAAGTCCAACCTGTCATGTCGTTTCGTTTCGTTGTTACAAGAAAAAAGTTATTTCAAATAAATATTTCATAGCATTCGAGTGATTAACAAAATATGTTTTTTTATTAGGATTTCGATAATGAATAATCATTTTCCAGTCAGAATAATTTATAATATTACTCTGATGGAACATTAATATTTTAGCTTTACAGGGAATGGAACGTTTATCCAAAATGCGCGTTATCTCGATACGCCGGAAACGCAAAACAACTATTTAAGTTTAAATATTTTTCCAGAAGTTGTACGAAAATGATAAGAGTTTCATAATTTTTATTTCTATTTTTATTTATTTATAATTAGGCGTCTATTAATGTACATGCCATTGAGTAACTAGGCTGAAACTGGCCATGTCCTTTGGAATAGTTTTAGATGACGTTTGCCTAACTATTTTTGTGTATATTTAGTGTAGTTTATGTAACAGTGCGACTCGAGGCTTGCGCATGATTGAATCGAGACAACCTAATTTTTGTTGCAACACATTTGTAGGTACACTTCCTTCTTAATAAAGAGTTAATTTTTTTCTGAAAATCATAATATCTAATAATATATAAACATAGTTTATTATAACTTTATAATAACACTCACATAAATACTCTGACAGATAGTCCCATCCATCATGACAGTGTCAGTCTGAACGGTACCTTTGAAGCGTCGAAGTGCGAGATAGCGCAGGAACACAATATTTGATCCTTCAAGTAAAAAGTTGTGAGCCTTTTCGAAAGTGTGGTAGAAACGCTTAACAACATGCTTGTCTCCGCAAACGCGACTCACTTTGTTGTAGTAACCGCTCTCGCAGATAGCTGTGTAACTCCGTCGCTCTTTGGTTAAATCTTTCTTTGTTATATGTCTGTGATTATAAAACAAAAGATATCAGTACCTATTATTTTACTATGAAATCAAAATCAAACAATATATTTGCAGAAATCACTATTGGAATCGACTCGCACTTCATTCTTGACTTAGTTTTGTCTCACTCCTGGGCAAAGGCCTCCTTTCACTGCTTCCGATTTCTGCAATAGTGCTTCCGCTTTCCTGTTTTTTACGGAAGCTATCCAACTCGTCCCACCATTTCCTTCGTGGCCTGCCGTGACTCCATCTATCTCGGGGCACGAGGTCTGTGCTATCTGGGACCCACAGTTTGTCCGGCATAGGTACAGCAGACATGTCTTGCACGGTACCACTTAAGTTGGGAATTTTTTGAGCCCCGTCAGCTATCTTTGTTTTCGAACACAATCCGATTACATTAAGAACCGTCTACAACAGTACCTACACAGATAATGGCCATAAGACTGACTAATTACTCGTATAAGAAATATCAGTAACAATAATTATCTTACTCGATTCTATTCTCCTCCATCGTGTGTAAGTTACAATCCAGTATGCTAACAAGCTTTGAGCCAGTTTTTGCACCTTCCTTTGACGAATATGAAACCACTTGCACGAGAAGTTTATCTTTGTCTTCGCCTAGACTTTCAACACAAATGCTGATCCCTGTTCATAAAAAACTTCTATTATCAAAATGTTCTGTATAATGATAAACATTGCTCACTCGTAAGCGCATTAACTACCTCTCCAGACCCGTATCTTGGTTAGATTTTTTTAGGTAATTGTTTGACAGGCCTTGTCACCTAATATTTGTATTACCTAGGAGAGGTAATACTTAACCGTGATCCTTAAAGGAGAAATGGTGTAGTAAATTTTAAGTTATAAAATATAGTTATTGGATAATGTGAAATGAGTTATTCATACAAGCATTAGGTACGTAATGTGGTTTTAAGAAGGTGGACTTGATTCTTTAAAAAAAGTAGCTTAACAAAGAAATGTTTCCAGCCTGGAACAAAATCATTTTTAAATAATTTAAATACATGTGAACATATTTTTTTCTTTTGGAAAAAAAAGTAAACTACTCTGAAAAAAAAGCCCCAATTCTGCCTACTTAAGACTTGTATTACTTGTTCTAAAAAAATAACATGAAATGTATTCTAATACAATGTTACGAAACTTATAAAGTAGTGATGTTATAAGGAATTAAATATATATACCCCCAACAGAGCTGCAACAATCTAAAGATGGTTTCCTTGCTTTTTTTTTGTATTGAGGTACCCACGGGCCATGAAGAGGACATGCATCAACTTCATCTGGTTCATCGTGAAGGCCTTTAATCTGGAACTTTTCCACTTTTGGCTCGTCAAGATTGATTTTGTCATGTTTACCATAGGCATAATCAAAATACGTATGCTTTGCATCAACTTCGTGACACCATCGATATCCCTCTTTACCAGCACGAACTTTTTTCTGTTTTTTAGTTGATTCCTGTATGCACTGACAAGTACTTGCGTAATCTAATACTCCCGGTGGTTTTAAACAAATACATTCTTCTGTTTTAACTGGAAGAGTGTCACAAATGCATGGATTTGTGCAATCGCAAGTTGTGAAGCACTTGCAATTTTCTGCATCTCCACATATACAAACTCGTACCGGGAAACACTTGCAAACGGCACCAGCATTTTCATTTTGGCAAGTGCAGACTTTAGGGACATCGCAACTACAAGTCGATTTGTTTTCGTCATGTTTACAAGGGATTTCTTCATTAATGTTATCGGATTCTTCTGGCTCACATAAACAAGGGCGTTGTACACCACAAATACATTCGGTCAAACATGTACAATCTTTGCCTTTAAGACAGTAGCACAACTTTTTAGGTTCTGGCTTTTGGCAAACACATGGTTCCTCTTCAATAACCGTTTTATTTGCTTCCTCAGACCCCTCCTCAACTTCGCCTTCCGGGAGGATAGACATTGCTTCCGCTTCATACCCTTCACCTACAACTTCTTCACGATTGGTTTTAATGAGACTTGAGAATTTGGGTTTATATTTACATTTGCATATAGGACTAGGAAATTTACCCGGGTGGCATATACATGGTTTTTCTATTATGCCACAGGTGCATTTAGTATATATTTTACCATCAGGATCACAAACGCATACATTAGCATTTTTACATTTGCACTCTGTTCGAGGGTATCCTGCGCCACAAACGCATATGTCTTTTAGTTCAGAGCAAATACAATCAGCAACAGTTTTGGCTCCACATTTGCAAGGCACTTTCGTATAACATGGGCATTCCCCTGTTTTGTCTTTTTTACAAGTACAAAATTTTTGTCCCTTTGCAGTTGGATTTAGTTTTGGCAAACCATCAACAACGATAAAGCTTGTTTTGCTATTTTGCGGTGGAGGAGGTTTATTGCAATCGGGGAAAAAATAAAAACAAAAATCATTATCTTCTTCTTCCTCCTCTTCGTGTGCAGATTCCTCCACAACGTAGTCCTTTACTTCATACATTTGTTGGCCTTTGTCGTCTTCCGACTCTGTCGGTTCGGTAGGCTCTGAACATGACCACTCTGATTCCGACTTTTCTTCTTCATCTTCATCATCATCCAGGTCACCGTCATAATGCCCACAACTAATAATCAATGTTTCTCCAAAACAAATTTCTTCTTTTATACGTTCGTCTGTAAGTACGATCAAGGATCATTATTGGATGGGTATCTAAACATTTACTTTGTTTGATAAAATCTCGGTAATAATATGAGAAACGAATAACAAAATTATGTACCTATTTATAATAATCAATTAAACACAATACGTAGTAAGTCATTTTTTGTATGTACGTCGTCATAGGCAGATACCTAATTTAAACCAATGTCACAGTCACATGCAACGAGAGAACATGGAAATCGTGTAGTTTCTCCATTTTACATAAGTAAGCCTAAGTAGGTAGGCATATATTTTACAAGCGAGTTCTGTTATTATTGATTCTTCAAAAAATATAATCAGCTCTCAGTTTATTTGTAAATTGGAACTGACGCAGCCATGTTGTTTTTTCAATTAAGCTAAGGTTTCCTAGAAAAGCGGTGACTGCACTTAACGGCCGCAATGATGCATAATCAGCCTTTAATGTTCTTCACTGCTGGGACACATTTCCTCCTTTCGGTGAGAGGGAGTGAACCATAATCCAGCACGCGGACCCAGTGCGGGTTGATAGAGGTCACAGTCATGTCTTCGAATGTTTGGTTCTAGGACATCCCGTTTTCTTCACGATGTTTTCCATCACTATTTTGAGAGCATTGTTGATGAAATAATAACAGTTATGATTATTAGGTATTATTTATAATTTATTTCAGACTAGGTTGTCCATAGTGTTAGTAATACACTGAAACTTAATGCGAGGTTTCTGGGCCTGTAGGCCTTTGAAACGCTACCTCCGCCTCCCCAAAATGCAGCGCGACGTATTTACGAGTATACACTGTACGATGCGCCGTCGACCATCATCATCATCATCTGCCTAGCCTTTTCCCAACTATGTTGGGGTCGGCTTCCAGTCTAACCGGATGCAGCTGAATACCAGTATTTTACATGGAGCGACTGCCTATCTGACCTCCACAACCCAGTTACTGGGTAATACGATACCCCTTGGTAAGACTGGTTGTCAGACTTTCGGGCTTCTGACTACCCGTAATGACTGTCAAAGATCCACAAATGACAGCCGGGACCAACGGCTTAACGTGCTTTCCAAGGCACGGAGGGGTCACGGTATGTAAAGATGGTCACCCATCCACAGACCAACCGCGGCAAGCGTAGCTTAATCTGATCGATCGACCTGTGCGGCTGTTATTATTTAGCCACGGGCGCCGTCGACCATTTCACGGAAATTTCATGCCACAGAATAAAATATTTGCAGTTGATCAACTGAATTTGTTTTTCTTAGGTTCGATTTGGTTAGTGACAATCTGACACTTACCTACAAATTGCAAAAAACGTAAGAAAGCTTGAATTTCGAGGTCTACCACTATCCATTCACTTTCAATTTTCCGGTGTACCTAATGAGTGTTTCCACATTATCAGATAACGATACCAACCCGATTCCAATATGTCGGCAGTTATACCTTCACCGATTTGATACAAGTATTATAATTATTGTTTAAGCCAGGTGACATTGGTGAATATCGATGACCACCAAACGACCGCAGTTCTAAGTATCGACGTCTCGAAGTCGGCAATGGGAAAAGGTGGGTTTCAGTGAAAAAACTGATATCGTGTCGGTGTCGGGCCGGTGTCGTTATCGGCTAATGTGCTGTGTTGTAACAATCTATTATTTTTATAATTACTTAAATAAAAACAGAAATACATTTTCATAAGAAACAACTTTTTGTCTGCAGCTTCGCCCGCGTGGAGTTCGGCAATGATCCCACGAGATCATACTGCAGGGTTAAAAATTATCCTATGCCCTAGGCCCTGCCATATGTAATCGAAATCCGTTCAGCTATTAAGGGGCGAAAGTAACTGGGCACGCCACAATTGCGGCGATAAGTCCCCTCTTTGAGGAGTGGCTAGAGAGGCGACACGGCGTCCTCACCTTCCGCCTAACGCAGGTCCTCACCTTCCGCCTAACGCAGGTCCTCACCGGGCACGGCAGCTTCGGGAGGTTCCTGTTCAGAATAAGGCGGGAGGAAACGCCCGGGTGTCACCATTGTGTGGAACGCCCGGAGGACACGGTGGAGCAAACGGTGGAGATCTGCCCAGCTTGGGCAGAGCACCGCCGTGTCCTCACGTCGGGGATCGGCGGCGGCGATCTCTCGCGTCCGGCACGTGAGGGAGAGGCAATCCTTGCGCCCTCACGCCCCTAGCCGCCGCAGGAGACGCCCTGGGCGTCGGGAATCGATAGCCGATTCCCGGCCGCTGTAGGCGCGGGCTTGCGGACGGCGAGCAATGGGCAGCTCGCCGTCCGGTAAGGACCAGGCCCGGGTCGACGGCGCGTTGTGTTCCACGCGCGCCTCAAGGAGATGTCAGCACCAACTGACGGGGTCCGCTAGGGCCGATGCCCGCCAGGGTCGCGGGTTGTTCGAAAGAGATACCGTGGCCCCTGGCACAGGCAACTGAAGGAACACGGGTGGGTTTTAGTCAGTAAGAGTCTGACACTCCCTTCCGCTCCGCCCAGAGTGGGAGGGGTCATTTGATGAGTTCCTACACACAAAAAAAAACGACGGGTTGCACTCCGGGAGTGCCGGCAGAAGTGAAAACTTTAATATTAACTTTGTGCATTTTTGATGTTTTGGAATCTTACGAATTTTTGATCAGGTCACGTCTCCTGACACGAGTTTAACATTTTTTACCCATTACAAAAAAAGTGTACAACGCCGCTAAAGAAGTTTTCACTTCAAAAATTAAATCCCAGACGCGTAATGTCGTAAAAAATATGAAAATAATTAGGTAGGTACTTACTACAATATTTTAATCTTGACGCATGAGACTTTTTAGTACGTCTTTGGGTCAATCTCCTTTAATTTTTTTATTTTATTTTAACGTGTTCAATTATCATAACGTCTGCAGAGTTTCGCTATCTAATTTAATTTGATCCTGTGTACTTGTGGCTAAGTTTCGCTAGCTAATTGAATTTGATCCTGTATACTTGTGGCTAAGTTTCGCTAGCTAATTTAATTTGATCCTGTATACTTGGCTAAGTTTCGCTAGCTAATTTAATTTGATCCTGTATACTTGTGGCTAAATTTCGCTAGCTAATTTAATTTGATCCTGTATACTTGTTTTCAATTTTTGATATTTTGGAATCTTACGAATTTTCGATCAGGGTCATGTGTCCTGACGCGAGTTTAACATTTTTTTACTCATTACAAAAAAAGTGTACAACGCCGCTAAAGAATTTTTCACTTCAAAAAGGGGGCGGAAGTAACTAAAATAGCCTAATTTCAATATGATTTTTCATGAAATTGATAAGACTTAGGTATAAAATTAAAATAACATGAGTAGGTAACTACATGGTATTTCCACACTTATTGTTCAACAGAAACACAAAATATTAAAATTTTCTCGATAAAAAAAAAGTTACCTCCAATTTTCACGACTTTTCGATTTGTATGTACCTAATATGCTTATTCTTATTAGACTACTTATTAGACTACTAGAATAAAATTTGATGATTAATGTTATTACAATACCTTGTAGGTATTATTATACAAGGCGACAAAACTAAAAAATAAATATATTAAAATAATTCAATGTTGATACATGTCCCAAGTATCTACACAAACATGTCCTAAGTACACAAACTGAGAGACTCGTCTTAGCGCAACCCCACCTAGTGTCATGGGCTGCACATATGTATGCAGGATTCATTTCACCGGCCTGAAACATCATCAATACTAATGCATGTGTTTCAGCATATGCATCACACACACCTAAGAGCCTGCAGGGCATTGCTGTAATGAAAATGATGACAGCGGCGAAGATTTAAATCATTAGATACCGCGTCAAGAGATAGTCGCGTTTCTGTTTCGTTTTAACACCTCTGACACACAATGACGCAGTGACTTGATGTCACGGAAACGCTTTATTATAATGTGTGCTCACTCTTCTCAGTACGGATACTTTTTCGCGTTACTAAGTACGGTGAGGGCAAATGTAGCTATTTAAATCTTTAAGCAGCAGGGTTTGACTTTACGGTGTCAAAAACGCTGTCTAGGAAAACACAACAGCTTAGTTTCATAAATAACGTTTCAGTGTCGTCATTCACCGGTAAATTGCGGACGCTATGTGGGCGGTCACCGGTCTTCTAAGTTCTAGGAATCCGTATCTTTACACATTTCACAAAACCTGTTTACAAATGTTTACCAAGAACTTTTCAACGTCATTCGAACGCCAAAAGAAGGAAGCAATAATAGTCTGGTTCACACCCGTTCACCTTAAATCTATTTATGACCTTAACACCTTATGACGTCATGACCTAACTCCCAATATCGCACATGGCTAGGTTAGGGCTTGGGCAACGATCGCTAACTAATAGTAGGTACAGTCAGCCCCAAAAAGATGCATCACTGTGATCATTGTTCTGGTCACAGGTCGTATCGCGGATATAAAAGAGCGCCTACGGCGCCCCTTTGTATCCGCTTGTTCATAGAGCGAGTTCAATTCAACGTAGGTACTAGTAAATTCCCTAAATGTAGCAAACAAACTATAACTTCTCCAGAAAATAAATTAGAAGTTGAATTTTTCAACTGTCTTTTGGACACTACCATAAATTCACTCAATGAAAGATTTTTTTCCCTTTATAAAGTAGCACTCCTGTTTGGACGCACTTACCCGTTTGGTTACATATGTACAAATAGGATTCTCTAACAACATTCCAACTTTAGCATGTTTCTTGGACATTGAAAATGCATATAATAATGTGTCGGTTGATGTAGCCATAAACATGTTGGACCAACTAAAAGTAGGATCAAAGTTTTGTAATTACTTATGGTCATTTTTAAGTGAAAGACGGTTAAAAATTAAGTTGAATAATAATAGTGACTCAATACTTACCAGATGGACAAATAGAGGTTTAGCTCAGGGAGATCCTCTATCTCCTTTAATTTTTAATTTAATAACTTATCGCATAAGCCAGTTGCCACTTAATGTAGTCTTGTCGCAATATGCAGACGATTACGTACTGTATATTAGAGACAAGGATATCTATAAGTGTGAAAGGTATATGCAAAGTGCTCTCGATTCCATAGTTACGTTGTTAGGTGAACTGGGCTTAGAATCTCCTAGAAAATCAAATTACTGTGTATTTAGTAGGGGTCGCAGAAGAATATTACCCACATTAAAGATATATGGATGTAATTTGGGTTTCTCGGAATGCATCAAATACTTGGGTATGTGGTTGGATAGAAGTCTTCGTTGGGGCAAACACATAAATCAAATAATTGAAAAATGCTCAAAACTTTTAAATATATTAAAAGTGCTTGCTGGTAGCGCCTTTGGAATGCATACAATTCACATGCGCAGACTCTATATCGCGTTAATTAGAAGCCGAATAGATTATGGTTGTTTTATTTATGATTGTAGTGCGAAAACACATACTCTGAAGTTAGATAAATTACAAAACCAGGCCTTAAGGTTAATAGGGGGTTTCATTAAAAGTACACCGATTCACGTAATGGAAAGCGAGTTAAATATAACACCGTTATGCTTGAGAAGGCAATACTTGGCATATAAATATAGTTTGAAATTAAGTTCGTGAACCAATAATGTAACTGCTAGAGATATTTCGCATCTAAGTGCTCTTTGTAATGTAAGGTATTGGGAAACCAAGAGAAAACCTTTGCTTGTGAAAACTTACAGGGATGTTTGCCAATTTAATATTAATGCTGTTCGAATTCTTAGTATGTTTGATTTAGACGTATGGGTTACAGGAATTGATACTGGAAAAATAATTTGTGTAAATCTTGAGAGTATTAAATGTTCTAAAACTTGTTATGACCCTAATATATTAGTGAACAATGTCATCGCCGAATTAAACGAGAGCTATAATGGCTGGCACAGAATATTTACCGATGGGTCTAAAAGTAATCTGGGTCTAGGAGCTGGATTCTATGACAATACCTTACAACATAAAGTTGGATTTAAAATCGGTTGTGAAGTATCAATAATGACGCTGGAACTTATTGCAATATATCAGGCCTTATCTTACGTAATGAATCATAACTGGAATAAAATTGTTATTTTTTCAGATAGCAAGAGTGCCTTGCAACATGTGGCTCGATGCGCCTCTGGTCGCAGAGGTGCAACGACAGCCCATGATATCCTGAAAGCTATTATTATTTTTAATGAAAGGGGTATAGACTTAAAGTTGCAATGGGTTCCAGCACATATTGGTCTGAAAGGGAACGAGGAAGCTGACCGTATTGCTAAATTGGCGGCAGTACAGGGCAGGGTAATTGACTACTTACCGGATCATTGGGAATTAGTACCTAGATTTAAATCGGTATGTTTTGATGATTGGAAACAATTATTTGATAGTAAATCTATAGATAAAGGAATATGGTATAAGACCATACAGGGTGAGCTTCCTCGCGTCCCTTGGTTTGATGGCATTAATTTGAGTAGAAAATATGTTAAAATAGCCCTTAGACTTAGATCCGGACACTATCCATCAGCAAAGTTTGCTTTCTTAATGAAAAAGTCTGATTCTCCCAATTGTTTAGTTTGTAATAAAATTGAAGATGTGCAGCATTTGCTGATGGAGTGTGTCCGGAATAAAGATGAACGCGACTTGCTACTGAACGAATTGAAGTTAAATAGGCTGGATGTAGGTCTGATTCAAAGCATTTTAGCATACCCGAAATCGGAGGCAGCTAAAAAATTATGTAGTCTAGTATTAGTCGTTCAGCAGTGAGCAGCAGCTTCTTAGTATTACTATAATGTTTTTTTTTTTTTCTCGTGTGTATTATATTATTAAGTTGATTTACTTTGTTATAAGGTATGATGGAGTTGACATATCCTTAAGGGACAAAAACCCCTAAATGTATTAAAAAAAATAAAGATTAAAAAAAAAAAAAACTCGTCAACTTGTCAACGTCATTCGAACGCCAAAAGAAGGTAGCAATAATAGTCTGGTTCACACCCGTTCACCTTAAATCTATTTATGACCTTAACACCTTATGACGTCATGACCTAACTCCCAATATCGCACATGGCTAAGTTAGGGCTTGGGCAACGATCGCTAACTAATAGTAGGTACAGTCAGCCCCAAAAAGATGCATCACTGTGAACATTGTTCTGGTCACAGGTCGTATCGCGGATATAAAAGAGCGCCTACGGCGCCCCTTTGTATCCGCTTGTTCATAGAGCGAGTTCAATTCAACGTAGGTACTAGTAAATTCCCTAAATGTAGCAAACAAACTATAACTTCTCCAGAAAATAAATTTGAAGTTGAATTTTTCAACTGTCTTTTGGACACTACCATAAATTCACTCAATGAAAGAATTTTTTCCCTTTATAAAGTAGCACTGTTGGTGATAATTTATTTACATTACAATCTAGCCTATTAGCTAATAAGTAATTTAAATATAACTTAAACTGCTAAGTAACTAAAAAATTAAGAAATCTTCCAATAACGTCTTTCTTATTCACTATAAATTAAGGGGAAGACACTTGATTCACGTGTTCTTTATAAGATTCAGCACTTGCACTACAGCTGTTCACTTACACTGCACTAAACTAACTCAAAAGTTTTGACCCTTTTTAGTCTTCGCACTAATTCAGTGTTGTCAAGGAGTTGGACCGCCTCGACATTCACGTGATGATGAAGTCTGTGTTCATGAGCTTCTGCATATTTTTGTAAAACTATGTTTACGACATCCATCTTGAGGTCCCGGTGAAGAACGCTGTTTCTAATGTACCAAGGCGCGTTGACTATAACCCTGAGTACTTTATTTTGGAATCGTTGTATGATTTGACGGCTGCTTTGGCTGGTGCAGCCCCACAGCTGAATACCGTAGGTCCATAGAGGTTTTAACACTTGTTTATATAACAACATTTTATTAGGTATTGACAATGGCGACTGTCTACCAAGTAGCCAATACATTTTTTTGTATCGAATATCTAATTCGGCTCTTTTCTTTTTGACATGCTCTTTCCAGCACAGTTTTGCATCCAGGGTCATGCCGAGATACTTAGCAGTATTCGCGTAAGGTATTTGTTAATTATTCATGAATACCGGGAAGTATTGTAGTTTTTTATTGGTGAAGTCAATGTGGACTTACCAACCGAATTTTGACAAACCGTAATACGACAAGATTTTATTTCGACAAGATGGAACACCGACACGTCTTCTTTTCGACAATACTTTAGTTCGAAATACCTTAAGTCCGACACTACTGTACTCCGACAAAGCGTTTCTTCGACATGACTTAACTAGGAAACGATGCGACTTCGACAATATGCTTCTTCGACAACAATGGTAGTCCGACATGAGTCAATTTCGACGTACTCTACTTCTGCATGCTGTACTTCGACAATAGCTTACTTCGACGTGATATATCTGAGACACGAGGCTACTTCGAAATTATTCTGCGACATTAGGGAACAACTAAACTTGGGTATTGTTTTTATAGGTCCTAGTAACTTTTTCTTAATCAGCCAACATGCTATCAGAACCTACACGTTTGTGGATATTTTTTCTAAGTAAAAATAAATAAATATATTTTAAGTATCTTATTTCCTCTTATCATCTGTTTACATGTTCGGTAAATTACAAATCGATACCCTTAACGATAACTGTTGAGATTAGTTAAACTACATTTTTGTTCAAAGAAATCCGGCGGGTAGTGAGAAGAATATTACCCACATTAAAGATATATGGATGTAATTTGGGTTTCTCGGAATGCATCAAATACTTGGGTATGTGGTTGGATAGAAGTCTTCGTTGGGGCAAACACATAAATCAAATAATTGAAAAATGCTCAAAACTTTTAAATATATTAAAAGTGCTTGCTGGTAGCGCCTTTGGAATGCATACAATTCACATGCGCAGACTCTATATCGCGTTAATTAGAAGCCGAATAGATTATGGTTGTTTTATTTATGATTGTAGTGCGAAAACACATACTCTGAAGTTAGATAAATTACAAAACCAGGCCTTAAGGTTAATAGGGGGTTTCATTAAAAGTACACCGATTCACGTAATGGAAAGCGAGTTAAATATAACACCGTTATGCTTGAGAAGGCAATACTTGGCATATAAATATAGTTTGAAATTAAGTTCGTGAACCAATAATGTAACTGCTAGAGATATTTCGCATCTAAGTGCTCTTTGTAATGTAAGGTATTGGGAAACCAAGAGAAAACCTTTGCTTGTGAAAACTTACAGGGATGTTTGCCAATTTAATATTAATGCTGTTCGAATTCTTAGTATGTTTGATTTAGACGTATGGGTTACAGGAATTGATACTGGAAAAATAATTTGTGTAAATCTTGAGAGTATTAAATGTTCTAAAACTTGTTATGACCCTAATATATTAGTGAACAATGTCATCGCCGAATTAAACGAGAGCTATAATGGCTGGCACAGAATATTTACCGATGGGTCTAAAAGTGTGTTGTGATTCCTGACCCGACCACGACATGGAACGGGGATTATACTATGGCACAAAATGGTTATTTTAATTGTGCTTTATTGTGCCACTTATCCCACGAATTTGTGCCTTGTACTTTTTGAGTAATAAGAGTACGATTGTGGTCGGGCTGGGGATCATGGTTCCTGACCCGACCACAACCAGATCTAATAAAATATCAATAGTGGGAAGTTACTGATTATGCCAAAAATTTGTGTCAAATTGTGCCTATGGCACACGAAATTCTTTTACTAATCATATCACAGAATATATCTTGATTCGGATAAAATTGAATAATCAAGAAATAAAGTGTGTCAATCACACGCTATGCAATTTTGGGTACGTATCAAAATCCCGAATTTTAAAAGACCGAATTTTAAAATACCTATGGACGAAATCCCGAAAATTGAAACGCCGAATGGTTGTTTGGTCGAAAGTTTAAAATCCCGAAAGTTCATTTGCCCGAAAGTTTAAAATTCCGAAGTTTAAAAACCCGAAGTTTAAAAACCCGAAGTTTAAAATCCCGAAGTTTAAAATCCCGAAGTTCAAAATCCCGAAATTGACAAAAAATTGAATTGTGAAATTGTTGAAATTCTGTATAAAGGGTTTAAAGTAACCTAACCAAACCTAACCTCGGGGTGCTCTTTGCTCGCTCTTGCATTCTATGTCGACGAAGCCCCGCTTCGCGGGGCCCCTATACAGTGTACAGTGTACTTCCACACCCGGCGCTTTTTGATAGTAGCTATTTTGTTTGGATAGAAAAGACCCTTTTTAGTGTAAATTTGAAAACCGCAAAGTTCGCAAAATCATAGTGGCCGAGAAAAAATTCCCAAAGTTTTTTTTTTATCTACAAAAATATGTTGTTAGGCGTAGTCGACGGAGCCCCGCTTCGCGGGGCGCGCGCCCCTATTTCTGTCTACAGGGTTTAAAAGAACCTAACACGAAGGGGATGACGGGGGTTCGTTCGCTCGCTTTGCTCGCTCACTCGAGCCCCCGTCATCCCCTTCGAACCTAACCTGTCCAAGTCGGGGTGCCCCAAGTCCCGAGCTCGCTTCGCTCGCTCTTGCATCCTAAGTTTTTATTACAAATGTGTTAGCTACTAAGTAGCAAATGGGTTTGCCGGTTCTTTGTAAACACAAAACCGCCTACCTGTACTTTATATCCACCTTTTTGAGATTTGAACACTTTAAAAGTATCTTCACTCATTATAGCAACCACTCGGTACTAAGTAGCTAACATTAACTACAAATTAATAAAACATTACCCCCCTACCCCCGCTATAAAAAATATTAAAACATGTTAAGCAGAATGCCCACCGTCATAACTGGGTGCGCCAAAGTTCATCTAAATTTTCAACTCCGATAATTGGAAATCCGAAAATGTTCTTCCTAAAATTTTTCATCCTAACAATTACAATTCCTAACTACGCTATCTCTAATGTTCATAATTCCGAAGCATTCAACTTCATAATGTCAGTAGCAATAAACATCTATTATACTTTTATTTGTTTTCCTATATTTTCTCAACATAACTATCTTTTACACTATTATTCAAAGTCATGTCTTTTTTGTTTAAATTTCTTTTTATACTTAGATTTTTTTGTTTAGATTTTATTTATAGCGGTAACCAACATAATATACAAAAGTAACACATTTGTAATGACAACTTAGGATGCAAGAGCGAGCGAAGCGAGCTCGGGACTTGGGGCACCCCGACTCGGACAGGTTAGGTTCGAAGGGGATGACGGGGGCTCGAGTGAGCGAGCAAAGCGAGCGAACGAGCCCCCGTCATCCCCTTCGTGTTAGGTTCCTTTAAACCCTGTAGACAGAAATAAGGGCCCCGCGAAGCGGGGCTCCGTCGACTACGCCTAATCACATATTTTTGTAGATAAAAAAAAACTTTGGGATTTCTTTTCTCGGCCACTATGATTTTGCAAACTTTGCGGTTTTCAAATTTACACTAAAAAGATTCTAATCTATCCAAAAAAAATAGCTACTATCAAAAAGCACCGGGTATGGAAGTACAGTGGTTCCATAGACACAACTCAGTACGTTATGTAAAGTATACCCCCAAATAATAATCATACCTTCAAATTAAAACTATAAATATCATCTTCTAATATTATGGTAATTATGTTTAGGGATAAAAGCGTTATGATAAAAAACAGTAGGAGTTTAAATATATTTACATTAATGATATTATTAATTACAATTTTCGGAAACATGAGTGTTATCAACATCGCCGGTAGCACTACAAATAGTATGAATGAAAACTTTAGTATGAAAAATTTTAGGAAGACTGATCATTCGGATTACAAATCATTAGGAAGAACAATTTCGGGTAAAGAACTTTAGGTGAGCCAATATGGACCAGTCATAACTGTGTTGTAGTGCCATCTATGAGTAATCGCGGGAATTATGTCGCCGCTCTTTGGGATTTCATCCATCGGTATTTCGTCCATTCGGGATTTCATCCATTCGGGATTTCGTCCTTTCGGGCATTTGAACATCGGTATTTTGTGTTTCGATATAACGACTATCGACTTTTAAAACTTTCGGTATTTTGAATTTTGGGGTTATGGACGTCGGTATTTCAATCATGGGTATTATGAACTTTCGGGATTTTGATACGTACCCGCAATTTTACTACGACTTTGCAAGCAGTTTTATTTTGTGAAATTATGCTATACATATATAAAGCAGTTTATTATTTTATTTTACTGGATGTGTTCACGACTTCGTTCGCGTCTACAGGGTTACTTTTCAAAGACCATCCAAAATTTTACATGGTGTTCTACCCATGAATATAAACAACTTTCACTGACCAACTCTGAAATTACGAAAAAAAATCAGCTGTTTCATACAAAACTTCAATACCTACTTGACCAAAATGTATGAAACAGCTGATTTTTTATTATATTATTATTTGATTTTTTTTTTTGATGTATGTACGACTATTGTTATTTACGTAACGAGGCGTACCTCGTTACGTAAATAACAATAGTCGTACATGATAAGTGCATTTCCGTTAAATAGTGAATCAAATAAAAAAGCAAAAAGAGTCGTAGACTCTTTTAGCTTTTAGTTTTAAAGCTGAAATGTGGGTAGTTTGAAAGAACTTTTTACCAGTAAGAATAATTTGCCGCCCAATACGTTACGTAAATAACGATAGTTGTACATATGATAAGTGCATTTCCGTTAATTAGTGAATCATCAATCGACATATCAAGTTGAAATCAACAATGAATTATGCGGTCCCTCCCGTGAGTGTCGTCAAAGGCGACTAAGGGTCTAACCGGAGAATGGGTAGCAGCGTTCTCTATGCATTCCACCACCATACCATACTGCGATCGCCAACCCGCCTGCCAAGCGTGGCGATTATGGCAAACCCTCCCTCTTTTGGGAGAGGCCTATGTCCAGCAGTGGACATCTTTCGGCTGAAATAATGATGATGATGATGCGGTCCCTTGCGGCAAAAAAAAAACAAATTTCTAAGTCAAGGCAATTAAAAGATATTACCATTTATGTCGCTTATTTGGTCAATTTCTACGGAAATCGCTCGGGAAATAAAACCTATAGGACTGCTTCCCGTTGACCTAGAATCATGAAATTCGGCAAGATGCAATTTCTTACATCACAAGTAAAGGAAAAAGTCTGAAAACAATGTTTTTATACTTTAGAAGGTTAATTCTTAACTATTAACTTCTTGACCCCTGTATTAATAAAAGTATGCAGCAAGGGTTCAGCTTATACTGGTACTGTTTAAACGAGTTAATATGTTTAAATTTCAACTTACCGTTATGATGTGGGTTACGGAACCCTAAGGATACGAACCCGACTCGCTTTTGACTGGTTTTTTACACAAGCTTGACACACTAATATAATCCTACAAAACATAGTGGTTGTAATGTTTTTTTATAAAGACATATATACGCATACGAAGTCGTGAACACATCCAGTAAAATAAAATAATAAAGTGCTTTATACAGGGTCCCATTAAAATAGATGGACAAATTTTAACACAGCGCTCAGTACGTCTAACTAAACATATCCAAGCAAAAAAAAACACCGATTAAAGTGATTTTATTTTGACCTAAAATAATCAACTGCCGACACATTAGTGTATTTTCGTTAGCTGATTTTATTTTTCTTGTGAGTATCTATGCGTGTTTCTTTTATATTTTTTTACCATCGTCCTTATTTGGGTGGTCTGAATGATTCCTAAAAGTTTGTCCACCTATTTTAATGGGACCTTATATATGTATAGCATAATTTCACAAAATAAAACTGCTTGCAAAGTCGTAGTAAAATTGCATAGCGTGTGATTGACACACTTTATTTCTTGATTATTCAATTTTATCCGAATCAAGATATATTCTGTGATATGAATAGTAAAAGAATTTCGTGTGCCATAGGCACAATTTGACACAAATTTTTGGCATAATCAGTAACTTCCCATTATTGATATTTTATTTGATCTGGTTGTGGTCGGGTCGGGAACCATGATCCCCAGCCCGACCACAATCGTACTCTTATTACTCAAAAAGTACAAGGCACAAATTCCTGGGATAAGTGGCACAATAAAGCACAATTAAAATAACCATTTTGTGCCATAGTAAAATCTCCGTTCCATGTCGTGGTCGGGTCAGGAATCACAACACCTAAAAGTAATCTGGGTCTAGGAGCTGGATTCTATGACAATACCTTACAACATAAAGTTGGATTTAAAATCGGTTGTGAAGTATCAATAATGACGCTGGAACTTATTGCAATATATCAGGCCTTATCTTACGTAATGAATCATAACTGGAATAAAATTGTTATTTTTTCAGATAGCAAGAGTGCCTTGCAACATGTGGCTCGATGCGCCTCTGGTCGCAGAGGTGCAACGACAGCCCATGATATCCTGAAAGCTATTATTATTTTTAATGAAAGGGGTATAGACTTAAAGTTGCAATGGGTTCCAGCACATATTGGTCTGAAAGGGAACGAGGAAGCTGACCGTATTGCTAAATTGGCGGCAGTACAGGGCAGGGTAATTGACTACTTACCGGATCATTGGGAATTAGTACCTAGATTTAAATCGGTATGTTTTGATGATTGGAAACAATTATTTGATAGTAAATCTATAGATAAAGGAATATGGTATAAGACCATACAGGGTGAGCTTCCTCGCGTCCCTTGGTTTGATGGCATTAATTTGAGTAGAAAATATGTTAAAATAGCCCTTAGACTTAGATCCGGACACTATCCATCAGCAAAGTTTGCTTTCTTAATGAAAAAGTCTGATTCTCCCAATTGTTTAGTTTGTAATAAAATTGAAGATGTGCAGCATTTGCTGATGGAGTGTGTCCGGAATAAAGATGAACGCGACTTGCTACTGAACGAATTGAAGTTAAATAGGCTGGATGTAGGTCTGATTCAAAGCATTTTAGCATACCCGAAATCGGAGGCAGCTAAAAAATTATGTAGTCTAGTATTAGTCGTTCAGCAGTGAGCAGCAGCTTCTTAGTATTACTATAATGTTTTTTTTTTTTCTCGTGTGTATTATATTATTAAGTTGATTTACTTTGTTATAAGGTATGATGGAGTTGACATATCCTTAAGGGACAAAAACCCCTAAATGTATTAAAAAAAATAAAGATTAAAAAAAAAAAAAAACTCGTCAACTTGTCAACGTCATTCGAACGCCAAAAGAAGGTAGCAATAATAGTCTGGTTCACACCCGTTCACCTTAAATCTATTTATGACCTTAACACCTTATGACGTCATGACCTAACTCCCAATATCGCACATGGCTAAGTTAGGGCTTGGGCAACGATCGCTAACTAATAGTAGGTACAGTCAGCCCCAAAAAGATGCATCACTGTGAACATTGTTCTGGTCACAGGTCGTATCGCGGATATAAAAGAGCGCCTACGGCGCCCCTTTGTATCCGCTTGTTCATAGAGCGAGTTCAATTCAACGTAGGTACTAGTAAATTCCCTAAATGTAGCAAACAAACTATAACTTCTCCAGAAAATAAATTTGAAGTTGAATTTTTCAACTGTCTTTTGGACACTACCATAAATTCACTCAATGAAAGAATTTTTTCCCTTTATAAAGTAGCACTGTTGGTGATAATTTATTTACATTACAATCTAGCCTATTAGCTAATAAGTAATTTAAATATAACTTAAACTGCTAAGTAACTAAAAAATTAAGAAATCTTCCAATAACGTCTTTCTTATTCACTATAAATTAAGGGGAAGACACTTGATTCACGTGTTCTTTATAAGATTCAGCACTTGCACTACAGCTGTTCACTTACACTGCACTAAACTAACTCAAAAGTTTTGACCCTTTTTAGTCTTCGCACTAATTCAGTGTTGTCAAGGAGTTGGACCGCCTCGACATTCACGTGATGATGAAGTCTGTGTTCATGAGCTTCTGCATATTTTTGTAAAACTATGTTTACGACATCCATCTTGAGGTCCCGGTGAAGAACGCTGTTTCTAATGTACCAAGGCGCGTTGACTATAACCCTGAGTACTTTATTTTGGAATCGTTGTATGATTTGACGGCTGCTTTGGCTGGTGCAGCCCCACAGCTGAATACCGTAGGTCCATAGAGGTTTTAACACTTGTTTATATAACAACATTTTATTAGGTATTTATTTATTTATTTATTTATTTATTTAATACTTCAAGCACATAAATGTACAGAGGCGGACTTAATGCCATAGGCATTTTCTACCAGTCAACCTTTGGGTGATGCAGAGACAAAGAGTGGTAGGTGCAATCAAGAACATTGAGGAATAAATATTTTAAATATAAAAATACGCATATACCTATTAAAACTATGAATATAATATATACCTAATTACATATAAATATAAGAACAAATAAATATACATAAATACATGAATATACTTACTAAAAAGAAATAAGACAAACAATGAGAAAATATTACCGCTGTGATGATACTGCCAGCTTCTTGCGAATGTGCTCGCGAGCCTTAACTTTAAAAGATAATCGGTTGGTTGCCATCCTAATTTCCTGGGGGAGCGCATTCCACAGAGAGATAGACTGAACGAAGAAGGAAGAGTGAATGAAGTCTGTGCGGTGAGTGGGACATAGGAGAAGACGATTGTGTGATGAACGTAGATTTCTATTGTGGTTGGCGCAAATGTACTGAAAATGGGGGGCTAGATAACTAGGGGAAGATGGAGAATTAAGAAATGAGAACAAGGTGGTCAGCGCCCGAAGCTCTCTGCGCTGGCGTATGGGTAACCACTTTAGAAGCGACCGATGCGCAGAGACATGATCATATTTACGCAGATTGAAAACGAATCGAATGCAATTATTGAGAAGGCGGTCAAGTTTGTTGAGGAGATCTGCATTCAGGTCATAGTAGCACACATCACCATAATCGATGATAGGGAAAATAAGGGACTGTACAAGCATTGTCTTCGTACTTGATGGTAATAGATTTTTCAACCGGTACAGAGCCCGCAGCGTTCCAGTAACTTTCTGACTCACCCTAGCAACTTGAGTCCGCCAGTTTAGAGTACAATCAATGTGCAAGCCTAAGTCCTTCACGTCAGTACCAAAAGGAACGATCGTACCATTGAATAGAACTGGCGGCAAGGTTGTACTATCTACCTTGCTAATACTACGAGAACTGCCAATGATGATCGCCTGACACTTCGTAGGGTTTACAGCTAAGCCAAATCTATCAGACCAGGTTTTTATGGCTATCAAGTCCTTGTTTAATTTGTCGATAGCGCCAGGTAATTCATCAACCTTTCCTTGATAGTACAACTGCAAGTCATCTGCATACAGATGATACGCACACTGAAGTTCGGAAGTTATAAGATTAATAAAAATTGAAAACAGAAGAGGAGAAAGTATACCGCCTTGAGGAACGCCAGTTTCCAAATTACACCAGTTAGAAGAAGAATCTCCAGCATAAACGGACTGCTGACGTTCCTGAAGGTAAGAGGAGAACCATTCCAGTGCTTCGGGAGAGACCATAATGTAGGACAGAATGGCTAACAGGATGTCATGACTGACGGTATTGAAGGCATTTGAGAAATCAACCAATACTAGAACAGTAACTTTGGTGTCTTCCAGTCCTGCCCTTATATCGCCAGTCACTTTAAGAAGTGCGGTAACAGTGCTGTGCCCAGGCCTGAATCCAGATTGAAGAGGACTAATAATTGAGTTACAATGAACAAAGTTGGAGAATTGTTTGTGGACACAGGCCTCGAGCACTTTGGATAGGAAGGGAAGGATAGAAATTGGACGGAAGTCGGTAGGAAGAGAGGGATTGGAAACCTTAGGTAGTGGACGAACATAGGCTTTGCGCCACAGGGAAGGGAATACTCCGGAGTACAAGGAAAAGTTTATAATGTGGGTAATCGCGGGTAGGAGATGATCCAGAATAGTAATAATCATACCACGGGTGATATTATCACATCCCACCGCTTTTGATTTGATGGAGAGAATGATCTTTCTAATCTCTCCCGGTTCAACTGGAGTGAAACTGAAAGAATTAGTATGAGGACGCGATAGACCAGAAATTAAAGAAAGAGTTTGTTGCTTGGTTAGACGATCCATGGTAGAAACAGTGGAGAAATGCCGGTTGAGATCGTCTAAGTCAATTGAACTAGGAAGATCTAAATGTCGCGATTTGCCGATACCAAGAGTTCCAAGAAATTTCCAAATATCGGCAGAAGACGAAGAATTGATAGTATCAAGAATATGGCGGCGTTTAGCATTGCGTATCATCTGATTACATCTATTTCTTGCAGCCTTAAATGATTTCCAGTTTTCGTCAGTACGGTCCTTTTTAAATTTACGGAACGCGCGGTTCCTACGTCGCATTGCCATCTGTATACCTCTAGTCATCCATGGTGCAGGTGGGCGTTTTAATTTAACCTTTTTGACGGGGGCATGGATGTTATAAAGGTTGACTACAACTTCATTGAAGATGGCAACCTTGTCGTCAACTGAAGTAGCTTCCGCCATAGGCTCCCAATCGACCACAGATGCATCTTCTTTGAGCTTCTCGACGTTCATGCGCGCAAAACAACGCCTGTACAGAACCTTGGGCTTAGGTTTGGGAGGTTTCAGGATATATGAAAGGAAAATCATGTCGTGATGAGAAAAGCCAGGAGCGTCATGTTGACCGTGGGAAGAAACGAGGGAAGGATTCGAGGTGAGGATCAGGTCGAGCCAGGTGTCTTCGCCAACAGTGTTGTGATGAGTAGGTTTGAGCGGCAATACGTGCAGACTAGCTGACTCGATAAGATGGAGGAGCTTACGGGACCGAGGGGAGTTGAGGGCAAGGAGGTTTGTGTTGAAATCACCCATGATAATGTGATGTGCATACTCCGAACCTAATGATTCTAGTACTGATTCGAATTCAGTGAAGTAATCAACAGTGGGAGGACAGTAGACAACACCAATAATGGTTTTGGCTCCTTTAATACAGACTTCAAGAAAAATAAACTCCGCAGAAGCAGAATAACTTGAAGAGGAAGTAGCAAGTATTTTGTAAGGAAAATCAGAGCGAAGGTATATGGCCACACCACCCCCTCCTTTACCAATCCGATCATTTCGTATAAGAACGAAATCAGTAAGAGGGTAAGTGGTGGACAGGAGATGTGGTTTGAGCCAAGTTTCAGAGATCAGGATGGCATGGACATTGCTGCTATTAAACGCGTCGTACAACTCGCTGTAGTGGCTTGGAACACTTTGAGCGTTAATGTGACACACATTCACTAACCGACTAGACTGATCATTGAAATTTTGTTGTAAAAAGTCACCAAGGGTGTAGCTGAATGAACAAAAACTTTCATCGCAAGAAGAAGCAGTAGATTGGTTGGCAGAAAAATAAGACTCATTGTCAGACATTAATAGAAGTAGGTAGCTATTAAGAATAAATAAATATATTATAATAAATTAAAAATATATATATAAGCTATGGCTAAAATCAGAGCAACTAACAAGTGCAACTGCACCACCCGCCAGCTAACACCAACACTAAAAGCGATTAAATAAACAGTAAGAAGCACAAATTACACATAACAAAACCATTGTCCACATTTTATGGCTATTCAACACAAAAACCGTAGTTCCCAAAAAAAAGAAAATCATTTTAAAAGTTAAGAATAAAAAAAATAAAATAAAAAAAGATAATTGTGAAAATGACACACCCAATTGCACATTAGTAATATTAAGTTGCGAGTAATTTCCGAACGTATACTGGAAATGTCAACGTCAACTTAATATTACCAACGTCAATTTGACAAGCTGACATTTGATTAAACATCAGAACAAAATATAAACAACATGACATGAGAGGTTAAAAAATAAATAGTGTTGAGGGTATTGAAAAACCAATACACATCAATATTGAGAAACAGAAATTACGTAAACAGTTGTGGCACAAAACAAAAGAAAGATAACTATGAGACGGGACAACTACATAACGGTAAGTAAAGATTATGAATATATGACACAACAAATTAGAAATAACAACAAACATCAAAGTAAACAAACACCATAATTACGTTGTGTTTTTCAGGCTCCCGGCATCATGAACACTTCTTTATCTCGTTGATGGAGTCACGCCTGGCGCCTTAGGATACTTTGATATCAAGGGCTTCAACTCATCGATGGAAGTAACCTTATGCCGACTTCCATCAGAGGCCTTTATGTAGATGACGCCGTCTTGAGTCCAACACGACCGCATGCTAAAGTGCTCGCGCGCCCTTCCGAAGATAGATTGCCTGGTTCTGGTCAAGAACTCCTTCACGGATATTTTGGACCCTTTCAAGCCTGTTTTTGCCTTCCAAACTGAAGCCTTGATATCCACACTGGCAAACCTAACGAGGATAGGCCTGTGATGCTCCTTGCCTTGAGCTCCAAGCCTGTGACAGGCTTTAATTGAGGATGCTGATAGATCTTTGAGGGCAAGTTTGCTATTGAGAACCTCTATAATGACTGCTGTCGTGTCTTCGTTCTCCACTTCAGCAAGGCCTTGAAAAACTAAGGCTTTCCGCCGGTGCCTGGTCTCTAAGCCATCAATTTGTTTGGCACACTCGCTGATTTGGCTTCGCAGCAGACCCAGCATGGAGAAAATGAGCTCCCGGAAACTGCGAAACTCTTCCGCTATCTTTGCCACTGTGTCCTTGGCAGGACCGGCACACTGGATTTGCGCTTCAAGTTCACCCATCTTCCTCAAAAAGTTATCCTCAAGGGCTTTCTGGGCAGCAAGGACTTCGGCAAATTGAGACATTCTGTGTTGTGTAGTGCAGACAAACGTTGAATAATAGTGCAGATGATCAGCTGGCAGGTGGTGTTTATAAAGTGGAATATATGTCACATAAATGTGCCACAAACGTGAGTACTTGTGATTTACTATGGTAGACTAAGTACTGATGTAAACTTAATCAGTATTTTAAATTAATTATATTTTAAATAAAATTCCGATTCCTATATAGGTATAGGTATTGACAATGGCGACTGTCTACCAAGTAGCCAATACATTTTTTTGTATCGAATATCTAATTCGGCTCTTTTCTTTTTGACATGCTCTTTCCAGCACAGTTTTGCATCCAGGGTCATGCCGAGATACTTAGCAGTATTCGCGTAAGGTATTTGTTAATTATTCATGAATACCGGGAAGTATTGTAGTTTTTTATTGGTGAAGTCAATGTGGACTTACCAACCGAATTTTGACAAACCGTAATACGACAAGATTTTATTTCGACAAGATGGAACACCGACACGTCTTCTTTTCGACAATACTTTAGTTCGAAATACCTTAAGTCCGACACTACTGTACTCCGACAAAGCGTTTCTTCGACATGACTTAACTAGGAAACGATGCGACTTCGACAATATGCTTCTTCGACAACAATGGTAGTCCGACATGAGTCAATTTCGACGTACTCTACTTCTGCATGCTGTACTTCGACAATAGCTTACTTCGACGTGATATATCTGAGACACGAGGCTACTTCGAAATTATTCTGCGACATTAGGGAACAACTAAACTTGGGTATTGTTTTTATAGGTCCTAGTAACTTTTTCTTAATCAGCCAACATGCTATCAGAACCTACACGTTTGTCAATCTCTTTAGAAATATTTTCTCAAATAGTTTTGACAACACAGGTAACAGTGAGATTGGTCTGTAAGATGTTGTTACATTAGGTGGCTTCCCAGGCTTAGCTATCATAATAACTTCAGCTACTTTCCATATGTCAGGAACGTGTTTTAACCGAAATGCAGCATTAATGAGCGTGCACAAGTAACATTTAATTCGGGCCTAGGTTGTAAAAAATGCCTTTAGGTTTTATAAGGGTCGTAAAAAGGTTAATGCTTTGCTATCTGGTCATATTAAGTACTTGAGAATGATTAATAAGTCCTAAAACTAATTGTTTATTATTACAACCTTGGAGCCGATGACAAGAGTTTAAATTAACGTTATTTTGACTTGGGTTTCAAGAGCATATAGTCCTAGGATCTTATAGTTGTTGTAGACTCCTGATTAAGTTCTGGAAAGGCTAGCATTATTCTAAAGTGAGATCTTTAGGTTTAATTTTTAACTTTGATATAAGCATAAAGTTATGGAATGTTGAAATCACATATTAGTAATTTCTAAAACCTACTTTAAACTTTTAGGCTGTATTAGAGTTGTCTAGGTAAACAAATTAGGACTGCGTGGTGAAAACCCAAACCAATAAGCTATTTTTATGAGCTGAAGGCATGCTTATAGTCCTACAAGAATATTTTAAAGCTTTATATGCATTCTCTAAAATGTTAGTGGTGTCCGCGACTTCAAAGCATTACGTTGTCTTGCAAAATGAACCGACACAGAGTGTTATCAAAAAAACGGAGTGGAAGTTTCAGCACTCTTGTCGAACCGTCGAATGCACATCCTCCTACAACCAAAACTTAAAAGCAAACAATTGTGCGTAGAGGTTTTTTTCGCGACTCGCAACTCTTGAAGGACTCCTGAAGATAAACTTAAAGCTGCGAAAACAGCTTTGTCGTTTTAAGTAGCTCCGCGAGATTACCTTTAGCTCTTATTTTCGTAAACAATAAGAGCTTTTAGCTGTTACAGTTCTGAAAAGGTTAATTGTAATGCTTTCTAGTAATTTCCTAACGCCAGCCATTTTGTTCACTGAAATAAAAAAAAAATCTAAACAAAAAGCAGTATTTTAAGTCAATAAGGCAAAATTAAGTAACGTAGTCTATGTAATTTAAAATATATGTTTTTTATATGAATAGAAGTTTTATTTCTAATGCAACTTACTACCAACCACCTAATTTTATAATTTTTATTTCATTAAAATATCTTCTAAATTTTTAACTTTCGGAAGGCCCGTCTCGTATACAGCACTATTATCCTAAAGTGTCACGATAAAGTGCCAGTCGCACTATTTTTTTTATTTTCCCTGACGTCAGCAAGCTATTTATTACTTTTATGATTATAACACTTACTTACATCTAGCCATTTTGAAACTTGGTATAATGACATGGAATGGCGCCATTATAAATAAGTATTTAAATCCACGATTGGTGTTTCTGTGTAGAAAAAATCTTACACAGAAACATTTTAAAAACTGAGAGTCCTTGGTCCATCAAAAAGGTTTTAAGTTGTCATTGAGTTACATCCATGACTAATTTAGAACTTAAAAGCTGCTTTACAAGGTTATATTAACGTTAAATTAAGGTTGTGAAGGTTATATTTGGGTTCTGTGTAAGTAGTTCGAAAGGTTCTGGATTTGAGCTTTAGGTTTTGCTGTAGCTCCCAGAAAGGTTCTAATACGTGGGCCCTTTTTGCACTCAGGAGGTTATTATAAGGTTAATATAACGTTATTAAGTCTATTAAGACTTACGAGCAGATGTCCATACAAAGGTTCTAGAACCTTTTCAAAACCTTTCTAAAACCTAAAATGTTACTTGGGTGGTCAGCTTAACTATAGCTTTGCGTAGGAGATTTTGTAAAACTTCTCCTATAATTAAGTCATAACCAGGGGATTTTCTCCGATTAAAATTACACTTAATTTCTCTAGATACTTCTTTTGGGGTAACCAACTTAATATCTAAACTATTTTGTACATCCTGAATTATCCTCGCATTGTGAGTCTCTTTTTTTTTTTTTTCTTTTATTTTTTTTTTTTGCGGATGGGAAATCATCAAATGACTCCTCCCGCTCTGGGTGGAGCGGAAGGGAGTGTCAGACTCTTACTGACTAAAACCCACCCGTGTTCCTTCCTTAGCCCTTTATGTTCCGGGCCAGCGGTAACCCTTTCGGACAATCCCGCTGACCCGGCAGGCTTCGGCCCTAAGGGGCCCCTCCTCGATGCTGACATCTCTTTGAGGCGCGCGTGGAACACGTACGCGCCGTCCGGCACGGGCCTGGTCCTGATCGGACGGTGAGCTACCCATTACTCTCCGCCCGCAGGCCCGCGCCTACGGTGGCCGGGAGTCGTCACGCGGCTCCCGACGCCTGGGGCGTCCCCCGCGGCGGCTGAGACGGGAGGCTCTCTCCCTGAACCGTCCCGCCACCTCCTTCGCTAGCATGACTGCTTCGCAGAAGGAGGTGACTGCCTCCCACTCCCTCTCGCCCCGGACCATGGCTTGCACCAGGGCCGGACGCGAGAGGTCGGCGTCGCTGCCGATCGCCTCTACGAGGACACGGCGGTGCTCCGCCCAAGCGGGGCAGACCTCCACCGTGTGCTCCACCGTGACCTCTGGACGATCCTGGCAATGGTGACACTCGGGCGTTTCCTCCCGCCTGATGATGTGTAGGAACCTCCCGAAACTTCCGTGTCCGGTGAGGACCTGCGTCAGGCGGTAGGTGAGGGCGCCGTGGCGCCTCTCTAGCCACTCCTCAAAGAGGGGTCTTATCGCCGCTATCGCGGCGTGCCCTGCGCTGGGTTGCGACAGTCGCTCTTTCCATGCCGCCATGAGATCGCGCCGGAGATCCGTCCGCTCCGCAGCGATTTGCCGCGGAAGCGGATCCTCCCCCCGGCGTAGTGCCTCCGCGCGCCACTCATACAGGCGCGCGAGGACTATGCATTGTGAGTCTGGGCTTGATTTGGTTGGAATATTTGCTCTAAATGCTCAGCGAACCTTAAGGCTTTTTGTTCGTCCGTCACTGCCCATTTTCCATTTTCTTCCTTGATAGGAGGAATTTGCATGATCGGTCGTTTCAGGTGCTTCGTAGCCTTCCACTGTGAGTAACCGGTTTTAGAATCACTTGTTAATTGGCTAAGGTAGCTGTTTGATAAGGAGTCGTTGTATTTCCCATTCAAGATTTTAGCTATAAATTTATCACCAGACTCAGACTTCGACAACATGTCAAAAAGGGCCTGGTAGTTCTCGACGACATCTACTACAACAGGCGGAGGTGGCGATATCTTCTTAGTCTTAATTTTCTCGGATTGAACAGTGTCTAGGTGTTCAATGTTGGCAGTGTGAGTGGGCGATGTGTTTAGTTTTCGATTTTTCCTGCTTTTTTGCCTGATCCACTGAGTTTCCCTGGCAAGCTCCACTTCGTCTGTACAGTATTCAGGACACTGTGATGGACTTTTTACTGGCTCAGCTGACTGACTGGTTGCAGCTGTACTTCGTTCTGCTTTATGTTGTAAATACCTCACTTGTTTTTGGATGCTTTCTATTTCTTTTCCGGTATCAGAGATAATATTACGCAGTTGTTCGTTATCTGCTCTTTCTTTGCAGTAATATTTATACAGCAATTGTTCATTTTCGGTTTTCACCTTAATTTTGGTGGTCTCAGCCATGTCACTGGCAAGTCAATAAATAATAATTATAAATAGAATGTAGGTAAATTCCCAACGTAATTGTATGTGACTACGCGGCGGGTGCGGCTCGGCCGGCGCGGTAGTTTGCTGCGTCTGCACTTTGCACATAGGTGGAACACGCGATCGACGCGACTAATCTCAACGAATCACGTATGATCAAATGAAAGATTTGAACAGAATTAATACCCGGAATCTTGTTCTTTTTTGGGTTCCGTAGTTCCTACAAGGTACCCTTATAGTTTCGTCATGTCCGTCTGTCTGTCTGTCTGTCCGTTTTGCTAAGAGACCGTTAGTACAAGAAAGCTGTAATTTTGTAGGAGTGTGTATATCAATTACGCCGACAAAGTGGTAAAATAAAATTTTGGCAAATATTTTTTTTTAGGGTAGCGCCCCAGGTGAAGTGGGGATGAATATTTTTTTCGTCGTCTACCCCATCGTGTGGGGTATCATTGAATAGATCTTCTAAAATGACTTGGGGGCTGCTAAAATTATTTTTCGATTTAATGCTCCATTTACGAAATATTAAACCTTAAAGTGCAAATGTTTGTTCCAGTAAACTGCTGGCTTGAAAAATCTGGAAAAATTCACGATGATAGTGCATTTCATGAACTTTAAAGGAAAATTATAGCGGTTAAGATAACTTTATTAGTTTAGCAGTAATAGTCGTTGAACTTGGGTGTTGGATAATTTTGTACCAAATACAAAATTCTTAGCATTAATCCTATATAGTGAGAATCCTAAGATGAAGTAGTTGCTTGTTTATGACGGGTAAAGACTTGCATTAAAAATAAACTATGAAATAAAAAAACTAAAAAAACCATAATATATTATCATAAATTTCACAATACTACCGCTAGATGGCGCTGTACCAACGGGTTACGCTTTCATTCGAGTACCTATAGAAGTCACAAACGAAATTTGTTTAATTTTCGAATTACAATTTAGTGAATTGAAATAATAACTTGCAACAATCGTACTCTTAATTTTTTAGCTTTACAAGGAAGAACGTGGTTCTTATTAGTTAATGTCTGATCTGTTTAAATAATTATCTTCGAAAATCAATATTTTGTCATTAGTTTAGTATCGCTATTCGATAACAGATGGCGTTGTGCCGTGACGTCACTTTTGTAGATCGCGGTGTTAAGATTTTCTTGCAAGGTATTCAAATTTAAAGTCGATTTTTGTTATTATAACCATCCCAATATCTTTACCATTACCTACTTATATTCAGAATAAAGAACAACAGAATCGTACTAAATATATTGTGTTAACGGGCTACTACGGAACCCTACACTGTACACACCAAACCTTCTCAAACTCTGTAGTGATCTCCAATTGAAATTAACTGCAGACAACAACTATTAATTAATCAGATAATATACTTAGATGATTGTGATGTTGTGCGATGAACTCACTGATCAGAATGTGGTTAGGTACTCCCAATGATATATTTATTGCGTCATTGGTTACTCCCGTCTTTATTTTAAAATTTATCAAAGATCGCAATTTACGAGAACTGTATCCAAATATATGAATAGCATTGCGAATATTGATTACTTTATCTGTAACTGTGGCTACTGGGGAAAGGAGTTTTTCTAAGCATAAGCTGATAAAAACCTATCTACGATCGTCGATCGTTGACATAATTACTGAAATCAATGTCTGCGATCAACAATATCTAGATTGACAAACTTAGCAACTTTGTCAATCGAAAATGAAATTGCGGAAAACAGACTTAAATGTCATAATTTGCCGATCGAAAGGCTAGAAAAGGAAAATTTTATTAGGTTTTTTTCAATAAATGGTTATTTCATTATATCCCTTGGTTATAGGTATGGTATGGGTTTCATTGGCAAATAGGGGGCGCCGTAGAAATCTCGCCCAGGGCGCTGGTAGTGCTAAAACCGGCACTGGTAGTATTTACTTCCCCAAGCAAGCTCCGTTAAACAGAGCTCTACTACCTACTGCTTCCAGCTTTCAAGCACACATTGGCACCCATAGCAGAACTATTAGTAGAC
This sequence comes from Mesoligia furuncula, assembly GCA_916614155.1. NCBI lineage: Eukaryota > Metazoa > Arthropoda > Insecta > Lepidoptera > Noctuidae > Mesoligia > Mesoligia furuncula. The sequence continues at coordinate 16,938,499 of OU744799.1, read as the reverse complement.
ATATGCACAGGTAGGCACAGAGCATGTAACCTTTTACAGGTAGGTTGCACGGGCTGACCCGCTACAGTGACGTTCTATCAGCACAGAACACTAATCTACCTAGCTACCCTACCCTAGCTAGGTATCTGTCACCAGCTGAAGTCATAAGCTTACTTTCAAGCTATCTACAAATGATTACGCTATCACTTACCTATTTCAAATGGTAATTGTTTTGATAAATCAATAAGTGACACGCGTTCTTCTAGATCCATTATGAAATCTTTTTGCAATATTGAATATATTTGGAAATGGATTTTATGACATTACGCCATTTTTTTAATTTTATTTATCCTGTCTAATGGCAGCATCATTTAGTATTTTTATCTATGGGCAGCATTCAGTATCTCTGACAGGACAGTACCTACCATTATTGTAGTCTTTGCATACAGGTATAATCATGCTATGGCAGCTTGGAACATCACATAGAACACTATTACTCCTAGCGCCCCTAGCGAACAAGTAGCAAAACGAAAAATACTGTGATACAATATAAAAATATTTAGTGATGATACCGGGAGATGTTGTGAGGAACAAACACATACATAAAATAATTGTCTCAAAATATTGGACATTAAACAACAAAAATAAAAATTAAGCCTAAACCAAGTGTAACAAGTCTATAGTGATTTGTTCAACAGTTCTGAAAGGTGTTTTTTTTTTCATTTAAATAATGGGAATTTGTTATTGTTGCATTGGTAACACTTTAATTGAAATGTCTGTCAGTGCGAGTGTCAGTTTCGGATTTCGGATTTTGCTTTTGCAATAAAATAAAATTCTGGTTGTTTCGCTAGTGAGCATAGGCACTATGTATAGTTTGGACCCATAATATTATTATTGTGAATACTGAACTGAACACTGAGTGCAGTTCCATCATGTCTCAAAACCCTTGTTGTGTACCTGGATGTCTAGTGACTAGCAAAGAAAAGTGCTGATTCTCAGCCCACATGATTTTGATTTTAATATGTTAGTAAATGTTTAATTTGTATGTATTTCTGTGTTTTTTATAACAATAAACAGTTTCTTTATTTTTAATATTCCGAGTTACTTTTCATTCATACTCCTATTCTTAATGCAGGTAAAAATCTGGAATTCTTACATTGTCGTATAAATTATTGTTTACTACTACTTAGAGTGTTTTTAATAATTATGTAATTGTTAAAAAAACATTAATAGGTAGTAAACAATAATTTATACGACAATGTAAAAATTCCAACACAATAATAATATAATAGAGCTCCATCTACCATCTATATCCTTGACTATTAATAGAGCTCCATCTACCATCTTCAGCTGTAACTAACAGTTTTAAATACTCGAGAACTAGATGGCGAATTGTGCTGTCAACACAAAATGAAGAGAGCTTCCTGTCTATTACACCGCATTATATTGTAGTCTTTGGGTATAAAACGGCAGTACCAAAACTTTTCCCTCGTCATTCAAATAGTCCAAATAGGTAGGTTTTATATAACTTATCATATTTTTACCGAAGGAAGGAAGGGTTTTACTTTACTGGTACAACCTTCTATTAAAACAGAATCCAGAGAAAACGGTACCTACATAATGACTTGTAAAATGATGAGAGCATTGATTTTGTTCAAAAACGCAGTGAGTACACATACATCGTATATACTGGGCAGTCTGTACTTGGCAGTTGCGGTAACGGTGCAGCGTCAAGCAATATTCCACTCTTGAAAGAGGAAAACTGCCGTTCAGTTTATTGAACAATAGCAAATGATTATTTATTTTTATTTAGAAATAAAATAAAAGACATTTTTCATCACAAGATATAAGTTGAACGAGGTTTCCGAATATTTTTACGTTCCGTTCAAAGTGTGTAACCGTGTAACTAATAGTGGCAATTTAATGAAAACCATATATTTAATTTCGTATTTAATAACATAAGTTAACAATATGATATCTGAAATGATATGCTGCTATATATTTTTTTTTATTTTTTAGTCTTTGTTATAATATACAAATCTATTCATGGTTGAGTTGAATTCATTCGTTTTCCTGCGTCACACTAAACGACCGAACGAACGATCGACTTGACAGATGATGTGGCCTAACGTCTAGCGAATTTTTTAAGAAATTAAATTAAATTATTAGAATGCGAAAATGATTGTGTTAAAACTTATTTTATTTACGTTATTTATCTCAGTGTCACAATGCAGGATTCCTGACAAAGTATATTGTGCTAACCAAGAATGTAATGGTAAGATACCAGACTGCAATACAATGTCAGTTTTCATGTGATAACTTTCTAACAACATATTATTTGTACCTCTTCCAGGACCTATTTCTAAAGCGAAAACTTTGCTGAGTTATACTAGTGTTGATTCGGACCTACTATCTTATCGCGGAAATAGCGATGTAATCGTTTATATGAAATCAGCTGGTACCAATTCGGACTTGTGGTTCGTGAGCATTGGCGGAAAGACTGGCTTTGCTAACAAGGAGTTTTTAAAAGAAACCAAAATATTAGAAAAGAATCTACAGATTGTTCCTTTTGAGGCTGAGAAGGAGGAAAATGTTAAGCCTCATAAGGTTCAGCATGCTCATGAAGTGTTTGAAGGCACGACAATATACACCACCGAAGCAGCTGTCAATGATGCACAGCAGGATTCTTCTACTGAATCCCCCTTAACTTCTTCCAATGAAGATCTCACTCCATCACTGAATAATGCAGTGGAAATACCAAATCAAAATGTAGATAGTGTTTCAAATCAAGCTGATGATAAAGCAAAGGTGATTAATGAAAATGAAAATGTAAATTTAGAGGCACAAAAGAATGAAGAGCCTTTTATATCATCTGCAACACCACCTGAAACTGCTGCCCAAACAGAAGTGCCTTCTACATCAACTGCTATACCACCAGAAACTGCTGCTCAAATGGAAGTGCCTTCTACATCAACTGCAACACCACCTGAAACTGCTGCCCAAACAGAAGTGCCTTCTACATCAACTGCTACAGAAACTACAGCACAAACAGAAGCTTCTGCTACTACCAGTGATGTGGATGAAAGTGTGGAACCAATACCTAAACAAAAACAAACAATACCAGAAACAATACCTAAGACACCTGCACAGGTGAACAACAACCCTGAACAGAATCAGCCATTAGAAGCACAACTAAATAATGAAGAGGCTCCCAAAGAAATGCCAGCAGAGACAATAACTCCACAGAAATTAATACCTACCATTAATCAAGATTCATTAAGTAGTGAATCTATAATAGAAGTGCCAGAGAAACAAGATTACTTGCAAAACACTTTAACTGAACCTGAACAGAATGACAGCAAAGAACAAAATACATCTTCTCTCAATAATAACCTTGAGAATTTACAAGCACCTGAGGAAACTTCAACTGAATCAAACAATGTGCCTAATGGTAATTCTTTAAATGATCTTGTTAACCCAGTTGAAGAACTTATAGAAAGTCCCACAGTTAAACCTGATGTAATCCCTACTACTGAACAAACAGTCACTACCGAGACCGTAGTGAATCCTACTAATGAACCTGTAGTACCTCCAGTTAATGACCCAATAGTTAGCCAAATAAATCAAGTTATACCACCAATTTATACTAACGTGAATGCTGAAAACCAATTCAATAGTTTGCCTCTTGTTAAAAGTTTAGAACCTAATGAAAATACTGCCTCAACAGAGGAGCATATGGCCTCAGCATCTATGGAAATTCCACAAACAATTGAACCATTGCCAGCACCATCTACTGAAACAGTACTCCCTGTGTCAACTGAAGCAGAACTACCTACAACAATGGAGACTTTACTTCCAGCATACTCTGAAGAACCTCAAACTGTGCCAACTCTAGAAACAATCCCTCCTGTCAGGAGCATGGAAGCTCCACCTACAACTGAAATCCCACCTCCAGAGCTACCACCGTATATATATATCACCACTCCTGCACCATACACTCCTGACGAGTCTTACAAAACTGAAGAAATATCAGAGCCTGCTCCTACTGAAGATACTCCTTCATACCCACAAGACATTATTGCTGCCTTGCCTGACTCCACAGAAGATATCAATAGTGCACCAACAGAAGCTCCAGTACAAGATGAAAACACAGAAGGTTTCTTTGCAAATATGTACTCTACTGTAGCAGACATTTGGCCATCTTCAACTGAATCACCAGAATCTCTATACAACACAGAGTATCCCACTTATGAGAGTGAAAAGGCTGATGGAAATGAAGGATTTTCTTTTGTGAAATATTTTAAGTCTACTTATTATTCAGTTATGGGGACTAGTGAAGAGTCTAAGGCTTTGTTTGCTTCAGTTGGTAAGTTAATCATCATAAAAGTATTTTATTAAAAAATCATGCGTTATATACATTTTCTATACTACACTCATCATCATCTGCCTAGCCTTTTCCCAACTATGTTGGGGTCAGCTTCCAGTCTAACCGGATGCAGCTGAATACCAGTATTTTACATGGAGCGACTGCCTATCTGACCATTTATCTATTTTCTATACTACACTATACCCCTTTATTTATAAACATTCCTTAAAGTTAAGAGATATTTAAACATCAAAAAGGTATGGTTCGACAGTTGCTAATCATTACTTTAAGAGGACTGCAGGACCTCAATGCAAAAAACGCATGTTTTATAGTGCCTAAAAGTATATGATTGACTACAGTAAACAAAATCTGAAAAATATATGATATTCTTCAGGATATATGCTAGTTAGATAGTGTGTTGAAAACATAATACATCTAACTAATTTGATACGATAGAAAAAAATCATGACCACCTCTAAAACTTTCTTTTTACAATAAAAACCATATTAATATACATACAATAATTCTGATTTTTGTCAGATTTTATTCTACAACCAACATACTAAAGCACTAGTGTTTTAAGTTTTTAGTCCAAACAATAGATTTTTTGTAAATAGATAATTGCTTCATATTTTGCAATAGATTACCAGCGTTGTGTCATCGTGCTTCTCTTTCTTTTCTATGCAGTCTGACAGTGACCGCGCTTTAGATCATGTACTCCCCTTAAGTAATGTTAAATATAAACCCCTACGCATGCCACTATCTCAACAGCCAAGAACTTTTCTCAATCAATGATTCTTATTCTTATCTTTTCGTTTTCTCCGCATAGTAAGCCAACTTTAATGCTGTGATTTAAAACAATGTGAGTAATAACAAAACAAAATGCAATCAATACTAAGAACCATTCACTGTTATAATGATTTCATTTAAAAACACTTCATTTGTTAACATAACATTGGCGTTAACTTTAGTAAACTTCTGTATAGCTACTTTATACAATTCTATTATCTTTGTTTACAATCAACAACTGATAAGTATTATATCCAATAACTACATGATTTTGGAGATAGAAGTCTGAAGTAGTTTTATCTTACAACATCTATAGTTTATCTGTCACAATTCTGTATGAAAATGGTCTTCTAGGAAACTTGCCCCATTCATTTTACAAAACACTGTTTGATATTTCAAATGATTTTTATAGGTATCATTTCATTTTTATTCATTTTTATATTAATTATCAGATAAACTAATTAAAAACTAGACTAAACCTAGATGACTATTAAGTGGTTTCTAATATAGGTACATATAATGTACTTCGTAGTCTTATAAAATTCTTCAAATTCATTTTTAGGGTTCCGTATAAAAACGGAACCCTATTACTAAGACTTCGCTGTCTGTCCGTCTGGCCGTCTGTCCGTCTGTGTGTCTGTCCGTCTGTCCGTCTGTCTGTCTGTCTGTCACCAGGCTGTATCTCAAGAACCGCGATAGCTAGACAGTTGAAATCTTCACAAATTATGTATTTCTGTTGCCGCTATAACAACAAATACTAAAAACAAAATAAAATTAATATTTAAGGGGGGCTCCCATACAACAAACGCGATTTTTTTGCCTTTTTTTTTGCTCGATATCAAAAATGGCAACAGGTAGGCACTTGAAATATTCACGAAATGCTCAGTTGTATTTAAACTTTAATAATAAATAATAATAATAAAATAAAATAAATATTTAAGGGGGGCTCCCATACAACAAACATGTTTTTTCGGCTTTTTTGCCTTGTGGTACGGAACCCTTCGTGTGCGAGTCCGACTCGCACTTGGCCAGTTTTTTTTTAATTTATCATCCCATTGAATGATTCCTCTTTTTTTACAAGCTTTTTTTAACTAAAATCTTTGATTACAGGACAAACATGCTTCACCGATGAGTACTGTGATGGAACCTCAAACGATGGCACCAACCGCTTGCTGACATTCCTTCTGACCACAGCCAGTTCCGTCCTTCTGTTTACATTAGGATACTACTACATAGATAATAGGAGGCAAGATGGAAGACTTATTGGCACAATCAATTCGTTACAACGGGACTTACTTTTCACAACTAAGGTAAGATTATGTTAATTTGAAATGCATAAATAAAAAGTTGCTAAAAATATTCTTTTCGTGTTGGCTGCATCCATCTTTCCCTGGAAAGTTTTTTTTAGGTATTTTTGTATTATTATTGTCGTTATAGAAGTACATTTTTGACCTTATGATCTTAGGGCAGAATATTTACACAAATTATCATTTTCCAGGAGTGTGAGATCCTCAAAGAGGAACTTACAACTACTAAGAATAAGTTAGCCGGTATTGAAGACAACTCATTTGGAATGGATGACATGGTACTGTCACTGAAAGAAGAAATCAATGAGTTAAAGGCCACGAACGATAGGCTACGGAATTCCTTGGATGATAATGAAAAGTTGCTCAGGGTATCAGAGAATACTGCGGGAGAGTTGCAGAATACCCTGGGTGAGGTGGAAAATACTCTTAGTGAGCTCTTGGCTGAGAGAGCTAATTCTGAAGAGCAAATAGTGGAATTAAATGGTGAGTTCCTATTATTTTAATTAGGTGGTATTTGTTGCTAGTGACATAGCTTATTTGATGATTTAGCAATAAACAAAATATACAAATAAAACATCACAAATTATGCAACCGAGCAGTGCAATGCTCAGTCATTGGTTCAGAGCAAATAATGGAATTTAATGGTGAGTTCCTATTATTTTAATGAGATAGTATTTGTTGCTAGCTACCTAGCCTATTTGTTGATTTAGAAATAATCAAAATATACAAATAAAACATCACAAACTGATAACTGAGCAGTGCAATGCTAAGTCATTGGTTCAGTCAAATCAAAATACACTGCAAAATCCCTCATGTTGCATAATTTTGCTATAGTTTTATTTCTGTAGATTTTATTTCATATACGCACAATACAGCTACGCAGTAAACAGTTCATGGTATATAAAATATTCATAAAGATCAGCATGATAATGCAAGACAATCGTCATATAAAAAGTGTTATCAAAAAATATATTGTAGTCATCATTCTGAATCAATAAAGTTTATATCTTTAGATTTCCTTCTTCACGCTTTTTTCTCATGGTGGTAGGCAAAAAGTACAGAACACCACCTGCTACGATCTTTACATACAAATGTATGAAGTAATTCATGTATGTATGTCATATTTTGGTCAATGTTTTGAGTGTTTAATCGCGGGTTCAAATCCCGCACAGAACGAATTGGTATTTGATTAACATTCTTAAAGTGTCTGAACACGAATTCATGATAAAGCAGAATTGTATTTATTCTCTTCATGATCAGCCTATAATGTTCCCGCTGCTGGCCTAGATGTGACATCACATGACATGTCTCCGAATTTTTGTTTCTAGGACTTGCTTTCGATATTTATATTCCGTTACGCATTTGTAAACCCTGAATTTTTCTGTTTTCAGAAAAGATGCAGGCATTCGAGGAGGAATTAATATCAGTTAGTCGTGAAAGAGATAACTTCCAACTGAAGTATGTATCAGCTGAAAGTGCATTAGAAGAATTCAAGAAACAAAAGAAACAACTTGATGAAATCAAACAGCAGTTAGCAGAAGCTAAAAATACTGTTGAGTTACAAAAACACGAGATTGCAGCCCTAAAAGTAAGTTGCTTTAATACTATTAGACTAGAATTATGTTAGACCAAACCGTATGATATCATTATGCAATGTTAGCATTCAGCAATTGAAATGGCCTCCTAATACCTAGGTTTTGTCTGTTTAAGAAGACTTACAGATAAATATTAGTTATGGCAGTATTTTAATTGATTTATTGTGGACAATAAATCAATTAAAATAAACCAAGAAGGGTGATTTAGAAGGTCAATCTGTCATCAGGTCCGAACGAGAATGACGCCGCAAATCAAAATATCCGGATATTTTTCTTCTACATTATGATATACAATCAATATGTTAGCAATCATACTAAGGTCACAGATTGTCCGATTTAAATGTCACTTTACAACATATTGTCGTTTCTTTATGTTGCATCTAATAACTATCCATTTTATATTTTCAGGAAGCTATCAAGGAATTAAAGAGTGGTATGTCAGCGGACGTGGATGTTACATCCTTTATAGACCACACAGAAATCAAAGCAAAATTGTCTAAAGCGTTGCAAGAGAAGAACTCATTTGAAAGCAAGTTTGAGGTAAGGTTTAAATTTTCTGTAGGCGCATCACTTTAGAACAGTTGGACCGATTTGCCTATTTTATGTTTTAAAATAATGTAATCATCCAAATTAGGTTTCTATGAAAAGAAAAATTGGAAAAGTTTTCATATTCTGGTGAAACCAAATGACCTTTTTTCTATGGGAGTATTGTACGAATTATTGAAAATTTGGACTGGACATCGTCTGTCAGATCAGCTAGAGATGAATACAAACTGGTTGCTAATGTCATCAATTAATTTTCAATCTAATATGATGCTTATAGAGACTTAAATAAATAAAAGTCCTCCAGACCGTAATTCAGCCACGGCGGCCAATCTAAACTGAGACTAGCCTTCGGCGCGAGAGACATTATAGTGCACAAGTGTGCGCGCAGACACAGGTGCACTCCCTCTTCCCTCACTCTCATAGTCGGATGGGACGGCAAACCGACACGACCGGACCGGAGAGAGATCAGGCGTAGAGACTCGACAAACATAAATTTAGTGTGTGAAATGAGCAGTAAAACGATAGAATCTTTATAAATATAATATATATTTAATATATATAATATATATTAATCGACATGTTAATGCGGTACGTTGCTTGTGCAAGTAAAATAACTTGTAATCGCAGTTGTTACTATTTTGTTATACATATGATACCTTAGTTACCCTATATTTTCAGCTGGAATCTTGATAATACAACATGATAATGTTTATAATTTGCCTTTCCCATCACATCTTACAATGTTGTTACAGACAGAATACAAAGAAAGAACACGTCTTGCTGAAGAACTGAAGATTACCCAAGAAACGCTAACTACTACTGGTCAAAGTGCTACAGAAGCACTCACTAGACTAGAGGTCTTAGGCAAATACTTCCAGGAAAGAGAGGGTGAGCTTCTGAAGTAAGTGGACCATGTATAACACTTTAATGTTTACACAATATAAAGTTCCAAATTCCGTTGCAGCTTTGAAAATGAAAACATCACTAAAATATTTTTATGACATTTGAAATCTACTTAATTTTGCACAAAATTAAATTAGATATTTGTTTATGTTAATGTATTTGAAACAAAGATATTTTAATAGGCTTTAGCTTAAAAAAAAATATAAATAAAAAAAAATACAATTTTCAGAGAACTTAGCGCCAAAGAATCGTTGTGGCTGAGCAAGCAAGGCGAGTCAGCTAGCACAGTGGAAAAAATAGAAATTATGCAACAAGAAGTACAGAGATACAAGTAAGTTTAATACCATTAATAAGGTGTGCTATACCAATGGTAAAAAAAATTTTACAGAATTTTAAAATAATTGTGGGAGCAGAAAACACTGTATACACAATACTGGTTTCGATGCAACTCAAATTGGGCGTTACGCCGAATACACGGTGTAAGAGATGTTCACGCGGTAACTGTTATCATAATTTGAACATAATGATTGTAGACCCCCCCCCCCTCCATTAAAAAAATATGTCGCGACAATTTTTTTTTTTTTGTAACCGTCTAAAAAATTCCCGTACAGTCGTGGTTAAAAGCTGAGGCTTATATTATTGCTTTGCGATGTCATTTGTTTCGAAACGTTTTTCCAAACGGTCAAATATATTAAAGCATCAAACAACTTTTTCAGGGAGAAATGCGACGCGCTTACACTAGAGCTAGCAGAACAAGAGTCATCGCGTCGCAGCGCACTCAGCGAAGTAGAGTCCCGTGCGCACGCCGCGTGGCTAGAGGCGCGCGCGGCCAAGCGTGACGCCGACGCCGCGCGCGACGACGCCGCGGCGCTGCGCCGCAAGCTGGCGTCGCTCAGTGCGGCCGACGGAGCCGTCTCACCTCATCACAGTACGCAAACGTTTAACTCCTCGAAAATCAAAATAAATAACTCTTTTTCTAAATATTGTGAGATTGGTTGAGGTCGCGAAATCAGTGACACTCCCGGCGAGAGATGACACTAAACACCAACATCTGTGGCAAGCGCGATCATAATAAGTGTGAGCGAGAAAACAAAAATCTGAAAATCTCGTACTAAATTTACACAACCGTCACACGTTTTATAACCGCGACCTCCACAACCCTCGGCGTATAGTTTAGTTCCCGCCTACTTCATTTGCAAGCCCTGCTATGTACTCTGGCAGACCATTTTCACACTCAGTGCATAAGACTAAGCGCATCTATCAATGCTAACGCCCATACATTGGTTCCAGAAGTGTCTTCCCCCTTGGAAAGCGGCGAGCCGCCCCTGCTGCCGCCGCTGCCGCCCATGTTCCTGCCGCCGCCGCTGCTGCCTCCCCTGCCGCGCCCGCCGCCGCTGGGCAGGCTGCCCTCTCCGCACCCGCCGAGGTATGTTTAGTGTGTTCCCCTTGGAGAGCGGCGAACCGCCCCTGCTGCCGCCGCGGGGCAGGCTGCCCTCTCCGCACCCGCCGAGTTATGTTTACTGTGTTTCCCCCTGGAGAACGGCGAGCCACCCCTCCTGCCCCCGCTGGGCAGACTGCCCTCTAGCCCGCGGAACCATGTGTTTGGTCGCTTGTTGCTCACAACAGAAAACTTCTGCCAAGCATTTGGTAGTATACTATTCAGCGTTGATGCTTCTTTGGTTCCGTAAAGAAATGACACCAAGTAGTCAGTCAAATTGAAAAAGCTCGCGATCAAAATCTTCCCCCCGCTTCTAGATCACTTCACTTTGGTAGGCGTTGATTCGTTTTGAAATACCCAAACCGTCGATTGGCGCTTCGTTTTTGGATCGTATTGATAAATCCTGTAATGATGTCGTAAACACCCTGAGACGAGCCTGCTTCAAATTTGTTTATCATATCACGGCACCTTTCCACCCGGGCCTGCTTCTGAGCATCGTCGGTGAGATTGTACGGCACCCAGCGTGAAACCTCCTCACGCGAAGATGCACGTGTAGAATTTCGTGAAGGCTTCCCGATCCAACCTGTAGTATGTGTTGAATCTCTTGATACGTAGCTCGCCTATTGTCTTGGATTACATTTTTCACTGCTAGCACGTTTTCGTCCGTAACAGCCGTCAAAGGGCGACCACTTCTTTCTTCATCCCCCAAAGTTAGTCGACCGCGCTTGAATTCGTTATGCCAACGATACACGGTTGCCTTAGAAGGGCCTTCATCCATGGATGCCATTTGAAGTCTATCGTGCGATTCGTCCGGTTTCAGGTGACACTTGAAATCGTAAAAAATCAGAGCGCGAAAATGTTCCCGGCGCAGATCCATTTTTTAATGAGTCACGAATTCACGATAATTTAAATTAGCTGGCAAACAATGTGGAGGGAAGTTTTGAAATTGGAACGTACCTATATTTACTTACAAATAATCATATTTTCAAAATAGATTTTATCTGGCCAGTCTCTCATACATAAAAACAATTTTTTCGCAATACTTTCTGAGTGATCTGGCATAATATATCGTTGGATTAGTTTTTTTTTTCTGCGTCGATTTGTTTAAGTTTGAAGACAATCTGAGCCAGTTTTTATTGGTTCGGATTGTTTGTTGTTGTTGTTGTGAATCCAACTATATATTATATAACTCATTATAGATATTATTATCTGATATTTCTGAAAAAACGATGCTTAGGCATGCATATCATTTTTCTCGACGATTGTGATGTCTTTTTTTTATTACAAATTGTCATCGTTCACAGATACGGCGAAAGACGCTTTTCCCCCGACAGTCGGTATTCGCCAGTGAGCCGATACTCACCAGACAGTCGGTATTCGCCAGAAACGGTGCGGTATTCGCCCGACAGTCGGTACTCGCCGCGTTCTAGACGATCGCCTTACTCGCCGAGATCGAGGCGACGATCGAGATCTAGGGAAAGGTAAGGTTTTCAAGTTTATCTATACTATATTCTGCTTATTTTTACCCGACTGCGCGACGCAAAGGAGTGGTAATGTGTTCATCAGCCTATGTATGTATGTATGTTCCTTTGAAGCACTATACAGACCAAACGCCTCACAGTGGATCGACTCCATACAAACTGGCGGACATAGGACTATAAAAATATAATTTCAAGATTTTTGAAAAACAAAAGATGCCAATGTGCTCTCCTCAGTAATCTAAATTGAAAGTACTCTTATGGTTTTTTCGATTAAACCCTAATTTTAGGAGTAATATGAGTAAAACTGATTGCAATGTATGGAAAATTATATAAAAAAAATGTTTTCGTGCGATTCCCGCACATTTTCCGGTTTTGACGCTTAGAATATATTTTGACATAATATTTAGGAGATTTCGTCCGAACATACTTATGTCCCCTAGTGTCCCCCCTTGTAGATGTACGACAAATATATGATTTTTATTTTTTGTATCAATAACTCTTCTTGTTGTTATATGATTTTAGTGCAAATGAGGCTTTAGTTTTGTACAAGATATAATAATAACAATCGCAACATTACACAATGTGAGTATTGTTAGTAAATAAGTATGAACATCAACAGCCGGCTAGCAAGATAATCGCAATTAGTTAATTGGATTACCATTACCATCATTAGTCAACTTTCCAAACCCTTCTTGTAGTCCTTTGTCCATTAAGAATACTTAGATAATTACGCATTTATTGCTTAAAAAAAAGATAAATGAGATTATGAAGAGATGTAGATAAATGAGGGTAGTTACGTATTTTAAAACATAAGGCAATATAAGGTCTCGTAATGAATAAGTGTACTTAGTTAAAATTGCAATTTCCTCCCATTAAAATCATTATGGCCTTCCGTGGTTCCGGATAATGATTAGGATGCAGAAGTTTAGCGGTATAAACAGTAATTCATACGTTTTATTTTGTATGTATTTTGAGATTATAGTGTATTATCAATTTGATCAATAGAACTAATTAATTAGTATATTTTATGTTTTCTGGTTAGTGATTACACATCCATTTACACTTATGTTCTTTGGTTTTAATTCCTACAAAAAACCATGAAAACATATCCTTTTATTTCATCTGAATTTCTCCATTAAATGTCATATTAAACATTAGAAAAATATTTCCTGTATCTAATACTAACAATACTGACATTGTGTAATGTTGCGATTGTTATTATATCTTGTACAAAACTAACTAATGGACAAAGGACTACAAGAGGGATTTGGAAAGTTGACTAATGATGGTAATGGTAACGGTAATCCAATTAACTAATTGCGATTATCTTGCTAGCCGGCTGTTGATGTTCATACTTATTTACTAACAATACTCACATTGTGTAATGTTGCGATTGTTATTATTATATCTTGTACAAAACTAAAGCCTCATTTGCACTAAAATCATATAACAACAAGAAGAGTTATTGATACAAAAAATAAAAATCATATATTTGTCGTACATCTACAAGGGGGGACACTAGGGGACATAAGTATGTTCGGACGAAATCTCCTAAATATTATGCCAAAATATATTCTAAGCGTCAAAACCGGAAAATGTGCGGGAATCGCACGAAAACATTTTTTTTATATAATTTTCCATACATTGCAATCAGTTTTACTCATATTACTCCTAAAATTAGGGTTTAATCGAAAAAACCATAAGAGTACTTTCAATTTAGATTACTGAGGAGAGCACATTGGCATCATTTGTTTTTCAAAAATCTTGAAATTATATTTTTATAGTCCTATGTCCGCCAGTTTGTATGGAGTCGATCCACTGTGCGCCTGGGCCGATTTTTATGATTCACACGCTAATCGATTCCTCTTAGTCCGGCAAGTGTCACTAAAGACATGACGTTAGTGAAAATTCAATATGGCGACTACTGGACGAGTGAAAAGCTAAAAACAAGCCCATTTTAAATTAAATAAAAGTTGAAAGCAGGCGGGAGCCATACCATTTTTTATTATATTTTCAAATTCAAATAGGTCCCGCCTGCTTCCAACTTTTATTTAATTTAAAATGGGCTTGTTTTTAGCTTTTCAGTGTTTTTTTTAACTTAAGTTTTTTACCGCAGTCGGGTTTTATTATTTTTTTAAATAACTTTTTTACTTTAACAGTCGTTAAGGGTAGTCAGAAGCCTAAAAGTTTGACAATCACTCTAAGTTACTGAGTTGTGAAGGTCAGATAGACAGTAGCTCCATCCATATAAAATACTGATATTCTGTTGCATCCGGTTAGACTGGAAGCAAAGCCCAATATAGTTGGAATGGGCTAGGCAGATGATGCTTTTGCATCATGTTTTTCGGAGAAAGAAAATACGTTTATTTGCCGCAAATTGACCAAATTAGACACAAAATCTCTTCATGAAATACCTAAAAGAGAAATAACGGTAGTTCTAGGTGATTTTAACGCCAAAATCGGTAAAACGGACAGCGACGAACATCTTCGACGGGTAGTCGGGAAGTATGGAATCGGCTACAGAAACGAGAGAGGCGACCGTATGCTTCAGTTCTGTAGTGAAGAAAATCTTACCGTGACGAACACCTGTTTTAAACGACATATACGGCGATTCTATACTTGGATTTCTCCTGGCGACCGTTTTAGAAACCAGATAGACTACATTCTTATCCAGAACCGATGGAAATCGTCTGTCATGAACACCACGACATACCCGTGGGCGGACCGTGGCTCTGATCACCAACTTTTAGTCACCACAGTTCGACTGCGGTTGAGGAGACTCCACAAGCAAGAACGCACACTGAATATGCGTCACGTTGACCCACGAGCCTTCAGAAAGGCAATTGAACACAAAGTACCTGAATGTTCTTTAAATTACGCCAGTGACCCGGACGTCACTTGGAAGGCTTTACAGAAAATCATTGTGCAAACTGCCAAAGATAACATGCTGCCAAAACCTACCATGAAACCTTATATATCTACGGAAACAGCTAACCTGATTCTGCGTAGACGTGAGTTGAAGGGATAAGGTCTAACCTTACATGATAATAGAAGGTTATACGACCAACTCAGCACAGAGGTCCAGAAAAGTTGCCGCAAAGACTATGACCAACACATTAACAACGTCTGTGCTGATCTTGAACAGAATTCGGCAAGACATGAGACTAGAGATCTTTTCCGCAAGGTCAAAGAGCTGACTAAATCTCGTAATACGACAACCTGCACGATCGCAGATGAAGCAGGTAACATACTCACTGAAAAAGATCAGGTTCTGGAACGCTGGAAACAATACTGCACAACACTTTATGACACCGTCAACCTATGACTAGCGGCGCTTAAACAGACACTTTATCATCGCAAGAACCTGAAATTCTGCAGTCAGAGGTCGTACATGCCCTTGGATGTCTAAAGGATAGAAAATCTCCTGGTAAAGATGGATTTCCCGCTGAGTTACTTAAAAATCTAGATTCCAAAGGATTGTGAAGCAGATTCTAAGCATCTGCGATTCCATCTGGGAGACCAGGAGATGGCCTGAAGAGTGGGCAGAGTCCGTGTTTGTTCCACTGCATAAAAAAGTCTCTACCAAAGACTGCAGCAACTACAGGACCTTGGCACTTATCCCACATATCGGCAAGATACTCCTGTACATCATAAACAATAGGCTTACACTTTCTGAATCCACAAATTCCAGAAGAACAAGCAAGTTTTGTTAAAGGCAAAGTCACGCGGGAACAAATACTGTTCCAATAGCATTCTGTTCAAATCATAGAAAAGAGCCGGGAATTTAACAGCCCTGTATTGTTGTGTTTCATTGATTACACCAAAGCCTTTGATTGTGTGCAGTGGGATAAGCTCTGGGAGATTTTAAAAGACATGGGTACGCCTCAACATCTTATTGATTTAGTCCGAAGCCTCTACATCAACAATCGCTCTTTCATCAAAATAGACACCAACTGTTCAAATGTGTTCTCCATCAAGGAAGGCGTTAGACAGGGATGCATCCTTTCACCTCTGCTCTTCAATGTGTATGGAGAGTATATTATTCGGAAAACTCTCGAGGGCTGGGAAAAGGGGTTTGCTGTTGGTGGAAAGCGCATCTCCAATCTGCGTTACGCTGACGACACCGTTCTCCTTGCTAGAACATTTGACGACATGAAGAAGATACTGCATAGATTTGAGGTGGAAAGTGGCAAATTAGGGCTTGCTGTAAATAGGCAGAAAACCAATGAAAGCTATCGGGCGCCTATAACATCCAAGGCATCGATACTGTGGACAGTTTCATTTATCTGGGCTCTAATATCAATAATAAAGGCAGCTGCGTCCCATAAATAAAACGAAGGATAGCCATGGCTAAAGATGTTATGACACGCCTCCAGAACATCTGGAAAAATCGCCCTATAAGTTATAAAACTAAAGCCCGTTTGGTCAGAGCATTAGTTTTCCCGATTTTCCTCTATGGAGTTGAGATGTGGACAATCCGAGCAAGAGAAAGACAGAGGATAGATGCATTCGAAATGTAGTGCTGGAGGCGAATGCTCCGAATACCATGGACAGCCAAACGCACAAATGTGCCTATCCTTTCCCAACTCGATGTCAAGACCCGATTGTCTACAATATGCCTACAGCGTATTCTGACCTATTTCGGCCACATAATGCGAAGGGGAGATAGCAGCCTTGAAAAGCTGGTTATTGTTGGTAATACCGAAGGAAAGAGAGCACGAGGCAGGTCGCCAACACTACGGTCCGACCAAGTAAAAGAAGCTACCTCCTCAAGCAATTTTCAGCAGGTGGTGATGGCAACTTTGGACCGGAGTAGATGGAGGCAGATTGTTCAAAATTATTTTTTAAAAGGGTCCAGTGACCACGATCCTCAGTAATGAGGGACCGATTGAAGAAGAAGACACAAAATAAAAAAAAATGGGGGAAAATATGCGTAAAAATGTAGAAACGCTTAATGATGACGTCAATCGGTTATTTGACATTGAAGATCATTTAAAAGTATTTGTGTCGCATAACGAACATTAACGACCCGATTAAAATGTCAAAGGTCTGTATACAATACAATCAATATCAGTGGCAATGAACTACTGTGTAGAGTAGTTCTAAATTTATGATAAACTATCTGGCCCGGCGAACTGCGTACCGCCTCAGAATCAAAACACAAAATGTTTGAGAAAATAAATTATGCTCATTTTTTTTTTCTTAAATTTTTCCCGTATTTTAATAGTTAAGGTCATAGCACACGTATCAAACCGGAAAGGGATCGGCACCGAATCAACTCGAGCCGTGCAGTATTCTTTGTATGAAACTCTTTACTGCAACGCACACTAATCGGAATCGTAACATAATCGCCACGCCTCGGGACAAGCTCATGAACCGCGGTGCGGTGCGTTACGGCTCGTCGTCCCCGCGCTTACGTCTCTCCGTACCCGAGCTTACGTCTCTTCGTCCACCCTTGCCCCTCTCACCCCTCCGGCCCACTTGCTGCACCATCAACAAGCGGTCGGCGAGCCGTCGCCTAGCCCTAACCGAGTCATAATAATGGGATTTCCCATTGGCAATAATATCAAACTTCCATACAAACTCAATCCTTCCTTTGTGCTCACTTTTGCTTTAAAAAGAACTCTTGTGCAAAATTTTATGCATCTAGACCCAGCGGTTTACGCTGTACGTTGTCTGTCAGTGAATTTAAGATTTTATTAAACAACAAAATATCGCATCCGGTAATACTGGAAGCCGACCCCAGCATAGTTGGGAAAAAGGCTAGACTGATGATGATTAAATAAAAAATATAATTTATCAGGTACGAAGACCCTCGTGTGACACGGTCGCGGAATGGCCCCGCTCCTCCGCCCATAGACACGGAAACTGAATACAACTCAGACAGCCCGTCACGGCAGCCCCGCAGGCGTGGTAGATACTCAAGACATTCAGGTAATATGATCATTTAATAGCACACACTCCCATTTACACGATGCTAGGTTCTTGTCTATGGCATACAATACAATTAAAGCAACAAATTATTTGCATCGTCTAAACATTGTTTAGACCAGTCATGTCAAAGATACGGCCCGCGGGCCGAATCCGGCCCTCGGGCCATTTCGATACGGCCCGCGATCACAATATATCACAGATAAATGAATCTTTTTTTTTAGAGATTTAATTAGACTGCACTCAATGCCTCTACGCAGATTTAAAAATACGCGCGCTTTACTTAAAAGTAATTTCAAGAGTAGCGCCTGACAAGACGAGTGAGAGAGTGTTAGTTATGCTTTTCTCTCTCTCGTGCGCGCGCGAAGTCGTCTTCTATTTCGTCCGTGCAGCTAACGCATACTGCGCCCCTCCCTCACCCTCTTTATTACTTTTGGTATGATTTGTAACAACTAAGTATATATAACTAAATAAATAAAGATGTTAAAATAATTTTGTATGTTTTAGTATTTTAATTTGAACCTGGCCCGCATACACATTCTAAATCTAATATATGGCCCTCTGCAAAATTGAGTTTGACACCCGTGGTTTAGACGGTACAACTTGTATTGTTGCTTTGCATATGCCAGAGACAATTAAATAGCACTCTGTAAATCAAGCTTTACATCTTATTTAGTTATTTCCTTTCAATTTCATTCATTGATCATACATTTTTCGGTTGCCCCTGGAACCATATGGTTCCGAGCGATTATTTATGTTGTGGCTGCTGCGTATACAGTGAAGTTGTTGAATATATTCAGTAGAACTAATTCAGTAAGACCAGATTCAGAGATTCAGTAACTGGCAATTCACTGTGAAGCTTTTCATAATGATGATGTCACTTTTACAGCAATTTCGCAAACTCACCCCTAACGTAAAGACCTACCGTGAAACATTCATTTTCTGCCTTTTGCAAAAATTTGACGAAAATAATATATTTTTAATTTTTCAATAACAGCTCCGCAGCAACACAGGTAAACATTTTCGATACTACCATCACATTATAAGTTTTCAGTGTCTCGGTTCAATTTATTATTTGTTTTATTTCTTTCAGTAGATGCTAATCAAACATTATCCTTTATTTATATTTTTTGTTTCAGGTCCTAGCTCAGGTTCAGGTTGTTCGACAGAATCGGATAAATGAGACGATCTCGATAGGTTACCTAAACCAAGATCTATTTGTATATAATAAAGTTGAGATGATGCCAAAATTGGTTACGGTGGTTGACAAATGTATTAGTTGTGAAAAATAAACATTTTATAGCTTATGACGTGCGTTGAAATCTACAGGTTAAGGGTAGGTTTCATTTGGGTTTTATTCGGTTCTGTACCCCAGGTCATTTAATTCTGAACCATTTTTTGGAATACGAATTATGAAAACGGTAAACAATGATACAGAAAAGATTGCAATTTATTCCAAAATTATCTGTGACTGAATGAAGCTTTTCCTTATGAATAATAATCAAAAAATGTTATTTCAACAATCCTCAAAGAGGTCCAGGATGTCAGAATTGCAGTCCTGTTTTAGTGATTATTATTTTGACTACATGTAGATAGTATTTGAATCACAGATATAGATACACCTAGATAACGCAAGAGCAACTACTTCGCGTGCCAAAACTCGCACCAGCTTACGTACAAAAATCGTAAGCCGCCAGTTTCGCGCTCAGTCCTGTGTAGTGCTGGCTGGGTGAGCGTGAGCGCTAGCGCTAGGTCCCGGTGGTGGGGCGAGATGGGTGCCGCACATGGCGGCGACTTTTAATCGATTTGATTTTCCCATCACTTTAACCCTATACAAAGCGCAAGTCCGATCCTGCATGGTGTATTGAGGCCACCTTTGGGATGGCTCAGCGAAATACCAACTTGCCGCGATTGACTCGGTGGAACGCAGAGCTAAGAGGCTCATTGGCGATGTAGAACTGGAGGATGCCAAGCTTCACAGATTGTACTTCGGTGAGTGTGCCCAAGAACTCCATGACCTCATTCCACCGGCCCCCTTCTACCTTCGGTCATCCAGACGCACTGCATGTTACTATTCCACCAATTCGCACTAAGCGTTTTCAAATGTCTTTTATAATGCGCACAGCAAAAGAGTGGAACTCTTTACCTGCGTCTGTGTTTCCGACCGCATACAACCCGAATCTCTTCAAAGTAAGAGTGAACAGGCTTCTTCTGGGTAAGCTCACTCCATCGTCGACTTTGTCTCTGTCACCTTTGACCTAGACTAGAGTCAAGAGCAAACGCATTTCAAATAAAAAATCACTAAAGTGTAGTGGTAGTCAAAAAATGGCACGCTTGGTTTTCATACAGATCGTGATACTTGCGTTATCTAGGCCTATCTATATCTGTGATTTGAATAAATATTCGAGTATTTTCCTGTATATCTGCATAGGAGCATGTTACTTTAGTAACTAGGGTTTGAAATAACCTAGACTGGGATAGCTGGTGCACTTGGATCACGTGAGATCTTTCCGAATGCACCACTTGGTAAAATACTTCTGCATAAATTTAAATTTTTGAGCCATATAGTATACCCGGGAAGACTGCTATTATTCGGTTAGGCAAAATAATTATAATAATGGTTACTCATCTTAACAGCTGTTTATGATGAATCACAGTGAACCTTCCGTATCCGCGAATCTAGAATGAAATCGTCAATGTTGCCTGCATTTAGGAAATAAAAATTCCTAAGTTGCTATTTAAAATAATCGGATCGGAGGTCCTATAACTGTAGTCACACATGTGGTATGGTATTGTAAATCGAACCGTGCAAAAAAGGTACGTTACTTTATATAATTTGAAAAATAATTGACAATAAACATCTGTTTCGTTATTTTTTATTCATTACTTTTTTCTGGTGCTGCTTCATTTTGTATTCTATGTTCAGCTAACATACAAAACTCTATCGAATTTATTCATTTAGCTATTTCATTAGGCATTTAAACGTTTCTGAACCAAAGGGCATAACTGTTGTTATTTATTTTCTTGTACCTGATTTTCTTTCACATTTGATAATTATTTTTGTTACTAATTATTTGTGTGTATTACTAAAGTGTAAAATTAACAGCACATCTGTTTTATTTTTTTATTGAATTCGAATGTACTTACAGTTCACATTGTATGCCTTTCACTGTTAACTAATGATACTTGCCACCTAAGAAATTAGCAATAAACAATAAGTGTTGTAATGTCAATAGATAATCCGTCATAAGAATTGCAATCTTTAATTTATTGAACATTTGTTGTTTTATTAGTCAGTTAAATGTATTATAATTATTAGATACGATTTTAAAATAAATAATTTTATCATTATATACTTATACAAAGTTTTTGTTGTTAAAAAACCCCTCAGTAAAATCTTGACTAGGTGTGTACCTACTGGTATTGAACAACAAAATTTAAACTTGAAGCAAAACAGGCAAAATAAAAAAGTTCAAATTACAATTTATATTGTTTGCACAATGTTCATACCAAAATATAAAATTTATCTATAACGAAATAAATAAAAATAAAAAAAATAAAATAAAACCAATTTAAATAACATTGGAGATAACAACTGTGTATATAAACAAACATGGGCTTTTTAAATGACTTTGTGTATTTAAAACATTATTACGTATATATACACATTAAAAGTATATTAAATATTAGTTTTATGTATAAGATGTTACACAACTATTTCACAACCTCTGATTTGGCTTGTGTATGTAGACAGGCGATGGTCTATGGAACGACATTCCATGGAACGAAGGTGCCTGGTTCTGGTACATCGAGCTGAAACATAAAATTATAAATGTTAATATTAGTAGCGAAAATCCTAATGGAAAAACCCAATGACACAGGGAAGAGATAGTGCATCTGTAAATCTGTATCTGCGCATGCACTTGTGCGCTATAATATATCCCGCGCCGAAGGCTGAGATCCGCTGAGATTGGTCGCCATGGCCGACACCCCGCACGGTTTTGACGACTTGACAAAACATAGAGATTTCTTCGGTATATGTAAGCCACATAAACCTTCCGAAATCAATTTTTCTAAAACCTAAATGATGGTGAAAACCGCATCAAAATCCGTTGCGTGGTTTAGGAGATCAACGCGGTCACACATACATACGAAAAGCAACTTTAATTTAAAATATGAATAATATAGATTAGCTTTTGTTTACAAACTAGTTTAACTAATTATCTACGTATGTATATTAAAAAGGCTCAATTTGACTAAACGAGCCCAGAAGCCTTGACTTACTATTTACTGTACCTATTTACTTCATAAGTGATGCTTCATTATTAAATTAACTCTCATTAACTTCAAATTTGAAAAATATATTTACCTTCTTGGTAATATGATCCTCACACGCCATACGAATGCGTGCAGAAGTTGCGGGCGCATCCAAACAGAATTGCAAAGACGCCCCGGCATCGGCGCGCGCTGCTTTGATTGCTTCTTTTATCGCGAAGAATGCAGATGACGCCAGGAATAGAGGAGGCTCACCGACAGCCTGGAAAACACAAAAAATAATTTAATGAAATTTTGTAGCTACCACAATTTTTTAGCTAGGTAAAGTATGCTCAAACAGCTGCTCACCTTTGAAGAATATACCGCTCTCGGATTGGGAGCTCCCCTGAGCAGAGATACATTAAATTCCTGAGGAATGTCTCCGAATCCAGGGATTTTATAAGCACCAGGTCCTCTTGAAAACAATGTACCATTTGGAGAATAAATGAGCTCCTCGATTGTGAACAAGCCATAGCCTTGGATAAAACCACCTTCGATTTGACCAATATCAATAGCTGGGTTCAAACTTTCACCCAAATCCATCACGATGTCACTTCTAATCCCTTGATGATCGCCGCTGAGGCAGTCGATCTCGACCTCAGTGCATGCAGCACCAAACGTGAAGTAGTTGAAAGCTATTCCTTTATTTTCCTTAATGTTGTAACCAATGTCAGGTGTAGCATGGAACCCTGTAGCAGACAAGCTGACTCTGTCGATCCAAGCTTGTAAAACCCAGTCTTCCCATTTGCCATTAGGATTCTTCTCTTTGAACGGTTGTAGTCGTTTTGAAAGTGTCTCACAAGCTTGCAGGACAGCCATGCCATTCAGATCTGATCCAGCACTGGCTGCTGTAGCGGAGGTGTTGGGCACTTTATCTGTCGAAGTTTCAGTGATGTGAATCTTAGACACATCGATTCCAAGTGCACGAGAAGCAACCTGGATCATTTTGGTGTGAAGACCTTGGCCCATTTCAGTGCCACCGTGGGACACAAGAACTGATCCATCCATATAAATAAGTACTAAAGCACCAGCTTGGTTGAGCAATTTTTCCGTGAAAGCAATTCCAAACTTTGTTGGAATAATTGCAATTCCGCGCTTTCTCCATCTATGTTCCCTGAAAATCAATAAAATATCTTTTAGGAGCTGATTTGTCTGGGCAAAGTTACCAGTACCAACTTGTCTCAAAACCCTCAAAACCTTTTAAAAAAGTTATTAAAAAACTATGATTTTATGAATTGTTAAATATAAAATAACTTACTTGTTAAACTTTTCGACAAGCAATCTCCTTTCAGCTAATTTACTTTTTTGGATACATTCGTCCCAACATCTCTGTAGGGTGCAGTTTACCAAAGTTTGGCCATAATGGGTTATTTCGTTTTCTCTATACAAGTTTAGTCTGCGGATCTCGTCAGAGCACTTTCCTAGTCTAAATGCAATATCTTCAATGATGCTCTCGGCACCAAACATACCCTGTGGACCACCGAATCCTCGGAATGCAGTATTTGATGGTAAATTGGTTTTGCAAACATGTCCAGTTACTTCTGCGTTAGGAATATGATACGCATTTTCGTAGTGGAACATGGCTCTTTCGACAACCTGGAAAAAACAATTTTAAATAAAGTATTTAGTAACATTGATAATCTAAAGAATCGAGACCAGCGCGGCAGCGGTAGCGGGTAAGACTAAAACTTTAACTTACAGGGCCTGATAAATCTATAGAGTAGCCTCCATTATTGTAAATATTAACTTGAGCGCCCATTAATTTGCCTTCTTGAGTTACAGCCACTTTATATTTGATCAGGAATGGATGTCTGGTGCCAGTCATCATCATGTCTTCGTCTCGATCAAGCATGCATCGCACTGGCTTCTGAAGCTTATGAGCTGCAAGCGCAACAGGTAACGCCACAAGCATACCACGAGATTCTTTGCCACCAAATCCACCTCCCATACGTTTTACACGGGCCACAATCCTATTCATGGGAACGTGCAAAATATGGCTGACTAATTTCTGAAACAGATTAATAGCGGTATGACAAACATGTACAGTTAAGGTCTATTTTGAATTTCAAATATAGCACAACTCAATTAGTATAATTACCGCTATTTCTGAAGGATGTTGACTTGAACAAAATATTTCTAATTCGTCGTCTTCTTTTTTTGGAATTGCAAACGAAGCGTGAGTTTCTAAATAAAAGTGTTCTTGTCCACCTATCCGACATTGACCTTCTATTATAAGATTGTTCTTATCGGAAAACGTGCTTTGAACGTCTCCTCTACTTATAGTTTTAGGAAATTGTGGGTAAAATGAATTATTCTCAATAGCGTCTTCTATTGTAACGATAATTGGATGTATATCTTCGTATTTGATTTCCACCATTCTAGCTGCTTCTTGAGCTGTCGCTTGATCTTGTGCTACAATAACACCAATAGTCTGCCCGTGACTTATAACTTTCTCACTCACAAATAATTCCTCGTCATGGAAAATTGGTCCAATAGCATTCTGTTCAGGAGTTAAATCCTTTGCAGAAAAGAATGCGACGACTCCTGGTCTAGCTAGAGCTTTTTGGGCGTCCACTGAAAGTAATTTAGCGTGCGCTCTCGTGCTTAGGACAAAAGCCAGATAAAGCTCTCCTTCTGCAGTTGGCATATCATCGCAATATATCGCTTCACCAGTTGTCTGCTTGTATGCTGACATATGCGTTAGTGGTCTTCCAACAGCATCGCTTTTGATCTGTTCATCTCCAACAAGATCGAAATATTGAGCACTTTTGGGTATATCACCATGAAATTGTTCAGCACCGCTACTATGATATGGCAAAATAAGGTCTGCATGGATGTAATCCTTGGTCATTTGCTTAGCAATACCCAAGTAAGCTTTAAGAAACAAACTCATAGTTAAAGTTCTTCGGAATTGTATATTACCACCAGGCGCTGAAGGACTTAGTGGGAACTCCTCTATTAAGGACGAAAATGCTTTGTCCAACATACTTTCGTTCCATTTTTCTCCTTTTAGTGTGTCACTTGTTTTGGTAGCTAGCTTAGTTACTGGAGCCATACCACCAAAACCCACGTTGATGTACTTTATTACATTAGTGTTGTCTTCGAACTCGACGTTGATTGCAGCAGTGACGATCGAGATATCATCTTCTCTTCTTTTAGCTTGTTTGAATGCCGTCACATATTGGTATTTATTAGAATAAGGAATCTCTATGGACAACAAAATTTCGTTTGGCTTTACTACGTTTTTTCTGTAACCAGTGAAAAATGTTTCATCCATTGGAACAGACCGATGACCTCCGTCTTCGCTCAACAGGTTAAGCTTGACTTTCAAGGCCATTAAAATGGGATTCAAGTCTGATATAGGACTACCTGTCATTATGTTTCCGCCTATAGCAGCAACGTTTCTTATTTGTTTGCCTGCAAACCAGTTTAGCATTTCCACAATTGTTTTAAAAGACCGAGTTTTATATTTGGACAAATCCTTTATGTACTTTCTTAAAGTATTTTCTATCTCCATAAGGGTAACGGCAGCTCCTATTGTTAACCCGGTATCATTTTCGGTGATAGCATTTAATTCTGGTACGCAGTTGGGCATTATTATAATCGGATAGACACAGTGTTTGAATTTAACTTCAACTCCGACTTCAGTATTTCCGACGACAATTTTCGCATCGGGATATTTGTTTTTCAGTTTCAAAATCGAGCTTAAATCCTTCGGTCTAAACCATGAAGCTTTAGGTCCTTTATATACTATACATTGATCATCGTAAACGGAAGATAACTTAAGCTCTGGTGGAAATATGGGCTCTTGGGTATTGTCATATGGCAAAAATGATGATCTATCAAAAATGTGTTCTGTTTCACTTCGCTCTTCCTCCTTACCAGTCTTATTTTTACAACAGTCTTTCCCCATGGCACAGACGCGGCTTTGTCCATTTTGTATACCATTAGTTCCATTAGCTGTGCTATTAGCAATTCGTTGTGTCTCCCAATCTTCTATGAACGTCTTATAACCTTCTATAATGGCCCTGTAACCTGTACATCTACAAAGATTTCCTTGAAAAGCGACTTCCATATCGTTGTATGTTATAGTGCTATTGGTCCTTAGTAAAGTGTACATAGACATGACAATGCCTGGCGTGCAGAAACCGCATTGTGACCCGTGTGCCTTAGCTATACGTTCTTGTACTGGATGTAATCTGGTTTTGGTTGACCCAATACCTTCCACTGTAGTGACAGCCAAGCCGTGCATAGCGCACACTGGCGCTAGACAAGCATTCACTGCGAGGTGGCTGCATATTATAGTTAGGGAACATTATGATATTGTTCTAAAATGAAAACGAATGCTTATTTTGCTCATGCAACAGGTACCTACCTACTTTATAGTAAAGTTGCAGTTAAGATTAAATATGTAATAACCATTATTAGATGTTATTGCGTATTGCTTCCAATAAACATCTCAAACTTGACATGCGATAATATCGCAATGTTGGTGATAATGTTATCTTAAGATGTCACTTCAAAATTATTACAACAAACAAATAAGTAGGTAGTAACATACGCAAATGGCCATCAACAGATATTCATGCTTCTTTACAAATTAATATTAATAGGTACTTATTAAAATAAATTGATCATACTATGTAGTAGCTAACGGCTAACGAAAAGATATAAATCTCAATTTCAATCATCGTACTGGTAAAATTAGGTAAGTGAGTAGATACCTCACTTTCGTATTTAAAAGGATACTTTACTTTCTTCTCTTTTCGGTTATATTTAGATATCATGACAGTGCAAGCTCCGCATCCTCCCTCGGCACACCCCAGCTTGGTGCCGGTCAGACGAAGTTTCTTTCGAAGATACCAGAGCAGAGTCCATTCTGGATCAGGATTGGGTTCTACCACCTGAAATAGTAAGAGATACCAGCGGTGATATTCTGTAAAAATCTCACCGTAAAAAACAAACTCACTTCACCTAAGTTTTCACGGTGAGATTTTTACAGAATCGACCGCCAGGTAAGAAGAAAGAAGATATAAGAAAAAAATAACAGGTAGGTAAGATTATTGTTTTATATTTTTCGATGATGCGGGTAGAATGCATATAATAATACAGGGGCATGTGCCAAGGTATCCCAAACTCTTTTTTTTTTACGTTTTCTGCAATTAGCAGGTCTATAAATATATATTATTTGTTACGACCGCGAATCATATTATTTAGATCAACATACAACCTGATACTGACCTGCAAATTACAAAAAACGTAAGAAACTTTTAATTTCGCGGGCTATCACAGTTTTAAATATTGCACGTTGAGTTAAAACCAGCGTTGTGAATACCTAATCGTACTTTGGTACCTCTGTACAGACGCCAGCACATCAAGCTACTACCATCTGTCGAATTTCTTTAATAGATTTTTAACTTTATCGCTATAGCATAAGGTTCAAAATTGATTGGGAAAATTTTACAGCTTTGGGTGGCTTGATGTGCTGGGATCTGTACATACAAAATGTTATCTCTGTAACAATTAACAGCAGATCAAATAGAAATCTTTGATAATACCATAAACAGCACAATCTGCACAATACATCTGAAGGCCAATTCTACTAATTTAAGACGTTCAAAATCTAGTCGCAGTCTCATCTCGGCGACAAACAAATGTCAAAAACTTGTCAAAATGTAGTAAAATTAGAAGTATTTTTTGACAGATTGAGACTGAGATCAGACTGTGAACGTTCTTAAAATTACGAGAATTGCCCCTTTGTTAACGTAAGTATCTTTTAGCAAGTGTTTGTCAGGAGACAAACACTTGCGGGGCGGGGGGGATAATTTTATTTAAGGACTAATAATAGAAAAATAAACAGATGAATTACACAATCGCTCATTAATCTCACGACACATGCAACGCATTGATAGGTACCTACTTAATGTAGAGTTTCCTCTTACCATTTTCCTTGTTTTATAAATTAAAATCAATAAAAAGTATAGGTGTTTTATATGTATACTTACCTATTATACTTAGACACCTATCTCAACAGGTAAGAATAACAGAGTCGCAAGCAGTCTAAATGCGTCATTTATTTCCTGACTAAGAACTGTAACTAGATTCATCTAGGACCTAGATAACACGCAGTAGTAAATAACATGTTTTTATAATACACTATCTGCATAAATTATGGTAAAAACCTAACTAAAGTCTGCCTGTGTGACCACGTTGTTCTTTTAAACCACGCAACGAATTCTCATGCGATTATCACCATCAGCGGGCCTACTCCCTAAACACGAAGTCCGTAGATTTGGCCGAAGTTATGGGCGCTTCCAACTCCGTATCACTTATGGACGTAAGATTAGTTGGGGGCCCACCCAACTAAGAAAGAATGACAACGCGATTTGACAGCTGTCCCTTCTCCCGATGTGTTTCTGCCAGTCCAAAAAACTTAATTAATCGGCACCCTAATTGCGTAATGCGCAACACACTATCAATCTCAATCTGAGCCATTTTGAAGGATAAGTAGGTATTGCTAATTCAATGCTTCATGTTGAAAAAAATTGTCTGCTCAACACCGTAAATAACGCAATGGATGTTGTTGAACTGTCAAAATGAAACCTATTGGTAGGTACTGATAATGTATTAAATACGCAATTAGGTCTTTGAATATTAAATAAAACTGGAGGTGCCATTGTCAGGCGATCCCCGCTGCCAAAGGTACGAGACCGCTGGTCATAGCGGTTCTAAACATGTGTGCGTATAGTTTATGCTTGTGTTTGTTTTTTGTTTTGTGTGCGTGCGTAACAACGCGATCGAATTGCATTAGTGTATTATTGCGTTCCCTCGTCCCCCGCGATAAGTGACAGACTTATTGGCATAGATATTAGTACTCGTGGCGTCTCCGGTTGGTTTAATACTCAAAGAATTAGGTGTAAGTAGGTTCCACTACGAAGTTTCGAACTACATTCGGACGGGCCCGTATTTTCGTAGACGGAGATAGAGAGTAGGCCCCCAGGGGCGGACGGCTATCTAGTTCACTGAACAATATTGTTTGACATCATATTACGTCGCAAACATGTTCTGAATAGTCAATGTCGTAAATTGATAGTGTGCTAAATATAATTATTGTTACCTACTTACTTGCTGTTCCAGTAATCGGTATAAGATAAAATTAAGAATATGTTGTTAAACTAGTGTTGTACCTACATACGTAGCCCGTAGATATATGTTTTCTATTTCTATGGTTGTAACCACAGATATAGATACTGATAGACATAGATAACGCAAGTATCACGATCTGTATGAAAACCAACGTGGCATTTTTTTTTTTTTTTATGACGTCGCAATCACTATTTAGTGATGGAAAAAATCAAATCGATTTAAAGACTCCGCCGCGTGCGGCACACATCTCGCCTCACCCCCAGGGCCTAACGCCAGCGCTCACGCTCACGCAGCCAGAAGTACCTACTCAAAACTGGGGGCCTAAAAAGGCCACTTTGGCAGAATCATAAAAGGATAACTGAATTAGGTTAACTGTTAAGTTAATCGTTCAAATCGTTCAGTCGCAGAATGTACCTTTCGCAAAATGCACCCCATACACAAAACGTACAATTCTCAAAATGCACCTTTCTCAAAATGTTTCTCATAATGCACCTTTCCCAAAACGTACCTACTTTTTCTGCATTAACTCTTTTACAGTGTGCTACAGGTAATGAAAATGCAAATTAGGGATAGATAATTGTGCTTAATTATAATCAAATCATAGTTTAAAATACCTATCATAAACTAAAAACTAAATAATCACTACCTAGAACAAATCCCATTGGTGAAGCATTTTTCAGTTTTTTTTTTTTGTCTTTGTTAAAATACCAATCAATCTAATCCAATTCCAATCCCAATCTCTTTGATTGCACCTACGAGCTACGTAGTGCAGCGAAAAAAAAAACACGGACTGTCTTCGCCATTTTATAATTCATAATGTTATCCTTTTATGATTCTCCAAAGTGGCCTTTTTAGGCCCCCTGAGCGCGAAAGTGGCGGCTTACGATTTTTGTACGTAAGCTGGGACGCGAAGTAGTCTGTTGCTCTTGCGTTATCTAGGTGTATCTACTTATATCTGTGGTTATAACAGTCGACAGTCTAAAGTTGAGACTGATGCGATGTGATCATAATTATGGCCATGATACCAAAAGACCCTGGGCTAAGAACATCTACCTCAACAATCTCGATTATTAGATACCAAGGCCGGTGATACTTTAGAACTTTCGATTAATTGTAACAATCTGTAACTATTGTTTTGTTGTCCAATTTTGGGCTGTGGTTCAATTGCTTTTCAACCCAGGGAATTTAATGTTTTGTTGTTAAGTGGGTGTAATAGGTACCTACACCTCTACCAAATCCTTTGGGGAAACTAGGCGAGATGTTATGTTACGTAGATATTAATGTTTAATCGTATTTAAACTAGGGAACATTTTGATCCACCATACATCATCATTCTCCTGCTATCCCAATTTATTTGGGGTTGGCCCAACATGTCGTTTTCTTCTCTATTTGTCGTCATCTCGGTAGACACCCCTGTCTAGCCATATCATCTTCCCCACATCGTTTCTTTGGTCTTCCTATTCTTATAGCCATCGACACACATGGATGCATTTTTATTTTCATTCACAATTGCAAGCAAAGGGTTCGGTTTGTGTGTGGAATAAAGCATCGTATTATACTTAGGTATTCGCTATGTATAGGTACTGCACAGCAACATTTGTAATAGTTTATATCATACATACTCGGGTCGGGTCACATACAAAGGATAAGTAAACGCCGCTGTAAACGAGCAAACAATATAATAATATAAAGTACTAAATACGGGTCATCATTATTATTATGATTATTAGCAAGAGGGCGTTATAGGTCAGTATTATCAGGACCATTCTGCCGTCGGACCCTCGTTTTAAAAACAATTATTCTGACCAATAAAAACACTTTCACATATTATATCATGATGCAATAGTATACGGCGTATTTAATACTTCTTCAATCAATCAATCAATAACTTTATTGTGGATCATAGGTAGGTACATAATACAGGTCTTAAATAATTAGATGTGATCAGCTATGTCCCGCCCTTAGGGCATACAATAGTTAGGTACATAATAAATTAAATTAAGTTTACTTACATTATTGTTACAAATTTTTAAGAAAAATATAAAAATAAAACGGAACGAATTTGAGTAGGTAGGTACACATACAGTGGGCCACTGAACGCATCATGACTGTGGGACACTGTATTGGAGCAGTGATTTGTCTGATAGGAAGTCTTTTATAGAGTATTAGCACTTGTCTACTTACTAACAGAACAGGGAGAAACTTTTTAAATTTGTTAATATCCATAATTATTCTGATGGGCCCCGGAATATTATTAAAGATGCGTGAAGCTGTGCAAATGATACTTTCATGCATTAAATGAGTCTTGCTAGCTACTGTGCGCAATTTGTCCTTACGCCGTATACGCGTGTAATAATTATACATGTCAATATTATTTTTGACGAATACTGCGGCCTCAAATATATAGACACATGGCAGAGTTAATAAGTTCATCTTTTGAAAAAATGGCTTACAGGTGTCAGTTTCGCATAATTTAAATATAGCCCTGATGCAACGTTTTTGAGCAATAAAGGCACGCTCCTTGTCTGTACTGTTGCCCCAGAATGTTACTCCGTATCTGAGGAGAGAGCTAACGTAACCGTGGTAAGCTGTTAATGAAGTAGGCTGACTCGCTATTTTACCCAATCTGCGAAGCGCATATGAAAACTGTCCCAGCTTTTTGCATACATGGTCAATATGTAATTTCCAATTAAGTTTGTTGTCAATATGTAACCCTAGAAATTTTGTTACTTCAGTTTCATCAATGACGCTATCTAAGTAATGGATTTTTAAAGTATCCGTACGCCGAGTTCGTATTCTAAAGTTCATTATTTTAGTATTTTCAATGTTAATCATTAAATTATTTATTTTAAGCCAGTCTATAATTAATAATATTGTTTGGTTAATGTCAGATTCTAGATCAATTGTATTATCATTAAACGAATAAAACAGTGCTATCATCAGCAAATAGTGTAATGTCGTGATTTGTTACCGAAGGCATGTCATTTATATAAACAAGGGATTCAAGGGATTCTTGATGTTTTTAAAGTGAAAACTTCTTTAGGCGCGTTGATGGGGAAAAACCATTGAACCCGCACCACTGTTACCGTAAGCGACACTGCGCGTGTTTTGTTTATAAAACGATTAAAAAAATACCCGCTTAGGATGGTTTCAATGTATATCCGATATGTCAGTGAGTGATGGCAAAGTATTCTGTTTGTGTTTTGTTTTCACTTCTGTCGGCACTCCCGGACTGCTACTGTTTTTTTTCTAAGTTTTTGACTTGCTTTGTTAGTTAGGGAGTATGTATTGGTCAAATCTTGCAAGCTGAGTTAAAACCACTTCCTCTTATCGTATTGAGTTGACATTTTGCGTGTTGATTCTGTTTAGAAGACAATGCATTTTTGTGATCCATTGGTTTTTATTGTTACTACCTACCTGTAGGAAATAGACCCCCGTCAGGGGGCCTAGAAAGGCCACGTTGGAGAATCATTAAAGGATAACATTATGAATCATAATGGCGAAGACAGTCCGTGTTTTTCTTTTTTTCGCTGCACTAGGTAGGTATAAGTAATCAAAGAGATTGGTTTTGGATTGATTGATATTTTAGCACAGACAAAAAAAAAACTGAAAAATGCTTCACCAATGGGATTTGATACGATTAACTTAAC
The DNA here is from genome assembly GCA_916614155.1 of Mesoligia furuncula. NCBI lineage: Eukaryota > Metazoa > Arthropoda > Insecta > Lepidoptera > Noctuidae > Mesoligia > Mesoligia furuncula. Next base: position 16,905,054 of record OU744799.1, on the reverse strand, counting down.
AGTTAACAGTCCATAATGTTATCCTTTTTGATTCTTAGTGGCCTTTTTAGGTCCCCTGACCTAGTACTGGTGAGAGAAGGCAAATAGTATGATAGGTACTTATCATAAAACATGAGTCTTCTGTTCGTGTCCCACTGTTCATTCATATTATTAAACAAGTAAAACACGTGGAATGACGCATTTATTATAAACTTGTATTGTGCATATTTAATTAATACAAAATTTTACACAATTCGCATCCAATGATTGGACTATGTTGTAATGTTATTTCGAACATCTGCATTAATTTATAAGATATAATAAAACTATAGATAGGACTCTAAACTCAATCGAATGAAAAAGTGGATGAGAGGAATGTAATTTGGGAATAAAATTTCTCTTTTTGGCATAACATTTTAAGGCATAACATTGATTGGCGTAACGTTTTCGCATAACTTTTTATGGCATATTGTAAAAGTTAACTAAGTATCATAAGTTCAACTATCATTTGGTATAATTTGTTTTGGCATAAAACATTGATTTGATTAGAGTTGCATACATTTTATGGCATAATATTTATATTTATTCGTCTAATAATCATGACCTATAAATCCAATTGGCTTTACATTCACCACTTATTTAAAAAAAAAAAAACAATATCTTAGATTTTTAGAGATTAGAGACCTTCCTAGAAGATTACTTTTGAATTTGATCATATATCGAGTACCTACTTACCTAACATAAATTACATTAACATTTTGAAAGACAGTTAAGTATTGTCTATTTACACTACATTATCCTATCTTTAGCGATGGAACTCAACGGGAAAATAATTACAGTCTTACAAGAGTATGAGGGTACCTACTGCTAGGTCTGCTTTGCATTCAGCAGATCTACTTTCTTAACCGGCGCGTCTAATTGATCATTTGTACCGCAAACAGTTCATCTAATTTAGATATTATCTCGTCACATGCTAAAGTACATCACTCACCTTCTTTCCATTCACAAAGAAAACCAACTCCGAACAAATCTCACCGTTTTCCTCTTCTACATTCAACAAACCCATATTATCATAGGAAGTTTATTATTTTATCAAACAAAAGCGTACGTAGTTAAGAGATGAACACGTCTCACTACGTGACGGTATGAAACACAACTGACGAATGACGATGTGTGATCGCCGGTTGCGTGGTCGTCTGCTTGCCTCTTGTTATCCAGTGCGCGGGCGCAGTACATCCACATGGTCGGAACAATCAATAACGAACTTGTTATCTGCTCCGACTGCTCCTTAGCTTTACGTATTATTGAAGTTATAAAAACATCAACTTGCGAAATCTTCGTCTGTTACTAGTCATTTTAAATGAACTTGATACAGCGAGGTCATTAAGAACTCGTTAACATTTCGAACGAAAGCAAAACCTGTAGGAGTAAGGTGTTGTAAAATATTGTGAAATTAACATTATATGAGACTAACCGACTATGCAAGCATGTAGTTTAAGTTTTTTACCTAGCAAGAAATGTACTTTAGTACATAATATAAGTGCGCGTATGCATTATAGCTGCATGTCTTCCTGCATGAATCACCAATATAGGAAGGACTACTAAGGACTTACTAAGGACACTTAGGCATAGACTCTGACCTGGGGCACGGCACGGCAGGAGATCCTTCGGCGTTACTACATGCAAGTGCATACCTACTGTCGACAATATGTCTGCGGTATCCTTAGAGGCATGCCGCGACGTCCTTTGTTAATTTTATTGTTATATACTAATTACTAGGTACCTATTAAGTTATATTCCTATATTCGTCGCATAAAATGCCTTTGCGGTACTGCGCCGCCAGTGGGTGCAGGCTCTAAGAATTTGGATTTTTTAATTCCTACTCGGGTTATTTTTGCAACAACTCTGTACTTAGGCAGTTAGGCACTACATACATACATACATACATAATCAGCCTGGAACGTTCCCACTGCTGGGACACAGGCCTCCTCTCTGTGAAAGGGAGTGGTCTGTAATCCACCACGCGAGCCCAGTGCGGGTTGGTAGATGTCACATGTCTTCGATTTTTGGTTCTAGGACATGCCGGTTTCCTCACGATGTTTTCCTTCACCGTTTTGAGAGCAGTGGTGATGGAGTAATTTACACAAAGTAAAACGCCTGTCTGGGTACGAACCTACGACCTACAACTCGTAAGTCGCGGCTGTTACCAATGGGCCACCACTGCTCTCGTTAGGTTAGGTTAGGTTAGGCACTACAAGTAACAAACTATACTATTTTTTACTTCAAATACCAACCAACTGTCACCCCTGTAACACAGGTCTTGCCTAGCATCAGGTCATTGATCATTTATTTTGTACCAGAGGGCTATTAATTGCGTAACATACTATCAGTAGCAATGGCTTTCATTTTGACAGTGACACAACATTCATTGCGTTATTTAGGTACATACGTTGCTGAGGAGACAAATTGTTCGAGCATATCGCTGCCCTAGTTCAACAGTAAGATATCTTAAAAAAAATCTGAATTGAGATATGTTTTGTTTCATGTGAAAAATTTGCTCTTCTGTCCGGTTCAAAAATCGGATATGTGTAAAACGCAACGAAAGTGCCTAAATTTCAATGTCTCACTGAGACATTTAAGCATATTTTCTGACATCTTAAGATATCTATAAAGTCAGGAAGATTTTTACTTTTTATTTTATTTCTACACAGAGACTTCTTCAAATGTCCTTATATAACTCCCTAAAACATTAAACTAAGCTATAGTTTTAAAAAATCAACTACATTTATCTATTTACAACGAGTGAAATAATGACTAATGACAGTAAAAGCATAAAAGTATGAATAACTCAAAACATACTTATTTCAACATATCTTACTGTTGAACTAGGGCAGCGATATAAAGTAATGGATTAGCAATATCTTTCAAAATTATTCAGATTGTGATTGATAGTATGTTGCACAATTAGGGTGCAGGGCTATTCGCACGCTTGAATTAAGTGACACTCTTGTATCTACATTTTTTTTTTTCTGGTAATCCGCGATCAGTTTTACTTTTAGCGGATGAGTTCGGGGCAAGAGCACGACTCCAGCGACCCATCTACTCGTACGTATTCGTGGTTAGGTCCACACTGGTGTGGGTGGATTACACGATGTCTTTCCTTTTAAGTCTTTTCCTGTTCTTGTTTTCAGTGCGGCAGCCAGATCGTTGTGGTGCCTTTGCAGCTAGTCTTTCCTGGTACCTTTTAGTGATTTTCTTGATCTCGTCCATGACATCATTCCTAGACCTTTTAAGTCTTTTCCTGTAACTTCTTGTTTTCAGTGCGGCAGCCAGATCGTTGTGGTGCCTTTGCAGTCTTTCCTGGTACCTTTTAATGATTTTCTTGATCTCGTCCATGACATTATTCATAGATTACTCCTTGTGTATTTCAGCGTTCGTAACAAGCCAAGGAAGTCGGAGCGCCACTAACTGACCTAAAAATAGAGTTCTGCATTCTCTCTATGATGCTTATGCTGGAGTTACAGGCGCTGCCCCAAAGTTGGATTCCATAAAGCCACACTGGCTTCAAGATCACTTGATATATTAAAAGTTTGCTGTCGGTACTCAGTTTACTGTTTCATGCCATGATCCAGTGTAGGTTCGCACTCGTCTTTATCCGCCACTTTTTTAACCATGTGGTTATTTTGTCGAGACTCCCTTGCAGCATGTGTGAGGCCATAGCAGGATCTGTGTGGCCCAGTATTGCAATGTCATCAGCAAATGTTGCTGTAGTAACCTCATCAGCCTGCAGGAGATCTGCAGTGTAGGTATACTGTGTATAACACCGGTCCCAGTACCGACCCTTGCGGTATTCCAGCAGTTATATTGCGGAATCGTGACGACACATCTGCTTCTTTCACTTGAAATTATTCACTGATTGAATTTTATATTGGTCAGATGAGTTTTTTTATCGTTTTAAGGATCCTAAAACGCTAGATAACGCTAACACAGTTTCCGAGACACCTCAACTACACTTTTAAAATGATTTGGAACACAACTTCACAGTATTTATCACAATTCGCGAAATTAATTGCGGAGCGTATGTGCTTCTGACAATTTATTGACAGCAACCTAAATAATGTAGCATTTTATGTCAAATAAAAATATTATTAGTGCTTCTGACAATTTATTGACGGCAACCTAAATAATGTAGCATTTTATGTCAAACTAGCTGCGCCCCGCGGTTTCACCCGCGTAGTTGTCGATCCCGTAGGAATATCGGGATAAAAAGTAGCCTATATGTTAATTCAGGGTGTCAGCTACCTCCATACAAAATTTTATCAAAATTGGTCCAGCCGTTTGAGCGTGAAGAAGTAACAAACAAATAAACACACACACACACTCACAAACTTTCGCCTTTATAATATTAGTGTGATAAAAATATTATTATTATAACTGTAGGTACAATTATCTCGGTTGCGAATGATGATAATATTATGAAATAGGATTAAATACATAAATTCGCCTTCGCATCATATTTACAGTAAATTGTTATCATCTCAATTAGGTGTTTATTGGTTAACGATGGTTGTAGCAATAGGTTCTTAATAAAATTGAACTGTTTTAAATACAATTAAGTAAAAGAAAGAAAGCAGAGTAAATATAATGCGTTTACTGCAAGCAGCTTACCTGCTACCTTCTAAGTGCATCAGATGGGGTTCGAACTCACGCCTGCAGAATTGGGCTATATGCTTGCACACGGCAAAAAAATTCTGTACTTTTTTTTGTATGGCCAATGTTCGGTAGGCCTATGTTCGGTAGGACGTTGATCGTATTTGATCTCTCAAAAAATCGACCACCGATTGTATGATGTCTACGAACGCTCTTAGTCACAACGCGTGATCACATTTGTTATTAAATTGAATACAGTCGGTATCTACTAATTTTTCACCATCATGGTTTAATAAGGATATTAGGTAGTTTTCCTGGAAACCCTAAATATCATTTAACGAGAACAAAATACTTGGGATTTAATTTAATTGAACCCAATTGCAAACCAATACGGACATAACTAGCATAGTAAAAACAAATTACTCTGTAACTAGGTACTACTCTAGCCCATTGATTAACTTATAACCTGCTTTTAACCCACTTCCATCAATTGACTATTTATAGTAACAACTGGACAATGTCCATAGTTATCGTGCCTGACCTTTGTTGCCACCTACTCGCTACGGTCGACCGCCTAGAGCGGATGTCTTGTATCGATAAAGACGGTGTGGAAAGAAACCAGTCTAGCTGCTAAAGAATAATCTAGGAATCAACGCAAAGACTAAGCCAGTACCTACTCCGTCAGGGGGGCTCTAAAAAATATCGGTGTGTACATTTTAGTATCACATAGATACTAATTTTTGGCCCCGGCTTCACGCGTGGAGGTCGGAAATTATCCCACCGAAACGTACTAAGTAGGTACTATTGTGTAATATGTCTTTAGCATTCCGTTATACATTGTTTAAGAGACTGACTTCATGTAAACGATTTCAGGTTTGATAGCTTATTAAAATCCCTATGATAACTATCTGCGATGATGTTGGTTTCGAGAAATCAACATCATCGCGGTCTTTGTACGATTTCGTCAAGCAGTAATTTTTAAGCACGATCTTGTCTGTGTGCGGTGATGCATGCTCGTCCTACTCCTACATGTCGCTCTGGCACGCTGCTAGAGATGCGGTAAAGTGTCCAAAGTCGACTTAAAACACTCTGCGAGAAACACTCACGTATAATATGTTCACGTACGTTGTAGCACGTTGCCGAGTACCAGCTTCCAACATTCATGGCTCTGATAATTTCTTCTCGGCTCAAAGACGTCTTCTCTCCATAATAACGTCCTTTTGTATTGATTCCACTTAGAAGTATGGCAGAAATTTTACGGATTTGGCCTCAAACCCGTTGCAGGAATAGCATTAAATCTTCTGTCAAGTCGTACGACTTGACAGAAGATTTAATGCTGTTTTCAGAATCAATTTATGGAAATTATGAATAAGTACTTACTTACTTATGAAAACGGGCATTACGCTGTAAAATATCGCGCGTCGTTTTCGAAAGATTACCCGGTTATTATTTTTAACCGACTTCCAAAAAGGAGGAGTTTTTTTTATATACAGGATAAATTTTTAACCACTGCGTAATTTTTTTTTGGTGGCTCAGTGTAAGCAATAGAACACATTTCCATTTTTAGTTTATGACTTTTTTTTTTCATTTTTCCACTTTGTCCCAATTTGAAATAAGCAAGACATGGATATAATTTAATAGTAATACTATGAATGAGCATGAATGAAAACGCGAAGGCCGCCGGCCGCTGGACCACGCCTAGCGCACGAGACGGGGGTGCGGGCCGTGCGGGGGCATGCGGCGCCAGCGCGGCGTTTGATAAACAAAACGCGTGCACATGCAGTACGTCACTTGCGGAAGCGGAGGTCGGACGTTCGTCGCGCCCTTCGCCGTCCCTGCGCGTAGTGCCGCGTACTAGACTAGCGTAGTGACAATGTCTCATTTTACTCACCGCGAGTATTATGAAATGGTGCGAGTGTATTTGTTAAGCAATGAAAATTTACGAGCAGCACGAAGAAGATACGAAAGGGAGAGCGTACCTCGTATGCGAGCCCAAGGGTCCTCAATCCCACTGTCCCTAATGAGAGGACAATTTTAGCAGCAAACCAAGGTGTATGAAACAAGTGAAATGCCAGATGTATGTAGAAGAGGCTCAGAGCCTAGATGACTTGAAAGAAAAAATAATTAACGCTTTCAATGAAGTAAAAAGTGGTGTTAGTGTCCTAAACAAACTAAATGCTTACTTATTTAAACGTGCACGTTTATGCCTTGAAAAAGGAGGAGGTCACTTCGAACAATACCAAAAATATTGTGATTAATAAAATGTAGAGGTAAGAAGAAATTATAAACAATCTTAGTGTGGTAGGTTCTCTTTGATTAGACATTGTTGTAAGATAGTTGATTCCAATTTTTTAAATACGCAAAAATGCAATTGTTTCAATCTAAATTGTATCATGACTAAGTACCTATCATACCTAAATGTTTTATTTTGAATGGACTAAAACGTATTACTTTCTTACTTATTATGATTTATTTTCTGCATTTTGATGGTCCTAAGCCCATGAAGGTATGAAGGATAAATTGGAATTTACGAAAAATTACGTTTACAAATAACTTTACACAGTCTACACTTAAAAAATTGTAGCGCTAAACTGGGGTCAATAATCCGCCGTCGCATAGAGCGAGCGCGCGTGAGTACTTCTGATAGCAGCTGGCGCGTCAGGCGACCGGTCGACGCGCGGCGTGAATCGGGCGACCGGTCGACGGACTGGCAAGCGACGTCCATAAAATAAATTTCTGAGTAAACAAGTCTCGTAAGCGTTAACTTAATTTTTTACTATTGAAACATATCAAAACAAAAAATACGTGTTTATTAAAATACATTCAAGTTTATTATGTCAAAATTTACGCACTGGTTAAAAACTTTTCCTGTATGTATTGTTGCGCGCCACAATTAATGCCTGGTACATGGTGACAGTAGTTACCACTAGCGCCATCTAGTATCGAGTAGCGGAACTAGTAGTCAAGACCCTTCTAGAAATTTCGATGCGAGAACTTTCTAGAACTTTCCCGAACTATCGACATCTGGTCGATCGGGGGCTGTATGCACTCGAACATTCTAGATGTTTCTACAATGGAAGGTTCTAGAACTCTCTGCGGCACTATATAAGGCCGGCGTGAGCCGCGAGCGACACAGTTTGGATAAAGCGATCGAAGTGAAAACATCGAAGCGATATTCAAGTGCGACTTAAAGCGATCAGTAGTGCAATTGTGTTTTGTAATTAGTGTGTTTGAGTTGTAATTAGTGTTGTTAATTAAAGTGTCAATTTTTGGTTATTAAATCGGCAGTTTTTATTGTCACGAACCCGAAGCTCGTAACAGTACCTATGTTCACCGGGAGCCCTTTCAGTTCACCAATATTAATTTACAAATTTTTACTTGACAAGCAACGATTGGCAAAAACATGATTTGTCATTTCATCATTATACAACAACAAGTTTGCCAAATAATTCTTTACAAAATAATTACCAAGAAAACTTTTGTATAATAACGTGTTATTTGACAAACAATTCATTTTTTATTCATTTTATCTCTTAAAACAACGTTTGGAATAAAAACGTTTTACATTTGACTTATTATTAAACAATTTCCTAAAAACGAAATGTCGTATTCCGATTTTCAATACTCCGAATTATTTCCGAATTATCTTTTCTTCTTTCGCTGTATAGGTGTACTTACGTTACCGTTACCGCACCCGAACTCACCGTACGCAATAGGCGACGTAGGATGCAAGAGGGAGCGAAGGGCACCCGAGGTTAGCTTTTGTTAGGTTACTTTAAGAACCCTGTACACAGAAATAGGATGCAAGAACGAAAATACCGTCATGATGACTTTGTGACTGGTTTAGAAAATTCACTATAAAATCATATATTTTGTATAGACGTGATTTTTCCAAAAGCATCTAAATATTAAGCGAAAAATGCTTAAATGATTAAATGTCATCGGAAACATTCGTAACTAAAAGCATTTACCAAATAAATGTTTGTAAAGCGAGTGTTTATAAAATAAAACATTTCCCGAAAGAGTTGTTTGTGAAATAAATAGTATGTACCTATACGAAACGTTGGTTGTAGCTGTCTCTTGGTTCTTACTAGGAGAACTCCTCAACAATTAACGTCCCTGCATCGGGTAAAGCAATATTTTATAAAAAATATGATATGACCCACTAAAAAGTGAAAAATAAAAACTTTTATGAATAAGTATTTTACATGATGCGACTGCTTGTCTGATCTCCACAACCCAGTTAGTTAAGTACTGGGTACACGTCATAACGTTATATACGATGCACGAAGAGGTCTCTATATAAACATATTGTAGCGAAAATAAAAAGAACCACTATATTAAAGATAAATCGTAGGTATAATTTTTTGGTACCTAAGTAAATCGAATTTCAAATATAAAATATATAAAACAATCTAAATATTAAAGACGGTGGTTAGTTACATGACAATTATTGTGACTGTAAAAATATTAGGAAAAAAAATCGAGGAATTAGGTGAGTTTGTTAAATTCAGGATATTTTTAGGATAAAATTTTATAAGTAATGAATTTCAGGAATTTTAAAATTTGTAAAGATATGTATTATTACAATACACGCGTTATATTTTATGTAAGTACAGACGCCAGCACAACAAGCTACCCGGAACTGTCAAATTTTCCCAATCAACTTTGAACCTTAATGCTTTAGCGATAAAGTTGAAAATTTATTAAAGTAATTTGACAGATTGTAGGAGCTTGATGTGCTGGCGTCTGTACATAAAGTGCACACTTGTACACAGTGTGCACTCTTTAAAAATGTATATTTAGGTTTAAATACTTTGCGTTACTTAGTGACATATCAAATTATCAACAGATTGTGTCAACAGATAAAGCGATAACAAATGCTAATTTACACTGAAGCTTTAAAATACATCGTTAACAAAACAATACAGTACAATTATCTCATTTAAAACATAAGCAGTATAATTTGGGTAGAGGTGCTTTTACAGGAATTAGAGGTAATATGCCAGCATTATGGTATAACATTCCATGGTTTCCCGTTGCCCTTAATCGTGGGTTTTACCTGAAACAATAAAATGTTTTAAAATTATGCATAGGTTTCTCTCAAATCATCTAAACAACCAATTATCAAAATGAATTGTAGGGACTTATATATTTATTATTCTAATTTTAAAATGGGTCTTGAGGACTTCTTTAACCTTATTTGATACGACAAAGTTTTTAACACCTTAACTTTCCGGAGACCCTGAGATAGCCTGTGGTAACGATACCAAAGTCGAAACGTCAGTACGATCTGCCCAAAATGCAAAAATTATACATATTTGCAAGAACCACTTTATATTTTGCTGTTTTGCCTCCTTGCATTATTTTGAAAATTAGTTCGAAAATAAATCATTTTCGTAGATACCTGTTTGGTAATTATATCTTCGCAAGCCATCCTGATCCGAGCGCAAGTCGCTGGTGTATCCAACACAAAGTCAGGAGACACTCCACTGTCCAGCCTGGCTGCTTTTATTGCTTCTTTTATTGCAAAAAATACTGATGCGGCGAGAAACAGAGGTGGTTCTCCCACAGCCTGAAATCATAGAAAGTTGTAGTGTTTAGTCTTCTGCTCTTATTTCACCTCAGGCTTCGTGTAGACGATGCCGGATCCGCATCGGTGCCGGACCGCATATATGTGTATACGAATGAATATCGCGCATGAGCCGCGCCGTCACCGTGCCGTCGCCGCACCGTCGCCGCACCGGCGCCGGAATGAAACCGCGTGCACGCGCATTGATGCCCAGTTTAAATAGTAAAGCAACGATCACAGTTAAACGTTTTTTTCTTTATCATTTAAGGGGAATGCTCCAACCAGCCCGCGAAATTCAAAATTTCTTGCGTTTTTTGCAATTTGCAGGCCAGTGCTAGGTTGTATGTTGATTAAAATATTATTCGCGGTTGTAAGACATATATAGGTACAGAATTATAATCATGAAAATCATCAATAAAACGCTCTAAGTTCATAAAGCTGTTAGAATTACTTTTTCTGTTTTTTTTTTTGTTCTTACACCTTTATGAAGTTGGAGGGTTGTATTGGTGATTTTGATTATTATAATTCTGTAACTACATACGTCTTACAGCCGCGAATAATATTTTAATCAACATACAACCTATCACTGGCCTGCAAATTGCAAAAAACGCAAGAAATTTTGAATTTCGCGGGCTGGTTGGAGCATTCCCCTTAAGGTTTCGAATTTTTCATTTAAAATTACACAGATCTCTTGCCACGCTTTTACATTTTTTCTTTTATCTTTATAAGATTTACTTGTTTTGTCCCATAATACCTCCCTCTCTTGCACTAAATTAATCAATAACTCATAATCGAAGTCATCCATTTTAGTATTTTTTTATTGGTCACATGTGAACATCGGCGCAAGCGACGGGCTACTGAGCATTGTTCATGTACACAAAAGAGCGGCACGGCGGTGGTCCTACGCATGCGCGGTGCCGGTGCGGCGCCGGCGCGGCGACGGTGCGGCGCATGCGCGATTTTTATTCGTATACACAAACATGCGGTCCGGCGTCGGTGCGGCACCGGTCCGGCTCCGGTGTCGTCTACCCGAAGCCTTACAAGGGTTAAACTACAAAACATTACGTTTTAACGATATGCAGTAGAATTCTACCCTGCTCATAAAGTCATAATATCACTACGTCGCTTTCATGTCACGTAAAATAATGACTGATTATGAAAAGCGGAAATAATTACCTTGGATGAATAAACCGCACGTGGATTCGGAGCACCCTTCAGTAACGAGACATTAAAAACTTTCGGTATGTCACCAAAGCCAGGTATCTTATAAGCTCCAGGTCCTCGCGAAAGTGCTTCTCCATCAGCTGAGAATACCATTTCCTCCAATGTGTAAAAACCATAGCCTTGCATAAAGGCACCTTCGATCTGTCCTATGTCTATAGCAGGGTTTAAACTCTCCCCTACATCCATCACTATGTCTGTTTGCAGGACTTGATGATCACCAGTCAAACAATCAATGATAACCTCAGAACAGGCTACTCCATAAGTAAAATATTCAAAAAGATTTCCAGAATTTGTCTCCGGATTATATTCTATCTTAGGCGCAGCGTAAAATCCTGTGGCCGATAACTGTACCCTATTCACAAAAGCATCTATGACCCAGTCATCCCATTTCCCAGTTGGATTTTTAGCTTTGAATGGCTCCAGTCGTGCTTTCAGCACTTTACAAGCTTCTACAACAGCCATCCCATACAAATCAGAACTTATGCTTGCAGCTGTTGGTGAGCTGTTAGGAACTTTGTCGGTCGACATTTCACTAATGTGAATTTTTGTGTAATCAATTTCTAGAGCCCTTGACGCCACTTGTATCATTTTAGTGAAGAGTCCTTGGCCCATTTCTATTCCCCCAATGGAAAGTAGGACTGATCCATCTTTATACACCAACAAAAGTGCGCCTGCCTGCATTAGGACATCGGCTTGGAAAGATATTCCATATTTTGTGGGTACTAGGGTGATGCCTTTTTTCTTCCATCTGTTTTTTCTGAAAACATATATTAAATAAAGATTATATTTAAGCCATGCCAATTTACATTAATTATTGTGACAGATACTGTTTTTATCTTAGGTATAATGGATATGATTTGAGAAAAATAATATGATACATTTTTATGTTGAAAACATTTACCTATTAAATTTCTCAACGTCTCTCTTCCTCTTCCAATAGTTAGAGGTCTCTATACATTCATTCCAACATCTTGACAAAGTACAATACGTCAGCGTCTGGTTGAAATGGGTCAATGAGCCTTCTTTATAAAGATTTCTTTCAACTATCTGCTCATAACTTTTTCCTAATGTCTCAGCTATATGACGCATCATAGTTTCGGCAGCCATCATTGATTTTGGTGCCCCGAAGCCTCTGAATGCTGTGTTCGAAGGCATATTCGTTTTGCAAAGATATCCATGTACTTCGACGTTAGGTATGAAGTAGCAATTGTCCACGTGCACCAATGCTCTTCCCATCATCTGTTATTAATTTTAAAATATTTATATTATATTATTTAACAAAATTAATATAGTTTGTAAAATTAAGCTTCTTAATCCTCATGTATAAGGGTTTTTAACGATCTAATACAAGTAACTAGGAGACTAAATTATTATCAGTTCAGTTAATTTATTAACCGCTGTGGCCTTACCGAGCAAGATATATCCATGGAGTTTCCTGCGTTTCCATATATCTCAAATTTTGCACCAGTTATTATTCCTTTTGTCGTAAATCCTACTTTATATTTGATCAAACAAGGATGCCTGTAGCCAGAAACTTGCATATCTTCATCTCTGTCCAACACAGCTCTAACAGCTGTCTTGAGTTTATAAGCAGCTACTGCAACAGGTATAGCTAATATGGTAGCTCTTGTTTCCTTGCCACCGAAACCGCCTCCAACTCTCTTTACTTTCGCAACAACTTTATGATTTGGTATTCGAAGTGCTGCTGAGGCTATGTGCTAAAACAACGAACAAATCAGAATTATAATTTTATACAATACATTACCATTATATTTTACTTTCATTAACTTCAGATTTGACCGTGTAAATATCTTACTTTCTAAAACTAAATATCTTACTTAGAACTTACTGCTATTTCTTCTGGATTTTGTGTAGTTGCTATAATTTCCAGTTCATCCTCTTTTCTAATGGCATAGGCAGATATGGTTTCAAGATAAAAATGTTCCTGGGCACCATTTCGTACGTATCCTTCTTTTACGTAACTGGAATTATTGAATACCTCCTTCAGGTCACCTTTGCGGAGAGTGCGAGGATATCCAGAAAAAAATGATCCGTGTGAAATTGCGTCTTCCAGGGTAACAATTACGGGTTCTATACGCTCGTAGGTAACAACTACCAAGTCTTTTCCTTTCCTTGCTGCATTCTCTGACGTAGCTACTATAGCTCCTATTACACAAGCCCGACTAGTTACAATTTCACTACAAAATATTTCTTCATCTTGTATAATAGGACCCATCTTATTACATTCTTTATCTAAATCTGCAGCTGATAGAAATGCCTTTACTCCTGGTAGCAACAAAGCTTTACTGGCATCTATACCTTTTATTTTTGCATGTGCTTCTGTACTAAAAACTAGTTTTAAATACAGCTCACCCGCTATGGGAGGAGTATCATCACAATATATAGCTTCACCGGTGGCTTGCTTTAGAGCTGACGTATGAGTTATCGGCCTGCCAACAGCGTCTGATACTATTTGTTTCTCGTTTCTTATTTCGAAACACTGAGAACTGTTTGGTTGATCTATTGGTATTTGCTCGACACCACTTAAGTCTTTACCATTTATTTTATTAACACCATAAGGTTTGCTTACTTGTAATACATATAAATAAAACCTAAAAAATAAACTCAAACAGAGCGACTTGCGGTAATCGGGCATTCCTCCAGGAACTGAGATATCCAGCTGCAGCTCATTCGTTAACGATTCAAATGCTAAAGTTAACATTTCTTGATCCCATCGATGTCCAAGAATTAACTCTGAAGTTGCTTTCGCATAAATTGTAGTTGGTCCCATGCCACCATAACACAATCTTGCATCAAATACTGTGTTGGTAACTGGATCAATTAAAACATTGAAGGCAGACGTTACTATAGAAATATCGTCTTCTTTTCGTCGAGCTTGTTTATATGCTTTAAAGTACTGCATACTTTTAGAGAACGGAATTTCAACAGAAACAACGATTTCATCATCTTCAAGAACTGTTTTTCTGTATCCTTTGAAAAATGTTTCATCGATAACAACTTTTCTTTCTCCCTTGTTCTTGCTATGAACATGCAATACAGCTGAACACGCCATTAAAATGGGGTTTAAATCTGATATTGGACTAGCTGTTATAATATTTCCAACGAGTGATGCTACATTCCGAATTTGATCACCAGCAAACCAATGTAGCATTTCATTTATTGTTTGATACACTTTTGATTTCGCTGGATCTGCGTCAATTTGTTCTTGAAGAAAACTAGATAATTCACTTAAGGTGGTAGTAGCACCTATAATGATGCCTTCAGTTGAGACTTTACAAAGGTTCATTTCTGTTACTATTGACGGATACAACAGCACTGGATAAACTTTATTTTTAAATTTAACTTCCACTCCTATTTCGCTATTGCCAGCAATTATTTTAGAAGATAGACAGTTAGATTTTAAAAGAAGTAGATCTGTAATTGTTTGCGGCCGAACCCATGTAACATTTTCTCCGGGAAAAAATAAATATTCCTCTGCATAACGACTATCTAATTTTAACTCTGGTGGGAAAATTGGTTCTTGTGTTGGATCGTATGGTTTGAACAACGACTTATTAAACAATTCATCGCTGTTATCATTTAGTGTCTTATTTCGACAGCAATTTTCACCCATTGAACAAGCACTGTTTTCACCTTCACGGCTATAATTTCTTTCCCACCCTTCTATAAAAGTTTTAAACCCTTCAATGATGGGTCTGTATCCGGTACATCTACAAAGGTTTCCCTGTAATGCTGTTTCTATGTCGGTATAGTTTACTTTGGGTTTATTTCTTAGTAATGCATACATTGACATTACTATGCCAGGTGTGCAGAAGCCACACTGTGATCCATGAGCCTTCGCTATCCTTTCTTGCACCGGGTGTAAGCGTTCTTGCGTGGACCCGATTCCTTCAACGGTTGTAACTGCTAAGCCGTGCATGGCACAAACGGGCGTCAGACATGCATTTACTGCAATGTGCCTATTATAAAAATTCATAAGTTATGGATATTATAGGTAGGTAAAGTGTCATTGATTTTCAAACACAACGCCATGAAGCAGAATCTTTTGTAGGCTACATACAGTGCCCTCTGACATTTTTCCACTTCAGGTGTGATGCCAAATTATGATGTAAAATCAAATCAATAAGTAAATATATTTAATTGATAGGTAGTTGAATTATTCAATAAAAACTTTATACTGAATTTTTTAATTCATAATGGTGGCATCACTGCTGCAGTGGAAAAATGGCAACTGACTGCACAGTATAATTAATGTAGTTTCGGAGTTAGTAATAGGTTACACCGCATTATATTGTAGTCTTTGGTAATAGGTGAACACGGACAGTATGGCCACCTTGTACAGTCCGACTCAAAGGTAATAAACTGAGACTAAGTAGATTTACGCTAGGGTTGGAGATAAAAAACTTCTAGAACCACCTGCTTCGACTAGCAGGTGGCAGGCAGCACCTCTATTTAATTGAAAAAAATGAATCCAAATAATTTGAAAATATGGTTTTTAATTTAAATTATTTTAGTTAAAATACAACACTTCTTGTTTTAAATTATTGAAAAAGCTACAAAAAGTAAAATGAATCAAAAACTAATAATAATACAAATATCACAGCCGCAAAAAGTTGCGCCCAACGTGGGGCTCGAACCCACGACCCTGAGATTAAGAGTCTCATGCTCTACCGACTGAGCTAGCCGGGCAGTTGGTGATGGGTCAAAAATGACCATCTCGTTGTCAATGTTATGAAAAGGATACTTGACACGATCTTCTGTCTTCAAATATTGAGAGATCATGACTGTGCAAGCCCCGCAGCCGCCTTCCCCGCATCCATATTTGGTGCCGGTAAGCAAAAGTTTCTTGCGGAGATAAAAAAGAAGTGTCCATTCTGGATCTGGAATTTCCTCGATGACCTGAAACATTATTGTAAAGATTTATTCACTTATCTACACTAATAATTGTACTAATAATAAAGGTGAAGAGTTCGTTCGTTTGTTTGAACGCGCTGTCTCTGGATTTCTAGAACTACCAGTCGGATTTGAAAAAATCCTTTTGCATTTGATTGCCGAATTCTCGCGCTACTTACGACCCTTAGAAGCTGAGTAAAAAGATCAAAACGAACGCTAAGCGAAAACGCGAAATTTACGCGGACGAAGTCGCGGGCAGAAGCTAGTAACATTATAATAATATAATATAAGTACTAGCTTCCGCTCGCGGCTTCGTCCGCGAGGTATGTCGATAAAAACTATCCTATGTCCTTCCCCGGGATGCAATCTACCAAATTTTATCGAAATCCGTTCAGTGGTTTAGGCGTGAAAAGGTAACATACAGACAGACAGAGTTACTTTCGAATTTATAATATTAGTATGGACACGGTTTTCTTCTTTTTACCCGACTGCGTCAGAAGGAGGGTTATGTTTTTCGAGTGTATGTATGTATGTATGTATATTTCTTTGGCACGCTCTGTAGCCTAAACGGCTTGATCGATTTTAGCTTAAGAGGTGCCGTTAGATTCGTCTTAATTGTGAGAGTGACACGGGGTATATCAAAATTGAAAAAAAAATTAAAATGGCCGATTTTGGCTTCAAAAAAATTTTGTTTTTCTCAAAACCTATTGAGTGGGGTATCAAAATAAAGGGTTTTAAAAGGTGATTACAAAAATATATACAACTTATACGGTTAAAAGTAATTCGAAGTGACAAATCGTAAAACCAAGAACTAAATTACCTGCGAAATCTTTCACATTTATTTTGTAAACTAAAAAGCTGGAAATAAAAAAAAGTTATTTAAAAAAATAAAAAACCCGACTGCGGTAAAAAACTAAAAAGCTAAAAACAAGCCCATTTTAAATTAAATAAAAATTGGAAGCAGGCGGGACCCATTTGAATTTGAAAATATAATAAAAATGAAATGGGTCCCGCCTGCTTCCAACTTTTATTTAATTTAAAATGGGCTTGTTTTTAGCTTTTTAGTTTTTTACCGCAGTCGGGTTTTTTATTTTTTTAAATAAGTACCTAACTTTTTTTTTATAAAATTCTATATTAGGTCAAAACTGGGAATATAATTATCTACAGAACAATACACTACCTACCTACCTAAAGCCCTAAAAATTAAGTAGGGTGATAAAGTAACTACCAATCTAGATAGGCATGGTATTATTACCCTGCGTACAAAGGTAGGTAAGTAGGTAACTTGTGTAGGAACTTACTACCATACGAGTGAAAGGGGACGTGAGTAGGCACACTGCTATTCGATCCGGACTGAAATTGATATGATTGCGTTATATAGATATTCGTTCAAACAAGACTTGTCACCAAGTAAATATTTATAGGGTAGGTACCTACGTTCTTAAGAAAATCCCGATAGGTACTTAAAATATGTTTATTGAAAAACTGCAATAACTTAGAATGATGTAGGTGTCCTGCATGTTTTCTTAAATAAATTTATTTAAGTACCTGAAATAGGTAGCAGGTAGGTACCTACCTACCCGAATAATAGTACATACGTATCACTTAAACACGTATATGTACAGGATGTTAGGCCTGTGGTTAGGCGGAGGGTTAGCCAAACAAAGAGGTTTCGTAGGAAGACCCATTTAGGAAATAGGTAAGTAGGTAGGTGAAGACCCTAAAGGTTCTCAATTTTTAGGGTTCCGTACTAAAATGGTAAAACGGAACCCTTATGCTGAGTCTATCTGTCTGTCACAGCTGGATATCTCAAGAAATACTAATGCTATCAACTTGATTTAGATGACGTTTACCCAACTATTTTGCAAATAAGAAAGAATTTTTTTTTTTGCAACGGACTGAAATGGGGTCTGAAAAATTCGAAGTGGGGCTACTAGGGCACGTGGGGTATCATATCAAAGAGCGCAGTTTCCACATTCTGAAACACTATTCCTTTTTTTTAAGCCTCATTGTTTTCGATTTTTGATGAAAAATGTAAAAAAAAAAAAATACCGTCCATTATCTCCGAAGTTACCAGAGAGAAAAATCTGAAATAATTCTATGTGATAGAAGTTTATGTAAAGATTACAGGAAAATAAAACGATGTCTCTAAATAGCATACTTTTTCAAAAATCATCAACAAAAGTTACACTAGTTCCACTATCGATCAAGAGACGGCGCTGACCTAAAACTGCAATATTCTACACTGCAGTGTTAAAATTCTCTAACGAATATAGGCCTCGCCGATGAAAATTTAAAAACATAGGTATGATGATATGACCGGTATTTTTTGTAGGTTTTTGGTGAATGATGCATCATTAGTCTGGCTAACCCTCCTGTTAACACCCTGTATAATTATGTAGATCTGTCTGTACTTTGTACCTGCCTACATACCTAAGTAAGGCCTACGCAGACCGGGACGTCATAGCAAGGGATTTTGCCGTCAGTCAGCGCACACTAGCCGCTTAGCGGCATTCCAGCGGCTTCCCCGCTTCTCTACCCCCGCGCCGCCTCACCCGGCGGTATGTCACAACGAGCGAGCGCCGGAGTCCTTAGCATGCCGTTGCCTACCGCAGGACGCCACGGCATCCCGCCCCGGGAGCCCATGACGCGTCTTTCAACGCCGTTCAATGAAATCCCTTTCGATACCACGGCATCATTTTAAAGCAAAGCAATTTATGTCGTATTTCTATATCGATACGTTTGAATGTCCATTAGTAAAAATTTTAATCCCTTGCCATGCCGGCCTTTAGTCAGCGAAAAAAGTTAGTAGGACAATCGTTGTCCAAAAAAAAGAGTTCAAAATAAAAACTTGTAGGTAGTTATTATTAATACCTACTTACCTTTATTAATATAATTTGAAGACTAGAATATTTGACATATTATATGACATGTTTAAAACAACCTACGAAATTACATGTTGCTGTACCAACCAACGCAACTACGCCTAACGCCTTATGAATGTCTCTGGTGAGGACAACGCGGATTCAATCGCATCAGGGTTAAATAAATACAGGGGCGTAGCTACCGCCGTATCAATTATACGGGGCCCTCGGGCCACAGGGGCCCCCAACGTGCGTAAGCAAAAATTAATAAAAACTTCCCAATTTTTTTTATTTCAGAAATGACAATAGTCAAAAAAGCTATTTCTTTTTTTCCCGCGTAGGTAAAGCGTGCGTTCAAAAGTTGGCAACGCCCTACATCGGTTATCGCGGGCTGCGGGATTTCCCCGTTGAAGTCATTTATTTCAACGGGGGAATCCCACAATAATCGATGTACATACATACATACGCGATGATAAACCACGGAGAGCAGTGTTTATTGACGCGTTTTGTTTAATTGTGCATTACATTGTAATACAATACAAACTATTGTTCTTCTGGTTTAGTAGTATTAGTAGCGATTTGTAAAAAACTGGCCAAGTGCGAGTCGGACTCGCACACGAAGGGTTCCGTACCACAAGGCGAAAACGCCGAAAAAAACACGTTTGTTGTATGGGAGCCCGCCTTAAATATTCATTTTATTTTGTTTTTAGTATTTGTTGTTATAGCGGCAACAGAAATACATAATTTGTGAAAATTTCAACTGTCTAGCTATTGCGGTTCTTGAGATACAGCCTGTTGACAGACAGACGGACAGACAGCGAAGTCTTAGTAATAGGGTCCCGTTTTTACCCTTTGGGTACGGAACCCTAAAAACAATGAGTGAAAGGAAAAGAGATTATCCCAGCGGAGCTACGAAAAGAAAAAGTGAACAGAAAAGGGTAAATCAGTTTGCCGAAAAAAAAGGCAAGGAGAGTGTATATTCAATTTGAATTGTTTGTAAAAATTTTGGAAAAAGTGACAGATACTTATTAACGTTATTACATAAATAAATAAAACACCAAGCACTGCACAATCTCCGTAGGTATTTATTCCAGCATATCCATAGTACAGCCCTATGATAAAGGTCCGTGCCGATAATTGTACCTACCTAGGTACAATTATCGGCACGGATCTTGAGCGCTGACCTTCACCTGCGCAAAAGTGAATTATTGGGTCCCTTTGGTGGGATGAAGTAAGGTGCGGGAGCGGGGTATATATGTATATTGTCGTGCAGTGACTATGATATATAATATTATGTTTTATTTTGCCATAAGTATACGATGCGCAAAGCGATCCCCACTCTACCGCCGAGCGTTCAAGATCCGTGCCGGTAACTATACCTATGTAGGTACTTACTTAAAGGCACTGATTTAAAGAGGCAGTTGTAAATAGCGGTTTTGGTAAGTTAAAAATTATAAATGGCACGTTTAATAACTTGTTCAGCAGTTAAAACTAAGCAGTAAAGTAAACAAAAATGAGTAATAAAAAATAATGAAATGGATCAGTGAATATACAGGGTGTTTGGTTCATCGTTTGCCAAATGGAATTGGTCGAAAGGAGAGGTCATTTGCTATCTCTTAAGGCCCAGTTTGCTTTGATAGTGTAAAATTTAAAATTTATAATTAAGTACTTATTAAATAAAAATTTATTTTTTATTTCAAGTTCTAGGAAAGTTCGAACCCTAGAAAGAGATAAGAGACTGCGTAAGAGTGAGATAACACTATCCACTTACTTAAAGAATGTTATTTATGGGAAAACAAGTGTTCTTACCGTAATATCGAATATCAGCCTGATGTGTCTCGATTACACATTTAGCGAATTACTGAAGTTATTAAAAGTTTTTTTTGGTATATTGCACACCGTTGGAAAGGGGACAAACTAGAGAACTTTTTAAAATAATTCGAAGATCCCGATCGCTTTTAGTTTTTTTTTTACAGCAATTTAAAGTTGAGTGTTAAGTGTATTTTTCCTTTTTTCAAAAACTTTATGAGTTATTAAAAAGGAACTAGCTGTTATTAGCAAGTAATTTTGAATTTCATAGAACCATACAAGAGTAAACATAAGAATTAAAATGAAATTTGAAGGCTATACTCGTAACTTTAAAAAAAAATTAAGCTTAAATGCAGAGTTCTTGTATATATCTAAATAAAATTTAAAAAGTCGTAATAAAAAAACCGGTGTAATAAGGAATGAGTTACTGGGCCTTAAGAGATAGCAAACAACCTCTCCTTTCGACCAATTCCATTTGGCAAACGATGCACCAAACACCCTGTATAATTGAGTGGGAAAATAATTAAATGGGCGGTAAAAATTATTGAACGAGCGGTTACGTGTCGGCAGTAATAAATCGGAATTTGTCGGTAATAAATATCATTCTAAGCAATTCTATAAACAATGAGGTGGTAAAGTAGTTTTGGGTGTGTAGTCGACGGAGCCCCGCTTCGCGGGGCCCCTATTTCTGTCTACAGGGTTTAAAGGAACCTAACACGAAGGGGATGACGGGGGCTCGTTCGCTCGCTTTGCTCGCTCACTCGAGCCCCCGTCATCCCCTTCGAACCTAACCTGTCCGAGTCGGGGTGCCCCAAGTCCCGAGCTCGCTTCGCTCGCTCTTGCATCCGCTATGATCTGCCGAACTATTTAGCGAACCGCCCATTCCATCATTTTTACCGCTCATTTAGTAATTGGACTGCTCAATTATTTTTAGAATTGACATTGTATGATAAAATAACAGTCTAATTGATCTTTTATTACTGTCCATGTTTTACTGTCGCAATAATTAATCAACCGCCATTAAATTAAATAACTGCTCAATATGTTTTTCAACTGATCATAATAACATCTCGAATATTTAAATAACAGCTCAAAAAATTAGTTCCCTTACTTAAATATGTGCCTACGCTATCAATCTATCTGATGCAAATGTATGCAATTATCACATCACACAGGAAATGTTACTCAGAAAAGAAAGATCGAGCAACTAGGTACGGTCAGCAACAAAAATCGATTAACACTTCAGTTTCTTTAATCTCAGTTATTGAGCAAAATATTTGTTCAAAATTGCAGCAGAAGTACCTGCAATACAATTTTTAACAATATTTTTTTTTATTGTTATTATTTTGCTCAATAACTCAGATTAAAAAACCGGTCAAGTGCGAGTCGGACTCGCGCACCAAGGGTTCCGTACTATCATGTTTTTAATTTTAGATCGGCGAGGCTATAATATTCGTCAGATAATTTTAACACTGCGGTGTAGAATATTGCAGTTTTATGTCAGCGCCAGCTCTTGACCGATAGTGAAACTAATGTAAGTTTTGTTGATGATTTCTGAAAAAGTGTGCTATTTACAGACTTCCTTTTATTTTTTCAGTAATCTTTACATAAACTTCTATCACATAGAATAATTTCAGATTTGTCTCTTTGCAAACTTTATTATATTACTTTATTTAGGCCGGTATTTTTTTTTTACATTTTTCATCAAAAGTCGAAAACTATAATGCGGCCTAAAAAAAAATGTTTGCGAATGTGCAAACTGCGCTCTTTCATATGATACCCCACATGCCCTAGTAGCACCACTTCGAATTCTTCAGAACCCCTTTCAGTCCTTGTTGCCAAAAAAATATATATTTTTATTTCTTTCTTATTTGCAAAATAGTTGGGCAAACGTCGGCTAAAACTATACCTTTTCAAGTTCATAGAGTTAGTAGTTCTTGAGATATAAAGCTGGGCTCCACTGTACTAGTTCACCCAGCGATTTTTTATAGTAAGTATTTTTTTTTGGATAGAATAGACCCTTTTAAGTGTAAATTTGAAATAGCAAATTTAGGAAAACCATAGTGGCCGAGAAAAAAAATCCTAAAGTTTTTTTTTGAAACCCTGCGGCTCGTCCGAAGCTTCACTATTCTAATAGTTATACATGTCGTTATGTTAAACGCTTTCACAAAATCCCGCACTTAGGAAACGCGTAATTTTTGAGAAAAAAATTATTAAAGTATAGAAAATTCGACATAATTTACATTATAAAATTGACATTTTAGCATAGATAATGTACGAATTTCACTTTTAGGTCGTTCCGTTTTACGTTTAGACAAAGTGACAGCGGCTTTTAGTGTTTTTTTATTATGAATACTGTACGTTTTTTACGTTCCCGATTACACTACACACTAAACCAACATAATATACAAAAATAACATATTTGTGATGACAACTTAGGATGCAAGAGCGAGCGAAGCGAGCTCGGGTCTTGGGGCACCCCGACACGGACAGGTTAGGTTCGATGGGGATGACGGGGGCTCAAGTGAGCGAGCAAAGCGAGCGAATGAGCCCCCGTCATCCCCTTCGTGTTAGGTTACTTTAAACCCTGTAGACAGAAATAGGGGCCCCGCGAAGCGGGGTTCCGTCGACTTCGCCTAACCACATTTATTTTTTGGAAGATTAAAAAAAAAACTTTGGGATTTTTTTTCTCGGCCCCTATGGTTTTGCGAACTGTGCGGTTTTCAAATTTACACTTAAAAGGGTCTATTCTATCCAAAAAAATACCTAATATAAAAAACCGCAGGGTTTCAAAAAAAAAAAAAAACTTTAGGATTTTTTTTCTCGGCCTCTATGGTTTTCCTAAATTTACTATTTCAAATTTACACTTAAAAGGGTCTATTCTATCCAAAAAAAACAACTTACTATAAAAAATCGCTGGGTGAACTAGTACAGTGGTTCCTACAGCTGCGACAGACAGACAGACAGACTCGAGTCTCACCATAAGGGTTCCGTTTTACCATTTTGTTACGGAACCCTAAAAACTGAAGTGTTAATCGACTTTTGGTGCTGACTGTACCATCCTCCCAGTGTTACAGTTTTAGTCTTAGTATGAAATAAGGCCAAATAAACATGTTGGACAGAAAGCAGACCGCCTTCAAATTCTTGCTACATAACTACAAGCTATCTTAATACCTAGGTACCTACTATACAAATGGTACAACTACCTACCTACCTTGTCAAGTTGTCATAGGTCTGTTTACAATACCTAGGTGGGTACTTACATTCCACTAGATAATTACAGTTACCGGCACGTAACTTGGCAAGAGATTTTCGTAGTGGGGGAAGTTCGTGCATATAAAAATGTATGAAATTGTGCGTGCGCAAACTTCCCCCACTACAAAAACTCTTGCCAACTTATGTGCCGGTATCTGTACCTAGATAAAAATTAAAAGTATATTAATTCTATCGTTAAGATATCATAGCCTAGCCAGCCAACGAAAACGGACCTAGACCATAAACGTTGATGACTACCCTAACTAACCTACTCAATAATAAAACAATATTCACACCGGCAAGCAACTTAGTATTCTAAGTACTTACCTAAAACCACACTGATAACTTACCTTTTTTCCATTAACGAAGAAAACCAACGTTTTTTGTGCGTTACCAGGTATCAAACTGTTTATCGAGTCCATTATTATGATTTTAAATTGATTTGATTAGAAATACCTAAACCGGTTTCTTAGTACTGACACTACTGACGAACTACGTCTGATAGAACGCGTCTCTCTCGTGTCACTGCCGCGCGCGCCGCGATCACAGAACATATAATTATATAATAGACCGGCCGCGATGCCGCGGCTGTGGCCGCGTCTAGCGTCTATACTGAAGCTTATCTACCTACTAAAATACAAAAATGCAGCAGCTAAACCATTGTACAGACGTCAGCACATCAAGCTACCCGAAACTTGACAGGTTTTCCCAATCGACTTTGAACCTTATGCTTTAGCAATAAAGTTGAAAATCTATTAAAGAAATTTGACAGATTATAGTAGCTTGATGTGCTGGCGTCTGTACAGTTAATTGTTCAAGAATAAGAATTATAAACGCAGAAAATCACTTCTTTTAAAGGAAAGGTAGGTAGTTCCTTAGACAAATGCAGTATGCTAATTATGTCTCGGCCACGAAAATAAAGCCACGCTTGAGGCGTGAATTCGCTAGAAGCGTCATTTCTAAGCGTCAAAAGCAACTTCAAATATTCGCCTGTAGCGTGTACGTCGGTGGAGGTATGAATCAGTTCAGTACAGAAAAAGGTTACATGCTCTGTGAATACAGAGTGAGCACGGGTCGACATTACACGTGAAAATGTCGCTAACAAAAATGCCTAAATATTGTTAATAAAACTTAAAACAATGTTTTTTTTTTTAAACGTTCCTAAACTTATGTTGCGGTTGTGAACATCCATAGCGTAGGTCGATTTTGGATTGCAGTGATAAATTCTTCAGTAGGTATTCATATTGGATTAGTTACTATAAACGCGACAAAAACAAAACAATTTGTTTTAGACGCAGACGCGTGGAGCGACCGCTTCTATCGGAGCGCATGGAGCGTCTGTTTCGTGTACATGTAAGTACACTGTAGAATTTTCTCATACAATTGTTTTCGACGCTCATAAAAAACGCGCGTCGGATCATCCAACGCTCGTGCAACTTCGCTCGTAGCAAACTTTGCTGCTGCTTGCAGCGCTACTTTGTAGGCTTGTAGATAATATACATACATTTGGTTTTGACGCTCGACGCTGACGCTTGCAGCGCAAGGCGAATTCGCTAGGAGCGTGGCATTTCGTGGCCCTCGGGTTACTTTCATAAACAGCACTTATCGCATTCGTTATGTGCGCGGAATGAGTACTCTCCCAAGTAACACAATCGCGTCTAAAAACGGACTATTAGATATCTAATAGAATTTAATTTGTATCTCTCAAGTTATATTCAAGAACGCTTATAGACACAGTTTAGTAAAAGTGGGCACAACCTTATTTCTCATAAGAATGAGTTAAGAAAACATGAATAGATAGAGATAAGAGTTGTAAATTTTCAAATTGTCTGTAGAGATTTTTCTAGTGTCTCACTAAATTGTTTATAGACCACAAATTTTACTAGTAGATAGTTTATAGATAAAGTTGAGACCTTTAAAGAAGTCTTTACTCGTTAAGTTTCTAAACCAAAATTAACTCAAGACTAACAACTTTAAGTTATATTTGATTTGTAGTAGACAACGACACGTAATGGCGCCGAACTTACAAGAGTTATTTAAACTTATTAATGTATTGCATCATGGCGTAACAAATTTCTTAATTCTTACATTACTTGGGTTTTAGCTAGTTATTAATGGCAGCTTCTTTAAAATGTCATTCTCGTCTGCAAATATATTTAGTTGTCTAATGAATTAATAGGTCAGCGACGAACTTTTAGCGTCTAATAAATGGTTTATAGGCGACCATATATTGTAAAACAAGCTACTGTTAATATGACGCAACATGGTGATAATTCTTAAGCAACTAAATTTGTGATACGTCTACTCATTGCCAGCTTCTAATAAGTGTATCAACTTCATCTATAAAATAATATCAACGTACCTACTCTAATTTCATAGAGTCACCTTTATTTTTATACTTTAGCATAAGTAATTGATGAGTGAATCTACTATATTTGAACATAAAATTTTCTTATTATTGTCATCAAATAATGGTCAATGAAAGCTATAATTTCATGTATTCGCCTATCTATTTATAATGTTACCATAAGTAATTGACTATTATACCTACCCAAATGAACATACAAAAAATATTGTTATCATAAACAAACATCTGCAATTCTGTGTTTGTTTGTGTTTGGACACACCTTAGGGAAAATTAAAACCAAACGAAAACGAAAACGAGGTGGTGGGGGGTGGAGGGGGGAGGGGGGTCCCTCGTTCCTCCTGGTACCACTCCCATGAAACGAGGACGCACCATTCTTGAGAAAAACAAATTATTGTAACCTAACCTCAAAACACTAGTTTTCAATACAAAGTTGCTTCTGCACGTCTCCGGCGCTGCGGGGAGTGCAGCCCCTTCGCCCTTACGTAACAAAGGATAGGCACCCATGCTCACCTCAGCGGGCGGGGGCTGCACTCCCTCCGCGCCTCCGGATTTTTAAATACACCCTCGGGGTAGCAGCCAAAAGACTACGTGGAGTCGGGGTGCCCCGATTCGGTTTTGGGACAGATTCGACCTATTTCAACCAGAAAGTGGGGTACGCTAACTTCCTTCTGAACAGAATTTCTAGGTATGTACATGATTCCCAACGAGCGTCAGGTACACTCCCGCGCTTGTGTTGCAAACTTTCACGAAAAAAGAATATGATTTATTAATTTAGTTGTTGAATGAAAAACTTTGATTGCTAATTTTGAGGCTGGAATTTGATTTTATTAGCAGACAGATGTTGAATCTCTCAAATATATAAAGTAGCTCACTTACAACATTAGTCGCTGAGTTATCAAATCAGAAGTAAATATATTTATCGGTAGCTGGGAGTCATATTAATTTACGCTCGTAAATTGACGCTGGTTTTTTGATATTCTGTTGGAATAGTAAAGATGATGAATTAATATAATTGAAGCTGTTCTATTAACTCATCGCCCACATATAAAAAAAGACGCTAGGTTGCAGGTGCTAAAGAAAACTTTTGTTGCCGCACATATAATTTCCCGTTATTAATAGGTAAACAAGCAAATCTATTTGCGATTGAAATTCTATCGTCGAATATTATATAAAACTCTCTTAAAATAAGAGCGCTCGCTGTAAATGTAAGATTTAACTATTTTTTTTACCAAATATGAATATTATTTATTATAAGCAAATTTTTAAAATTGCATTTTAATGTTTAAAATACTCATTTTATTTAAAATATAGTAATTTAAAACATATTAAATGTTTAATTTGACATAATGTAATGATAAAAACAAAAAATAAGCATTAAAATATGTAATGAAAATCATTTGAAGCAATAATAGGCAATAAAAATGGCGTCAAGATGAAGTTTACTAGAGAAACGAATTTAATAGAACAAGCACTCTGGAGAATTTTCTATAGTATGGCTCTAGCTCTATGACAAGAATAATTTTACTTGCTACATACTAAACTATCTAGGGAAGAATAAACAGATTTATGAGTGGTTTAAGATTACCTGTCATCTCTGTATTCCTTTTTATCTTATCACAGTATTTCTAGACGTTCATCAGTGAACAGGTAATTTGATGTGTTGAGAACGGAAGACCATTTTATGCAGTACAGAGCAATTTCATAAATCAATTCAAGAGGGTTAAGAGGCCTACGAAAAGCATGGTAGCAATTTATGTCGTATTTCTATATCGATACGTTTGAATGTCTATTAGCAAAAATTTCAATCCCTTGCCATGCCGTCCCGGTCTGCGAAGGCCTTAAGTAAAAGATATTTCTGTTTTATTTATAGACAACTAGCTGACCCGGCAAACGTTGTTGTGCCATATAAATTATTTCTAGCTGCCCGGCTCTACTTCATTCGCGTGGTGTCCTACTCCTTACCCTACCCTACCCCTACCCTATTCCTACCCTACTCCTACACTACTCCTACCCTACTCCTACACTACTCCTACCCTACTCCTACTCTATAAATATAGATGTGATATAAATAGTAGGTAGTAGTTAGGTATGTATGTACCCGCCGGCGGCGCTGCCAAAGACGCAGTGTTAACATAAGTCTGGTAGGTTTTCATCAGAATCGGATTGCTCACTAACATAATTTTGTGAAGTTTCGATTCTGAATCTGAATTATTTTGTAACTCTTCTTCATTTTTCTTCCTTTTAAAATATTAGCCGATTTTACGCCGAAAGCCACCAGACCTTTTAATTTTTTCACTGTCTCCATTGCATGAAATCATCCAATTCAAATATTTAATACAAATGCACTTTATTAAGCCATTTTTAGGAAAAAAAAACCACTAAAAACACCTTTTCACTATCATTTTTTTAGACAAACTGAAAAATATCTCTATTAAAGTATTTTATCTAGATTTAAGTCTCTTTATAAACAAAGATAAGAGTACCAATAGCTAAAATAGAATGTTTTGACTTAAAATATATCATCTTATCTATAAAATTACTTCAAGTTAGGTACCTACCTTCAGGCTTTATTAACTATTTGTAGAGCATTTTATCTAAAAACATTCAATATACTTATAAACGTACTTAAAATAAGTGTGCTATAGAACAAATGCTCCAAAAATAATCGAGCTTGAGAAAAAAAACTCTTTCAGAATACATTTTCTTTATTGAAACCATCTTTAGAAAGCCCCTATCTAAAGATTAACCATGAATAGACTGTCAATAGACAGATTTGTTTTAAACCTCCAAGACTGTGTTACTTGGGCTATTTACCCTGCAGATGTTCTATGAGAATTTGTAAGACGAGAGGCATGAGGAGGTCCGCATTTTAAGCTTTCATTTTAAATTGTTTAGGCCCACTTGCACGTTCATGGGTTATCCTAAATAACTCTTGAGGTAATCTGTGCGAGTACTGGCCACATCACTGTCGCAAATACTCGATGTCAAGTTTCATGTTCTATATATTTGTTGCTGTCACTTATATTGTATTGTCAACACGTATTGAAGAAAATATTATTATAAATTATGTCTTTCCACGTGAATTAACTCTAACAAGTGGTAGCAGAGCGTGGTTGGCGAAAAATACGTCGACACTAAATATAAATACGCAAAAATGGCATCGACGAGTTATCGAAATATAGAACCGCTAACAAAGTCTAACTATGACACATGGTGCCTACAAGCGCAAGCTGTTCTAATTAAAAACGATTATTGGGACATCGTAAGCGGCGAAAAAGTGTTGTCGCCAGATGCGGATGCGGCGGTAAAATCGGCATTTATCAAGGCAAGAGCTGAAATATTACTTCTCCTGTCACCGTCAGAACTGAAACAAATAAAGATCTGCACGTCAGCTAAAGCCATATGGGACAAACTAAAAACAATTTATCAAAGCACTGGGCCCGCAAGAAAGGCAACTTTATTGAAACAATTAGTTTTAAAGCGAATGTCAAATGACGAAGATATCCGTGACCATATAAATAACTATATGGAAATGGAGGAAAAAATTCCTCCAGAACTGCTAAGTATAATGCTGTTGTATAGTTTGCCAGCAACATTTGAAAATTTTCGGATGGCTATTGAGTCACTAGATACATTACCAAATCCTGACGACCTAAAAGTAAAAATTGTTGAAGAATACCAGGCCAGAAATGTTAGTGAACAGCCAGAAAGCTCCGACGCCTATCTCCTCAAGAGAAATAAAATGAAGACATTCTGCAAAACATGCAAGAATAAGGCCACACCACAGGAGCATGTTGGAGCAACAAGAAGAAAAGCACAAATGCAAAAACAAGCTGACATCTAAACTTCAACGTCTGTTTGATTACCGCAAATCTAAACATCAAAGAAAATGCATGGTGTCTTGATAGCGGATGCTCTTCTCACATGTGCGGCTGCGGAAACAAAGCCAAATTCTCGACACTAAGCTCAGAAAGTGGTAGGCACCTTGAAATTAGCGTCAAACAAGTAGTATACAACCCAAATTGAAGGCACGGGAAGAGTTACAGTAACCGCAGAAAAAGAAGGTTGCAACTTTAATGATACGGATATGTCGGTGAACCTCCTGTCTGTAAGCAAAATAACAGATAGAGGAAACAAAGTCGTTTTCGAAAAAGATCAAGCCTACATCGTAAACAAAAACGGCGAAGCGACACTGACAGCACAACGGAAAAATGGACGTACTACCTTGAGTTTAACAAGAAAGAGACTTCAAACTATGTAAATACCTAAAGAAGAAAAAGGTGACATCATGGAATGGCATCGTAAACTTGGCCATATAAATGATAAGGACTTGATCAAGATGGCGAAGAATGACCTAATGTACGGATTAGACCTGAACAACGAAGAATTGAAAACATGCGAAACCTGCATCAAAGGCAATCTCTCAAGATTACCTTTGATAAAACATGATGATCTCTACTCGACGCAAGAGCTGGACATAATTCACAGCGACATCTGTGGATCTTTTGAGTGTGAGACACTAGCAGGCTCAAGATACTACGTCACATTTATACATGATTTCACACGATATTGTCACGTCTATTTCATAAAAAAGAACAGTACTTAACACTTTCAAACAATATAAAAATGAAGTCGAGACGTTCCATAACAAAAGAATAAAACGCCTGCAGTCAGACAACGGAACTGAGTATCGTAACAAGGAATTTGACGATTTCCTTAAACTGCATGGCATCCAAAGAAGATTGACCACAACTTACACACCACAATAAATGGAATCAGTGAGAAAAAGAACAGATCTTTATTAGAAAAAGCCAGATGCCTGTTGATCGAAGCTAACGCCCCCAAAAAACTCTGGGCGGAAGCAGTAACTACGGCAAACTATCTCATAAACCGTAGCCCTTCAAAAGCATTAAACGGCGACATTCCATTCACGAAGTGGTTAGGCCGAACCCCATCTGGAAATCACCTCCACGTTTTTGGCAGGAAAACCTTCGTTCTAAAAAAGAAAAGACAAGAAAAAATCACAAATAAAACGAAGGAGGGTGTATTCATGGGTTATTCGATATCTTCAAAGGGGCTACAGAGTATACATACCTGAAAAAGATGACGTGGTGACTTGCAGAGACATCAAGGTTATAGACAAGATGTATTTCGAGGAAAAAGACACGAACTATGAAAACCTTGTAAAACGAAGAGGAACCTCGCACGAACATACCTGAAAAAGAAAACAAAAATAAATTCAAGAAAGATAAACACAGTCAGGAAATAGAAATTGAATTCAGAAAACAGAAAAATGATATACCTTTACAAATTCCGGACAGTCAAATTGACGACGCAGATGAAATCGAATCATTTGACGACGCATAGATCTGAGACTGCAGAAGTACCTGAAAATAGGAGGCCACAAAGAGAACGGCAACCACCAGCATGGACAAAAGATTTTGTATTAGGAGATTCTGAAGAGAACCATTTACTCACGGAAATATCTTACCTGTCTGATGAAAATGAAAACGATGAGTATTGGCACGAGGCCATTAAATCTGAAATAAAAGCACACGTTAAAGACGGGACGTGGAAAATAGAAAAGAAAAGCTATAACATGAAGGTTGTAGACTATAAGATGGTTTTACGTAATAAAATTGGACCTGATGATAGCGTCACAAGAAAAGCCAGACTCGTAGCACCGGGCTTCACCCAGCGACCAGGGATTGACTTTAATGAGACTTACGCTCCCGTTGCTATAAACTAAGTTCGATCAGATTAGTCGTCGGCATAGCCGTAGAAGAGGGATTACAATTGAACCAAATGGACGTAACAATTGCGTTCCTAAACGGCGAATTGGAAGAAAAGATAGTCATGAAATACCCCGACTACTTAGAAGAATACCTACTTGACTGAAATCATGGTCGATGAAAGTACAAAAGAGGACTTAACCATCTACAACAAAACTAAAGGGATGCTAAAAGACATTAAGTGTAACCCAAAAGAAAAGGGTTGCGGTCTTATCAAAGCTCTCTACGGACTCAAGCAGGCAGGGAGGCAACGGTACATCAAACTCGACAAAGAATTGAAACACATAGGGTTTCGAGCGTCATAAGCTGACCCATGTATGTATATACATTCTGGAGAAAAGAGGAGCCAAAATTATAATAGCGACTTATGTCGACGATTTGTTAATTGCTTACTCGTGTCCGAAAACATTAAAAATAGTTAAAGACCTGCTAAATTCAAAATTCGAATTAAAAGGCTTGGGAAAACCGAAACGGCTGATTGGCATAAGTAGATGTATCGTACAATGGAGATGATATAAAATTAAATCAACATAAATTCATTGAAGATACGCTAAAGAAGTTCAAAATGGTAGATTGTAAAACAGTTTCAACGCCCATGGAGCCTGGACTAAAATTAGAAAAGAGAGACAAAAATACCAACCAGCATATCCCATACAAGAACCTAAAAGGAACACTCATGTATTTGGCCGTAGCAGCTCGCCCAGACATCATGTTTGCTATTAGTTACCTATCACAGTTTAATGACTGCTATACGGAAGGACACTTCAAGTGTGCCAAAAGAGTGCTCCGGTACCTAAAAGCCACCAAAACCATGGGCTTAACATTCACGAAAACAGGGAAAGACCTGTATGGAATGGCAGATGTAGATTGGGGCGCCTGCAAGCTAGACAGAAAGTCTTTTTCGTGCTACTGTTTTAAATATGCTGGAACGACTATAAGTTGGATGTCGAAAAAACGAAAGAGCATCGCTTTATCGACAGCGTAGCTATAACCGAAGCTACAAAAGAAGCTATCCACTTGAAGAACTTCTTTAACGACTTGGGAGCTAACTACGAACGCATAGTTATCTTGAATGATAATCAAGCAGCTATCAAACTCAGTAAAAATCAAATGGTGTCTTCAAAATCGAAACACATTTATTTGAAAATGCTCTTCATAAGGAACTGTATCCAAGAAGGAGCATTAGAACTGAAATATCTGCGAACCGAAGATATGAAAGCAGACTTGCTGACCAAGGCTCTAGCTGGTGATGAGGTTGCGCAGCAGCCTAGGGCTCTCCTGGGGGCCTAAAAAGGCCACTTTGGCAGAATCATAAAAGAATAACATAATGGACAGTTAACCGTTAAGTTAATCGTATCAAATCCCATTGGTGAAGCATTTTTCAGTTATTTTTTTTTGTCTGTGCTAAAATACCAATCAATGCGATCCAAATCCAATCCCATTCTCTTTGATTATACCTACGTAGTGCAGCGAAAAAAAGAAAAAGACTGACTGTCTTCGCCATAATACGATTCATAATGTTATCCTTTTATTATTCTCCAAAGTGGCCTTTTTAGGCCCCCTGATGATCGCGATAGTGCCGTGAAGAGGAGTGTGAGTACTGGCCACATCACTGTCGCAAATACCTACTCGATGTCATGTTTCATGTTCTATATATTTGTTGCTGTCACATATATTGTATTGTCAACACGTACCTATTGAATAAAATATTATTATAAATTATGTCTTTCCGGGTCAATTAACTCTAACTCTCTCTTGAATTCTCCTTTTATTTTACACGCGATCGTCATTGTTGCGCTTGCGCGTAGTTTGCGAATAGGTTAGTGTAGGTATAGTCAGTAAACATTCGTACACACGAGCGCATCGCGTTGAGCACCATTCACTAACTCACATTCAAAAACTGCTTTTCAGCGTTTGATACAATAGCTAAGAATTAACATTATTCCAATTTGTGTTTGTGCCAAATAAAATATTTTGCTTAATAAGTACCTAAGTAGATACTTGATTAAGATTTAAAAAACTAGTGTTTATCTATTTTCATTGCTGACGGTACCTACTCACTTGATGACCTATTTCAACGACAGCCTTAGCAAAATTGATGTATCATTGATCAATTGTCCGCCTAGGAGTCTAGGGCGACGCGACGGGTCCCGACGTTTCTTGAATATTCCGTTACAAAGACATTAAATAAATCTCTTTGTTGCAGCTGAATACCAGTATTTTACATGAAGCGACTGCCTATCTGACCTCCACAATCCAGTTACTGGGTAAAAAAGTATATTAGTACAGCGGCATCGGCATGCGACCACGTTAAGAGCGTTTACGCCGTACGGCATTTCATACAAACTTTCAAGCCCTTGTTTTTCGAAATTAATGAACGGATTTTAATTAAACTTTCTACGCATTAGCAGGATACAAAGGTCTAAAAAGTTAGTAGAGAACATTTTCGAGATGTCCTATATAAAAAAAGATAACTGGAAATATCTGTTTCTATGGAAAGTTTAAAATCGGTCTAATTTGGCTGTAACACTATTTTTCGAAAATGTTCTCTACTAACTTTTTAGACCTTTGTATTTTGCTTATACGTACGAAGTTTCATTAAAATCGGTTCATTCACTTCGAAAATAAAGGGCTTGAAAGTTTGTATGAAATGCCGTTCGGCGTAAACGCTCTTAAGGTACAGACGCCAGCACATCAATCTACTACAATCTGTCAAATTTCTTTAGTAGATTTTCAACTTTATCACTAAATCATAAGGTTCAAAGTCGATTGGAAAAATTTGACAGTTTCGGGTAGCTTGATGTGCTGGCGTCTGTACCTACTTTCTTGTTTCATCCTTTTCAGTAAGTAGTCGGGTTTGAGATTTTACACTTTTTTTTTCATAAGTACATACCTACCTCTTAGAGCGTGCTTTGTCAGTAGTCGGGTTTTAGTTTTAGAACTTATTTTTCGTTTAAATTATTTTGGGGTTACAATTTCGTAATGAAGTAAGTATTTGCAGTGCCAGAGCCAATTTAATTTTTTCTTTTAGGTTTTATTGTTATACCTACATGTATGCAGTCAACAAAAGAGATAAGTATGCAGGATCGTCGGAAATACACACATCAAAAGTGTCTAGGGATCAAGCATTTTTATGCGGATTTCTTGAGATTGAGATGTGGCTTTGTAATAAATTTATGATTTTATAAATTTATATGGATCCTTTTTGGTGCATTTCATAATTTGAATCAGGAACTGTGAATCAAATTCGAGTAAAAGATGAAAATCAGCTGTCAATATTTTCCCTATAAAAACATACAACGCATTGAAGACATTATTAGTGCTACTGTTTCCCTACTACTGATTAAAACCAACGTTATTATGGAGCGGCGACGTCATTTAAGCAGGGAAGAAATGCTCAGAGCCGTGGGAATGATAGAAGCTGGTTCCCGGCAACGTACTGTGGCTTTAGCTCTGAATACAAGTCAGAGTGTTATCAGTCGACTTTGGACACGTTACCGAAGCACTGGTACCGTGGCTGAGCGCCATGGAGGACGGTATCGCTGCACCACACGGAGACAAGACCGATACATTCAAATCTTAACTCGAAGAGCTCCAACAATAACCGCCATGATGTTAGCCGTGAGGCTTCATCACTCTTCAGGGAACTTAATTAGCGACCAAACAGTCAGAAACCGCTTGCATGAAGTGAACCTTCATTCCCGAAGACCGCTACGGGTACCACCTATAGCAATGCACAATCGTAGGATTCGATATCAATGGGCTCTTGAACACAGAAATTGGGCAGAAGAACAATGGCGTTTCGTGTGCTTTTCTGATGAGTCTCGTTTTGGTATGAGACCGGATACAAGACGTATACGACACTGGAGAACCCCTGGACGCCAACAGCGATTAAAATCCTGCCAGGAAGTCCATCCTTATAGTGGTGGAACCATCATGGTATGGGCGGGTATTTGGATCGGCGGAAGAACTGAGTTGATTTGGATCAGAGGCAACCTCAACGCTCAAATTTATGCTGAGACGATTGTATCAGACGTCATCGTTCCTCTACAAGTGCAAATCGGTCCCTTATTTCAGTTAATGCATGATAATGCACGACCGCACACCGCAAGAGTTGTAAGACAGACTCTCGCCGCAGCTAACATCAATGTCCTGCCCTGGCCTGCTCAGTCGCCAGACTTGAACCCGATTGAGCATGCATGGGATATGCTACAGAGAAGAGCTCTGCCGAATATGGAGGGTATCCAGTCGCAAGAAGACCTTTTTTTGTTGTTGCAACGAACATGGGCGGCCATTCCACAGCGTGATTTGGATGAACTCATTTTGAGTATGCCAAACCGATGTTCTTGTGTTGTTAGTGTTCGCGGTAGAAACACGGATTATTAATTGTTTAAGTTACCCAATAAAATTTTAAAGAAAACTGTTATTTCAGTCTTTTTTTCGAACTTTTGTGTTAGTGGTTCAAATGTCAAAAATCCCTTTATTAGGAAAATGGCAAATTTCTTTATTAATGCAAGGGTGACTTGGTTTATCGTTACTGTGACAAACGAAAACACTTTATTTGATGAATCCTTAAAGAAAATTTTAATTAATATCAATCAGGAGAAAAGTTATTGCAAAAATATATGTTGATCCCTAGACACTTTTGATGTGTGTAGTTGAAGTTTAGTAAGAAACCGGTGGATGTTGTCGAATAAAATTTAATTTAGGTAATTAATAGAAAACAAACAGCACATTTATTAAATTAAATTTCAGTCGACAACATCCATCGGTTTCTTACTAAACTTCAACTAAGTAGGTACAGACGCCAGCACATCAAGCTACTACAAGCCGTCAAATTTCTTTAGTAGATTTTCAACTTTATCGCTACAACATAAGGTTCAAGGTTGATTGGGAAAATTTGACAGTTTCGGGTAGCTTGATCTGCTGGCGTCTGTACCTATATCCGACGATCCTGCATATATCTCTTTTGTTGACTATAGTACCTAAGTAATATACCAAACTTATACATTATTTATGTTTGACTCAAATCTGAGGCGTGATTTTATAGAAATTATTGGTTCCTAAAATCGGGTGCACGCAAAGACATTAAATCTTAAATCTCTTTGGGTGCACGCAAGCAAAGGCGTGAGCAACACCTGACAATATACATATATATTTTTGAAATGTGCTAATAAGCCCTTTCATTTGATACCCAACACGGTATGATTATTTTATTTTAGTTCATGATTTTATGTCCGCTAGAGGGCGCCATATCCAGTCCGTTTTTAATGTGACGGCACAACCTACTAGCGGACGATCAAGACGCTTCCACGTTATACCTCAGTTGTCAAACTATGACAAGTAGTTTAGAAGTTATGTGGGAACAGATGATCATACATAGGTACATACATACCGGTCAAAATCATAACCCTCCTTTTTGCCTTGCCGTAGTCGGGTAAAACTAGGTAATTTGTAAACACTGACTGATAGGTAAGTATTTCAAGTAAGTATTCACCAAAACAAAACCTAAATAATTTGATGCATCTGATTAGAGACAACTGGGGCGCCTAAAAAGGCCACTTTGGCAGAATCATAAAAGGATAACATAATGGACAGTTAGGTAACCGTTTAAGTTAATCGTATCAAATCCCGTTGGGGAAGCATTTTTCTTTTTTTTTTTTTGTCTGTGCTAAAATACCAATCAATCCGATCCAAATTCAATCCCAATCTCTTTGATTATACCTACGTAGTGCAGCAAAAAGAAAAACACGGACTGTCTTCGCCTTATTACGATTCATAATGTTATCCTTTTATGATCTCTCCAAAGTGGCCTTTTTAGGCCCCCTGGAAACAAGTGCAGCACGAATTCGAATCCGCCGCCTGCACCGCCCCGCGCCTCACCCGCTCTCGCCCGTGGACATGAACGAAAACGACACGAGCAACGTCGAAACTTCCGTCCCCACTATAATCCGCGCGGAACTAGTTGGCCGCGCCTTAGGTATGTGACCGGTGGGACGGAGGGGCGTGGGCGCTCTCATGTGCGTTGCGAAACTTGCGAACACTAGGCAACCCGCCGCCTCACCCCTGTCCCCACCTAAGGCGCGGCCAACTAGTTCCGCGCGGACTATAGTCCCGAGTCGCGACGGAGTCCGACGGACACGCCGCCGCCAGACGATAGCTCCGCGTCTTGATGTCAATCAAACTAACAACCGAGTTTTAATATTTTTTTAATTTCTTCATGACTAGAAAGTCAAAAAGAAAGGCGCACAAAGCTGAGCGCAAAGTGCGGCTTGCACCGCCCCTTGCAGGCGCCCCGGGCCATGGCCCTTTTGGCCCCAGGGTAAATAAATAAGTACGCCACTGCGTGCATACCTACAATAAAAGGTTTAGGTAAAAATAAAAACAATAAGGATATGTATTAACATTTTATTATCTACACTAATATCTAAAATATACATTTCAATACCTACTTGTACATAATTTACACGAGCTGCTTCTTAAGTTCGTGTTATCATGAAGACAACTCATAATTATCATGATTACCTACAGTTTCATACAAAGTTCAAACTTAACAACAGCCTAGTTAATTAAAACATGACCGCTCATTTGCGACAAGGTTGACATTTCTCAAAAAATATCATTTTACAGGAGAGCAATCCTATAGTTTCAAGTTTAAATTATACATTAATCGTTGATTTTTTAGGTAGGTAACTTATTTAGACAAAATCGCTCATTTGCTACAAGGTCGACAAAAATGTCGTTTTTACAGTGAGTAAATGGATCGAAAAATTTTCAACACAACTTTATTAATAACTTGTAGCAAATGAGCGATGTAATTATACAGCTTTAATTATTTAATCAATAAGTATTCTTATTTCACACATAATTATTTGAATTATGTGACAGATTTTAACCCTTAGTCTGCCGGAACGTAGGTCTACGCGAGACACAATGGCTTTTTAATTGTGTCTGTAATTACGGCACACAAGCGGTTAATCTACAGTTTAATATTATAAAAAATAATAAATATTATAAGGTCAATGGGGCGAAGACCGGCACACTTCATTAAAAATTTACTTCATTAGCCAAATTTGGCCATCTCTATAACGTTTTAGAAAAGTTTGATTATATTGGATGATCAAACATTTAGTTGACTATTAATAGAAACTGTCGGATTTACTTATACGTTATCAGTTTATAAACTAGACACTAGTTTTGAAAAAAGGGTAAAATAGACGGATTTCACTGCCATGTCGGATAAAACCGTCTAATGTGAAAAAAACGTAGAAATCGACGGTTTACACGAATATAGAAATTGGGTACGCGTGTGTCTTTCAACAGCAGTTCAATGTGTGCTGTCGATATTTTTATTAAAGGTTCCAATCGGCATACATTGCAAAAAGAAGCGTTTGTCGGGTAAGTTCGGCATACTTCGCGATTCAGGGGTAAAAAACAATTTCATCACTTAAAAAAAATGCATTTGTTGGTAAATCAACTTTTATTTAGGTACCTACTTAATATAATAAATAATATTTTCAGGAAGAAATTTAGAAAATAGAAATCACGAAAGTTTATTTAATTAACGAAAGTACGAAAAAACGAGACGCAACTCGTATGTAAATATACTGGCAAAGATAAACAATTATTTAAAAAAGAATTGAGGTAGCCTAATTATACTTCAAAAGTAGTGGTAGTAGTAGTCAAAAGTATAATTGCTTCTAGTATAGCTCTTCTTGTATAGCTTCTCTCAATTTCTACTTAAGAGTATGTTCCTCTATTGGATTTTCTTTGGTACCTACTTAAATTGCCCTATAGAATTACCTGAAAAAGCAATAAAACGTAATATTGAAGAATAAACTAACAAGGGGTCATCCAAAAGGAATTTTCAAGTGTAGTCGGGCCTAGACAAATGGTTCACACAGGAAGCTCAAAAATATTTTTTGTGTAAGAGCGCTTACTACGTACGGCATTTCGTACAAACTTTCAAGCCCTTGTTTTTCGAAATGAATGAATCGATTTTAATGAAACTTCATACGCCTAAGCAGGATGCAAAGGTATGAAAAATTTTAAATTTTCCATAGAAACAGAGATTTCCAGTTATCTTTTTATAAATAAGATACATATTTCGAAAATGTTCTTAAGGAACTTTTTAGACCTTTGTATCCTGCTTATGCGTATCAAGTTTAATGAAAATCGGTTCATTCATTTCAAAAAACAAGGGCTTGAAAGTTAGTATGAAATGCCGTACCTGGTATACGCTCATATTAATATTTTTTGTGTCACATGTCAAGTTACTAGTAAACTGTCAAATATCGTAGAAAGCAGTAGTTTTAGGCAATACGAATCAGTTACCTATTAGATAATTTAATTTTGAAAATGTGTTTAGTATTAAAAGGTTTATGATATCTGGAATCGGTGAAGACCGGCGTATGCCGATCTTCGCCTCCAAGAAGTAGACGGACTTCTCCACTATTGAAATTTGAAGTTACGTTTTTTCCATCAGATGTAATTTTGTGAAAAACGTGTTTTATTCAATTCTAATATAATAGTTAGGTAAAGATATTAATCATTTATGAACTTACATACACAAATACTTAGAAAACTCTTAAAATACCACTTAAAATTTTTTTTTTCGACAGCGTGTACTGGTCGTAATTGAAGTTGGTAACCCGACTAAATTTGAAATGTCATTTTTTCTTTATGAGTCTTATAGAGCGCCACCGGTGTCAAAAAATAGAAACTAAAACAATTTGACGTTTATGTATCTTGGGTTGCCATCTTTGTAAGTATTCAGAATTCCTCGTATTTCTTACTGTACGGTCTTGCCCTACAGACGGTCTTCGCCCCATTGACCTTAATTAGCTTATTTACAGGATGTGTAAAAACTTGTATTTTAGTGTGCTTTTTGTGTTTAGAAACTTTGACAAAAAGCTGATTCCACCAAACTTTTATATCTAGAATATGTAAGGTCTTGAGGATAAATTTTGAATTTTTGACAGGTTTCCATACTTTAACTGTCAGATGTCAATTTTATTCCACCGATAAAAGATATCTGAATTTGGTAAAATTGGCCCTAAGGGCTAATTTTTCCAACGCCAGATAATTTTATCCGAGGAATAATTTTGAATTTTTGACAGTTCTATCATACAAAAACTGTCAGTCGTCAATTTTATTCCACGAATAAAAATTATCTGTCCATTGAAAAATCAGCCCTTAGTGTACTAAATCCTTATAAGTTGGTGTACAAAGGCAAAGCAGCTTAGAAAATATTGTATGAACCAGAGATTGTACTTAAGACAAATACACTTGAAATGACAATAAATATAATCGTGAAAACCGTTGAGTGTTTACATGCAAACAGCTTTTAGGAGGCAATCATTTTATGGGTTAGAATGTCCTAACATAAAATGAAAACTTTTATAATGGTTCTGTATATTTTTTCTGTGCGCAGCCCCCTGTTTTTATAGTTAAATGTGTCTATTGTTGAGTTTTATTGATTACTTTGAAAAAAGTCAAAAAGTAAGTACTTACAAAAAGATAAATTGCGAGCAATGCAATTTTAAGGCATGCAACAAAACCTGCTATTTATTTAGTTAATGTTGTGATTTATTTAAACTAATACATTTTAAAAACAGTATGCATTCATATTTACTCTTAAGCCGATTTCAACACACCTTTCTGTTCAAGTTCTTTCTCTACCATAGTACCTTCATAAAGAATTTTATCTTTCAATGCATCTTGTAGAAGTTGGGCATCAAACCGTTGTCTAGACCACGCATACCTACAATAACACCAATATACCATGGTGGTCATTGAAAATGTTCCCACACCTATGTGCTGGGATAACATGGGACGAGATGTTTTTATGAATGCGGCTAAACCAACACCCACTCCGGTTGCAATTCCATATAGAAAACTTTCTCTGAAGCACGGTATTTTGGATACATCCCTACCAAATAGTACTAATCCCTGAAATAAGAGAAAAAGGGGATGATCATATACACTAAATAAAATTATTATAGGAATTATTAAGTACTTATTGCCTAGTAATATAACCTAGTATTTCAACTGCGCAATATTAAATAGAATTAAGAAAAGGTACTTATTTTACATGAAATAGTTAATTGCAAACAAACTAAAAACTAAAGTTTTTTCGTTTCGATGAAGTAAGTAAGTACAAATTGATGTAACCTTTTTTTCTTCCTCCGCTTCCTCATCAAGCAAACTTTTCACTACTGTGTCCATAGTGCTAAGGTTTATTGTCTTTAATATTCAGAACTAAATTCGTTTCTTATTACAGAATACAGAAAACAACAAATAACCTCAAAGTGCGACGTTTTGACATTGACAATCATTTTTTTAATCGGTAGTTTGAGTTTGAAGCAAAGTCTTTTAAGGCGAAAGCGCCAGGGTAGTCCGCAAAGTTCAATTTGTTTTAAGTTTTTTGCAATTTGCTGGTCAGTATTAAGTTGTACGTTGATTAAAATATGATTCGCGACCGTAACAAATATGTATTTATAGAATCATAATCATCAAAGTCATCAACACAACTCTCTAGAACTAGATAATCCTACCGTACTGAATGACTATTTCATGAAATATTAACAATTATATTAACATAACAAATTGTATTACTGATCCTAATGATTATAATTCTGTAAATACATATTTGTTACGGTCGCGAATCATATTTTAA
This sequence comes from Mesoligia furuncula, assembly GCA_916614155.1. Lineage (NCBI taxonomy): Eukaryota > Metazoa > Arthropoda > Insecta > Lepidoptera > Noctuidae > Mesoligia > Mesoligia furuncula. The sequence continues at coordinate 16,861,949 of OU744799.1, read as the reverse complement.
TCAACGTACAACTTAATACTGACCAGCAAATTGGGGGAAGCGCTAAGGTAGCCCGCGAAATTCAAATTTTCTTACGTTTGTTGCAATTTTGCTGGTCAGTATTCAGTTGTACAGTGTCCCTGTGTGGTGCCGGACTGTCTGTGTGGTGCCGGACTTAAAGAATTGGATCACCCCTTACTTCCCGTGGGTGTCGTAAAAGGCGACTAAGGGTCTTACTGGAGAATGGGCAGCAGCGTTCTCTATTTATTCCACCATCAAACCATACTGCGATCGCAAACTCGCTTGCCAAGCGTGGCGATTATGGCAAACCCCCCCAAAATTGGGGAAGGCCTATGTCCAGCAGTGGACGTCTATCGGCTGAAACGACGATTCAGTTGTACGTTGATTAAAATATGATTCGCGGTAGTAACAAATTATGTATTCACAAAATTATGATCATTACAATCAGTAATACAACTTGTTATGTTAGTAAATAAAATGTCTAGATTTCATGAAATAGTCATTCTTGGGGATTACTTGGTCTTAGAGAGGTGTGTTGATGATGACTATAATGATTATAATTCTGTAAATACATATTAATATTACGGCCGCGGATCATATTTTAATCAACGTACAAGCAAATTGCAAAAAACGTAAAAAAAAAACGAATTTCGCGGGCTACCCTGGCGCTTAGATTGGCCGGGTAGCCAAACTGCAGAGAGAAGTTAATCTACAGGATGTTTGGTAGAAGGACCGATAAAAAGCAGTGAGTGCGCAACTGCGACGAGCGATATCTTACCATTGGCGTACAAGGTACCTAGGGTTTTGTTCAGGGGGGTCTGGCCCCTAATCTATTTTTTTTTTCGTTTGGTAATCCTCATGGATAGCCTTCGTCTGGGAAGAACGTAGGGTTATGTCGGACTCTTACCGACTAAACCTCAGTGCTCCTTAACGCGCCCCCACGGACAACCCCCATATATATGAGTACTCGCCGGCGGCGCGGCGGTGTGAAACGTCGGCGATGCAATTAGAAATAAATAACTATAATATTATAACTAGTTCCTTCTTCGCTGTAGTCTTCTTTTATTTGTATTTGTAGTTATCATAACTTTTGTTACATTCCAGAATACAAAAAAAAACGTTATTTTGTGCTATTACAACCACAAATAAAAAAATATATATGACTACTTCAACAAAAAATATATCTCGACTACCGTAACTGTAACTGTTGCAGCAGAGGTCAATAGGATAACAACTACCTACTCTATGACCTCAAAAACCTCTCAAAAATTTTAGGTCCTTCTACCAAACACTCTGTTTGTAATATTATAGTAGTCAACATTTTTGATAATGCAAAAACAAGTGCAAAATGTAAACCTTCCGCCTTCCTTTCGCAAACAACCCAAACAACCACAGACTGTAGTAGTAGTACTCAAACAACATACACAAAGATTACATTCACCAGTTTTTTTTGTAGAAACATTGATTTTACAAAACCGCGATACTCGTGCTTGCCTACTTTTTTATTATCAATAAAATGTCAATTTGACTGGAAGATTGACGTCACTGGCATTCGTTTCATACAAAATCATGTTATATCTTTGACATGAACTACTTCTATCTCGTTTACTCCCATAGTTTGTGTGATATTCTATCCTGTTGTCATTTTGGGAAGAATATTTTATAGCAAAGCTCGATAGAATTTTATGAAAGGGCTGCTGCTGTTGGTTGGTTGGCTGACATCTCTTAAAATTCAGTCAATTTCAGTCAAGCCTTTTTAAATCCAAAAAATTGGATTTCTTAAATTCCTGTGCCATTCAAAAGCTGAATACAACACGATTTCGTTCAAGTTTTTACCGTAAAATCAGTTCTGTTCGTCTCAGTAAAATACCTATCTCTAAACGTGAGTGATAAGTTTTAGATATTTTTTTAGAAAGCTTATCGCTAGCCTAGTGTTTATAAAAGAAAGGTGTACAAAAATAATTAGTAGCTTAGATTAAAGAAGTAATTATAAATCTTATTTAATGCGCCAGCTGTGAAGGATACACCACATAGTCTACATTTTATGATAGGTAAGTAGGTAGAACCTTTAAGTATCAATAGTAACGAGTTATCATATCTATCAAGATATCCGCATGTAGCGCGCGGTATCAATTACAGGTCACGCTTTAGTGCTGTTTATTGCAACCATGATTTGTTGTATTCTTTAATTGATTAACACGGTCATTATAGATAACATAGGTGCAGGGGAAATCTAATTGGATTCTTCTTGGTCTTTATTTGCCTATCAAAACTGTTTTGTTTATTTGCATAGAAGTAACATGGAAACAAATGTATCATTTTATGACGACTGTACTTAGTATTTATTTACTTAATCAAGATAATATTTACATATTAGATGCTAAAATTTAAAATAAGAATAAATTAATAATTTATAAATTAAATTTAATGAATGAATATTTATACATAATTTATCATTGCAGAGCAAATTGTTAACTTTTAGGTTTAACTGTTCCATAGCAACAGTATATAGTGGTAATTTTATCTGTAATCTCTGATATTGTGGGCTTTGATGGTGTTACGGTTTATGATATTAAATTTTACTTACTATTGTGTAGTCAGAAGGTCAATTTTATATACTTAGGTACCTACCTACCTGCATCGTGATATGCTACAGAAAATTGAATTTGATATTATTTACAGTAAAAATGCTAAAAAAAGAATAGGTAATGCCTTTGTTATTTTGTTAATTATCTTTCCTTGTTAAATCTATAGTTAGTCATTTAAAAATATATTTCTATTATGATGTAAACAAATTGCTAAGGAAAATTATTTTAGAATACAATAAATAGGTTCCCATCCCATTAATAAAAATATTTAATTTAATATTTCTGTAAGTTGGTTTATGTACTTATACACTTTTTTTTACACAGCAATATGTAACATTCTACTTTGAGGTTTTGTCCCTTTTGTGCTGATCCTTACTATTGTTAACAAAATAAATTTAATGTTTGGAAAAATGGATGGCAGCCAACACATAATTATATGTACAATGGGCCAGCCTGGCAATATGCCTAAATATCCCATGTTATGTAAAAAATTGTAACGCTATGTATGATCTATATTTTTCTCAAGTAGCAATGTGTTTAAGCCATGCTACATTATTATTGTATTTGCCAATATAATTCTTCTCAGAGTAGCCAGATAAGAAACACTAACTTTGTCTAGTTTTTAAAAAATGATTGATGTGTAAAAGTTTTTGTATAAACCTACTTACACAAATAAAATCATTTAATATCGACTTCACAAAAAGTTTAATTAATGTATAATTTTAAAACTTAACCACTCAGTCCCGGAGTGGTACTCTATCGGCCCATTACAATAGAAAATCAATTGTGTATCATTAGCGGTGATTAAGCGGTTAATAATAACATTTGTCCCCACACCAAGTAAACAATGTAAAACTATGTATGTACCTATGTCTACATATTTTAAATATTGTGCAGTGATGAAGATACATAAGAAATCAGTCATACTATTGAACATTTTGCATGCTGATGAAGGTATGAGAGGCATTAAATATTTTTTGAAAATCTAATGCTATTTTAATCAGTAAATAAGTGATATTCATTCAGTATTCTAGTTCAGTTATAAACATAAAAGTAATCATTGATCCAATTGAGTGCACATTTATACATTCATCTATAGTTCTCTGAAATGACATTATATGGGATGAAAATTCTCTAAACTAGAGGTACTCCAATTTGCTTCATTACATGCAACAGCAATAAAAAGGAAACTATCAATTAGAGCTTTAATAACCGCTCTCTCGCCGTATGGTGTGTTCTATCGCCAAATATACTCATGTATGTAAAGGTACTTTATGTGGGCGAGTCGTCCTGTCGCGTGAGCTGGAAAGTCTCTAAAACCAAATAATACGTCATTGACTAGACTAGCACGTATTGAGCTGGAGTCGTAAAGTACCTACTCATCATTCTCAAAACACCTATATTCGTAGGCGCCTAGGCGTGCGATATTTTCTTTTGCTCTCATATTTTCCAAAATATTTCTATTAATAGACAAGTACAACCACAGATATACCTACATAGACCTAGATAACGCAAGTATCACGATCTGTATGAAAACCAAGCGTGCCATTTGTTGACTACTTACCTACTATGACGTCACAAGACTCACAAGCACTATTATTTAGTGATGGGAAAATCAAATCGATTCAAAGACGTCGCCGCGTGCGGCACCCGTCTAGCCCCACTGACGGGGGCCTAGCGCCAGCGCTCACGCTCACCCAGCCAGCAGCAGCAGTAACTACTCCATGCCATCGTTGAGCTCCTCAACTTCTGAGTTGAGCTGCACGATTTTTGAAATGCGTGCACTGATTGGACAGGTCCGCTTAATCTGTGTGATTCTTTCCTCAAAAGACCATTTCAGGTCTACATGGTCTTCACATGATCTGGCCAAGATTATGTCTGGACTTTAAAAGAGACTGACCTCTGAGTTTGTTTCGGCCTTTCTTCTCAGAGTAGTCAGATAGGAAACGCCGACCTCATCTAGTTTAAAAAATATGATTGACGTGTAAAAGTGTTTGAACCTACTTACAGAAAATAAATCATTTATAATTTAACTGAGCGTGAAAGTGGCGGCTTACGATTTTTGTAGGTACGTAAGCTGAGCACGCTAAGTAGTTGCTCTTGCGTTATCTAGGTGTATTTATATCTGTGAGTACAACCTATTTACTGACTGAAAAGCTTTTGGCACGTCTTAAAAACGTATCACAAAAGCAGACAATATTTTAACGCCTATGCCAGAGTCAAGGACTTCAGTAGTTTAAATGCTGACTTGCAAAAAAATAGCTCTTTGTCGTAAACTTAAACCAGGCCATCTATTCCTATTAATACGGTACGTCTAATTAATCGGACAACTCTAGCATGAAAATGTAGGATGGTTACTGGTTAGTTCGCTCCGTGTACTAATTAGATCAGTTTATTATTACTACGCAAAGTGGTTGCGCCGTAGGTAACAGGAAATATTGAGGTCTGAAGGGCAACGATCAGCATTGTAAAAGTCGGTATGTCACCTTCAATTTATAAATATCAGACACTCCGTGAAACAAGTTCATTTCCACAACAACTAGGTCTTACCTAATCGTAACGAGTCAACTAGGTAGGAACAAAAATAACGAGCACTAAAATATTTACGCTGGAACGAGGACTGAATACGAAGAATGATCAATATCGGTTTGTTTTAAAGGTAGTACCGAATATTCTATAGGTAGCAATACCAGTTTCAATTCGTAACATTGGTCGTCGGCAACCTAATAGAATAATCTATTGATGAGGAGCACATATCTCTCAAGAGAGTGAGAGTCGCGAATCGATCTGTCTCTAAAGGGCAATATTCTTGGAGCAACAATTCTTTCGCGGCTCGCAGAATATGCTAAGTCGTCTCCTATGAATACCCAAGATACTCGTCAGAGGCATCCTTAACATTCAGAAATATTCAGACCAGTAAAGTCAGATGGCATTTGCCACTATCTTCGTGTCGTATGTTAAATATTCAAGCCGAACTAGTCACTGAAAGCCAACACTATTACATTACATAATCAGCAAGAAAGGTCAACCCAACCCTATCCGAAACAGCAAAAAGTAAGAAATTCCACATAAAGATCTACAATTGTAGGTACCTATATAGGCTCTCAACAATAACACACACATTATGTATTTCATAAATGTACGAACGTAAAGTGAAAATAATCGCGCATTGAGTACACAAGCCGTCAAAAGAAAAAATGTATGTGTAAAAAACATAAAACAGTTGAAGATCACCTTGAGTAACGATCGGCGGCGCCTCGGAACGATCGCCCACCCACTGCAAATAGATTTAACAATCAACCTATTGACACAAATAAGTGTCCTCTTCAATTCAAGCGGACTTAGATATTTACATATTTTCAATCAATTAAAAGTCATCATTTTACAATTAAATTAGAACAAACCGGAATGAATCAGAAATATGATTTGAAAAGACGCAAATCTTCGCAGAACACGTCTTCGCTGGCTTAGAAATAGATATTGTAATGATTTAGCAAACAACTGAGAATAAATTAAGAGTTCTTGGCGCGTTAGCGTTTGTTATTCAGCCCTTCGAGATTTTAAATATCAAGGACGGTCTCTAGAGTACAATCTGACTTGTCAGCGGTCTGGCTTCAGGCAGATGGTAATGTTTATTCATCTATTCTAAACGATCAAAACGTAAGATGTTGTGCAACTAGACTACCTACTCGAATACACATGGGTGAATACGCGGTTAGTCATAACATAGTCTGCCTACATAAAAGTGAAGGGATTCAGCAAGGGTAATTTTGCAATGCATGTGTAGGTAAACGATGTATTCGTTGATCAAAGAAAGTGTAATAATTACATTAAATACGCGCACAAACATTTTCACAAATTAACATAATTGCTGTTTGCTGATATCAGTTTGTTTGTTGAGAAGATAAATGTTGATATCATGACGTAGGTACGTTATTCTTTATGATTCGCAGAATTCGCCGAACTTGATTCAGATGTCATAATTATTATAAATTTAACATTGTGTTAAAGATTCATAAATCTGTTTTGGCCACTTTGTCATGTTCTCTTTAAGTTTTCCTGAAATTTCGTTTGCCACATCATCGCGCATTAATTCCGCTGATAATACAAATCATATTATTTTGGGTTTATTACTTCACAAAAGCATAATTATTAGTATGATGAACCAGTGAAGCTACTAATTAATCAGGGTTATAAGATCTTTCATTCATATTATATTTAAAGGTCATGGTCAGTTTACTACATGAAGGGCTTGTTCCACAACGTCCGGATAGGTTAAGCAATTGCCGATATTTAAATGAGATAATATGGTGTACCACAGCATAGGCAGTCAAGCCTGTTACTACTTTTCTGAGGGACTGTTTCGTTACGAAAGAAGAAAAGGCCAACATTTTCCAAAATGTATTTCTTAATTCCCATATTTAGGAAAGTCCAACAGTGGGTAAACATTGAACTAAAAAAGTAACAAACCGCCAACAGCTGTGCTATACCGCCACCCACGCTTACATCCAAATCAAACCAACAAAAGTTTGTCTTAGGCTGGGGCCCCTGAATACATTATCCTGAACCAACGCAGTCCGTACAATTTGTTTAATGTTTGTAATTTATTCAAGGCAGTAATGAATGGGTTTCTCTCTCGACAGACACCCATGTTTATCGGATAGATTCGCGACCTTCGGCAATTTCTGTGGTGTTGAAGTTTTGAAAGTTTCAGCCACAGTTAGTCAGTGGCGTCGATCGCTATGAATCAGTCTACTAGACCGTTCACGTGCCCGCTCGCCTGAAATAGTGCAGTGTAGTAATTAGTGCAGTGCTGGTGTTACGTCTTGGAACTTGGCACGTCAACATTATATTAATTTTAGTTTGGTGATCAACTCTAGAAGTGTGAACCGCCAATGTTGTTGGAAGGCGGAAAATATACTATGATAAACTTTTTGTGTACCTACATCATAACAACTTTTTCCTTTCAAGTTTTTCTAGTGATTCCTCTCTGTGACAAAGACGAGATTTCAATTCCGTTCAGTTCTCCCAAGCGTTTCGATGTGTAGTGTATGCTGTTAGATATTAAGCGATTTTCATCTTTAAGATCTTCAATTTTGATCGTAAGTACCCAATTATGAGTAATATTATATTTAGCATTTTCCTTTGACTGTTGCTGTTCATGATTATCTGAAGTAGGTAAATACCTAAAAATAGTGTTAAGTATTTGATTACACTCAATTGAAAGGACGATTAAAACACAAAATTCTTTACTTTACGTACACCTAATAATTTTTTAGACAGAAGTCTATTATTGTAAATGTATTCACACGATATTACTAAATGAGATCGTTACACTCTGATAATCTTAGCGAAATAATATAATTACTTGGTTTACGTTCTCTTTCAAGGACATTTATACATGTTAAGTAATATATCTATACTAAACCATTAACCCAGTAAAAACTACAAATTATAAGTATCTCAACCGATAGACGAACATACATTTCCTCGAAATCCAGCAGACTGTTAGGAGATGTTTCCACAGTAACTTTCAGGTCTGTAAGGCATTCGTCTGACCATTAACCGCAACTACTGTCCATCAAATAATAGTCTTCAATTGCTTTTGGACCATAGGAAGACACAACACGAAACACCTGTTGGTTTTTGCCGCGGGCCAGGTGGCAATCATTCCACAAATTATAAACAGTTCTGATTCTTTTGAAATATTTCATGTAAATAATATAAGAAACTATACAATCATACGTAAACCTATTATAGCGTTAAGACTTATTTACATACTTATTGTAAAATGTTATTCGATCCTAAAGAGGACCATTACAAGAAACAAACATGAAATACTAGTTCGTATATTATGATACAGATTGATTTTAAAACTGCTTTTCTTAGCATAATATAATGCAATCGTAACTGTTCATTGTTCTATTTAATAGTCCGCAAAAGCGCAAACAATCGCGACGTTTATATTCACAAATGTCAACTATACATCTTCTTTCACTAGCTTTCCATTAAACCGACTAGGAGAAAAATACAGTGTTAGCAGAATATATGACTGAAGACTAGCTTTGTTGGTAAATAATACCCAGAGAGACTACAAAGACACAAAATTCACATGAAAAAAGTAGGTTGATTACTTGCAACACGTAGTCAGTTTCTAATGAAACAGCAAGATGTCTGTAACGAGGATGGTTCATATCATTGATGTATCAATAACGTCTTTGTTGACATATCGCATGATATTTAAATTCCAATTAATCTGTACAAATATAATATCTTCATTTTCTGTATTTATCTCTTACGATTTCGGCGACTATATCTCTGGGTATCATGGTCGCACTTGCAGTCTTCGTAAGCGCCGCTTTGGCACTCCTCCCGGGACGTCTGCTAAAGTACACATAAACGTTATACACCAGCTGCCTGGTATCTGCTGGCAGCTCTATGCGACTCTCTTCCCCACAGTCTGCCACCCTGCCGTTGTATAATCTTCGCCAACTAAACATTGTCCATGCGGTCATTGCCTCGTCTCCGTATTGCGCCGTTTTGACAGTCAATTTCTAATTCGCTCCAGAAATACACTAGGCAATGTTGGTTTCACTCTAGATTCCACTTGCAACTACGGAAAATATATATAGCTTATAGAGAAGTTTGATAAAGAAAAACTTTGATTGTCCACCAATACGTATGATTCCGGAGAATTAAACAATGATCAAATATTTAACGTTGCTTGAACAGACTTAATAGCGGGTTATCACGAAAATATCCGTTCAATCGAATAGACGCACACACACTGGTTGCTTGCTAGGTTCAGAAGACCACATTTGCAAACAAGTCACATGGTCGTGACATCCGCTGTGTTACAAACGTGATCACAATGCTATAGGAATTGAAGATACAGCGCAAGTAGACCAAGATGAGCCGACTTTGTATGCGTGCTAGCATTCCTATTCACAACCTTGGTCAGAGATAGCATTATGTCCGTTATATTAAAAAATATATTGCTTCTTACAAATATGTACATCGCCATTTTCAAATACACCGTTGTTTTATTATTTGGGTATGTATAGAAACGTTCCTATTTCGTATTTTGGGTTTAGAGATACTGTTTTGGTTGTACATGTATGCGTTGGTGGCATTCGTTAAAGTCTAAAGAGTGAAATACCTGAGTACCTAATAGTCCATGTTTCAATTGTATTAGTTATTTTTATGTCAAAATCTTGTCCCTAACTGCTTCAAAGTCGCTCGTCAAACCCGATCCAATATGGCTCACCTTGAAGTTATAAACGTCCAAGTCTTTTTTGCTTTTAAAACAAAAAATATATTTAACGTCGCTTTAGCTATAGTTGCTGTGTTAATAGTGCGTTGCTAGTTCTTATTATGTACCTACTTCGTTTCAGATTCGCCGTTTTTTAGGGTTCCATATAAAAACGGAACCCTATTACTAAGACTTCGCTGTCTGTCCGTCTGTCCGTCTGTCCGTCTGGCCGTCTGTCCGTCTGTCCGTCTGTCCGTCTGTCCGTCTGTCCGTCTGTCTGTCTGTCTGTCACCAGGCTGTATCTCAAGAACCGCGATAGCTAGACAGTTGAAATTTTCACACATGATGTATTTCTGTTGCCGCTATAACAACAAATACTAAAAACAAAATAAATTAAATATTTAAGGGGGGCTCCCATACAACAAACGCGATTTTTTTGCCCTTTTTTGCTCGATATCAAAAATGGCAACAGGTAGGCACTTGAAATATTCACGAAATACTCAGTTGTATTTTAACTTTAATAATAAATAATAATAATAAAATAAAATAAATATTTAAGGGGGGCTCCCATACAACAAACATGTTTTTTTCGGCGTTTTTGCCTTGTGGTACGGAACCCTTCGTGTGCGAGTCCGACTCGCACTTGGCCAGTTTTCTTGTCTAGATCTCTTCTGTTAGTTCTTGAAAAGGGGCAAAGGAAAATCCCCATTGTAAATTTGTGAACTTTATGGTCATTTAGGTTCTTTCGTTATAAGTGGTTAGTAGGTGCCTATTCAGTTGAGGAGTGTTTCGGCTAAATATTGTACTCCGTGAAAAGAGTGTTCGTATTATCATGTGTCTAGTCGTCCCGGATTTGTCCCTGTTTAAAGGAAATATGAGAAAAGCCTTTCGGGGATTTTGTTATATCCTGGGTAACATTCGAAAATTAACATATTATAAAAAACATATGGCTTTTATCAATGTTTTTTGGATACTAAACAAGCCTTTAACAAAGTGTTGAACAATAAACCAAATATTTTATTGCTCCTTATAGAAGCAACAATAAAATATTTAGATTAAGATGAATGGATAGTGGTAGACCGCGAAATACAAATTTTCTTACGTTTTTTGCAATTTGTAGGTCAGTGTCAGATTGTATCTTGATCAAAATATGATTCGCGACAAATAGAGATACATATTTAGAGAATTATAATCATTAGAATCATCAATATATCTTTCTAAGTTAGATTGCTACCACCAACCACCAATCTCTTATGGAAAAGTGTTAGTGGTGGAAATCTAACTTAGAAAGATGTAGGTACTAATGATTCTAATGATTATAATTCTCTAAATATATACCTGTTATTGTCGCGAATTGGTCGCGAATCATATTTTGATCAAGATACAACCTGAAACTGACCTGCAAAATGCAAAAAAACGTAAGAAAATTTGAATTTCGCGGTCTCAACTACCCATTCACCTTAATTTACAACACTTTGTTAAAGGCTTGTTTAGTAAAGACCCGTTTTCAGTAGAATTATTCTATAATGATTCTACTGAAAACGGGTCTTTCAACTATGTTATTTAGTTATTTGCCTGGTTAATAAGTAACCGAACAAACAGATTTTTCCCGGCATTAAAAAGAAGGCGTACCACAGGGGTCTGTTTTAGAGCCAATATATTGCGCTGACCTCTCAGCATCACTGGTATTAAAGGGATTTCATACAAGCTACATGTGGATATTTGAACCGATACTAAAAAGTGTAAGCGGGTAATGGAGTTTCCCACGCAACTTGATCCAATATGGTAAAAGCATATCAAATACCCCAAACCAAAAGGACCGAAAATATTCCGTAAGACTAATATTGTAAATAATTCAAATCAACGGATTGTTCCATAGTACCAAATTGGATACATTGCTTTTTTCCGATCTTCCACTTCATAGGAGTATTAGAAATGAAGTTCTAACGGAATCTTTTCACAATCTAACTGATTTTGATTAAACAATACCAGACTTCTAGAGCTTCTTCTGTGCAATGTATAGTGAAAATAATATTTAGATCTTGGTATACTGTGCGTGGAATCATCACCCTAATTGTGTAACATATTATTAATCAAAATCTGAATGATTTTGAAGGATATTGCTAATCCATTGCTTTATATTTTCGAAAAATTTGTCTGCTCAAGAACGTAAATAACGCAAGGAATCTTGTTGAACTGTCAAAATTTAAAGCTATTGCTACTGTTAGTGTGTTACGCAATGACCCCGCTGATTATACTGAAAGCTAAACCCGCAATATTGATGCATGCTGACGATGACCTCGTGAACTTACTCCGTATGATTGAGATTCAGCGATCACAAAAATGTCCATTTTTGTCTTCAGCATCATTGTTATTTGCGCACATAAAAAACTAGAAGTAATAGTTTATTGGCACTGATTGTTCATTGTGCGCTATTAACGTCAATTCTTATTTATTTGTTTGCGTTGTGTAAGTACTTTACAGGAGTATTTAAACTGACGCGAAATAGATTACATCAAACGCTACGCCAGAACACAGAAATCTCGATATCTGTAGAATAGCTGTTCAAATAGTTGCAGAGTTCAACCTCTCCCAAAATTAAGGTTATTGTGTTGTGAACTATGTTGAAGTAGATACCTAAGTGTCAAGCAACGGTACTCAGATTGAATAGGACGGTACTGTTGGCGGAAATTATTGCCGAATAGACAATGATCGTGCTGGCAATTTTACGGTTGCTGGTGCCGGAACAATGTCAGTGTCCTCTGCACTGCTTTTTACAGGTTCTAAGTTACAACAGGCGTTTAGTAATTTAGTATTGTTTGCTTTTCAATTCTCACATTAACAGATATGATTTATCGTACAAATTCGTATTTATTTACACAATAAACGGTATTGATTTGTAACTTGACGCGAGGTATGTCCTCTTCAAACGATATGGCGCTAACAAGTTGGTCATAGATACCTACATTATGTAACATAGTAATTGCATCAGAGTAGGTAAACAGCTACAAATAGGGTTAGTAGGGTTTCCTCTAGAATGTCTAGAGTTGAATGACACATAAATATGATGTGTAACTCTTTGAATATATGATAATAAGCCTACGTTTGATATGGATGTTTCTATTGAACAAAGGCATGATTTGATTGCGTCTGTAGTGATTTCATGGTAGAATTTCAATGATTTGAAAGATTTTATGACGAGGTGCTGCGAATTTCTTTGTTACATGTAACATTGTATAACCGTAAACAATCAAAAATCGTCTGCAAAATGACTTGGCTTTGTCTTCAAGTTTTCCTTGTTCTTATTGTAATACTATTCACTTCCTAGTTTTTATTGTTGTTTTGTTGGTGGCTTTGTTCTACTGCTTACTGGCTTTGATTGCAACATGACTATAATTTTGTGTATATCATGAGAAAGTATCCACCTACAAACCTACCCGCTAATAGTGAAAGCGATGCAAAATGTCAACATTGACGGTCGCTTTCAACACGCTAGCGGCAGCTTTGGTAAAATTGATTTTAAAATTTGAGGCACTCAAAGAGTAAAAATAGATATCTATCGATCTTCCAAAGCAAGGCTGTTTCAGCTGTGTATTTTCTCGCGCAGGTGCCTGGGTCTACAGACTGAAGCTCTTAGTTCAAATTTAATTAGTAGTCAAAAATTCTGCACTGTAGCGCTTGATATTTCCTTAGTTTCTATAAATAAGTCGTTTTATGGAGCTGGAGGTAGGTAACATGTCGAATCTGTAGAGATACGACATGTTTTTCCTGTTACCAATGATTGGAATTAAAATCCCCATCGCTGACGCTTTCTACCTAACCACAAAATCCATTTTAGGGAAAATACATAAATAGAAAACATCTGGTTATAATTGTTTATCTGTTATTTACATTTACGCATATCACGATAATTATGTTACTCATTTACCTGCATTAAAAATAGCACATAAAGGTTTGTTGTTTATTAATCGTTTTCTAACAATACGTGGCATGTTATGTGATCGCATTGAACACTCAGACGCTGAACTGAAGCATGATTTTCTCGCTGATACTGATTATCATAACGGGTGTAATCTGAAACCTCGGTCTCGGATACATCCAGTCATTGGCATGCAGTGAGAGTGACTCAGCGTGTGAGTCAGGAAGGATAACATTTTTTACTTCCAATCACCTGAGAGGTTTCATCATGTCCTCCGTTCCAAAATTTGAATGTGCACATATTTGGGCATATTCAAATTTGATTTGATTGTGCAGTTTTGTTTTTTTACATAAGTGTTAAAAAAAAATCTAGCTGTCGAAATCCTTGGAGATTTGTCGGCACTGCCGTTCACGAAATCTATAAAAGTCCCATCTCTGTAACAGTGTCAGATTTCGCAATAGCCTATCTACATTTCTTTCCGCCGTTTTTTCTAAGTATCCATTTCTTCCCCTTTTTTGATAGGTTGCAGAAGTCTTCCGCTACAAAGCTACACACTACTATTTCGTAAGAAAACGTGTGCGATGTGCCCTAATTTACGAAATGTAAACAAATTGTTCCAAATAAAACTCATAATATAAAACAACGAGCACATTGTTGCAGATGCTTGATCAGCTATAAATAAATGGTGCAGACGGCAGACGCATGCAGCTCTCAAATGTTTCGACGTTCAAAAGCCATATGTTCCAACTTCGAACGCTTATTACAATGAGCTCTCTAGCTTTGCACCTGCGTCCGTCCCGGTCCCACTCGCACGTGCTTATTCCAGCTGTTGTTACGGCGAACGCACCCGACACAAGATGAGATGAGCCCAAGATTTGCACTATTTCATTCGATTATAAAACATTCTCATCCACTTGCCAAAATTTAGCATGACATAACTTCTAATCATTTAGAATATTGATTCGACAAGGTTACGATCTTGAAACTTGATGATTTTATTGACCTGATGGAACGAATTATGGAATTATCGAGTACGAATTAAAGACTGGCTATTCGTGATGATCTCACCGGTCGTCAATCTTGACAATGCAAAGGACCGGTCGTCTGCGGGGCGAGGTATGGGACGGGACGGGGACTCCGCCGCAGGGTTTTGTGCGATTCACGGCGGCACGGCACACGCGGTACGATCCACAGTCACTAGTCAGTGCGACAGTTGGTCGCTCAATGCGCGGCGCGCGCGCCTCTTTTCCAAATTCCTTCTACATTCCTAAATTATTTGCTAGTCAAAATGAAGTTCAGTGTTTACGTTTATAAAAAGAGGTGTTTGTGCAAATTCAGAAAAACTGGATTAATTCTATAATCGTTAGTTGCTACGGTCCAAAGAACAATGCTGTGGGAAAAAATAACGTTCAGCTGGCATCGGCAGTCGTTCCCAGCTACCTACCTTACCTCGCTCCCCGCGCCGACCGGGTACCGGGTTCAATGCGCCTCTCTGCGTTTATTCATCGTTTGTGGGAAAAGTTGACCCCCGTTTTTAAAAATTATTGTTAACGAATTCACACGACTCGTATTGTAGTCACTACCGCATCTTAGATGATCGAATTGAAAGTTCACAACATGCGAAGTTGTAAATGCAGTAAGTGCAAAAGGTATTTATTAAATACCTACTCAAATAAAACAAATTTTGTGTGAAGTGATTAATGAGGCACCAGCGTAAATACCGAATGTTTTTATGCGCCAAGCGACAAGGTTGCAGCATTCCGCAGACCTAAACTATTTATTCTGGGCTTTGCCATGTTTGTTGAGTTTCAACTTCGTCGAAATTATTATCTTACTGTGCTGCGGATAGAACATTTATCAGAGGAGGACAATACTCTTACATTAGGCAACGTGTGTAACGTTAGTGAATGAAATGTCGAAATAGCCGTTGAATATTAGTTTGCGGATACGCTCGCCGTAATGTGAATAGTGACGACATCAAGTGATGTGGACGTAGTAGTATATCTAGTGAATTGTGTTCCGTGAGTGAAGTCCGTTTTGAAGATATAGCTTTGTGGGAACTTGCCGTACGATGGGGAACCAAGGATCTTCAGCACACGAGCCGTTCGACCGGGCGGCTCAGACGGCTGCTAATACCGACCTCAAAATGGTACTCATTTGATTAAGCTTCATTTACAATTCATTATTCAACTTGAGTCATTGAATACATATTGAACTTCATTATAGTTTTGCTATGGCCAACGTTTATTGTTCCTGCAGTTCCTACCTCACGTACTTTATACACACCAGATAGTAATGAGTTACCTGCGTGCTTACTGTACGTAGCTTCAAGTCTTTGTACTTTGCTATCTAGCTAGTGTACCTATATACCTTACCTTAGTTCGTTGTGTATAGGTCATACTAAACGAAATTGGCGAAATAACGTCATCCTCGCATATATATGTATTAAGTATAGATGTAACTGTGTAAGATATTCATAATTCATACTTGCCTATCACGTCAGCGTTTTTTGTTCAGTCTAGGAGCTCACAGTTTTTGTCGGGTCCGTGGCTTAGGCCCCCAGTGGTCGACGCACCTGTGGCCGACGCCCCCGATACGATTAATTTAATTCAAAGTAATTTTTGATCAAATGTACTGTCAGGCACAAATCGAATCGGGGGCGTCGGCCACAGGTGCGTCGACCACTGGGGGCCTAAGCCACGGACCCTTTTTGTCACTATGTAGTTAATAGATAAACACAATGTCTGTTTATATTATGCTTTTCTGTAATTAATCGATACTGATTATCGATTTTCTTATAAATTCGAAAGTAACTCTGTCTGTCTGAATGTAAGTATGTTATCTTTTCACGCCTAAACCACTGAACGGATTTCGATAAAATTTGGCAGAGAGATAGATTGCATCTCAGGGAAGGATATAGGATAGTTTTTAACGACGTACCTCGCGGGCGAAGCCGCGGGCGGAAGCTAGTTAGTTATATCGAACGATACTGTGTTTACCTGTTTAAATAGCTGCTTATCTAATCAAAAAAATGTTTTCGTACTAAAATATAAAATTATTATTATAGGTACTTATTAGGTTTTTTTTTTTCATCTTTGTCTCCCTCCCTACTTCTAAAACCAACCACTACTTGGTTGGTTTTAGAAGTAGGGAGGGAGACAAAGATGAAAAAAAAATGAACCTCTATTCACGGACCACCCTAAATGACAATATTAGTCTTCAAAGTATGTATTCTCTCTCTACATGTTAATAATTTGTTGCAAACAAAAACAAGTTAGTATTAGCAACTTAGCAAGTTTTCATTCATAAATCGCTTCTCTGCGACTTTAGATGGTAACTCACTTTTGTGTCCATTACTAGAATTTCATACATGTACAGACGCCAACACATCAAACTGTCAAACTTTCCAATCAACTTTGAACCTTATGCTTTAGGGATAAGGTTGAAAATCTGTTAAAGAAATTTGACAGATTTGAGTAGCCTGATGTGCTGGCGTCTGTACAACGAATTATGCTACTTTGGGACTGGGTGCATATTTTTTTAAACCAAGTGACAAGAATCACTTACCATACAATTATGAACTTTATTTCAAAGGTTCAAAGTTCAAAATATCTTAAATCTTTTAGTCCAGATGACAGATTGACGAGTGTTAGTGGTTTTTAAGCACTTAAGTACTTATAATGAATAGTATAATGGATTCATTATTGAGTGCACATCTGGCTTAATAAGTGTGTCATTGTCATTAGTAAATATGCCTGGGAATTTTACAATCTTCAATGAACATTATGCTAATGCGTGGTGTTTTTTTTTTTAGGTTTTAGTTTAATTAAGTATCAAATTAACAATTTACTAAAAGAGAAAACAAATATCGTTGACATAAAAATCAACAAAAAGGTGTTTTTTTATTATTATTAGGAACAATGAAGTAAGTAAGTACAATTGTTGGCATGCAGAATAAATAGCAAGTTCAAATTATATAAAATGTCACAATTTGTTTATGGAATATAGAAACATAAATAACTTATATATTACATAACGTTAACAACAATATGTATAAATAGCTCAATAATAATAAAAATGGTCGAATAGTTTGTGTTGACCCCAGAAAGGGGAAAGTACCTATGTGTTTTTAAGGTTTTACATCGTCACCATAAATAAACAATTGTATCTGAATTGTTTTGCACAAACAAACCATAGATAAGATTTTAATAGCAAAAACTGTTATTTTCCCTTTTCCTACCTTAAAAATTTGCTTGATTTACGTAGATTTGCACTATCAGCAGAATTATGAAGTAGCATAGATTTTAATTATAATTTTAAGTCAAAATATAAAACAGATTAGTATTTATTATAATATTTATAACCTTATAATAAATTTATTAATAGTAGTAAAGGTATAATAAGTTATGGTTAAAAAATCTTGTATCAAGTTTTTTTTATTATTATGAGCGTTTACGACGTACGGCATTTCTTACAAATTTTCAAGCCCTTGTTTTTCGAAATGAATGGACCGATTTTAATGAAACTTCATACGCATCTGCAGGTTACAAAAGTCTAAAAAGTTAGTTAAGAACATTTTCGAAAAATAGTGTTACAGCCAAATTAGACCGACTTTAAATTTTCCATAGAAACAGAGATTTCCAGTTATCTTTTTTAAATAAGACATTTCGAAAACGTTAACTGTTAATCTCTGGAAATAGGTAACAGTCGTATTTCATAAAATCTTTTTACATTTGATAGCTCGAGAAAAAAGAAAAAGTAAGAAAGAACGCTAAGCGAGAACGAAGTAAATACGCTTGCAAGTGATGCGATACGATACGACGCAACGGGTGGGTCGGGGTAGAAAGAAATTTCTCGCGGACGAAATCGCGGGCAAAAGCTAGTCATAGATAAATAATATTACAGTAACTATAATATATGCCTATTTAGTGTATTTACATAAAAGGGAAAACTATTAACTCACAGATTAGCGTGAATACATGGAAGTGGAACTGATACAATTGCTGTCATTCTGCCCTAAAACATGTGACATTAGCATATTAGGAGGAGGAGAATTTCGCTAAAGCCCTCACACGCAAAATTACCACAAGTTATTATCTACAAATTAGGCAAAACTGGTAAAACCCCTAAGCCCAAATCATATCCTATTTAAAAGATAAAACATTAAAAAAAATCCGCTAACGAACATAAATGTGGGAACAGCAGATTTTTTTTTCGCGATTTCAGATTTGGTCCCATAGTAAAAGTTGTTCATAATGATGAGTACAATGACCTCTTAAGAGGTTTTTGGTGTTTTACAAATAACCCTGTATATTGATAGTTTACCTTTCTAATATAGTTATTTAATTGAATGCCACAATTTTGTCTCCAAAATACAGCTGTTAGCTCTCTTTGCATTACTTTAAATTCTTATCAGTTACAGAATGTGTTGATATTGTTATATCTTCTGATTTGATATCTTTGCTCTACCTACGCTGTACATTTCACTTCCGCGCCCAGTCTAATTTGTTGGAACCTTGGAACACGTGGTGAGGAATGCACGTTGTTTTATTTATAACTAGATATTGTAAAGCGTTCATACCGCTTCTATTATTACAGGTTTTCCTTGGTTATTATTAATTAAATTAATTCATAACAGTGTGTAATTCATTGTTACCGCTATTTCTTCAATACAAATAATTACTGAACAGATGAATGCCTTTATTATGTAACGCACAGCACTTATTGAAGGCATACTATTTCAATAAGAAGCCTTTTCCTACTACGCTGTCTGTACAAAGCAAGCTTTTCTATTTATCATTTCGTATTTATTCAGCCCTAGCGTCTCGGTAATTGTTTGGTTAAGTCAGACTTAACGCTTACTTTTCCACTTGTTGTCGTACGTAGACCTATTTATTTATTTAATACTTCAAGCACATAAATGTACAGACGCGGACTTAACGCCATAGGCATTTTCTACCAGTCAACCTTTGGGTGATGCAGAGACAAACAGTGGTAGGTAGGTGCAATCATGAATATTGAGAAATAAATATTTTAATTATAGAGATACGCATAAACCTATTAAAACTGAATATCTGGGGGCACGGGAGTGCCCACGCCAAGATGAGCCAAGCGAAGCGCAAGGGCACTACCTACCTTTTCTCGAAGCACTTCGTCGTATTTTTGAACCTTCTTAACTTGGGTTTGGATTATATACTAGATAAAAAATTTTTCGGTATATGATGTCAGTGGTTGACTTATTAAACCTAGTTTCAATTGCATAGCTCATACACTTTAGATTTTATTGATATCTAAAATACCCCGATTTCGTCACTATTCACTGACTCACTGATGATCATCCATATTCTTAAGGTTCTTCCTGAAGTCCTAGAAAGCTGAAATTTGGTATACATATAAGCTAGTAATATACACAGACAACAAAAAAATCTTAAGACTTGAAACTTTTACCCCCCAACCCCTTAAACTAGGGGGTGAAAGTTTGTATGAGACTTCCGTAAATTTTGATGCTAGAGGTCTGAAAATTTATATGTATTGGGGTCCTTGGTATAAATAATAAGATATGTATTTCAGGATTTTTAGTTAATAATCATCCCCTACCCTTTAAATTAAGGAATGATTTGTTTCAGTTTTCCCATACAAACTTAAAATTCCCATACAAACTTAATTTCATGCTTGAGATCTGAAAATAATACAAGTACATTCTTCTTACAAATTAAAACATAATTTAAAAAAAAAGCAACCCTCAAACCCTTGCATTACGGGATAAAAGTGTATAATATGGTTTCAGAATATTCTCCACTACATTATTAGCAACTTACAAAAAGAAATACCACAAAAACATTTCATGTTAAATGTTGCCAAGACGACACCATGTAGCTCGCACTGTCAAAAAGTAATCAGATCTCATGTAGAGCCAAGCTTATAACTCTACACGCCCTAACTCTACAAGGCCTAACTTCGCAAACTCTACACCTTAGAGAAAATATGTGGCTTGGCCATTTCGCTACATTCACATGAGCGTAAGGTGAAAAACTCTCATACTGTTATACAATGGTTCTTGTAGTAACGAAAAGGCCAAGCCACATATTTTACTAAGATGTAGAGTTTGCGAAGTTAGGCCTTGTAGAGTTAGGGCGTGTAGAGTTAGAAGCTTGGCTCTACATGAGATCTGATTACTTTTTGACAGTGCGAGCTACATGATCTCGTCTTGGCGACATTTAACATGAAATGTTTTTGTGGGATAATATATATATATACAAGAGTGGAATTCTCTACCTGCGTCTTTGTTTCCGAGCGCATACAACCCGAATCTCTTCAAAGTAAGAGTGAACAGGCTTCTTCTGGGTAAGCTCACTCCATCGTCGACTTTGTCTCTGTCACCACTGACCAAGACTAGAGTCAAGAGCAAACTCATTTCAAATACTTAAAAAAAAAAACTTAATTACCTATGAGTCTATGACTAAGCATAACATAATCAGCCTATAATGTTCCCACTGCTCTGGGACACAGGCCTCCTCTCTGTGAGAGGGAGTGGGCCGTAATCCACCACGTGGGCTTAGTGCGGGTTGGTAGATGTTACATGTCTTCGATTTTTTGTTTCTAGGACATGCCGGTTTCCTCACGATGTTTTCGTCTACCGTTTTGAGAGCACCATTGCTCTCAAGACGGTGACATGACTAAGTCATAGCAGCTTATGAATGACACCTCTTTAGTGGCTTTAATTACAAAATTATCCTTAAAGCCAAAATGAAACAATATTAATAAATACTATTTCTCAAATACCAATTGTCCGTCAGATACTTAGCCATTGTAATGTTGTTATTTTACCATTGAATTTGTGGAAATGACAACGATGGTCATTGTTACCGCTACAGTTGTGTGTCATGGCGGATACTGTTACCGTTACCTGGGACCCTACCGTCAACATTTTGAATCATGGAATTAAAAGCAGTTTAGTTTTAGTGCTTGTGGTTAGGGATGTAAGAAGTGCATTGCAGTAATGTCTCTCCGTCTTCCTAATCCATCCAAAGTTTGTTATAAGATCGCCCTTTGTTTTACCCTAAAGTATAACTTCTACATTTAAATCTGTATTTTTTATGGTGAACATAATAAAGAGTATTCTATGCATTTCGTTGTGAGAAGAGACACCTCATTCATTTCTCAAAAAGACCTCTGCACGAAGTGAAATCTGCCAGCTTTACTTTTTGTGGAAGGAATCTTTTTTCTTCTAAGGCCCATTGATTAGCTCATCTTTATAAATGAAACCGACCATTACCAGAATTTTAACATCTCTAATATATCATATTATGGTTTACAGAAGTCGTCAGTGCGTGCGTCGTTGCGGCGTGCGCGCGCGGGCGCGGCGCTGTCACCGCCGCGCGCCGGCATGGAGCGGCTGCGGCGCTCTTTCCGGGAGTCGTTTCGGCGACGCAAGGGCTCTCCGCCGGAGTCGGCCCGGCCGCACCAATGGCACGCCGACGAGGCCGCCGTTCGCGCCGGCACCTGCACCTTTCCCGTCAAGTACCTCGGATGCGTCGAGGTCTTCGAGTCGAGAGGCATGCAAGTCTGCGAGGAAGCGCTAAAGGTGCTTAGGGTGAGTTTTAACCTTTTTATCGCTGGGCCTCGCGTATCCGATCTTACTCTGAGCGCCAGCTAAAAGAAATCTAATTTTCGACCTTATGGGTGGATGAATATTTTATTTAATGTCGGTGATGGGCGCTGTTGGCTATTGTCGACTGGCGGTGAAAAGGTTAAATAGCATTCGTAATAAAGGAAATTGTAGAATGTGATCACTGATTAGTGAAGTTTGATTGCATGCGTTTACCTAACAGTTTTTAGTGAACTAATTCCTTAGACTTGCGAAAATGGTAATTTGCATTTCACGCGCATAATAATGTATGAAACATAATGCTGCGTATTGTACTTGCATTATAAATTGTGTCGCCTCTGAGGTTTCGCAACGTAGTTTAAACGGTAGATATTCTTCCGACCTTGTACAACCAACTGTGAAGTTAGTGTACGTCGCGAACGAATCGATGCGATGCTACAATCTCGCACCTTCCTCTGTGCTAGTTTAGACGTTGTTTGATGCATCTTGGCATGTTTACGTTGCATTCGGTACGATGATTGCATCACTATTCTCAGCCTATAGATATACGATGACAAAGATCAAAGAGCATCTAGCAACATTGAGCTGTGTCAATACGTATAATTATGGACCTAACTCGCATAAAACTAATACAATCTTAGCCATACATAATATACTTCTAGCGTTTTCTTGAGTGTTGGGGTTTCCTTAGATATAGAACTAATAAAATAACTGGTTTTCAACTCAACTAATATCTACTTTATCATCATCACTTGTAACCGGCTGAGGATCAGTAACTTATGTAAACTGTAATTTGACTAGGAACCCTGATGATATCCTAAGACTAGATCGGTTGTCAAAATTTCTTGTTCTAGTAACGTAACAAATAATTTATTCATTTTCGCCAGATTGGCCACACTAAATAGCCTTCTTATAAAAACCGCATAGAAATCGACCATCGGACCATCCGTTTTGGAGCTAGATGCCATAGAGAGATACACACGCACATACACAGAACGACATAGCCATAAAACTTATAACACCCCTCGTTATACGTCGAGGGTTAAAAAACCATCGCCCTAACAACAAACTCTTAACATACAAACTTTTCATCCATCAAGACTTCATTGCGGCATGTTGCTTGATGTTCTGAGGATGAATTTCACCGATAAAATTAGATTAAACGCGCATTTAAACCACGTTCAAGAACTTTCAAAGTCACTATTCCCTAACAATCATGGCAGTGACAGCTCTTGAACACGATTTAGATGTTAATTGCGTTCAGTTTAATTTGTGAAATGCGCCCTTAATCGCTTAGCAAGCTTCCCTAGTGATAGCAGTACTGACACGTAACATTTCAGAATTCTCGCCGGCGGCCGGTGCGGGCCGTGTTGCACGTTAGCGGCGACGGTCTGCGAGTCGTTGAGGAAGAGACTAAGGGACTCATCGTAGACCAGACTATCGAGAAGGTCTCCTTCTGCGCGCCTGATAGGAACCATGAAAGGGGATTCAGGTAATTATGCAACTGTAGATAAATCTCCTGCGGTTCCTTGGCATAGGAAGCGAACGACACCCGTTTTCAGGTGGAACTAAAAAAATAAAATACATATTGTCAAATTCAAATAAACATTAATGCACCAAGCATACATGTGTGTGTAGAGCTATAGTCTGTTCCTAAAGCACCTGATGAAAGTGTAAACAAACCCTGTCCAGCACGCTAAATGTGTAACACACTTGTTCAATCACAATCTGAATGATTTTTAGTAGGTATATTACTAATCCATTACTTCATATATGTATATGTTCGTAAAATTTGTTTGCTCAACAACGTAAATAACGCAATGAATGTTGTTGAACTGTCAAAATGAAAGCCATTGCCACTGTTAGTGTGTTACGAAGATATTTCTTACGCAATCCAATCACTCACTAAAGGAAATTAGTAACAAATTCATCTGTATTTAGAAAGTTTCAACTATATCTCACCACTTTTTCTATCATTCATCATCATCATCATTTCAGCCGAAAGACGTCCGCTGCTGGACATAGGCCTCCCCCAAGCACCTCCACTTCGACCGGTTCTGTGCTTCTTGCATCCAAAGGGTTCCTGCGG
The DNA here is from genome assembly GCA_916614155.1 of Mesoligia furuncula. Lineage (NCBI taxonomy): Eukaryota > Metazoa > Arthropoda > Insecta > Lepidoptera > Noctuidae > Mesoligia > Mesoligia furuncula. The sequence goes on along the minus strand of OU744799.1, from coordinate 16,837,493 downwards.
CCTTTACAAGGTCGTCGGTCCATTTTGTGGGAGGCGTTCCAACGCTACGTCTTCCGGTACGCGGTCGCCACTACAGAACCTTTCGGCCCCATCGGCCATCCGTTCTGCGAGCAATGTACCCTGCCCACTGCCACTTAAGTTTGCCAATTCTTCGGGCTATGTCGGTTACCTTAGTTTTCCTGCGGATCTCCTCATTTCTGATTCGATCACGCAGGGAAACTCCAAGCATAGTCCTCTCCATTGCCCTTTGGGTGACTTTTAGCCTTCTAATAAGGCCCATTCTGAGCGACCACGTTTCAGTGCCATATGTCATCACTGGCAACAAGCACTGATCAAAGACTTTCATCTTGAGACACTGCAGTATGTGGGACGAGAAGATATTGTGTAGCTTCCCGAACGCTGCCCAGCCGAGTCGGATTCGACGATTGACCTCTTTCTCGAAGTTGGACCTACCTACCCTAACCGGACAGTTTGTCCTAGGTAAACATACTCGTCCACGACTTCAAGTGTAGCTTCTCCGATCTTTAAGAGAGTGGGTGTGTCTTGAGTGAATAACGTTATTAAATTGTAATTGAAAAATTATCGACGAAAATTGATGTTTTAAATTTATCTCAATTGTCAAATGAAAAACTTATGTATTGTGATTAAGGTGAATGGATAGTGGTAGACCGTGAAATTCGAATTTTCTTACGTTTTTTGCAATTTGCAGGTCAGTGTCAGATTGTATCTTGATCAAAATACAATTCGCGACAATGACAGGTACATATTTAGAGAACTATAATCATTAGAATCATTAATATATCTTTCTAAGTTAGATTTCTACCACCAACCACCAATCTCTTATGGAAAAATGTTAACGGTTTACAACCTGACACTGACATGCAAATTGCAAAAAATGTAAGAAAATTTGAATTTCGCGGTCTCAACTACCCATTCACCTTAAAATTTAGAATTTCGGGTGTAAGTACTCTAATAATCAAATCAAAGAACTCAATTGTTAAGTGACACTATAAATTAGCATCCACAGATATTTTCTAATTCATTTGTTTACATTTTAATCAGATGTGGAACAGACTATACTACATTTGCAATAGTTTTTCCACTTCGTAGTTCCCTTGTTCGAACCTTGATGCCTATTGACCTTTCAGTCAATCGATACAGCCAATTACAGTCAACTGCCAAAAATAGCAAATGCTAACTGTACCTACTTATAGTTTATCTCCGACCGCATTTAGTCTACTATAGTTTTATAAAAACCTGAATTCATAATCTCAGATAATTTACATTCCATCGCCTTTTACTCGACCATCTATTTTAACGCTGTGTATTCTAAGTTGATTTCGAGCAACCATTTGTTTTGGCTGCAATGGAATTTAACCTTTGTCATTTATGGCATTGAGTTTCAATCAATCAATTAACTCAGCCTTTCGCAGTCCACTGCTGGATATAGGCCTCTCCCATGCTGCCACATGACCTCCCTCCGCCTTCCGCATCCAGTTTGCCCCAGCTACCTTTTTTGAGGTCGTCGGTCCATCTAGCTGGAGCTATTGTTCCAAAACTTGATAATTAACTCGGATACTGTATTCAAAGATACCTTACAAAGCACTAATGTCTCGTTACCTCCCCAGTTACATATGCCGTGACGGCACGACTCGTCGTTGGATGTGCCACGGCTTCCTCGCGTCTCGAGACAGCGGCGAAAGATTGTCGCACGCCGTCGGATGCGCCTTCGCGGCGTGTCTAGAACGGAAACAGCGCAGAGATAAGGAGTGCGCCGTGTCTATGAGCATCGATGCTGCGAGCCACGCGTTTACTAGGCAGGGATCTTTCCGCAAATCAAGTTAGTATTTTCGTCTTCTTTTTAGTATCGTGAGGACAGTAAACTGTACTGTGTCTGTAAATAAATGTTTGTTACCCGCTTCTTGGGTATGTTAAAGGCTGAAAAATATTGATTTACGTGAAACTGCCTAAGTTTAACGCAAACTGCCTGTTTTTATTTTTTCAAATCTTTAATAAAAACTTGCCTTCGTGTGCAGGCCTGCGTCAGCAACTAGAGATTATCTCACTACAACCAAATGGACATATGTCTGCCTAGCGTGTTTAACAATGTTGGGGTCGGCTTTCAGTCTATCCGGATGCAGCTCGATACCAGTATTTTAAATAGAGCGGCTGCCTATCTGACCTCTACAACCCAGTTACTGGGTACCTAACTCGATAGCCCGTGGCGAGACTGGTGGTCAGACTTTCAGGTTTCTGACTACCCGCAACGACGTCAACGATCTACGAATGACAGCCGGAACCAACTGCTTAACGTGCTTTCCGATGCACGGAGGGGTCTCGGGTATCTTTTGGATGGTCATCCATCTACGGACCGGCCTCGGCAAGCGTTGCTTAATCATGAAGATCGACCAGTGCGGCTGTTATTATTTAATCGCGAGCACCAATCAATTGGACATGCAAAATTATAATTTATTGTAGTGGAGTATTTTGTACTTAATTTCCTTATGATATCTTTCCAGGCATAACACCTCGCCGCGCATCAGAAGCGGACGCCAACAACACCAATGGCGGCAACGGCGGCGTCGTCGTGCCGGTGGGCTCGCTGGGCGGCGTCGGCAACCCCGCCGCGACTACCGGCAAAATCGGCCACAGCGGGCCCTTCGGCCACGTGGGCCACGCCAACACCGGCCACACCGTGGTAGCGCCGGCCGCGTCCCGCCCCTCGCCACACAACCCCTTCGCTGTGGAGCGGCCGCATGCTGCGCCTCATCTGCTCGAGAGGCAGGGATCCTTCCGCGGGTTTGCGCATCTTAATAACAGGTGAGATATAGTGAGGAGGTATTTACACATCATGTTGCATAAGGTTTGTGTGAGGTATGATATGAAAGAGATGGGAGTGAATGATAGCGTGACGGTTGACAGAGGAGAATGGAAAAGGAAAACGTGTTGCGCCGACCCCAAGTAACGTGGGGCAAGGGTAGAAAGATCCCGGGTGGTGACACCATTGCCAGGATCGCCCAAAGGACACGTGTGCGGGGCAGACCTCCACCGTGTGCTCCACGCACACGGTGGAGGTCTGCCCCGCTTGGGCCGAGCACCGCCGTGTCCTCGTAGAGGCGATCGGCAGCGGCGGCGACCTCTCGCGTCCGGCCCTGGTGCAAGCCATGGTCCGGGGTGAGAGGGAGTGGGAGGCAGTCACCTCCTTCTGCGAAGCAGTCATGCTAGCAAAGTAGGTGGCGGGACGGTTCAGGGAGAGAGCCTCCCGTCTCAGCCGCCGCAGGGGACGCCCCCGGCATCGGGAGCCGCGTGACGACTCCCGGCCACCGTAGGCGCGGGCCTGCGGGCGGAGAGTAATGGGTAGCTCACAGTCCGATCAAGACCAGGCCCATGCCGGACGGTGCGTACGTATTCCACGCGCGCCTCATAGAGATGTCAGCATCGAGGAGGGGCCCCCTTAGGAAGAAGAAGGAGAAGCCTGCCGGGCCAGCGGGATTGTCCGAAAGGGTTACCGCTGGCCCGGAACATAAAGGGCTAAGGAAGGAACACGGGTGGGTTTTAGTCAGTAAGACTTCCGCTCCAGCCAGAGCGGGAGGAGTCATTTGATGAATTCCCATCCAAAAAAAAAGGGTAGAAAGATGAAGATGCTAATAATAATTCTTATTATTATGTTAATGTAATAATGGTTAATAATATATTGTATCCTTGACAATTCAAAAGTGCGGTTCAGCAGCTGTTAGAAAAACTTGACAATTTACTGATGTAGATACTGCGGGGCCAGTCTATTTTGTAACTAATATTATAATTTAAAAGAGTGTCCATGTAGTTTCTTGTCCGTCTTCTACATAGGCACCTACTACACTTTAGAATGGGCAACTGGCTTCATATTTCCGAATGATCGACTCCTCTGACAATTCAAAAGTACCTGTAAATGGTTTAATTCAAATGAATGCTTTGAAGTTGAGAGTTAAGGCAATATAAATAAAGATTGATAAGAGCAATCTCTAACAAAAGTTTTGAATTTTTTCCAGTTCTCCATTCAAGCGCCAGATGTCGCTTCGTATCAGCGAGTTACCGTCGAACTTAGAGCGCCAGCGCGCCGGGCTGGGCTCGCCCCCGCGAGTGTTGCCCGCGCCCGCTGCGCCTGCGCCGGCCGCCGAGACGAGGCCTGAAGCTCTGCCTGCACAGGTACTACTTGTTAACTGTTGTTTTTTTATAATATTTGCAAACTTTGTCCAGCGCCACTGGTTATTCCACACAAAAATAACATAAAATGTTTAATAAGTAGCAATCATTTGATTGATGTTTGGCTAGAAGATTTTGAAAAATGATTACCTGTTTTTTATTACTCCTGTGAAAGACGATATGGCTAGAAAGGGGGTGATTACCGAGATTACTATTAAAAGAGAACGACATGTTGCACGAATTAAAAAAAAATGGGATTAGGGCAAAATAATGATAATGATTCTATGATGATATTTTTCGTGACCTCAATAATAGTACATTATGATACATGTGTGCTATGTTGATCATTATGCTCGAGGCGGTATTATTCGCGCGAGCCGCAGGCGAGTGCGATAAGAAAGCCGAGAGTATAATGATCAATGCACACGCGTTTCATACGACGTTTTTCAACACACTTGCGAGGAAAAAAACAGACTTGTATGGTTAAATATTAACTTGTTTGGAAAATGGCGCGCTAGTTTTGTTTTTCCGCGCGCCGTGCTAGCCAGCACTAGCGATGCGCGCGCAGGTGTAAATAAAAGCACCACAGACTTCTTAGACATACGTAAAAAGCACTGAATCTCATTTTAAATATGTTACTCTGTGGCACTGACAACACTTCTAAACAGCCTATATAAAAAATATAACAAACACAAAATAATGTGTAGACTGATCGCAGTGTTGTCGTATGTCAAATTGTAGTTTAGTTAGTATGGAATTAGAAAGTACTATTGGCATAGAGAATTATAAATTAGTTCAGTGAGAATCCGCAATAATAGAACGCCAGTCAGGGTCTTTTCCGTTTGGTTTCGGAAGGGACCATGGACAATTTAAGGTGGATAATTAAAATTTTCTTACGTTTTTTTGTAATTTGCAGGTCAGTGTCAGGTTGTATCTTGATCAAATATGATAATATAGGTATATGTATTTACATAATTATAGTCATTAGAATAGAATCTTTCAGGTTAGATTTTTTCCCTAAGAACTTTTCCATAAGAAAGATGAATTAATGATTCGAATGATTATCTGTAAAGACGTACCTGTTATAGTCGCAAATCATATTTTGATCAAGACCCAACCTGACACTGACCTGTAAAAAACCTAAGAAAATTTGAATTTCGTGAACTACCACTGCGCATTCACCTTAAATTGTCTGTGGTCCCTGCGCATTCACCTTAAGGTAAATAAATATTATTTTAGTAGTATTTAAAAAAAAATGAATTGATGAGATTAAAAAAAGCGCGCATCTCCGACTAGTAAATACATAATTATCTGTGGAAATAAAGCACTTGTGGATTAAAGTAAAAAAAAAGCACGCGTTTTTAATACACTGCATTATGGACCTAAAATCGGTTCAATAAGAGCCACTTTACGAGCAAGTGTGTTGAAATAGTACATTATGATACATGTGTGCTATGTTGATCATTATGCTCGAGGCGGTATTATTCGCGCGAGCCGCAGGCGAGTGCGATAAGAAAGCCGAGAGTCTAATGATCGATGCACACGCGTTTCATACGACGTTTTTCAACACACTTGAGAGGAAAAAAACAGACTTGTATTGTTAAATATTAACTTGTATGGAAAATGGCGCGCTGGTTTTGTCTTTCCGCATAGCCAGCACTAGAAATGCGCGCGCAAGTGTAAATAAAAGCACTGACCACAGAGCATGTAAAAACAATTGTAAAAAAAAAAACAATTGTAGTTTAGTTAGTATGGAATTAGAAAGTACTATTGGCATAGAGAAATATACCTACATTAGTTCAGTGAGAAATTAAGTTAACTACATTAGTTCAGTGAGAATTTATAAATGATAGAACGCCAGTTAGGGTCTTTTCCGTTTGGTTTCGGGTGGATAATTAAAATATTCTTACGTTTTTTGTAATTTGCAGGTCAGTATCAGGTTGCATCTTGATCAAATATGATTCGCGACTATAATATACAGAGCGTTAGGTTAAACGAGGGACATACTTTGAGAGGAGTTAGTACTCATGAAAATGAACAACTTTTAATATGGGATTAACCCTGAAATCGCGAAAATAAATCAGCCGTTTCCTACATTTATGTTCGCATAGCTCGTCAAAATGTACTGAACAGCTGATATTTTGCTCCCCTCAAAGTATGTCCCTCGTTTAACCTAACGCTCTGTATATGTATTTACAGAATTATAGTCATTAGAATAGAATCTTTCTAGTTAAATTTTTTCCCTAAGAACTTTTCCTTAAGAAAGATGTAGGTATTAATGATTCGAATGATTATAATTCTGTAAAGATGTAGGTACCTTTTTAGAGCCGCAAATCATATTTTGATCAAGATACAAACCTGACACTGACCTGAAAATTGCAAAAAACCTAAGAAAATTATTCTTAGGATTTTTCGGAGGTCCCTGCGCATTCACCTTAAGGTAAATAAATATTAGTTAATTTTGGGACCAAGGACAATACATTGATGAGATTAAAAAGGCGCGCATCTCCGACTAGTAAATAGTTATCTGTGGAAATAAAGCACATGTGGATTAAAGTAAAGAAAAAGCACGCGTTTTTAATACACTGCATTATGGACCTAAAAGCGGTTCAATAAGAGCCACTTTACGAGCAAGTGTGTTGAAAAATAATTTTCGATGCACACCAGAGTAGCTCACATCAACCGTTAATTTTGATTACAGGAGGCAACGTCAGCTGACCCAGTGGCAGCGATGTGCCAGCAACTGTCGGCAGGTCTGCGCGCACTCGTCGAGGAGCCCGTAGCGACCGCCGAGCCCGTGGCCGTGCCCGCGCCCGGCCTGCCGCACCCCGACGCGTGGCTGGGCCGCGTGGCGCGCGGGCCGGGCATGGCCCCCGCGGGCCTGGGCCAGGCCGGCCGGGCGCCGGGCCTGGGCCAGGCCGGGCGCGCCCAGTCGTACGCCGGCCGCGCGGCCTCCACCAACCCGTTCCTGTCGCCGCCCGACGCCGCGCCTGCGCTCTAGGCCTCGCCCCGCGCCGCTACGCACGCACGAGAGGACGTTCTACTAATATTCGATTAGAGAACCCACGTCTCGGACTGGACCCATCTCCACCGTCACGACAAATATTTTCGGCTTTCAGTCGTGACCTGCCGGAGACAAGTCAACATTGTCCAGTCCACTGATAAGTCGTGTAGCGCGCGCGTTATAAATCTTCGATCCTTCTGTAACCATTGATCGTCGTCATTTGTACCACTTTTTAGTATCAATGTCTATGTAGGACTTATTATGAATAACCTTGCCAGACGGCCAAGTATTTAAATGTACTGGATGCGATGCCATACTGGAAACATCTGTACTTACATTAATCGATTGATGTTGTCTTAGAATATCAAAATGAAATTGAAATGGTACTTATACTGGTTTTGTAGACAAGACGAGTAACCTACTATCGATGTTATTTTTATAATGATATTTATGAAAACTTGACTTGAAATGCGGTGAGGTGTATCCTCAAATACGATTCTGACTAATGTTCCTTTTAGTAATTGACTAGAGATACAACTTCGAGTCGATGTTTCGAATAAAATCGATGTTGTTAAACTTAGTGATGCTATTATTATCGACTACACACTGAGCTAACGAATGTTGGGTATTGAATTTGCCGTAATAATGAACAAGGCCCTGAATAGATGTGAACAAGAACACTCAGACCCCGTTTAACCTATCCTATTTTATTATTAAATGGTCTTATTACGAATCGTTATAAATGTGATAAAGTGTTACTAAAATATATTTTAGCGATGCGGTATTAATGTAACCTATAACCTTGCTATCGCATTCTAGCGTTCGTAAATATTAAATAAAACTATACCCATGTATAGGATTCAAATTTCAAAGCATCGAACACGAACATGAATAGTTCACGAGCTGTTTTTGTCTAAACTTATTTATAAAGTATGCGAATGACAGAATAAATAAAAACAAACGTTCACGTAAATAATATAACAGCTCAAAAGATCGACATTTGTATGTTACACTCAATTCTTATACGTAAACAACGCGTACGTTCGTTCGTTTCGGCTGTTGTTGCCGAAACGACTAGCGCTTAAACAGTGCTTGTACATTAATGTTACAGAGAGGTTCAATTGATTTGATGCAAATATAAAAATAGAACAAGAGGTATCCCACAATGACTGTTATTTTTGTATCAATATAACCCGGTGCCAGAAATTGACGGATTTTGAGAAATAAATGAAAACTATGTTTGTGTGATGATTAGCTAATTTAATTAATATTGTACTTAACTCTATAGTAAATCGCACCGTGCTTTTGCGCCACATACTACTACTGTTGTGTAAGTGTTCGTGTTTATAAATACATACGTAAGTTATATTATTAATTCCATAATATTCGTCCATGCAGTATTAGTCGAGCCGAGCGGATTATTACTAAACACTGTACAACAACAAATAAACGATCAATGCAGTATTTTAATATTAAATAATTTTATGTAATATAGGATTTTGGATATATTTTTCCTTTTTTGTATATACTTGTAAAGTTGTAAGGTATTTATCTCTTCATCGTTCGTGGATCTGTTTTTTTATACTTTTTTATTACTATTTTTTCTATGCTGCTAATAATTAGTAGGTGTTTGGATCGAACAAATGTTAAAAATCATTTTCATGTTAGTCATTTTAAAATTCATGTACTTACTTTTAATAATAATTTAGTTACTAATTTAAATTTTTAACATTATGATGTTATAGTTTTCTGTTACGTTGAACCAGCTATCTTATGCATAGATTACGTGGTTAAATCGATTTTATATTTGCTGTAAATAATTTTGTCTAATGACCTCTCGGTTTTGCGTTAGTTTCAATTGATATCCACAAAAAGAAATGTACGTTTGGCTTACATAATTAAAATTTAGCAAATTTTAACACAATAATTGCTGCAATATGTTGCAACACTACATTCCAGATTTTTTTTTTTATAACCCACGATGTAATTTATAGGTTTAGTAGATAAAATGCATATCACTGGCTAGCCTTGCATAAATTAAACGCACTTATGTACTTACGAATTGTAAACTTTAAATAGTACTTAAAAGTAAAAAAAACTTATTGAAACTTGTCTAGATCTTTATTAAACTTGTAACCGAAAATTAATGTTGTTGTATGTAAAGCAGCTTTAAAGGCACCTATTTGGATATTTTTAAGCATATTCTAAATGTCCTATTAAATCTAAATGTGTCTATGGTAAAAATGAAACTTCATAAAATGAATTGCAGTATGTTTCGGAAAGTTTTGTAGTTCTTTGAACTAAATCTAGAGTTACAAATACTTAATGTTGAAATTAAAACAAACATATATTTAGGAAACTGTAAAGTTAGCATTTCACCGTGTCTGTATGTGCACATTAATGTATACCTTGAATAGCACCAAAAAGCGAATTTGAAATTAAATCGCTGGTAGACAAAGTACATTAGAGTTGTAGGATTATAAATGAGTAGGTCATTCCGGAATATATTTTCGTGTGCTTATATAAAATATACTATTGGAAAAGTTGTACTTAAATATATGAAAATCACGTTGTTTCGGACTTATTTGTTGGGTGTTATTTGTATAGTATACAGTGATTTTATCCTTGTCTAAAGCATGTAAATATTGGCGTATATATGTAGATATTTTAGATAATGAGAGTTCAAATATTATAAAAAATAATAAATTATGTTTAGTTGACAATCTCTTTTTTATTTGTGAAATATCCTTTTGAGTATAGCCATAGTGACGGTTGTCATTAAAATGATTATAGTGGGAAATATTTACATCGTTACATTCACAGACTACAATATAATGCAGGGTAAGTTACATTCGTTCGCCCTACCGCGTCAATAAAGGTAGTCGCATTTCTGTTTCGTTTCGACACCTCTTGAGTCCACAATGACGCAGTGACTTGACTTTTGACTGCTTGATTGTACACTATTTCATAATGACATGTGAGCTTACTCTCCTCCAAAGACTACAATATAATGCGGTCTCTCCTCAGTATGGAAATTTTTTCGCGTGACTAAGTACGATGAGCAGCACATCTAGCGATTTAAATCTTTGGGCAGCGGGGATACTGGTGTAAATGACAGATTTTCATGACGATGTTTTTCCAAGGAAACCAAATCTTTAGGCTACGTTTACGGCGTAATTTTTTCAAGTATAACGGATAGAACATGACAAGGTTACCTATGAAAAACTTGTAAATTACAGATTAATGGATAACCTTGACCGTGACCTTTGTCTAGATATTGTTGGATGTATAGTGCATGATACATCTACCACTGTTGTATGCATTCGGCTAGTAAATTTTGTCATGAGAATCTTATTTTATTTCACTTGACTGAATTTTGTCGACTATGAATTCAGACAAGTGTAGGTACTTGTGCCCAAAATTGGAATCCCCCTTTTGAGTTTTTGAAATCAAAAACTAGACGCATTACCAATAAATCCAACCAATTTTGTCCCACTGAAGGGCAAAAGCCTTTACCATTTAAACTGAAAAGGCTCATCAAAGCTCATGCATTGAACACATAGAAATGTAAAAAACAGGAGAAGTGGCAAGGTCACAAAGTGTCTGTGTCCACGCGCCATGAGCAACATGGGCCTGTACTAGGCAAATGGCCGTCACCGCAAACTAGTGCGCTTTCGACCGTGATCGTGATAAAATATAAAATTGCCGAGTTGTTCGGTTGTTTCTTGTAAAAACCGAAGTCAAAATAAAAACTTCGTAGGTATCTCTTAGAATCACTTACCACATGTACCTAAGTAAAAGTATTTTACTGTATTTGTCTTTAAAATCATAAAAAAACAACAAATCGTAAAATATTTCTTGCTTTTACTACGTTATTTTTGTTTTCAAATATCGCAGCAGTGTACTACTAAAAATACAGTACAATTTTTGCAGCAAATACATTGCTCCTTAGCCACTACCTAAGTACCTATGTCGCTAAGTGACTGGACAAGCAATGTAAAAATTAAAAAACAATTCTTTATTTTTGCGGAGCGTCGCATAGTACAGCCGCTGCGAGATAGTGATGTGGTTGTGAAGATCCACTATCGTAGGCTATCGACAAAAATGTCGATTGCCCAACGAATATATTGCTACACCACGCTTGCTCAAGACTGGTTGGCGATTTTAGACTCATATTAATTTTATAAAAACTTTTCAAGAAAAAAAAACCGTCTTTCAAAAAAAACACTACAAAGTGAAAACTAACTTTCTAACTTTAATTTCGGAAGTCGGGTGTCCTTGGATCTGTATTTTAGTTTTTTGCCACCGACTTCCGAAAATAAAGTAATTTTTCACTTTGTAGTGTTTTTTTTGGAAGTCAACTTGCTCATCGTCTTTTTATAAAATATTGGTTTTCCCGATGCTGGGACGTGAATTGTTAAGTTCTACTGGTATTCCACCATCAGCTCCATTTCACCATTTGCATTGTGACGAGCATAAATTGCTTAGCAACCATATTAGAGTAATCGAATCGGTCGCAACCCGTGAAATACTTATTATTGAGTAGTTCCGGTGGACATCTGTGGTCTTCATCCACATCGTTCCACTTCACCAAATGATGATTTCCGAGAGCAAATGCTCAAGTTACTAAAAAAAATACCCAAATTGCAATACGTTTGCCTATTAAATTTGAGGATTTTCCTCGATTTCCATGGGATCCTCTCATCAGATTCCAACTTGGTGACAATGGGTCCACTCGAGAGTATACCCTTTCAAACAAACAAAAAACTTTAAATAGAGACAAGAGACTCTGGCAAGGCCACCATCAGGAATTTTAATAACACAAAAAATTTGTCGCCAATTATCAGAATTTGTCGGTCACTGGTTTTCAAAAGAGGGAAAGTGACCACTTTTTTTATAAGGGTTTATAGGTGGAAATATTTTTCTTGCCAATTTTTCGTGAACTCTTCGATCTAGCTCTTGGACTATACCTTACTAATTGAACTCATTATATCTCCTAAACTAAGACCCGATTAAATCTGTGACTTGGCGACTGATTCAGACTAATTGGCGACAAAATATGAGAGAAAACAGATCTTCGCTAGGTGCCCTAGTTTTTGAGACATATAAATGTGGCCTTGCTGGGGAGACGCTCTCCAGATCGGCTACCTATAAATCCTTATATCTTTTGAACCAATGACCGACAAATTCTGATATTATTTGGCGACAAATTTCGACAATTTTCCCGCGTCACCTCAAACCAGCCCTCGTGGTACCTCGCCATCTCTTTCTGGGCCGGCCTCGGCGGCGCCGTCCATCTTCAGGCACCCATTGTGTGGAGATTTTTGCCCAGCGGTCATCGTGCATACGGCTGATGTGACCCGCCCAATCCCGTTTGAGTCTGGCAGCCTGCTTTCCTACATCCAGTATGCCCGTTTTGGAACGCAGCGTGGTGTTCCGAATTCTGTCCTGTCTTTTAACACCCAGGATGCTGCTTTCCATCGCTCTTTGGCAAACTCCAAGGCGGAACTTTTGCGACTCGGTGAGCGACCAGGTCTGAGCACCGTAGGTTAGGACGGGCAGGATACACACGTCGATGAGTTTGCGCTTCAGGGAGATCGGTAGATCACCCTTCATTAGCATCTTCATGGACCAGTAGCTTTTCCAGGCCTTCTCTATTCGGCGATCGATCTCCCTTTCCTGCATGTTTTCGAAAGAAACTAACTGGCCCAAGTAGACAATTAGTCATCGACATACATTATTTTCTTATCAAAATTAAAATCCCTGATGGTGGCCCTGCCAGAGTCAGTGACACCTGAATTTATGGTTACAGTTTGCGCTTCGATGTCCCTATAAATGATTCTGTTTATGACACTGCAGCATTGTACCTTACTTAAAGTATCAAGGGAAGGGGACGGGGCCTTATTTTCTACACGAATAAACAAACAACCAGTTAGTTGGTTTGCTGCACCACTTTATTCATTTATAGGTACATGAATACATTAGTCAACGGCATAAACTTCAGTGCCTACGTACTACCTAAACAACGTATTATATTGTCTGTAAATTATTTTTCTATACATGACAGGTCAGGTGACTAAGAAACATCCACTTACATTGCTAATTGTTATAGTAATAACCTTGCTACAGACACTAAACGACCCAATAAATTACGTAACTTACAGTATCAAAGCAAGATTATAGTATTTCAAACTTCATAATAATCTTTTCATTTATTCAAGCTAATCTTTTTCTAATTTCATCTTTTGAGTTTATAAAATATAGAAAATTGCGAATGCATATTTTATACAATATTTATTTACTTCTGCAAGATTTGTGAAGGTGTTATTTCTTGAACAGTTACAACTTTTTAATCTTAAAAATATTATTCTATGGACATACATTTATTGTAATTCTTGTCGCCAAGCGGAAAAGGTATTCTATTATAATTTTATTAGTGAACTATGCATCTACGTGACTTGTTATATAATATCGCCCAAGCTTAACAGCAAATCGTATTATTTACTTTGGTACTGCACCCGGTACAATTATTTAAATTTCAAATGATTGAGATCATGTTAAAAAGAATTTAGCCCGAAATGTGTGTGGTCAACAAAAACCCATATAGCTGCTACAAAGACCTAGTCTGTGTAAAACTGTTTTATTATTTGTATTAATAATAAAACAGTTTTGTATTAAACCTTTCTGTGTGACTATTAGAACATGACATGTATTCCTATTTTATTTATTTGGAAAAAACAAACAATTGTACAATATGTTTTACAAAAAAATATATATATAGGACATTATGGTTAAATGTACAATCAACAACGTTTCCATTACTAGTGTACATTATATACCTATACCTCAATGTAACGCAGTAACACATACGGTACATGGGTTATTTTGTTAGTAAAGAAACTTTCAAAGTTCGCTGTTTTTATATAAACAGTACGAAAGCATTATTTTTATATTGCATACATTGGGATTTGGTTAATGGTAAGAGTAACTGTATTTTTTATTAATTAAACACCTAAAATAGCTCCAGCACAGTAGCCAATTATTATGATTATATTGTAAAACATTCAGATGACAGCTATATTATTTACGCAGACTTGTACGTTTGCAACTAGGAATGTTGCATATAAATGCATAAACCGGGACCTAACGCTACATACACAAGATCTAACATAACTCAAATTCAATAACAATAATACACATCATTATATCTTGCTTCACTACGTTTCAATGCGAGGAAGGATAACACTCACAGATAAATAAAATATAGGTACAAAAATATGACTAGCACTAATTTATATTCACATGAAATTCCATCGCAACACTGGAAAGTGGAATGAATTTTATACATTGATGATGTAGCAAATTTCTTTATCAAACTAAATATTATTTATCACAATTTTAAAAGTAATATCTTTCTAATTTGACTCTAACATTTAATTCGATTTAAAACAAATATGATCAACTGAATAATAAAATTTATTAAATATTTTAGGAAATACAAACGAGATTTCTGAGATCTATCTTAAATAATATTAAAAACAATAATTGTACAATTACCTAATCGTATTAATACTGTTTTAATAATAATAATAAAAAATAAGCAGCACCGTAAATAAAATATTTTATAAATATGTTGATAATAAAGTATAATAAAAATAGAAAACCAAACTAGAAACAGACGCTCAAAAAGTTTCATAGAAAATAACTTTGGCGGTAAATATAAGCAAAATTTTGGTATTTGTTAAGGAAAGTTAAATGATTAGACAGTTATATAATTTTAGATTTTTATCCGAGAAGCCGATTTCGCTTCAGAAATGATATATTTAAAACACCGCAGGCCAGGGAATACATTCTTATTCTGAGGCAAAATGATGGATAGAACACTAGTCCATCATTGTGATGATGTTAATAATATTTCATAAGTTGGGAGGAACCTTACATAATATTCCATAGGTCCCCTGATTTGCTATCGTCATCATAATCCAAATACCACAACGTAGCGGCCTGTACTTCAGTTTAAAAATATGTGCGCATTGGGAAGCGTACCTGCAGGGCTGATAAAATGGCCAATTCGGTCGAAACTACAAACCGACGACACTACCAGGCTGCACTGACAATAGGTTTGCTTACCAACTGATATCTAGTAAAAACACTGAGCATATAGTACTTAGATAGAGTATAGCAATAGACATGTCACTAAATAGTAATAATGATGAGGTAAGGACACACTTATTACTTATATACAATGGTAAGAGTAAACGAGACAAATATAATTTCTCTATCTCTTTCGCGTCTGTAAACTTTTAGTCTGGCCCCAGTTGTTAACCATAGACTGTGGCCCAACAAACATCGACTGTCCCAATTTATTTGGAAAGTATTACCCGACTACATTAGATAGTAGCAATTTACCTAAGTGTCTGTTAAAGACTATCGCTATCTCATACATAAGGCATACGCTGACAGCTAATCTATACAATACTCTATCTACTATGATCTTCATTCGTAAGCACTACAGATAAACCAATTAGATATAATATGTCATATATGTAGATATATAGGTTTCGACTTCATAGACAATGTTTTATGTTATTAACATTGTCATGACTAGAGTCAACCTGAGCAGTATAAATTGATAATGAGCTAACTCACAAGTCACAACTAAAAAAAGAGTTGAAATAAGAGTGTAAGAGATAATTTCACTACTACACAGGTAATTCAATTTTAGTTGTGATTTAATTGTATTCATGAAAATTGTTCGAGAATTTTGTCGCTCAATGTGCCCTTGACCCTTAGTGGCCAGGATTTAGGGAGTAAGCTAACAACTTTAAAGCGAGAGAGGACATATCGTCGGTTTGTCAGTTGACATGTCTGTGTGTGACCTAACGCGCAGTAATGTTGTCATGGCATCGCTGACACACACGCACCGGTCGCAGCGCGCGTAAGCGTCGCACGGGCGCCTCGTAGCGTGAACATCGGCCGCAGAACACGGCGCCGCATTCCCGGCAGTGGTGGCGACGCTCTAGCGCTGTGAAGCGGACCTGGGGAACACATATGGAATTTACGAGACTTTCCTCGGATGTGCCAGACGGTTATAGCCCTTGTTTCCCGGTGGTGATACCGAAAATGTTGTTGGGAAATTTCAAAACAAAGATTGTGGCGATAAAAATATCAGTGTTTGGTCTTGGTATAACTTTTATAATTTATGAGGATACTTAATCTACTAAATGTCAAAACCAAGATGATGCTTATTGCGATTGTCAAATATTATGAATAGCGTTTCAATGGGTTATTGAGGGTTTTAAGGCCTAAAACAAACTCATAACTTACCCGGTTTACTTCAGCCTTGTACCAAACCTTACCAACACAATAACAACAATTTAAATAAATTCGCGATATAAATAAAAAATAAATTTGCGTACCTGGCATTGTGTACAGTAAGGTGCAGTGTCGTCTCGAATCCAGTGATCGGCTGGGCCGCCCTTAGCTCCAGCCGCGCTTGACATATCGGGGGCCGACCAGCGGAAAATCTAGAAACAATACAATATGGTTGGTAAAGGTGTTATCGCACCGAATTAAGAACCTACAAGCAACGTGTTTACTTCGTTTTATAATATTCTCGCTCTCATTCATTCATTACGACACTTTGTGCACACGCGGCGAAATCGCTACGAGCACGTTGACAGATCCCATTGTTAGAAACACGCTCACAAATTGTCAGTGTAAAAGAAGCGCTAAAACTTCTCAACTAAGGTGACCGAAACCTTGTACACATTAACCAACAAGCTGTGTGGCACACACTTTATCTATAAACAGAGTACACAATACACTAATACAGGTAAACCAGAAAATGTGTGAGATTCATGTTTCCGAAATAGCACGAACGGCGCGCCATAGTGTAAGGGTCACAGAGGCAATGGATCAATGCTTCTAAATTTCGTACTGCCGCACTTTGTAGTAGTGCAACTATCACTGCGCGTTTATTTGTAGTTTTCCTCTGTCCTGTACTCCGGTCGCAGTCGTCATTTGTTACTAATTGCGGAATTGCATAGAGTTGTTAATGAAAGGTATAATTTTGTAATCATACAGAACACTCAAACAGTTCCATGGTTGTAACAGCTCTCTATTAGATCTCATCATCGCGTGTTCGTATTTCTGAAGATAGACGATTCCTGAAACGCATACTTTTCTTCGGAGAAGTGTCTGTGTACTCACCCGTCCCCTGGCGTCTCCCACAGCCAGCCCGCGTCCGCTGCGCGCGGCGGCCACCGCAGTGACGGAGGCGGGGCAGGCGTTGTCGCGCCGCTCGTACGCCGTGTGCATCGTCAGCTTGCCGCGCAGCACCAGGCGCCGGATCCACTTTATACCTGATTCTGATGTTTTAGACGAAAAAAAAAAAATTACAAATTAAATATAACAATTGAAATCTAGTTTAAAGTCCGAAGTGGACTTCGCTTCACCACCATCACTATAATTTCAACCGAAAGATACTACTACAAAACGGTAGAATAGTGCATGGTTCTATGTTCTATGTTATGGGTTTGGTTTCCGCACTTAGTCCTTCAGTGGACCATTGTACTAACATAATAAAAATGGAATTAATTTTGAAAGTGCAACTTTTTAACTAATTATGATTATGTAAATTTGTAGATAGTAATGGTACACTCACCTATATCTATCGTAGCTGGCTGTATCTTAGCAGGAGGTCTATGCGTGGCTGCTGGCGAGGCGGGCGCGGACACGACAACAAACGAGTCGGTAAGGCTGGTGTCAGACTTGCTGGCGCGCAGACCGCCCTCTTGGCCGGCATCTACTGACGCGGCGCCTGACGCTTCCATTGAACAGGATTCGCTTGAGTCGCCGATGCTGCCGCCGCCTGTGGGAATCGATTCGCGTTAGACATCTCTAGAAAAACTTACGACTGTTTAATACCGACAAAAGTAACATCTGGTTTTTTCTGAAACGTTATTCAACACAAAAATATAACAGACTGTCGAACTCATGTTAATTGTTGTGATTGGTTGACCGAAATAACAAAAGTCAATCAAATCACTCGATGATATTCATGGCTTTTTGAAACTGAGGCAAACTGATAAATAGCTAGTCCAGGAGCAATGTGCAATACTCCGCCATATAGCTTTAAGAATAAGCTAAACTAACTGAATGTGAGACAAAGACCCAAGTTTGTGCATTATTATATAAGAAAGAAAATCAAAACGTAATGTGTAAAAATGTCACGCGAACGAAGTCCCAGACAGGTCGTTATTATATTAATATCACACGATATTAGTGTGATATAAAGGCGAAAGTTTGTGAGTGTGTGAGGGTATGTGTGTTTATATGTTTGTTACTTCTTCACGCTCAAACGGTTGGACCAATTTTGATAAAATTTGGTATGGAGGTAGCTGACACCCAGGATTAACATATAGGCTACTTTTTATCCCGATATTGCCATGGGATCGAAACTTATGCGGGTGCAACCGCGGGGCGCAGCTAGTATAGTATAAAATGAGCACTTACTTTTACGATACAATGGATTCCCCTTCGACTTCCTTCTGAGCATGACATGTCCTTGTTTATGCAGTTTACTTCGATTCGTCAAGTCCTTTTCAATGTCCAAGTCTTTCTCATTGTCGTACTCCTGCTTGGCTTCGTCACAAGAGTCGATTGGTTCTTCCTTCGGTTCGACGTATTGTGGAGTTTCCTCATTATCACTGCACGTGTCTTTTTCGTCGTGTCTTCGCGCGGATTCCTTAGCGCTTGTAGTTTCACAGGCATCTGATAACGAACTTTCTGAACCTGATTTTGTTAGGGTACCTGTTGAGAAAGGCTTTTATTAGTATTTATTTGAATTTATTTGAATTTTTCAGCTTGCATAGTGGTATATAAAAGTAGTGTAGGTAGACCGTCACATACAGTAGAATCTACATTTATATATCTAGTGCATTAAATATGGAGTACGAAACTTGATATATAAAGAAGATTGCAGATGACGGCTTCGTATTTGACTTTAGTATTTGATATGGACCCACTGCCTATCTGACCTCCAGAATCCAGTTAGTGGATAATACGATACCCCCTGGTAAGACTGGTTTCAGAATTTCGGGCTTCTGACGACCCATAACGACTTAAAGTTCCACGAATGACATCCGGGACCAACGGCTTATGGTGCTTTCCGACGTTTCGGCACGGGGTCTTGGTTTGTAAAGATGGTCACCTATCCACAGAGCAACCGCGGCAAGCGTAACTTAACCTGATCGATCGAACCAGGCGGCTGTTACTACTTACCCACAAACCCCTCTTATAATTTAAATGTCAAGTACTATACATATCCTGCCGGGTCAGCGGGATTGTCCGAAAGGGTTACCGCTGGCCCGGAACATAAATGGCTAAGGAAGGAACACGGGTGGGTTTTAGTCAGTAAGAGTCTGACACTCCCTTCCGCTCCACCCAGAGCGGGAGAAGTCATTTGATGATTTCCCATCTGCAAAAAAAAAAAAAAGTACTATACATATAAACCCAAACCTTCTTTCTCCTGCGACAGGCTCATCTGTTTGACCAGCTCCTCAACCCTTTTAATGGCCGCTTCTCTATCATGTGGCTCCTGTGGTTTCTCAGATATTTCTTCAGTCTTAGTCTCGCTCTCCGATTTCACTTCAGATTCGGACTTAATCTCTTCGCTGTCCTGTACTGTCTGTTTTTGCTCGTCCTTGTCTTTGTCAATTTCTACAGAACTTGAGACGGGGTCTACGCTGCCGCCTTCTATGCTTTCGCTTTGTTCTTCTGCTGTTTCTGCTAAGTAGTCTATTGACCACATCTAAAGAGCAATCGTGAAGTTGTAACGAGGTGATTTATTCAGATGAGTCAGTAGGGCGAAATGTTAATACTGTTAGAGCTAGCGAAGCGTTCCCAGAACGCGGCGATTACAGAATTATGAAAACCTGTTTTCATTTTCAATACAGTTTTTTTTTTTTGAAAATCTTATTCCGAGAAGATTTTTTTGTGTAAGTATGGGTTTTTGGAAAATTTCAGAACATTTTTGTTAAATTCCCTAAAGAAATTGTTAGTTATTTAATTGCAGTAATTAATAGTTTCAGTTAGAAGGAATAAATAAAGAGATTCCCGTATGAAATACCAAAAAGTAATCCAGCTTTCAGTTCTAAAATACAATCCCCAAAGCTAGTTTTGAAATAACTTGTCAGTATTCAACTCACCCTAACAACGCCATCAGTAGAGCCAGTAATGATAACATTAAGCGGGTCCCACTCCCTGGTCTGACTGAAGGACACGCACAGAACCTGTTGCGTTCGCTCGCGGCCGCCGATTGTGTCCACTGCGCCTAACAGCTCGCCGTTTATCGACCACGCGTATAGCCAGCTGCCACTGCAGGTTGCTATGTCACCCTAGAACAAAAATGTCTCATTGTCAGTAGTAATTATTATTTAATAAAACCTCACGGATGTTTATGGGTAACAAACTCTCGAAGCTTTGCAAGTATCGATGCGTGATTTTTTGCACTTTTGAAATTTGTGAAGGATGTAAGGCGATTACACACCATCAAGCTCTCAAAGTAAAACTTGTTGCCTCAATCTTTTGAGGATCTAGGAACAGTTGAGCATTTCAGGTTACGATTGGTAATTTGTTCTCTGTAATCTTTTGTTGGAGACCCTACTAGTACCCTGCCAGTTTATATCTGACTATTCTGTAAAATCTCACTATTTGAATAATAAGACTAATAATATAATAAGTGAACTTGACGAGAGCTGTCATTCCACCTGATGCTAGGGATTGACACTATTGCGAGCTCATTTGAATCTGGGGGCACGGAAGTGCCCCCACCAAGTCGAGCAAAAAGGGGCACGGCCGTACCATCCTTTTCTCGAAGCAGTTCAGGCCATTTTCGACACCCTATAACTTCGTTGTGGATAAAACTGGAAACCTGAATTTTCAGTAATCAAGCAGGCATTGTATAAACATGGTATATTTCAAATTTCATTCAATTTGAACCAGTAGTTTAAGAATTATAACTAGTCAAAGTTTCTTAATTTTGTCACTCTTTAGTTTTCAAGATGAGACCGCTGGTCTATATTTGAAAATACTTACAGTAAGATCATCAATCGCAAGCGCCGATACAGGCGGAAGTGGTCCATAGGAATGTGGCGGCAGTAACTGTCGTATGAACGTGCCTCGCTCCACATCCCACACTATAGCCTGCCCGTCGCGACTGCCGCTGACTACGAGGTTGTAAGCCGGACTTGCCGCTAAACAAGTTACTGCTTCCTCGTGACCATAGAGACAGACTTTCACGGCTAAACGGCGGCGCCTGGCCCAGTATTGCCATACTGTTACCACCTATAGTGGAAAAAGTAAGTAATTAATGAAAATATTGGCTCGCCATCAGCATAACCCTATAGATTTGAAAAATGTGAAAGTAAAAGTTATCAAATAGTCAAAGTTTTAGGGGACAACTTCAGGCAGTAAAATATGTCTGTCTGTATGTTTCCACCACAGTATGGAAAAAGTTTATTTATAGTATGGCGCTGCAGCTAAACATAGAGACGTGAATATAACGCAAACTATTGGTTATTTTAGACATCTCTCTACTTTGGTGGAAATTGACCAAATTAAGTGCTTGTACACTGAAACTTTCTTTTGTTATACTAGTATAATTTCAACTCACCGTACTAGTCCCAGCTGTAACAATAGTCTTATCAGAAGGACAGACGCACGTCACAATTTCCCCACACGCCTGCGCCACAGTCTCGCACACAAACACTGCCTTATCGTTGTCATAGTTGCCGATGCGCAGTGAATGGTCTGCGAAGCCCCATGCCACGTACTTGTTGTATGTAGGAGGCATTAGCACCTTGTTCTGTTCTACTGCTAATATTGCTTTGTCTGTGTACAGGATTTGGCCGACTGGGCCTTTTACTTCTGCAAATGAATGAAGATAGAATGATATATAATTTTTTTTTTTAAACGTTGCCCCACACTAGGAATTTCTCCTGTGTTGTGGGTGCGTTTACAGACATTTAAACTCACATACACAAACAGCCAGACCCGGAACAACTACTTGTAGGTCATACAAATATTTGTTCCGTGCGGGAATCGAACCCGCGACACGCAGCGCAGCAGTCAAGCGCTTAACCACTGCACCAACCGTGCCGTCTATATATTGTGAAGACGTCTATATAATATATTGTGAAGACGAATCATTATTGGTTTCAATATTTTTCGATGGCATAAGCCAAATTATATTTATTCCTTAATTTTTCCTGTTTCTCTCTGCGTCACCCAAAGGTTGACTGGTAGAAAATGCCTACGGCATTAGGTCTGCATCTGTACATTTGTATGCTAGAAGCTAGTATTCAATAAATAAATACGACCTAGCTGATAATTAATGGTCGCAGCCACCTATGGAGATTTGATATACCAGAGGTATTGCTGATGCGTTGCCACCCCCGAGACAAAGCTGAAATATCTCATGTGCTTGTCATGACATCGGCACCCATTCCTTCAAATCGCAACAATATTTATAATAATAAGTAAACACAAATGATTAGACCATTTACTATTTGATAGTTAACATACCTTTCACAGGTTGTAATGAAGGCCTCAAGTTTTCTAAATTGTGGAAGAACAGCTTCTCTGGTGGCGTGATACCTTGCGACGGTATTATATTGTTCGGGTCTAATATAGTTGAACTTCGCTGAGACATCTTTTTGCTAGGATGCGCTTTCTTGAACAGTTGCTTTGGTATCTGGCCAAAGTTGTTTATGAAGCCGATTGTTGCGTTTTTCTTTAGAGGGTCGTCGATACTGGAACAAATTTAAGTCCGGCCATCATAAAAGTGTGATTAGTTTTAAAGTTCTAAAAAAAGGCTTAGGTTGGTAAAGATAGAGAAAATTTCAATGAATAAATCTTGACTTCGAGTTGACGCTGTAGTGCATTCTTTGTAATTAAGTCGTTCTTAAAAACTTGCTTATGTTAAGGCTCATTTTTCTGCGAGTTGTTTTTCTTTGGATAGTTTGGATTTGTTTTCGAGGTAGCTGGTTAGTCAATCAGTATAGATAAACTAACTTGTATATATCGACGTTGCCCTCGTAGAACAGATGGTGGAACACGTTGGAGGATTCGACGGCGGGCGCGCCCTGTTGCTTGTAGCCGAACACGAGGTCGATCCAGTGGTGCAGGCGGTGCGACACGTAGTCGCACTCCAGCGCGGCGCGGTGCGCGCGGATGAACTCGCGCGGGTCGCCGCGCGCCCACGCCGGCAGCACCACGTCGCCCAGCGCCACGCCCGACTGCTTGCAGCCTGCGCGGGGGGCTCGTTGTTAGCTGTGGTCAGGGCATCTAGGCCGCACGAGCGTGCACTAGTTCCACGAGCTCCACGCTACAAAGTCGTGGGAGGCATTCACGTAAAGTGCAAAGAAACGTACTTTAATCATCATGATGCCCAATAATGTGTGTTTTATGTGCGCTCTTTGTAAGGGTCATACAAATTAAACGAATACCTCCTCCATGTACTTCCACAAAAAAATATGGATCATAGTACTGGGGGTATTGTGACTGTTACGTGCAGTCGTTTATATTGTAATGTCAACAGTATACTTAAGGCAATAAATTGATCACAAATAAATGGTAATAACAACACTTCACAAGGAATGTTGGTTAGGACATTTTAGATGCTGCAGCACTGTTTAAACTCTTGAATCATGAGTTACCTACTTACAGAAATAAAATCATTGAGCTCCCTAAGTTCTGAGTTGAGCTGCACGGTTACTGACAAATGCGTGCACTGAATGGACAGGTCCACTCAATCTGTGTGCTTCTTTCCTCAAAAGATCATTTCAGACACTAATCTACATGGACCTCAAAGATTATGTCCGGATTTTTTATATACACATTGATATTGATGAATTTTATTTAGACAATGGCATGAATATTTACTTTGTAAAGTATTTTTTTAATTTTTCATTTAATTATTGTGAATGTGAGGACTATGTGGGTAATTTTTTTTTCTGTTTTCATTCTTAGTTTTAATCATGATCTGGCAGTTTGAGTAATTTACGTGGCCTACCCAAATGTCCTTTCTTTGATATTGTTTGTCGAATCGTTGAGCTCCTCAACTTCTGAGTTGAGCTGCAAGATTTTTGACAAATGCGTGCACTGATTGGACAGGTCCGCTCAATCTGTGTGGTTCTTTCCTCAAAAGACCATTTCAGACACCAATCTACATGGTCTTCACACGATCTGATCTCATCTAGTTTAAAAAAAATATGATTGATGTGTTGTGTCTGTTTGTACAAAATCTACTTACAGAAATAAAATCATTTATCATGACTTATGATAAATGATTTATTTTCTGTAAGTAGGTTTTTACAAACACTTTTACACGTCAATCATATCTTTTAAACTAGATGAGGTCGGCGTTTCCTATCTGACTACTCAGAGAAGAAAGACCGAAACAAACTCAGAGGTCACTGTCTCTTTTAAGTCCAGACATGATCTAGGTCAGATCATGAAACTATTTCCAGTAGTAGTACTTAAGAGAAACCGGAGCTCCAAAATGATTACTTACCTAAATCGAAGTTATTGGAGTTAACCAGGAACTCTGGTAAGTAAAAGAATTCCGGTATTAGCTCTTTTACGTCAGCCATGTTATGTCGCGACGCCGAATTCCAAGCCTCCTTTATTGAGTGGAACATTCTGGAATAAAACAATAATTGTACCTCTCTGTTCAAAATGAATTAAATATTTGTATACTTGTATGCTTAACAAGTAGTGAATCCTTATAATTCTGAAAAACTTCTTGTATAAAAACCAAAACTGTTACATGGAAAAACGCAACTTTTCATACTACAATGTCTGCCTACTCTACTTTAGTATCACCCTGTATAGAAATGTCAAGTTACCTGTCAGCCAAATCAAAATGGCCGCCTTGTAGCTTGAGAAAGTGTTGAGTGAAGGGCTCCATCCTGACTAGATACGAGCACACGATCATAGCAGACGAGTAATGTGTGCCGTAGTGGTATGGAGGAGTTTCACCGTGAGGGTCGTCCCATTCCTACAAATAAAAGAGAGACATCACAAGTTTGAAAGGGTCATGAGAGCTTTTCAAATGCTGCTTGCACTAAGGTTTAGTTTCAACTGGCTACTGTCGCGTTAGCACGACCGAGTATTATTAGTGGCAGATATATATAAGTTTACAGTCTTTTAATATCCTCTACATAATTATGTTGTTTAAAATACCACATTGTTGAATATGTTTATAGTGAATGCCAAATCAATCGAGAATGTAAGCTATGGTGATTGTCTGTGGTAACATAAAAAAAATTGTCATTTTACCTTTATGTGTTTGTCTGTTCATATAAGTTATCTTTTGTGTGAATCAATCTGTTGTACTTCTAACGATCGGCATATTATTTCCTCATAGCCCAACAATCTCTTTGAAATATATTCTTTAGTTCAGTTCGTCGTATCACGCCTAAACCACTGAACGGATTTCGATAAAATTTGGCAGAGAGATAGATTACATCCCGGGGAAGGACATAGGATAGTTTTTATTCCGATATTCCCACGGGATCGACACTTATGCGGGTGAAACTGCGGGGTGCTGCTAGTAACTTTAATATAAAACTCACCTTATATCGCTTCCTAAACTGCTCCAGTCTGTCGGGACTCTGTGCGCCCATAGGTTTAGTGAGATCACGGAAGGTAGCCGGGTCGTTGAGGTCCAGTTCCAACGAGTCATAGTCAGCTAAGATCCACGGAAACACTGGGTACTGCATCAGATCGTTATATGAACGACCGGCAAGAGTGTTTAGATGCATGAGGTATTGGAAGTTTGATATTTCGCCTCTCTGAAATAAAACGTGATGATTAGGAGAGTTTTATTAATTTTTGTCTTGTCAGAAGATTCAGTTGACGAAAAAGTTTTTTCTAAGTGTTATTACACTTTTATCATTGTTCGAAAATACTAAATTTATGTTAGTTCGTATAGAATTTACGAACATGCAGTCATACATTGTACGAACATGCATTTGTAGTCACTTACGCGCTGACCTAAAAATTGTTTCATAGACAACTAATCCATGTTCTGCCTCTACATCTAAAATTAGGGTTATGATAATGAGAAGTATCTTTTCAAATAGGGTATTAGTAAAAATGTCGTCAGATAAAAACAAAATAAATGTAATGAGAGTTTTCTGAAATGACGTTCACTAGATGGCAGCACTGAGACGTCAGGTCCGGGCACCTGTCAAAAGTGTCAAAGCGCCTACATTTTCTTCAGTCGTGAACTCGTGATTGAATGGTGAACGAATGAATGAAACGAATGATGAACGTCATCACATGTTTTATTGTAGGTATTTTATATTGTCGAAATAAAAGACGTCTTGTGAAAGTGCCACCAAATATTGGCCTGCATTTTCATGAAAACACTCATTATATGATTGGGTACATACCAGCCACCGCTGCGTGACGGAGGTGTCTCCTATGAGTGTTGCGAGCAAGCCTCCTGGCTGTTCTACAGCCACGCCTCGCTTCTGCCCCGCTACTGACCCAGCCGCACTGTCCGCCATTCCTGTGGCTAGTGCTGTGAAACGACTGTATACCTAAGGGAATATAAATATTAAATAAGACCGCTCTAATAATGAATTTATTGGATACCAGTAATCAAGATCTTCAGATGCTAGTCTCCAACCTTGAGAAAGAAGTAAAATTTTTAGCGTTCGTGTTTTCACACTGTCAAATAAGTATTTTTCTCATTGTTTCCAGATCGAAACGCAAAGGTTAGTGTTTCTTTAAAATAAGTATTTTTCTCGTTGTTTTCAGATCGAATCACAAAGGTTTATGTTTCTTTTCTATTTTGATTTAAATCCTTCTATTCTGTTTTTCGGCAGATAAAAAGCTATCTTACCTTGTTTCGCACTTTTCTTGGAAAAGCGAGCAAGTAGTTTCTGCCGTCACTTGAAAACACTTCCAAAGCTATCGGTTGTAATAGATACCTCCTTTTGTGTACCTCCCTACAACACAACAACACAAAATATAGTACCTACATACCACAGAGTAACAAAACCATGACAGTTTGATTCACATACCGAATGTCTTCATACAAAAACTTGGAGCACTGCCTTTGGTTGCTCCTCTGTATGCCCTGGGCCGGTAGAATAGGTTCATAGTCATCTGGACAGCTGTCCAAATCCCGTATTTCTCTGTTCTTTAGTAACGTGAATCCGTCGATGACGTAGCAGTGTTCTCGGCCAAACAGTAATAGACCTTCCGTTGTGTCTAAGCCTTGTATTCTTGCGCAACGGAACATGTGAGAGATCTGAAAGTAACAATAATAATGTTGAACTTTTTGTAATGGTTATGGAATCTGGCTTGAAGTGAAGTAAAAAGTTCCATAAAAAGGTAAAATATTAAAATACAGGGTGGCATCGTCGACGCGCAAACTGTAACCATTAATTTAGCACAGGGATGGGGAAACTTTTTCCTTCGCGTGCCGACATTTACTAAAGAAATATATGGCGGGCCAAGTAGTTGCATTTTTGGCTATATTATTTACTGAAATAAAAATATTGATATGTATTTTCTGAAACTCTAATTTATTGTGCAATATTACAAAATAACTATAGAAATAAGAAAGAAATTGCAAATTGCAATTAAATTAAACTTTTAAGTTAGCTGCGAAGTAGATGGTTGAGGAGCGCTGGTCTTTGTGGGGACAAGTTTGGACACATTTTTTGTGTCTGGCTACGGTCTTACCCATTCTCCTTTCTAACAATACGAAAACTTCACTTGATTTTTGTTTGATGATCGCGGGCCAGATTTTAACGCTTCGCGGGCCGGAGTTGGCCCGCGGGCCGTAGTTTCCCCATCCCTGATTTAGCATAATTATGATTACCTGCGCAAGAATGACACGCAAAATCGTGAAGCGATCCTGTATATGTGTGTGTGTGTTTCAGAGCGAAAAATCTACTTTCGGTAGATTACTTATTGTTTCACGCAGAGGCATTCCCAACTCGTTTGCTGGGGATTAGCAGGTAATGCTTGCTCTAGAAAATTACTTTTCATCTCTCATACTCGGAAAGTAGTGTTTGTTTGATCCGAATAGCGGGTGGAAAACGCTGCTGCCCACCCTTGGGCGGGAAAGACTCATAGTAATTGCTTCCCTCCCTAGGGCGGGAATGAAATTTAAAAATAGAACTAAATTTAGTTAGTTAGTCAGCTCAGTCAGACATACGACACCCTTAATTGATTATGTAAATATTTATTATGCTACCCATCAAACCTTATAAATGTGCGTTAATTAGGAGAGTTGGATAAAAAGCTCATATGTTAACGCCATTAAATCTTTCATATTCAGCGCACAAGTTAATAATTTACCTTGAATAAATTCAACATACATAGGTAAGATAATCGCCATTTTGATGGCAGTTGTGGTCGAGGCTAAAAAACATAAAATTTGGGGATTCGAACATCCTGACTTTACCATATGGGGCTGTGAATATATATCATTTAATTATTTGACGAATTTATCCATAGTTTAAGGTAAATAAGTAGTGGTAATGAAGTTTTTTTGATATCTAATGTCGAAGTTTCGCGCCAATCGTGTGTGTTTACATTTTTACTTTTCACAAATTTCACACACACAGATGTAGATAAGATTTAAAATGTGACAAATGTTATTGATAATATTATAAACAACACGAAAATGCCCAGGTTTTAACGTAATATTCAAACACAGGTTCAATAATACGTATTAATCATTACCACTACTCAATTTGTGTTCCAGATCGCCGACCATTATTGTTTTTTTTATTGCAATGATGTGTGAAAGCGATTATTCCAAACAATTTTTTTTTTTAATTTCGATTGACTCGAGTAATTAATATGACGAATGTAATCGATATTTGAAAATAAAATAAAATTATTTTAAGCAATAAATACAATAAGTTAATAAGTTTATAATAATGATTTATGCTTTTCTAATATCATTTCAATCTCTTCTAATATCATGTCAATAATAGACAGGCCATAGGTACCTACCTCATTTATTGAATTTCGCGCCGAAATGCTTCTATAATGGAATTTATATTCGGAATGCGCTCGCTGTTTAAAATTATTTTAATTTATTGGACAATTATTTATTGTGGATTTTATTTTTGATACTTTCTAATAGTTTACTACAGAATTCCCAGTAAACATTTTTTAGGTAGGCTTACCAGAAGTTTTTTTGAGAATGATGATAATTAATTAATTCTATAGATTGGATATTCTGCAAACACTTTACATTTCAATACATTTTGTTAGTTTAAAGAGTTTTTATTCACTTTCTACATTTTTTTAAATTTTTTTTTTATTGCGAGTATCGATTAGGCTGTATGCAAGTTTTGAATCGAAATAAGAGAGTTGGGTGGACGGTCAGCACTAAAAAGTGTCGCGTCGCAACACAATTTTTAGTCATTTTTATCAGGATTATCGTGTTTTCTAAGTAATTTATGAAAAATGGTAAAAGTAAGAATGCAAACAGAATGATAATAATACAGGCCCTAGTAAGCGGGACGGCCCGCGGTGGTGACACAGAATCTACTCATGTGGCGGTGACGTGGTGTGTTCCATACTTCAAATTTAAAAAAGACTAATAAATAGGTACCTGTTATTCATGTAATTATTATCAATAAATATTTTAGAAAAACTACTATTTTTTACTTTCCTTAAATTCGACATGAAAAGTAGAGTGTTTAACGCGGGTGAAAGTCATCAATTCCCACTCGGACTATAGCCGCCCGAGCGCGGCTATATGGGAATTGATTCCTTCCGACCCTTGTATATCAATCTACTATTTCACTTCTCATGCTCTAAAAGTTCGTCTTTTTGTTGTGCGTAGGCGACATAAGCAGCTTTTCATGCTCTAGTGCATATTTTTTTTTTCTTGGACTAAGATAATCAGGCCAAACAGTGGCACGCACAATAAAACGTCGCCGATTAAAGTCACTATTTTATTTCATTTGCTTTAATGTATATAACCGTTTCCGTGTTTTCTATCCTTCATTTAATGAAACCAGATATAATAGTTGTCATTTATTATTTAAAAACGCAAAGAAACGTTATTATTACTGGGCACTATGAAGTATCTAAGTCGAATGACACATGTTAAAAAAAAAAAAGTTTCGTGGCGGGAATTAGCTTCAATTTTGCAACATTTTTGAACAGTGAAAGTACTGTTATATACTTTATACCTGTGTCACTCGGGCACAAACGAGCCATTTTACCTCTCAACTTAACTATCCATCCTCGCCCGCCTCGTATCGGGGTAAAATGGCTTCTTTTATGCACTTGTTGTACAATCTACTATTGTTGCCTCTCACTTAAAGCTCTTTTCTCACACTTCACGCTGTATAACACAGTACCTTTTCGTGGTGTTCTAGAAGCCGTAGAAGGGTTTGATTATCAGGTGGCGGAGTTGGTTGTTCATCTTCATCCTCATTGTCAGGCCCATCTTCATTCCCTGAATAAATGAAATTATACATTTTCAATATAATTCTTTGACAAGTAATCGTTTACAGTTTTAGCAATGTACAAGTGCGGATCAATCATTGCAATTTAAGACTTATATCAATGAGATAAAAGTCACATGATGCGCGTTCGTGACTTGTGCAAAGACTATATCCATATCACTGTTTCTATAGACTTACCTTCTCCGGAAGATTGGTTAGTGCCGCGACTAACGACGCCACTGCTGACGAGATCTGAAGGTGAACCGTCGCCGTTGGCCACATCAATAGATGTATCTCCACTTCTGCGAAGCGAATTAAACACATTGTTAACCCAGGTTCGCACAAGCGATTTTCGAAGTGAAAACTTCTTTAGCGGCGGCGTTGTGCACTTTTTTTTGTAATGGGTAAAAAATGTTAAACTCGCGTCAGGACACGTCACCTGATTGAAAATTCGTAAGATTCCAAAATATCAAAAATGCACAACGTTAATATTCAAGTTTTCACTTCTGCCGGCACTCCCGGAGTGCAAACCGTCGTTTTTTTTTTTTCGGACCCTTGATTTTGAATGCTCTGCTTAGCGCCGAGAGTGAAAAAGCCAACAGTGTGTTTTTTTGACGCGGTCGGATGCGCTCTGTTGGATTCTCAATACTCGGCTCAACACCGAGAGTTCAAACTCCAGTGCGCGACAAAATCCCTCCGCGATAATTTTACGTCCGTGCGAACTTGGACTTAAACTTCTATGGCCTTATTACAAAACAAGATTTATCTTTGGACACACTTTTAAACCATCAAACCACTTTTGAATTTCGAACTTTATTCCGACTGTGTTAAGATTCCTTATACAAAAAAAAATGATTTTAAAACCGTATCTATGTTGTCAATTGTGTAAAAGAACTTTATCTCGGTCGAAACAAGGTTCGAAATGCAAAAACTAGCTGGAAGTTTTGAGCTTGGATCAAAATTAGAACTCGTTTTGTAACTTGACGGCTGTTATTTCAATCCTAGACTGGAATCTACATCAATAAAATACCATCATAAAGTAAAGAACTAAGGTTAGAGACATTAATGTTATAATTAATATGAGGATATCTTACGTGTTAGGCACATTAGTAGTTTCAGGTATTTCGGTATGCTCGGCCCCTTCCACCTCGCCGAGGTTACTCGCCGCCCGCCATTGTTGATACACGCGGTAGTATTCCTTGCTGTCCAAGCTTTGGGCCACTTTGTATTTTAGTTGTTTCTAAAAAAAGTGAGTGGAGAATTAATATTATGTATTCGAGTAAGCAGCGGTGGGTGGTTAATACAAGCACCTTCAATATTTTTATATAAGGTCTATCTGTTCATACACGAAATATTATAAGAAACACACCTTTAGAGAAGCCATAGACACGAAAAAAAAAAATTAAGAATATTATTTAAAAAATTAAATAATTTAGAAATATTTGACAAACTGTAAATAAATACCTTCCTTCTTATTTTTTCACATCCATAATGCTAGTTTCTACTGTCATTGAAGCGGAGTAAATATAAGCAATCTATATAAGCAACCTATATAAGCAATTTTAAAATTAGCAAAAAAAATGTTGTTATGGCGTCTTTACCACATATAGATGTTTCTCTGTGTATGAATAGATAGATCTTATATTGGTATTCAATACTTTTATGCATTTATTATGTAGGTAGGTATCGATATTAATGAGACAATTCCAAATATCTCATTTAGCAAGGCGGAATTTCCCTATTAATTTATTCTATTGTAAGGATTTTCTGACCGTTTCATAAAATACTCAAGAGATACTGTGCAAAAACAAAAGATAAATAATTACTCTAACTTACATTGTCCGGATCATCGAGGTCAGGCCGATAAGGATAATGCATATAGAAGCAGTGATTCCGCTTCAGCATCTTGCGCATTCGAGCGGGCCCCTCGGTACAGTCCAGGGCCCACTTAGCTAGGGCCTGGCCCCGCGTCGGGCCCCAGAGCGCTCGCTCGCGAGTTAGCTCACGCCACGCACCTGCCCACTCCGCTTGTACGTACCGCATCGTGTGGAGGCGGGTGTTTGATGCGCCTTGTACTACTGCACACCATGCTTGTCTGTGACAATATGACGCACGTTATTATCTATTCACGAAACTTTAACATGAAATTGCGATCGTGTATATCGCAATTCGCAAAAAACTAGTAAATGTGATGACGTTTTGTTGTCTTGACAAAATAATTTAGCCGGACAGTAAAACCGTCATACGTAATAAAAGAGCAAGAATTGAGACGGCTTTGATGTAAAATTAATTAAATTCAACTGTGTCGCTCGAGTTGGCATGTTTATAATAATAATAATTTATTTATTTCGGGTAACTAGGCCCATAGAACACAGTTTACAAAACATTTCACACTAATAATATAATATAATAGAATAAAATAATAATAAAATTCATAATAATTATAAAAAAAAATCAAAATACAAAATAAAAATTCAAAATAAAATAAGATAGCATTAAAATGATAAAATTACGATATTTAGATTTCAATTTACGATTTTTACTTTATTAATGTTAAAATATTATTCACATTCTTTAAAATTACAGCATGGCAAAAAAATATAAGCTATTCTGTACATAGTGGCTGATTCCAAATTCTGTTTTCTACACTGAAATAGAATTAGGTCAGTCATAGAACAGACATCGCTCGATTCCCGTTTGTAAAACTTTAGATACTATAAACTGATTAATCATGATAAATATAACGTGAAACTTACCTAACAAGTTGCACATGATCCTGCATATAAGCCAAGGCATGATCTCGCGGCGGATGCGACCGTTGCTTAGCAGAGTCTTCCTTCTTCACTTTAGTTCTAGACGCTAGCCGCGTAAGACCGCCTGTTACTTTCTGGATCTTTGACTGGATTTGATTGTGAAGCTCCCATGGTACGCGGTATGTAGCCTGTTATGTTATAAATAAATGCATTATTATTTATATTTCCTCGCAATCGACACTTATTCAATTATGTGCTTTACCGCTTTGTATCTTAAGTTGATTTATAAGTGATTATTTATTTGTAATAAAAAGGTCGTGCATTGGAATTTTAATCTTGTCATGTATGACGTTGAGTTTGTTATACCAACACTTGATAAATATTTCAATTCTGAATTCAAATAAGTATAGCACATTTTTCACAGTTACGTCACAATATAGAAAAAAGGGCATTCTTATCCATTTCTATAATATTATAAAGAATTTTGAACATATTATTATAGCATTATGGTTTATATCTAAATCTTAGCTTATAATAATGAATAATTATAATTTGATTGATATACACACCATGTATTCAGATGTGTATTATTTTATACACATTTATTTTATTAAAAACATTATCATTGAGTATCCTACCTTCCTTTCAATATCAATATAGTTGATCCACAGCTTATGCGCGCTTTCACTGAGTTGCTCCCTCACAGGAGTAAGGTCAGGT
Source organism: Mesoligia furuncula (assembly GCA_916614155.1). Lineage (NCBI taxonomy): Eukaryota > Metazoa > Arthropoda > Insecta > Lepidoptera > Noctuidae > Mesoligia > Mesoligia furuncula. The sequence continues at coordinate 16,803,333 of OU744799.1, read as the reverse complement.
GCGCGTGCGTTGCCCACGGGCAGAATTAATGTTATCTTAAACACTTCCTCTATCGCAGGCTTCTTGCACACATACAGCTCTTCCCACACACGACGAGCTGCGCCGGCCATAAGATTACGTCCTGTTTAAGAGTTGAGATATGGAGTAGAAACATTTTCTATCAGCTACATGACAGGACTAGAATAAGGTCAACATTTTGCGGGATGATAAACGCCCAGACGTAATAACAATAAATAATTTATTGTGTCTCGTTCACAGTGCTTCAAACGATAAAGATGAAAGGCCAAGCATTTGTTTGGCAATTAATAAACATTATATTAAAACGTTGTTTTTCTTTAATAGCATAACTGAAGCGTGCATTCGAAGAGCGCACATACAGATCCTTCTTAAACTTAAAAAACAAACATATCAGCACTTCGTAAGCGTATGTCAGATTACTGTCATAGAAACTTGATTTTATTACTCGCTGAGGTACAGTTATCATTCACCCAATTTTTTCTTAATGCTAAAATTTCTCTGAAAGATACAAATAAACAAGATAATTATCTCGATGCTTTACCTTGATGTGTAGTAAGTTTGTCATCTCTGGACTCCAAGTCACCACTAGGGTTGACATGCCAAGTAGTTCGCATATGCGAGTCGAGGGCGATCTTCATGTTAGAACTCAACTGCAGTAGGCAATAGGTAAGGCATCCGATGAATTCCAACTCATGGTTGCCCGCGCCGAATATAAGTAACCTAAACAAAAACAGATGGATAGCTTAATCTTCAATATTCTGCACGTTATACTAATCTGAAGTCCTCGCTGGGCAGCGCGTTTATACGCAGACTTATGATAAACAATAATTCGTCACCCCTATTTGGGATGAACATTTAAATAATAACAGGCTCTTTACTTTGTGTAAATTATTTCATCACCTCTGCACTTAAAACGGTGAAGGAAAACATAGTTAGGAAACCGGCATGTCCTAGAAGTAAGATTCGAAGACAAGTGACATCTACCAACCCGCACTGGGCCCGCGTGGTGGATTACTGCCCACACCACCTCACAGAGAGGAGGCCTCTGTCACAGCAGTGGGAACATTATAGACTGATTGACTGAACATTATAGGATAAGTAAATAAAATATCTCGAATAGGGCGAAAAGAAAAATGTCCATACGTGTCGTAGCGTCGCGTACTGCTCAGTTACAACATCTCCTAAATTTATATTACACATACCTGTTAGTAGTCAGTTTATGTAAAGCCTCCAAAACCGACATTTGGTCCGCTATAGAATCGGTAGATCGAGACAGAAGGAACAGAATAGTTCTGTTCAGACAATGGTGTAATCCCTCCAGAGAAATCACTGAAGATTTCTTTTTTGCTTGCATGATTAACTTTACTATGAAATCGAAGACCTGAAACCACAGTTTACAATCAAATAATATTCCCAAAACGTTGTTTAATTTAAAAGACTAGTGTTTACAATCACATACCTCGTGAGGATCTCTCGAAAGTTGCCCCTGCCATAGCTTATCGACAAGCCTGGCAGCTAGATAACAAACGTTCGATATATTGCACTCCGATCCAAATAGCTCCGTATTTAATAAATTCTCCATCAGTGTAGTTAAAACCTCCGTTTGATACTCTATCTGTTGCTGGCTGGTTGAATTTGGCGGTGAAGCATCCAAAACCAGATCGATTACCTGAAAAAAGTCATGGGAGCCACATAATTGGTAATCCCATGGTCTTTTTGAAGACGGTCGCAATTACCAGTGCCACAAGAAATTAATAGTGGACTATGCGTGAAGCACTTAGAACACAGCACATCGACTCAGCCTTACATAATGTGTATCATAACATCAGAGTGCAAGGAAGCTCTGACGTCGTTATCATTGTCTATCGATGCGTTGGCGGAAGCAGAAGTGTTACATAATGTGGGTGTACTACATAACGAACAAGCGTGCGACAGGCGCGAGATAAGCGTACGTTAAACTGGTTTAGTACTGAAGTTACTATCATAGAGGAAATTATATACGAAGGTACTGATACTAACGCTGCAATATTAACCGACCTCAATGCATGAGGTCGGTTAATATTGCAGCGTTAGTTTTTATATTAGTGGAGTTATAGTTTTTATAATAATAAAATGCCCCATATTTACGCTATAAAAGTAGGATCTCCCTGGACCGGAGCTACATGGAGTACAAAACATTGACGATGGCACTGAGTCAGTCGCGCTTTCGGCGTTCTAGAATCAATATTCAAGCTGATACTCAGGATTAGTACTCTTAGATAGTTACCAATTTAGCATGGCATTATTCATTAGACGTTAATTAGTTATATCCCTGTTGGCGCCAATGTGCAACATGCGACATTGTTTAAAACTTACTCTACACAACATATATAATTAAAACAAAATGAATGGGTAAGCTTGGCAAAAAAACTACATAAAACATTTAGCCAGACAACAAAACACAGCAGACAAATATTGTATGGAAGCAACAGGCGGGTTCGATAAAGTAATTCTGCCGGTAGCGTTGTAAAAGTCTATCAGCCCTTAGGAAAAGTTTTCTCAGTGCTCATACACACGAGCGGCACGCGTCAACGGCACAGGCAGGTCTCCCAAAGTGATAATGCCCATAGAAATCTTCGTCACTGTTCGGCAAAGGTCGTATTCCCCGAGCGTCGGAAGACGATATGTATATAGAGTGGTTAAGTGCATTTTCTTCATGCATGTTTAGGGCTCTTACGATTGAATGATTCGGGTGTTTACGGGAATACGACAATCAGCGAAGATCTGCATGCGCATTATTAATTTGGGAATACTGTAGTCGGCTCGGTCAGCAACGTACCGCTCGTGTATTTGAGCGGCGTACTCAAATTCACGAGCGGCACTTGGTCGACGGCAGACGTCGACGGTTGCAGTTGCCTATGCCGTCGACGCTTGTATATATGAGCACTTAGGCTAAGATAAAGTCAGTTAACAGCTAACTTTATCTTGAGATATTAATTAGTACCCTTTTGTTAATAATCCAACTCGAAGGATGGTCAGAGCCGATATCACAGGTATGACAGAATAGGGTACTCTTACGTCTCAATGGTCAGTAACCCGTTTGCCCAACAGGTGGTGGCTATGGTTTTTACCTTCATTTTGAAAACTTGTAGCGTGCTCTAGGGCCTAAATTCCTACAATCTTCTATACACGACCAACGTTGGCATAATTTTGGTCTAAGTAACAGAGTGCTACGAGAATTTTTTGGCCCTTTAATGACATTGACACGGGGCTTTATTGGTAAACGTTTGTAAAATTACAGTCCAGCCGTCGCGTCGAGAGAATGTGTTCACGACACCTGTCACTGTGAAAATTCTAGTAGCTAATAAAGATCAAATTCGCAAAACACGAATTCTTTTGTATGAAACTGACAGGTGTCAAGAACGCATTGTCTCGTCGGCCGCACTATAGTTCGCAAAATTATATTGATAAAACAAGATGGCGGCGTTAGTTCAAATTTTGGACACGCGCCAAAAGATTCTTGTACAACTTTAAATGCTACATCAATTCAATGCGATATTGTGACATACCGGTGCAGTCTTGCCAGTGACGTTGAGCGGCAGCGAATCAAGTACGATGACCCGCAGGAAGTCCATGACACCCTGACGCACGCTGTGCTGCGTCAGCGCGCCCGCTACGCCGGGAACTACTACCTCCTTCTCTGAGCCCGGTGTTGATGCTCCAGAACTCTCGCCGCTCTCACTTATTGCTGATAGAAGATCATTAAAAACTTGTTATAGATATTTTTTTATTTGGTTTTTCATCCTCACTTTGTTATGAAATTATTTCGTGTAGTAACCGGACGTAAATCTGATATATCGAGCTTTAGTATGGAACTATCATACAGGTAAGAGTGGGAGAGACGACATATTACAAAAAAAGTTCGAGAAAGTCTTTTGAATGTAATGTGTCCTTGTTATTCCACGTATCCATAACACTAACTACGAATAACATATTTACTGATCAATGCTCAAAAAATATGATCAGAAAACGGTTGACAGTCTTCTGTTTAAAATAGTAAATTACATGAATGACGAACTTACGCATGTGAATATCGTCTGTTGAGTTTGGCGGGAAGAGGATCGCAGCTAGAGCGGTTAAAACTTCCGCCATCATCATAACAGGCACGAAATCTGGCAGTGTGTTGTACAGCGAAAACAGGACCTATACATTTACAATATTATCCTAAGGTCTAAACCTCGTTCTAAATAAAATCTAGTTAAATCGAATCTAGAAGTTTCTGTTGAAGTCAGATTCAACGTAGCCCGATGTCCTGAATGAAATACTTAGTTGCAGCTTTGGATAAATAGCCACATGAATCTAGTACCATTACTTTATAAAAACAGTGGCACTCCGGGAGTGCCGACAGAAGTGAAAACAAAACACATATTAATACTTTGTCATTGTATCCTGTATACTTGTGGCTAAGTTTCGCTGGCTAATTTAATTTGATCCTGTATATTTGTGGCTAAGTTTCGCTAGCTAATTTAATTTGATCCTGTATACTTGTGGCTAAGTTTCGCTAGCTAATTTAATTTGATCCTGCATACTTGTTTTCAATTTTTGATATTTTGGAATCTTACGAATTTTCGATCAGGGTCACGTGTTCTGACGCGAGTTTAACATTGTTTACCCATTACAAAAAACTGGCCAAGTGCGAGTCGGACTCGCACACGAAGGGTTCCGTACCACAAGGCAAAAACGCCGAAAAAAACATGTTTGTTGTATGGGAGCCCCCCTTAAATATTTATTTTATTTTAATTTTATTATTTATTATTAAAGTTAAAATACAACTGAATATTTTGTGAATATTTCAAGTGCCTACCTGTTGCCATTTTTGATATCGAGCAAAAAAGGGCAAAAAAATCGCGTTTGTTGTATGGGAGCCCCCCTTAAATATTTAATTTATTTTATTTTTAGTATTTGTTGTTATAGCGGCAACAGAAATACATAATTTGTGAAAATTTCAACTGTCTAGCTATCGCGGTTCTTGAGATACAGCCTGGTGACAGACAGACGGACAGACGGACAGACGGACAGACAGCGAAGTCTTAGTAATAGGGTTCCGTTTTTATACGGAACCCTAAAAAGTGTACAACGCCGCTAAAGTTTTCAACTTACGAATTTTCGATCAGGGTCACGTGTCCTGACGCGAGTTTAACATTTTTTACCCATTACAAAAAAGTGTACAACGCCGCTAAAGAAGTTTTCACTTCAAAAAGTTGGTCTTCGCAAGGTTGACTTATCCAAATACCGCAGGATCGGACGTTTTGTTGATGCTTTGGGGAGACTTATGTCTTATGTACGTCTTTTGGTTGACATGGTGATGATGAATAGGACATACCTGCACAATAGCCACAGGATGATCGGCCAGCCAATCGGGCTCATTGGTCTTATCATTATGCACGAGCGCGCGAACTGCCGCCAGCAGCACGACGACGGCGTCGGGGCACAGCGTGATGCGCGCCGCCAGCGCGGCGGGCGACAGGCGCGCGGGCCCCGCGGCGCCCCACGCCGCGCCCCACACGCGCTCCACCGACACCGCGCGCTCGCAGCACGCGGCGCGCACGGGCTGGCCCAGCGCCAGACCGAACAGCAGGTAGTATAGCTCTGGGATCTGGAGGTGGGCCGGTACCAGCCTGGTAAAGCAAGATAGGTGCTGATAAACTTGATGAATTCCGGAAGAAAAGTATTTGGCATGTGAGTTAGAAAAAAGATAATTGTTTGGCAAGAATTTCCAAGTACTGGACACTTGCAACATACAGAAGTTTGCCGATGCGTTGCTAACATCAGAGGAGATTAAAATGTCTCAAATGTCTATTATTTTATTCGCACCTTACAATACGAAACACAACTTGTTAATATATTTGTTTATTAATGTGTTAAAGTATACGTATAAACCTACTTACAGAAATAAAAATCATTTGTCATTATTTTACAACAAAGCTGTATGTTAAGATCAAAAGGGCACAAGATCCTTCTAAAGCCTCCTCTACACGTCCACAGATTCATCAGCAGATGGTCATGTGCGAATGCCTCCGCCGACGTGTAAATGGGGTAATTTGCTAGTCTATGGTAGGTATTTGGCGTCGGCAGAGGCATCTGACCTATACAATTAATTAAAATAATTTAATTATTTCAATTAATTGATTATGTTGAGGCTACTGTAAATTGGATACTGTAATTGCAAATTGGACACCTGACAGAGTCTAAGTAGTTCATTTTTATTTCGGTTGGAATTAAAACAACTTATTTATACCTACATGACATACTATGCACACTCAAAAGTAGTTAAAAGTACTAAATAAATAAATAGCTGCCGCAGCTACAGTCTCAACATCCATTTTTTAGGGTTCCGTAGCCAAATGGCAAAAACGGAACCCTTATAGATTCGTCATGTCTGTCTGTCTGTCTGTCTGTCTGTCCGTCTGTCTGTCTGTCCGTCCGTATGTCACAGCCACTTTTCTCCGAAACTATAAGAACTATACTGTTGAAACTTGGTAAGTAGATGTATTCTGTGAACCGCATTAAGATTTTCACACAAAAATAGAAAAAAAACAATAAATTTTGGGGGTCCCCATACTTATAACTGAAACTCGAAATTTTTTTTTTCATCAAATCCATACGTGTGGGGTATCTATGGATAGGTCTTCAAAAATGATATTGAGGTTTCTAATATCATTTTTTTCTAAACTGAATAGTTTGCGCCAGAGACACTTCCAAAGTGGTAAAATGTGTGTCCCCCCCCCCGTAACTTCTAAAATAAGAGAATGATAAAACTAAAAAAAATATATGATGTACATTACCATGTAAACTACCACCGAAAATTGGTTTGAACAAGATCTAGTAAGTAGTTTTTTTTTAATACGTCATAAATCGTAAACCGCATTTTACCATTCATTCAATCAACTCAAAAATAAAAAAAAACATTTAATTTAATAAACATAAACCTTATGCATAAACCCGGATGTTACGGAACCCTCGGTGCGCGAGTCCGACTCGCTCTTGCCCGGTTTTTTAATGTTGCTTGCGTACGAGTTGCGTCTGTCGAGAAATAACACAGACTGAACGACCAACAGACGTGTGGTCGGCTCGTGGTGATCCATCTACTGATGCATCTGTCGACGTCTGCGCACGCGTCTGCCGACGTGTAGAGGAGGCATAGTATAGTTGGACCTTTCAGTCTTAGGCAATCAAATTCTTACCATGCTAGAAGCGTGAAGCCAGGAGTATGTAGTAACGACGTATGTAGATGTGAGTTGGAGTGCACAGTGGTAGCCATCACCACGCCCGCTTGTTGCGGCTGCGCTAAATTTTCCGTGTGGCGCAACCAACCTCCATTACCAACTCCTTCTCTAAACCTACACAAAGTTACAAGCATATAAATAAATATAATCTCATACGATCATGTGATTTTCAATTGTATGCCATCAAAAAGAATCCAAAAGGTTTGATGGTTTGTTTACTACAAGCCTGAATCTCATATCCAGAACTACCAAAGCTTAGCTCGGGAAGTAAACGCTTTCCATTTCTCAGAAACCACTTACATAAACTAACTAAATAAGTAACCCATCGTGATCAAATTCGTGAGATTTAAATAGGCTTGCTAGAATATTGAAAGTGAGAAAATTAAAAAAAAAATACCTTTGCATTATTGCAGATTGCTGTCCTTGTCCCGAACACAGAACGACCATTATCCTCAACGCCCACAAAACCGTGGATGGGTGAACATTCTCCAACATGAAACTGAGCAGCCAATCCACGCCCAGAACTCTTGAAATCTCTTCACAGACAATAGTGTTCACTAGATTCCTCGCCGTGAATAATAGACCATGTATAACATTGAAGCATTTGTTTCTTAAAATAATTTGTTCTCCCTCACTCTCGCAGTCACTTTCTTTAGGGTTTATTCCCCTCTCTGTCTGCGACGGTAGTGGTAAAGTGAACGCCATGAATTGTCCTAAACAGAGTAAATCGCTTGGTCGAGGTTGTCCTCCTAGTAAGGCAGCTAGTAACTGTATGAGGACATTCCTTGTGCTCACGATTTTTACGTCGTTTATTATGTAAAGGAGCTTGGAGACTAGTTGTAACTCCCTCATTGTGCGTAAGTTGTGCGTTCTGTGAGCTGTCTCGGTTGCGAGTTCTAGTAAGTGTTCTAAGAGAGATTTGATCAGTCCACCTGGGGCACCGAGCCATACTTCTAGCTCGCATATTAAATCCTAAAAATAAACGAATATTTTTAGAAAATATATTTGCAGATTACTTACTTTTATTATTATATAGATTAGGTACTTACTTGAAAGGCAGTTAGGTTAGGAATAGAAGAAGTTTCTTTTTGACTATCAACAGTTCCGACTAGACCAAAAATGAGATGCAGTATATGTGAGTTGAGCAATTGTTTTTTCCTTTTCAGCAGCATGGCTAAAGTTTGGTATCCTTTCCGCCTGTCCATCTCTGCCTGTGCGGCCTTATTCGACCGTACGACGCAAACCAGCGCTTTCACGCTTGCGTATAAACATTCCACGTCTTGAGCCATTGCAATTAATCCTAATAATACTGAGCAGCCACCAACTGTATCAATCTACAAAGAAACACAGATATGAAATATTAGGTATTTACTTTAATCAATATGTAATGAGAAAAAAAAAGCAGCTCTATACATTTATGTTCGCATAACTAGATAAAACTCGGCGTTACGATAGATCGTAACGCCGAGTTTTGTCTAATTATGCGAGTCTAGAGACTCGTTTTTACCAGATTGACCAGAAGACACAAAATATAAAGAGAACAGGAAAAACGTGGGGGATAAATTTGCCCAGAAGTGGGTCAATATAGGTTAATATAAAATAAAAAGAACTCTACAAAATGTAGGAGCAATGTCGCAGCAGCCTTTTTTTCGCGATTCCAGGTTTGGTACTTTAGTAAAAGTTGTTCATAATGAAGAGTGCTTAAAATGAAGGGGTAATTTTAAGAACTCTCCATTATTTCAGGTTTTCAGTTATTTCAATGACACCTTGTACTAGGCAAATTGCACTTACCATGATGGCAGCAGGTTTCGGGCAAAATACTCTGACGCCCAAATAACCAACAACGGTCCCGCCCAAACATCTCGCGGGGCCCATGAGGTGTCCGGCAGAGTTGTGCAATATCCTTATCGGCGTCGCATTTTCATGTGAAGACATGCCAAGCATCTTGGCTATAGCTTTGTTATCATTCTTACTGTAAACTTTACGTATCTTGGCAAGCGTCAGTTGGGACATAGCCCGGGCGTTTATGCCAAATACGACCTTCTCTTCGGCGACTAAAGGAGCGAGCGGCTCTTGGTACTGTCCGGGCGGTAAAGGTGCTTGTAGCGTGCCTACGTAATGCGGGCCTAGTTGGTAGACTATGGACACTGTCTGAGCTGGAAGTACCTGAAAAAGGTGTTTAAAGTAAAATAACACTTTAATGCAAGTAATTCCTGAAAAGGTTAAAATTGTATAAAGTTGTAGTAATTTTCTCTAGATCAATGTGGTAACAATTTTCTCTATTCAACACTTCATTTCGCTCGCCGTAGTACTTACATCTTCCAGCAACAGCGCGGGCCCCTGGCGCCACACGAGCTTGGAGTAGCGTCGCCAGTGCGGCGGCGTGCCCAGCACGCAGTACACGCTAGACGCGCCCGACAGCGTGGCCGCGCCCCCACCCGGGTTCGCGCTCACATAGTGCAACTTACCCGAGTGCATGTGAGTACCTGTGGAACACAATATTTTTGAGTATATTTGCGGTTGCACTCGGTCATTATATTACACATACGGCGAGGCGCGGTCAAAGTGCGTCACGACGAGAGGGTGGCGGTATCTTCAGACAAAACCAAAAGCCCGGGCTTCCCTTATAATAAAAATATCAAGCAATGAATTTCACGGCATGAGAATAGTATCTAAGTCGCACATACCGTCTAAATACAAGGAGAAGGATGAGTTCTTAAGCACAGCACGGTTGAGCACCAACACTAGATGGTGCCATTGTCCCTCATGCTGTAAATCTGGACACCACACTCGAGCCCCACATTCTCCTGAACCCTCGGGCTCCCATTCTCCCACATCTGTGAAAAGCGACACTATTTTATTTCACTAATAAAAGTAGCAACGACCCTTCTACTTACACTCCACAATGCATGATCTTGGACAAAAACAACACATTACAATTTAACACACACATAAATGCATTTGGTTTATAATAACTTACTGTGCGGCACTAAAGTCTCCTGGGTTGAAACAATGATTGCTTTATCTCTTGCCGATAAAACCATAGTGAGACAAACTAGATGTTCATCACGACTATTGTTTATGTTCCGCACAAGAGTCAACAAGCGGACACAGTGAGGATCCGAACGGGGGTCTGAGTACTTCTCAACACATATCCACGTAGAATACGTAAGCCCAGTTTGCGGCGGAAACACACGGTCACCTAGAACAAAACGTTTTTGTCACCGTAAAATCGAGTCTAAAAAAAAACATTTTGAAAATAAAACTCACTGGGCCGCCAACTACCTGAACCAATTCCACCTAAAGTGGCAGTGTCTTGCGTTCCAAGAGCGTTTAAATTGGCAGACTGTGGCGCAATACTTGGCAAGTAAAGACACCCAAAACCTTCGGCAGACATGTCGAATTCGACAAATGGAGGCAGAGTGCAAGAGTTTTGCGATCTGGAGAGAACGAAAGAACACAAGTTATTTGTGAAGCTTTTAGTTAGATAGTAAATATAAGAAGGGAGATCAAAAGTTATACAATATTTACCTGTAATCTCTTGGCGTCGTCATGGATACTAAAGTCTTGATCCTAGTAAGTGGCACAGGACCTCCAGGTTTACAAACCTGTCCCTGTTCTGGGGCCACGCAGTTTAAAGGATTACCCATTCGTAGAAATTCCCTGGAAACGTTATAATTCATATTTTATGTGCCGTATAATTGAATTGTAAATAAGTTAATGTAAGACCGCGCTGTCGCATTAGGCACATAAACTTGTAATGACAGTTGTAAGGACCATTTCAATAAATAAATAAATTATGGATTGACTCATAATCTGAAATAAAGAGTATTATATTTACTATAAACGGTTTTCCTTACATGTTCTTTTCCTGGCTTCCCCGAGTTTTGATTTTGAACAGAGATCTTATTCATAAGCTCATTACGCAGCAAAGTCTTAAAACTAACAGGTCCGTAAACATGAACAAATAAACATGTATAACATAACTAGCTTCTGCCCGAGAGTTTGTGCGCGTTGAAGTCGTCAGATGCACAATATCTATTCTAAAATAACAGTCCTTGATGGGCCCCGATCCAAAGTGTCGCATTGCATCGCCCACCCATCCATCGCTATTACTTTGTTTTTGCTAAGAGTTCTTTCTGACTTTTTAACCCCCGACAAAAACAGAGGGGTGTTGTAAGTTTGACGTGTGATCTGTGTGTCTGTCTGTGCCATAGTAGCTCCCAAACGATTTTTTTTTTTTTTCGATTTAATTTATTTATTCTTTTTGCTCGCCTCCTAAGGGTCGCCGACGTTAAATATCCCATTTATACCCTCTCTCAAGAATTGGGCTAACAAATGCAAAAATAATTGTTTAAATTCAACGGGAAGTTTCTGAGATTAGCGCGTTCAAACAAACACTCTTCAGCTTTATTATTATAGATATATAATTGTATATAGTATTAATAAATCAAGCATAACTGAAGGATTTCTTCAGGTGTTTTCAATACAACAGGAAAAATAATATCGCGATTCATTCTATTTAGATATTATGGTATTTTGTATGGATAAGGGAGTGTTGTATTTGAACAATAACAACATACTATTAATTGTTATTATTACTTATAACAATGTGCGCGAGCACCATTAATTAGCACAGTAGCTATAATCTACTCTATTCAATTAACTGGTACTGTATTAAATTAACACCTGACTTCGAAGTACACGTTTAGAAGTCAGCTGATCACTAAGCACGACGTTAAATGTTATCTCCAAAAATATAAGGCATTATTTTTTTTTTTTTGCTGATGGGAAATCATCAAATGACTCCTCCCGCTCTGGGTGGAGCGGAAGGGAGTGTCAGACTCTTACTGACTAAAACCCACCCGTGTTCCTTCCTTAGCCCTTTATGTTCCGGGCCAGCGGTAACCCTTTCAGACAATCCCGCTGACCCGGCAGGCTTCGGCCCTAAGGGGCCCCTCCCCGATGCTGACATCTCTTTGAGGCGCGCGTGGAACACGTACGCGCCGTCCGAAAATAAAATATAAGGCTTGGGTTTAGGTAGAGCCTAACATTGTTGTTACGTAATTCCAACAAAGATTTCTTGATACATGTTTTTAATCATTGAAAGGTTCTTTGTTAAGGGATTGGTTTAAAAAATCGTAAAATCGCAAGCTGCCAAGTACCTAAATAATTTAAAAAATCCGGATATTATCTATATTATATTACCAATCTCGTTGAAACAAGTAGGCTGGCTTAGCCTGCAGTCATCTATCCATCCAGTATAGTAACTTCTGGTCGTTGGAGGTCTATATTTATCATCAGATTTTCTCCAGCAGTTCGAGTTTGTTGATAAGCTCGCATTTACCTGAGTTCGGAAGGTCTAAGCGCGTGCGCAGCAAGTCTCTCGAGCATATACATGGCAGGTGCGTGCAACGGGTGCCGTTCGGCTCGCAGTGCCGCGCCGCATACACGTAGTACGACGCCGGCTAGGCCTGCGCCACACATCACTTGCTGGTTGCGTTCGCTGGTTGAAGGAACACCAAATATTGCAATATTTAGTTTTGAAATCCCGGAGTATTGTACAAATGGAGTGCTCATATGAATATTTGTTTTATTTATTTATTTATCCATTTATTTCAGGCATCAAGGCCCATATAAACACATACAATACAATATTAATATAACTTAAAAATACTATAAATACATAAAACATTATAATATCATCATTTATGAAATTGTTTCCATGATATTAAGTGTGCGAGAGCTAAATAAATAAATGCGGACACCCGTCGGCGCCTGACGCGTTGAGCACTCCATTTGTTTAATATTTCGTGTAAAATAATAGAAGAGACGAAATACCAAAGAGTATCCCTAGATCAAAAAGTAGTCATACCTTCTAACAAGACTTTTAAGCACATGCGCTAAGTAGTCTCGTATGGCTCTGGCGTGTGCCTCATGTTCAGGAGGCCGGGGCAAGGCGGGCAACAGTTTTGCGAGCACTATGACGACACCTGAGTGTATCACCCACGCCTCTCCGTTATTACTGCCGGTTGAGAGGTTCAGAGGCGCTGTACGTCCAGCCGGCTTTGACTAGAACGAAAATATTTTATCAGCTAAATTGATTACTGCCCAGAAATAAATTAATATGGGTGTTAGTGCATGCCCCATAAAGTACTGAGTACGAACGAACCAAAACCAAATATTTAACAAACGAAAGAAGAATAAATAAACTAGCTAAACTCACCTCATTAATTGCAGAGCTCTGTCGCGTCAAACTGGGAGATTTCACATTGAGCGATCCGCAGAAAGTTGGTTTATCAAAAGAGTCCAATGCGACATCGTACAAAAGTCGCAGAATGATGCACGCATGCACAAACACTACTGGTACTTTCTCAGGAAAACTGTAGGAAAAGAAAGATAATGTAAAGCTCCGTAATCATTAGGAAACAAAGTTGCACAACATTGTTTAAAAACATGTTCTTGTGGGCGGTGTTTCTGGCAACATGGAGTGTTGCTGGCAATATCCTAATGGTACGTATTCATAATAAACAAAGAAACGCAGTATTGTCGCCAGTAACTTTTAATGTTGCGGACAAAAATGTTGCGCAACTGTTTCTCAACTTTGTTCCAAATGAACATGCGGTTTAAGTAAATGCCATGCTATCAAGTTAAAAGACACAAAGATCTAAAGATACTTACGTCATTTCTAATATGTTACTTGTGAACACTTCGTGAAATACTTCATAGAGCTCTGCATCACCGGGTTCTGTATCATTTTGTAGTTCAGTTTCATTTATAAAACAGCCTAAAAGCCGAATTGTCTCGCACAGCGTTGTCATACATATCTGTAAAAATGTTACCTTTATTACTAGTAAAGTTTTTGAGGAACTATCGGTAGTTCTTAAATCCCTTTATTCATAAACTATGCTTAAAGTTAAGTAGTGATTAGCGACTGTTTAACTATACATTTTGACGCTTAAACGTCAGTTAACTTTAATCATCGTTTATAAATAAACCCCTAAATGTTTCGGTACTGACCTCGTGATGAAAAAACTTCGCATTAGCCGGCTCGAACCTCATAGCCGTACTGATGGTATAGAATACAATATGTATTAGCTGTAGCATATCTTTGTCCATCGGCTCATCGCCTTTCAGTTTCCCTTCGAGAGAAACTAGAACACTTGTTACGTATACGAAACCGCTTACCTGTGGGAATGTGTGGATAGAAGTTATAAATACGATAAACTTATAATTGAAGCTAGTATATTCCACTGTAGAATGATTCCTAAAAAATTTTAACTAATTGGAATGCCAAATCGCATATTTCTAATGTGTATGATTTCCTATGCGTTAGGTATGGATTCATTAATGACATCAATATTTGAAAATTTGATGATGTATCAAAAGTGCGCAATTTATTGCGTACATAAAGATTACTTTTGCATAACACACTTCAGTCGTTTGCTTACAAATTAGCACGTCATTTGTGTGTCAACAACACAAAATTACCTTTCTAAATATAGTTCTAGTACGATGAGAGTCGCGTAAGCAAGCCAGCAGTGCCTTCAGTATGTGCAGTTTTAGAAGCAACGCATCGTTAGGGGCGGCGTGCATGCCACACAGTAACGCAGACATATCCTCTTCGCCTGACCCACTCACTATTAGTTCTCTTACTACCCCTAAAACAAAACAGACATTGGTATAATAATGTTCTTAGTTGAATCGCATGTGACTTAGAGAGTGCAAAATAAAATAAAATGATAGACGAGTGAGAGATCAATGATAGCGTCATCACGTTATCATAGCTGACATGTCTATCATAGGGGAGAATAGAAGATACATTTATATGGCGACGATCCCAAGTAAGATAGGTTCAGAGCAGGCAGAAGAAAAAAAAATTCTTACATGGATTATTCATATTACATTAGCATCTCTGATGAGAACGGTAGCTTGACGTTTTACCAACTTACCTAAAGCTTTACTTCTACAAGATTCATACACAACCATGCCATGTACACATTTAGCGCCGCCACAGTCTCTGAACACGTTGCAGTTACTAGAGTTTGCATTCAACAACGCTGTCAAGCCTTCCATTACTAATGATCCCAATTCCTCTTCTTCTTCATCTAAATTAGGGTCTCTGATCAAAGAGTCGTGACGAGTCGACTGTCTTTTCTTCCTTTCGGGAGCTTTCGGGGACTCATTCGGGGTTTTGTCGTGGGAAGGCGAGTCCGATGCGTCTCTTTTGCTTTTTTCTTCATCAAGAATTTGTTTGTCTTTCAGAAACACAGCGTAGCGAGACAGGCAAGTGACGAATACTTCTAGCATACCCACCTCCCGGTATACGTCTTTGAAAATTGCGTTATGTCTGGAATAAAAGAGTACACAATGAGGACCCATGTTTCTTGATTTAATACCATAACGAATACGCAAAATACGCGAGACTTACTTTAAAATATTCAAAAGTGTTTTCATACACAGTATGCTACACAATCTTGATCGATTCGCCTTCAATAATAACGACAAAGATATCAGCTCTTTGCACGGCACAAAATTCAGCTGAAAAACAATAAACTCCAGCAACTCGAAGAATTTTTCTTGTATTTCAGCATTCTTAATGTATATTCTTTCGGAGAATTGACTGAGCGTGTTCTGATTTTCAAGAATGAAATAGTTGGCATTGTCGGCGTGATACACGCTTGATATGGCGTCTAATATCGTGCAGCATAACGCTGGAGAGTTGGACTTCATAAATACTGATTGTAGGACCTGTAATTTGCAAAAAAAAATTGATACCTAGTTGATGGTAACATCCTGTGTCAATAAAAACAGTCAGCATCAAAAACAGCAGGATAAAAAGACAGTCCAAATCCAAAATAATCTAAAAATCTAAGCACGCGGTATTTTTGAGGGTGATTGTAATCTGGCACTTTTTTTTTCTTATACATACCTGAAAAGCCTGTACATTTCTCACAGCTTGTCCCGGAGTGGAAGGCTGCGGTAACACGAACCCCTGAAGTTTAAAGAGTTCAGTGTTGGCGCGCGTTGGTCGCAACTCTGAGAAGCCGCATGCGCATAACGACGATATCATCAATACAAGGTTCCGAAGAGCAGCTCGAGCTTCCGTGCCACTCACGCGTTCTTCTTCTAGCCTTTATTTGAAGAAGAGTTCGGATAAGAAAGAAAGACATATTCGAAGACACAAAATGGCCATTAAAAAAGTGCAATACATTTATAAAAAAAAAAAGTTGAATAAACACTATAAAAGCACGGTCGCGGAACACGGAGCGTTTCGAATACACAAATGCGATGAGTAAGCGGGACGATAATATTATTACTGCGCGCCAGCGATAGAGACAAGTAGTGATAGGTGAATTCTTCGCGTTCCTCAACCGTGTCTTAATTATCAAAATAATAAGCAACGGTGAAGTGCTTACCCTGATGTCAAATAATCGGGTACATCTTGTCTCTCATGTCTGTGATAAACAAAACAAATCATAGGTAAAAAAACTAAAACAAAATAAAAAAGTGCAATCACATGCTAAAACAACTTACAAATATATCTAGAAACATGCTCATGCTGTATAATAATAATTTGTTAATACCCCATATTCACTAGAAACTTACTTTAGAAGAAATTCAGATAGGAAAAGGTAGCCTTGGCAAGTACGGAAATCATCCAGTAATAATTGACTAACTTCACTTGAATCCTTAAGGAAACAGAATACTGCTACGAACATTTCAACTACCTGTAAAGAAAAGTAATCAGATGAGATTGAAATCTTCAAATAGGTACAAATGTACAGTTAAACCAGAAATGTTATGCGCTTCGGTAATCTTCGTGTTCACAGTTGCCTAATAAAGTACTTGCCTAACAGTGTTAGGCAAGTACAGTTTCAGTTTCATCGCTGTAATAGCTCCATAAAAGATCTTATCATCGCGCCCGAGGCGTGAAGCAGAGGTGCGGTGGTTCTGTTCTTCAAAAAAGGTGATAAATCGTTGCTGAAGAACTATAGACCCATCTCACTTCTGAGCCACGTATACAAGCTGTTCTCGAGGGTCGTCACGAACCGTCTCGCCAGGAGATTTGACGACTTCCAGCCGTCAGAACAAGCCGGTTTTCGAAAAGGCTTCAGTACCGTAGACCACATTCATACTGTTCGACAAATTGTACAGAAGACCGAGGAGTACAATCAGCCGCTGTGTATGGAATTTGTGGAGTACGAGAAAGCCTTCAAATCCATCGAAATATGGGCAGTTCTCTCTGCAACGATGTCGAATTAACTGGAGCTACATCGAAGAGTTGAGATGTTTGTATGACGCTGCAACGATGACTGGCCAGATCTAGGATCAGAAAACCAGCCCCATCCAACTGCTCAGGGGGTGAGACAGGGGGATGTAATATCCCGCGAATTGTTTACCAACGCTTTGGAAGACGTCTTCAAACGCTGGACTGGACAGGGTATCAACGTGAACGGCGAGTATATCTCATATCTTCGATTTGCCGATGACATCGTCATAATGGCAGAGACGCTGGAACAGCTAGACCAAATGTTGGACAGCCTAAATGGAGGCTCCATTTAGGCTGTCCAACTCCCGGCGGGTTGGCCTCGGCATCAACTTGGACAAGACAAGTCATGTACAATTCGCACGTCTTGCCGAGTCCAATCCACATCGAAGGGTCGCTTCTCGAAGTTGTGAAGGATTATGTCTACCATAGGGCCTGTCTTCCAGCTCCGTAGACACAACTTCGAGAAAGAGGCAGACAGAAGGATCCAGTTGGGATGGGCAGCATTTAGAAAACTCCGTCAAGTCTTCTCGTCGCCTATCCGGAGTGTTTGAAGACTAAGGTCTTCAGCCAGTGCGTTTCCCGTCATGACATACGGTGCTGAAACGTGGACACTGACGGTCGGGCTGGTCCACAAATTCAAGGTCACTCAGCGCGCTATGGAGCAAACTATTCTCGGAGTCTCTTTGAAGGATAAAATCAGGAATGAAATTATCCGCAAAAGAACCGGAGTTACAGACATAGCTTGCACAGAGTAAGCAAACTGAAGTGGCAGTGGGCTGGCTATGTTTGTCGAAGGACCGATGGCCGGTGGAGCAGACGAGTCTTGGAGTGGAGACCGCGTATCGGCAAGCGTAGTGTGGGACGCCCCCCAGCTAGATGGACGGACGACCTAAAAAGGTGGCTGGGGTAGACTGGATGCGGAAGGCGGAGGACAGGGTGCTGTGGCGCAGTCTGGGAGAGGCCTATGTCCAGCAGTGGACTGTGATAGGCTGAGTTGATTGATCGCGCACTCGTATTTCCGAAGATAGTCGATAATTGTCGAAGCGCATACTTTTGCTGAGAAATCTTTAGGTTCAATTGAAGGTTTAGCATAAGTTTACAACTTCATAGTTACCTCTAAAGGTGTCAATTCTGGTATCCTTTGCATGTTTTCTATGCAAAGTGCAACACATCCTTTATCTGCAATAATACAGTAATTATTTAAGAGGTATCCAAGTTGACCTATTTAGCTAATTAATAGCTTCGTTTACCAAACAAACTAAGTACGTAAGTAAATAGATTAGACCGAATAATAACAACGTTTAGAACAACAGATAGTTACATAATTCAAATTGACCTTTATAAGTCAATTCAATCGGCGCGTTGCGTAAGCTGATTCGTATCTGTGAAAGGTATGCGGCGGCCCATGGGCTCAGATACAATGTGAAGAAAAGTGAGGTTATGGTTTTTAGAGCACCCAAAAAAGATTTCTTAGACGTACCACCCCTCTCGCTCTATGGTACACCTTTAAACAGAGTCACTCATTTTAAGTATCTGGGCCACTGGGTCACCGAAGACCTCAAAGACAACATGGATGTGGAGAGAGAACGTAGGGCGTTGTGTATCCGCTGTAATATGTTGGCTCGCAGATTCGCTCGTTGCACTGAACAAGTGAAGGTCACACTATTTAGGGCATTCTGTCAGACCTTCTACACGTGCAGTTTGTGGGCTAAATACACGCAGGGGACGTACAACGCCCTGCGTGTACAGTATAATAACGCGTTCAGGGTGTTGATGGGGCTGCCGCGCTACTGTAGCGCGAGTGGCATGTTCGCAGAGGCGCGCGTAGATGGGTTCCATGCCATCATGCGAAAGCGCTGTGCATCGATGCTGGCGCGGGTGCGCGGCAGCCCTAGTGCCATTCTGGCCGTGTGTGCCGGCCGCTGGGACTCTGTACTGATGGCACATTGGATGAGCCTTCACGCGAGACCAACCGCCTGATTACTTTGTTCCTTTACTAACACTAGACTAAGAACATTGTTACTAACTACTTTAGATTTGTATTGTAAATAACACTAGGTTAAGAAAACATTGTTACTAACAAATTTATGGACCAAGTCTGAAATAAATTTTATTATTATTATTATTATAATCATACTATAAGCACTTACTATGTATGTACTGAACTACAGATTGTGTCAGTCCATGTCTAGATAGTGTCATTAGCACTTCAGCAGCTGATTTCCTCCACATAATGTTATGGGGGGCACACCATGAAGTAATGGCAGAAAATAATAAGCTGAGATCATCTTTCCTTGCTAACTCCTCACACGGGAATGGATGGCTGCACAGTCTTACAAGTACCTAAAATGGGTAATGAGATATTTAAAAATGTATTATTGGAAATTTTCATTAAAGTTACTATCCAAAATTAATACTGCCATAAGGATCTCCACAAAAGTGCTGTGCGTGTGGCGGCGCTGTCAGCATTTTGCTGCGGTTCATTCGAAATCGAGGGTATGGTCATTTAAAATTAAAATAAAAGTACACAGCACCGGGTCGTGTCACGCCGCTTCGCGACGTTTGTGTATGGTTTCTGACTATTTTTATTTGAAGGAAATGTGGGACACCAGTGTTCCATTATCCATACGAATCCATACAACCCGCAAGAGTTAACTTGGGTCCCGAGCGGCCCCTCCCGAGCGACCCCAGCGTTACCGTCTCGCCATTGACGCCTCAGAACCGCGCGCTTACGTCACCCGATCTTAGTCTCAAATTAACTCTTGCTGGTTGTAGTAATATTATACAATGTGTGTCTGACGGTATGTCTGTCTGATACCTCAACAGCTGAAAGGATTTCAATGAGCATACATCTAGACGAGGTAGTGCGTTCCAGTGGGATAACTTCCGACCTCCACGCGACATAATAATATAAGGACAAAGTTGAAGGCAAGTGTGTTTTAAATGTGCCATAATTATTTAATGACTCACTACAATAAACAATACATGTATGTAAACAATGCATGTTTACTTAGCTGTTTAAAATATTTACCTGAACTACCACTTGAAGCAATATTAAAATGGGTAACATTTGCTTTTAGTAAAATTTAGATTAAGATTTTACCGTGCACGTGCGCGGTACCGGTGTGGTTCTGTCAAATATTGTAGCATAACAAAAAAAGTACATATATATCAAATAACAATACCTATATGACTTCCGCAAATGAGACACAATCATATATCTGCATGATGAAGAAAACATTTAAAAAAAAATGTTAAAGGAAATTCTGTCTATAAAACAGTAGATATATTTTGAAAAGCTTAATTACCTGCACAAATATTTTCTGTAACAATATTCGCCTTTCCCTAGGAGTAAAGTCACTGTTTCCATCTTGAACATCAGCCTCAGACTCAGGTATTTCAGGTAGATCAAAAAACAGGTATAAACATTTGACTAATGTTGAAGGTATTGATGCAGTGGTCATGACCTAGAAACAAAATTCAAGTCAATCATTCAAACTATGATAAGAATTTCTACTTTAGATAGGGCCTTGAACTGACATAAATATATTGAAGTTGCACAAAAAAAAACAAAGGACAGAATAGAAATTCTTTTTTTTTTTAAATAGTAGTGGCATTCTCAGTAAGACACTAATTATTTATTAGCACAGTGCATGATGAATTTTCGAAGTCAATTAAAATGACCAGAATTAAACAAAAAAACCTTGTAATATTTGACTTGAT
This sequence comes from Mesoligia furuncula, assembly GCA_916614155.1. Lineage (NCBI taxonomy): Eukaryota > Metazoa > Arthropoda > Insecta > Lepidoptera > Noctuidae > Mesoligia > Mesoligia furuncula. Next base: position 16,782,054 of record OU744799.1, on the reverse strand, counting down.
TTAGATAACAACTTCAACAGATTTTGAACAATGATTTTGGTTAGTAAGGGTTCTGTCTCTTACATAGAGCAGCCGCAGCAGTGGCAATATTATAGGCTAATTATGCTAAGTAATCTGTTACACAAGTACCTGTATTAAAGACTGATCACCAGCCGCCAACAGATTTAGCGTTGACAGTAACATCCAGCCGTTGCTCGATTCCTCAGAATTTTCAATTTCTAGGAACTTAGCAATAGCACAACTAGCTGCCTCAGTGCTTTGGTTGCTGGCTCTCTTTCTAATCTCTGACACCATGAGCTTAGAAACTTGCTGACAGAATGATAGAATATCCCAGAACTTTTCATTCATCTCACTTGATGGACTAGTGCCAAATACCTATTGAAAATAAATACTTTAAAGATATTTTTGGTGTAGAAAAAGAAAGTAAATCTTATTTTATAAATCACATGTCACAGTGTTTGTTCTCAAACTCGTCTGAAACGGCTTGACCGATTTTTGTGAAATTTTCTGTGTATATTTGGTGGGTCTGACAATAGGTCGTAAGTCTTTTTTTTTTTCTATTTTTTGATAAGGGTCTCCAGAAATTTTTTGTAATCGAAACTGACGCGGGTGAAAGTGTGCGAAAAGGTGCAGGGCGCAGCTAGTAAACTATATCTACCACTATCTACTTTATGTATGTGAGATTTCCTATAGTCTATATAAATAAAAATTTTATGCTGTTTGTTCGTTTGGTAAGCGCATCACTTGAGAATGGCTGGACCAAGACTCGGAAGCCATAAGCACTTCAGTCAAATCTTTTTGTATGCAAAAATAAGTGTTTACGGCTTCAGAGTCTAATTTATCTATTTATAATTTTAAAATGTTTGTAATAGTTTGTATGGAAAGAAAAATTGGAACAGTTTCCCAGAAAATGTTCAAATTCGGGATTAACTGGTCATCCTTTTTTTTATGGGATTTTTGTATGAAGAAGAAGAAAAATGTCTGGGTCATTTAGCAGACAGTAAAAACATGTAATAAACTGTGATGGTCTGCCCCCTCCAATCCAATTGTGTGTGGCGTCCCCTCCAGCCCAATCCTTAAGGTTTTAGTAGATCTCCTTTAGGATTGCTAGTAATTTATTTTTTTCAAACATTTGACTGATTCTTGACGACCCACTGACCCAAATAGTAAACAAGCCAAATAATTGTGCCTAACAAACTTTGTCTTGTTTTTGTTGTTTGTGAATATAAAAACATTTTAAATTTTATAATTATTTATACTATGATCAATACCTTATTATCAATATCTTTCACGAATGAATAAGTCGAAACATTGTAGCGTATGTTGCAGTCAAATTACAGAAGATGCATTTGGTATTAAATAAAATAAATTCAATTTTTTTTATTTGTGATGTGATAGCATAAACATTTTTATAACACTGACGCTGGCCAGGTACATAAATAACTTGTCTGAATAAATTAATATTATTGATGTTTATCAAAATAATGAATCATTCAAGATATACATGCTAAGCCCACACATGTCTATCAGAAGGCTAATCAATAAAATAACATCAATAGATTATGGACTATCACCAATTCATTGATTGCAAAACGAACACAATTACTGTGATTAATTTTTAAGCCGCAAATAAATACAATTCTTTTGATTGTTACTGGAGACAAATATCAAAATGTATTTACCTTACAAAAAAGAGGTAGCATATTGTACAGTTTATCATCTTTTTCTGCGTCTGTAAGTGGTTGTGGTGGATGAGTGTACTCCGCGAAGAGTTTCTTGAGGTGCATGAGGCCAAGTTGGACATGAGACGACGAGCTGGAAGCTTCGGCACTCTCAGGAGATGCCGAAGTAGTCGCCCCACGCAATTTGCGCATTAGATTCATTTTTGAAATCGAAATCGATATTCGATATGGTTACACTTTCAAGCACATCTTTGTTTCTTTGATTTATGTAGAAATAAACATTTTAATTAAATAATAATAAACATTGATTTTTCATTTAATTTTAATGTGGTGGCACCACCATTTTGCACAATTATTGGGTGAATAAAACGTATATAAAATACATAACTTAATAAGGGTAAACTAAAAATATTATGTAAATGACGATATTTTCTTGGTTTTTCTTTTGTAAATTGATTGATTATTTTCTGATACTTTCGTACGCCCACACTGCAAAGTGTTTGCCATAGATAATAAAAAATATTTTCATTGTCCAGTCCCTATCAAAAAAAGTAATAGATGAGATGCTCACCAGTCTTATTGACCAAATAGTAATAGCATGATTGGTTTTATAAGGTTAAGTTACGATTTTTAAATGTAAGGATAAGGCGTGTGATTGTGAGAGCTTACAACAAAGAGTAAAATAATGCTTACAAGCACTTGCTATCGATACAACTGTTTGTTCTAAGAATTGCTTTTGAGACGCGGCAACACTACACTCCTTGCGTCCAATAAGTCCACAGACTACAATTTAATATGTACATACTCCAATTTCAGTCTATCTGTGCTCTTCTCACGTCTGTCCGTCTCAATCAGTCTGATCAGTCAAATGTCAAATTGATTCGATGTTGTAGAGACTCTGTCACTCATTACGTGATACAAAAATAGTATCTTGAATTTTTTGTCACCAATTCCTTGCACGTTGTCTTGACGCTAAGATTCACGTTTCTTGAATCAAAATGCCAGAAAGCCAGAACCTTGTGCAGTGTTATAATCGTGGTTGCGGCCAACTCTTTGACCTCAACCATAACGATAAAGGTACGCGAATTTTCTAGATTTTTCTTTATTCAGAGCTTATCCAGAGCCGAGCCATGCCAGGAGGATATTCCTAGAAACCACTTATTTCCAGTGAATACTGATAAGAAACTTTCGAAATCATACACAAAATTATTATATGTTTTTAACAGTGATAAAACAAACTTTTACTAGCTGAAGGAGAGGAGGAAAGCCTTTGCCCAGTATTGGGGCAGTATGGCTTTACTTATTATAATGGTGCCTTAGCTGTGGCCTACTGTCTTACTTTCAGAGTAATACTAAGATGTTGTAAAATTGCTAAGTATCTAAATTACTCTCATGTTGAATGTGTGTTTTCTGTGTAAACCTACAGATGAATGCCGCCATCATCCTGGCACTCCTGTGTTTCACGATGCTTACAAGGGCTGGTCATGCTGCAATAAGAAGAGTGTTGACTTTACGGAATTCCTGAATATCAAGGGATGTACTTTGTCTAAGCATTCAAATGAGGTTGGTATTCACACCTGAACCAATTTTCTATGAATTAACTAATATCTATTTATACATTATATTAATATTTGTACCTTATTATTTTCCTAGAAACCTCCAGAACCTGAGAAACAGGCTTTGGACAAGGAATTGGATAAAAAGGAAGTAATTGAAGTGAGAGCACCGGTAGTTGGTCCACAACTACCAAGACCTCCATTTGAGACACCTATGATTACTGTTAAACCTACTATAGCTGAGGCTTTGAAACAAGCTGTACAAAATACATCACAGCCAACAGTTTCCACTGATGATGGGTATGTAAATTAATAAAATGTTGATCAACTTACATTGGGCCTGCATATTGAACTTTGGCCCAGTCACTGACATTTGTGGAGGAGAACTTTTAATATACACAGGCTACATCTTTACCATAATGTTGACCATCTTTCTTGTTGCCATGCTCCATTATCTTCTAAATAACTGACTGATATTGTCTCTGCCACTGATGTATCCATATTGCCTATTGTGTCACCCTTTGTACAGTTTCTATTTTTATGTCTGTAATTTATATGGTTTACATAATAAAGAGTATTCTATTCTATTCTATCCAGTTCAATGTTAGTTGAGACTGTCAATCTGTATTGATTATTTTTGTGTCTTTTACAGAAGCATAGCAGTTGGTACAACATGCAAGAATGGAGGTTGTGGTGTCACCTATGAAGGTCCACATACAAATGACACCATGTGCATCCACCATCCAGGTTGTCCTATATTCCATGAAGGACTTAAATTCTGGTCCTGCTGCCAAAAGAGAACAACAGACTTTAACACTTTCCTTAGCCAACCTGGATGCACAACTGGGACCCATAAATGGACTAAAGAGGTAAATACCATATCTACACACTTGCAAATAAGAAACTATTTAGCAATGGAGGTCATTGCCTAGCCGGATATAAACAGGAAATAGTGAATAAAATTCAGCATTCCGAAAAGGTTATAGTAGAAAAAAATACATCCATATAATAGAATGCATGACATTAATTTGTATGTACTTCATTTTATATTAAAACTTCTACATATTGTCCAGGGTGCACCAGCTGGTACAGTGAAATGTCGTTGGGACTGGCATCAAACACCCGATTATGTAATTGTAAGTGTATATGCCAAGAAATATGACCCAGTACTAAGTTTTGTGAAGTTGAACCCTATTCGCCTGAATACAAAACTGGTATTCCGAGAGCAAGGAGATGCAGCATTTGAACTGGACGTTGAACTGAGAGGTGTAAGTATACCACATAATACATCAATAATTTTGAAAGAACTATTTTTAATAGATAACTTGGTGACCCAATTTTAAACTATTGCAGGTAATAAATGTAGAAAGCAGTACTGCATCAATGCTGTCAACAAAAATTGAAATAAAACTAAAAAAAGGTGAACCAGGTTCATGGAGCAAATTGGACTTTCCTCGTGCACAGCCAAAAGCACAGCCAAAGAAAGAGGAAGCAAAACTACAAGACGACGCCAGGCCGTCAGACGACGACTACGAAGACCTTTCTACTGTAGAAGCTGTACAATCTATGGGAAAAGTTAATGTAACTGATTGAAAAACTAATATTAATGAATTACTAGTTTATTACTTTTTTTAAGAAGTTATTCTCAATGACTATTTATTGTAATTTCGTGCTCTAATGGTAGATGTGCATTTATTCAGTGAAAATAAAATGTGCTTTTACTGTTATGAACTATATGTTTCTTTTTGGGGTCTTTGAAATAAAACCATATATTGAATGTTAACTCCTTGATCAAATCAGAACATATTATTTATAATTATATACAAATAAAAGTACATACATGCTATAGTTTCTTTCTTTACAATATTTCCTCAAAACATTTTTGAAATCATGACTAGATCATGGCGCATATAATTTTATTACAGTTTAACTAAGAATATTTAATTACAATAGAATAATAACATTTACAACATTTATACAACGTGACTAGGTTGACTTGACTAGATAAGATTCACAAAGTTCCTAAAATGTTTTTTATAATAATTCAGATACTCTCATACCTATACAATATCAGATCGTATCAACAAGTCCATTTAGAGATTTCATCAAATTATCGGTTTGTGTTTTCTAGATACTGCATTCTACAAACTCGAATTTATAATGCATAGAATTATTTTTGAAATTCGACTTGGCAACCCTACGATCATAGAGATCCAATAGAAAAATGGAGTTTGAATACAGGCTGGTTTAATTAAAGATCCAAACACTTCGTGTTACGTCCGCACTGTTCGGAGTTCACTCCACTGACCTATATTATACAAGTACCTATCTACCGAAGTAGTGTCAGTGATTCACTCGCATTCGTTCTCAAATTCTCAATACCATGCCTTCCAGTGTTGTCGTCATCTTTTTATGTTTTAACTATACAGGCTGTTGTTTTAGTCACCATGAATAGTTAAGGGGGCGATTCTAACAATGCTTTTCGAATATTATTATGAGCTTCAGACAGAGGGGCAGTTAATCAATTAGGTACCTGTAGAATTTTCTGACCCTATTTGGTACTATTTCAGCTGACTTAAACCCGGTTTCTGATTTGTGAATTTAATGTTGAGAACATGCCAAACCACCTAAGATGGCTGGTGCCCCGCGAAGTCCAAATTTCTGTGCAAACAAATTTAACACATTTTGAATTTCGCGGGATATCACATTAAGTAATGCTGAAGTAGAGTTGGATAGGTCCTCAACTCCAAATTCTCAAATCGGAATCCGGGTGTAATTCTAGTCTGTATAAGACTTTAGTTTTACGGCGACGAGCAGTGTTCGCTGGTAGGTGGCGCAGGCGCGTGGAAAGCCGGCGTGGGGGCTGGCTGCATGCGGTACATGTCGTGTAACAGTGTGGCTACCGACACGTCGCCGACCGTGTCGCGGAACAAGAGCAGTTCAATGGAGCGCGCGCGCACCGCTCGCAGCGATGGAAGCAGGAGGAGCAGGCGTCCGAATCTGAAGAAAACCACCGAGTTACAATTTCGATATACCATAAAGGTACCTATTTTATGTAATGTGGAATGAATACTTTGATGCAGGTATCAAAAAGATAGTGTTTTAAATAGGTACAGCCTCATTCAAACTTTATGGCGGCTCAGAAGTGCGCTACTCGCTGCGTAGTAGGTCCAGACACCAGCACATCAACCTACTACAATCTGTCAAATTTCTTCAATAGATTTTCAACTTTATCGCTATTGCATAAGGTTCAAAGTTGTTTGGGAAAATTTGACGGTTTCGGGTAGCTTGATGTGCTGGCGTCTGTACCTCATGCGTCAGCCTCCGAGCCGCCATAAAGTTTGAAGCGGGTCGTACCTGCTATACTGCGTTAGTGGCGTTTCGTTATTCATTAGGTAGGTACGCCGATAACGGAATGTGTTAAAACTAGCTTCGTCCCGCGGTTTCACCCGCATAAGTTTCGATCCCTTGGGGATATCGGGATAAAAAGTAGCCTATGTATTAATTTTGGTCATAAACTATCTGTGTGCCAAATTTCATCCAAATCCGTTCAGTTGTTTTTGCGTAAAGAAGTAACAAACATACAAACACACCTAAAAAATACCTAATACATACAAAAATACCTAATATTAGTGTGATAATTTAGGCAAAAGGACATTTTATTATTTGTTATTAATTAACATTATAAAACCTTTACGGGGAGCAGTATTTTTACTCACAGAAGATCGATCGAGGTTTGTTAACACACCTCGATCGATGTGATGATGATGTGGGGAAATTAACGTGGATTTACCTTGTAGGTTGTCTGGTGTATCGAGTCCGCACATAGTCAGCAAGTATACACTGAGCTTGATCCTGTAGCATCTCCACCGGCTGAGTTTCACTTAGCCCGGGTGTATCTACACAAAAACGTAAAATTATGTACTTATACTATAGGTACCTACTTAGTTATAACTATTATTACCTAATCTAATAGAGGTACTAGCAGTGCCCCATGGTTTCACCCGCATAAGTGTCGATCCCGTGGGGATATTTTGATAAAAACTATCATATGTCCTTCCCCGGGATGCATCTATCTCTCTACCAAATATCGAAATCTGTCCAGTGGTTTAGGCGTGAAAAGGTAACATACAAACAGACAGACAGACAGAGTTACTTTCGAATTTGTAATATTAGATAGTATCAGTATGGATGATAATCTTATAGACGTACTACTTAGTTCATATGTGGCGATGTAGACGACGCAATAATCTACATACGAATGACGATAAAACGACGATCTAACGATATATCTAAAGATATGCTGTTGTTATAAATAATAACTAACCTGGTGAAAAGAGAACTATAGCTTTCATACACCCACACTCGCTACCGTCGGGTGCTATTTGCCGAAAACGACAGAGAATCTCCTGAAACAAAATAGAGATTCATTAAAACGTTCTGTACCTACCTAAAATCTTGCAAGTATAGGAACACAAATTTAAAAAAAAAAAAGGTCTCTACGAGTCGGACTCGCGCACCTAGGTTTCCGTACAAAGCAGGTATGTAAACAGTTTAACACGGGATTTTTTTTAAATGTAACTAAGTACAAATTTACGGTTTTCGTATTTTTTCCTTTACTTATGCTGCATAACCTTTGCTTCTTGCCAAATTTCATGATTCTACGTCAACGGGAAGTACCCTATAAATTTTGATTCCCTTAAGAGTGTTGAAATATAGTTTTTTTGCGGCATAAACGGATCTTTTTTTTACGTTAACTTAAAAGTTTCATAGGTATTTTTCACAGCTTCAAGGAACTGTAGACTTGAGTATATGGCTTTAATTTCAACTCGATACCTCCACGCGTTCCCGAGATAAAAGGTCTTGACAGACAGACAGACGGACAACAAAGTGGCCCTATAAGGGTTCCGTTTGTTTTCATTTTGAGGTACGGAACCCTAAAAACTAAGCTGCTTCGTAGGATTTAACCTAAGTAGTGATAATTGAAAAACAGCCTTGGATAAGCCGAGCTTGAATAACCCATTGATAGATATCGTCTCCTAAATCTACGTCGCTAGTCCATACCAAAGTCTTTTACTAACCTGTAAAGTATTCAACTCTAAATCTGCCAATGGGTCAGGTGGCAGTCGTGCCCTGGCTGCCGGGGCGGCCAGCAATGGCGCCAGGTCCCAAGGCGCGGACCACTGTGCCAGGTGCAGGAGGAACAGGTCCTTCCAGGCCGCTCGTAGTAGTACCAGCTGGTCGGAAGCTGCTAGAGCCTGGAACGGGGCTAGGCATCGCACCCAGCGCACTGCCATGAAGAGGAGACGGGCACTTGTCTCCTGGTGTCGAAAAATTTAATGTTTTAGATTTGTTGATTCTTGATTGTAATTAATAGGTAGGTGTGGTATGCGAAAATTCCTGGTGCATTATTAATTCGTATCTTGTTGTTTACTAACTCTTAGTTATAAGAACAATGTTACTAACCCTAGGTATATGAGTCTTCGCTCGAATTAAAGTTTTTGAATTTGAATTTGAATTAGACTAAAGCTCATTATCAGGTGCTGCGTATAACCTAGGTACCTTGTTTGTCCCGCGCCATTGAGAAATTGCTATAAGATTTTCTAAAGTTACTTTTTATTTTTATTTTCTTAGCTGGGTAGTGCATATAGGTTATATTCTTATGTACCTAGTTTAGTATCTGCCTATCTGGTAAATATATAACAGCATATAATTGTATCAAAGTAGGTCAATAGTAGGTATTCTCTCAAACATGCGCACTGTGACGAACACAACAACGCAACATAAGTCAAGCTACGAGGACTCCAGTGTCGTAGCGCGTAGAGGGCGATGGGCGGGGTAAGTCAACTGAAGGCGATAAGTCACCCCGCGAACGCCCAATCGCGGTTCGCACCCGCCCCTTTAGTCAAAAAGCCACCTATCAAATGTCAATGTTTACACCCCTTAAAGGAGACTTGAAGTCGATGCGCGATAAGGAATGAAAAGTACGAAGTCTGGGATGCCTACGAGAACAATAAATTGAATGTATCATATTGATAGTGCTCTAAAGCTTCCCTAATTTTAATTGCTTGTCTTAGGCCAAACATTTTAAACCTCGTTCACATTAGGTGCGGCACGAGCCCGAAATTCTTGATAGGTATACCTATTCTTGTTTCAAGACTGTGCTCATAAGCAAAACTTTTGGCCGAAGGGTCATTGCAGGTCTATCATTCTTTTAATTATTATTTTGATATCTATTAAAACAAGCCTTATGTTTATGTCAACTATGCAGTTCCTAAGGTTACTTATGTTGGATGAAAGGATTTTACCTGCAAAAGTTCCCATGTAGGCGCCAGGGGTGCCCCAAAAGCACTTGGTGGTGGTCGCAGCAATGTTGGGTCTCCTTGTAACTGCAGCTGTTTCGCGCTCCACATCAGTTCCTAAAGAAATAACGAAAGGTTTAATACTTAACTATAACGGTTTCCTACTTGCATAAATCAACCGATATGAACCACTTGTAGCAGAAAGCTAGAAATAATGTGAACCCTATTTTATCTATGGTGTGGACTAAATAGGTATAGATAAAGCAATTTGTATACAATCTACTACTCTCAAACATGTGCTTTGTATCTAACGAACATAACAACGCGACATAAGCTAAGGTAGGTACGATGACTCCATAACTACATACAGTTAGGTACCTAATAGTGAGATTTTAGATCAGGGGGCCTAAAAAGACCACTTTGGCAGAATCATAAATGGATAACATAAGAATCATACTATGGCGAAGACAGTCCGTTTTTCTTTTTCTCGCTGCACTACGTAGGTATAATCAAAGAGATTGGGATTGGATTGGATTGATTGGTATATTAGCACAGACAAAAAATAATAACTGAAAAATTCTTCACCAATGGGATTTGATACGACTAACTTAACAGTTAACTGTCCATTCTGATTAATAATGTTATGATTCTGCCAAAGTGGCCTTTTTAGGCCTGGACGACGACCTGGGTGTATTATCTTACCTGGCATTTATCAGACGACATGAGTATGTGCAGTAAGCCAGGGGGCGGTGGCGCTAAGAACGGTTCAGGCATAAGCGGCAACGGACTGGGAGCGCCCGCGCCACCTCCGGCACCACTGGACCCTGCTGATGATGCCGTGCTCAGCGGTGCTGGCTCACTCATGCCGCTGATACTGAACTGTTTGACGAGAGAAAGTTAAGTACCTAAGTAAGCTTAACAGACTTTCCCAGGCTTTATACCATGGACTTCTCTTCTCTATTTATCCATGGTTTTATACCATGGATAAATAGAGAAGAGAAAGCCTGGGAAAGTCTGTATAAATGCAGTTAGAATAAAAGCTTAAAGGGGTAAAGGTTCCACAGACTACTGACTAGGTAATTTTGTGAAAGCTGTCCCCCTTTTAAATAAACTCTGACTGTTAGCAGCCTTAATTCGGATTTGGGGGACAAGAAGAAGTTAAAGCGATCGGAAGATAATGTTTGCACAACTGTTGTAGAAAACATTGGTTCTTCCATGAAATACCCAAATAATACAAAGTTATTAACTACGTACCTAGTTAGCTAACCTATCCTCCCTTCTTTCTGAAGTAAGCACGTAAGCTGGCGTGTTAAGATAAATGGTATTATAATTAACATGGGAATGATACCTGAAAGTTGAAGGGTTGTGGCAGCGGCGCGTATGGCGAGGGTGGCGAAAGCTTGAGCGCATGCGGCTTGTGTGCGTGACCAAGCTGCGGTGGTCCGAGTGCGCCCATTGCACCCGCTTGCAGCTTCGGCTTGCGGGGACCTCGCTCGTGCTGCACCGCTGGGGGAGATATGGCTATGTGAACAATGAGTCTAGAAGTCTTCGTATAAACTACAGAAATTTCTCAAATAATCACACCGCTGTTATGATATCAGGTGATGCAAAACTAAAGGTTCTGTTGGCTATTCCGTGATGTAAGTACCTATAAAGATGGCTATATTTACAAATTAACCGATTCAGTGCGATGGTAGTTTTTTCGAACTATAGCGCCTGGCGGCGAACAAATTTTTTGTGGCTCCTCTGAGGCGCCAAGCGCCAGGGACTTTCATGGCTCCTCTCGTGTGCTACCCGCCATGAAGTGTAACTTTTCGCTTTTTAGTCAGATTCCACTTGTTATTGTTGTAGTCGCAACCTAACAGCGAACGTGAGCGGTTTTAAAAGTTCGTTTCAAGTGTTTACATGTGACTACATACTTATGTGTATAAACCGCCGAAATGGAAGGTAAGTGACTTATTTAATCAGGTTTCGTAAACCTTTTGGTATATGTTTGGCTCGATTGACTGATCCATTATTTTTCTTTATTAAAGAACGGGATATTACCATGCTAGTCGTGTAAAACGTAAAAAATAATTTTACATAAAAAATAATTCGGTTTCCGTATCATAATGAATGATTTTTATATTGAAAAGGTTTACAACTCCTGAAGTATGCGTTTTCATGCAATATCCCGAAGCTAACACTGGAATCGTAGGTAATCTGCGTGACAAATAAGGACACTTTCATTTGCGGATAACCACTGAAAAATGGTGTTTTTTCCGAGTTTTACAGGTAAACATTTTGGCTCCTCTCGGGCGCCACACGCCATTTACAGAAAATACCCATGGCGCCTCTACGGCGCCATCCGCACGAATCCGAATCGGTTAATGTGTTAGTAGGCATTGTCTTGGACATGTTATTTGGTAGATATTTACACATAGAACATCAACATCAACATCTATCTGCTCATAAGATCATTAGAGAGTCTAACTTGGTTAAGTACCTAGTACCTACCACTCATTTGTTCATCAATGACGAAAGACATTTAGGTAACTAGGTATAAGACTTTCATAGGGATGTCTGCTGTGATGTGATCTTGATCCTGTGACCAGTAAGGTTCAATCAACTAACATAATCTGTAAGTACCTACCTATATATCGCTCATAGAAATGTAAAATCGCTCTGGCGGACGCCCGTATACCATATCTATACCTATCTGATAGCACCATACATTCAATACAATCATCTGAATCGTCTAAATGGTAAATATAACAGTTTACTTATGTGATCTTTTCCACTTCCAGGCTTATAACAGACATACCTAGTTACACCTATCCGTAATAAATCTTTACAACCCCAAATCGTTTTAACACTTTAGGTAGGTACTGCTAACATAAAAATCATTAATAAAACCACCGTAAATTATATAAACGTGTGCGATCAACAAAAGTATTTGACTACATGTAACTTGCTAGTTGTTTTACACGTCGGATTATAGAACCATGAACCGCTTATTCGTTGGCGAACCCTTGGTAAGCCGGGATCGTCCGCGCCTCGCCTGCCTTCGAATAATGTGCATCCGTGGGCCGTGCTCATACGCAACTCACCCTTTGACCGACCAGGTAGCGATTATTCTGTTCAGAATACTTTTAGGACTGATATAACTGTGAATCATTGAAGCTAATTTGTTTATTGATAAAAGTATGGTTCTTTTGAAGTTAGTTCATGAGTGTCGGTGACTAAATTAACGAGATCAAAGGAATCAATTTATTCTTTGAGTTTTTCCGTCCATTCTTTAAACATTTTAAAGTTTTGAGAGTGATTAGAATGTCGAAGAACTTAATACCTACAGCACGCCTATTTGCAGGGCATTTTATAACATAAGTAGATTGAAATAGTACCTCATACAAGTAGATTTACATGACATTGATTAACCAAAATATCAATGACATCTACCTACTAACGAATTAAAATTTAGCTAAGAGAATAAACTAGGTACCTACTGAGCACGTGAAATGGTGATCATTTGTCAAGCAAACATCAGCCATCAAAACTGAGCTTTTCTTTAAAATTTAAAGCGAATTGTTTTAATTGCACACCCAATGTGCACGGGGCCTGTGCAAGGATGACGTCACGCAATCAGCTTAACGAGGCTGAGTCCATGAGAATGCGGCTATTGTGCCCGCACATGTCGGCGCATACGCTGCGTTCCCGCGCCGCCACCGCTCGCTAGTGCCAACCAAAAAGTGATTCAGAAGAACTACTCAGAATAATGACGAATAAGTTTATGTAAGGAAATCTGGACTTTTGTTCAATACATGGGTGGCAGGGGCATCGACGCACAACCTGTTACCATACGAGTAGATTCAGTACATGAATCTGGACCCGCTGCGATGAAATTTTTCATAGGTTAAGTTAATATTAAGGCTCCTTCAAACAGGCGCGACACGCGACAAAATCGCGTGCGATACAAAGGTACCGCAAGTCGCGCAACGAGCGGTGCCTTTGTGTCGCGCTTGATTATATCGCGTGTCGCGCCTTTTTGTAGGAGCCTTTAGTTTGAAATCGCCAACCCGTCTTGAACAAGCTTGCTGTTTAATGCTCATACTTTCTCTGTATGCAAAAAGGCCTTTGCCCTGCAGTGGGTCAATAAAGGTTGCAAATAAGCCATTTATGAAGTACAACACAGGTTTATGTTGCATTTGGAATAGATATAGGCATTTGATTGACTGCATTATTTAGGCAATGAAAGTGCCTGCACATCAGCTACGACTACAGAGCAGTAGGCACCTAGGTACACGTTATTTCAATAATTTGTGCAATGAGACCAGAGATCAGTGTAGATTACATTATTAGATACTTGTCTACAATAATCCTGCACTATTGCTGCAGTTCTTGTAAGTAGTTGAATAGTGTTTTGCATACAACCTATCATAAAGGAAAGTCCCTTTACGTATCAACCCTATTGTGTTTGCTTGTGATGAACCTGTTTGTTTTTCGTGGTCATTTTAATGAACCTTCTTCGTCTAACTATTGGGTGGTACTATCTATGCGGCTTAGCAGACGATACAAATGCTGACGGACGCACTATTCGAATAGCTGACAGCCTCCACGTACGTAAGTGCGGACTTTAAATATTAAATGACGATTCTAGAATGGCTTATTAGAGAATTAGTGACTCTAACGCATTCTCTTAACACCTCTCTAAGCTCGGATGAAGTTTTATAAATATTTTATTTCATACCTACATAATATAGTCAGTCTGTGCCACGGAAAGCACGCTAAGCCGTTAGTCCCAGCTACCATTCGTGGATATTTGACAGTCGTTACGAGTAGTCAGAAGCCCGAAAGACTGACAAGCAGTCATTACCAAGGGGTGTCGTATTACCCAGTAACTGGGTTGTGGAGGTCAGATAGGCAGTCGCTCCATGTAAAATACTGGTATTCAGCTGCATCCGGTTAGACTGGAAGCCGACAACAACATAGTTGGGAAAAGTCTAGGCAGATGATGATGACATAATATAGTTTTGTTATAATATCATGAAAACTATTGCATTTCGGCCATACATAGGGGGCGATAAATTGGTTGCATTTTGGCCCCCTATCAGCTCCTGACGCATATACGTCGAATTACAAGACGTAACCCTGTATAAATACACACCCACACCGATAGAAAGATAACATTCAAGTCCCACAGTTAGAAGACTACCTGCGTTTGAAAAAACTACCCAAAACAGAAAAAAATCTAAACTGTAATAAATATACTACCGCATTTCATAAAACACATCGCGTGTACTGTAGTGTCAGAGCAACTGATGCAATGTTAACCTTTTGTTTATGGGGCGCATGTAATCCCAAATACAACACGTGCTTTTTTTCACGACGTCATCGGCTTCCCCCACTATCTCCCACCAACCCAAAACAGACTTTATGACATCAAACTAAGGTATATATTCACTAATTGCAGATACTTAGGGTCGGTTAAGCCAAGGGGCTCAGTTTCCAGTGTGACGCGGATAAGCGAGATTTTAATTAAATGAAGGCGAAATGTGTAACAAGTTTTTCATTATCTGATGACTCTAGCGTTATTATAGTTTGTGGTTTTAAAAGTGTTGTTTACCTATAATTGTATCAAATTATCAATAAATTAATAAGTACTAAGCTTGAGCTTTCCTTTTTTATTTCCCTTTTTTGTTAGAATATATTATTATTACATGACTGTTTGTACTGTGTGCATTTAAACGCCTACAATTGCTACGGTTGCGGCAACGCCTACGCAGCGTAGCCGTCTCCGTAGCAGTCGTAGCGTTTTGCTACGGCGCTACGCTCCCGGCTAAGCTCACAGCTCTAAGCAGATTTACAAGACCTTTTAGTACAATATTAATATACTGTTGCTGTTAATCTAACTGTAAAAGTAGTTAGCGAACAGTTTAAACGCTATAACAAATACATACTTAAATTTTTCTATACATTATATAAATTTAACTTTTCGTGTCTGTCTGTTTGACCGCGTTGTTCTTCTAGACCACGGAACGGACTTTCATTCTATCATTTAGAGCATTTGTTACATATACGTAACAAAGAAAATCTTGAAGTCGTAAAAACAGTGCGAAGCAGGGCGGGTTGCTTGTAAGTGTATAATTCTTTTAGTTTTGTATAATTTCTACTTTGCTGAACCATATACAACGTGTAACGGAAAGGGTCTACACATATCAAGTACCTATCTACATGTTAGGAACATATATGGGAAATTTCAGTACATGGTACCATCCGATCGCATTTCTCCGCATTGTTGGCACGTTTGATCCCGTCGATTTAACTTAATATTAGCGAATGACGTGAAAAGATCTCTCCCTCGTAGTGCGGTGACACGTTTGTTATGATTTGAATTCAATAAACTTATAAAACCAAAAATTTGGTCGGTCTGCATTCTTTGAGTATTTTTTTTTTGAGCTGAAAGAGAAGCCTATAGATTGTATACTATGTAATCTTCACCCCTTTTAAATACCGTTTCCGTTATACGTTTCAAATTGCGCAAATTAAATGCAAACTAATGTTGTTGTTGTTAATGTTGTTGTAGTTTTTGTTACATGTTTTGTTGCGAATTGGAATCTACTCATAACCCAATCTAGAAAACCCAAAATACGTATCGCGAAATACTCCTCGTACATAAAATATCAAAAGTGTAAATATCGTTTAAGTTATAGATATAAAGCTCAAATAGAAGTTAAGTCTCCGTCGTTTAGGCTCGTATAAAAGGCGCACAGTGAATCACATTGGCAACGTTTAAAAGGGAGATTTAACTTCAAACATGTATCAGCGACAAACCCCTCGCGAACCGAATTGAAAGCAAACAAAACATGTTTTTCAAAAAGGTAGTTGATACAAAAAGTATTTGTTATTTATTACCCGCAGGCATTGGCGGTTGGACGTCAATTACTTTCACAGCATTTTAATTTTGCATTTTGTAATTGGCTATCGATATTATAGAGTTCAAATTCACATACATACGTACCTAAATGGTGGTACCATTATGCTTTTACAAAACAGAAAAATGTTTTTTTTTTTTATGTTCTAAGATAGTTACACAGACACAGACACACACCCACACTTATACTTCATCATCTGCCTGGTCTTTTTCCAACTATTTTTGGGGCGGCTTCCAGTCTAACCGGATGCAGCTGAATACCAGTATTTTACGTGGACGGACTGACTACCTGACCTCCACAACCTTGTTACTGGGTAACACTATATACCCCTTGGTAAGATTGGTTATCAGACTTTCGGGCTTCTGACGCCCCGTAAAGACTCAAAAAAAAGGTCAAAGATCCAAGAATGTCAGCCGGTACCAACAGCTTAACGTGCTTTCCGAGGCACGGAGGGGTCTCGGTATGTAAAGATGTCACCCATATACAGACCGACCGTGCCAAGCGTATCTTACCTTACCTGATCGATCGACCCGTGCGGCTGTTATTACCTACTTAGCCACGAGCCCCTCCTCACGAGTTCTAAGTTTCTTATACCTACCTACTTTACTTCTTGAAATAGTCACAAAATTAAATCAAAGTACCTTAACCGCTTGTTTGCCGTAATTACAGGCACAATTAAAAAGCCATTGTGTCTCGCGTAGATCTAAGTTCCGGCAGACTAAGGGTTAGTCCTTTGCAAACAAACAAATGACTCAAAGGCAGGCGTATAATTAATCATTTTTTTATTTTATGATTTTAATTTAGTTTTATAATTTTAATTTCATTTATAAATTTATATAAGTATACGCGCAAAAATCGCTTAACGGCGGAAGGGATATAATATGTATTTATTATGATTACAATTTTTATTTTATTTTAAATGTAGAACATATGATCTTAAATGGATTGAAATAAATGATTTTGAATTTTGAATTTTTCGTAAACCAAAGTTCAAGTCTGAATCCTGTCTTTGAAGTGGGCGATCTATGTGACCGACATCTATGCAGCTAAAGTATCTATCTATGCACTTTATCCGTGCACCCGGAAGGTGTAAAAGCATTTGTTGCGAGCAACCCATACCAATATTGTTGGGTGGTGGGTAGCGGGTAGGTTACCTATAATGTACTTACAGTACGACGTTACTGCCCGTGTAAATGGAGTTCTGCGGTCGATATCATAGTGATGTGCTGCATCTCGATGTGGTTTCATATTATGAAATTGCAGTTTCTGTTACACGTAAATTATATACAGGGGTATTTCCTTTCTCAAATGCTGCAGATTTTTTTGCATTGAAGCTCATCGGCATAGAGTTTACGCAAATCAGTAATTTAAATTTGAATAAAATTTAATCTGGTCCTGTTTGTTATATCCTCCTATGGCCTGACCAAGTCTATGTTTGGACTTCAAAAGAGACTGTGAACTCTGAGTTTGTTTATTTCGGTCTTTCTTCTCAGAGTAGTCAGTTAGGAAACGCCGAAGTCATCTAGTTATATAAACATAATTCAAATTTGACGTGTAAAAGTGTTTTTATGAACCCGTCGTTCGTCGTTTCAGCCGATAGACGTCCACTGCTGGACATAGGCCTCCCCCAATTTTGGGAGGGTTTGCCATAAACCAATTTTTTTTATGAACCAATTTACAGAAATAAATACTTATCATTTATAATTACTTTTTATAATTTATCCTATACTGTCTCACTGCTGGGCAAAGGTCTCCCCCAAATTTTCCAATTTTCTTTATGCTGTGCCTTCTCCGGACAATCGGTTAGGAATGAGTCTAAATCGTCACGCCAGCAGCATTTCCTATAATTTACCTATATTTTTCTTTCTTGCCATCAATACACTTAAAAGATGAATATTAGGTTCTTTTAAAGCTTTTATTAATTCCAAAGAACCAACTAATAGCTTATAACTTATTTGTAAACTTTTGTAAATAACTATAAAAGTGGTGTTTTGCTAACTTTGAAACCTAATCAAGCGTGGTAGCACTTGCCAAAGTTATTCTTTGTTACCAAGAAAAACCTATACAGTTATCGATAGGTGTAGGCACTACTCTCTTCGGGCAGACACGTACCCTGAGGAGGTAGCGTGGTATGGGGCGTGATTAATGACCCAATAATCCCGGCCGCCCGCCCGCCTCATGAAAGCTTCACGAAGCCGAATTGGTGAGCGGTCAAAAGGTTTATTGACTGAACAGGCATAACCAAGACGCACTTACATAACTAACAAGTGTGTTAACTAAGTCATTAAGTGCGAGGAACCTGGGTTAACTGAGGTTATACCTAATGAACCCTCGGATATTTGCTGAGTTTCTTAAAAGGATACCGGACTTGTGTTCTTATTTAAATCTTGGTAGTTATTCTTTGGATAAATTGTTATGTTAGATTAAATAGAGCATGAAATTATAATATCTTTGATGTCTCTCAAAGTCTCGAGAACATTATCAGATGTTTTGGAAACGCTCATGTTTAAATTAATTTTCTTAGCAGCACGGTAGCTGCGTGATGAAAGAAAGAAAGAAAGAAAATACATTATTGATGATAATGATGGTGAAGAATGTATTGGCTAGGACTAGACCTATTCCCTGCCGCTGGTTGATTGGACGGTAAGATACCGTAAAAACTTACGTCAATTTTGATTTTGAGATTGAATTGAACTATCACCCCATCTGATGCTAGGGATTGATTTCACGGTGAGATTTTTACAGAATAGCACTACAATTATCCACTTCTACTTTAAGTATCACAGAAATTAAATCTTCATTCCCAGAAACTCCTAATGAGATGTTCCTATCAAGTGTTCGCTTTCCAGGCAACGTGATTCATTCAAGGAGCATGACTGTGCAGAAGTTGCCGACTTGCCGCCAACAGGCAAGCCCTCCGCCATGATAATACCAACGCGGATCAAGATGTTAAACAACCTGTTTTTTGCATCGTAGGCTTTACAAAATAGATTTATTGAGGAAAATGGGGCAAGGGCAATGGCGTAGAGGATTACTTTTTATTTTATAAAAGCCTAAACGTCTTTTGCTCAACAACAATCAAATACTTAGAATAGTCTTATAACACACGTAAACTAAATCTATCGTAGATGGTTAGCCTAATGTTTGTAATTCAAAAGGACGCAAAACTTTAATTATATTATGTATATTATCTACTCTACCTACTTTGTGCTTATTGTCCACAAACATTATTAGCGCTTCAGAGCTGCGCATCAAAATCATCGCGTGGAAAATATCCTGCGAGAGAACGACCCCGTGTCCCGACATTCGTTCCGACGTTAATTCCAGCCGCATTTGTTCCATTACATTTCCGACACAAAGTAGATACGCGTTTGCCGAATTGACTAGGTGGATGCGACCAGGCGAACGGCGCACGAAGAGGATGGGGCGAGCGCGGCCAGCGGCCCGACAGGGACAGAGTATCAAAAGTGAGAAAGATGTATTCAGAAGTGAAATAGTCTGCTGGCTGAGCACATCATCATTAACGAGCCAGAGAGGGCGGAGGGCAGCGAAGAGGCAGAGGGGGCGCGCCAGGTGGGCGATGTCCCACGCTCCGGCACACCTGCGCGCGAAATTGTTCCTTACCGCAACCGCCTCAGAGAACTTATCTCTTTAAAGCCAGCTAGCTACAAGTACCGACCTCAGGGAATATTTTCGAGTGCACCGACATAAATATGAGAAATATCCAGGTTTTTATTCACCTTCCACCCTGCGGGGTCCGCCCGGGTCCCGGACAAACATCTCATATAATAGATGTCCTACAATGTCGAGATGACAACGGGTTTTGCTCCTATATACACACACATCTACTTTTGCTTTTATTTCTACTATGACACCTGTCAATAAGTATGTTGTAAAGGAAAAATAATAATAAGGATATATTCTCTACAAGAAAGTGAAATCTCTTACATTAGGTACTTATTAGTTCTTGTAAATGACGCTTAAGAGAGTTCAACAAAATCTATCCAATGTAGGTCTTAGTTTGATTTTTAACCTAGTCAAATTATATTCAAGATACCAATTTTTTTAACGCTTAAGGCGACCACATGACCGCTGGTAATTTATTGCAAAATATGAATCAATTATCTATTTCCAAAAATCTATTGTTTGGACTAAAAAATTAAAACACTAGTGCCTTATTACGTTGCTTGTAGAATAATCTGACAAAAAATCATATTGATTGTATGAATTTGTATTTATGTTAGTATAGTTTTTATTGTAAAAAAAAAGTTTTTAGAGGTGTCTTCTTGATTTTTTTCTATCGTTCAAATTAGTTGTGTTAGGTATATTTTCAACACACTCTCTACCTAGCATATATCCTGAAGAATATAATATATTTTCTGATTTTGTTTACTGTAGTCGATCATATACTTTTATTGTTTCTAAAACTTGCGTTTTTTGTGTTTAGGTCCAGTAAGCCCCCTATAACGGCAGTACTATGGCAAGTCTAAATAAGTATAAAATCCGATGTATTGATAGAAGGCGAGGAGAGCAACAAAACAGTATCTCTTCATAAAGTTGACGCAAAGTTACCGCTCTGCGGTTTCAGAACGTCGAGCCTGTTTCAGAACTGAACAAGTTGGGAGTGCAGCGCATCGCTTTATTTCACCACTATAAATAACTTTGTTTTGTACAGCATAAAGTTTACAGATGAACTCAAAGTTTTTCCATTTTATAAAAGCTCAGCTGAAAACGCGATCGTAAATAGGCAACGTTAATTTTCAGCTATTGTTTTCATAAAATTGCAGCGGACACGCGTTAGGATTTTCAATCATGCAAAATACAAAGATATTATAATCTAATAATTTGGGATAAACCGAACTTAATTTACTACAAAAACAATCATCAATAAACCTCGACTAATCCATTCGTGTGTAATGCAATTAACCCACCCACCGTACAACGCGAAAATTAATTAAGAATCACGTTAACGTGAACAAAAAATAACCACTAAACCAGATGCAACAGATTATCCCATTAAACATTTTAGTTTTATTCGCTATGACAGTGCAATAATTTGTTCACGCACAACATTAAAATGAAATTAGATGGGCGAGATTCACCCCGGGGGCGAGGGTTGAATCACTTGATCTGTCAAAATATAAGCAATATTTTAGTTGGTCGGGAGGACAGCAGACAAACACGGAAACGGTGAATAAATCACTTAATCGGATCGAAACCTACCGGGCCTTTATTCTGCCCAACCTTTGTCAAATAGCGAATCAATAGGTATCCCGGAAGAACACGTGTAATTTATAATAGGTAAGTATGTATGTTATATTTCCCAGGAACTCAATCACTGGAAATAGATTTACATAATTATGAAATAATCAATCCAGGACAGTCTTATTTTCTTATTGTTGATTTGATGAAACATGTATACATTGGAGGGCGCTGCGATCGCAAAGCAAACAGTTCAAATTCACGCCAGTCCTTGCTAAAATATTGTAATTAATTATAAAATCTAAGTGATTCATAATATAAACTACATAATTAATATCATAAACAGTCCGTAGTCCAGTGTTATCGTTTGCAAAGCGTAATGCTAACTCAGTGATACGTAAAAACCTTTTTAAGCGTGACTCAGTGATTTAAAAAATAAAACTCTGTTAAAACAATAAAGTGACTCAAAATCCATTATAAATTTCATTACTTTAAATAAGAAGACTTTAGCGACCTAAAAACTTAACAAACCGTGCAAACAAATGCATTAACAGTACCAAAAAAAAAAAAAGTGATCGTTTTATTTAATTTTCAAAACAAAAACATCGCGTTCCATGTCAAAATACTGTGCTTAACGCCATCCCCAGCATATGTCTGCGCGTTCCAATTTCACCTTAAAAACATCTTAAGCATTATTGTTTACATATTTTTGGTTAATATTAAAGCCTAAAAATGGATCAAATCTGCTATGCATGTTACGAAGCACTATCTGAATCTCAAACAATTAAGTGTACTAGCTGCTGTGGCGAATTCCACCTGCAATGTGTGAATGTACTGCAAAATGATTATCAACAGATTGTTCATAAATGGACATGCCCCACTTGCAGAGCAAAAATTCCCAGAGGCGACAACACAGATACATTTGTGCGACCGACAAATACTATGCTGGACGACACTATGAATGTTAACACGCAGCCGCGTACCCGAGGTGCCTTTTTAGAATCACCCATGCTTACTCCTGATAGTGATTCAAACGCCCTTAATTCACTAACCCATGAGATACGCATGATGAGACAGGATATGTCACAAATTAAGTCCCAGCTGAATGAGTTAACTATAAGCATAAAAACTTGTAACAATAGACTTGATAGCTTTGATGACAGAATCACCCAGTCCGAATACAAAATTTCCGTTCTAGAGACTCAAACCAATAAGCAGATACTAGAATTAAACGACACCATCTCTCAGCTCCAAGACCAGCTAAATACACAAGCGCAAAAGGATTTAGATTTTGTTGGGTTCGAAACGGACAGATTCTCCTTCGCAAAGAAGAAGGCATGCGAGCCACAAGAATCCAGAACAAAGCCAATATCTACCAGTTTCTCGGTCCTGACATACCAGACAATAGCACCGATCCCGGATTTCTCCCTAAAATACCCACTGACTCCGATAAATAAGAGAACTTTGTATCCCTTTCGTTTCTTTAGAAGGACGAGATTTAGGTATATTCTATCTACTAACTATGTTAATTTTTCTTAAAACATTCTTTACCGCGACAACAAACGCTGACACACACACTTATCCTAACACAACACTTGAAACCTTAAATAAATACACTCAACCTCACACACATACTTACTCGTATTTGACACAGAAACACACCTTTAAAGAAATGAATAAAAAATTAATTAAATTCCTTCAAATGAGAACAATTATAATGCAGTTATACAAAATAATAAGTGACAATATTAGCCATACCCCAACGGGTACGTATCAAAATCCCGAATTTTAAAAGACCGAATTTTAAAATACCTATGGACGAAATCCCGAAAATCGAAACGCCGAATGGTTGTTTGGTCGAAAGTTTAAAATCCCGAAAGTTCATTTGCCCGAAAGTTTAAAATTCCGAAGTTTAAAAACCCGAAGTTTAAAATCCCGAAGTTCAAAATCCCGAAATTGTCAAAAAATTGAATTGTCATATTGTTGAAATTCTGTGTAAAGGGTTTAAAGTAACCTTACCATATCTAAACTCAGGGTGCCCTTCGCTCGGTCTTGTCTCCTATGTTGACGAAGCCCCGCTTCGCGGGGCTCTTATTTCTGTATTAAGGGTTTAAAGTAACCTAACCAAACCTAACCTCGGGGTGCTCTTTGCTCGCTCTTGCATTCTGTGTCGACGAAGCCCCGCTTCTCGGGGCCCCCTATTTCAGTGTACAGTGTACTTCCACACCCGGCGCTTTTTGATAGTAGCAATTTTTTTTGGATAGAATAGACCCTTTTTAGTCTAAATTTGAAAACCGCAAAGTTCGCAAAATCATAGTGGCCGAGAAAAAAATCCCAAAGTTTTTTTTTTATCTACAAAAATATGTTGTTAGGCGTAGTCGACGGAGCCCCGCTTCGCGGGGCCCCTATTTCTGTCTACAGGGTTTAAAGGAACCTAACACGAAGGGGATGACGGGGGCTCGTTCGCTCGCTTTGCTCGCTCACTCGAGCCCCCGTCATCCCCTTCGAACCTAACCTGTCCAAGTCGGGGTGCCCCAAGTCCCGAGCTCGCTTCGCTCGCTCTTGCATCCTAAGTTGTCATTACAAATGTGTTAGCTACTAAGTAGCAAATGAGTTTGCCGGTTCTTTGTAAACACAAAACCGCCTACCTGTAGGTACTTTATATCCACCTTTTTGAGATTTGAACACTTTAAAAGTATCTTCACTCATTATAGCAACCACTCGGTACTAAGTAGCTAACAGTAACTACAAATTAATAAAACATTACGGAATAAAATAATTTTTCGAGATCTACCCCCGCTATAAAAAATATTAAAACATGTTAAGCAGAATGCCCACCGTCATAACTGTGTTGTAGTGCCATCTATGAGCAATCGCTGGAACTACGTCGCCGCTCTTTGGGATTTCATCCATCGGTATTTCGTCCATTCGGGATTTCATCCATTCGGGATTTCGTCCTTTCGGGCATTTGAACATCGGTATTTTGTGTTTCGATATAACGACTATCGACATTTAAAACTTTCGGTATTTTGAATTTCGGTGTTATGGACGTCGGTATTTCAATCATGGGTATTATGAACTTTCGGGATTTTGATACGTACCCACCCCAACCCATATTAAGTTACTTTCTTTATCGTGGATAACTTAGAAGTATTTGAAAGCATTGATGAAACCCTTAGTATAGATTGTCACTTGCTCGATAACCTCGAAGTATGTGAAAAACATCTTAACTGCGAGTACAACTTCAAAATGCTAACGTTTAACATAAGAAGTGCACAGTGTAACTTTGACAGTTTTTTAGTGGCGCTAAAACTTTTAAACATTGAATACGAAGTAATTGTACTTACTGAGTGCTGGCTGCATGAGAGCTCTGTTATCAGACAAATGGAAGGCTATAACGTTTTTAATACTGCTCACCACAAAAACAAGGCAAGTGGGGTAATAATGTATGTGCGGGACTCTATCATGGTGTCGGTATCGGAACCAGATATAGATGACGCGGACTGCTTGTTGGTAAGTATAAACGGTTTTATGCAAATTCTAGGAATATATCGCTCCCCTTCTACTGCTAGTTTGGATAAATTTTTAGTATCTCTCGACTCAAATTTAAGTAAACTAAAGGCAAATTCGAGATTAGTACTAATTGGGGACCTAAATATAGACTTACTTACGGCAAATCCAAACGCTGATAACATAGCGTATCAATGTTTGATGGCGCAACATGGCTTACTTCCCGCCATTACAAAGCCTACAAGGGGACACAGCTGCTTGGACCATATTTTTATAAAAAGTAAAGACTCTTTGGTAGGTGTGGTTAGTAAATGTGCGGTAACAGATCATGACGTTGCTATGGTCGGCCTCAACACATCAAACGATAAACCAAATAGGAATAAAAGGATAGGTAATCTTGAAGACAAATTTTGAAGCTGTATCTGCCGATCTACAAAAGGTCGATTGGACGAACGTTACCAGCAAGAGCGATGTAAATGAGGCGTTGGAAAGTTTTAATAATATAATCAGTTCTGCAGTAAATACTCACACTCATCTCTTTAAAAGTAGCCGCTCGAAGTACAACCTAAAGCCATGGATCACTCCCGGTTTGATGAGATGTATGCGTCATAGAGATAGTTTACACCGTCAGGTAAATATAGACCCTAAAAATGACACTCTTAAACTTTCGTATACTAGGTACAGAAACTTCTTTATAGACATTCTTCGAAAAGCGAAGAAAGACTACGAAAGCAAAGCCTTAGAAGACAACAGAGCAAACTCAAAGAAATTGTGGACTACAATAAAAGACATATGCGAGATACGACAGAAAAGAAATGACTCTGCTGATTTACTAACAGCGAAAAGTACACCACAGGTATCGCTTAATTACTGTAACAACTATTTTACAAAAGTGGGCAAATTCTTGTCGGAGCGGATACTTCAGCGACTATCAACTTCTGAAGAAGCACTGCTGATATCGACACAAACATCTCACCCGTTGATTCAATGTTCACGACGCCTACAGATATGTATGAGGTAGACTCTATTATAAGAAACCTCAAACACGATAGTGCACCTGGCTTAGATGGAATTAAACCGTCTCTAATCAAAGTGATAAGGACCATTATTTTGGAACCTTTCACTTACATTTGCAATCTGAGTATGTCGTCAGGAGTTTTCCCAGAACATTGGAAAGTAGCTCTAGTCTCTCCGATTCATAAAGCCGGTTCTAAGAACTCCCCGGATAATTACAGACCTATATCTCTGCTTTGCATTTTCTCAAAAGTCCTGGAGAAATTAATGAATAACCGTTTAGTTAATTACCTGGAAAATCACTCACTTCTCTCAGAAAGACAATTTGGGTTTAGAAAAGGAAAATCTGACGAACATAATATCCAAACTCACAGATGATGGCGAACGTTGTCTAGGAACATTCTTAGACCTTGCTAAGGCGTTCGACACCATCTCTATTCCTATACTTCTTAGAAAACTCGAAAGTTTAGGAATAAGAGGAACCACACTCGACTGGCTTCGTAGTTACCTGAGCAACAGGCGGCAATGTGTCAGAATTGATAATCTAGTCAGAGATGAAAAGGAAATCAACTTTGGAGTCCCACAGGGGAGTATACTTGGCCTAACACTATTTACTATATACATGGACGATATACTCAAAATTACCGTCCCAAACGCTGACCTCATTTGCTACGCAGACGACACTTTGATACTATTTCACGGAACCGATTGGGAAGATTTATACAAGAAAGCAGAAGCAGGAATGATCAGGATCGCTAAATGGCTCAACAAAAACTTGCTGACACTAAATGTCAAAAAGACTAAATACATAACCTTCAGGAAAACTCTGGCTACCAAAGTACCTTTATGGAATTTAAAGATTCACGGAGAAGATTGCCTTAACACATTTATAAACACTAATACTCAATGTTCATGCAATGACATCGATAGAGTAGATGAAATAAGATACTTAGGAGTTATTATAGACCAACACCTTTCATTCAAACCACAGATCAGGGAACTTGTTAAACGCGTTCGAAAGCAAATTTACATAATGAAAATGATACGAGACAGTGCATCGGTGGATGTTAAAAAACTCGTCTATATAGCTTTATGCCAGTCGCTAATACAATATTGCATTGTAATATGGGGAGGAGCGTCAAAATCTCATCTAATAATCCTCGAAAGAGCACAACGTGCAGTCCTCAAAACTCTGTTACAAAAACCATACCGTTTTCCTACACAAAACCTGTTCGCAGAAGCTTGCCTGCTGAGCGTAAGAAAATTGTATATACTAAACGTAACAACGAATACCCACATCAAAACTTCGAAAAGGAGCGATTTAAGTAGTTTACAGGCCAAACGCAAATTCAGAATTCCAAATCCCCCAGTAAAATCCGCATACGCACAAAGACTCCCACAGTTTCTGCAGGTACACGTCTATAACGCAGTGATCAAACAGTGCAATATAAGAAACTGCACTCGCAAACAAATAAAAAATACCCTAACATCCTGGTTACTAAACTTGTCATATGACGAAGCAGAAAAAGTTATTACAGTAGTTAAATAGTTTTTGCACACATACAATTCTCTCGTTTTTCTCACATACACATACACTCACAAACTCACCCTCACATGATCACACACACTCACACTCTTTCACAACACATGATCACACACACTCACAGTCATTCACAACTCATGATCACACACTCTCACACTCATTCACAACACTTGATCTCATACTCATTAGCATAATAATAGTGTTTTTCTTTTCCTAGTTTTATTATTATTTTCTTTTAATTGTCGATGTTACGTTTTCTTTAATTTTTATTTTTATTTTCAGATTTTGTTTAGTTTTTTTTTTGTAATTTGAAGCAAACATATTTTACTTTTATTACCGAACATGTTTTTAAAATAAATGTTAAATGGTAAACCCTCCATATTGGTGCCCAAGATACAGGCTTGCCTAGTTTGGGGCCAATGTAAAATCTCTGTAATCTTTTGAGCAATAAAGTTTTTATTATTATTATATTATTATGTAAAGGCTTTTACATCGATGGTCGAATTACTTTCAATAAGCTGAAAGTTATTTAATTTGAAAAAGCCCAAAAGAACCCAAAAGTGTTTAAAAACAACTAAGAATGTAATTAAAGGTAATAAATATCCGCAAACACAAGTGAAGTAGCTATTATAGTACAATTGGCGTCCCTTTGTTCAGTCTCCCCTCGGGTGTGGTCACGCTGCACGCTGCACTGGCGCGAACACGTGTTACTGATCCTTAACACTGCTCCAAAAGCACCGATCTACTCCATTTGATACGCTCCCGATGCCCCCACACGCAACATACGGTTTTATACATCGATAAATATTCATTTGGAGTGGAATATTAAGTACGCAATAAAGCTTGACTATTACCTGATCATTGATGGTATAGTGTGTGAGCTTACACCATACTTTTTATTGATAAGAAGGGGCCGTAATCAAAATTATATGCATATGTTAGGGGCCTAAATAAACACTACAATAGCAGCAATGATTTTGTAAAATTAAATAATTGAATCCATCATTTGCTTAATGTTTTATATTTATAAACTGGCCCCTTGTTTTAACATTCGCAGAAAATACACGTAGCAAGGTTCGTTCCAATTCGTTACGAACCATTTAAATTCTCTTTTTAACACAAAAAGACTTCAAAAAGGTAAGCTCGTTGTAGAATCAAAATCTAGCGCGCGAACCGTTAAATTAAAAATAAATATTGCGAAACGTCAGCATGTTACGGGTCGGGTTCTGGAATATATCCAGGGAAAAATCGAAAAACGTTAGGATGGCCGATGTCGGTTCACAGGGGTGGTTTGGGGTAAGGTGAATCTTTTTGTGAAGTGGAGAGAATTAATTTAACCCGCTGCGGGGTAACACGACATGGCGGTAATTGAAAAGTTTGCCCCTTGTAGCAGCCGACGCCGAAGGCGACGCGTCTTCGCGACACTCAGGTTTTATAACAGGCTTTTATGGTAATTGATATTTAAAAATGTATTATAAAAATTAAAAATGTTCTTTTACTCACTTGTATGAATGATGCTGGTAGAAGGCGTTCGATACAAATCAAACTGTGAAAATACCAGTAGAAATGTTTGGATTTGACTTAAGTCAACTACTTGAGAATAAGAAGCATGACGTTGCAATATTACATGGAAACACGGTCATACCTACCTCTTCTCTAAAATATTCATAAGAAGCTCGAGAAAACCTAGAGACAAAAAGTCCATTGGAGCATTGATATAGAAGCTAGTTATTTGAACTTTTCCAATTGATGACAACTGATTAACTTCGCGAAAGACCATCGATGAAAAAGCTTTTAGATAGGAACCCTTTAACTTTTTCAACGAATATTAAAAAGTATTGGTAACTTTGAGAAGCGAACGCCTGGCTTGCTCGCCCCTGATCGATTTTAAATTAATTTTATAAAGTTAAATTGGGGATTATGTTTATTTGATCACTTGAAAGAGACTGAAAGAGACGCTGCTCTGATATTGAACTTTGTTTATGATGAACCTAAGTAAATTATTTTCATAAAAGGATTTAAATTAAAATGTTTTATGCCTTTTGCAGACGAGATGTATACCTATTTATGTTTATTGTACGTCTCCGTTCAAAATATATGAAGGGCTAGAGACGTCAACAGAAACGACCACGGGAAGATACTTTCTTGTTTCATCCTTTCCAGTAGTCGGGTTTTAGTTTTTAAACTTATTGTTTATTTAATTATTTTGGAGTTTATTTCAGTAATATTTATATTTTTGAAATGTGCTAATTAAGCCCTTTCATTTGATACCCAACAGGGCTGATTAAAAAAGTGGCACTCCAGGAGTGCCGAAAGAAGTGAAAACTTGAAAAAGCATAGTCATTTTATAAATATGTTTGAAGGTCATTCTTCTCAAAGAAAATGTACCGCGCGTTGATGTCTTTATAATGGCCAAAACTTAAAACAGAGGTATCGGTTACGGTAACAGTGTCGCGAGTTCAATGGTTTTTTCCCATCTCAAAAAATGCCCAACGCGCCTAAAAAAGTTTTCTTTTCAAATTTTTTTTAAATTTCTGACTTTATGTCCGCTAGAGGGCGCAATATTCAATTGAATATGACGTCACATATCCTATAACCAGCGGACGATCAAAACGCTTCCAACGATGCCTCATTTGTCTAATTATAACAAGAAGTTTAGAAGTTATGAAAGTAAAAATGAATACAAAGTAACAGATGAATATACATACATACATACCAGTCAAAATCAGAACCCTCCTTTTTGCTTCGCCGTAGTCGGGTAATAAATTAATTTTTACTAAGATTTTACATAGAATTATGTGTTTCTTAGTAAAACTGAAAAATAAATTTCACGTACAATTCAAATAAAGGCCATTTATCTACATCCAACGTACTGTAAGTATTTAATGATTTCACACCCATATCACATCGGATTTGTGTATACAAATGTCTAGTTACGGACACAAAGGTAGCCGGGTGTGTTGACGCATTGGCTAACATCGATTCGGTCTGTTTGCCGACGATATTGAAGTTAGCTGATTGGCTCACTGGCTGCAGGACTTGGCAAACTTAATGATTTACTTCCACAGGAACGTGACCTTTTTGTGTTAGCTCTTCTGAAAATTTTGATGGATTTATCTGTACCTATTCGTTTGAAGTGAGTATTTTATAACAAAAATCGTGCTTTGAAGTTCACGTTCTAACAATTATTAATTACTTTTATGAGATGTTAAGATATCTTCGTAATGTTTCTAGTTGCTAGGTAGGTATGGAATATAGAATAGAATAGTTAATTTTAGAGAACTGATTAAATTAATCTTCGGTGCTATATTTTCCTGTACCTTCTTTCATAGTACCTACTTTAACAATATTGTTCATCGTCATTATGTCATGGCATGTTTACTGATAGAGGCCAGATGCAGAGCTTGGAAAGCCGTAACTGCTTGTAAACTAACGCTATATTTCTCATCATTCAAATTCAACCTTTATTTTCTTATACATTTAACTTGAACAAAGTAACAGTTCAACAAATTGTGTGAGCTGTGAACTGAAAGCCACGCAGGCAGACTGCTCCTGACTGATTAATGGAATTAATTCATTATTCTGCGGTTGCGGCCGGGAAGCGAACAGTCGAACTCAGGACGAATGAATTGGTAATGTCGCTGTCTGCGATTGCTCACGGTTTCAAGTCGATATTTGCATTTTTGAAAAAGCGTGTACATTGTAATCAGCCGTTTGTTTTCAGCAACGTGCCTAACTTACAATGTTAAATGATGTTCAGGTAGGGTTTAATGTTTAGGATGTATTTTATTCAGTAAAGACGGGTTGAATAGGCGGCGAGCCGTTCGTTTTCTGCATACCGTAATAATTTTCTACTTGCAATATCGACTTGTGTCACGAAATGATACTTCGTAGGCTACAAACATTGATAAGGAATACTTCCTACGACTTGTAGCATTATAATATGCTACGAGTCACTTATATGTAGCAACTACTCATTCTCTTCAATAGTTTTCTGTTGACACATTGTTGATGTATGTTTAATTAAACCCCATGAGCAAGTTGCCATAAAGAAGACCCTATTTATTTAAGTTGATATCATAATTCATGGCAGATTTATGCCAAAATACCAATGTCATATTATATAAAAAGGCTTTAAGAATCTCACTTTATCAAAAGTTAAGCGTTTATATGTTGCATGTTAGTGATGTAAAAGAGTTATACTCCGTTTTATAAATAGCAGTGAAACACGAAGTTGTTACTATGCAGTAGCTACCTATAGCACAGCATCAGGTATGTACTTAGATACGGCAGCGGGTGGAATGGAACTCGCGTCGGCGGGTAAGTTTCGTGAGGGCGTATAATTACGCGAGCGAGTAAACATATAAAGGTAATCCGGGTCGCGGCGGCACAAAGTGATGCTCGTGAATAAATTAGCGACGAAGCACCTGCGGCACCACCGCAGTGCCGCTGCTACCTACCACAGGGTTACTACGTACTACATTCTGTGTAATGATTAGTGCTTTCTAATATGTATAACAATTTTTGCTTCAGTATGGAAGAATGCCATGTCCAATAATTATGAAAAGATAGCCAGCCCCGGATTTTCGAACCGGGGCCAAACCTTGATAATGGCGCCCCTCCCTTCAGTGTTTGAGAAAAACTGTTAAAACTGCCAATGAGTAGCATTTTAGTGACCATTTGTTAAAATAATAATCCTTTAATAAATTTAAACTCTTTATTATCTACAATAACTAATTTATGACATAAAACAGAAACACAGAAAAAATATATAACCAGGAAAGACTACAACTTTACACGGCGTGCTTTCTTTTCTGCGAAAGAATCAATTAGCTCCTCAAAGTCCGTCGCATAGGCAGTTTTGTTTTCAATGGCTAGGATCGCGAGGCCAGATAGACGATCCATTGTAGAACGTAGATAAGCTTTAATTATTTTCAGTTTGCTGAAGCTACGCTCACAGCTTGCAGATGTTGTTGGATGTGAAATAATTTCTTAAAGCTATACTAACATTGGGAAACGCTTCTTGCAAGTCATGTTTGTACAGATGTTGTAACAGGTCGAAGGAACTTGATTTTTCATTAATTTCATGTACTAGCTCTTTAAATACGGCACGTTCCTGGCAAAAACCAATTGCATTCAAGTCTTTTGGATATTTTAAAGCTAGATCACCTCCATTTTTTTGCAGATCTTTTGTCAACATATTTAAAAAGGCGTGGCCACTGAAGAAGGCGAATTTTTCATGTAGACTCTTTGCACTCTCTATTCTTATCTCTATTTCTGTAAAAATTTTGTCAAACACTACTTTTATATCTTTGGAAAATAGCCTAGTCGGATCTAGCATTCTTGTTTCGTCTTCACAGATTTCGTCGTGTTGATTTTTTTTTTGGAATTCTTGTGTCAAGGATTTGGCGTCCCCATGAAACTGCCACCCGGGGCAAGTGCCCCGGTTTGCCCCCTCTTAGATCCAGGGCTGAACATAGAAACTGCAATGTGGTTGATGTAGACCCTACCTTCACCGGTTTCAGAGCTTACATAAAGCAAATTTATGAGACCACGTGTTGATGAGTGTTAAGTACAGGACCTACTCAATAGATCTCAAGATAGCTAGGTATATAAATTACGGTACCTAAATAATCCATTTTTGTGCACATCCCTCGCAAAGAATCTAATATTTTATTACCAAATGTGTTTTTACACCGGATCCCGTAGAAATTTTAGAGCTTGTAATTTTCCAGCTGATCGAACAGATCCAGAGCTTTGACAACCCTGGAGGAGATAAGACGCATCTATCTGTATATAGAGTACATACTAAAAGGCTTCGTCACATGGTGAGAGGAGCCCGACTTGCGGGCGACATGGGACTCTATGAATATTCAATTATTCACAAGATTTTACTTAGAGAGAATTTAGATTTAGATCGAGTCATGTATTATATCGAGGTTAAATATACTCGCATGGGATAGGAAATTGTAATGGTATCTCAGTTACAGGATGGTGGAGTACAATCACAGCCAAAGAATGTTCGTCACCTTAAAGGCTATTTGTCTGTTAATTGTAGTACATTACAGTGTACTATTGTTAATTGCCCACTCAATACCGCAGAATGACATTCAGATATCTTCATTACATGTCACACCGAATAAAAAAAGAATAATGTGACATTGACAGACTGCCAATTTTAAAATACCTATTTCATAAAATGGCTGTCATTAAAAAGGTTTTAGGTTGAAGTTAACTCGAACTTGGTTAAAGTTTTATGCTATTTTGATCTTAGTTATGCATTAAATTATATAGTTTTCTTTGCAGTAGACTGCTCAGTGCCGTAGCTTTAAAAAGGTATAATGTGTCCTGACTTGCTAAAGGAAAGAATGAATGAAACTCACACAAATGAAACTCACACAAAAAACACACAAATGAAACTCACTAAGATATATGTGAGCTGAGGATGTCTCGCTCCTTTAAAGCAGTGTGTTTGAAAAAGGGAAAGACTGATTTCAAAGATAAGAGATTGAAAAAAAGAAGCGAGGCAACGTGCCTTTGACCAGGTTTGGATTTAGGAAACATCGGCACCGACTAAGTATTTCATAAATGCA
Source organism: Mesoligia furuncula (assembly GCA_916614155.1). NCBI lineage: Eukaryota > Metazoa > Arthropoda > Insecta > Lepidoptera > Noctuidae > Mesoligia > Mesoligia furuncula. The sequence goes on along the minus strand of OU744799.1, from coordinate 16,747,741 downwards.
ATGAAAAACTTCGTTAAACTTCCTGTAAAACAATTTGGAGAGGATTATAGTGAACCCAATTTGTCAGACCTAAGATATACTAGATTAGGCTCAACGTAACATCATTTGTAAAGTATAAGCAATATTGCACCTGTATTTTGGTATATACAGGTGTACCTACAATAACCATATTCCAGTCACAATAGCTATAAATAAAGCGGACAAAAGCTGACATCGCAACACTCAACACAATATTGGGTACATCTAGATGACGTAATGACAGATAGGATCGGAAACTACTGTGGAAATTGAACTGGCCGCCGGCAAACGCTATATTTCACTCAATATTTGAGCGAATGGACAGTGGATAGTGGACAAAACAACCTGCTGCGAGCATGATGGACGTTATGTGTCGTTGATAGCACATGTATACTGCGATAGCAAATAAGAGCGGCTATTGTCACGATAACCATTGTTACAGTACGTGTGTGTTTTCAATTTGCTTATGGTGTGAGTTTGTCCTTCACCTAATGTAGTTAAACTATGCTTTGTAAATAAGCCTCTACTTACTCACATAACTCTTTTGCTATGCATAACTAGCAGCGGTTTGCGACCATAATGTCGTCAAAGTGGACTTGATGTTCATTTTCTTTAAAACATGATACCTACATGAACAAACAACGTATAGGATGTACCTACTGGTAGCAATGATTTTAGTTTACTCACTTGTAATTTATCTATAGATGTAACATAATAAAATCGGAGCAAATTCAAAACTGTGTCATAATTTTTTTTAAGTAATTGGGACGAGGTCTGCGGACGATTCTATTGGCCATAAATATAGTATTTGGGCATTTTGTGTCTTTGTCTGTTCCAGAATCACGCAAATACTACCGCATATATTCTGTTCTTTGCATAGATATTCCCTATAAGTCTGATCAGTCTGTAGGCGACAAATTAGTTATGGGGAATGATCAATATTGCATTATGTTCGTATAACTATATAATACCTACCCAGGATTTTGTAATATCTTGATTTAAGAGAGTGTCCTTGGAGTTTCTTGTCCGTTCTTCTTCGTAGAGATCTACGGTTTGGAGTGGGCAACTAGCTTCAACTTTCTTACTAACTGACTGACCGGCTCTTTGACAGAAGTGCCAATATTTTGAGTTGACTTCCTATAGTTCACTGCAATAGTCTAACCTTGTAGGTTACAATATTGCAGCTAATTGCAGATTTAACCCTTTAAATGATTAGCATTACACTATACTTGCAGTATAATTATGGAGCTAAGCAGTCAATCTTGATATTTATAAGAACGGTTATTCTAGTCATCTCAAAGATGACTAAAATAACTGTTCTTACAACAAAGCAATTAGCTTAGCATTACGACGAGTGCTTCGCAAAACTGGCAGTAATTTCGACCTTCAGCAATTTTTTTATGTGATTATTTTTTTAACATTTTGATTTACCTTCTTCGTAGAACGTACTAAGAATAACACGAGGTTTATGTCTCTTCTATCATCAATGGTTAAAATAAAAATAAATATATAATATGGTTCTAGGTAAATCCCGTGTGCTTGAATATTATTCACACTGACTGATGCTTTGTTACGGATTATTTAGTTATTTTAGTATATTTTGGTGTCGACTTCCACGCGAACGAAGTCGCGGGCAGAAGCTAGTCAAGAATAAAAACTTGCTTATCAATCACACAACGTTTGTCAAAGGTTTTTTTAGATTTTTATTATAAGCTGGCATTTTTTACATTTGCTTAATGAAAAAGTAGGCTTACTGGTTTCCTTCCTATCGTGAGAAAGGAAAGTTTACTTCATTCCACTCAACGCTTCAAAACCTAACAAAACGTAATGTTGACACTTCCCGTGACCAAAGGTTTCGCTTTTACCTTGGCCAAAGGCTAAGCATTAACCTAAAACCAGGTGGCAATGCCGCCAGTCTCTTGGGCACATTCAATTTTACCCGTTTAAAGCTATGCGGAGGAATTTTTCGACGCCATTTCGTTAGTTGTTAGGTTTAGTGTTAGGCTAAATATTTTATTGTCTGAGTACGTAAGTAGATTTTTTTAATCAATAAATTACAGATATTTTTTAAACGTTTTTGAGTCGAGGACAACTAAAGAAAAATTCCACTTACCATCTTTGTTCATATTGGCCTGGAAGCACTTGGCGAGGCGGCAGGCACGGCATTGATTCCTGTGCGTCTTGTCCACAGGGCAGCGGCCTTTCATCTCACCGCCTGCCTTGCAGGTGTACACGCGGTTGCGATGGATCGAGCGCTTGAAGAAACCGGAACAACCTGTGTACATCAGTGTCGTTAACGGCGAATTTTTTATGTACGTAGGTGAAGCTGGTGAGCCGTGAGCTGTCGATATAATCGAAACGCTATTTTGAAGAAACAGTAAAGAAAATAAAACAAATAAATGTTTACCTTTTAACTGGAGAAAATAAGTGAAATGTAAGCAAAAAACTGGCCAAGTACGAGTCGGACTCGCACACGAAGGGTTCCGTACCACAAGGTAAAAACCCCGAAAAAACATGTTTGTTGTATGGGAGCCCCCCTTAAATATTTATTTTATTTTAATTTTATTATTTATTATTAAAGTTAAAATACAACTGAGTATTTTGTGAATATTTCAAGTGCCTACCTGTTGCCATTTTTGATATCGAGCAAAAAAGGGCAAAAAAATCGCGTTTGTTGTATGGGAGCCCCCCTTAAATATTTATTTTATTTTGTTTTTAGTATTTGTTGTTATAGCGGCAACAGAAATACATCATCTGTGCAAATTTCAACTGTCTAGCTATCGCGGTTCTTGAGATACAGCCTGGTGACAGACAGACAGACAGACAGACGGACAGACGGACAGACAGCGAAGTCTTAGTAATAGGGTCCCGTTTTTACCCTTTGGGTACGGAACCCTAAAAAGACTACTGAATAAAATTGTTTTTCGCGCTTAATTTTATGCATGGAAATAGTATGTACTTATAGTAAGCCTCTACACTACTTAAGTTGAAAGCGCCTGGGTAACCCTCGAAATTCTTTTTTTTTTGCTTTTGCAGGTCAGTGTGTGTGGTTGTATTGTCATAACTCTGTAAATAAATAATAGGTCTTTACCTATGAAATTGCCGTTCTGCAGTACTGGCCATTTCAAATCAAAATAATTTTTGTTTGGCTAAATTTCAAATTAATTTTATTTTAAAAACATGATTGATGATCAAAAGTAGTCATTTGTTTATTGATTAGTGTTACATTTTCATCGCATTTCAATCTTTTTCGTGTTCATGGATACGTTAAAAATTCGAGTAATTATGGAATATGAGTACCGTCGTGGCAGCAACGCGGCACAAGCGGCACGCAACATCAACGACGTTTACGGAGCTAACACTACAAACCAACGTACAACCTGTTATTGGTTTGCTCGCTTCCGTTCTGGAAATTTCGACCTGAAAAATGAACCTCGCGGTCGTCCGAAGACTTTGGTCGACAATGGCGAATTAAAGGCGATTGTGGAAGCTGATGGTACACAACCTACCGCTGAATTAGCAGCAGCTTTCGACGTTAGCGTCGAAACAATATTGGTCCATTTGCGTCAAATTGGCAAGGTAAAAAAGCTTAACAAATGGGTGCCCCACGAACTCAATGATCGCCAGCGCGAAGTACGCGTCGAGACGTGCCTTGCACTGCTCAACAGACACACAAATGAAGGAATTTTGAACCGCATTGTTACCTGCGATGAAAAATGGATTCTGTTTGATAACCGCAAGCGCTCAGCAAGTTGGTTGGATCCTGGTTCAGCACCTAAACAATGCCCTAAAGTTTAGGGCCTAAACGAAAACTTACCCTTAGAAAAGTGATGTTCACTGTTTGGTGGTCTAGCGCCGGTGTGATTCATCACAGCTTCTTACCAAACGGGGTGAGCATTACTGTGAAGAACTGAACTGGAGAAGCTGGCACATCTCCAACCAGCATTGGTCAATCGCTCGTCTCCGCTGCTCCTGCACGACAACGCGCGACCTCATACTGCACAGCAGACGGTCTCCAAGTTGCAAGAACTGGGGTTGGAAGCTCTCCATCATCCGCCCTACTCACCAGACCTTGCACCTACAGACTACTACTTTTTCCAGAATTTGGATAACTTCTTGGCGGGAAAAAAATTCAATACCCGAGAGGCAGTACAAAATGCCTTTGAAGAATTTCTTGCCTCCCGTCCAGCTGATTTCTTTAAGAAAACTGCCACTGCGTTGGCAAAGATGCATTGATTGCATGGGTGATTACTTCGATTAATACAAATAAAAAATACATGAAAAAAATTCGTTTAAATTTTTTCGTACAAAACGGCAATTTCATAGGTAAAGACCTAATATAATATTTTAAGGTCACAAATGATATTTCGATCAACATACCACTAGACACATCTGTAAATAGCAAAAAAAATGATTTGAATTTCGCAGGCTACCTTAGCGGATCCCCCTTAAATTAGGTATCATTCTGAAGAAACCATGGAATAAGTATGTACTATTTGAAAAAAACAGAAACTGTAGGAGAATCCTGGCCGTTTAAGGTAAAAAAATAATTTGAATGCCATTAATATTTATTTTTAATTAAGGTTTTTTTTTAATAAATGGCTTCATGTTTTTATTTTTCAAGCTTTTTCTGGCCTGTACTTTAATGAAAGTAGATATGCAACCTCTTATAATTTAGTAGCAAGACAATTGAATCTTTGTAAAAAATAAATGCAGCGTAGTCTAACGAAAGAGAGTAGAAACAATACCGACTAATAGCCAACTCATCATCATCATCTGCCTAGCTTTTTCCCAACTAAGTATGTTGAGGTCGGTTTCCAACCGTATGCAGCTGATACTAGAATTTTACATGGAGCGACTGCCTATCTGACCTCCTCCACCCTCCACCACCCATATACTGGGTCAAACGAAACCCCTTGAATGCGTAGCGTAGAGTGCGTATCTCATCCTTCGACCCGCCGTTATTACTTAATTATTACTTAGCCATGAGCCCCACGAGCCCCTCCTATTACTAACTACCGACTGTGGTCGTTTTATCAAACTTATCAAACCAATTCACGACTGTACGTTATTTATTTAACTTATCCGTCAAAATCCGCTTCACTAGCATAATATCATTGTGCAGGTGAAGATCTTGAGACCATGCAGCCAGCGTTAGACTTTTTTTTACAGAACATAATGTTACGAGCTTCGGGTTCGTGACAATAAAAACTGCCGATTTAAAACCAAAAAAAATGACACTTTAATAATCAACACTAATTACAAGTCGAACACACTAATTACAAAACACAATTGCACTACTGATCGCTTTAAGTCGCACTTGAATATCGCTTCGATGCTTTCACTTCGATCGCTTTATCCAAACTGTGTCGGTCGTGGCGCGTCTCGGCCTTATATAGCGCCAAAGAGAGTTCTAGAACCTTCCATTGTAGAAACATCTAGAATGTTCGAGTACATACAGGCCCCGATCGACCAGATGTCGAAAGTTCGGGAATGTTCTAGAAAGTTCTTGCATCGAAATTTCTAGAAGGGTCTTCACTACTAGTTCCGCTACTCGATACTAGATGGCACTAGTGGTAACTACTGTCACCATGTACCAGGCATTAATTGTGGCGCGCAACACTGCCCCCTCCTAAGACATGCTCGTCCCGAGCATTATCGGCCCCATAATAACGCGCCAGTCGATCCACGTGGACGATCTTAGGAGTACCTCTTGCACCTTTCTGTATCCGGTAGGTTACGTCATTGATCTTTGTCACAATCCGGTACGGTCCGTCCCATTTAGCTTGAAGCTTAGGAGATTTCCCTTTGCTGTGGACTGGATTGTGCAACCACACTAGTGAACCTTCGTCGAAGCCTCTATTGTTCATTTTACGGTCATAACGGGTTTTCATCTTTTCAGACATTTGCTGGCCCGATTGTCTGACGTGCTCATAAATGTCATTCATTTTGTTCCGCAAGTCATTCGCATACTCGGTTATACTGCGTGGGGCATCAGGTGGTATTCCCGTGATCAGGTCTGCAGGCAGTCGTAATTCTCTTCCAAAGTTTGCGAAAGCTGGTGTCACCGATGTACTTTCGTGAACAGCGCTTCGATATGACAACAAAAACGGTTGTATGTGTTTGTCCCAATCTCGTTGCCGATTTTCCACAACTTTGGCTAGGTACCTCTCCAATGTCTGATTAAATCGTTCCACCATTCCATCCGATTGTGGGTGGTAAGAAGTTGTTCTCGTTTTATGAGTACCCATTACTCGGCAAGTTTCCTGAAATATTTGGGACTCAAAATTCCTTCCCTGATCGCTGTGAATCTCCAAGGGTACTCCAAAACGGCAGAAGACTTCATGAACCAGTTTATCTGCTACTGTTGAAGCTTCTTGGTTTGGAATGGCGAAGACTTCCGGCCACTTAGTGAAGTAATCCATCACAACCATGAAATACTTGTTACCACTTTCACTTTCCGGAAACGGCCCCGCAACGTCAAGGGCTATCCTTTCCCATGGTGCACCAACGTTGTACAATTTCAATGCACCTCTACTACGAGTCTGAGGTCCCTTTACAGCTGCACAACTTGTACATTTGCGACACCAGTCCTCGACATCGTCCCGACAGTGGACCCAGTAAAACCGTTCTCGTATCTTCAATAGAGTCCGTTTTACTCCCAGATGGCCTCCTGAACAACCATTATGGTACAGCTGTAGAACGTCCGGTACTTGAGCTTTAGGGACAACCATTTGCAAATGACAGCTGTCTCCCCGAGCGTTTTCCCATTTACGGCACAGGACTCCATCCTGAATCACCAAACTGTCCCATTGGGCCCAATAGCTTTTTGTGATCGAACTCATTGCTGAGACGTCGCTCCACCTGGGCTTAGGTGCTCTGGCCTTCATCCACTCCAGAATCGGCTTGATGTCCGAATCTTCCTGCTGTGCACGTTGTACGCTTTCCTTCCACTCGTTGCTGAGGTCTGTCCTGAGCATCCTCACAGGTACCACTTTCTTATCCTCTTGCCTAGTACAATGCTTGCGGTCTTCAGGACAAGGTCTCCTTGACAATGCATCTGCGTTGCCATGAGATTTCCCGCTGCGATGTTTGACCACAAAGTCGTATTGCTGCTGCTGCTGGGCGGTGCTGTTAGCCGCACTACCCTTTGGAGACCAGCCATCTTCCCTTTCTGCAGTTCGCTTAGGGCAACTGGATCGAAGGTGGCCCTTTTCCCCACAGCCGTAGCACCTAGGGCTGTATCCTTTATTGCGGTCGCGAACTGTAACCGCTGCAACCTCCCTGACGCGATGGGAACGATGATCCTGTCGCACAGCTTCCACCTCCAGTGCATGGGCCAAGGCGTCCTTAAGCGTCCCGTGGTGCCCGAGCCTCACAGCAGCTCTCACTTCAAGGTCGCGGATGCCGTCGATGAATGCCTGCACCAGGTTTCCAACAATAAGCGCAGGTACGGACTGGTAAGCTTTACGAACCAGCTTCTCCACTTCAAAGGCCCACTGCTGCAGGTTTTCGTTACTGCATTGCACGCGATCCGTGAGCTGCGCACGAAAGACGTGTTCCAGGTGAGCGTCGCCATACCGAGCCTCCAATGCCTCGAGGAGCTGCTCGTAAGTCACTTCCTTACCGAGAGCTTCCAGGACAGTTAAGGCCTGGTCGCGCAGGCCTAGAGTGAGAGCAGTCATGGCCTGGCTTTTATTCCACCCGTTAGCCTTCATGACAGCCTCAAATTGGATTTTGTAGGCCGACCAGGAAGAAGTTCCGTCGAACGGTGGCACTTTGAATCCACGTAGCGAAGGTGTTGTAGCTACGGGAGCTGCGATTCCATCCCCAAGTTTGAGGTAATCCAGCGTTTTCTTCACGTCAGCCATCACGGTTAGCTTCACGTCAGCCATCACGTTGTCAACCCGATTATTTACTTGGTCGATTCGGGTTTCAGCTTCCGACAGGCGGTTGTCATGTTGATCAACCTTATCCTTCACCTCCTTCATGTCTTTCCCGAAGGTAGCGTGAAGGTCCTTCATAAGGATCATCTGGTCTTCCTGACGGCGCGCCTGCTCTTCCTTATCACGTTGGAGCTGTTCTTCCAGCCGACGAGCCTGTTCCTCCTGTCGATGGGCCTGTTCCTCCTGTCGACGGGCCTGTTCCTCTTTGTCCCGCTGGAGCTGTTCCTCCAACCGACGAGCCTGTTCCTCCTGTCGGCGAGCCTGTTCCTCCTGTCGGCGGGCCTGCTCCTGCAGCATCATCATCAGAGCAGCAAAATCTGGTGCTGCTGATGCTGCAGCTGCTGCGGACGGGCCGGCCTCCACGGTCGGTAGCTGGCCCTCCGACTTCTGTGGCGTAGCTCCACCAAATCGCCTCTGGTCCGTCTCTTGCTGGCGTTGACTCCGGGTACGGATACCCTCCGTGTCGTCTTTGGGTAAAACCGGCATGATTTTTGATCCCCTTTTCTGACACCAATTGTTACGAGCTTCGGGTTCGTGACAATAAAAACTGCCGATTTAAAACCAAAAAAAATGACACTTTAATAATCAACACTAATTACAAGTCGAACACACTAATTACAAAACACAATTGCACTACTGATCGCTTTAAGTCGCACTTGAATATCGCTTCGATGCTTTCACTTCGATCGCTTTATCCAAACTGTGTCGGTCGTGGCGCGTCTCGGCCTTATATAGCGCCAAAGAGAGTTCTAGAACCTTCCATTGTAGAAACATCTAGAATGTTCGAGTACATACAGGCCCCGATCGACCAGATGTCGAAAGTTCGGGAATGTTCTAGAAAGTTCTTGCATCGAAATTTCTAGAAGGGTCTTCACTACTAGTTCCGCTACTCGATACTAGATGGCGCTAGTGGTAACTACTGTCACCATGTACCAGGCATTAATTGTGGCGCGCAACAATAATATAATAACATTAGTATTAGTCATAATCCTAACTAAAAAGGATGCAATCATCAATTTAAAAAAAGCAATGGCCGCTTGATGCAAAAAAATACATGAACGCCATTATAACACACTGAAGAAAAAAAATAACAAAAAAATGTTTTAATGGCTTTACCTTTTATTTTGAGTGCCAGCTCTAATTTTTATAAGTAGCAAAAAACAAGAAAACTCCTTACTCTGTTGAATAGTAGGCTCTACATTACAAGTTATTGGTTTTATCTTGGTCCACACAGACTTGTGTGAACGATGAAACTACTGTTTCTAAGGAAATTCGTATTTTCAGCCAAAGTTACGGAGCATACCGGACTACTCTGTATCGTATCGCCTAAGGACATAATATTAGTTTGGGGCCCAAACTAAGAATAAATGGCAACACGATTTGACAGTTGTCCTTATAAGTACTCCCGATGTATTTGTTGTTGATTAATCGGGAGTAAGGTTCATGCAGAAGTATCGAACTGTTCGGACTGCCCCGTATCTAAGGGCTCGTCCGAAAAGAAAAAGAAAAAGGTCTACTCTCTTAGCTTCTAGTAATCTTACAAACTAGTTTAACAATATATTTAAATAAATAGCTCAGACATCCGAAATCTCTAGATTGCTTTGCTCTTTAGCATAGGCCTCCCCCAGGCTTTTCCATAGCTCACGATCGTGAGTTTTTCTCCTCCATGTTCCCTCCCGCAGTAGTTTTCAGGTCGTCTTCCCATCTTTGAAATGATCTTCCTCTTTTCCTCTTTCCTTCTCTGGGATACCATTCTGTCACATCTCTGGCCCATCTTTCGTTTTTACCCCTGATGGCATGACTTGCCCACTTCCACTTTAGTTTTTCAATTGTGTAAGCTTAGCTCTAATTAAGCTACACTTATTAACACTTGCGTACACTGACGACAGTGCTGTGTGGACCAAGATAACGTTTGGACTTTAGAGACTGACCTCTAAGTTTGTTTCGGTGTTTCTTCTCGGGGTAGCCGGATAGAAAACACCGACCATAAAAGGGTTTGTAAAAACCTACTTCACGTGACGTGAGGACTATAATAATAATAATAATATTTTTTTTTTCTTCATAAAAATGGGAGATTGTAATACAAGAGGCATACATAAAGTTATACATATAAGTTTGTACCAAGTCAAACACAATCTGGTGGGTGAAGTTCTGCTTTCCTAGCTAGGTTATGGAATAACCTGTATTAAGGAATAACAGTCCCTGTCCCTTACAAAAAGTTACAATAATCTAGTACAATTATATATATCTTTTTTTTATTTATGTTTAATACTACAACAGTGTTTATAATTGAATACGTGCGCGTGTGTGTGTGTGTGAGTGATTGTATATGTGTAGATGGTGTGTGTGTGTGATAGAGTGAAAGAGAGTGTGTGTTTATTTTGATTGAAGTCGTGTGAGGTAATATTTGATCTGTCACTGTCACTGTCACTTACTGAGATAGTTTTCTGTTTCATCATAGCTTTTATTTTGAAGAAATGAACGTAGAATCTTTTTACACTTAAAGTTAGTTAATCCGTAGATCAAGCAGATTTTATTAAATTTATTGTACAGAGTCGGGCCTAAGTAGTTACAAAATTTAATTTATTTATTTAATTTCTTTGGCCAAAAATTTGCATTGCCAGTCAAAGTGGCAATGCTGCCAGTCTTCCGGGCACGTTTTCTAATGACAACGATGCTGTCGAATACTTCGTTACCTAAATGTCCTTTTGTTTTGTATTTATTTGCATAGTTAGCTAGTTAGTCATTTAACTTAGTATCTGTAAGTGGTTACTTATAAAATATATATAATTTATCATTATTTACCCGGTTTACAGCAACAAAAGTAAATAATAACAGCCGCACAGGTCGATCGATCAGGTTAAGCTACGCTTGCCGCGGTTGGTCTGTGGATGGGTGACCATCTTTACATACCGTGACCCCTCCGTGGTTTGGGAAGCACGTTAAGCCGTTGGTCTCGGCTGTCATTCGCAGATCTTTGACAGTCGTTACGGGTAGTCAGATGCCCGAAAGTCTGACAACCAGTCTTACCAGTATTACCCAGTAACTGGGTTGTGGAGGTCAGATAGGCAGTCGCTCCATACTGGTATTCAGCTGCATCCGGTTAGACTAGAAGCCGACCTCAACATAGTTGGAGTGGGTCCAGTTGACCAAAGACTCAAAAGGCTAAGCAGATGATGATGACAGCAACAAAAGTTTTTAGTTTTTGCGATAACTGTCATATATTTAGCTTAAGATTTTCCTTCCACGTGAGTAATATCGTACTCGTGTTTATGTCTTTAATGAGCGGGAGTTAAAAGTAGATAGCTAGTAGGTATTCTTACCGTCGCAACTGTAGATGCCATAATGTTTGCCGGAACTCCTGTCCCCGCACACATTGCAGGGGATGTCGAGAAGACGATCGCCTGAAACCAATATTAGATATTAATACTCTTTGAAGCATAGGTTCAAATCGTTTGGGCCACAAACGTTTGACCTGACCATAATATAAAACAACAAAATATGCATGTGATTTACGCAAAATGTTTAAACTTCAATTTAGGTGTTTTATAATGCTATGTCTACGCCGTAGCCACTGCCTACGCCGTAGACACTGCGGCTTCGGACTTTTAAAATGTCTAACAATAATAATGTAAAATATTTTAGAGGGTGTACTCATCAACATAAACAAGTTTTCATATTGTAAACAGTCTGATATATCGTAAAAAACTAAGCTACTACTAAACTATAGCAGACTTTTTTTTGTCATCGCAAATTTCGGTATCTGTCAAGTGTGCAGAAAATTCTCTTTCACGTTTTCTGTATCTATGTAAGCTACACTGAAAAGAAGTGTTTATTCATGAACTGATACTTCTCGGCACCTCAGAGCTCCCCTTACCCAAAATAGATTAGTCAGATTACACCAATCTCGCTAATAACGTTGGTGTTTTTGTTCCGTTTACAGAAGCCTTCCCCTTCGCCCCCTTTTCCTTAACGCGCTGCAAAGCCTACTGTCACACCGTATACAAGTAAGTACCTAACTATTTTTGATGTTTTGTTTGTAATGGTGGTAGATTCATTAATATGAAATTGGATTTTCCAAATAGGTACTTAGGGTACATATATGATTCGCATTTCAGTGCTAAATATATGGTTCCTAGGTATAACCGGTACGTACCTATTTCTACAAAAAATATTTGAAACCTCTCTTAATTAAATATTCCTTTTGCAATACTTTTGAAGTATTAAAAGTTTTGGAAGATGTCGCTGAAATCCATTATAACTAATTCGGATTCAAATACCTAGTTTATGTAAGCTGTTATTCTATAAAATTGTTCCTTTCAAATAATTCAATTCGGTGTTACAAGCGGCCTCCTTCTTAATGCCGCGAATCCTTTTCAAGGAAGGATCTTTTATTTTTTCGTTAAACCGGACTTAGACGACTTTACTTCGTCTTTCGAGCCTCTAAGGAAAGCCGCGAAGTGTCGTAATTATCCCCTTTTTTTGCGCACTTTCAAAAGCTTTTTATGGAAAGAAAATGATGGGATTCAGCTTCATAGTAGACAGATATTTGTATATTAGAATAAAAATTAAATATTCACTTTTATTTAGTGGTTGAACACCTACACAGTATCTATTTACATGGATTACAATCCTATGGGTTGTTAGGTATATAATTCGGAAAAAAAATCCAAAAACGACTAGAATTTCGTTTATGCCAGTGGATGATAACTTTCTAATAACCTAGTAAAATTCTAAGTAGTTTGACCCTAAATCTTCAGAGTTACAATCACAATTATATTCTAGTATACCTGGAGAAGTTTTCTACTTTAAGAACTGCGATGACTGTCGGTCTAAGACTACGGTCTTTATTCTCTAAAATAATCTACTACATAAAAATCTTGAACATAGGCCTAAACCGCTGAGTGTAAAAGCAATAAATTTGACGCAAGTGTTAAGTGAGCACTAAGGAAGGATTTTGAAAATTCATCCCCAAATGGGGATGAGAGTTTGTTTGGAAGCTCGTCATTTTTGCCGATGGGAAATCCCATGGGGTCGGGTTGTTTTGGGAGATTGTTTCTTAAAACAATGTTGGAAAGAAATAGAGAACACTTTTAAAGTTTTTTTACAATTTGTTTGTAAGAAAAAAAAAAAATGAAGATACAACGTAACAATTACAACTTGCTATCCGGGTTCATTTGTTTGGTTTTTTTTTCGGAAAAACTTATACCTACCTACAGCTTTTTTGTCTAATAAATGATTTGCCACAACTGTAATTTATTTGTTTTTTGTCTATCGCGCTTAAATAACACATTCCCTGTAAACTGAGAGGTCTTGGTCTTGTAATACAGGAACTCTTAGTAGAAGAGGCAGGGCTACACAGATGTTTGTGTCTTTGAATAACACTTCACACCTATAGAAATTATTATAAAAAACATATTATGCATCTAAAGCTTCTACAGACAAACCGTGAATATAACCCACTGCTAATGAAAAGCTGCACATTCACCTACCTATTCGTGTGTGCCTACTGATGCGTGCGGTTCCGTGCACTGAACTCTAAATAACGCGCGACAAATTACGATAGTCGTGTGAAGCGCCACACTTGCTAATGCCGATCAAATGAATATACTTACTTAATCGTTGCCCTCGTGATGTTTACGCGGATATAGCTAAGTAGATTATATTAATATGATTGATGTTTTTCTTCTTTCTTTTTAGCACGTTTTTGGTATTGAAAACTGAATGAGTAGACGGTTGAACGTGTTTTGTTTCGTATGAAAACCCCTTTAGTTTTTCACTATATTGTGTTTTTTATTATTTGTTGTTATGGCAAACCCTCCCAAAATTGGGGGAGGCCTATGTCCAGCAGTGGACGTCTATCGGCTGAAACGACGACGACGATTATTTGTTGTTATAGCGGCAACAGAAATACACACTCTGTGAAAATTTGAACTGTCTACCAATTATGGTTCATGAGATACAGCCCGCTGACAGACAAACGGATGGACAGACAGTGGAGGCTTAGTAATAGGGTCCCGTTAGCACCCTTTGGGTACAGAACCCTAAAAACAAGGTATTTTGGAAAACCTATACTTGATCAAATTAAGTACCGTATTTAAAAAAGCAAGCGAACTTGTCCCGTCGCAAAACCTGAAGAGCAAAAAATATTATAAAATTACTGAAAGATTGAATGACATATTACTTATTTTATAAGAAGGACTCACCTACAGATCAAGTTAATGAAGTCACGAACCTGTTTATTTTAGATCAAACCTTATATTTTTTTTTTATCTAAGATTTATTTATAAGGAGAAATGACCATTCATAATACCTACAAACATGGTTGATTTTTTAGGATTTCTACTTTTCTATCACATTATCTTCGTAATTTTACAAATAATTACTCAAGTGCAAAATAATAACTGACCTTATAGAAATCTATGTTAACGTTGTGAGATGTTACAAAACACAACCTGAAATCTGAATTATTTACTTTTTGACAAAGACTTGATAAACACAAGTAAAATACTTAATTAAACTCAAACAACGGTAATAAGTTAGGCGTTAAGTGATTAGATTAAGTTACATGCACCCTTTGTACAAGATTCGAGTAGGGGAGCGCGGTCCAAGTTTCGGGTTCGTCCCTAAGTTACATTTGTAAGGACGCGGGTTTCGCCCGATTCACTGATCTCCTAAGATCTTATTTGTGTGCTAACTACGAACAATGGACTAAACATACGATGTGTTCGTGTCTACATATTGTATAGTGTTAAGCTTATTACTGCCAGGCGTTTGATACGGTCTTGTTTGACAAATACTAGTGTGGTTTTGGTTTTGCACAAAGTAATAAGTACTATTTATGTAACTGTACTGTGATCCGTTAAAATGATGTTATAATTATGGCGTTTATTCCAAGCGAATGTGTTTACGTTCACATCAACGCGCCTATACTATCACTTGTTTTTCGAAACAAAAAACCTACTAAAATAATTTGAAAGCTTATTCTAAATTCGCTTGAATGTTCGAATGCAACCAGAGTTATTATTCTGCGAGCCTGCACAAAATAAGTTCGACTTTTGCAGACAACCTTTACA
The DNA here is from genome assembly GCA_916614155.1 of Mesoligia furuncula. Taxonomy (NCBI): domain Eukaryota; kingdom Metazoa; phylum Arthropoda; class Insecta; order Lepidoptera; family Noctuidae; genus Mesoligia; species Mesoligia furuncula. Next base: position 16,732,701 of record OU744799.1, on the reverse strand, counting down.
GTACCTACTTACATAAGGTGAATTCAGGAGTCTGGTAGGCTTTTTAATTTTAACCTGTAACACAAATAATTTGCTAGTGCGCTTATTATTTCACACTAAGTATTTTTTAGTGTACTACCAAGAATCTGCTTTGTTGGAAACACTTTGTAACAGATTATCTACTTTCAATAAAACATTTGATAACATTTAACCATTTGTTTCTCATAAATATTGGCTTGTGTTATTCAAGCTGTTCTAATAATTTTGCGTGAAGCTTTGGGTTTAAAATGTAAGTAATTAGAATACGAACAAGAACTGCGCGAGATTTAAAAAAAATCCTACAAGACAGAAACAAAGAACATCACATTCAGTATGGATCTTAAAAAGGTGAAAATCAGCTGGTCATACCAAGTGCAAGCACACTAGTTACTATTAATTCTACAGTTACTTGTTTTTGGTTGTTAACATACAGCCCATAGATAGACAGAATGGCAACACAACTTAATTAACGAACGATGCTTTCTTTTGAACAGCACTGCAAGCTTTTCAACACAACTTTTTCTTGCAACGATTAGTTTGGGCGTCAGAATTGATTGTGTATAATAAATTTTATGTACTTAATTAAAAATACTACTAATATAAACTATTGATTTAAATCAAGAAAAGTGTATTGATCGGATATCTATGATTGAGGTGCACGGATATCGATTGAGGTGCAAGATGTTTTCAATTATGCAGTAGTTCATCGTGCAAAAAAGTCGATTATAAACAGAATGAGTAGGTAAGAACTATATCTCATCTACACTTAAAAATAGTGTCCATGGAGTTTCTTGCCCGTTCTTGGGATAGGTACCTGCTAATAGGTGCCTGCTTTGGAATGGGCAACTATTAGCTTCATATTTCTATCTGACTAACTCCTTGAAAATGCAAAAGTGCCTGTATATAGTTTAATTCTAAATGCTCAGGAATTTGAGTTTCTGCAGTAATTAATTAACTATTCATATTTTTCATGGAGTGGATGTTAACTCGGTCATCCTTCGTCGACCATAAATAAGTTATTTTTTTTTTGCGGATGGGAAATCATCAAATGACTCCTCCCGCTCTGGGTGGAGCGGAAGGGAGTGTCAGACTCTTACTGACTAAAACCCACCCGTGTTCCTTCCTTAGCCCTTTATGTTCCGGGCCAGCGGTAACCCTTTCGGACAATCCCGCTGACCATTCTTAAAACCTTTACAAACTACAAAGCACTGACTACACAGATACCTACTCATATTATTGGAACCTGTAAAGATATAGATTTTGTATGAACATAAAACTATTTAAGTATATGGAAATAAAGATAAATATTTAAATTACAGAAAAATAAGCGCAAGGTCACTAGCAGGATCATACATATAATCATTTAAAAATGCGGATAGGGGAAATAAATAACAACAACAAACCATGACAGATGATTGAAATAAAAAATAAAGAAATCGAATCAGCTGACCTGTTCCCATCCTCCGGACTGCCACGGCTGGCGCCCGTTGTCGCTCCCAGAAGGCAGACAGCTCGACAGTTGTCTCACAGGCTCAATTTAAACTAACACCAATACTTTTACCTAAATACATTTTTTTCTAATTTACACTTAAAACTTTTAATTTTTATTTAATGTTTTTAATGCTACACAGTCAGATATTAAACAGTCCTCTCCTACAGGAATTCATGAGTATTGCTAGAGTACATATTATTATTATGTACGAAACTTTTAATGACTTATCTGGGTGACTTCACCACCCAGTCGCGGCTTTCGGCAGACTGCTCCGATAATTGTGATCTTTGAAGCCGCTGCGGAGATCGCGAGTCACGTCATCCCCTGATTACATTGAGTCCCACCCCCTAAGCAGGACAACAGTATACAGGGTGCGCGCGTGCGAGCGAGATGGGTGTGATCCCATCTTGTGTCCCAGTCCACAGGCTACATTGTCAGGGCAGCGGTCGCTACGTATCTGTCTGAATTACGTACGAACATAATGGATGCATTACGTGTTAAAGTAAAGCGTTGTTTACTCGACGAGTCCACTTGTAAAAATAAATGTTTTCTGCACATTTAAAAGCTAAAACTGGAATGTGTAATCCTGTACCACACTTAAAAAATAACATCATAAACAATTTACTGTTCAAATTTGTGATTTTGCTCTTTAACTTAAAAAAAACTTAGAGAATTATTATAAGTAATGCACGTCCCATCATGCATTTCTGGGTAACATCAATCTATAAAAAAATAAGTACAATAATGACAAACATTATGACAAAAGACACCAAAGTCCAAGAAACAAAATGAACACAAACAATTTTCTTTCACGAACTATCAGTACAGTAAACATTAAAATGTCAAGTTAGATCACGGGGTGAGCGAGGCAGCTTAATTGCCTGGGCGGCATCGTCGACCAATCAGAGCGCGGCTGGCGCGAGGAGGGCGGGCCGTGCAGCTTTTGAAGTGAACCGAGCTACGAAGCGAAGTCGCCACGTGAACCATTGAACAGGACAAGGATGCTTGTCTAATGAACGATGCTAACATCTAAGATACACGTCTGCGAGACGTAGGTTCGGCGTTTTATTTGATCGTACACTTTCTGTTTGTGGTCCACACGTTACTTTAAGTGTATTGGAGCTTTAGTATCGATATTTTTAGGCTACGGCTTGATGTTTGTCCAGACAGTTTGCTTGATTATGGCATTATGTCTTAACTTTTATTGGTAGAGGAATTTTTGTATGTAATTTAGTTAAGTATTTACAGATCATATATACTAGTTTCCATTATTTTGATAGAAATTTTTAATTGACATTTTCTTTTGGCGACTTTCGTGAATACAAAGCTTATGATGCAAAGGTATTCAGAAACAGTTTGTGGAATTAGAAATACCAGTTTTAATAATGATATAAAAAACTGCTAAACAGAAAACTAGCACCACTCAACCTAAATCTCTTCGAAAAACAATAGCGCAATAAAAACATTCCAATCCACTTCTTCCCATTATTAGCTGCATAAGCCCCCTATATCTTGTAGGTCTATATCCCAGCGATTATGTGGAGCATGTTGTTTTAGCGCGGCCGTCGGCGTAATCCCGGCGACCGGCGACCGGCGACCCGCGACCCACGGCCGCACGCGATCGCACTAAACGCTCGCACTTCGCACTCAAGTACCAGTAATCCAGGGATATGCAACCGGCAGTTATGGCTGAATATTTTTCTGCTTTTTAAAAGGTAGTAGAAAATATTACCGGCTCAAACAATGGCTTTAAAAGGTCTTAAAGTATCTATAATACTTTTAGAGTTTTAATAGATCGAAATATTATGAATGAAAAGTATGGACATGGAAATAAGGATCTACTTAAAATAATAGGTAGGTATTTATTTATTAATACTATTAGCACAAAGGGCCAGGGTTGCTTGGCATAACCTTACTATTATAGACCTAGTGCGTAACACCGAAATCCGTCGTCGGTCGAAAGTCTATGACGTCGGGGACAGAGCGATGCGCCTCAAGTGGAGTTGGTCAAGACATCAAGCTACACGAAGAGTTGGCCGATGGAGTAAAGCTGTGACGGAATGGTGGCCAAGGTTCGGCCAAAAAAACCAGCGCCGTCCAAAAGCGCGCTGGGTTGACGATATCGTCATATCGTCAAAGTCGCGGGAAACACCTGGATGAGAGTCGTACAGAACCGGGAAGTATGAGAGACGAAAGGGGAGGCCTATACCCAGCTGTGGGTGATTCCGGGCTAAAATAATGATGATGATTAACTGATGATTATATGATGATGATGATTATATACTCTATAGACAACAAAAATACTTAGCAAAAACGAATCATACACTACAAAACATACAATGGGCGGCCTACTGCGATTTAATTAAATTGATTGCGATTTTTAATATTTCAAACTCGTATCACTTTTATAAAACCCAATTTCAAAAAGTTCCCACGCAACGTCTCTCACGAACCTCCCATAGTGATTTTACAGTTAATAAGCAATTAAAACATTTTTTATTTCATAAACACTTGAGGTTCAGAAGTACTTAATTCCTTTGTGGATTTTATTATGACGATTGTTAATTTTAGAATAGAAAACATATGCGAGAGTGACAAAAACTATATGAAAGGGGTGACGGACTACGTGCGATATTATAAAGTACTTACTTGAAAAGTTTAAAGTTGAATAATGTGCGCGTGACCATTCCTTTGTTAAACGTTGCCCCTTTTAATTTCGATCAACAGTGCAAACTGGGTAAATGTTTGTCATTTTGTTATTTATTCTTTATTAAAAGATGAAACAAATTTTTGATTGTTCAATAAGTTTATTTCAGAGCACAATGTAATTTCAAGTTTTTTGTCAGAAATGTTATCTTCTTGTTTGTTTCAGTCCACTGCTAACCCCACAAGGTCAACTGTACATATTATCATCGAAGATTTTTATCGTCCTACTTATTTATCGTTATACTTTTTAATTTACAACAATGCACATTTGCTTTTTTAATTCACTTTAGAAATTGGCAGAATGGCCGACATCGGCTTTGCTTGCCACAATAAAAAATAGAATATCTAAGTTTAAAATTCAGCGAACTGCTATTATTTCCTCTGCCTAATTCTTCGTGCTGGCGTGATGTTATTTTATGTGTGCTTTAATTCTTAACACTCTAATATCGTCGATACGATGACGAAGCCAGGGAATGGGGAGAGGTACTTGGACTTCCATAAAAAAACTACTAAGTACATACCACCCTGCCACTATATCCATATCGAAAGTAACTCTGTCTGTATGTAACATTTTCACGCCTAAACCACTGAACAGATCTCGATAAAATTTGCCAAGGAGATAGATGATATCCTGGGGATCCTGTGTCCCAGTAGCACTTTCCCTTGGGATAATTTCCGACTCCGCGCGGGTGACGCCGCGGGCAGTTTTGAAATAAAGCTCTTGAAGTTATTCTACAGAATTCTGTGCGTGCCTGTTATCAATCTCTTTAAGTAGGTAATCAGTCACACATTACCCACTGCGATGATAACGTGTTCTACGCGAGTTGATTACCGAATCCTCGCACTCCACTCGCCATTATGTTGCGTTCTGTCGCATTCTGTCGGCGCTAAACGTAGATGATCTGTCAGTTGTAAAACGACAACTCATTCGACATCAAGACACTCTCACACTTCACTGAGCGTCATTAAGGGGTGGTAGATCCACGAAGGTAATGGATATGAAATCAAAGTCCATAGAGAACACTACACTGAAATACTTAAGTAAGTATAAAAAAAACAAGACAATGTGTAGCTATACCTTTTATAAACGTACTTTATGATCTATTTTTGTCTTATTTTCATGAACTGCAATATACCTACAGATACAATTTGTAAATATTAGAAGTTTTATTGATTCCATTTTGTAAAACTTTTAATAATTCTCTTTTACATCCACTGAGAATTCCATTATACAGATTATATACTTAGGTATTCCTTAAGTTAAGTTTTTAAATTCCAACCAAGCACTCATCGCGTTCAATTTTACTTGAGGATTTCCAACCAAGCATCCTATTATTTTCTGTTTCCAGACAAAATTAAAGAAACACTCAACAATATGTATTTAAAATGACAAGTATTTCAACTGGAACCAAGAATATCTGTTAGATATATCTACCAAGATGCCCACTCCATAAATTATGTTGTATTACGCGTCTGTGTGGTGCTTTTAGCGGTGCGATGGTACGCACCTGTGTTGGGTGCCACCGGTGCCACCGTGCCACTAATGCCAGTAGGTGGTGGTGACAAATGAGCACTACCAGTAAAAATCGCGCCGGTTCGAGTGTTCGCCGCGTTTGGCTGAATTAATTCGTCTCGCGATGTCTCTTAGAGCTTCGTGTCTAATGACGAACTAAGAAGCGACAGACTTGTCAATTTGACACTATTTTATAATAAAAAAAGGGGTTTATGTTACTTGAAATGTGTAGAAACAAACATTGGTCCGTCGGTTATTGCTCCGAATGTCTTAAAAAAAAACATTTTTTATAATACCTATTTATAAAATCTTTATATACTTTTAGTACCAACCTATTAGAATAAAATTTCTTACATGACATAGGTACCTATGTCATGTATGAAAATTTCTTACATGACATAGGTACCTTTTTCACCGTAGACGAAATTTTATTCTAATAGGTTGATACTAATAGTATATACCATGCCAATTTCGGCTACGGTGTCTGTTTTTGTTTCCGACGACTATAGATTAAGGGCGTGTGCTCTTATGTGGTAAATGTAATTTCATACAAGTAGGTACTTAAATATAACAACAACAAAACAGTACCGTAAAATAAAAATTCCACCTTAAAAAACTTAAACCGCGTAGCACACTGTGCCGTGTCTATCGGCTGCTACGGCGTAGCGCGCTCGTAGCAGGCACTTAGCTGGTGGCCCGAGGCGCTCTGATTTATGTGCCCGATGTGCCGGCTACACCCAGTCGCGACAATTCATTTCAATTAACGCTTCTGCGCCCCCAGCGGTCCACCCTCATATAACATTCATAATTATAAAGCGTTACACCTCTATTTGATAATAATATTGTGAACCGCTGTAATTATGAATGTTATAATATATCGCGGTAATGAATCATTTTAATATTCTGATAAATAAACACCTACGTACTTCTAATGTACCAAACAATGTGATTGTTGCAAGTATCATCACAGTGATTTGCATCCAACTAAAGCAATTTAATTTTTTATTCTCTCCCTTCGCGGTGAAAATTTACAAAAAAAGAAAGAAAACAAAGAAACAAAATCATCAATCGTGCGCTAAATGGTTTACACAGCGAATCCCGATCATTGGTGAGAATTCATTTGTTCGCTAAAAGCGTGACAATTGCGAAATCCGTGGCAGAGCGGCGACGCGCGATGGTGCGCAAACAGAAAACGGCGGCGGCTCGCGAAAAAGTCCTTTTAAAAATGTTGCGGCACGTACGGGTGGGAAGGCACCCATTACTGTGAAGTGGCGATTGTTGGTTTAAAGATTTAGCTGCAAACGAGGAAACAGAACTGTGCTGGATGTACGACGAGTTATGACCCTAGAATGGAACATTATGAGCTTTGTATAATGAAATGTTATAAGATACGAGTGTGCTTACTTAGATGTTTAGTAGAGATTTGAATGAGTTTAATTCAACAACGTCATTATAGAGACTAATAATGTTGTCGCTGATATAAAGCAACAGTGTGCAGTCACAATATATACTACATTTGTGAATATTGAGGCGCACATTTTTGTCGATTGGTGCAATATTACTCTAGCCTCTAACAAAAGTGGGAATAGACAAAATGTTCTTGCTGGGTTAGAAAAAGATGTCGTATTGGCCAAAATATAATGTTAACATTTTATTGGTATCTTTTCCAGGCAAACTGATCCATGTGCCGCCTTTGTACCTAATTGCTCACTCACAATCTTTCATAATGCCGCATTTGGTGGCGAGGTGAACGTGCCATGCCCACAATTAATGTCTGCACATACAAATTATATATCCTAGTAGCTACTTAAACATACATAACACCACGCTTGTTCTTCCAGAAGGGTGAGGCGGAGGTGTACCTGGTATAGTACACCGACCTTAAGTAAAATAATTAAATTGATACATTCTTAACACAATATTAATGATAATAGTTTAAAAAACCTTTGGTTGAAGTCGAAAAAAATCCATTTATTGTCTACATCAGATAGTGTATCAAAACAAAATAACATGTCTCAAGAACTTTAACAAAATTTTCAGTAAATTAAATTAATTTATTAACTCCATACACCGATATACCCCAAAAGTACATAGGTAGGTATTCATGACTAAATATTACACAGAATGTTAGTGTGATGTTAGAGTTATAACAATAATTTAATTACATTTTTTTTGTATTAATTTACTCAGTACAAAACAAAATACAAAATCTTTGTTGATGACGCAAAGCGTCAGCGCAAACGCTTCAAATGTATTAGTTTCGTACAAGTTCACTTATTCAGTAGAGGTATCATAAAGATACACACTGGTAACTTCAGCGGTTTCAGATTCGGGAATGTTAGCGAGGTTATCTATGACCTTCTCATAGATATTGATGCCGTTCAAGAAGGTGGAGATGGCAAGGCGTTCGTTCACCGAATGTAGAAGCAGCTCTGTGTTCGGCATAGGGGAGAAACCGAAAGCCGGATAGCCAGCTTTGCGGACGTGTCGGGCGTCTGTAGAGCCGGGCGGCAGTACCGGAATTATTTGTATGTTCCTGTTGAACAAAAATATTAAGTCGTCAATAAGAGTAGGGGAGATATGTGACTCCAATTTTGGCTGCTACATTTGGCTTCCAATGGAATACTAGACATTTTGCGAAGTACACTAAAAGACAGTAGTCAGCAAGATGATAGTGGAGCTGCCCAGAGTGTATAATACCTACTTATAGTTAAGTATAAGAACTCCTTTAAAAAAACCTGGGACACAGAAAGAAAATATAAAAAATAACTCACAGTTCTTCGGCTGCATTGGCGATGGCTGTCCAGTAAGGGTTTGTGGAGTTAGCAATAGTAGCAGGAGACTGCCGGTTCTTCGAAATATACGTCAGACTTATATTCTCGCCAGCGTCGGCGATCCATTTCTGAATCTATTAACATTTATAATAAAGAGGATTAAAATCAACAAAAACAAGGTTATACTTAATACAAGGCGAGATTAATCTGAACTGATGAATCTGCGGTGTCGGTCAATCGGTTCCACCATCACCGATGTGTGCATGCACTTAAATAAATTGTTGAAACTACCCAAACAGTCTCATCTGTCTGGGTAGTTTTAACAATTTGCTTAATCAATATTGTATTCTCTCCGGGCTCGGCGTCGTTGGCGATAGATCTTGAGGTCGAAACAGCACGGACTTTGGTCAGATCAGACGAAGACGAATCTAAAGGTAAAACTTATCATGTAGCCTTTAGCGGCGGTGGCCCATAGGTATAATAAATCTGCACATAACTACTCTAACATTGTATGGTTATAGCAGATTTTACTACCGTCGGCGTGAAATTTTGCACTGAAGTTAATTGTATAACGAAAGTACTAAGGAAGGATTTCTAGAAATTCATCCCCTAAAGGGGTTAAATAGGGCATGGAAGTTCGTTGTTTTTGCCGATGGAAAATCTCATCGGGCACATGGCTTGTTCCTACTTTAAGAAATGATTCTGGTGTTTGACCACACTTGCCTTTTCGTCGAACTCTTGCTCGTTAACCGTGGTGCCCAAGCGCATGTCGAATGTGAGACTCACGAGGCTCGGGATGACATTGTTGGCTGTTCCACCCTGTAAATATATGGATAATAATTAGTATAACACTAGACTTTAAAAAAAAATCTCTTTTTCTTAAATTCAATCGAAAAGAATTCATATTGAGCTTTGCAATTATGTAAGTACTCATTCAAACACGTATATAAACTTTACTGGTTTTTGTAGAATAAGCTCCCATTAAAATAGATGAACAAACTTTTAGAAATCATTCAGATCACCAAAATAAGGACGATGGTAAAAAATATATAAGAAAAACGCATAGATACTTACAAGAAAAATAATCAGCTAACGAAAATACACTAATGTGCCGGCAATGTATTACTTTAGGTCAAAATAAAATTACTTTAATCAGTGTTTTTTTTTGCTTGGATATCTTTGGTTAGACGTGACGTGCAAATAGATGGACAAATTTTAACACAGCGGTCACGCTGTGTTAAAATTTGTCCATCTATTTTAATGGGACCCTGTACATAAAATTCTAAGTCCTGACTGACTGATACGTATACCAACGCACAGCCTAAAACGCTGGTCCTAGAGACATGAAATTTGGAGGGTGTATTCTTTGTGAAGAGTAGGTATCCTGTAAGAAAGGGTTTTTCGAAATTCAACCCCTAAGAGGGTGAATGGGGGGAGGGAGAAATTTCACGCGGATGAAGTATAGTCCGCGCGGAACTAGTTGACCGCGCCTTGGGTATGTGAGCGGTGGGACGGAGGAGCGGGGGCGCTTTGTCATGACTCAGTACGTACGTTGCGAACAATAGGCAACCCCGCCGCCCTCACCCCCGTCCCCACCAAAGGCGCGGCCAACTAGTTTCGCGCGGACTATAGTTATGTATATTATCATTATAATACCCGCCTGTTTTTGTCCCACTGCTGGGCAAAGGCCCCTTCTCATACAGAGATGGCACGACTATTGATCACCACGCTTGCTCAAAACAAGTTTCAGCCGGTCGATTCTGTAAAAATCTCACCGTGAAAACTTAGGTGAAGTGAGTTTGTTTTTGCTAGGAATTGACACTATTGACAGCTCACTCCACGCTCACTTCACCTAAGTTTTCGCGGTGAGATTTTTACAGAATAGCACCGCAGGTTACAGGATTTCAGTTCAGACTTATATTAACTACAAGTCCAGGTTTGCTCACGATGTGTTTCCTTCCCCGATGTCAGTAATGTCCAAGATAAATTCAGAAGAAAATAAAAAAAAACAAAATATGGTTATAATAATATTATATATTATAATATTATGAACCGTATAAAAATGGTTAAACTTACGTTAAGTTTGTTGAGGTTGCAGGAGGTGTAACCACCGGCATTGGTCGGAGGCGCAATTTTTGCTATTTCGTACTGTTCTTCTCTGAACTCTAAAAATGTGTCGATAATGTTGCGACACTAGAAAAAAACAGTAATTATTTCAAGGTATTTAAAAAGCTGTGCACAGTAAAACAAACTACAAGAGGTGCGTAAAATGTATAACAAACTACCCGAGGTACTCAGAAAAGAGAACAAGATTGCTATTTTTACAAATAAATAAAAAAAACCGGGCAAAAGAGAGTCGGACTCGCGCACCGAGGGTTCCGTAACATCCGGGTTTATGCATAAGGTTTATGTTTATGAAATGAAATGTTTATTTTTATATTTGAGTTGAATGAATGAAAGGTAAATAGCGGTTTACGATTTATGACGTATTAAAAAAAAACGACTTACTAGATCTCGTTCAAACCAATTTTCGGTGGAAGTTTACATGGTAATATACATCATATATATTTTTTTTTTATTATTCTCTTATTTTAGAAGTAACAGCCCCCCCCCCCCCCCTGTTACTTTTACCTGTTACGGACACACATTTTACCACTTTGGAAGTGTCCCTCGCGCAAACTATTCAGTTTAGAAAAAAATTATGTTAGAAACCTCAATATCATTTTTGAAGACCTATTCATAGATACCCCACACGTATGGGTTAGATGAAAAAAAAATTTTAGTTTCAGTTCTAAGTATGGGGAACCCCCAAAATGTATTGTTTTTTTTCTATTTTTGTGTGAAAATGTTAATGCGGTTCACAGAGTACATCTACTTATCAAGTTTCAACAGTATAGTTCTTATAGTTTCGGAAAAAAGTGGCTGTGACATGCGGACGGACAGACAGACAGACAGACAGACAGACAGACCGACAGACAGACAGAGAGACAGAAATTACGAATCTATAAGGGTTCCGTTTTTTGCCATTTTGCAATGGAACCCTAAAAATGACTAAATAAATGTTATTATAGCATAAATGAATATTTAACTGAAAAATCCATGGAACAGAATATTAATATAAATTATTTTTTTAGATTAAATTAATAATTAATAAAATGTTACCTTAAATTGTACTTAGATTAAGTTAGTTTGCATGTATAAATAAGTCCTCTTCCTAAATTTTTTTTGTTTTGCTGTGCTCGACAGGGTCCACGATTGTTACATACATTGTGAAATGCAATAAATGATTGAGTGTTGAGTACAAAACATAATAATCAATTTAAAAAATCATTTTAGTTCACGTTAACGTCTAGGTATAGTTGCTTTATTAATTGTTTAAAATTATTCAAGAATCTACCTTGCCAGTAGCGGTGTCGTTGGTTTTAGGGAAAGTGGACCCATGGGCAGCTACGCCGTGACAATCAACTTGTATTTCTGAAATAGAAGAAGTATATATTTTGCATATAATGTAGATACCATACAGATGAGTTGTTACAAGATAATTATCGGTTCCTTTCAGGTAAATTCTGCCATTTGGCAAGCAAAAATTATACATAAAAACGTTGGCGATAATTACTTAATGAACCACGTCTGCAACGAATTTAATTAATGATTAATACTTTTATTTTACGAGTAGGTAATGTAAATGATATAGTCAAACTTTAAAACAGCTGTTGCAATAAAGCAACTGAAGACTGTCAAATAAACGCCTTATAAATTAAAAGTAGATATTTTTTCAGCAGGCCGTGTACTTAGTACAACGATACTTACACGTGTCACTACGCAAAATACAGTTCTTTCACAGTTATTTTACCTCTGATTTTGCATCACTGTCCAAAGCACAATGATCTTTATTTTCGTTACAATAAGGTTGCTGTTAGGTCCCTGCTGTTATAGGCAAAATAACTGATCGGACTGTACGTGCTTTGACGTGGAGTTGCGGACATGTGTTTAGCCACGGTCACATGTCACGAGTTTAGCTACGGTACTGATACCTACCAGACCAGAAAACAAACGTTTAACTACAAACGTGAGTAAAATACAAGTCATTAATCTAATAATGATTCAGCTGCATCCGGTTAAACTGTAAGCCGAATTCATCGTGGTTGGGATAAGGCTAGACAGATGATGATGAGGATGATCACTCATGATTGATTCTGAGGTATTCTGTACCGACGTTTTCGACGATAAACGTGTGTTGAGATGACAGTACTATTGGTTCCGTATCTTGACACATAACCCTTTATTCATAATTTTTGACGTTTTAACGTCATTTAACTTTAATCATCGTTTATACACAAACCACAACGGGGTTAAAAATTAATGTTTGTGAACCATCATTTAAGACTCTGCTTCTAAGATAACTTTGTCGAATAAATAGAGATAATAAAAGTTCATCTGAGGGCCTCAAAAACAGGAAGCATTATCATTATGTAGTCTGCAGTCATCGTACTGTTTTCTCTGTTAAAAAAACATGAAGCAGTTGACAATAATAAGTATCTGTAATTCACTTACGCCACACAACCTTGTCTTGATAGAAGATTGGTATTGCAGGCTGTGGGAATGAAGTGCCTTCGTCTAGTTCAATCCCCACGTTCATGGCTGCAAACGCTTCTGTCTTTAAGAATGAAATCATACCGTTTTCCGCTCCAACCTCCTCATCTGTAGAAAAATCATTAGTTTTTAGGGTTGTCAGAGAGTCCTAAAATTGCAGACATTTGCGTCAGGAGGTCGTCAGCACATAATAGTGCCAAGATATTGTGTACGCTGCGCTGGTACCTATAAATCCTTTAAAATATAATCTCATCCATTTTTATATTTAAATTGGAGATTGTTTTTGATTAAAAGTATTTTGTTTTCCCTTCTACTCTTACACACGTTGTCTACATATCTTGTTAAAAGGAATCTCTACCAGAATCTCTAATACGTACAAAGGTGATCCTTTGTACGTATTTTTTTCCGTTCCTTTCTTCTTGTCTGTTTATATGTGTGTAAATAAATGGTTAAATAAATAAAATAGTCGCTGCACAGCGTAGTTTGATGTACATAATTTAAGTAGCATATGTAAAATTTGGTATAATGCACAAATATGGTGACTCACCAGGCATAAGAGTCATGTACACATCTCTGAGAAGCGTAACATTGTTTTCTTTCAATCTGCGCAGAGCCTCATAATACTGTATCGATACACACTTCATGTCTTGCGTCCCTCGGCCGTAAATGATGCCATTTTCGTCTATGTGGCCAGCGAAGGGGTCGAATGCCCAGCCATCCTGTGAGAAAAGAACAATTGTCATATTATCACGGAAGATAACAGCAGTAGCATTGAACTGATCACCGTATTCAGAAGTATGAAGAATGAGGAATTCTTAGTGTGTGTAGAATGCTTCGTGATTTATCATTTTAGATCGCTTATACGAACATAGGTAGGTACATCAGCCTACCTGTTTGTGTAAGCGAAGGAAAATCGCGATTTAATGACGAGGTGTCAAGACACCTCGTCATTAAAACGCGATTTTCCTTGCAAGCAATGAAGATACTAATTTTACAAACATTTCAAAAAACCACGCCCCTTTAGATATCACAAGATATTCAGTTTATGGCTGCTATATAAATGTCTATCAACCGTCACAACCGTATACGTAGTTTTTAAACCAACGCGTAGATGATTGAGCTACCGCCAGAATTGCTTTTTTTAGTTTTACAATTATTGTAATACTAAAACTTAGTCATGAAACTGATAACTTCGTGCCGTGAGCCCAACAAGATAAAACACGAAGAATTTTTGGTTGCTGTTTACCTACCTAACAAAGACGAATACATCTTTGTCATACGGAAGCAGGCCTTCTAGGCACAGGTGTCTTTTTGTCTAATATTAGGTAAGTTAGTAAGTAAATTAGCTCAACTGTGGCTAATGAGACATAATTGAATTTCTATTCTTATAAATCAAATTTTGATTTTTCTACAGTTGAGAGGGCGAGCAGTGGTGGCCCAGTGGTAACGGCCGCTTATGAGTAGTCGTGGGTTCGACCCCAGACTAGCTCTACTTTGTGTAAATAATTTCAACACCACTGCTCTCAAAACGATGAAGAAACACATCATCAGAACATCGTGAGGAAACTCGCATGTCCTAGAACCAAAAATTAGAAGACTGACATCTACCAACCCGCACTGGGTCCGCGTGGTAGATTACAGCCCACTCCGTCTCGAAGAGAGGAGGTAGAAATTAAAGGAGGAAAGGAGGAATTTAACTAGCAGTATTCCGATGGCACAATATCCACCAAACATTGAACCATTGGGATTCCAATGGTTCAATGAAACTGTTGTTGATCTAGTTAAATTTTACGAAAAGATGGAGTCACACTATTTTTTGGTGCTGTTCATTAGAAACAAACAAATAGGTACCGGATATTTTGTTTGTAAAATGTACCTTTATATCAGCAGGAACCACGTCCATGTGTGAGTTCAGCATTATGCTGTGCTGACTGCTGTCAGTTCCTGCCCATTTCAGTACCACTATGGGGTACCCTGGTACAATCTCGTACACGTTGATTGGTACATCAGCTGCTTTAGCTAATGCTTTCCAGAATTCTACAGCCTTCGCTGTAAGGAGAAATTATTTAAGAACTTGTTTTTTATTTAGCTCGCGCGCGTTTTACTTTATCATACAACCTGTTACTTGTCCATACAATGTTCGTGATTGATGTCTTTGGTGATTGGAACTTTTACTAACAATATCCACATTCCAAATTCAAATCACTTTTAGTCCCTAGGGATTAAAGAGCTTTTTTAGTCTCTGTTTATAAAGAATCCACCAGCTCTTTTTGAATAGATGGGATATAAAAACAATTATTTACTGTAAAATTATCATTTTAAAAACAAAAGAGAGTCGCTTTCGTTTTTTCTATCCCTAAGCGAGAAAATAACGAGTTATTCCGTTCTGATACTAAAGCCGTTCTTACTTAAATCATTATGAGTAGTTGTGTCAATCTTGAGGTACGCCTGGAACAATTCCACCGGGGTGCTGTTGGCATAGTCGGTATCACAGGCAGCAAAGCTGGCTTGCAGCATAACCGCTGCCAGGACTACAGAAACTATGCTAAACATTTTTACGTTCTGTAAAAAAAAGTAACACGTTAGAATCTTAGCTGAAGTCTTATGTCCTAAGTCCTAAAATCTAAAAACCGAGTCCTACACAAGGCTAACATACTCCTCTTCCCGTTTGCGACTTTAGATTATACTAATCTGACAGGTATAGTTTCGCTATAAGGCAGGCACCCACCGATATCGACATGCACCACTGCGTAGAAATCAGTGTTGGCATTAATGAATTAATTTTTTAAACAATTAAATAATTTGATTAATTTTAATCAGATTACATTAATGATTAGAATAATCATGATTAAAAAAGTAATCTTAATCATGATTATTGACTTTAATCATTAATCACTAATTGATTAACATGATTATAAACTAATACATGCATCAATATTATTAATTCTATATAAAAGAAATGATAGAAAATAATGACACACATTTTTTAATATTTTTATTAACGTTCAAATACACGGAATTCTAATTTTGAAGAATATTTTCAATCAACTAACCTCGATCTTTACATTTCTGATTTCTTGATGTTCAAGTTACATCTCATAACTACTTTTTTTTCAAATAAGTCGTCAGATAATTTGTGTGACCTAGGTTTATTTAGCATAGATGCAAAAGAAAACATTCTTTCTACCGAGCTAGAGGACCGCATTGGTGTATTGTTCTTAATAAACACTTTGCCTATAACAGGATAACTTTGTAGAAGCCTTCGTTCTTGGCTTCCCTCGGCCAAAAGAATTGAAAAGATCATATCCGCTCTCTTTAAAATAAATAGTAAATAGGCCACAAAAAGTATAGTCTGTGAAATTGGAATATAGAATGTTTACATTTTGAATTAGTTGTTTTATTATACAGAATTCCTTGTCTTTGAAGTAAGTAGCATATTTATGTATTGCATAAGCTGTTAGTGTTGCTCTTCCAATAAATAAAATAAATAAATAAATAAGCAGTTAATCAATTAATCAAATTCACGATTAAAGTTGATTTGAGTTGAGTTTGATTATGATTAATTAATCTTAATAAAATGTTTTGATTATGATTTTTAATCATTAATTTTTAATCGTTAATCAGATTAACTGTGGGCCAACACTGGTAGAAATGTTTCGCAAAAAAAATCTGCTGGTTCCTGCAATACCTATGCGATCAAAATGTATTGAAATAACCGACGAAATAATTTAGGTACCGCAGGGGTGTTCAGAATCATGAATTGAATCCATGGTAACAGTGTGTGCGTCGATATCACTGCCACCCTGCACCCTAATTGCGTAACACATTATCAATCAGAATCTAAATCATTTTGAAGCAAATTGCTAATCCATTGCTTCATAAGTTCGAAAAATTTGTCATCTCAACACGTAAATAACGCAATGAATGTTGTTCAACTGTCAAAATAAAACCGATTCCGATTGATGATGTGTTACGCAATTGCCCCGCTGTTTGTAGGAAATCTCTAACCAGCGGGGTAATTGTGTAACACACTATCAGTAGCAATGGGTTTTATTTTGACAGTTCAACAGCATTCATTGTGAGCAGACAAATTTTTCGAACTTATGAAGCAATATGCTTCAAAATTATTCAGATTGATAGTGTGTTACTCAATTAGGTGCTGCCGGTCGATTCTGTAAAAATCTTACCGTGAAAACTTAGGTGAAGTGAGTTTGTTTTTGCTAGGAATTGACACTATTGACAGCTCACTCCACGCTCACTTCACCTAAATTTTCACGGTGAGATTTTTACAGAATAATACATATTAGGCGATATTTATTAAAGACAAAAATACACGAAAGACGATATTTTTTCTTGGTTTCAGGGTCGTTTCAAAGACAACATTGTGCCTGCGATATGAGTTTTTACACAATCTACAAATTTCCACGACCCGTCTACTACAGCGGAATATTTCAGCTTTCAGATAAAAATAGAACAGTATAATATCAATTAATTATATAGTATCTACCGAACATTATTAGCTAAGTGAATACTTACCCAGTTGACCTAGGACTGTTGTCGAACTCATAAACACTCGTATTTATTACGAATTTTGTGATTCGCTCGACTAGGTACGAACGAATTTATTCAAGAAGATAAACAGGAGATAAGAAACTGAGGATTTATTACAAAATACTCAAAATGGCAAAAGGATTGTATTATAAACTAACTTTTGTCCGCGATTTCGCCCACGCGCCGCGTGGGTGTCGTATTTTCTAAAATAAAAGTAGTCTAAGTTACTCCTCATAACATCAGCTAACTAGCTGCCAGTGAAAGTCCAGTTAAAATCCAGTCCAGTCGTTTTGAAGATTAGCCGGAAAACACAAACAGACAGACGGACAAACAAACAATTTTAAATTTTGTTTTTTTTTCTTAAAGTATGATTATTATACTTACATATGCATTTAATAAAAAACTGTTATTTCGACATTACAAAGGGAAACTTCAATTTTGTTTATTTGTAGTATTGACCTCTCATTCATTTGTTTATTCCGTTCCGATTCAAAGAAATCATTGGTAACACGTGAGAAGGTACGTATTAATTGCATATCGCCTACAGCTCAGGCCGTAGGTACTTCTATGAAATACTGCATCATTACCTTCTATTCAATCACTTTACTCTGGTCATCTTAGTATTTTATTGAGAAGGGGCCCGTGGCTAAATATTAACGGCCGTATAGGTCGATCGATCAGGTTAAGCTACGCTTGCCGCGATTGGTCTCTGGATGGGTGACCATCTTTATATACCGAGACCAACGGCTTAATGTGCTTTCCGAAGCACGGAGGGGCCGCGCCTCGGAAAGCACATTAAGCCGTTGGTCCCGGCTGTCATTCGTGGATCTTTGACAATCGCTAGGTACTCGTTACGGCCCGAAAGTCTGATAACCAGTCTTACCAAGGGGTATCGTATTACCCAGTAACTGGTTTGTGGAGGTCAGATAGGCACTCGCTCCATGTAAAATACTGGTATTTAGCTGCGTCCGGTTAGACTGGAAGCCGACCCCAATATAGTTGGGAAAAGGCTAGGCTAGGCAGATGATGATCTTAGTATTTTATTGGACATAGACCCCAACATAGTTGGGAAAAGGCTAGGCAGATAATGATGAGACTTCTCTCAAGTTGCATGGCCAATCTTTGATGATTCTAGGTATTCGTTGCGTAGTCAATCCAAGCTACTTTTTAACCGAATCCAAAAAAGGAGGAGGTTATTATACTGTTCGACTTTATGTATGTTTTTTTGTGTGTTCTCCAATTTCTGCGTCAATTGTGGACATATTCTAAAAATTCTTGTTTTTTAAAGGGTCGAGGTGGTCCTATTGTCACCAAGTAGAAATCTGATGAGGGAATCCCATGGAAATCGAGGGCAACTCTCAAATTTTATACGCATGCCTATAGCGATTTGGGTATTTTTTATAGTAACTCGTGCATTTGCTCTTCGAAAGCAGCATTTAGTGAAGTGGAACTGATGATGAAGACCACAGATGGCCTTCGAAACTACTCAATGATAAGTATTTTACGGGTTGCGAATTTGCGATTCGATTTTTTTGTTTTTGATTCGACACTTTAATGTGGTGGCTAAGCAATGTATGCGCATCACAATGCGTATGGTGAAGTGGAGCTGATGGTGACTTCTCAATCAGCTCAAGTTCTCCTGGTTGATACTAGGAGACCCCCTCAACATTTAACGTCCCTGCATCGGGAAAAGCAATATTTTGTAAAAGGTGATGAGCAGTTGACATTAGGCTATTGTAACTTAGATAAATTACAAACTGACCCACTAAAAAGTAAAAAATAACAAACTTATGTACGAAAAAAGCCGGCCAAGTGCATGTCGGGCCACGCACATTGTAGGGTTCCGTAGTAGCCCGTTATCACAATATAGTACGATTCTGTTGTTCTTTATTCTGAATATAATGAATATATGTAATGGTAAAGATATTAGGATTTATTTATATATTATATTTAGATTATTATATTGTTCCAATTTGAAAGCGTAGTACTGAATTTTAAATACGAACTATGACAATGGTGTCCAGATTAAAACAAAACTTTAACACATAAACGTAACCAGGTGCAAGAAAAACTTAACACCGCGATCTACAAAAGTGACGTCACGGCACAACGCCATCTGTTATCGAATAGCGATACAAAACACAACAAAATATTGATTTTCAAAGATAATTATTTAAACAGATTAGACATTAACTAATAAGAACCACTTTCTTCCTTGAAAAGCTAAAAAATAAGAGTACGATTGCTGCCAAGTTAAAGTTTAATATTTAATATTTCGTAAACGGAGCATTAAATCGAAAAATAATTTTAGCTACCCCCAAGTCATTTTAGAAGACCTATTGAACGATACCCCACACGATGAGGTAGACGACGAAAAAAATATTCATCCCCACTTCACATGTAGGGTAGCCACCCTATAAAAAATATTTTCCAAAATTTAATTTTACCACTTTGTCAGCGTAATTGATATACAGGCTCCTACAAAATTACAGCTTTCTAGTACTAACGGTCTCTTACCAAAACCTCGGATAGACAGACAGACAAACGGACATGACGAAACTATAAGGGTTCCTTGTAGGAACTACGGAACCCTAAAAACAACCGACTTCCAGAAAAATACTACAAAGTGAAAAATAACTTTAATTTCGGAAGTCGATGGCAAAAAACTAAAATACAGATTCAAAGACACCGAGTTCCGAAATTAAAGTTATTTTTCAATTTGTAGTATTTTTATTCGTATTTTCGCATCACGCAAGGCTAGCCTGCATTTCCTGATTCGTGTTCAGGCTCAGCAAATTAGTTAAGGTGTTTCACAAATAATAATCTATCCAAATTCGGTAAAGTTTTGTTAAAAAATTGGTTTCATATTCAAAGATTAAAAAAATTAATGATAAAAAGATTGACAGATTACTAAGTTTATGATATGTTATATTTCCTTTTATACTTACTAGGGAATTTCACAATAAATGTAGGTGCATAAGCACCTACCTGAACGACCTTTTTTAAATTTTATTCATGAAGTAGAAACTGTAGAAATATTGTTTTTGAGTGATTGCAGTGATTGCAGGTATGGATACTACAGGTATGGAGTTGCACAACCTTTACTCATCACTTATCAGAAACAATTATACACTGTGTTCTTCACGTTATCATAAACTTTGTCAAACGCTTCTATAGCTTTTACAAATTAAATCTAACAAAGGAAGTAGTACTTAAAAAGGCTTCGTTACAAAGATATTTGTAATTTCATTTAATGAAATTTAATTGAGCTATGCAGTAAGAAAGGGTCTTAACTTATTTTTGACAAGTTTCAGCTCGTCAAATCTTAGGAATGAAAACCATTTTTACAAAAAAAAAACAACCGACTTCCGAAAGAAAACCACTACAAATTGAAAAATAACTTTAATTTCGGAAGTAGGTGTCTTTGGTTCCACATTTTCGTCTATCGACACCGACTTCCGATATTAAAGTTATTTTTCAATTTGTAGTGGTTTTTTTTTGGAAGTCAGTTGTTTTTTTTTTTGGAAAAATGGTTTTATTTTTCACTTTTTAGTTGGTCAGTTTGTAATTTAACTAATTTACAAAAGCCTAATGCCAACTGTTGATCACCTTTGACAAAATATTGCTTTTCCCGATGCTGGGACGTTAATTGTTCTCTCAACAATCACTCACCATACGCATTGAGACGAGCATAAATTGCTTAGCAACCATATTAAAGTTATCGAATCGCAACCCGTGAAATATTTGTCATTGAGTAGTTCCGATGGCCATCTGTGGTATTCATCATCAGCTCCACTTTACCAAATGATGATTTCCGAGAGCCAATGCTCAAGTTACTTTAAAAAATACCCAAATCGCTATAAGTTTGCCTATAAAATTTGAGGGTTTCCCTCGATTTCCATGGGATCCTCTTATCAAATTCCAACTAGATGATAATCGGACCACCTCGTGAGTATACCCTTTCAAATAAAAAAATAACTTTTGGAATCGGTTCAGCTGTCTTCGAGTAATTGGTGAACATAGCTACTGTAAACTGTTGAGGAATTCCCTTAACTGTCCTTCGACTTCATCATCAGACCCCTAATGACAGTCACAACCCATCTAAGTGTAAAGTTCACATCAATACAAATTAATCAAGCCCAAACACAAGGTAACTGCTGTAAATCGTTGAGGAGTCCCCTCGACTGTCTTTCGGCTAAATCATCAGATCGACTCTAGGCCTTCATTAAATTGTAGTGCTTTAAAATACTTAATAAATAAGTTAACAAACGCTCTAGTCGCTCCTACGATTTTCGAATGTTTCCCTCGATTTTACTGGGATGCCATCATCAGATCCTGGTTTCCTTATCATGGGACTACCCTTGGCATATATCCTTTCCAACAAAAAAAGAATAATCAAAATCGGTTCATAAACGACGAAGTTATCCGCGAACACACATAAAAAAAAAAACATATACGGTCGAATTGAGAAACCTCCTCCTTTTCTGAAGTCGGTTAAAAATACGTCGTTGCCAATTCGGATAAAGGGGCATGCATATCGGGTGATAAACGTCAAGGTATTTAGTTTGTATGAAAATTAAAAATAAGAATTAATTAATGTGTCCATAACGAAAAATGCTTATTTCCATGGTCTGAACGGATCGAAGTTTATATATATCGTCCGGAACACGGTGTATATAGATTTGTTAGAAATGTAAATTAATTTAGGCTCTCTTTAGGCAATTTCTTTATGTAATTTTTGTCTTGGTCTACTTCATCTAAATAACTACAAAGCCAGTTAATATTGACAACGCAAATACAACACAAACAGAATCACTAAGTATTGCACTGTTGCTTTGTTTAATATTCAATTATCTATTTAGGTTATTGCATATAAATAATTCTCTACTGAAAGTTTTATTTCAATCAGAGTCGCCAATTCTGCACTTGTCCATAAAAAATATATATATACGGTCGAATTGAGAACCCTCCTCCTTTTTTGAAGTCGGTTAAAAACAACCATAATATTTGGTCATTATATATTTTGTTTAACAGCCTGTATACAATTGCTGTAGGGTTGATTTTTTAGACTATGGACTTTTCACATTCTAGAATTTATATGTTATTTTATAACACAATAAAAAAAATATCTATTATTTCTTAACCTTTACTACGAGCCGTATAAAATTATTATTATTTCATTACACGAAAGGTACACACCAGTCCTGACAAGTTGTTAAGAATAAGCGATAATCCCCAATCCTCGGTGAATCAGGTATGTTCCTTCTTTAGTAACATTGGCAAAAATTTAGCGGATGATATTATTAAAACAAATAGGCAACCCACTACACCTTCAAACTACGATCCATGCGAAAGTTTAACCCCAATTGACTCTCTTGTCTTACTAGAAGTCAATGAAATTGAAGTTAATTCAATCATTTCACAATTACGTAATGACTGTGCAGTGGGTTGGGACGGAATATCATCATCTCTGTTAAGAAAATGTCGCCAGGAACTGGTGCCTCCTTTAACTTATATCTGCAATCGCTGCATTCAGACAGGAACCTTTCCCGACGCGCTAAAAAAGGCCATCATACTCCCAATATACAAGTCCGGGAACAGAGACTGTGTAAATAACTACCGGCCAATCTCAATCCTGCCATCAATTTCAAAAATAATTGAGAAGATCCTTAATAAGCAACTCAAAGGCTTCCTGAACAAACATCGCATCATTGCGGAAAACCAGTATGGTTTCAAAGCTGGGGTATCGACAGAGGATGCTGTTTTGGACCTTACACAATTTGTGGCAAAGGAAATTGATGGTGGGTCTAAACGCTTGGGCATATTTCTAGACCTCTCGAAGGCCTTCGACACAGTTTCTGTTCCCAAACTCCTAATAAGGATGGAGCGTCTGGGTGTACGAGGCATGGCACTAGAAATATTTAAAGACTATCTTAGGAATCGCTCTCAGTTGGTTAAAATAGGTGAACATCTCAGTGATGAGGAAACTGTGACCTACGGCGTGCCCCAAGGAAGCATATTAGGGCCCACTATGTTCCTAATTTACATGAATGACCTCTGCAGAATGATTCTCCCTAACTGCAAGATCTACGCGTATGCGGATGACACTGCAATCGTCATTTATGGACCAACTTGGGATTTGGTTAAAACAATGGCAGAAAACGCTCTAAGTCAAATCATGAACTGGTTTCACGATAGCCTACTAACCCTCAACTTAGATAAAACCTGTTACATTCCTTTCGCAATCCGATGTAATACTATGCCCCCTAAAGACTTCACAGTAATTGCTCACTCATGCCAGAGCTCGTCTAATACCTACTTGTACTTGCCCTACACTGGACAGATGCGATAGTGTCAAATATCTAGGCTTGCAAATTGATGAATGCCTTAGATGGGACAAACAGCTAGATATGATAACTTCCAGAATTTTGCGGCTCATCTACGTTTTCAAATCGCTAAGAGATCCCGCTGATATGGGCACACTGAGAATGGTATATTTTGCACTCTGTCAGTCTATAATTGGATATTGCATTACCGCGTGGGGTGGTGCATCAAAAACCAACTTGCTGAGAGCTGAGAGAGCTCAAAGAGCTGTACTAAAGGTCATGTGTAAAAAACCATACGGATATCCAACTAAGCAACTCTACGAGGACTGTGAGGTCTTAACTGTTCGACAACTGTTCATTCTGCAATCAGCCCTCAGGACTCATAGATCCATGCCTAAATCAAACCCTAAAAAGCGCACAAATGTCCCTTCAGGCGTTAAACATAAAACCTCTTTTGCCCAACACCAATTTTACGTTCTAAGTAAGCACTTATACAAAAATCTGCACAGAAAGCTAAACATACTGGATTTAAATAGATACATGTTAAAGAAGGAAATAAGTAAATGGCTATTGAAACAGGACTATGTGGCAACAGAGAATCTGCTAACTTATATCTCCTAATATACATACGAGTACATACTCATAGATCACATCTCACACTTTATATCGAATTATTATACATTTATTACATTCACGGAATCACTCATACACATACACCCACACACATCCCACATACACACACCCACACATACCACACACCCACACATACCACACATACCCACACACTACACACACATATATACACATGCATGTCTGCTGTCATTCACTCTCCTCGTGTTACACAGGATTAGTTTTTGTTATTATTATTGTTTTTATTTTTATCTCTCTTTTTATTTTTATCTCTGTACTGCTGTTAGTAGAAATCATTGACACTGTCTTCACTTGTTCTGCTTGTCGGCACCATCACGATGGTCTAATAATTGAACATCTTATGCACAAAAACGTAAGTTTGTTTTTGTGCATAAAATGTATCACCATCAGCAGCAGTCCACTGCTGGACATAGGCCTAAAAATAAAAAATTATCGCGCGAAAGGTTTATTCAAAACAAAAAAAAGAATTCAAATTCAAGTTTTTTTTTATAACAAAGAAAGTATTATGTAACATTATTTTATTATTACCTGTTGTATTTACTTGTATATAATTACTTATCTTATAATCTCCGATTAGTCGCTAAAGGTGATTGATGATAATGATTTTTAGGTACTAACGAATGTGCCATTTCTTTGTTCTCTTTACTTTTAGGGTTCTGTATCACAAAAAAATACTGCGCCCGGGGCAAAGCCTCATTCTAGTGCACGAACTCATAACCAAATATTACCATGTGATCCTTTCTTTAATATTGATTGATTTTATTTTATTGAATGTCCCTGACCTTGGGGTTAGTTGCACAATAATTAGAAAAATATACTTTTTGAAATGGTAATACTTATCTCAGCAGAACCTCTTTTAATATAACGACAATCAAAACACAGTAAACTTATAATCAAGACTTATGTCTCGATTATAAATTTAATAATTGTATTTATAATAGGTAATATAATAATAATGATATATTTTTTATATTATTATTAATAGAAAAAAAAATGTTCATAGTTTTAAACAATAAAATCATATTTAAACACCACAAAACATGGTCCTTAAGTTTGGAAGTTACATATTTTTAGCTAAGGTAGGTAATACTTATAATTAGTCAAAATTAACGAAAATTACAAATTAATATTATTGTATGGCAAAGCACTTGGGACAATTATTGTCCCCGTGCGTGGTATAATCCTATTGCAGGCCACTCAACTCTGTTTTCGGCAACTCTCATCCCGCTGCTACCAGCCATCCTGCGAAGATCGTCGCTCCACCTAGCCTGAGGGCTTCCCATCTTACGTTTATCGATTCGAGGACTCCACTCAAGAACATGTCTACCCCAATGGTCATCGCTTCTACGGCTAATACGGCCGGCCCATTGCCACTTCAGCTTGCTTATTCTGTGAGCTATGTCGAGAACCAAAGTTATCGATCTTTGGTTCTCTACCGGATCACCTCGTTGCGGATTCGATCCCTCAGAGAGACTCCAAATATAGCCCGTTCCATAGCTCGCTGAACGACCTGGAATTTATGGACCAGCCCTACCGTGAGTGTCCACGTTTCGGTTCCGTAAGTCATAACTGGCAGGACGTACAGATTGAAATCTTTAGGCTCTGTGGAATAGGTGACAAGAAGACTCCACGAAGCTTCCCAAACGCCGCCCATCCCAGCAGAATTCTTCTGTTAGCCATCTCAAAGTTGTTCTTACCAAACTGCAAAGGTTGCCCAAGGTAAACGTATTCTTGAACAACCTTGAGAGCACCGCCATTGACGTGTTCGTTGAACATAACCTGGGTTTTGCCCAAGTTCATTCGGAGACCAATGCGTACAAAATAATCCATTAGGCCGTCCAGCATCTGCTGCAAGTACTGCACCGATTCAGCCAGGACTCCATAATAATTTTAGGGAGGTCGTTGATATAAATTAAAGATAGCAAACACCCGGCAACACTATATTGTGGAATCGAATTTGCGGACCAGTAATACCGACACGACCTCAAGTTTGATTTATTCACAGATGTCTAGCTGGCTATTCAACCACAAATAGCCAGCTAGCTAAGCTATTGAAATTTCGGCTAGTTACCCATCTCTAAGACGTAGTGATTACACTGTAGAATAAAAGTCGAGCGTTCTTAATCCTAAGACCTTAAACTATCGGCGGAGTCTCTTGACACCGCGATGTAGAAATCGATCGAAATGGCACAACGCCATCTAGTGACGAGTAAATAAACAAATTTTAAATAGTTGACATTACGATCGCGGTTTATTCAGATATTATCTCTGTGCGGTTAAACAATATTATACATCACCTTATCATATGCCTTGTAAGATTCAGATAGCGTATTTTTTATTATTTAGAACATTAAGTATTTTTTGAGTAAATTAATACGTTAAAGCTGTTTAAGAGCCGCCTCGCATAAAATGTATATATATAGGAGCTAAAAACTTACGTGGAACATCTGTAACTGCCCCTCATGAGTGCACAATAAAAACGAAGAGAATAACAACAACTTTATTTGTAGGTATTTTATTCCGTCTTGCTCACTGAAGGTCTACGTTAGGTATCATCTACAGACACTCAACATTTTTCATTATCAACGCAGCGAATGAGAAATATCAAGTTCATCATTATTATCTTGGAAATCTGATAGTTTATCAACTGTAACGTGTTCATTACTCCTCTATCAGTTCCTTGTCTTTCATGTAGATTTACATAATATGTAGGTACACCAATAGACAGAGAAATTAGAAAAAAAACCAGGCAAGAGCGAGTCGGACTGGCGCACCGAGAGTTCCGTACCATCATATGTTTTTAAATTTTCATCGGCGAGGCCTAGGTATATTCGTCAGAGAATTTTAACACTGCACGCTGCGGTGTAGAATATTGCAGTTTTAGGTCCGCGCCATCTCTTGACGTTACCTACCTATTAAACCATAACTGATACATTTTTCAAAATGATGACCATTGATATTCGACGTCTCAAGGATTGTCGTGCATTCAAAATTTGAATTTAGAACATAATGCTGTGAAGATGACTGCGCTGCGGGTGTACTGAGCATTATTTCGAACAAGGTACAGGTAATGTCGGTATGAATACTTTAAAATAAGAAGCAGTTTATTAAAATCCAACATTTTCCTTAAGTTTGCCGTATGTCATTACTTACCTCAACACAATACCTTGTGGCACGCTAGCTTTAATTTGCTTTTTTATTCGCGGGCAAAGTGCTAGTAGTATATAAAATTCAAAGTCCTGAACCTGAGTGACTGATATATCAACGCACAGCCTAAAACGCTGGTCCTAGTGACATGAAATTTGGTGGGTGTGTTCTTTGTGAAGAAGATATGATAGGTATCCACTAAGAAAGGGTTTTTCGACGGACGCGAAGTCGCGGGCAGAACCTAGATCTATCTGTAATGTATGTTTGCAGGATATCGTCAATATCATTGGGCAGCAGCTTAGCTTGTTTAGCAAACCCTTATGGCAAACTCTATCAAAAGCTTGTGCTACATCTAGAAATATCGTGGGGCAGACTATTTATCTTTTTAAAAAAAATCTGCTGTTTCATACAAAACTTCAATACCTACTTTCTTGACCAAAATGTATGAAACAGCTGATTTTTTTTCGTGATTTCAGAGTTGGTCCCATAGTGAAAGTTGTTTATATTCATGGGTAGAACACCATGTAAAAATTTGGATGGTCTTTGAAAAGTAACCCTGTATATGTATAGGACACATATTATAATTACCGATTTATATGTACTTATAAAGGTAAATAATGTAATTACATAGGCCTAATAGGACGATATCCAGATAGGCTCCATATGAAAATCTTCAATTCCCTTTAAAAAGATAAAAAAGTACGACAATACGTGTTCTACCATAAAAAAACTTAAAATTCCTATCTCTTGTTTTTATTATCAAGTAAACATGCATAATATTTTTGCACGTGGCTGTATAATAATAGTTAACTTATGGTTTCATATATATATCTTAATTTGAGTGTAGGTACAGCCCACTTAAAAAGCATGCGTCTTTTCGCGGACGGATTAAAACAATCCTCTTTAAAGAACACATTACACTTTGGTTTGAGGCAAACCAATTATTTTCCCTGTGATCAGTTGCATCTATCCATTTTTAGGGTTCCGTACCCAAAGGGTAAAAACGGGACCCTATTACTAAGACTTCGCTGTCTGTCCGTCTGTCCGTCTGTCCGTCTGTCCGTCTGTCTGTCACCAGGCTGTATCTCAAGAACCGCGATAGCTAGACAGTTGAAATTTTCACACATGATGTATTTCTGTTGCCGCTATAACAACAAATACTAAAAACAAAATAAAATAAATATTTAAGGGGGGCTCCCATACAACAAACGCGATTTTTTTGCCCTTTTTTGCTCGATATCAAAAATGGCAACAGGTAGGCACTGGAAATATTCACAAAATACTCAGTTGTATTTTAACTTTAATAATAAATAATAAAATTAAAATAAAATAAATATTTAAGGGGAGCCCCCATACAACAAACATGTTTTTTTCGGCGTTTTTGCCTTGTGGTACGGAACCCTTCGTGTGCGAGTCCGACTCGCACTTGGCCAGTTTTTATTTTTAATTTCTGGATCTTTTATTTAGAAAAACTAAAAATTATCGATAGATCCATATCTCAGCGCAACGCATCACTAATGCATTTTTTGACATGGGACCGTTGCTAGGCAATTTCCTCATATGACAACGGTGCTTACCGCCGACGCCCCGTCGCGCGTTCCAACTTATGGTCAGGGGCCCAAGTCTGCTATTTTTATAAATTCGTCATTCCAACACGATCCCACCACCATCCCATTGTCATTTTGCTAAAAGTTCGTAATCTGCTACATTCATAATGGTTGATCATTGGTCGGTCAATGGCACAGAAATTATACGATACTCGTAACGAATTAAAAGCAATGACTGCACAATGACGTTCTAATGGTAGGTCACTGATCAAAGGAACTGTCAAAATTTTAGCAGGTTACCGCATAAGTCAGTAATTAATTTTTCATTATGTACGAGATTACCATTCTATGCCATTTCTTTCAATGGAGTGTCAGAGGTTGACCATTGGAAAGACATAATGACGCCAATAGATTAATAGATTACCAAACTTGTCAAAATCAACAATTATGAAATCAATGATAGACAATTCTGACACTATTGTAATAGCAGACTTGAGGCCCAGGTTGATCTCAACTAGGCGACACGCGCCACGCCTCCATGCCATATCCCTCGATATCCGTGGGTTTGAGGGTAGATAAATAATCAAACTGATTTAGCTAGCTAATTTTTAATGCAAAAGAATCAAAATTAAATTTACTGATAGATAAAAGATCATCTGTTTACTTAGGTTTTTTGTAAAAAAATGCAATTTCAGCAAAAAAATACACTTCATGAAAATAGAGGTTAAAACAAAAATGTCGAAAGATTTTATCTTTTTTGCACTTCTTTAGAATCGTGTGTGTCCTCCTATTTTCGAACACATTCTTGAAGCCTGGATGGCACATTCTCCACCAGATGTCGCACTGTCTCTTCTGAAATTTGTTCCCAGCTTGACTTGACCACGTTAATGAGCTGTAGTTCATTATGACATAATAGAAGTGCCCGGGACACAAATCAACCCATACATTGTATGGGTTGATTTGTGTCCCGGACACTTCTTTTTAACAAATCCCACATGTGTTCGATGGGGTTAAGGTCCGGACTGTTGGCAGGCCACGGCAAGACAAGTATACCAGCGTCGTCTAGGGCTCCCCAAGTGGCTCTAGCTGTTTGAGCGCGGGCATTGTCATGCATTAATGTGAATCTTGCACCAATTCTTTGTGCAAATGGCACCACATGAGGTCTTATGATCTCCTCAATGTATCGCACAGCCGTTACCGTGCCTCCGCTGAGTATTGCGAGTTCGGTTCGACCTGATAGAGAGATTGCTCCCCATACCATGACATTGGGACCCCCAAATCTGTCACTTTCATGGATACAAGCATCCGAAAATCGCTCACCTTCTCGTCTTCATACTCTAATGCGACAATCATCACTAAAAAAATTCACTTTACACTCATCAGTGAACAAATACTGTGCTCCATTGACTTATGTCCCAGTCCAGGTGCAGCCTTGCAAATGATAATCGGTTTGCACGGTGTACACTATGTCAATGAAATGGAATGCGCACTACGCGTCTTCTAGAAAACTGCTGGTCTTCATGTAACCGATTTCTAATCGTTTGGTCACTCACGCGGGTACCGGTCGCCTGGAGCAAGCGATTATGTTAGGCGCGGGCGGTGACGACTCGCTCTCTTCGCGCAGTCAAACTTATGTAGCGGTCTTCCTGTGAGGTGGTTGCTCAATTCCTGTCAGATCCCCGTCTTCTGGTGACACTCCCAGTCAGTCCCTGTTGCAAAAAATATACCTATATTTTTATTTCTTTCTTAATAGCAAAATAGTTGGGCAAACGTCATCTAAAACAATTCAAAATTTCAAGTTATTAGTAGTTCTTGAGATATACCCAGCTGTGGGAGACAGACAGACTGAGTCGCACCATAACCACCACCAGTTTTTTGAGCCTGTATAACTTTTTTGAGATATACCTATAATCCTTTTTTGTGGAGTCCTGAATCCAAACCTGTATTTCATTAGACTACACAAACATAACTTTTTTTATATAGGTAATTTAAGTATTTTTCCGAACTGTCATCTGTCACCTGTTTAAATATGTCTACATAAATTGCGAAGAGATACAGAGAGAAAAAACCGGCCAAGTGCGTGTCGGACCACGCACATTGAAGGGTTCCTTAGTTGGAATGAATTTATCCCAAGAACAAACGTAACATTTTAGTTGAAAAACATGTTTTCCCATACATTCCAACCGAAAATGTAAGTTTGCACGCACAATATTGAGAGATTTACCATGTTGTTTTAAAACCACACACTTTTATAGATTTTCCTGTAATCTATAGGTATAGAACTATTTTCTATATTTCTTTTCAAAATTTTAGGCTCAGTAGTTTCGGAGATAAGGGCCCCAATGGTCAATTTTCGTCTATTATCTTAAATAACTTTAATACAATTTACTTTAAAATTATGAAACAAATATATTAGAGATCCCTACAGTAAGCCCTTTTAGTTATTATGTCAACGGTACAGAATTCGAAACTTTTTTAAAATTTTCGATTTGCACCCCAAAAATGACCCCATATTCAAAATTCATTTATTTATGTTACATCTCTGTGTTTGGGTCACAGAGATTCATATGTGTACCAAATTTCAACTTTATCGGTCCATTAGATTCGGAGCAAATTGGCTGTGACACACAGATTCACGAGTCATCCTATTAGGGTTCCGGTTTTGTCAGCATCGAGGAGGGGCCCCTTAGGGCCGAAGCCTGCCGGGTCAGCGGGATTGTCCGAAAGGGTTACCGCTGGCCCGGAACATAAAGGGCTAAGGAAGGAACACGGGTGGGTTTTAGTCAGTAAGAGTCTGACACTCCCTTCCGCTCCACCCAGAGCGGGAGGAGTCATTTGATGATTTCCCATCCTCAAAAAAAAAAAAAAAAAAAAGGGTTCCGGTTTTTCCTTTTGAGGTACGGAACCCTAATAAATATAATATACATATTAAATCAATAAGAAAATATTAGTTTAGAGTGGCACATCATGACGGTGCCTTGCCAATATATCTACGAAAACATCATGTATGTAAGAAAAAAATTACATATTTTTAGGAAAAGAGGTGAAAGACATAACTATAGTAGGTAGTAGAAATAGGGACCTATTAATTCAACCAGGTTTCAGACTGGCTAAAGTAGACTCATCTTTTATGGGGTACTGTTTTAAATGTTACAATAAAATACCTTCCCACATTCTTCAACTGGATGAGACAAAATTCAAGTCTTGTTGGTATAAAACGCACACTATGCAGTCAGGCATATTATAAGTTAGGGCATTACATCGCTGATAAAAATGCCTGGCTCAATGCTGGTCCTACTCCACACAACCACAAATAATTGATTAACTCTTGAAAATACTGCTGGAGCTGCTGAAGATTGTAAGACTATCTTTGCATTGTATAAACTCAATTTCCTTTGTATTGTATAATTACACAGCATAGATAAAAATGCCTGGCTCAATGCTGGTCCTACTCTACACAACCACAAATAATTGATTAACTCTTGAAAATACTGCTGGAGCTGCTGAAGATTGTAAGACTATCTTTGCATTGTATAAACTCAATTTCCTTTGTATTGTATAATTACATAGCACAGATGTGAGTTTTATGTATGTACTATATCCTATGTAAGTACCATTTACCGGGTAATATGTCTTTCATTGACTTGAATCTGCCCTGGCGGCTGATAGTATGTCATGCTCACACAAATGTCTCGCTGACGGTGGCGTGTGTGTTGGATCATTTAGCTCCCTTCAGAATGGTTGAGCTGAATGGTTATGATCTATGCGTCATGTTCGTGAACGGGCGCCGTCAGTTGGTCATCACTTAGCTGGCACGACTTATTTTTAATTTATTTATTTTTGTATTGTATTTACTATTTGCTGTACCTACTCTGGACGCTTTTAACGCGTAGGTACGTCTTTTTTCCATCGTTCTCACATATAATTATAAATTCAATGTAACAAATATTACGTAAACAGACATATCTCATACTGATCAATTGACCGTGGTGACCATGCCAGAGGTCAGACTTACAATAATGCGTCAAATAATATGTCTGGTTGTTACAAAGGCGGGGTATTAAGAAAATAAATAATCTCGCACACTACGTTCCATGTGCAGGGCACTCACTGCATTTGGTTGGAGTACGTGTTGCGGAGAGCTGCGTTGAAGCAAACTTATTCTTCGGATTTGTACAGGCACTATACAACTTTTTTTCGGCGTCAACTCATCGCTGAGTAATTATACAGAAACATCTCGAAAAAGGCTATATTTTATTGCAGTTAACACGAATAAAGTTAAAATTAAAACACCCGCGTCTTATTTTTCTATCCTGCTCCATCATGACACAGTCTCATCTGATACACTATTCCTAATAAGACCAGGATCATCAGTTCATCACGTATCTGTAACCTATTCTTTAAGACCATTTCGATGAGCCCAAATACAAATCTTTTACTGTAAGTTCCTGAGTCCGGTGAGGCTGCTGATGCCATTACTCACATCCTATCACTAATTTTAGAAGAGGTGATGATCTTCAAACGGCTGAAAAGGGGCCCCAAAGAGCCCCGACATGGTTACCCACCCTTAACAGACGTTACGTAAGGCCGCAATACTGTCAAGGGTGTGACGGTACATGAAAATATATGACAAGTTAAAGGAATTTACAAAGTCCTACAAGCCTAACAGTCCCTACGACCCTAAGCCCTACAGCCCTAACCTATCATATACCTTATGCGTGATAAATAAATATATACCTACATAACTTCAGGATATCTGTACCATGCGACCTAAGGTTACAGACGGATAGTAGACAGGAATTCCAGGTTCGGGAAGGGTAAACTCACTGCCAGTCAAGCAGACTCACAAGACTGATCAGAGACGGTTATAGGTGTCTTGCTTGTTTGATCAGCACGCTTGCTCAAGACGATTGGCTTTTTCAGACTTATGTATAATAGTTACAAGTCCAGGTTTCGCCACAATGTTTTCCTTCAGCGATGTCAGTAATGTCCAAGATAAACTTAGAAATTACATAATTACCCCCTTACTAATAAACTTATTATATCAGATGAATAGTTACGGGTACGTATCAAAATCCCGAAAGTTCATAATACCCATGATTGAAATACCGACGTCCATAACACCGAAATTCAAAATACCGAAAGTTTTAAATGTCGATAGTGGTTATATCGAAACACAAAATACCGATGTTCAAATGCCCGAAAGGACGAAATCCCGAATGGATGAAATCCCGAATGGACGAAATACCGATGGATGAAATCCCACAGAGCGGCGACGTAGTTACCGCGATTACTCATAGATGGCACTACAACACAGTTATGACGGTGGGCATTCTGCTTAACATGTTTTAATATTTTTTATAGCGGGGTAGATCTCGAAAAATTATTTTATTCCGTAATGTTTTATTAATTTGTAGTTACTGTTAGCTACTTAGTACCGAGTGGTTGCTATAATGAGTGAAGATACTTTTAAAGTGTTCAAATCTCAAAAAGGTGGATATGCTAGTTTTTAAGGCTGGGACGAAAACCTACCCTGTTCCTCCGATCACACTAAATGGAACCGTCCTACAGCAAGTGAGCAAATTTAAGTACTTGGGTCACTGGGTCAATGAGAACCTTAATGATGACATGGACATGGACAGGGAGCGCAGGGCATTGTCGGTAAGGGGTAATATGCTTTCTCGCAGGTTTGCACGATGCTCAAGTGACGTTAAAGTCACACTATTTAAAAGCTACTGCCAAACGTTATACACGTGCAACCTGTGGAGCAATTACACTAGAAAGGCCTACAATGCCTTGCGCGTCCAGTATAACAACGCGTTCAGGAGTTTGTTGAAGCTTCCGTGGCGGTGCAGTGCCTCCGGCATTTTCGCCGACCACGGTACGGACGGCTTTCAAGCGGTGCTTCGCAAAAGATCGGCCTCCCTGTGGTTTAGGGTAAAGCGGAGCACCAACACGCTTTTGCACGTGGTGTCGGACGGAGTGGACGGCCAAATTCTGAGGCATTGGTCGTCCATTCATGTCCAAACTAATAATAATAATTTTAAATTCTACTAACATAGCTTTAAGTATATCTACTAACAACATAATTATGGACCTTATAAGTCTGAAATAAATATTTTCATTTCATTTTCATTTTCATTTCATTTCATTTCATAAAGTACAGGTAGGCGGTTTTGTGTTTACAAAGAACCGGCAACCCCATTTGCTACTTAGTAGCTAACACATTTGTAATGACAACTTAGGATGTAAGAGCGAGCGAAGCGAGCTCGGGACTTGTGGCACCCCGACTTGGACAGGTTAGGTTCGAAGGGGATGACGGGGGCTCGAGTGAGCGAGCATAGCGAGCGAACGAGCCCCCGTCATCCCCTTCGTGTTAGGTTCCTTTAAACCCTGTAGACAGAAATAGGGGCCCCGCGAAGCGGGGCTCCGTCGACTACGCCTAACAACATATTTTTGTAGATAAAAAAAAACTTTGGGATTTTTTTCTCGGCCACTATGATTTTGCGAACTTTGCGGTTTTCAAATTTACACTATAAAGGGTCTATTCTATCCAAAAAAATAGCTACTATCAAAAAGCGCCGGGTGTGGAAGTACACTGTACACTGAAATGGGGCCCCGCGAAGCGGGGCTTCGTCGACACAGAATGCAAGAGCGAGCAAAAAGCACCCCGAGGTTAGGTTTGGTTAGGTTACTTTAAACCCTTAATACAGAAATAAGAGCCCCGCGAAGCGGGGCTTCGTCAACATAGGAGACAAGAGCGAGCGAAGGGCACCCTGAGTTTAGATATGGTAAGGTTACTTTAAACCCTTTACACAGAATTTCAACAATATGACAATTCAATTTTTTGACAATTTCGTGATTTTAAACTTCGGGTTTTTATGCTTCGGGTTTTTAAACTTCGAAATTTTAAACTTTCGGGCAAATGAACTTTCGGGATTTTAAACTTTCGACCAAACAACCATTCGGCGTTTCAATTTTCGGGATTTCGTCCATAGGTATTTTTAAATTCGTTCTTTTAAAATTCGGGATTTTGATACGTACCCATAGTTACACACCGATTTCTCACTTTCAGTCGTCAGTAATTTGACGTTCGATAGAAGACAAAGCGTTGTGTAACTATACAGATGCTATACAACGTTCATTAGTAAGGGGTTTTTCATTGAAAAAGACATAAGGACAGACGCCATCACATCAAGCTACTACAATCTGTCAAATTACTTTAATAGATTTTCAACTTTATCGCTAAAGCATTAGGTTCAAAGTTGATTGAGAAAATTTGACAGTTTCGGGTAGCTGATGTGCTGGCGTCTGTACTTATTGGTAAGTGCCTAGGTACTTGAACAGATTTGAACCTACAAGTCCTACAACCTCGATAAATGTCTTGATGGCCTAGTAGTATGAGACGGCCATGTAGGACTGGGACATTTACCGGGATACTTGCATGTGGACTACTAATAAAAAGATATAAAAAAATACAGAACTCCTTTTTCTATTTCTAGGGTTGAATTGACATCTGCTTACCAGTGAATTAAATTACATAGCTATTTTTATCTCCTACTAGCTTCCGCCCGCGGCTTCGCCTGCGTGGTATGTCGATAAAAACTATCCTGTGCCTTTCCCCGGGATGCAGTGTATCTCTCTGGCAAATTTTGTCGAAATCCGTTCAGTGGTTTAGGCGTGAAAAGGTAAACATACATACAGACAGACAGAGTTACCTACTTTCGAATTTATAATATTAATATGGATGCAAATAGTTTTTGTCTTCTTCATTAATAGCACGTTTAGGTAGAACACATTCGAAGTCACTCATAGAGCATTAAGGTGAATACTCCAACCAGCCCGCGAAATTCAATTTTTCTTACTATTTTTGCAATTTGCAGACCAGTGCTAGGTTGTATGTAAAATAAAATATTATTCGCGACTGTAAGACATATTTAGTTACAGAATTATAATCATCAAAATCATCAATAAAACGCTCTAAGTTCATACAAAACTTCAATACCTACTTGACCAAAATGTATGAAACAGCTGATTTTTTTTTCGTTATTTCAGAGTTGGTCCCATAGTGAAAGTTGTTTATATTCATGGGTAGAACACCATGTAAAAATTTGGATGGTCTTTGAAAAGTAACCCTGTAGGTACCTAGGTAGGGCATTATGCTGTGCGAGGATGTGACGCGTATTTTTCCCCAACTTTTTCTTTTTGTGTTTGTGTACTTTCTCTGCGTCTTATCGCAAATAAACGTATTTTTGATGTGAAAGCTTCTTTAGGCGCGTTGGGCATTTTTTGAGATGGGAAAAAAACCATTGAACTCGCGCCACTGTTACCGTAAGCGACACCGCGCGAATTTAGTTTATAAGATGATTAAAAAAATACCCGCTTCGGGTGTGTTCCGCTGTCCTCGGGATTTACTCGGTTTTAATGTATATCCGATATGTCAGTAAGTGATGGCAAAGTAATCTGTTTGAGATCTGTTTTCAGTTCTGTGGGCACTCCCGGAGTGCCACTGTTTTTTTTTTCTTTATTTTTCATTCTTTCTATGTAGTGCCAATTACCTATACTATCTGTGCTACAACGGTACAGTTACCGGCAGGCAACTTAGCAAGAGATTTTCGTAGTGGTGGAAGGTTCGCGCATATAATAAAAACATTTTTACAAAAAAAACAACCGACTTCCAAAAAAAAACACTACAAATTGAAAAATAACTTTAATTTCGGAAGTCGATGTCTTTGGTTCCGCATTTTCGTTTATTGACACCGACTTCCGAAATTAAAGTTATTTTTCAATTTGTAGTGTTTTTTTTGGAAGTCGGTTGTTTTTTGTTTGTAAAAATGTTTTTATTTTTCACTTTTTAGTGGGTCACTTTGTAATTTATCTAAGTTACATTAGCCTAATGCCAACTGTTCATGACCTTTTACAAAATATTGCTTTTCCCGATCCTGGGACGTTAATTGTTGAGGAGTTCTCCCGGTAAGAACCAGGAGAACTCCTCAACAATCACTCATCATACGCATTGTGACGAGCATAAATTGCTTAGCAACCATATTAAAGTAATCGAATCGCAACCCGTGAAATATTTGTCATTGAGTTGTTCCGATGGCCATCTGTGGTCTTCATTATCAGCTCCACTTTACCAAATGATGATTTTCGAGAGCAAATGCTCAAGTTACTTTAA
This sequence comes from Mesoligia furuncula, assembly GCA_916614155.1. Lineage (NCBI taxonomy): Eukaryota > Metazoa > Arthropoda > Insecta > Lepidoptera > Noctuidae > Mesoligia > Mesoligia furuncula. The sequence goes on along the minus strand of OU744799.1, from coordinate 16,694,205 downwards.
AAAATACCCAAATCGCTATAGGTTTGCCTATAAAATTTGAGGGTTTCCGTCGATTTCCACGGGATCCTCTCATGAGATTCCAACTTGATGATAATGAGACCACCTCGGTATCGGTCCAGCCGTCTTCGAGTAATCGGTGAACATACACAAGGTAGCTACTGTAAACTGTTGAGTAGTTCCCTTAACTGTCCTTCGTCTTCATCATCAGACCCTTAATGACTGTCACAACCTATCTAGGTGTAAAGTTCACATCAATACAAATTAATCAAACCCAAACACAAGGTAACTGCTGTAAATCGTTGAGGAGTCCCCTCGACTGTCTTTCGGCTCCATCATCAGATCGACTCCAGACCTTCATTAAATTGTAGTGCTTTAAAATACTTAATGAAAAAAATAACAAACGCACTAGTCGCTCCTACGATTTTCGAATGTTCCCCTCGATTTCACTGAGATGCCATCATCAGATCCTGGTTTCCTTATCATGGGACCACCCTTGGCATATCTCCTTTCCAACAAAAAAAGAATAATCAAAATCGGTTCATAAACGACGAAGTTATCCGCGAACACACATAAAAAAAATATATATATATATACGGTCGAATTGAGAAACCTCCTCCTTTTTTTGAAGTCGGTTAATAAAAAATAAAAAAAAATATATATATACGGTCGAATTGAGAAACCTCCTCCTTTTTTTGAAGTCGGTTAAAAATGTATGAAATTGTGCGTGCGCAAACTTCCCCCACTACAAAAACTCTTGCCAAGTTACGTGCCGGCAACTGTACCTAGTGCCAAACGATCACAATTTAAAACCAAATTCCACGCAAGTACACAATTACTTTGAAACCTAGTCATGCCATCATTAAAATAAAACTATTTGTGTTATAATGGGCCTTATAAGAAGGCTAAAAGTCACCCAAAGGGCAATGGAGAGGGCTATGCTTGGAGTTTCCCTGCGTGATCGAATCAGGAATGAGGAGATCCGCAGGAGAACCAAGGTAACCGACATAGCCCGAAGAATTGCCAAACTTAAGTGGCAGTGGGCAGGGCACATTGCTCGCAGAACAGATGGCCGATGGGGCCGAAAGGTTCTGGAGTGGCGTACCGGAAGACGTAGCGTTGGAAGGCCTCCCACAAGGTGGACCGATGACCTTGTGAAGGCCGCAGGAACCCGTTGGATGCGGGAAGCACAGGACCGGTCGAAGTGGAGGTGCTTGGGGGAGGCCTATGTCCAGCAGTGGACGTCTTTCGGCTGAAATGATGATGATGATGATGTGTTATATACCTAGTCTAAATCGGTAAGTAGGTACCTTTACAATTTTTTCGTAACTTGTAGACTGAACTAAAGAAAGTACTCAGGGCATAGAAAATTAAGACTGTAAAATACTAGCCATCTTTTATTAACTTAAAATACCTAGTGAGTATAAATTCGTAATTAAACATCAGTTATTTATTATCACAAGGCTCTTCACTAACAGACTGTAGGTTACCTATATTCTTAATAACTTCCGTGTAAATATCTATTCCCTTCAAGAAGGTTTCCACATTCTGGTATTCATCCTTGGCGTGTAATCTTGAGATCGTGTTCGCTTTGGTGGTGAAGCCAAGAGCTGGTATTCCAAGGTTACGTAGGACGAGCATGTCTGACGTCGCTGGGCACACCACGGGCGTAATCTTGATGCCACTAAAACAACATGAGACTGTTTATTATCTCGCGTAGATATAGCGATAACACACATAAAACCTTGCCCTCAGTAAGTACACGTACATTAAGTCAACGGACTAGTCGCGTACCTATGCGTTAGGCCCTTCGCACACACACGTTTTCTTGCGGTGAAAAACTACGTTTTAGTCACAGTGTGTGGGCACGGTCGTCAGTGTTGTATGGACCACTATGGAAGCTTGTTGATGGACACGTTTTTTACGTCGTACCGTAAAGAAACCGTGCCGTGCACAAAGGGCCTTAGGTACCTATGTGACTTGTGCTTTAAAGTGAACTAGACTTTAGTCGTCTTATTACAAAACGAGATCTAATTTTAGACCTAGCCTAAACCTTCGAGCCAGTTTCTCTATTTTGAACTTTATTCCGACAAACGTAAAGTTCTTAATGCAAAATTGACAACTTAGACTCGGGTTTAACGTCAGTTTTTGTAATAAGAACTTTAGCTTCGTTGGATTATAGTTCGAAATTTAAAAATTGCTGGATGGTTTAAACCCGAGTCTAAAGATAAATCTTGTTTTGTAATAAGGCCGTAGAAGTTTAAATATTCTTAAATGATCGCTTACTAAATCAACCATCTATACGTAAGCCAATGTTCACTTTTTGATGCCAGATAAAGTTGGTCTACATCGACAGGAACATTCAACATATTGGACGATTCGCACGAATTCACTCGCCCGAAACATGCGAATAGTAACTTTTAAATTATAATATTATTTTTTGTAAAGGCGACTCGCACGAAGTTAATTTATTTTTGGGCGAGTCGACAACTCCAGAAATATGTATTAGGCAATTGGCACATTCTGAATTTGATGCAATAAAGACTAATAAGCCGAAGATTCAAGATGAAAACATTAATTTATTCATATATCGTGTGTGGCTCTAAATATTACAAAAACATGGTGAATCATTATCGGCCTCGTATCACTACTCTCAAAACGGTAAAGCTTTACCGCATGTCCTAGAGCCAAAAAATTCGAAGACTTGATATCCACCAACTCGCACTGGGCCCTCGTGGTGGATTATGGCCCACTCCCTCTCACAGAGAGGAGGCCCGTGTCCCAGCAGTGGGAACATTATAGGCAGATTATGATGAATAATGGTCAAGAAACCAGTCACTATCAAGCGAGACACGTTGCCATTTACATATTGTTCAAAGTATTCTTCAAAGTAACCCAGTAAGGGTTGGAGTCATCTACTGCAGTGGCTCCCGACTCTTTTTCCTGTCGGAGGTACCATATTTCCGTTTTGTTACCAGCTTCTTGCATCCAAGAATCCACCTGAAAAGCAAAGATTATTTATTATTAATACAGGTAACCTCTGTAGGTCTTAGATACCTAGACTTAACCTTGGGGGTCTGTAAACCTAACTTTCTTTAGACGCCTGTAGCGCCTGTGAAGGCTCGATTCCACCAGTGTGCGACACTTTGCGGCACAGTGTACGACACAAATGTTTATTCTGGTCGACTCACTCAAGTAAACAATAACAAATTGTGCGCGAACATTACCTAGAAAGGTTCGCGCACATCTGCATACTTTTGTGCGCGCACATAATGCAAGCAGTGGACTCGCGTCGACGCGTACACACTTGTTGTTCGCAAACTCAGTCTTGCTTGTTTGTCCTGTTTCATCATGTTACAAATCATCATACAAAAGTTACGCACAGCTTTGCCGGTGGAAACAGAGACTATCGGATCTGCAGCTCAGGACGTGCACTGTTAGAGTTCTGCACAAAATGTTCGTGAACAAATGTGCTGCACACTATTTTGGTGGAATCGTACCTTTAGGTTCGACTTTTATACCAAACACACAATATGAAAAATGCTATTACATTTTGTATATTTTAGAATGGTGCGAGTAGCGCCATCTAGAAGACATACAAAGTAAAACTACTCCGTAATGTTTCCTCAAAGGTCCACCCTAGCAGTTTTAGTAACCCCGCAAAAGATTTTCTCGAAACTGAGGAAGCGCCTCTAGTAGATTACAGCGCCAACTGAAAAAGTGACTACGAGCGTCACATTGCAGCAACTTTTCAGTACAAGAGAACCTACAAGCTCGTAAAATTGCGATGGTTCAACCGGTTCAGGCAAAGCCCTATATATTTAGGTAGGTAACACAAGAAAAAAAAAGTATTTAGTTTAAAAATGAGCTAGTTAAGGATGCTCATCCTGTAGATATATGCTTCGTCAGCTCAAACAGAGCATAGCAACAAGTTGAAGGGATCTGACTCAGCACTTACTTTACACATGTATAAAATATTGCAAAATACAATCGAATGTTCTAGAATAAATTATGCTGATGCACTAACTTACTTCCTGCGCAATATGTTATATGACGCCCTTTGTTTCCACTAACTTTAGAAGTAATATTTTATTTTTAAGATGATTCTGTTCTCAGACTTCGCGCTGTAAACACTGTAATTCGGTTCTTTTATTAAATAAATCTATTTTTTTATTAAAACCGTTTATCCATTCCTTGACTGGCGCAGCCGGTAAGTGACCTTGTCGTTTGGGTCCTCTGTGCCATCGCGAATCGAATTTTCGGGCGCCGAGAAGACTCCAACGTTCGTTTCAACGATTCAACGGGTCAACGAACCAAATAAATTCGTCAAGAGAAGCCACGGTGCAGAGCAAGTCGAGCGAATCCACCGATCACAGAAGGAGAGCGGAAAAGCTGCGGGTCATGTGAGTAAATCTCTTCACTGTCCTCTAAACTTTCCTTTAAATTTTCCTGGTGATCTTTATATGTGTCTTGTGTACTTAAAGGGATTAGAAAACGCCCATCTGGCACGTAGCACATTATAGTAGTAGATAAAGTGATAAAAATTTCACGTTAGCTTAGTAAACATTTTAGTTGTGTTTTATTTAAAAAAAAAAAAAAATGGAAGGAATAGTAGTCATACCTCCGGGAGTTCTGAAAATAATCCCTGTATTCAGTGGCGAGACAAGGCTGTTATCGTTATTTATCCGCAAAACTGAATATATTATTAATTTATATCGGGGGAACGAAGTACAAAATGAATATCTTTTTAATGTGATAACTAGTAGATTAAGTGGGGAAGCTGCAAATTTAATTGGGGAACGAGATTCGATACACTCTTGGGCAGAATTAAAACAGGTTTTGGAGGATCATTTCGGGGATCCCAGGACAGAAGACTGTCTAGTCCTTGAGTTAGAGAGCTTCAAAATAAATAGAGGCGAAAGTTATTTAGATTTTTGTCACCGAATACAACAATTAAGAAGCATTTTAATTGCAAAAATCAATGAGTCTGTTGAAGATGCAGCTGTGAGGTTATCTAAGCAACATATTTACACAAATCTTTCTATGAATGTTTTCTTGTTTAATTTACCGAAATATTTAGTTAGGTTGGTGCGACTAAAAAATGTTTCGACACTGGAAGATGCATTAAAATCCGTTTTAGAGGAGCAATATTTCCAAGAAGTTTACGACCAGAAACAGTCGCGGAACCCTAAGTATAATCAAAACTTACAGGGACGAAACAGTTATAACAATAATTTTAATTCACAAGCGTCGCCAAGTGCAAGCACTAGTGCACCAAATATGCAACGTTCTAACAATATTACTACCAATCGTAATTCATCGAATAACGTAGCGCAGACGCAAAATAGAAATAACGTTCGTAATAACAATTTTTCAAATAGTTCATTCCCATCTAGAAACAATAACAGATACCAAAACAATCCGTTCTATAATAATTATAATTCATTGGAACAAGCGAGGCCGCAGTTCCCAGGCCGGCAAACTGCTGACAACGCACAGCATGGCTCGCAACAGGTGCAGCCGGCGACAGCGTCCGGATCAGGTTGCGATACCGACGTGACCATGAGAACGGCCAGTTCAAGACGTGTTAATTACACTGATTATGATGACAACGAAAATAATGTGTTACCAAGTACTTATAATGAGAATGAACAAGTAGGAAATTTTTGCATAAAGACGAGAGCGAATTAAATTAAATTGTAGTATTTTAAATCTTCCGCATATACGTATACCAGAACTTAATGCAATTTTTATGATCGATACCGGAAGTCAACGTTCATTTTTAAACCCAAAGTTAGCGAATCAATATTTTTGCGACTTTAAGCATAACGAAAACTTTGAAGTAGTTAGCACCCACGCTAGTAGTAAACATAACGAGGTTGTGTACATACCTTTACCTAGGACATTTAGAAGTTATGAGTGGCACAAATTCTATATTTATTGTGTGGACGACAAATATGATGGCTTAATTGGAAGTGATTTATTGATGCAACTTCATGCGAATATTGATATGAAAAATAGAAAGTTAATTACTAAGGATACTTGCATACCGATTAATTATAACCCGCCAATGCGTGAATTTTATGTGTTACCCCCGCGTACCGAATTAAGGGTCAAACTTCCAGTTAATTTGTTACACGGTGAGGCCATAATAAACTTTACCCAATTTACGGATGGAATTAGAATGCCGACGGCTTTAGTTAACTGTGTACATGGCTATGCGACAACAGTCATTCAGAATTCTAGATCCGAGCAGATGGAATTGTTAGTGACTAGCCCGTTTAAGGTCGAACCATACTTAGGAAATACTTTAGAACATGATAGGGTTAACTTGAATTTTACTGATAAGGATAGTCATAGGTTAGATCAGCTGTTAACGGATAATCTCTCTAAGTTAAGAGTCGATCATATGAATGAGGAGGAGAAACAATCTGTAATTAATATTTGCAAAGAGTTTAAAGATATCTTTTATTGCGAGGACGTACCTCTTTCGTTCACAAATGAGGTAAAGCATAACATTAGAACTAAAAACGAAGACCCAATACATATTAAAGCTCATAGGTTACCACCTACACAAACGGTAGAAATTAGGAATCAGATAGAGAAAATGCTCAAAGATAATGTTATCCAAAAATCGTTTTCACCTTGGAGTGCACCGGTTCATTTGGTACCAAAAAAATTAGATAATTCTGGTAAACAAAAATGGAGGATGGTCATCGATTATAGACGCCTCAATGAAATAACAATAGATGATAAATACCCTTTACCTAATATCAATGATCTTTTTGATATGTTAGGTAAGAGTATGTACTTCACTACCTTAGATTTAGCAAGTGGGTACCATCAAATAGAGGTAGAAAAGGAAGACAGAGCAAAGACAGGTTTTAGTACACCTTTTGGACATTATGAATTCAATCGGATGCCATTTGGCCTAAAAACGGCACCGGCAACATTCCAACGCGCAATGGACAACGTCTTAAGAGGCTTACAAGGTATCCATTGCCTCGTATACCTTGATGACGTCATAATTTTTGCGAGAAGTATTCAGGAACATAATGAAAAACTTAGGGCAGTTTTTGAAAGATTTCGTGAAACCAATTTAAAGGTGCAGTTAGATAAATCCCAATTCTTAAGGAAGGAAGTACTTTATTTAGGCCACACCATAACCAGTGAAGGTTTAAAACCTAATAATGATAAAATAGAAGCAGTGTTAAAGTATCCTATACCCAAAACGACGACTGAAATCAAAAGTTTTCTTGGTCTCATAGGTTATTATAGAAAATTTATTAGGGATTTCGCGAAAATAACTAGACCACTTACAGTTTGTTTGAAAAAAGGTAAAATTGTAGATTTAAATGAGGAATATATAGAAAGTTTTGAAACATGCAAGAAACTTCTCACAAATGCTCCATTATTACAATTTCCGGATTTTAATAAACCATTTATTCTGACCACGGATGCATCAAACTTTGCAATAGGGGCAGTACTTTCGCAGGGCACCATAGGCTCGGACAAACCAGTAGCCTATGCTAGCAGAACTCTAAGCGATACCGAGTCGAGATATAGCACAATAGAAAAGGAGCTTTTGGCAGTTATATGGGCAGTAAAACACTTTAGACCGTATTTATGGGGTAAAAAGTTTTACATCTATACGGACCATAGACCCTTGGCCTGGCTCTATTCGCTTAACGAACCAAATAGTAAGCTAACTAGATGGCGCCTTAGACTTGAGGAGTATGACTTCGAAATTAATTATAAGAAAGGGTCACAGAACTCTAATGCAGACGCATTGTCTCGAGTAAAAATAAATAGCATAAGTGCAGGTAATAATAATATTGTAGTTACCTTAAATGGTAGCAAAATTAGGGAGATAAAGGTTAATATATTAGATAACGATAGTGAGTCTATGCAAGTAAATGTAGACAATGAGGAAACTGTTAGAAAATAAGAAGATAATAATGAAATCGAAGAAATAATCTGCATATCAGAGTCGGACTCTGATGAAGTAAAGTTAAGCGTAGATAAAAAGGAGGCTCCTGTCTTTGATATATCTGAATCAGACGACGGAGCTACTGCTCATTCAATATCAAATAGGGAACATGAAGGTATACCAATTTTAAATGAAGCAGTAGATACCAAACCTAGACAAATACTTGTCTATATTTGGTATAAAAATGATATTCATGTAAAAGACATTTCTAATAGCAGCCAAAGAATAATTGAGGTACACATGCCAGCTGTTAATAATGAACAATTAGTTAAGCAGTTTTTGAAAGAGTATGTAGATTTCAAGCAGAAATATTTCATTTATTTTGAAACAGAAGTATTTAGAAAAGTATTTAATAATGTAGTGACAGCGTTATATAAAAAAGGTTCGCAAAATCTAATAGAATGTACAGAGAGAGTAGTTAATGTCACAAACGAAGAAGAGCAAAGAGAGATTATTATAAAGTATCATGAGGGAAAAACTGTTCATCGGGGTATTCGAGAAACACTCACAAAGTTGAGAAGACATTATTGGTGGTCTAACATGAAGGACACAATTTCTGCCATTATTAATGCATGCGAACAATGCAGAAAAATGAAATATAACAGGAAACCAATAAAACCTCTAATACAACTTACTCAAACACAGAGCATGCCATTTGAAGAAGTTTTCATGGACCTTTTGTACATAGAAAATAATTATTACTTAACCATAGTAGATGCTTTTAGTAAATTAGCGCAAGCTTTTAATGTACCCAATAGAAGTACACCAGAAATTGTTAAGGCATTAATAAAATATTTTAGTATCTATGGGTTACCAAAAAAAATAAGTAGTGACCCCGGTACCGAATTTAATAATAACCTTGTTAAAGAACTACTGAGCCTATATAAAATTGAAATGCATGTAGGGACACCAAATAACCCTAACTCAATGGCTGTAGTGGAACGTTTCCACTCAACAATACTTGAAATTTATAGGTTAGCAAAATATGAAAAAAGCGATCAAGATGCAGCATCGGTAATGACTTACGCCATTATGGCATACAATAACACCATTCATAGTGCGACAAATTTCACACCTTTTGAAATGGTATTTGGACATACGGAGTCAGGAAATGCATTTGAATGCATGCATATAGATAGAGATAAAAATCTTTTACAGAAACTAGTTCAGGATCATAGAAAAAGACTTAAAGTTTTATACGAATATGTTAGCGATAAAATTAAGGAAAATAAAAATAAAGTCGCAGAGAGGAAAGGCGGTGAAAACCCACCGGAAATAAGGGAAGGTGACGAAGTTTTTATGAAAACTACTAGGAATAGGAAAGCTAAAGAAGTGCCACGATAGAACGCGAAGGTTATAGGGAAAGTAGATAGGAATATTGTACCGGTAAAACTGAGAAAAAGAAATACGAAAGTGGCAATAAAAAACGTAAAACGCCCTCCACAGGTGGTGGCAAGCAATCCTGACGCTCCTGGCCCTAGCGGAATCAGCAAGCAGCATAAACCTCCAGGATATGACTCAGAATCCTGGAATAGCGCCGATACGGATAAGTGCAGCAGTGATTCAGAATAGTCACTGGACTATTTTTAAGACATTAGATCTAGAAACTATAGTTAGGTACTTAGATAATAATATTGAACAATATTTTAGATTAAGAGATATGATTTACACACAAAATGAATCGCGTAGTGAACTTTTAGGATTAGTCTTTCAAATAGAATCCTATATGGAACTTACTAAAGATAGATTGAAACAAATAATGCCTAGTAAAAGGTTCAGAAGGGGCCTAATAAACCCGTTAGGTTCTATTGTTAAATTAATTTCAGGCAATCTAGATAATGATGACGCCATGAGGTACAATTCGGAGATTAGACAGCTTAAAAATAAGGAACATTCAGTAGAAAGAAAATTGACACTTATGCAAAAAGCCTTCGATAAATTAGTTAATATTTCAGATAACTTAAAATACAACTTAATTCAATTGAATATTAGAACCTCACAACTACAAGCATTACAGTATAATCAGTCTAAAATACATAATATAGTAAGTCAAATGAATAGTCTATATCAAATCTTAAATAACTTTCGTACTATTCATAATGTAATTCAAGAGACTGAAACGGCAATAGCTTTCAGCAGAATACATATACTTCATCAATCAATAATTAATTCTACAGAACTTTTTCATATTTTATTAGAAATAGAGAAACATTATAGATTAGTATATACGGTAGGTAAGGACAACCTTACAAAATTAGAAAGTACTATAGTTCTTAAATCTTTCTCTGATAATAAGAAGTTAGTTTTTGTGTTAGAAGTTCCCTTATTAGACACGGTCACATATAATTATTACAAGATTATTCCTATACCTGTATACAATCCTAGTTCATTAAAAACCTCTATCATAATTCCTAAGTATCCCTACCTTATGGTGAATGGATTGAAATACAGACCCGTGTCTATCCCGTGCGAGCAGATTGAAGATGATCGAGTCCTCTGTAAGGAAGATAATGTTACGAGCTTCGGGTTCGTGACAATTAAAAACTGCCGATTTAATAACCAAAAAAAATGACACTTTAATAATCAACACTAATTACAAGTCAAACACACTAATTACAAAACACAATTGCACTACTGATCGCTTTAAGTCGCACTTGAATATCGCTTCGATGCTTTCACTTCGATCGCTTTATCCAAACTGAGTCGGTCGTGGCGCGTCTCGGCCTTATATAGCGCCAAAGAGAGTTCTAGAACCTTCCATTGTAGAAACATCTAGAATGTTCGAGTACATACAGGCCCCGATCGACCAGATGTCGATAGTTCGGGAATGTTCTAGAAAGTTCTTGCATCGAAATTTCTAGAAGGGTCTTGACTACTAGTTCCGCTACTCGATACTAGATGGCGCTAGTGGTAACTACTGTCGCCATGTACCAAGCATTAATTGTGGCGCGCAACACTGCCCCCTCCTAAGACATGCTCGTCCCGAGCATTATTGGCCCCATAATAACGCGCCAGTCGATCCACGTGGACGATCTTAGGAGTACCTCTTGCACCTTTCTGTATCCGGTAGGTTACGTCATTGATCTTTGTCACAATCCGGTACGGTCCGTCCCATTTAGCTTGAAGCTTAGGAGATTTCCCTTTGCTGCGGACTGGATTGTGCAACCACACTAGTGAACCTTCGTCGAACCCCTTATTGTTCATTTTACGGTCATAACGGGTTTTCATCTTTTCAGACATTTGCTGGCCCGATTGTCTGACGTGCTCATAAATGTCATTCATTTTGTTTCGCAAGTCGTTCGCATACTCGGTTATACTGCGTGGGACATCAGGTGGTATTCCGGTGATCAGGTCTGCAGGCAGCCGTAATTCTCTTCCAAAGTTTGCGAAAGCTGGTGTCACCGATGTACTTTCGTGAACAGCGCTTCGATATGACAACAAAAACGGTTGTATGTGCTTGTCCCAATCTCGTTGCCGATTTTCCACAACTTTGGCTAGGTACCTCTCCAGTGTCTGATTAAATCGTTCCACCATTCCATCCGATTGTGGGTGGTAAGAAGTTGTTCTTGTTTTATGAGTACCCATAACTTTCTGTTTAACACAACAGTTTCCTGGAATATTTGGGACTCAAAATTCCTTCCCTGATCGCTGTGAATCTCCAAGGGTACTCCAAAACGGCAGAAGACTTCATGAACCAGTTTATCTGCAACTGTTGAAGCTTCTTGGTTTGGAATGGCGAAGACTTCCGGCCACTTAGTGAAGTAATCCATCACAACCATGAAATACTTGTTACCACTTTCACTTACCGGAAACGGCCCCGCAACGTCAAGGGCTATCCTTTCCCATGGTGCACCAACATTGTACAATTTCAATGCACCTCTACTACGAGTCTGAGGTCCCTTTACAGCTGCACAACTTGCACATTTGCGACACCAGTCCTCGACATCGTCCCGACAGTGGACCCAGTAAAACCGTTCTCGTATCTTCAGTAGAGTCCGTTTTACTCCCAGATGACCTCCTGAACAACCGTTATGGTACAGCTGTAGAACATCCGGTACTTGAGCTTTAGGAACAACCATTTGCAAATGACAGCTGTCTCCCCGATCATTTTCCCATTTGCGGCACAGGACTCCATCCTGCATCACCAAGCTGTCCCATTGGGCCCAATAGCTTTTTGTGACCGAACTCATCGCTGAGACGTCGCTCCACCTGGGCTTAGGAGCTCTGGCCTTCATCCACTCCAGAATCGGCTTGATGTCCGAATCTTCCTGCTGCGCACGTTGTATGCTTTCCTTCCACTCGTTGCTGAGGTCTGTCCTGAGCATCCTCACAGGTACCACTTCCTTACCCTCTTGTCTAGTACAGTGCTTGCGGTCTTCAGGACAAGGTCTTCTTGAAAATGCATCCGTGTTGCCATGAGATTCCCCGCTGCGATGTTTGACCAGAAAGTCGTGTTGCTGCTGCTGCTGGGCGGTGCTGTTAGCCGCACTACCCTTTGGAGACCAGCCATCTTCCCTTTCTGCAGTTCGCTTAGGGCAACTGGATCGAAGGTGGCCCCTTTCCCCACAGCCGTAGCACCTAGGGCAGTATCTCCTATTGCGGTCGCGAACTGAAGCCGCTGCAACCTCCCTGACGTGATGGGAACGATGATCCTGCCGCACAGCTTCCACCTCTAGTGCATGGGCCAAGGCGTCCTTAAGCGTCCCATGGTGTCCGAGCCTCACAGCAGCTCTCACTTCAAGGTCGCGGATGCCGTCGATGAATGCCTGCACCAGGTTCCCATCAATAAGCGCAGGTACGGACTGGTAAGCTTTGCGAACCAGCTTCTCCACTTCAAGGGCCCACTGCTGCAGGTTTTCGTTACTGCGTTGCACGCGATCCTTGAGCTGTGCACGAAACACGTGTTCCAGGTGAGCGTCACCATACCGAGCCTCCAATGCCTCAAGGAGCTGCTCGTAAGTCACTTCCTTACCGAGAGCTTCTAGGACAGTTAAGGCCTGGTCACGCAGGCCTAGGGTGAGAGCAGTCATGGCCTGGCTTTTATTCCACCCGTTAGCCTTCATGACAGCCTCAAACTGGATTTTGTAGGCCGACCATGAAGAAGTTCCGTCGAACGGTGGCACTTTGAATCCACGTAGCGAAGGTGTTATAGCTACGGGAGCTGCGATTCCATCCCCAAGTTTGAGGTAATCCAGCGTTTTCTTCACGTCAGCCATCACGGTTAGCTTCACATTAGCCATCACGTTGTCAACCCGATTATTTACTTGGTCGATTCGGGTCTCAGCTTCCGACAGGCGGTTGTCATGTTGAGCAACCTTATCCTTCACCTCCTTCATGTCTTTCCCGAAGGTAGCGTGAAGGTCCTTCATAAGGAGCATCTGCTCTTCCTGACGGCGCGCCTGCTCCTCCTTATCACGTTGGAGCTGTTCTTCCAACCGACGAGCCTGTTCCTCCTGTCGACGAGCCTGTTCCTCCCTGTCACGCAGCAGCTGTTCTTCCAACCGACGGGCCTGTTCCTGCAGCATCATCATCAGGGCAGCAAAATCTGGCGCTGATGATGCTGGAGCAGCTGTGGACGGGCCGGCCTCCGCGGTCGGTAGCTGGCCTTCCGACCCCATTGGCGTTGTTCCACCGAATCGCCTTTGGTCCGTCTCCTGCTGGCGTTGACTCCGGGTACGGATACCCTCCGTGTCGTCTTTGGGTAAAACCGGCATTTTAATCCCCTCTTCTGACACCAATTGTTACGAGCTTCGGGTTCGTGACAATTAAAAACTGCCGATTTAATAACCAAAAAAAATGACACTTTAATAATCAACACTAATTACAAGTCAAACACACTAATTACAAAACACAATTGCACTACTGATCGCTTTAAGTCGCACTTGAATATCGCTTCGATGCTTTCACTTCGATCGCTTTATCCAAACTGAGTCGGTCGTGGCGCGTCTCGGCCTTATATAGCGCCAAAGAGAGTTCTAGAACCTTCCATTGTAGAAACATCTAGAATGTTCGAGTACATACAGGCCCCGATCGACCAGATGTCGATAGTTCGGGAATGTTCTAGAAAGTTCTTGCATCGAAATTTCTAGAAGGGTCTTGACTACTAGTTCCGCTACTCGATACTAGATGGCGCTAGTGGTAACTACTGTCGCCATGTACCAAGCATTAATTGTGGCGCGCAACAATAATATCGTACAATACGCTGATACAACGTGTATAGAACAAATAATGCTACTTAAAAACTATTCTGCGTGTCATAAGAATTTTATCCAAATAGAAGATGCAAGAAGCTACATCATAGCCGACGGAATATGGTAACTTTTCACGAAGAAAAAGTTAGTACTTACCGAAAACTGCAACAATGAAGTCATGAAGTACAACCTGAAGGGAACATTTCTGTTATTCCCTAATCGAAACTGTGAGATACAAATTGGAGACAAAATCATCAGTAAGGTAGCTGAAACAAGGACACTCCAGACCAGTTTGCTGTTGAGACCTGTAACTTTGCCTGAGCTGCAACATGAAATCATGATGGAAGACAGCCAAGTAGATCTTCGCGGTGTGGACCTCAATGACATCAAGGACATTTTAAACAGTGCAAAATATAACAGTGAAAGTGTTAATGAAAGTGAAATTTTGGTAACTCAGGACATAAGTGTATGGACAATAAGTATTATAGTAATAATGTCTGTATTTTCACTAGCATTTTTGGTTGTTAAATTCAAAGTCTTTAAGAAAATGATTGTGTTACGACGAAATCATCTGGACCCAAAAGATTTGCCTCCAGCTGATTTCTCTCTAAGGGGGGGAGGAGTTAAGGATGCTCATCCTGTAGATATATGCTTCGTCAGCTCAAACAGAGCATAGCAACAAGTTGAAGGGATCTGACTCAGCACTTACTTTACACATGTATAAAATATTGCAAAATACAATCGAATGTTCTAGAATAAATTATGCTGATGCACTAACTTACTTCCTGCGCAATATGTTATATGACGCCCTTTGTTTCCACTAACTTTAGAAGTAATATTTTATTTTTAAGATGATTCTGTTCTCAGACTTCGCGCTGTAAACACTGTAATTCGGTTCTTTTATTAAATAAATCTATTTTTTTATTAAAACCGTTTATCCATTCCTTGACTAGCTCTTTTCTTTAGTTTCCCGCATGTCATTAGTTCATTACTTCCCAGAATTCGATCCTTATCAGCGACACTATCGAGTGGTGTATTAATATAGTGTGTGTTTTTTCTATTAAAATCAACGGGTTCGATTCCTGGCTAGAAATATTGATTTTTGCAAAATCCAATGATGAAGTTTTAGTTTTCATCAAAATCGAGCCCGCGACTCCTTGGAGTACTTTTTGCTATTGCTTATAGTTTCGGATTTGGCCATATACGCCCACTTGAAAAATTCATTCTGTTTAGGTATGTATAGCTCCGCGAAATTCAAAATTTCTTAAGTTTTGTAACAATGCAATTTGCTGGCCAGTATCAGGTTTTAGAGTGCAATAGTGGCCCAGTGGTAACGGTCCCGACTTACGAGATGATGACTTGATAATGATTTTTGTGTGATGTGGGTCGTGGATTCGATCCCAGGCAGGCGCTATTGGTACCTACTTTGTGTAAATAATTTGAAGATAATTGACATCTACCACCCGCACTGGGTCCGCGTGGTAGATTACAGCCTACTCCCTCTCGAAGAGAGGAAGCCTATGTGTGTCCCAGCGTGAGAACATTACTTAGAGGCTGATTAGGTATGCTATCAGGTTTTATGTTGATCAAATTGCAAGTATATACTTAATATATAATACAATACTTCTTAACTTTTATTGATTATTCTAATGATTATAACTCTGTAAATTGATATTTGTTATTGTCCCGAATCATAAATTTTGGTTTAAATACAACTTCACAATGACCTGCAAAATGCAAGAAACAAGAAATAAGCATAACCAGGTACTTACTAAAGATTGCATCTCATCGGAATTTGCTTCCGTGGATAACCTCATATCGACGCCCAGCGTCACTTTTGAAGCTATTATATTAAAATAAGGAGCCCGACCAGCCTGTAACATGAAAATAATAAAACAATCAATGACGCATCGCATATTATACCTATATTTCACACTAGCAGCGCCTCGCGATTTTACCCGCATAAGTCTCGATCCCGGGGGAAAATCGGGATGAAATGTATCCCGTGTAGTAATCCAGGTTATAAACATAACTGTGTACCAAATGTCATCTCAATTCGTTCAGCCATTTTTGCGTGATTGAGTAACAAACATCCAACACACATAAAAACTTTCACATTTATAATATTATAGTAGGACTAGCTTCTGCCCGCGACTTCGTCCGCGTGAAATTCGTACTTTCCTCTTAACATTTCTAAAATGTATGTTTATGATCTTATCATTTATTTAGATAAATAAGTATTTGGGTCAATTTTTAAGTTTATAGATCAAAGGGTTTTTGTATTGTGCAAATAAACAGTATCCCCGATTTTCACTCCAACAGGGATGGAATTTTGAAAAATCGTTTGGGATGTGTTCATAACTTGACTCAAAGACCCATACCCATTTTCGAGTTAATGGAAGCAAGCAGTAAAATCCAACCCTTGAACTTTATAACCCTTTTCCAACTTGGTAGGAGTCGATTTTTGAAAAACCCTAAAACCCCCTTATTTATTTTTACCGACGTCAAAAATAGGAGGAGGTTTTCAGTTCGTCGGAATCTTTTTTTTTTAAGTAGGTTACCGTTACCTACGTTCCCGATTACTCGAAGACGGCTAGACCGATTTGAATGTTTTTTTGTTTGAAAGTGTATATATACTTTCCAGGTAGTCCCATTGTCATCAGGTCAGGATCTGATGATGGGATCCTGGAGAAATCGAAGGAACTCTTCAAATATTATAGGCACACCTATAACAATTTGGGTATTTTTATAGTAACTTGTGCATTTGCTCTCGAAAAGCAATATTTGGTGAAGTGGAACTGATGATGAAGACTACAGATGGCCACCGGAACTACTCAATAATAAGTATTTTACGGGTTGCGATTCGATTACTTTAACATGGTTGCTAAGCAATGTATGCTCGTCACAATGCAAATGCACAATGCAATGCAATGAAATGGAGCTGATGGTGAAATACCAGGAGAATTCCTCAACAATTAATGTCCCTCACCTCCTTAAAGGCTGAATATCCACAAAACCCTTTCTTAGTGGATACCTACTCCTTACAAAGAACACACCCTCCCAAATTCATATCTCTAGGACCAGCGGTATAAGCTATGGGTTGATATTTCAGTCAGGTCATTGATTTTATGTAATATAGATTATATAATTAAAAACATAATGTTATCCCCCTTTTCACCCCCTTAAGGGTTGTAATTTTAACAACACCGTTGCGTTACCTTCCAACCATAAGCCTAAATAATAAACTTAGTGATTTTTACTTCTAAAATTAAGGACTTTACATGCACAACTTCATCCCCCTTTTTAACTCTTCGGGGGTAGATTTGTCAAAAACGCTGAGACACGTGTAAATTAATTTCCAATCATCTGCCTAAACACAAAATTTGAAGATCCTAACTTCAAAACTGACGGACTTTCATATAAACTTCTATCCCCTATTTCACCTTTTTAGGGGTAGAATTCCCAACATCCTTTCTTCGTGGATACTTACTCTTCACAAAGAATACACCCTCCAAGTTTCATGTCTCTAGGACCAGCAGTTTGGGCTGTGTGTTGATAGATTAAATCATTAAAAACAAAATTTTATCCCCCTTTTCACCCCCTTAAGGGTTGAAATTCTAACAACACCGTTGCGTTACCTTTCAACCATAAGCCTAGATAATAAAATCAGTGATTTTTACTTCTAAAATTAAGGACTTTCCATACACAACTTCATCCCTCCTTTTTAACCCTTCGGGGGTAGTTTTGTCAAAAACGCTGAGACATGTGTATATTAATTTTCAATCCTCTGCCTAAACACAAAATTTGAAAATCCTAACTTCAAAACTAACGGACTTTCATATAAAGTTCCATCCCCTATTTCACCCCTTTAGGGATAAAATTCCCAAAAATCCTTTCTTAGTAGATACTTACTCTTCACAAAGCCCTCCAAGTTTCATGTCTCTAGGACCAGCGGTTTGGGCTGTGCGTTGATATATCAACAATCAGTCAGTTTACCATTTTATATATATAGATTTATTTATTATTTTATTTATACTTTTAGACTTTATTGTACACCACAAAAATACATAACATTAAAAAAATACATCAAACACTACAAAATATACATACAATGGGCGGCCTACACAACGGTGCGGCGTGGCGGCGATTCAATTAATTTTTTTAAGGCTAAGCAGTACCTATTCTTTTTTAGAGTTCCGTACCAAAATGGTAAAACGGAACCCTTATGGTGAGACTCAGTCTGTCTGTCAGTCACAGCTAAATATCTCAAGAACTACTAATGCTGTCAACTGAATAGTTTTAGATGACGTTTACCCAACTATTTTGCAAATAACAAAGAAATAAAAAAATATGTATATTTTTTGCAAAAGGGACTGAAAGGGGGTCTGAAAAATTCGAAGTGGGGCTACTAGGACATGTTTGTACATTCTCAAATATTTTTTTTTGTTTAGGCCGCATGGTTTTCGAGTTTTGATGATAAAATGTAAAAAAAAATACTGTTCCCTCCCTTATCTCCGAAGTTTGCAAAGAGAAAATCTGAAATAATTCTATGTGATGTGTATTATGTAAAGATTACAGGAAAAATAAAACGATGTCTCTAAATAGCACACTTTTTTAGAAATCATCAACAAAATTACACTAGTTCCACTATCGGTCAAGAGATGGCGCTGACCTAAAACTGCAATATTCTACACCGCAGTGCAGTCTTAAAATTCTCTAACGAATATAGGCCTCGCCGAAAATTGATGATGGTACGGAACCCCGGTGCGCGAGCCCGCCTCGGTCTTGTCCGGGTTTTTTTCCTTGTAATTTTTGCAGGAAAATATGATAAATCCATTGTGTAAGGATTCAAGGATGTTAAATATAGGTCAAAGAATACGGATGTCAGGCAGTAGCCCTGCACTTGACATTCGTAACTACTCGTATTTCTATGGCCTTGTCAATGAAAAGATAATCTTTTATCGTGACCCAGTTACGTTCGGAACCGCTGAAAAAAATAAATAACTGGTTATACACAAGTATAACTGTTAGAGGCTCTTGGCTAAGTAATCCTTGGCTAAAAAAGTGTGGCTGTTATTTCAGTATAACGTGTGTCTTACGACTTCCACTAATATTATAAAGGCGAAAGTTTGTGAGTGTGTGAGTGGGGGTGTGTGTGTGTGTGGGGGGTGTGTGTGTGTTTATATGTTTGTTACTTCTTCACGCTCAAACGGCTGGACCAATTTTGATAAAATTTTGTATGGAGGTAGCTGATACCCTGGATTAACATATAGGCTTTTTATCCCGATATTCCCACGGGAGTGAAACTTATACGGGTGAAATCGCGGGGCGCAGCTAGTAATTAATAAAACTTCCAACAGTCCTATGTACATACTTACCGCAATCGTGTTAATGTTCAGACTGGTGTAACCGGTATAATCAGAACTGTTCTTAGTTCTCATGATTTGTTTTTGTGTGTCCCTGTACGCCATGACAGTGTTTATAAATTGATGAGCCTGTAAAAAAGTATACACAATGTTTAGACCATAGGTTCTCAACATGGGTGATAACGCCCCCTCGTGGGCCGATTGCCGCTGTCGGCACTGACACTGAGAGCACTGTGTCGTCACTGACACTGACAAGTGGAAATGCGATCATAGAAACTATATGAAAGAATGTTTCGCACTGTTGTCTGAACTGTGACTTCACTGATACGTCAGGGGACAGTAAAAGACCCCGATAAAATTATATATCCTATCTTACAACTTGGCAGCTCTGCGCAGAGAGAGAGGTGGAAAGTGAGTAGGGAGGCCTTTGCCCACCAGTGGGACATTAACGGCTAAAAATAAAATAAATAAATCTTACGACTATGTACACGTTTAAATATAATCGTGACAATAGCTGTTTCAGATTCGCGACAGACGGTAAGTAAAAAAATTGGGGCTCTAGAAAAAAAAAAATCTCAAACCATAAGTTCTCAATCTTATTTTGCCCACCGCCCGGGCAAAATGATGATATGCGATCCTCACTTTTGTCGAACACATTTCGTAGGTATGAAATAAAAACTCTGTTGGAAGCTAGGTAACTACAACTTCGTTACCGATCGTATTCGCAGGTGGTTGAAAATACGATTCGTATTTCGTTTTTTTTTGCGAAGTTTCCCGTAGCGTAGCGTAGGTAACCCATCTTTGTAGCACAGAACAGACCATAATATATATTTTAAGAATGGTATGCTGATACCATTCTTAAAAATATATATCATGGTCTGTAATGTCAATATATATTATGGTCTGTTCTGTGCTATAAAGAAGGGTTACGCTCTTTTTGCGCAATTCAATCAATCAAAAAATCAGATCAATCAAGATTCCGATCAATTCAGATTGAGATCAATCTCAATCTGAATTGTTTTGATGGATATTAGTAGTAGTGATACGCTGGTTCTGGCGCACCGATCTGAGGGCGGGTGTGCCAGAACCTCAAAACCTAAAAAAAAAAAAAAAAAAAAAAAAAAAAAAAAAAAAAAAAAAAGGTTTTGGGGTGCTCTGATCACGTTTCTGCGGTCCATTTTTGCGTAGGATGCGCGGTTCCGGAGATGTGCAAATCAATTAGCTGATTTATCTAATTGATTTCCGGTGCTACGAACCCTCATTAGTGTTTCATTGTTAATCCTCTTATCTATTCAACCTCGTGCACCCTCATTAGCGATGCATTGTTCGCCTAATCCTTGCATTCCTTGGCGTTCTTATCTACTATTACTCATTGCTAACCCTCAACTGCTTTTCTGAATCATCAATAAAACACATTCCTTCATTTTATTACAACATTTTATTTCTTATTTTCTACAAAAATATGTGCGGAACATTTCATCCACTAAAATATCATTGTACAGTGTGTTCCCCGTAAATATGTTCGTAAAACTATGCATTGAACATCCCTGAAACTTATATAGCAAATACATTAAGCAATATTCACCACACACTGAAGTCCAATCATTCTGAATCCTATCAACATTCCAGCCCCATCTTTTGCAATTCCTTTTTAAAAACTCGAGATAATATTGCGTAGGGGTTCGTCCATATGAATCAAAATATTGACCGATGCCCTTCGTATCGATATGTACAGCTACCCAGTGTGAGCCTGGTTTATCATCCGTATCCAAATTGCATATTATATACGTCGGTACATGGGTATACATAGGTAGTCTATTAGCAGCATAAACATTTTTTTCTAGACTGGGATGGATCTTTTTTAGATGTTGCTGTACTTCAAGTGTATCCATGATATTACTGCTATTAGCAGATTATTACAGTACCAATCTGTTCAATGGTTGCCATAGGAATGTTCAATTATAGTGATTTTTGTAAATATATCGCATTCTTTTGAGTGACTCAGAAAACAAGCTGATGCCTGATGGGAACAATGTGCGATAACTTTGTTGACTCATAGAGTCACTATCAGTTTCGTTGAACTTAGGAATTTGCTTTAGATAAGAATGGTGCTATATAAGAGCGAACAGTTGCAGTCATGAAATCAGTCTATGGTCGTTTGACCACAGTGAATTGTATACCGATACTTCGTTTGTGGTACTTCAGCGCATCAATAATCATGGAGGTAAGTGTTTATTCTATTGACAAACTTACTTGTATATCTTTTGTTGTTCTTTTGTTATTTCCTAACGTGTGTGTGTGTGTAATCACAATGTAAACAAATTGATATTAACATGATATCTCTGTTGTTGCAGAGATCATTCAGCTTCGCAGACGATAATGAAAATACCTATAAACAGTATTACTACTCACCGCTCTCCCCTCAACATGAAGAAGAGGGCGATGATATCGTCATTAATAACACATGCGATGGTGGAAAAAGGAAATCGCAACCGATTGATAATTTTTTTGAAGTGGTGCCAAAAATAAAAAAGAAGAAACTGTTATCGTCAACCGTGGCACGAGCCGCTAGAGATGGTGTATCATACATTTCTACTAATTCTG
Source organism: Mesoligia furuncula (assembly GCA_916614155.1). NCBI lineage: Eukaryota > Metazoa > Arthropoda > Insecta > Lepidoptera > Noctuidae > Mesoligia > Mesoligia furuncula. The sequence continues at coordinate 16,672,057 of OU744799.1, read as the reverse complement.
ACGACGGAGCCCAAGCGACGCATCTCATAAAAATTGAAATGTACGATATGAAGAAGCTATGTAAGATTCCAACTACCGATCATTGGAAGCACGCTACCACGAGGATTAAATATTATGTAAAGAATAATAAGGATAGCATCTACGACAACACAAACGGCCTCGTATACAATATTACAAAGACAATAGCAGAAAGTGAAAACGTTAAAAAATACTTTTTTAACAATGATAGCCATTAGCTGATTAGTGAATGTGATTCTGTTTACTTAAATTACTTCTGTGTACTCATTAGATTCTATCTGTCTTTCTAATCCTTTGCTAGACTATAAATATTGAACATTATTTGAAATTGGGTATCATTGGTCTACCGACACTTAACTGTTACTTACTGTGCTCATTCGACAGTGAATTCGATCAGGAGATGTCAAAAGTTTGTGATGAAATGGAGAAGCGTGAACTGTTCGATTCATCATATGATGATGAGTTGTATAATCACTGTGCAATGGTTGAAACAACGTTGATGTAAGTATTAAAAGTACAAACTCAATAAGAAATATTATTGTAGTAATGTTTTATTTTAAGATTTATCTAATAATTTTCTTGTTTTTTGTTACAGTCAACCACAAGTTGGAAGAGGTAACAAACGAAGTATCACTACTGATGAAAATATGAGTACCAAGAAAACAAAATTTGATGAAGGAGCTTCTACATCATCGATTGAAACCAATAACGTGGACAACAATAAGGTGGAATGTGACACATGTCATGTTTTTATTAATAAAAGGTATCTAAATAACCATTTAAAAAGCAATTCTCATAAAAATAATCTTTTAAAATCACATAGTTCATTAACAAATGTAACAGTTGTTGAAACCGCTTTTGGTAACCGAATTTTAACATATAGAATTAATAGTAAAACAACTCAATCGATGCAATATTTTGAAACACCGGAATCGTTTTTAAATTCATTAAAAATTGATATCTTATTTTTGATAAATGAATGTATTCAACAACATACAATTCTTAAAATAAACTTCATATTGCATGCTGATTTCATACAACAAACTAAAGACATTAAGAATACATTTGATTTTCAAACGTTTAATTACATAATTTGTCAGGGTGACGACTTAAATATTTTTTATTCATCATTAATAGACACTGTAGTCGGTAAAATTAGTCAATTTGAAAAAAAGATAGTGGTTGGAGTCTTAATCAAATTAAATACATAGACATGAATGTTAACAAATTCAACCCCCTACGTGGTAGTTCATATATCGATCTTCCTCAAGATATTAAATCAAAAAAAGCTGTAATCAATGTTAAAAATAATGATAATATGTGCTTCAAATGGGCATTACTCTCTGGTTTATATCCTGTATGTAAAAGTGTAGATCGGGTAACATCTTACACAATTCATGGAAATAAACTTAAATTTACTGGTATTTCTTTTCCGGTTAAAATTGCAGATATATCAAAAGTAGAGAAATTAAACAATATTAGTATAAATGTTTTTGGTTTAGAGTATAATAAAGAAAAAAAGTGTAATTCTGTTGTAGGTCCTTTATACTTAACAAAATGTCGTACCCCTAATCATATCAACCTACTATATATATCAAATGGTACTAACAATCATTACTGTTTTATTAAAAACTTATCGCGATTAGTTAGTTCACAAATATCAAGTCAACATCGTGCAGTTTATATATGCGATTCATGTTTAATTCATTTCCCATCAGAGGAAAGACTTAATAACCATCAACAATATGATTGCGCTCACATTTGTACGGAATTACCCAAAGGTGAAAATTCCAAAAAGGATTGGTTTGGTAACGCAACATCAAATAATAAATTAAAATTTGATAAATTCACAAAAAAGTTGGAAATGCCCTTTGTGGTTTATGCAGACTTTGAGGCCTTTTTGAATCCGATAGAATCATGTAGTAACGATCCCTCCAAGCCTAGTACAATGAATATTCAAAAACATGAAGTGTATAGTTTCGGATATTACATTAAATGTTCATATGATAACAGATTATCAAAATATGAGACGTATAGTGGACCAAACTGTGCACAAGTGTTTATGAATCGCCTTTGTGAAGATGTGAAAACAATAGTTAAAAAAAATAGCTTCCATAAATGCCCCGTTCCATTATCAGATGAAGATAAAATTAAATTTTCAAATTCAAACATATGTCATATTTGTGAAACTGAGTTAAATGAAGATCCTTTTTACGATTTTGATTGGCACACTGGTAGTTTAAGAGGTGTTGCACATCAAGTGTGTAGTTCTAAGTTCAGAACCCCTCGTCATGTTCCAATATTTTTACATAACCTCAGTCACTACGATGCTCATTTTATTGTCCATGCATTAAACCTCGATGATGGCAAAATTGAAGTTATTCCACAAAATAAAGAACGATACATATCATTTTCAAAACAGTTAACAATAAATAATCAACCAGTAACTTTAAGATTCGTAGATTCATTGAAATTTTTATCGTGTAGTTTAGATCAACTAGCTAAAAATCTTAATGATGATCAGTTTACAGAACTAAAAAGAAACTATCCTAATAATGAAGATTTTTTACGTTTAAGACGGAAAGGTATTTATCCTTATGAATTTATGCGTAATAGTGATTGCTTGAAACATCCATCACTTCCTGATCAACACCAGTTTTATAGTTCACTCACAGATTCGAATATTTCAAATGATGATTATAATCATGCAAAAGATATTTGGCAACATTTTAAGTGTAGTAGTATGTCTGATTATTCCAATTTGTATTTAAAAACTGATGTTTTACTTTTGACCGATGTGTTCGAAAACTTTAGAAAGCTTTGTATTAAAACTTACGGATTAGATCCTGCCCATTACTATACTGCTCCAGGTTTAAGTTGGGACGCAATGTTAAAATTTACGAAAATAGAATTAGAATTGTTAACGGACTATGACAAAATTGCTTTTTTTTAAAGCTGGTATTAGAGGGGGTGTATCTCAGTGTAGCAATCGTTTTGCTAGAGCAAATAACAAATTCATGGAGGATTATGATAGTGAAAAACCTAATTCATATCTAACATATTTTGATGCGAATAATTTGTATGGTTGGGCAATGTCCCAATCCCTTCCTGTTGGTGGTTTCGAATGGGTTAATTGTAATACGGATTATAATGTGTCGGATACGTCTGATTTTGGTTATGTTTTAGAAGTTGATTTGGAATATCCTGATGAACTTCATAATTTACATTCTGACTTTCCGTTATGTCCTGAAAACATATGTGTGGGTAATACTACAGAAACTAAATTAGTTCCTAATTTAAATAATAAAAATAAATACATCATTCACTACAGGAATTTAAAACAATGCATTGAAATGGGAATGATATTAATTAAAGTACATAGAATTTTAAAATTTAAACAGAGTTCTTGGTTAAAGAAATACATCGATTTAAATACTAGTTTGAGAACGTTAGCCAAATCAAACTTTGAAAAAGACTTTTTTAAATTAATGAACAATTCTGTCTTCGGTAAGACTATGGAAAATATTGAAAAAAGAGTAAACGTTAAACTACTAACTCACTGGGATAATCGTGGTAAAGTTTTAGGTGCTCAGGATTTGATTGCAAAACCAGAATTCCATAGTTTATCAATATTTTCAGAACATTTAGTCGCAATACAATTACGAAAAACAAAATTAATTTATGATAAGCCAATTTATTTAGGATTTTGTATTTTAGATATATCTAAGACCCTTATGTATGAATTTCATTATAACTACATGATTAAAAAGTTTAAAAATAAAATTAAGTTATTGTACACCGATACCGATAGTTTGATATATCAAATTTTTACAGACAATTTTTATGAGGATATAAAACCAGATCTACTTCACTATTTTGATACATCAGATTATCCAGAAAATAATATTTACGGTTATCCAAACATAAATAAAAAAAAGTTAGGTTTTTTTAAAGACGAGAATAATGGTAAAGTATTGAGGGAATTTGTAGGGTTGCGATCAAAAATGTATGCCCTGGAAGTAGAAGATAAATTTATAGCAAAGGCAAAAGGGGTTAACAAAAGTGTTACCAACAAAATGAATATGAAAAATTACAAATCGTGTTTGTTTAATAAAAATGTACAATATTGTAGTATGCTTCGATTTAAGTCAATCAAACACACTATTTTTACACAAAAAATAAATAAAGCATCTTTATCATATAATGATACCAAACGATGTATTATGGACAACAAAATTGATACATTGGCTTGGGGACATTATAAATTACGCTAAGTGTTGATGTCAACTTTTTATTTTTATTTCTGTGTATGTACAAAATTTGTATCGATTGTAAAATTCTGATGTACTAATTGTGTTAGAGTTATAATTATTCGATTGTAAATAATGTTATATAAGTAATGATAAAACTGTGAACATACATTTGAGAAGATTGTAAAATTCTGATGAGTACTAATTGTGTTAGAAATAGTATGCGTATGAATAATAGTTTTTTTTCATCAATTTTATGTTTAATATAATTTTAGCAATATATACTTAATTTTTACAAAAACATTTTCATTTTTTATTTCATCCCTTTGAACTCCAGACGTGTGAAATGTTTCACTTTATCCATCCGTTTACTGCTATTGTGGCAGGGCCAAGTGGATGTGGGAAGTCAAATTTTGTAACAAATTTCATAAAATCAGTTAAAAAAATATGTAATTGTGATTTTAACCAGATCACATGGTGCTTTGATGAAATGCAACCTTTATATAATTTACCAAATGTTAACTATCATCAAGGAATTCCTAATCTTAATATGTTTGATGGTGAAAACCCACATCTTGTTATTATTGATGATCTAATGAGAGAGTCTGATGGAAGAATTGTGGATATATTTACAAAAGGTAGTCATCATAGGAATCTTAGTGTATTTTATTTAACACAAAATTTATTTCATCAGGGTAAAGGTCAAAGAGACATTTCTTTAAACTCAAGTTATATAATATATTTTAAAAACCCTCGAGATAAAACTCAAATAAGATATTTAGCACGACAAGTGTCGCCAGATAACCCAAAATTCATTGAAGATGCCTACAGGGATGCAACTTTAGAAGCGCATGGATATTTAATGGTAGATTTAAAACAGAATACCAATGATTTTTGTCGCATCAAGACAAATGTCTTCCCATTTAATGGACACTGTACAGTCTACGTCCCAACAAAAGAGTTTAAATACATCAAGAATCAAACAATTCAAATCATTTCTAAATGATGCATCGCCGACTCACAACGCATAAACATTTGCTAAGCGCTTTGCATACGCTTAAACCAAAATATCAAAAAGCGTTACTTAAAACATGTGATGAAGAAGAAATAAACTGTATTTGTGAATGTATTCATAACGTTTTACAAGGAAAAGTACCTCTTAAAGATCAAGATAAACAAAAATTGAATAAACACAAAAATATACTCCGTAAACTGGTGCATAAGTGTAAACATAAACTAAGAAAAAATATAATCATACAAAAAGGAGGGGCTTTCTTACCAATAATATTAGGTGCAATATTGAGTGGATTAGTAAGTGGACTAGCCAGTTAACATGGAAAATGCAAAGAAAATGATACTTATTGAACCTGGATTGATTGAAAAATTAAAACAAGAAAATAAGGTTAATAGTAATTTGTCTCGATTAGATATTGAAATGCAAAATATTATGAATAGTAAGACGGAAGACCGTAAGAAGTGGATGTTATATTTACAAACACTACAAAGATACCTTCACTTTACCGAAGAGGATCGACAACCACTCAGATTACCAATTTATTCTGATACATCTAATGAAGATCTAAATGAGTCTAAAATTGACTTTAAAAATAAAGATAGAGAACTAAAAAGTATAGTTGATGCTGAATCTTTGTTAGAGGAGAACGGATCCATGAAAAGTAAAGAAAATAACACAAATCCGCTTTACACACCAACTCAAATACTCAGTTTAATACCAAAAAGTTATAATAAAAAAGGTGAGTTATTATTAAACTTAGTTGGAACAAATAAAAGTAAAATACATTGGGATAATGAAGGCACAGTCATAATTGATAATGAAAAAATTCCTGGAAGTAATATTGTTGATTTAATAAATGATTCACTAAGACCCTTAAAAAGAAGTGATCCAGTTGGGTGGGATAGATTTGCTAAAGCATTAAAAGATATTAAAGTACCACTCACTTATATCGGAAACCCAAAGAGATGTGAGTTTATTAATCAGCTTCAAGCAAAAGATCTGAACAAAACCTCGGAGATTGAAGATCAAGAGTTTTCTACACCGAACAGTGGAGATAAAAAATTTATAAATAAAATACGTAAAAAGGTCGATTGGGAAAAATGGACCCCGTACTAGAAGAAATTAATAGAATTTATTATGATCCATCTAACCCCGCTGGTTTTAGTAGTATTGATAAATTATCAAAAGCCATGAAGGGTAAAATGGATAAAAAGCAAGTAAAGGAATGGTTACAATCACAAGAAACATACACTTTACTTAAACCTATTCGAAAAAAATTCCCGCGTAATAGGTACATTCTATCGAATATTAATGAACTGTGGCAAGCTGATTTAAGTGATATGCGAACTTATTCTCAATATAATGATGGTTTCAACTACATACTTTGTGTTATTGATGTATTTAGTAAATATGCTTTTGCAAGATCAATGATTAAAAAAAACTCAGAAACAACTAAGGAATGCTTTGAAAGTATATTTACTGAAAGTAATTCAACACCTACTCACATACAATCTGACAAAGGTACAGAATTTGTTTCAAAAGATGTACAAAAATACTTTAAATCCAAAAAGATTAATTACTATACCACCAACAATCCTGATATTAAGGCCAGTATTGTTGAGCGATTTCAAAGAACTCTAAAAATGAAAATGTGGCGTTATTTCACTCATAATAATACTTATAGATACATAGATGTTTTACAAGATTTAATATACTCTTATAATCACAGCATTCACTCTAGTATTAGGATGTGCCCATCTGATGTAAACTCCAGCAATATTATGACAGTTTGGACTAATCTTTATGATAGGAGGTCAAACAAACTTTCTTTAGAACACCCAAAACCAAAATTTAATATGGGTGATTATGTCCGAATAACTAAATATAAACATGTTTTCCAAAAAGGGTATGAATCAAATTGGAGTGATGAAATATTTATTATATCTTCAATAATTGATAGATCTCCATGGGTTGTATATACAGTAACAGATTTACAAAATGAACCAATAGTTGGTACTTTTTATGAAAGAGAATTACAGAAGGTCACTTACAACCCCACCTCACAATATAAAATAGATAAAATAATTGACTCTCGTTATTCTGGCCACAGAAAAGAAGTATTAGTGAAGTGGAGAGGTTATCCAGATAAATTTAACAGTTGGGTTTTAGCTTCTAGTTTAAAAGAAATATGAATAAAGAAAGTTTTTATTTAACTTTGCTCAGCAATAGTTCAATGGACTACTTTCCTGATAACAAGACCACAAATTTTTCAACAAAATTACCAAAAGCTATTAAATTAGAAGGTGAATGGTCGGTTGGAGTTGTCGAGTTTCAATATCCATGTACAATGTTTACTGTTCAAGATCATGAAAATGTTATATACATTACAAAAACCATGTTAATGCCTACTGAAGATAAACCCTCAACAGTGTACTACAAAAAACATATTCCAGCTACCAACTATGATAACGTCGAGCATATTTTAAAAGCGTTAAATGGTATCAGAGAGAAATTAACATTTCGTCAAGATGAAATAACAAAATTTGTGTATGTTTCTGTTTTGGATAAAAATATAACATCCGTTACATTATCACCCAAATTAAGTTTACAACTAGGCTATGAACCAAATAAAAATCTCTTGGAAAGAAATTTTGGAAAGTGCCCTGCTAATTTACACTTAGGGTTACCATCTCAACTATTTGTGTATTGCGACATAATCGATCCTCAGATCGTGGGCGATGTCATGACTCCTTTATTAAGAATAATTTCATTAGATCCTTCAAAATATATTTATGGTGCAAATAAAATGTATGTTTTCTCTCCACCTCACTACTTACCTGTTATGCGAAGAGAGTTCGATACGTTGGAAATAGATATAAGATCGAGCACAGGACAAAAAATACCATTCCAGTTTGGAACCGTGTGTATTAAACTACATTTCCGAAAATTATAATAATGTATTCTCTTCGTGATCATCATAATTGTCCATATGAAAATTATTATACACATCAAGCTGGATCAGGAGTTGGAGTAATTTATAAGGGTTCACCATATCAACGCGGTCATGGTATTGGGAGCTTCTTAGGGGGTTTATTTAGATCAGTTTTACCTTTACTTTCAAGTGGTGCTCGAGTGATTGGTAAGGAGGCATTAAACGCTGGAGTTGGTCTTTTATCGGATATGGTTCAAGCGCGTCCTATGGAAACCTCAATAAAAGATCGTCTAAAGCAAGTTAGTACAAACTTAAAACGAAAGGCTGATGATAAAATTGATCGATTTAACATGACAGGATCTGGGTATATAACTAAAAGAAAACGACGGTCCCCGTTCATTCCACAATTAGCTGCTAAAGTGAAAGCTGCGAAAAAACTTGGTTTAAAACCAAAGAATATCAAAGATATATTTTCAAATTAAATATGTCTTTTCTTCATAATCATTCTTGTGAGTGCGCTAAGTCAGAATTGGATTTGTTTGCACTACCGTCTACACAAACAAGCATTGAAAGTGGATTGTGGATACACTATAAACCAATTTCATCTCTTGCTGATGATGGACCTATCGAGTTTCAAGTTCCTGGTACAGGCGATGACTACATAGATTTGTCTCATACATTAATCCACATAAAGGCAAAAGTATTAAATCAAGATTCAACTAACTTGGTATCGACTACAGTAGTAGCACCTGTAAATAATTGGTTGCACTCACTTTTTAGTCAACTTGATGTTTATTTAAACCAAAAACTTGTATCACCACCTAATAATACCTATGCCTATCGAGCATACATGGAAACCCTTTTAAACTATGCTCCTGCTGCTAAACAATCTCATCTTACTTGTAGTCTTTGGTATGAGGATACAGCAGGAAAAATGGATTCTACAGATGGTAAAAACATAGGATTTGTTAAAAGGCAAGAATTAGTTACTGAAAGTAAGGAAATAGAAATGATTGGACATCTTCATGGTGATATTTTCAATCAAGATAAATTTCTAATTAATGGTGTTGAAATGAGTGTAAAATTAGTTCGATCAAGAGAGAGTTTTAATTTAATTGCTGGGTCAAACGATGTAAAGTTTAAAGTTTGCATTACAGATGCAACTCTTATTGTCCGAAGAGCACGAATTAATCCAAGTGTATTACTTGCACATCAGAAAGTTTTGGCTTCTACTACTGCTAAATATCCTATTACTCGAGCTGAAGTCAAAGTTTTAACAATTCCTTCGGGTGTTCAAGGAAAAACTCTTGATAATATATTCTTAGGACAGGTACCCAAAAGATGTATAATAGGGTTTGTGAATAATTCTGCATTTAATGGTTCCCTTACTAAAAATCCATTTAATTTTGAAAACTATGGTATTAATTCTTTCAGCTTATATATTGATGGTCAACAAATACCTTCAAAAGCTTTGCAACCATCTTTTAATAATAGTATATTTACATCAGCATATCATACTCTGTTCTCGGGAACTGGTATCCACTTTCTTAATGAAGGAAATGCAATCTCTCATGAACAATATGCCAAAGGTAACTGCCTATTAGCATTTGATTTAACTCCTGATTTATCAGCTAACTCATCAACTCATTGGAATCTCATAAAGCATGGTAGTGTAAGATTAGAAGTACGATTTGAATCCTCACTAATACAAACAATTAACTGCATTGTTTATGCTGAGTTTGATAACATTATTGAAATAGATAAAAACAGAAATGTTACTGTAGACTATAGTAGTTAAGGTTATATGTTAAGGTTATATTGTGTGTTAGATTTATGTGTTATGTGTAATGCATGTTGTCTATGTAACTATGGGAAACATTATAAAATTAAATAAAACAAATTGTATTTAGTATACCATTTTTTATTTCTATAAAAACCTCCATTTAGTCTTATACAAAACACTGTCCGAGTTTAAACTTTACATAAGCACACTGACTAAACCACTGAACATGTTGTTGCCAAGGATCATCATCATCTTCCCAATCTTTTAAACCGCCACCACAATGGAAACACTTGACCCTGTCTCCGTGGCCGGTATAAAAGAAACCGGCCTCTGCAAGATCTTCAGGCTTCTGTAGCATAACGAGAGGCCAGCCTTCAAAACTGAGAAACCGTCTAGATTTTGAACTGAAGAATGGATATTCAGCTCTTGTGTACTGCATATTTTTCTCATTTTCTTCTCCACTCAGTGTTGTAGCTTTGCTATTCAATGACGTGTTCTGTACACGTGTACCACACTCATCTCTTCCTTCTGTTGTTGGCTTTCTCTCAGCATCACAAGACGACAGCTCCCTGTACACACCTCATTATTAATATAAATGAGTACACAGAAGTAATTTAAGTAAACAGAATCACATTCACTAATCAGCTAATGGCTATCATTGTTAAAAAAGTATTTTTTAACGTTTTCACTTTCTGCTATTGTCTTTGTAATATTGTATACGAGGCCGTTTGTGTTGTCGTAGATGCTATCCTTATTATTCTTTACATAATATTTAATCCTCGTGGTAGCGTGCTTCCAATGATCGGTAGTTGGAATCTTACATAGCTTCTTCATATCGTACATTTCAATTTTTATGAGATGCGTCGCTTGGGCTCCGTCGTCAGAATTAGTAGAAATGTATGATACACCATCTCTAGCGGCTCGTGCCACGGTTGACGATAACTGTTTCTTCTTTTTTATTTTTGGCATCACTTCAAAAAAATTATCAATCGGTTGCGCTTGCGATTTCCTTTTTCCACCATCGCATGTGTTATTAATGACGATATCATCGCCCTCTTCTTCATGTTGAGGGGAGAGCGGTGAGTAGTAATACTGTTTATAGGTATTTTCATTATCGTCTGCGAAGCTGAATGATCTCTGCAACAACAGAGATATCATGTTAATATCAATTTGTTTACATTGTGATTACACACACACACACGTTAGGAAATAACAAAAGAACAACAAAAGATATACAAGTAAGTTTGTCAATAGAATAAACACTTACCTCCATGATTATTGATGCGCTGAAGTACCACAAACGAAGTATCGGTATACAATTCACTGTGGTCAAACGACCATAGACTGATTTCATGACTGCAACTGTTCGCTCTTATATAGCACCATTCTTATCTAAAGCAAATTCCTAAGTTCAACGAAACTGATAGTGACTCTATGAGTCAACAAAGTTATCGCACATTGTTCCCATCAGGCATCAGCTTGTTTTCTGAGTCACTCAAAAGAATGCGATATATTTACAAAAATCACTATAATTGAACATTCCTATGGCAACCATTGAACAGATTGGTACTGTAATAATCTGCTAATAGCAGTAATATCATGGATACACTTGAAGTACAGCAACATCTAAAAAAGATCCATCCCAGTCTAGAAAAAAATGTTTATGCTGCTAATAGACTACCTATGTATACCCATGTACCGACGTATATAATATGCAATTTGGATACGGATGATAAACCAGGCTCACACTGGGTAGCTGTACATATCGATACGAAGGGCATCGGTCAATATTTTGATTCATATGGACGAACCCCTACGCAATATTATCTCGAGTTTTTAAAAAGGAATTGCAAAAGATGGGGCTGGAATGTTGATAGGATTCAGAATGATTGGACTTCAGTTTGTGGTGAATATTGCTTAATGTATTTGCTATATAAGTTTCAGGGATGTTCAATGCATAGTTTTACGAACATATTTACGGGGAACACACTGTACAATGATATTTTAGTGGATGAAATGTTCCGCACATATTTTGTAGAAAATAAGAAATAAAATGTTGTAATAAAATGAAGGAATGTGTTTTATTGATGATTCAGAAAAGCAGTTGAGGGTTAGCAATGAGTAATAGTAGATAAGAACGCCAAGGAATGCAAGGATTAGGCGAACAATGCATCGCTAATGAGGGTGCACGAGGTTGAATAGATAAGAGGATTAACAATGAAACACTAATGAGGGTTCGTAGCACCGGAAATCAATTAGATAAATCAGCTAATTGATTTGCACATCTCCGGAACCGCGCATCCTACGCAAAAATGGACCGCAGAAACGTGATCAGAGCACCCCAAAACCTTTTTTTTTTTTTTTTTTTTTTTTTTTTTTTTTTTTTTTTTTTTTTTTAGGTTTTGGGGTTCTGGCACACCCGCCCTCAGATCGGTGCGCCAGAACCAGCGTATCACTACTACTGATATTGCTAATCCATTCCTTCTTCATATGTTTGAAAAATCTGATCAACAACGTAATAACGCAATAAATGTTGTTCAATTGTCAAAATGAAAGCCATTTTGCTACTGATACTGTGTTACGCTATCACCCCGCTAGTATTCGTCGTACCTTTTCCATACCACTCCCGTCTGGCATTGTATATCCATGACCACCTTCACCGTAGACTGTAAACTGCATTTCTAAAAAAAATTGATAAATATTCAAAAATTAATTGAATTAAATGTCTTGTAAAATAATCCAGGTAATCCTCAAAGATCCTCCTAATACCTCCTTACACCGGTATTGAGTTTAGGTCAAGTGGGGCCAGGCTAGGCCCATTAAAACTTCTATTACTTCTATTATTTCTTCTTTTTCATTAGAATGGCCCGCTATAAATATTTTATATTTCAAAAAGTAAAGCAGGTACTTACGCCAAGGTCTCCTGTCCAAAAATGTGGCGAAAAGAGACTCATCCCTTGATGATAATCCTTCATCTAAAGCGAAACCAACGTTCATTGATTTGAACGCTTTCGTTTTGACAAAAGCTTTTATTCCATTCTTACCTCCAGTTTCTTCATCTGTAAGCATGTGTTTTGTTACTTAAAATATAGCATTTTACTCACAGTTTTGAAGTCCTCTAGAGTGGGAAAGAGAGACCTCCATATCTAAAGTATAAACGGACTGTGGTATGCGTTTAGCAATCTCCTCTGGATGCAATCTCAAACCTGTGGCTTACTGGAATTCAGTGCCTAACAAAACACAGAGCAATCGTACATAATACAGTGCAATATTATATGTGTGTAAACTGGGGGTTCACTCCGAGAATTCAAAAAATAAAAATCCTAGGATTTAGTAGTACCTACCTACACTTAAAACAACTGTAGAAAGAATCTGGGAATTTGTAAACAAATGTATAAAAACCTACAGCCAAAAAAGAGTAAGGTGTGGTTAGTGTGTAAGTAAAGTGTGGTCCCTCAGTTTTCACAGACCATCAGTCTGATCTTGGAAAGTATTTTAAAAATGAAGGTTTTGTAATTACAGACATTTAATAAAGAATTGTATATATAATATAAATACAATTGTTTTAAGTGTACTACTAAATCCTAGGATTTTTATTTTGCGAATTCCCAGTGTGGTCCCTCAGTTCACACGCACATCAATATTTCAGCTTGGTCGGTAAGTACTATAACATTTGTGCGACAAAGTACCAAAGGCCAAAATTTCGGTTCCGTAAATATGCACATTATATTCGCTATCTGTTTTAATTGTTACCTGCATAATTCTTATTTGTGTAAATCGATCGAGGACATTTATTGACGTCATTTATACGTAAAATGGTTTGCGTTATTGATAAAATACAATGCATTCAAGTTAAATATAGCTAATTTTTGATGCTCAATGAGCTCCTGCCTTTTTTTTCCTGTTTTTTTTATTATATACTTATATATAATATGTATATTTTAGTGTTAAACTGTTGTAAGAAATAAAAGTTAATTATAGCTAATTATTAATACATAATACATCATACAGCCGAAAGACGTCCACTGCTGGACATAGGCATAGGCCTCCCCCAAGCACCGCCTTTTCGACCAGTTCTGTTTTTCTCGCATCCAGCAGATTCCCAATGTAATCGTCATTCACAATATCATCGGTCCACCATGTAGGGAGGCCTTCCAACGCTAAGTCTTTCGGTACGCGGTCGCCACTCCAGACCTTTCGACCCCATCGGCCATCTGTATTTAATAATACCCTAAGTAATTACTACTATTTCTTTTACAAACCTGGCATTACTGTAACATATAAAGTGCGGGCTAAAGTAACATTGTCTTTTTTGAGTCTCCTAATAGCCTCCATGTATTGCATGCCAACGTCTTTGGTATCCTGTGTACCGCGCCCGAATATGTCTCCGTTTGAGTCCATATGCGCTTCGAAAGGTGGATATTCCCATTCACTCTGTAACGAAAAACAAATGGTATACGTATTTATTTTAGTACAACGTTGTAGGAAGACCATGCTGTTGTTGACAAAAAATATATATGTAGTCAAGAAGTTTTACACATATAATTATGTCGAATATGTGCGCCAACAACTGCATATAGCAATGAAAATTCAATGAACTATCATCGTGCTGGACAATTTAAACTTTTATTTTTTGTTTTGTATTAATAATAAGGACATTATTTATATCCATAAAAAACTGGCCAAGTGCGAGTCGGACTCGCACACGAAGGGTTCCGTACCACAAGGCAAAAACGCCGAAAAAAAACATGTTTGTTGTATGGGAGCCCCCCTTAAATATTTATTTTATTATTTATTATTAAAGTTAAAATACAACTGAGTATTTTGTGAATATTTCAAGTGCCTACCAGTTGCCATTTTTGATATCGAGCAAAAAAGGGCAAAAAAATCGTGTTTGTTGTATGGGAGCCCCCCTTAAATATTTATTTTATTTTGTTTTTAGTATTTGTTGTTATAGCGGCAATAGAAATACATCATGTGTGAAAATTTCAACTGTCTAGCTATCGCGGTTCTTGAGATACAGCCTGGTGACAGACAGACAGACAGACGGACAGACGGACAGACGGACAGACAGACAGCGAAGTCTTAGTAATAGGGTCCCGTTTTTACCCTTTGGGTACGGAACCCTAAAAAGAATGAAAATAATCGTAGGGCGTCAAAAAATTCGTTCGCATCGCTGTCTACAGGAAAAGTGCCCAAAAGGCTGGCAGCGTTGCCACGTTGTATGGGGATGCTGACTCTTTGGCCAAAAAATAGACAAGCCCTCTGGTCACATGAAATGTCGACAAGGCGTTTGGCGATGTCTCGAAAACAAACACATTAGAAATGAATGCAAGTGAATGAGTATGACTCCAAAAGGATAATAAGCGGGTTAAGTGGTCTGTACAAGAATGATGTGAAATCAAATCCTGATTCAAAAAGCAATTGATTATATAAGTAAAGTGCTTTATATAAGTAACTGATACACCGATAAGAAACTCGGTCTTCTTCCACTTTTAGCATTATAATGATAACGATTTGCTGCGACCACTATTTTGAGGCATCTTGCTATTTGTAATATATACAGGGTTATTGGTAAAACATTAACAACCTCTTAAGAGGTCATTGTACTCATCATTATGAACAACTTTTACTAGGGACCAAATCTGAAATCGCGAAAAAAAAATCAGCTGTTCCCTACATTTTGACGAGTTATACGAACACAAATCCATCCTTCCATCCATCCTCACAAACTTTCGCGTCTATAATATAACTAGCTGCGCCCCGCAGTTACACCCGCATAAGTCTCGATGCCGTAGGAATATCGGGATAAAAAGTAGCCTATATGTTAATCCAGGGTGTCAGCTACCTCCATACAAAATTTTATCAAAATTGGTCCAGCCCTTTGAGCGTGAAGAAGTAACAAACATATAAACACGCACACACACACTCACAAACTTTCGCCTTTATAGTAATAGTGTGATTAACTAGATTGTCATTATAACCTGGCAACAGACCAGTCAATTAGATTAAACTTAAATCATTCTCCAAAAAAACCACTCAAGATTTTGAACCATCAAATATTTTCCCCCCATTTAAAAATAGTCACCACAATAGACCCACACAAGACACATACAGCCTTCTTCCTCCACAATCTTTCAATGGAAGCCTTCATCGGTTATACCAGCTTAGCATTAAAAGGTGGTTGTATCCTGTGGGCAGATATTTATGAGTAATGTTCCTTTGGGGATTATCTTAGCTCAACGACAGCTCCTGACTGACCATGCTTCCTAGTATGGTGATTTCGAGGATAGGTAGTGCTGATTGGATAGCTTTTGTCTTGGTGAAGTATTAAGTTATATTTAAGATGTTTGAACAGGGTGAAATTGAATATGGGACCAAAGCTGCAATCGTGAGAAAAAAATCTGCTGTTCCCTACATTTTGACGAGTTATGCGAACATAAATGTAGGGAACAGCTGATTTTGTTTTCGCGATTTTAGGTTTGGTCCCGTAGTAAAAGTTGTTCATAATGATGAGTACAATCTCCCATTTCGGTTTGTCGCATGTTTCAAATTTCAACCTGTATATTTATACATAGTAGGATAGAACCCACGGTGTCTGGATAAATGCGTGAGTTTATGAATGTATGTGTATGTCGTATTTTACCTCATCAACTTTAACGACGTCCATGTGTGAGTTGAGCATAATGCTGGGCAGTGAGGGATCGGAGCCTTCCAGTGTGGCCACGAATATCGGCTTGCCAGCTGGTGCATGTACTGCATACGGTATTCCCAATTCTGTCGCCTGACGGGCCCAGAACTCCACCGCATATTCTGAAAGGTATGAATTAAAGGACGATTTGTACATAATGTAACTGCATCTAGACTATTAAAAAAAAATAAGCAAACAAACGTCATCTAAAACTATTCCAAATTTCAAGTTGATAGCATTAGTAGTTCTTGAGATATCCAGCTGTGACAGAGAGACAGACAGACAGACTGAGTTTCACCATAAGGGTTCCGTTTTACCATTTTGGTACGGAACCCTAAAAAGGCAGAAAGAACGTTAAGCGAAAACGAAATAATAGCACGGGCGAACGATGCGATGCGACGCGGAAGGTCGGGGCACCAAGAAATTTGACGCGGACCAAGTTGCGGGCAGAAGCTAGTCTGTATTATACATAGATGCATCCTGCCTGATAATAATACCAACCTCCTACATATCTGTTCATCAGTTGTGGGATGTTTAGTACCAACTATTAACGATAGCAAAAGGTCGGGAAGCATAGTAATAATAGTTAGGTCAAAGATCACAAACGGGCCTACCTACTGGCTACTGTAGTTGTAACCCTATTCCTATACTAACAAGTCTGTCACTAGCTAGTTGTGTTTTATCTATAGCGAATATACATAATTAAGGTTCCCGCAGACAGGCGCGACGCGACTCTAGTAGAACAATTTCTATATATGAAAACTTCATTAAAATTGTTCTACCAGTATCGGGTTGTCCTCGGCATGAATTTGGACGAGACAAAAGTGATGTACAATTCGCACGTCTTGCCGAGTCCAATCCACATCGAAGGGTCGCTTCTCGAAGTTGTGAAGGATTATGTCTACCGAGGGCAAGTCATCCAGCTGGGTAGACACAACTTTGAGAAAGAGGCCGATAGAAAGATCCAGTTGGTTTGGGCAGCATTTGGAAAACTTCGTCAAGTCTTCTCGTCGCCCAGTGAAGAGTAAGGTCTTCAACCAGATGCGTCCTGCCCGTCATGACATACGGTGCTGAAACGTGGACACTGACGGTCGGGCTGGTCCTTAGATTCAAGGTCACTCAGCGTGCTATGAAGCGAGCTATGCTCGGAGTTTCTTTGAAGGATAAAATCAGGAATGAAATTATCCTGAAAAGAACCGGAGTTACCGACATAGCTTGCAGAGTCAGCAAACTGAAGTGGCAGCGGGCTGGCCATGTCTGTCGAAGGACCGATGGCCGGTCGAGCGGACGAGTCCTGGAGTGGAGAGCGCGTATCGGCAAGCGTAGTGTGGGATGCTGACCAGCTAAATGGACGGCGACCTAAAGGTGGCTAGGGTAGACTGGATGCGTAAGGCGGAGGACAGGGTATTGTGGCGCAGTCTGGGGGTGGCCTATGTCCAGCAGTGGACTGCGATAGGCTGAGTTGATATCGCGTCGCACCCGAAGGACTCCCTTATGGTCACAAAGTCACAATCGTATTGCCTACCCTTATCTATTATGACTGCTATCCATTAACATTAATGGGAATTTTAAATTCTTCCTCTCAAGGTTTTAGAGCTAAATTTTCAGGTAACGAAGTCGCGGTAAGTTACGTGTAGATTCCTACTTACCTACCGTTAGGTGTGTGATCTTATCGGACAGAACCTAGTGACGTACCTACATACAGACAATAACACAGACATTATCTAGACAAAAAAACGCACACACAACACAACATTTTTTATTAAGAATCTGGTGGACCTAAGATCCACGTCATTTGGTGAAAAATTGAATTTAGCATAAAGGAAACTAGTTTTCAAATCGTAACGAATGTATTCTTACAACCCGCAAGAGTTAACTTGTGACTCAAGCGGCCCCTCCCGACCCCTGGGTGGTTACCGCTAGGGATGGGCCGAACAAGGGTTTCACCGAATACGAATATTCGACCGAATGTTCGGTAAACCTTTTACCGAATATTTCGAATGTTCGACATTTTTTATTCACTTACGTAAACAATACAGGTCTGAACTTGTTTACGCAAAACGCGTGGATTGGCGCCGGACCCTCAGCCCGCTACCCCCGCTGTACCCGATGTTGTTATTGCATCATCTAGTAAGGAATAAAACTTCACCAAAATAAATACCTATAAAACTAAGTAGAAAGAAACTAGAAATATGATTCATAATCTGCTGAAATGTTGTTAATCATGCTACTCTTTCTTACAATAAATATTGATAAAAACAAAAAACTTGCTTAATTTCTTACAATAAAGACCTGGTTTTAATATGTATTATTTTATTAACCGACGAAAAAACGAAGGAGGTTCTCAAGCCGACGCGTATACTTTTTTTTATATAGAGTTCACTGTAGCTTAATCCCAAAACACCTGTGCATACTTATATTTTGTTTTTAATAACCATCTTGTTTAACTACTGTTATTGGAAATAAAGCTACAGTGTCGACAAAACATAAACCAGTGACTTAACCTCATAAAAATAACACATTTAACAAGCGACTCATGATCAATGATAGACGGCTCAATACAGTAAAAACTTTGAGTACCACTTTGCCGAACATTCGGTGATTTAGCCGAATATTCCGCCGAATACGAATATTCGGTAAACCTACCGAATATGGCGAATACCTAATATAAAATGAATATTCGGCCCATCTCTAGTTACCGCTCTCGCCATCGACTTTTCAGACCGAGCGTTTACGTCATCCGAGCGAAGCCTCAAGTTAACTCTTACGGACGAGTTTCAAACGAAAACGTTGTAGGTAGGTACTTACTTATATTTTCTTCGTTACTCGTATCTATACGGATGTATTCTCGAAATCTTTGAACTGCGCCTAGTTCTAGATATTTGCTGTAATTGTTCGGTAATGGTCCAGCATTGCACTTGAGTAATAAAGACAGAACACACAGCAGAATTAGTGACTTTAACATCTTTGTCCTTAGTCTAAAACAAAATAAACTTTAATTTTATTAAGAAGTGTTCACACATTTTGCAGAAAGTGATATAAGTGGATTGAATCAAACAGCACATAGTCGTAAGCTTGCCTTTGCTGTTCCGACTCATATACAGAGTCACAGCAGGGACATCGACGCGCAACCTGACTCCATGGATTCAGTATATGATTCTGGACCCCCTAGGGGGTCTCATCCCATAGGAGATTTCATCCCATAGGGGTCTCATCCCATACGGGGCCTCGTCCCCTAGGGGGTCTCATCCCATAGGGGTTCTCTTCCCCTAGGGGGTCGCATCACATAGGGGGCTCATCCCATAGGAGGTCTCATCCCCTAGGGGGTCTCATCCCCTAGGGGATCTCATCCCATAGGAGATTTCATCCCATAGGGGTCTCATCCCATACGGGGTCTCTTCCCCTAGGGGGTCTCATCCCATAGAGGGCTCATCCCATAGGAGGTCTCATCCTCTATGGGGTATCATCCCCTAGGGGGTCTCATCCCCTAGGGGATCTCAACCCCTTAGGGGGTCTCATCCCCTAGGGGGTCTCATCCCCTAGGGGATCTCAACCCCTTAGGGGTCTCATCCCCTAGGGGGTCTCATCCCCTAGGGGATCTCATCCCATAGGAGATTTCATCCCATAGGGGTCTCATCCTATACGGGGTTCTCTTCCTTTAGGGGGTCTCATCCCATAGGGGTCTCATCCCATAGGGGGCTCATCCCATAGGAGGTCTCATCCCCTAGGGGGTCTCATCCCATAGGGGGAAACATGTGCTGAATTCATGGTTACAATCAATGTCCCTGCCACCCTGTATAATTTTATTCTAAGCTGTTCATTATCTCCAGATTTCAGAATTACATTAAATTATGCGTCTATCACTCTCGTAAGGAGAAGACCACAGTCGCCCAACAGTGGGAAACATTATAATATACAAGATCATGATTATGCTATGCAATTATCAAAAAAAAAAAGGTGCCCATGAGTAAAAATAACAATATCACTCCCACAGAAATAAGTAATTATAGTACCCTAAGTTATGTAGAATATTATAAAAACATTACACTTTATTTATAACATTATTTTTGTTCAGCAGGTAGATAAATCATTCCACGCTGGAGATTGTATGATAAGGCTCAAGAACAATGACTGTATTGTCAATTTTAATAGTACCAAGAAAAAAGAATCTTTATCTTTATCTGATAAATTTTAATTAGCTACAAAGGTCCTCACTTCCTCAAGCCTAGCAATGAAGTGCCTTCTTTTAAATATTTTTATTTTTTTAAATCTACATTTAAAAAATATTAATCAAACAATCTTCAGTCAAATAAATGGATATAATTAGGTACTTATCATTTCCGAAAATATTTTGTACCAAAAATTTAAAAAGTGCTTAATTATAAGTGATAGGGTATGGTATAAACTATACCTAGTGTTTACTCACCTGCCTGCTTGCGCCAGTATCAATAAGTTAATGAACGTTAGGTTGCTTGCACTGCACAGTTTTCTTTAGATCGATAATGAACTGTCGCACAAACCGGTACAAGGTTTCATGATAATAATAGGATGTTGTTTAATTAAACCCAAAATTATCATAAATATAGAAATTCACTTTTACAATACCCGGAGTAATTTTAGCATGCTTAACACAATATTGGTATAGGAATCATAAGATGATGCATGTTATAAGGGGTTATCTTATAAGACAGTTATCAGATGTCAAAGTCGTTATCATATCACCCTGATTTGTTCGTTTAAACTTAGAAGGAAAATAAAAATAATTGTAAAATAAAATATACTCTCAAAACTCGCACTCAGTGAGACATCGGCTCGAATACTGATTGACTCACTTTGTTTACGCTTAACTACTGAGGTCACAGTTATTAACACTATCAGACCAGACTAGAACTAGACTAGATTTATAGGGTCCCTACAGTGGCGTAACGACAGGCGTCCTACAGGGGCCCAGCCATGGCGGTCATGGCCCACTCTGAACCCTTCTCGTTGGCATGGCCCCGGGCGGCATAGAAAAAGGGGCGGCGGCAAACACCGCGATTTTTTAAATAAAAAAATCCTATTTCCAATTCCGAATCATGCCCACCCTGGTAACCGGTACAGAGTGAAGTCAATGATGCTCAAAATTATTTGCGAACAGAGGGACTAAAATTAAATAAATATATTCATCAATGTGGTCAGAAAATAAGTGCTTTACAGACAGTATTAGAATAAAAACGAGAGGAATTCCTGGATGATGCTTTAATATATGCTAAAAGCTTATGTGCAGAGCTTTAAATTTCTTTTGAACCCCCATGACGAATCACAAGGAAGCATATATTTGGCGACGGAAGAAAGATGTTGAATGATCGTTCGAAGATGACGTGAGGCGAACAATGTTTGCTTAAATAGACGGTTTAATTGCTAAAATTCGACAAAGATTCCAACAGCTGCAGAATCTAGCGCAAAAATATGCTTTTTGGCCTGCAGTGATATTGAGCGTGGACGAACTTAACTTAGATCAAGTTTCTAAAGACATTAATAAAGAAGAATTCCATCTTGAGCGCGTACGTTTACGAGCTTTCATAGATGCAACAGACCCAGACTGTAAAGAAGAGCTCACTCTGGGTTTATTAAAATATATTATCGAGTCCAAACTTGAAGATGGCTTACCAAACGTTGTCATAATGTTTAGAATTTTTTTACATCTGCCATCAGTAATGCCAGTTGCGAGAGAAGCTTATCTAATCAAAAATTATCTAGGATCGACGTTCACAGCACCAAACATGCGTGCATGTACATGTAGCTATACTGGAAACTGAACATAACATTCATATTGATATTATTTTATAATATGCCTGACTGCACAGTGTGCGTTTTATACAACACTTGAATTTTGTGTCATTCAGTTGAAGAATGTGGGGAGGTATTTTATTATAACATTTTAAACAGTAGGTACCCCATAAAAGACGAGTAACTTTAGCCAGTCTGAAACCTGGTTGAACTAATAGGTCCCTATTTCTAGTACTATAATTATGTCTTTCACCTCTTTTACTAAAAAGATGTAAGTTTTTTCTTACATACCTACATGATGTTTTCATAGATATTGACCAGCCACCGTCATGATGTTAATTTCCTTAAACAGTTCCCTTAGAGAATCGCGCCTGCGGAGATTATAAATATGGCTCTGATGGCTCTTTTGTGCAGAATAAAAATAGAATCGATGGCCGCAACCCGTCTTCAAAATAAAATACCGTAAGACACGATACTATGAAAGTAAGTAAAATAGACTAGTCTCGCGGTATCTACATCAGTAAATTGAGTAATTTTTCTGACAGCATAAGCTGCTAAACTTAGCCGTCCTGCAAGAGATGTTAAATGAGGACCCCATTGTAGCCTTGAGTCGAGCGTGATCTCTAGGAAAACAGTTTTATCGACGAATTCTAGTTTCTCTTTATTAATATTATCTCACAATCACTACATTTGGTAAAGAAAATCTTATGCACTTCGTTTTTTTTCCATTTAATACCTACTAAATTGTTAGCAGTGAACCAATTTTGGACCTGCAGTAGGGCGTTATTTACGTACGTACGTAATTTGTAGCACGTCTATTTACCTTAAAAATTAAGGAAGTGTCATCAGTAAGGCTTTCATCCCGGGAGTCTCGGTCTCGAATAATTCGAGAGTCTCGATTTTTTTTTTGGTATTTTCGAGACTCGAGAATAACATATTCGGTCACGGGAATAACGAGACTTTTGAGACTTGAGACGCGGGTTACTTTTGTAATAAAATTAGGTTCTCTCCGTCTGAAACCACATTAAACGCCTTTTGTTTCTACCGTACCCACTACAAAAATGAAAAAACCTCAAATAATATTTTTTTAATTTTCGTTTGTTTAATATTCAAAAAAGAAGCTCTCTGATCCTACTTTACGGCTCATGAAGGACAGGCGCGAGATGATCCTGCAGTCTTCAGATGATGAGCTAAATTACCGGCAACTCAATAGACGGATCTCTAAGTCCTTGAAAAGCGATCTTCGCCGCTTTAATACAGACCGTATTAAGGACGCGATAAAGCGAAAAAAAGGCTCCAGGAGCAGACCTCGAAACCTATCCTTCTGCAGCGAGGTGTGAGACAGGGAGACGTTATCTCTCCGAAACTGTTCACCGCTGCACTGGAGGATGTCTTCAAGGTTCTGGACTGGAAAGGGGCTGGCATTAACATGAAAGGCGGGTACATGACTCACCTTCGGTTTGCCGACGATACCGTAGTCATGGCTGAGACTATGAAGGACCTCAGTACAATGCTCGATGACCTCAGTAGATCCTCCGAAAGAGTGGGTCTTAAAATGAACATAGACAAAACGAAGGTCATGTCAAATGCTCATGTAACACCCACTCTCATAAAGATCGGAGACGCTACACTCGGAAGTCGTGGACGAGTATGTTTATCTAGGACAAACTGTCCAGATAAGTAGATCTAACTTCGAGAAAGAGGTCAATCGTCGAATCCGACTCGGCTGAGCAGCGTTCGGGAAGCTACGCAATATCTTCTCGTCCCACATACCGCAGTGTCTGAAGACGAAAGTCTTTGACCAGAGCGTGTTGCCAGTGATGACTTGTGGCACTGAAACGTGGTGCATAGCCTATAAGTTAGAAACCTATTTTTGACATAGTCTCAAAAGTCTCGTTTTTCCCGGGAATTTCGAGACCACATCGAGTCTCGTCTTTTTTTTTCCCGGGACTCAGTAATGCACCGAGACTGAAAGCCCTAGTCATCAGCAAATAACACCATTTGTGGTTGATTTTTTAATAAATGGAGTAGATCATTAACATAAACTAAAAAGAGGAAAGGACCCAATATCGAGCCTTGTGGCACACCCATTTTTACTGTTAAACCATGTGAATTGACACCATTTATTTGAACATATTATACATTAAGATACATATGTGCTATGTTGATCATTGTACCCGAGGCGGTATTATTCGCGTGAGCCGTAGGCACAGTAAAGATATGAATTTATACTGTGCCGTAGGCGAGTGCGATAAGGAATCCGAGTGTGTAATGATTAATGCACAAGCGTTTCATCGACGTTTTTCAACAAACTTGCTAGGAAAAAAAACAGACTTGTTTACTTATTAACTTTTATGGAAAATGGCGCGCTGGTTTTGTTTTTCCGCGCGCCGCACTAACGATGCGCGCGCATGTGTAAATAAAGGCACTGGGTTTAACCGCTAAACAGCCTATAAAAAAATATAATAAACGCAAAATAATGTTTATACTGATGTGCATTCAGCCAATTTAACGGGATATAGGGATAATATCTATATTTAGGATCAGTATTTATAACGGATAGAATAATGAGCTGAATACAATGACGAAACATTATAACTTAATAATAATTAAATAAATGAAGACTATACATTTATATACAGAAAAGCTATTTGTACAAAGTAAATAAAGTATTGAGGTGGGAAATGATCGTAGTATTTTTTTTTTTTTTTTTGGCTTCGCACGGTTTGTGCATTTAGCCTGATCGTAGTATTGTCGTATGTCAAATTGTAGTTTAGTTAGCATGGAATTAGAAAGTATTATTGGCATAGAGAAATATACCTACATTACTTTTAAAAAAAGCACTTCTCCGACTAGTAAATAGTTATATGTGGTGTTACCACGCTAGTCAGGAGTATATAATATGTTCTGTGGCATTAGTGCGGTAACATATTAGGTCTTTACCTATGAAATTGCCGTTTTGTATGAAAAAATTTAAACGAATTTATTTCATGTATTTTTTATTTGTATTAATCGAAGTAATCACCCATGCAATGAATGCATCTTTGCCAACGTAGTGGCAGTTTATTGATGCCCTTCTTAAAGAAATCAGCTGGACGGGAGGCAACAAATTCTCCAAAGGCACTTTGTACTGCCTCTCGGGAATTGAATTTTTTTCCCGCCAAGAAGTTATCCAAATCCTGGAAAAAGTAGTAGTCTGTAGGCGCAAGGTCTGGTGAGTAGGGCGGATGACGGCGAGCTTCCAACCCCAGTTCTTGCAACTTGGAGACCGTCTGCTGTTCAGTATGAGGTCGCGCGTTGTCGTGCAGGAGCAGCGGAGACGAGCGATTGACCAATGCTGTTTGGAGATGTGCCAGCTTCTCCATCATTATGTTCAGTTCTTCACAGTACACATCTGCAGTAATGCTTACCCCGTTTGGTTAGAAGCTGTGATGAATCACACCGGCACTAGACCACCAAACAGTGACCATCACTTTTCTAGGGGTAAGTTTTCGTTTAGGGCATTGTTTAGGTGCTGAACCAGGATCCAACCAACTTGCTGAGCGCTTGCGGTTATCAAACAGAATCCATTTTTCATCGCAGGTAACAATGCGGTTCAAAATTCCTTCATTTGTGTGTCTGTTGAGCAGTGCAAGGCACGTCTCGACGCGTACTTCGCGCTGGCGATCATTGAGTTCGTGGGGCATCCATTTTTCAAGCTTTTTTACCTTGCCAATTTGACGCAAATGGACCAATATTGTTTTGACGCTAACGTCGAAAGCTGCTGCTAATTCAGCCGTAGATTGTGTCTCATCAGCTTCCACAATTGCCTTTAATTCGTCATTGTCGACCAAAGTCTTCGGACGACCGCGAGGTTCATTTTTCAGGTCGAAATTTCCAGAAAGGAAGCGAGCAAACCAATAACAGGTGGTGCGTTGGTTTGTAGTGTTAGCTCCGTAAACGTCGTTGATGTTGTGTGCCGCTTGTGCCGCGTTGCTGCCACGACGGTACTCATATTCCATAATTACTCGAATTTTTAACGTATCCATGATGACGAAAAATATTGAAATGCGATGAAAATGTAACACTAATCAATAAACAAATGACTACTTTTGGAAAAAAAAATCCATGTTTTTAAAATAAAATTAATTTGAAATTAGAATTCTTAGCCAAACAAAAATATATTTATTTGAAATGGCCAGTACTGCAGAACGGCAATTTCATAGGTAAAGACCTATTAGTAAAGTAAAAAGCACGCGTGTTTAATACACTGCATTATGGACTTAAAAGCGGTTCATTAAGAGCCACTTTTCGATCAAGTCTGTTGAAAAAGAACTAGCACTAGGGTATGGGTAACATTAACACATAATGAAGAAGTAATAATAATAATGTTGGCATTTCTCTTTATTTTTAAAATGTTCTTTTTTAACAGTTTCAGGTGGTGCGTTGCCCAAATTCTTAATTAGTTCAGTGTAAATATCAATGCCCATAAGGAAAGTTTCAACATTCTGATATTCATCCCTGGCGTGTAGTCTTAGGGTTGTATTAATCTTAGTGCAGAAGCCAATGGCTGATATTCCGATGTTTCGTAGTACGAGCATGTCGGATGTAGCTGGTAATACAATTGGTTTGAATTTGACACCTCTGGAACAAATGAAAGTTACATTACCCACTGCTAACTCATATAAGATGTTAAGACTAATTCTTAGGCCTCCAAAAAGCGCGCCTCAAAGAGATGTCAGCATCGAGGAGGGGCTTCTTAGGGCCGAAGCCTGCCGGGTCAGCGGGATTGTCCGAAAGGGTTACCGCTGGCCCGGAACATAAAGGGCTAAGGAAGGAACACGGGTGGGTTTTAGTCAGTAAGACTCTGACACTCCCTTCCGCTCCACCCAGAGCGGGAGGAGTCATTTGCTGAATTCCCATCCGCAAAAAAAAAAAAAAAGACCTCCAAAAAAAACCATAGAACTTTTGTTTTGGTTGAATAATTCCTTACTATGTAGGTGTCTTACAATTTTGTGAAAGTATCCCGCATAGTAACCCAATACGTGTTGGTATCGTCGACGGAAGTAATTCCAGACTTCGTCTCTCGTCGAATGTACGTCACTTTGGTGCTGTTACCAGCTTCACTCATCCACGAGTTTACCTGGGAAGGAACAATATAAGTGTAACAGATAACATTTAAAATGATGAGCGTCGACAGCGATATTCGTCAATTACCTTTTGAACAAATAAAAGCAGGGTTTACAAGACTTCCTGTAACAAGTCTCGCTCGAGGAAATAATACTACCCAGCAGCATCACTGTATTCCAGTTTGTGTAACCGCCTGAATTTCTCTATCTCTAATAAGTAGTTTCAGATTTGTCCATACTGACCCACCTCAACGGATCATCCTGTATTTGTATTGATGAACTTACCACGAACTGCATCAATTCGGGGTCGGCATCAGTGGCCAGTCGCATATCGACGACGATCTTGAACTCTGAAGGTATTATATTCACAGCCAATCCACCCTGTAACAGTTTCCGAAGAATGGGTAAAACATATACAATGGTTCGCCCACAGTGTTCCAATGACTGGGCTCAAACTAAGAACGTCACTCTACAAAGTACTATAATTTTAACTTACATCAATAACGTTAATATTGAGACTGGTGTACTCAGCAGCACCTTTCGTACTGTTAGACTTTAGGATATTTTTCTGTGTCTCTCTGTAGGCCATGACAGCGTTCATAAATTTATATGCCTGCAAACATAAATCACCTACTTATAGATAAAGTTACGAAAGTGGCATTATAAAGTCACTAAACTATGCTAAACACAAAACGTATGTCGCTACACTCCCTACATATTTTAAACAGGCCAGTTACACTTTATTGTAAGAACTGGCCGCAGGCAGGACGCCATTTTCACTTGATGGAGTCAGATATACACATCGTGGAATATCCTCGTAATCATAAATTGGTACAAGACGGATTGACCCAAGTTCTGCTGCCAGTATTAAAAAAAACTATTCTTACGTTGTCCATGGCACTACCTTCCGGCATGAAAGAACCATGCCCACCAACACCACGGATCAAAAACTGCATTTCTGTAAAAAGAGACATTGTTCAAACCTGCACCTTCATAATATAAGGTGCTTATTTCTAAAGAAATCTCTTCCAGTATACCTGCGATAGGAAAATAGATAAAGAGATGTAGACACTGCGTGTAAGAGTATAAAAATCAGATAACATCGTCGACAAAGTTCACACTTCAATTTTGCCTTATCTTTTCTGGGATCACAATCCTAACAAGTATGTAGGTATCGCAACGCTCTTCCGCAGAGGTCATATGCAGGTCGGCCACGTGTCATTTGTTCCAAGAATTACACATGTATAGGCATCTTGCTATTCCAATACATGCTGCACTTACACTTGAACAAATAGACGTCTCCAGTGGACCGTATGGCAGCCGTTTATGGCAGCCATTTTAGTGGAATATTTCCTTTACTATCTGTTGTAGGTACTCACGCCAGGCTCTCTTGTCCACAAAAGAAGCGAGAAGAGTCTCATCGCTCGTTGTCACCCCTTCGTCTAATGCGAACCCAATGTTTAAGGACTTAAACTCTTTGGTCTTCACAAATGCCTTCATCCCATTTCTACCGCCAGTTTCTTCATCTATGGGCATATATGCAAGTTACATTATATTTATAATATGAAGAAGTATTAATAACTAGCTTTTAAATAGGTTCAGGAATTATCCCACGAGAAAGTACTACCGGGATAAAAGTATCCTATGCCCTCATATACTTCCAAGCGTCGAGATACGAAGACGTACGAAGGTCTTCGATATCGGAAAGCGTATTATGGAACTCAAATGGAGTTGGGCAGGACACTTGGCAAGGCGCAGTGATGACAGGTGGAGTAAGGTTGTAACAGAGTGGCGTCCAAGGACTGGCAGACGAGATGTCGGTCGTCCGGTGGCGAGATGGGTAGACGATATTGTTGCCATCCCAGGCAAAACCTGGATGAGGCTGGCACAGGAGCGTGGTGATTGCCACGAGGAAAGAGAGGCATAATATGCCCAACAGTGGGTGAAGTCGGGCTGTGGATGATGATGATGTCCTAAGTTAGATTAGGACTCCTTATCCAGCGGGGCAATTGCGTATCACATTGTCAATCGGAATCGGTTGCATTTTGACAGTTCAGCAACATTCATTGCGTTATTTACGTGTTGAGCCGACAAATTTTTCGAACTTTTGAAGCAATGGATTAGCAATTTGCTTCAAAATTATTCAGATTCAGATTTATAGTGTGTTACGCAATTAGGGCGCAGGTCATGGTTTATCCGTGTGTCAAATTTCAATCCATTCAAACATTTAGGCGTGAAAGGTAATAAGCAGGGTTACTTTCGTATAAATTAGTATGGATTAAGGACGTAAGTGCAGGCAGATGATGCGCCTAAACTCACCTGGCATTACCGTGACATGTAAAGTGCGTGCTAAAGTTATGTTGTCCGCCTTTAATCTCCTAATAGCCTCGAAGTATTGAATCCCGACGTCTTTAGTATCCTGTGTACCTCGGCCATAAATGTCGCCATCTTCGTCCATGAACGCATCGAAAGGCGGATGTGACCATTCTTTCTGTAACATTAATATTATAAAGCATCCTGAAGCTTGTGATATGAGTTAAAAGTCTGGTCATAGACCTAATTTTAAAGATAACATCCCACCGAATCTAAAAAAAAAAGTAATTTAAAAAATAAAAAAACCTGACTGCGAAACTGAAAAGCTACAAACAAGCCCATTTTAAATTAAATAAAAGTTATAAAAGTTGGAAGCAGGCGGGACCCGTGTTCCACGCGCGCCTCAAAGAGATGTCAGCATCGGGGAGGGGCCCGTTAGGGCCGAAGCCTGCCGGGTCAGCGGGATTGTCCGAAAGGGTTACCGCTGGCCCGGAACATGAAGGGCTAAGGAAGGAACACGGGTGGGTTTTAGTCAGTAAGAGTCTGACACTCCCTTCCGCTCCACCCAGAGCGGGAGGAGTCATTTGATGATTTCCCAACCTCAAAAAAAAAAAAAAAAAAGGCGGGACCCGTACCATTTTTATTATATTTTCAAATTCAAATGGGTCCCGCCCGCCTGCTTCCAACTTTTATAACTTTTATTTAATTTAAAATGGGCTTGTTTGTAGCTTTTCAGTTTCGCAGTCGGGTTTTTTAATTTTTTAAATTACTTTTTTTATTTCCATCTTTTTAGGTTACAAATATGATAGATTTCGCAAACGATTTAGTTCTTGGTACGTGTTTTTTACGATTTGTCACTTCGAATTACTTTTAACCATATAAGTTATATATATTTTTGTAATCACCTTTTAAAACCCTTTATTTTGATACCCCATTTGATAGGTTTCGAGAAAAAAAAAAAAATTTTTTTGAAGACATATTGCGCCAAAAATCGGCCATTTTGATTTTTTTTTCAATTTTGATATACCCAGTGTCACTCTCACAATTAAGACGAATCTAACGGCACCTCTCAAGCTGAAATCGATCAAGCCGTTTAGGCTACAGAGCGTGCCAAAGAAATATACATACATACATACACTCGAAAAACATAACCCTCCTTCTGACGCAGTCGGGTAAAAATCAGGCCAGTTTAGGATAGATTTCCAAATTATTTTACAACTAGTGACCCGCCCCAGCTTCGAACGGTTTTTACGACTTGACAAAACATCGAGATGTCTTTATTAAATGTAAATTCAATATTAATGTATTATATAATGTTACCGGCAATCTGTATAAACCCGTATTCTATACAATACCTAGGCAATGTATAGAATACCTAAAACGTTTAGTTAATTTATGAAATATTATTTATTTATTATTTATAGCCGGCAATGTGAGAAAAAGACGAAAGCTCGGGGTGCCCTTCGCTCGCTCTTGCATCCTATGTCGACGTAGCCCCACTTCGTGGGCCTACTATTCCTGTATAAAGGGTTTAAGTAACCTAACCAAACCTAACCTCGGGGTTCAGCTTTTTTTTAAAACAGCGGGTGTTTGTAAACGGACGACGCCGTTTGTAAAACGCGGAATCATACAAATTGCTTGCGATGTAATATACATGTTCGTTTCTTGCATGGTACTTACATAACATTGATAAATATAGACCAAATCTATTTACTTTACACGTTGCCGGTGAACCAGCAGGTATTCTATACAATCCTTGCATTACGAGTACCTAGGCAAAGTATGTGACGGACAATAGTATTCTATTTTCCTTTACCGTTTTGAGAGCAGTGGTGATGAATAATTTAAGAGCGTTTAAGACCGTACGGCTTTTCATACAAACTTTCAAGCCCTTGTTATTCTAAATGAATGAACCGATTTTAATGAAACTTCATATGCATAAGCAGGAACATTTTCGAAAAATAGTGTTACAGCCAAATTAGACCGATTTTAAATTTTCCATAGAAACAGAGACTTCCAGTTATTTTTTTAAATAAGATATTTCGAAAATGTTCAGTAACTTTTTAGACCTTTGTAGGTATCCTGCTTATGCGTATGAAGTTTCGTAAAAATCGGTTCAGTCATTTCGAAAGACAGGGCACGCCACGATAGTGGCGATAAGACCCCTCTTTGAGGAGTGACTAGAGAGGCGTCACGGCGCCCTCACCTACCGCCTGACGCAAGTCCGCACCAGACACAGATGTTTCGGGAGGTTCCTGCGCGTCATCAGGCGGGAGGAAACGCGCAAACGGGTGTCACCACTGCGGGGATCGCCTGGAGGACACGGTGGAGCATATGGTGGAGGTCTGCTCCGCTTGGGCGGAGCACCGACTTGTCTTCGTAGAGGCGATCGGCAGCGGCGGCGACTTCTCACGTCCAGCCCTGGTGCAAGCCATGGTCCGGAGCGAGAGGAGAGTCGGAGGCAATCACCTCCTTCTGCGAAGCAGTCGTGCCAGCGAAGGAGGTGGTGGGATGGATGAGGATGCGTCGGGAACCACGGGACGACTCCCGGCCACCGTAGGCGCGGGTCTGGGGACGGAGAGTAATGGGTGCTCGTGCTGGACGGCGAGTACGTGTTCCACGCGCGCCTCAAAGAGATGTCAGCATCATCTGAAAGGACCCGTTAGCGGCCCTAACGGGCCTGTCTGCCGGTAGTGCCGGATTAAGACTACTTGACGCCCTAAGCAATCCACACCTGGTGGCCCCTCTATCCACTAGTCGCCTCATATTTTTTTAACAAAATCGACGAGCGATTTGTTAAGATTAGCGCACGTCTCAAGAGTGATTTATGGGTCTTGTAATATCTTGTTGACGACAGCCTTGCCTTTTATGTACTAGCAAATATTTTTTCGGTGCTGTTTATGGCAGGCACGGTAGCAGCCCAAGATTTTGGGGGGGTCACCATGGGTGCCGAGGCATATCATCTCCTCGTTGGTCTAGTGGTCGCAAGCGTTACTGCTGACTATAAGGTCCTGGTTCGATTCCCAGGTCGGGTAAAATGTTATTAGGTTTTTCCATCAGAAATTTCACAGAAGCAGCCTGGAGTCTGGATTTTATGCCCGGTTGGTGGCAGTAGGTTCGTGCCCTACGACATGGGACTTAAAGATAACTGGCGCAATATGGGTGTAACTACTATAATAATATGTAGTACATATCTGCCTAATTCTTCGGCGATTAAAGGCGTCATGTTATGTTAATGTTCTTATACATCTCCAGCTCCACATTATTTAATTACTAGCTGCGCCCCGCGGTTCCACCCGCGCAAATGTCGATCCCGTGAGTTTAACGGGATAAAAGTAGCCTATATTAATCCAGGGTGTTAGCTATCCCCATATTTTTTTTTATCAAAATTGGTCCAGCCGTTTGAGCCTGAAGAAGTAACAAACATATAAACACACACACACACACTCACACACTCACAAACTTTCGCCTTCATAATATTAGTGTGATGCTATTCAGGGACGCAGCTTTACATGGGGGGGGGAGGGGGATTACTTAATTTTAACAACCCGCCTCGGTTATCTTAGGTTTTGTTTTACATTTTCAAACAGAAATAGGAGCTACATTGTCGATTTATGCAGAAAAGCAAGGCAGTAGCAGTTTAAGTTTTGTAATCTGGCCTTAACCTTAGCCTTCCGAACCTTAAGTACGAGCGGGGTGCCCGATATCCCGAGTTTGCTTCGCTCGCTCTTGCATGCTATATTCTATATTTTATAACAGGCTATTTTGTAGTAAAAACTTCATTAAAATCTTATGGGTTCACGTCACCGACATACGTGCTAATGTTACCGGTATATTCTGTAGCTATGAGTATGTCGTGTTGCACTTGTTCGTTGCTCGGAGTGCCATTACATGTAAAAACCAGACTAATGTTAATAATTTTAATTTACAAATTGTGAAATTTTAAAATTAAAATATAACACTGTTATTTCATACTCGTAGTTTTAAGTTTTCACGTTTGTCGGTAGTCCCCACGACTGCCTCAATGTTGTTTTATATGCCCATCGGGGTCTCCGTAGCTCAAGTACCTACAGTTTTAAGTTAGTAAGACAAATAAGTAAATCATTCAGGCTCACGACAGCTTGAATGATTTTGGGGGTCATGATCCCCATGAACCCCCCTGGTTTATGGTGCCCCCCGAGACGTGATGCCCTAAGCAATTGCTTAATTAGCTTAGGGGTTCATCCGGGACTGCCTGCCGGGTCAGCGGGATTGTCCGAAAGGGTTACCGCTAGCCCGGAACATAAAGGGCTAAGGCATAAAACCCACCCGTGTTCCTTACACGGGTGGGTTTTAGTCAATAAGAGTCTGACAGTCCCTTCCGCTCCGCCCAGAACGGGAGGGGTCATTTGATGAATTCCCACCCAATAAAAAAAAGGTATTCTATACATTGCCTAGGTATCGTATAGAATACTTGAATTATACAGATTACTCGCGAAAAAAAATCTGCTGTTCCCTACATTTTGACGAGTTATACGAACATAAATGTAGGGAACAGCTGATTTTTTTTTCGCGATATCAGATTTGGTCCCATAGTAAAAGTTGTTCATAATGATGAGTACAATGACCTCTTAAGAGGTTGTTGGTGTTTTTCCAATAACCCTGTATATCGCAGGCAATGCAGGCAGGCGGGGGACTCAGTAGCCGTGGCTTGGTCACCCACGGTGAAGCGAAGAGGAACCCGAGGAGGGGGCGCTCGTCAGGGCTTTTGCCGGTAAGCCGACGACGTAGTGGCCAACAAGTAGGTTGCGGTGCCGCTTGGGCGACATCGCAACTGAGGCGGGCCGTGATGTCGTATGAGAGGCATCGCGGCTGATGGTCGGAGGCCTCGGCGGGAGAGGAGTGACGGTATTGCGGTGCACCGCTCTCCCTACCTTCCGCGCACTTGACGGGGTCGCCACCGTCTGATGGCGGACACGGTGGGGCTGCAGGGGAGGAGGATTGTCGGTATGACTTTGGCCGCTCTCCCTATCCTCTGAGGTCGAAAATTGGCAGGCGGCGGGGCCAATGCCTGACCAGTCGCGGGGGGACCAAGGGTGCCCAGACACAGACGGGGTCGTCTGGCGCCCATGTGCTGGTTTGGTCCCTGGGGTGGTCACGGCGTGCTATGTGTTCTGGTGCGCCGGTGATGGGGAGTACTCCCCAGAGGAGGGTCCGGTGACGGACAGCCGCGGCGGGTTCACGGATGAGTGCTAACGCGTGCCCGTGTTCCCGCCGTAAGCGGCAGAGGAGGACACCGTGGAGTTTTAGTGGGTTAGAGTCCCACATAACTGCACTATCTCCCCATGGTAGTGCAGAATGCATGAGCATTTCTCCAAGTTAAAAAAAAAAAAAAAAAATGGTTAGGTTACTTTAAACCCTTTACACAGGAATAGGAGCCCCACGAATTGGGGCTACGTCGACATAGGATGCAAGAGCGAGCGAAGGGCACTCTGAACTTTCGTCTTTTTCACAGATTGCCGGCTGCGCATTCGGTACTGCATAGAATGCCTAGGCAAAGTATAAAATAAATAATAATTCATACTTTACCTAAACATTTTAGGTATTCTATACATTGCCTAGGTATTGTATAGAATACCGGATAATACAGATTGCCTGTAACATATATACCTTCCGGAATAAATTCCCTCAATGTATCCTCAAACCGTATCAGAATCCGTTGTGCAATTTACATGAACAACGCGGTCATACAGACAGACACGAAAAGCGACTTTAATTTAGAATATGTTTTCTTTATTATTGTTTTTAGATACAAGTAAATAGATACCTCATCGACTTTGACAACGTCCATGTGTGAGTTGAGCATAATGCTGGGCAGTGAGGGGTCGGAGCCTTCCAGAGTGGCCACGAAAATCGGCTTCCCAGCTGGTGCATACACTGCATACGGTAAGCGCAGTACTTCCGACTGACGAATCCAGAACTCCACTGCATATTCTATGAAACAACAACAGGGCAAGTATGTATGAATAATAAGTAGTAATATTTAATCTTGTGTAGGTATGTCCAGCGTAGGCGTTGACGCTGCGTAGATGCTACCGAAATGCATACGCTACGAGTCGCGTAGGCGTGCTACGTCGTAACCGTAGGCGCACACTACGGTACAAATCAATATCAGATGGTTTGGTGAACGCATCCAAAGTTATTTATTTTCTAGTTAGCTAATCAAGCATAAGTTTCTTCGAGTTTTTTCCTACTCCTACTGAACAGTGTAAGTGATCATACGTAGTAAGTTATTTATTTAAATTCTAAGACATTCTTATTTTTTCTGAAAAATTAAAAAGAGGTTTTATTAAGAAAAATATGACCAAGGTAGGTATAATATATACTTAAGTTTTCTTCCTTGCTCGTGTCTATGCGAAGATATTCTCTGTATCTGTCCACCGAAGGGAGCTCCAAGTAGTGCTGATATTTGTTACGCAGTGGTCCAGCATTGCAGCCCATTACGAATATAATACACAGACAAATTAATAAATTCATCGTTTTAACCTGAAAAAAAGGAATATCAAACTACCGTACTATAATTGTAGGTACCTGATACAATTTGTAGCCATCCAGACAAAATCTGTAGATACCAGGGTAGGTATCTACAGATTTTGTCTGGATGGCTTTGCCATAAGACTTCCCCTAAGTTTGATATGTTAATGGATGTATAAGGAGAAAGACTTTTTTTTCAGGGTTCCGTAGTTCCTACAAGGAACCCTTATAGTTTCGTCAAGAGACCGTTAGTACTAGAAAGCCGTAATTTTGTAGGAGTATGTATATCAATTACGCCGACAAAGTGATAAAATAA
This sequence comes from Mesoligia furuncula, assembly GCA_916614155.1. Classification (NCBI taxonomy): domain Eukaryota; kingdom Metazoa; phylum Arthropoda; class Insecta; order Lepidoptera; family Noctuidae; genus Mesoligia; species Mesoligia furuncula. The sequence goes on along the minus strand of OU744799.1, from coordinate 16,635,349 downwards.
AATTTTGGAAAAATTTTTTTTTCGGGTAACTCCCCTACATGTGAAGTGGGGATGAATATTTTTTTCGTCGTCTACCCCAACGTGTGGGGTATCGTTAAATAGGTCTTCTAAAATGACTTGGGGTTGCTAAAATAATTTTTCGATTTACGATTACGAAATATGAAATTTTAAAGTGCAATTTTTTGTTCCAGTCCCCCCCCCCCCCTCTAAAAGCTAAACTGCTAGCTTGAAAAATCTGGAAAAATTTACGATGATAGTGTATTTCATGAACTTTAAAGGAAAACTATAGCGATTAAGATAACTTTATTACTTTAGCAGTAATAGTCGTTGAACTTGGGTTTTGGATAGTTTTGTACCAAATACAAAATCCTTAGCATTAATCCTTTAAAGTGACTAAGATGAAGTAGTCGGTTGTTTATAACGGGTAAAGACATGCATTGAAAAACAAAATATAACATAACGGGCTACTACGGAACCCTACACTGTGCGTGGCCCGACACGCACTTGGCCGGTTTTTAATTTCATCTCGTTGTTCAACCTAGGAAGTTGTCGTCTACTTAACCGGACCCGTGCCCATGGTTGCGGCCTTCAGACAGGGCTTAAAAACTTGACTACACGCTAAGGGCACCTCCTGTGGGGTACGGACCTCGACTTAGGGCGTCGCTGGGAGAGGGCAGCAAGGGACTCTCGACAGACTGCATCGGAATTATTTAGGGACGAATTTAAAGCTGCAGGCTCAATGGCGCGGGCTGGCTCGAGCAAGGGTCGGGGCGGACATGGAATGGGGCGTCGCGGCAGGCTTCGGCGGCGAGGACGTAAGGACGGCGGTCAGGATTTGTATTTCCTAAGAGTACTGGTGGCTTTACTACTCTTAAGGAGATATACTGCTGCATGCTGTTTGTCTCTGCATCACCCAAAGGTTGACTGGTAGAAAATGCCCATGGCATTAAGTCCGCCTCTGTACATTTATGTGCTTGAAGTATTAAATAAATAAATATACACTAAACATATCCTATTTAAAAGAAAAAAGGTCTGAGAGACAGCCCACTGGTCAGCCCCGACGGCTCACAGACGCTTTTTAGGGTTCCGTATAAAAACGGAACCCTATTACTAAGACTTCGCTGTCTGTCCGTCTGTCCGTCTGTCTGTCTGTCTGTCACCAGGCTGTATCTCAAGAACCGCGATAGCTAGACAGTTGAAATTTTCACAAATTATGTATTTCTGTTGCCGCTATAACAACAAATACTAAAAACAAAATAAATTTAATATTTAAGGGGGGCTCCCATACAACAAACGCGATTTTTTTGCCCTTTTTTGCTCGATATCAAAAATGGCAACAGGTAGGCACTTGAAATATTCACAAAATATTCAGTTGTATTTTAACTTTAATAATAAATAATAAAATTAAAATAAAATAAATATTTAAGGGGGGCTCCCATACAACAAACATGTTTTTTTCGGCGTTTTTGCCTTTGGTACGGAACCCTTCGTGTGCGAGTCCGACTCGCACTTGGCCAGTTTTTATTTTTAGTCAAGTGAATGTCAAGTTGTTTTCTTTTTAAAGAAATTTCGGAACGGCTGGTTGACACTTCCCGTGACCCAAGGGCTGGCTTTACCTTGGCCAGAGGCTAAGCATCGCCATACAACGCGGTAATGCCACCAGTCTCTTGGGTACATTACCAGTCGACAGCGAACCGGAGGAATTTTTCGACGCTATTTTTTCACAATCATTTATGAATTACCTACATAGATCAACGTTGCACTGTGCATTTTTTTTTCAGATTTAAATTTAGACAGTTATACTTTACATACCTACGTAACTTTTCATTGTAGATCTATATTAACCCATGAAAAGGTTTCATCACGTTTTAGAATTAAATTTATCACGTCTTTGTTTTTACACTGAGAACTGAATATCAACTGAAGATAATCTTGCAATGAATTTTAATATCCAACAAGTACCTAAATTAAAAACCAAGAACCTTGATTTTTTATTATAGTAGGTACCTACGTAAGTATGTATATGTTACTGTAAAAGCCCGAACTGCGGTATATTATGATTTACCGAGACTTGTGGCTAAGTAATAACAGCTGCACCGGTCGATTGATCAGGTTAAGCTACGCTTGCCGCGGTTGGTCCGTGGATGGGTGACCATCTTTACATATCAAGACTTCTGCGTGCCTCGGAAAGCACGTATAGCCGTTGGGCCCGGCTGTCATTCGTAGATCTTTGACAGTCGTTACGGGTCGTCAGAAGCCCGAAAGTCTGACAATCAGACATCAGTCTTACCAAGGGGTATGTGGAGGTCAGTCGCTCCATGTAAAATACTGGTATTCAGCTGCATCCGGTTAGACTGGAAGCCGACCTCAACATAGTTGGGAAAAGGCTAGGCAGATGATGATAACCGGTGAGACTTGCTAAATCTTAGGATTTACCGGTAAATTCTAAGAATTATCGCAGTTCGGGCTTTTACAGTAACTTATACTTAAATTATTTTTCTTTATTCTTGAGAATAGTAATCAAGAGCGAATTACGGAATTAACAATTCGGAGGTAGGTAGCTACTAAGGTAGAACGATTATATAGGTACATAATAATTATGCCTACCTATTTTTGTGTTATTTACTAACTGCATTGGAGCAACATTAGCGTTGAGTAGGTACCTAATTATTCTACTAGGAACTCTTGTACAAAGTTTCATTCTTCTAGAGGTAGTGAGTGAATTTCAGATTGTCATTAAGAAGGTAAGAAGGTATATTATTAAGAAGATCGTACTACAACGATGCGATAGTACGAGGGGCTCTTCATCGTCATCATCATCATTTCAGCCGAAAGACGTCCACTGCTGGACATAGGCCTCCCACAAGCAGCTCCACTTCGACCGGTTCTGTGCTTCTCGTATCCAACGGGTTCCTGCAACCTTCACAAGATCGTCAGTCCACCTTGTGGGAGGCCTTCCAACGCTACGTCTTCCGGTACGCGGTCGCCACTCCAGCCGTTGGTTCAGACTGTCATTCGTAGATCTTTAAAAATATATCTGTATTTTGTGGCCACGCCGCCGCCGCCGGTGGTCCTGAAGCACGCCGCCGCGCGCCGCGGCCGGTCACGAGGCCGGCGTGAAATCGGCGTGTCTTTTTTAAGTTTATTTCATTGGCATGAAGTACCTAAACGCCTAAAAACATTTATTCACAACATGATTGTGTCAGCTGCTCTGCTTGATCCTAGGTTTCAGGGGCTACATGAAATTGATATTTACCTAGAAACAATTGGCCAAACCAGACTGTCATTTTTGTCGCGATTTCCATTATTCCCAGGAATGAAAGTCCATCTGAACCTCAGTTATTTCTTCAATTGTCCAAAAAACATTCTTCCACGTCTTCCTACCGATGCTGTTACGAATCTAATAATTGAAACGGAATGTTGGAAATTCTTCGCGGCAGTGGATGCTGCATCGAGGAGCTAAAGTGTCTGTACGAAAACGCAACTATGTCAGTCCAACTCCAGGATCAAACCTCGAAACCTATCCTTCTGCAGCGAGGTGTGAGACAGGGAGACGTTATCTCTTCCAAACTGTTCACCGCTGCACTGGAGGATGTCTTCAAGGTTCTGGACTGAAGAGGGGCTGGTATTCACATCAATGGCGAGTACATAACTCAACGAACATGGACAAAACGAAGGTCATATCAAATGCCCATGTAACACCCACTCTCATGAAGATTGGAAACGTTACACTCGAAGTCGTGGACGAGTATGTTTACCTAGGACAAACTGTCCAGTTAGGTAGGTCCAACTTCGAGAAAGAGGTCAATTGTCGTCTAGGTCAGAATGACGGGTGTACTGTTACAGAAGTGAATTCGAATCCAACGTGGCTGGACACCGTTCGAAGCTACGCAATATCTTGTCGTACCACATACCGCATGCAGTGTCTCAAGACGAAATTCTTTGACCAGTGCCTGTTGCCAGTGTTGACCTATGGCAGGGGTCGGCAACCTCAAAAGGTTGCCGACGTCGACGACGTCGGAAGAGTCAAAAATTACAATTTACAAAATTTCAAAGTTTTTAAAGAGCCACAAAAATTTCAATGGGAGCGTTGGCTTTGCATGGTTTTAGAAAGTTTGGATAAATTTGGCTCATAACTTGTTGTTTTAAGTTTCAAACACACGACTCGTAAATTTTAATTTGTTAGTTGGCCTCTAACTTAACTTTTAATTATATTCATGCAAGAGAACACTTGCTCGCACGAATATGTCGTTCCGAAGATAGTCAGCACTCCAAATGCCAACTTCTTTACCGCACTACAGCTATCTGGAAGACTATTCCATGCGTCGAATATAAGTGCCTCAACTCGCGGCATTTCTTTGAAAGCTGTCCACTTTTGTTGCGTTACGTACATACATTTCTGGACCTCCCAATTCTTCCAACTTGTTTTTCAACTCTGTGAATTTTCTACTCCACAAAGCTTTACTTTTTAAATAGATCAATTGCATTTCTAGAGATCCAGTATCATCTCCAAATGGCTCAATGTGGATTTTGTTCTATTTGTGTTGAGAGGATTTACTATGAATGCCAGCTATGGTTTTCTTGGTTTTGAATTGCTGAAATCTGTCAGCAAATTCATCTTTATTATTTTTAACCTTTTCTATTTAAACTTAGAAGTAAATAGGCTGTGTTTTAGCGTCAAAGTGAACATAAATAGTTGAATGACGTCATCAAGTGTTATCCAATAAAATAAACAAAAGAGTGATATAAAATTCAGAAAAACAGTTTAGAACTCAGTGACAGTGCGAAACAAACAATTTAAGGGTAATTAGCTAGTGATTAGTATCAAAATTGGCCTCAACAAATAAAGTGCATCCAAACAAGAGAGAAGCAGTTAAATAAACACAAAACGGTGAGCTGATTACAGATGTTTGTTAAAATACAGAAAACTGACGGTTTTTTTTCTACTGAGATTTGAAAAGTAACTACTATAATAACAACAAAAAGCGACATCTAACGTCGAATAGAAAACAAAGGAAACGTCAATCTTGGAGATAGTTACAGTGTTAACAGACACACTAAAAAGGAGACTCCTTTAACAGAATAGGATTAGATCTTTATAACTAAGGGAGTTTTTTAGCAGTGTGACAGACGACATTTCATTTTTCACAAACTGTAAATGATGTTACTAGCACCATCATGTGGATAACAATGACGTAACGAGCGTATACAAGTAATGCCCCCTAGTGTCGAGTGGCAAAACTAATTGACGTTTTAGATATCGATCTACTATACTTATTCAACACGATACCGATAGAGGGAGCTATTTATATGTTGAAACTGACAAATTTTAAAACAATATTGGACAATGGAAGAAGGAAACGTAACTTTCCGTCGCCCTATAACTATTGGAAATGACTCACTTGACCTTTCTTTCGAGTCAACAAATACAGAAATTAGAAGATGTAGTCTACCTGACTTGTCGACTGTCAATGACAGCGATATAGAAGACTTAAGAGAATCAATAATAAAGATTAAAGGTGAGTTAGAAAGTGCTCACACGGAAATAGATAACCTTAACGAAGAGATTATGGCGTTAAAAATTGAATTAAATAAGGAAAAGAGCAGATCAAAAACCTTACAAAAAATATGCTCAGACACAAAAAATAGAGGAATAAACACTATAAATAAAAGCAAAAAGAAGAAAAAGATTTCAAGGAACTTGGATCTAACATTTGAGGAATCTAACAGTAGCTATGTAGATCTCGGGATCAATGATTCTTGTGAAGCAATAACAGATGGCACCACCAACAACATAACGACAAAATCAGGACCATCTGACAAAATTAACGAGAATACTGATTCTAACAAGTACACTGAAGCGGATAAACAGCAACCAGATGGCGTGACCAGTTCCCTAGAACAACCCCAAGAAAAACAACAGAATAGAATTTGCATATTAAGCAGTAATAATACAAATAAAGTATTATCTATAGCACAAAGTACATTCTCAAGTCATCATATAATATGTCATCACATCTCCACAAACTGTGGAATTATAAAGCTACTTGACAACTTAGAACAAAAACTGTTAAACTATACAAAGAAAGACTATTGTTTTATTTTGATAGGCGAAAAAGACTTTATAAAAACCGACAATTATTTTAATTTGGTTACTAATATAAGAACCAAATTAATGTCAATACAGCATACCAATATTATACTCTGTTTACCGACCTATAAATTTAATGGATATAGTTCTTTGTTTAACTCAAGAATAGAAACATTTAGCAATTTACTCTACCAGGATATCTGCACCCATGAGTATGCCATGATATTTGACTCTAATTTAAATCTCACTTATGATAATTCTATGTTTTATAAGAACCGTGGTGTATTGAATAACTATGGATTGAAGAATGTATTTGACAATTTGAACTGCTATATTGGTATGTATACAAATCAGAATCACCTCTCAAACAACATAAAACCGAAAGCAGAGATCAGTAATCATCTAAGAAAGGAACAGTTTTTTCGTATCTAGTGTAAAGAACAACATTAAACAGCATAATAAAGTTAAATGTCAAAATATACGACTATTACATCAAAATATTGCAGGATTATTGAATAAACTTCCTTCAATAGAAATATGTTTATCTGAGCTTAATGAGAGGCTTGAAAATATCGAAATATTATGTTTCTCAGAAACATTTGTTAGAACCAACAATGAAATAAATATATGTTTAAATGACTTTAAACTAGCGGCTTCTTACTCTCGGAAAAAGGAAAATAGGGGTGGGGTTTGTATTTTAATAAAACAGAACCTAGAATACAAAATAATACAATTATGCAAAGAAATGGCAGTAGAGAAAGTTTTCGAATGCTGTGGCATAGAAATACCACAATATAATTGCATTATTGTTTGTGTCTATAGGACCCCCAACTCGAATATTGCAGTATTTTTTAATAAACTTGAGTCTCTATTGATTAAACTAAGTAACAGGAAAAATAAAAATATTATACTGGTCGGGGATCTAAATATAAATACCCTCGTCAAAAGTAAGAATGCCACAATATTAAACGATTTACTTTTAAATTATAACTTGACTTTCAAAATAAATACTCCAACTCGACATACGTCTTGTATAGATCACATTGTTACTAATATTTCAGACTCCTTCGGTGAGACATGTGAATTACAACTCTCTGATCATAATACTGCTCAGATTTTAACATTTCCATCAATAATAACATCAAATAAGCCTGCTCAATCGCATTACTTTATATACAAAAGAAATTACAGCCCGGAATATATTGACAAATTTAAAGAGTGTCTCCTGAACCTGAAATGGCAGGATGTTTATGACGAAATGGATCCGAATGCAGCTTTTAATAATTTTCATGAAATTTTTAGTCTTTTTTATATGTTAAATTTTCCTTTACAAAAAATTAAAGTCAATTGCCATTCACCTTCTTTGAAATGGATAACGAAAGGTATTAAAAAATCATGCCTTTCTAAAAGGTACTTAAAATCGAAGTATCATAAAAATAAGTCCAGGGAAAATAAATTAAAATATGGTAAATATGCGAAACTATTAAAAAGGTGTATAAATGTGTCCAAAAAGCAAGCTTCTAACAAATATATTATGAAAGCTAAAAACAAATGTAGCGCGACTTGGAAATTAATTAAAAATAAAACTAAATATAGAGGTCCAGAACTTATCGAAGCGGTTGAACAAAACGACATTTTGATAGATAATCCTGAAAAAATAGCAGAAGCTTTCAATGATCACTTTATTGACTCCACAAACATTGACATAACTAATAATAAAAATAATCTCATGACTAATATTAATAACATAGGAAATAGTTTATATATCGAACCTTGCACGCCTAATGAAGTTAGTAGAATCATTTCATCATTAAATAATACTAACGCTGTGGGGTATGACAGTATTTCGACTCAAATTATAAAATCATGTGCTGATATACTTTCACCTATATTAGCCCATTTGATTAACGTAAGTTTCATTGAAGAAAAGTATCCGGACAAACTAAAGTTCTCTTTAGTAAAGCCTTTATTTAAAAAAAATAGTAAACTTGATATAAATAATTACCGTCCCGTTACCTTAATACCGGTCATTGCAAAAATATATGAAAAAGCAATGTGTAACAGGATTGTCTCATTTTTAGATAAACACAGAATAATAAGACCAGAACAAAATGGGTTTCAAAGAGGAAAATCAACTTCATTAGCTTGTTTTCAACTTATCAAATTAATTACTGAGAACATTGATAAGAAAAAACCAGTCACGGCGATATTTTTTGATATGAGCCGAGCGTTCGATTCTGTTAAACATAATATTCTGCTAAAAAAATGCGAGAATTACGGAATAAGAGGGAAAGCTTTAAATTGGCTCAAAGATTATTTAAGTAATAGGCAACAAAGCGTTGAAATTTTAGGAATGAATGAAGACAGAGAAGTTACACAGTACAAATCGCAGAATAGAATAAACACATATGGTGTGCCTCAAGGTAGCATATTGGGGCCATTACTCTTTCTTCTATACATTAATGATTTGCCAGCAGCAATAAAGGATAAGTGCGTTTTATTTGCTGATGATATTTCACTTGTAATATGTAAAGAAAGTAAAAATGACCCGTATGAGGAGCGAATAAATGATGCCGTAGAGACCATACTAGAATGGTTTGAGCAAAATAATTTAAGTGTCAACATCTCGAAAACAAAATATATTTGTTTTCGTAACTACAAAATGTCAAATCAAACATTGAGCATTATTGGTCGTGGCAATAAAATTGAAGAAGTTGACTGTACAAAATTTTTAGGCATATTAATAGATAAACATTGCAATTGGAAAAATCACATTGAGAATGTGTGTAACAGGTTGAATAGCTTTGCATTTGCACTAAGAAATCTTAGGAAAACTGTAGGAAGAAGTGCCGCCCTGATGGCTTATCACGGATATGTTTCATCTGTGTTAAGATACGGATTAATAATATGGGGAAATTCCACTGACAGTGACAGGGCCTTTATTGTTCAAAAAAAGTGCTTAAGAGCTGTGTTTGGTATCGGTCCATTAGAATCGTGCAGACCTATCTTAAAAGAGCATAAATTATTAACGCTGGCATGTTTATATATTTTGGAAATGGGAGTTTTTGTAAAAAAACATCCTACTCTGTTCAGTAAAGCAGATAGCGAAAATGTTTACAAGTTGGGAAAAATGTCTAGAGATCCTACAAAATTAGCGATGCCTAGGAGTGGAACAGCATTTTGCCACAAAAACACGAGTCGGATGGCAATAAAAATATTTAACAAGTTACCTAAATCAATTAGAGAATTGCCAACGAATTTCTTTCAAAAAGAGCTTAAAACATGGCTTATTGAAAATTGTTTTTACAGCCTTAATGATTTTTTTAATTATAACCATAAGAATAAGAATCTATCTCGGAATTAATATACTTACCTAATGACTTGTTTTAATATGTATTTTTTTTCCTTATTTTTGGACATTTTGTTTTAACATAATTTATTTTTGACATTTCTAATTTAATTTATTGTGTTTTATTTTAATTTAAATCATTTTTGACATTTGTAATTTAATGTTATTGACAATTAAATTATTTTATTGGCATTTCATTTTAATTCTATTTATTGTAGACATTTTAAATTTAATTTATTGACATTATATTTTAATTTAATTTATTTTTGACATTTGTGATTTAATCTAATTGACTATTATAATTTAATTTATTGGCAATTCATTATAATTCCATTTATTTTAGACATTTGTAATTTATTTTATTGACATTATATTTGCATTATATTGGGATTAAATTTATTTTTAACAGTTGTAATTTAATGTATTGACATCATTTTATTTACCTATTATAAAAAAAATTGTTTGTTAAAATGTAATGTTTGGTTTTGAAAAGAATATTTGTCTGTCATGTTAAAATTTGCATGCTGATTATAAGGCGGAACATGAAGAACCATGTACCTACCTATTGTATTTTAAGATCTGTACCACCATGTTTCAAGCAAATAAAATGATTATTATTATTATTATTATTATAACCTCCGACGCAAAAACGACGGGGTGTTATAAGTTTGACATGTCTGTGTGTGTGTGTCTGTCTGTGTTATCGTAGCTCCCGAACGGATGAACCGATTTTAACTGCGCTGAAGTAATTCGTGTTTTTTTTAATAAAATAAATAATATTTGCGTATGGAACTAAAGAGCCGCAGCGTCATATCCAAAGAGCCGCAGGTTGCCGACCCCTGACCTATGGCACTGGAACGTGGTCGCTCACAATGAGCCTTATTAGAAGGCTAAAAGTCACCCAAAGGGCAACGGAGAGGGCTGTGCTTGGAGTTTCCCTGCGTGATGAAATAGCCCGAAGAATTGCCAAACATATGTGGCAGTGGGCAGGGTACATATTATTGCTCGCAGAACAGATGGCCGATGGGGCTGAAAGGTTCTGGAGTGGCGACCGCGTACCGGAAGACGTAGCGTTGGAAGGCCTTCCAGAAGGTGGATGCGAGAAGCACAAAACCGGTTAAAGTGGAGGTGCTTGGGGGAGGCCTATGTCTAGCAGTGGACGTCTTTCGGCTGAAATGATGAGTGGATGCTGGCGATCTTCTCAAGAACTGGCGTGAACGAAGATTTCCTTTCCCTTATTTAAGCATATACGCGCAATCTTTCTTGTGTGTTCCTGCAACGTCAACACCAAGTGGGCGAGTTTTTTCGGTAGCAGGATTGACCGTGAACGCAAAACGTAGCAGATTGCATCCAAATAATGTTAATAAAATTTTATTTATACATGATATTATTACAATTTATGCAAATATTTTGATAAATAAGTCTATTATTAATGTAACATGTTGTTTTTTTCTAAAAATAGAATCTGAATTACTTTTCACCTCTCTGAAGTCTTAATCAAAAGTTCTGACGCCGATTTCACGCCGGTTATGCCGCCGCCACCATCTAAATTTTGGCATCACGCCGCCGCCGATGAAATTTAAATCGGCACACACCTCTAGTAGCTAAGGGTAGTCAGAAGCCCAAAGTCTGACAACCACCTTACCAACGCGGGTATCGGATCCCAGTAACTGGATTGTGGAGGTCAGTTAGGCACTTAGGCAGTCCATGTAAAATAGGTAAGTACTGATATTTAGCTGCGTCCGGTTAGACTGGAAGCCGACCCCAACGTAGACTTGGGAAAAGGCTAGAGAGATTGACGACGCTGGTAGAATGTCGCACTACCAATTAAACCGTGCACAAAGCAAGCGAACGTCACGACAGATCCCAGCAAAGACGGCGGGATGAGTGATTCTGATTCCTGGTGGTAGATACTGGTGCTGGCCGGTGATATAGCGGAAAGTAGAACCACGTCGCAACTTATAGACGACGTTTGCCCTACAGTGGGACAACACCTTCTGGCTTAAATAATAGATATAGGTAAGTATGTATCTTTAATTATATAGGTAGGTATCCGTTCTACCATAGCGTGTTTATTCAGGAATCCGTAAGCTCTTGATTTCTAACGCAAGAATAAAGAAAAATATCGACTAAGTATAAAAGTCAAGTTTTAATTACTTGTTAGCAGCCCCGGATCTACGACTTTTTCTAACCCGTTTATTCCCAGTCGCCCCCGCGGGGATTGACACCGGAGGCAAATGGGAATAAAAATTCCCAGTCGCCACCGGTGGTGACTGGGAAGACATTGCCCCCACTTCAGTTTCGCTGTACATTGCTTTCTCGATCGTAGAAAATAAAAGGATGAGGTAACTTATCCTAAAGATAAAAGGCAGGTTTAGGATAACTTGCCTCATCCTTTTATTCTCTACGATGGAGAAAGCAATGTATAGCGAAACTGAAGTGGGGGCAATGTCTTCCCAGTCACCACCGGTGGCGACTGGGAATTTTTATTCCCATTTGCCTCCAGTGACAATCCCCGCGGGGGCGACTGGGAATAAACCTTCGAACCGGGGCAAAACCTTGTTAATGGCGCCCTTCAGTGTTTGAGAATAACTGTTAAAACTGCTAATGAGTAGCATTTTTGTGACCATTTGTTAAAATAATAATCCTTTAATTAAACTTTATATTATCTAATAACTTTAATTTGTGACATAAAACAGAAACGCAGAAAAAGTATGTAACCAGGAAAGACTACAACTTTACACGGCGTGCTTTCTTTTCTGCGAAAGAACCTATTAATTAGCTCCTCACAAGTCCGTCGCATAGGCAGTTTTGTTTTCAATGGCTAGGATCGCGAGGCCAGATAGACGATCCTGACTCATTGAAGAACGTAGATAAGTTTAAATTATATACTAATATACAGTATGGATTCGACATATGGGCAATAAATGTAATCACGAGCAATACTCGTCCACAGAAGTATAACAAAATTGATTATTAAATTAAAAAACGAAAAATTAAGAAACTAAATTTTTCAAACAAAATAAATCTATATATCTATACATATAATAAAATTGTAGAAAAGTGGTGTCTGTACAATGGAAATATATTTAAAAAAAGTAGCAGGGGTTGTTATTACATCGATGCCGAACCCGAAATTGTAATTAAATTTTTTTTTGTCTGTTTGTCGGTTTGTCTGTTTGTCTGCTGTGTTTGTGCACGCTAATATCAGAAACGGCTTATTCGATTTAGATGCGGTTTTCACTAATATATTGTAGTAAGCTTCACTTAACATTTAGTGTTTATTTCATGTCAATCGGTTCATAAATAAAAAAGTTATGTCAATTTAAAGAATCACGGCGAACATTTGTTAAGGTATTCTATCAGAGTACGTAAACGCTTCGCGCCTGCGCATCCGTGGCTGTATATATAAAGCGCGCTGAGAGCCGTGCCGCTGCCATAATTCCGATCCAGCCTGTCCCTTGCTGCCCTCTCCTAGCGACGCCCTAAGCCGAGGTCCGTACCCCACAGGGGGTGCCCTTAGCGTGTAGTCGCTTAGTTTTTAAGTTTATATTGTGTAGTTAAGTTGTGTATTATGCCCTGGCTGGAGGCCTTAATTTATTGAGGCATCCACAGGAAAGCCAGGTTAAGCAGTCGACAACCCCTCAGGTTGAACTGCGAGATGACCATTTCAAAAGAAAACGCGCCGCTGCCATAAGGATTCAGTTATTCGTAGCGAACGCACGTATCCTGGAGAGTAGGTATAGGCGAATAGTTGGATTCGATTATTGCGATTCACTTGAATACTGACTGTTTGCATATTTCATTTATTTATATTTTAGGGTTTGTAGGTTAGGTTCTTTTTCTTAATTTTCTTTAAAATTTTGTAAATAAATATTGTAAGTATTTGGTATAAGTTAGGCGGTTCTTTCCTTAATTTTTGGGTATTTACTAATCTTAATTTTTATTTAGGGTTTGTAAATAAATATTGTAAGCATTTATTATTGGTTAGGCATTTCTTTCCCTGATTTTCGGTATACTTATCTTAATTTGTATTTAGGGTTTGTATATAAATATTATAAGTATTTGGTATAGGTTAGGCATTTCTTTTCTTGATTTTCTTTATTAGGTATAAGTTCATTAGCTCAGGTTAGTAATTATTTTTTCTAGCAATTCTTTTGTTTTATAAAGTTAGTACGTTTGTCTGTGTGGTTTCGGACTTAAAGAATAGCACCACCCCTTACTTCCCGTGAGTGTCGTAAAAGGCGACTAAGGGTCTCACCGGAGAATGGGCAGCAGCGTTCTCTATGCATTCCACCACCATAGTATACTGCGATCGCCAACCCGCCTGCCAAGCGTGGCGATTATGGCAAACCCCTCCAAAATTGGGGGAGGCCTATGTCCAGCAGTGGACGTCTATCGGCTGAAATGATGATGATGATGACGTTTGGTTTACACGTCTTAACACTTATTACTTAAACTGTGATAATTTTAGACTGTATAATAATCTGTAAGTATTTATAATTTAATTGTTTACGATAGTACATGTTTACTAAATAACTGTGTGTTAAGTAGTAAGTACTATTTTATTGTAAGAATGCCTCGAAGAAGATCCAACCTCTCCCAATGTAGCAGAAATGCTAAAAGGATGAGATTAGTTCGATCACAGGAATCTGAGGAAGGTCGTGAGGCAAAAGGCTCTCTGCATCAGGCTAGGTTTCGTGCTGCAGAAACTTCGACTTAGCGAGAATCTCGACAGAGTTCAAATCGTTCTCGAATGATGACAACTCGAAATAGGGAAAACGGGGAACAACGAAAGGCACGTTTATCTGTCGATCGCGAAGCTCACGCGCTATCGCGTGAGTCTGAGTCTTTTGCTGTCAGGGAAACCCGCCTGAGCTCCCAGAGAGTACGGACAACAAATGCTCGATCCCAGGAGACACAGGACGAACGGGAAATACGTCTCACTGCCGATCGTGAAGCTCATGCTCTATCGCGTGAGTCTGAGACTTTCACTGATAGGGAAATTCGTCTGAGTTCTCAGAGGGTTCGGACAGCAAATGCTCGGTCTCAGGAAACACAGGAAGAACGAGAAATACGTCTCACTGCCGATCGTGAAGCTCAAGCACTATCGCCTGAGTCTGAGACTTTCAATGAAATTCGCCTGAGTTCTCAGAGGGTTCGGACAGCAAATGCCCGGTCTGTAGATGGTATATGTAATTCAAAATATGCTGCCCTAAAAGTCACTATTCCACGCGGACGAAGTCGCGGGCACAGCTAGTATTAAATAAATTCAGTAAAAGTCAAACACTCTGTTTAGAGAACGTAGGTACAATACCTACTTACCTTGAGCACAGAGTTCAAGGATTTATGGAACAAAGTACGTTCTAGATCATTGACCTAGTGCTGCAGTTCTACAGAGTGTTCAAATTTAGTATGTTTAATTTAGAGTGACAAAAATTAAAACTTAAGTTTTTGTCTAAACTGACCCATTTCGTTCATTTTTTGCATATCATCAGTATACGCTGAAATAAGCATGTAATTTCATTTATTGCCCATATGTCGAATCCATACTGTATAGTAACTGGGCGTATGGAAATAGAAAAGTTTGTTTTTCAAACATATTAACACTTTGCGGGACACTTAACGCCTCTCGACGTAATAACAATAAAACTTCTATTGTGTCTCGTTCAGTGTCCTTCAATGTGTTAAATTAAGATTCGATTACTTTATAAAAACCTATGAGATTGTAGGAACAGAGGCTTCATTTTTTCGATATTTCGAATTCTTGTCTCAAGGATTTGGCGCCCCCATGAAACTGCCGCCCGGGGCAAGTGCCCGGTCCCCCCCCCCCCCGCACTTCCCTTAGATCCGGGGCTGCTTGTTACGTTATAGTCCGAATTAGGTTTTTATGAAAATAAACATTGGAAAAGATCCCGGAAAGTTTACAAAACTCAACGTTCTTATTTCTATGGGATTTTTGTATAAACTCAAGACCAGTAACGACAGCGACAGAAACGGCACAGTTGGCACAGTGGTTATGCGATTGACTGCTGCGCTGTGCGTCGCGGGTTCGATTCCTGCACGGAACCAATATTTGTCTACATGTAGTTGTTCCGGATTTGGCTGTTTGTGTATGTGTGTTTAAATGTTTGTAAACGCACCCACAATACAGGAGAAATTCCTAGAGTGGGGCAACGTTTAAAAAAAAAAAAATGTAAGTACACTACTTAGTCAATTGAAAAGACACGCGTCGACGGTTGCAGTTGCCTTTGTCGCCGACGCGTCGCTCGTGTGTATGCACACTTAAAATGTGGGATTTGCAAAACAGCAATGAGTATTTAAATAAAATTATATTTATATAATAACTACTTTCATACAATCAATCTTTAATAGGGGAATCGTTTTTCCCATCGCTGAATTCTTCAAGCGATAGTATGTTTGCTTGTCCTTCTAATGGCAAATCTTGATAGCCCTCGACCTCGTCTATGGCGGAGTAAACTGCTTTCTTTTCGATCTTCGCTAGAATCTTCTTGTCGTGAAATGAGTGGTTGTGAAGGTTCGCCCTGGTGACAAAGGGAGTTGTTAGTATCATAGATTTTGAGAAGGATAGTAGTTTCAAGTAGTCTAGTACATACACGTTTTTCTTGCCGTGAAAAACAACGGTTTATTCGCCGTGCAGTGTAGACACGGTCGCGGTCGTCAGTGTTGTGTGGATCACTGTGACGGACACGTTTTTTCTACGGCGCGGTGTATACGCCGTACCGTAAAGAAACCGTGCCGTGTACAAAGGGCCAAGGCCCGCTTGTACCACATGAACATTAAGGGTCGGCACTGATTTCGCAAGGCGCAGCGCAGATCGGTTGTCACTGCCAAACAAATACCTACCTTGCTGCAGTTGGAATAAAGTTGAGAATAAATAAACTTCCATTAGCTCGTGCGTATCTAAGCGGAAAAAGGTGCGCGTCTGAGGTTATTTATGTTCAATCACAAGTTAACAACATATTACCTAATGTTATAAGAATAAAGTTCATATTCGTAAGACACGCGTTAAGGACCTTCATAGTAAAGAAGGATGCCCATTTTTCACCTGACAATGTATAGAAATGAAATAAATATTAAAATTCAGCTAATTTAAATGTACATTCATTAGGTACGCTAATCACAATTTTAAAAGAAAGCCAGGAAAAAAATATTTATTAATTTTTCTTTATGCTATCTCTTCGTCTTACTACCTTATTGTGGAATATCGATGCAAATACAAAGACAGTTCATGCGAGACTGATTTATTATTCGTGTACCCACATCACAATATATTACATTTCCTCCCTCAAGAGAAATAAAGTTAACAACAAAATTTTATATTTTTAACTTATCCAACTAATAATAAACATAAGTAATTTAGTTAGTGAAACAATAAAAGGTGTTCGTAACTTCTGCATGTTTCGACATAATATACCTACCTCTTACTTTTTAGAACTTTGGTAGGTTGCAAGTTACTGAGTACATTTCAGTCCACCTGCCTACAAAATAATATTTGCAATATTCTACTGTTACAATCATTATGACTTATTCAGAAGGTTAACTAATGAGAAAAAAATAACTTACAAGTAATTACTTTACTTATACCTAACGTATTAGTCACCAACACGGCCTTTACACCTACTTTTCACAGGATTATAGTCCTCTTAAAAACATGGATTAATCAATATCGATAATTTTTCTATTTCTAGGTCTATTATTGACCCAATCCCCGGAAGTAGACGGCTCAACAGCGTAATCGCTTTGAGTCTCATGTATGACAGGCGAGTCTTGTGATGTCTGTAGTGATGACGTCACCGGTGAATTTGGTGCAGACTCCCATGTTTCTTTTTCAGTGTTTTCTGTTTGATTAGCAGTATCTGTGATAATAGGATTAGAGTACCGTGTGTGTCTTCGTAATGGCATAATTTGATCTATATGTTTTTGGTGTATCCCCTGGTCTGATTTTACCTTATACGTCACTGCTCCAGTGCGCTCAGAGACCTCTCCTTCCATCCACTTGGGATTGTTTCTCGAGTGGTCTCGAAACAGCACTCGATCACCAAGTTGGACCTCTCTGTTTGAACCTTGAGCATGTTCAACCTGCTTGGTCTGCGCCGTCTCGACCGCATCCACAGTGTTGCTGCGCAGCAGGTCCAAGCGCATGCGCAGTCTCCGTCCCAGCAGCGCCACAGCTGGCTCGCGCTGCGTGCTTGAGTGTATGCTGTTTCTATACACTAATAGAAAATTGTTTATGGCTCGCTCGATGTTCTCACCTTCAGAAGCCGCTTTTTTAATAACTTTCTTTACAGTTTTGACGGCGTTCTCGGCGGCGCCGTTGCTCGATGGATGGTAAGGGGCTATTAGAATGTGTTTGATTCCGTTGCGGGTTAAAAATAATTCAAATTCCTCGGATCGGAATGGCGGACCCCCGTCACTCACCAAGCACTTTGGCAACCCAAATCGGCTGAAGCATTCTCGTAATCTGTTTGATACTAACTTAGCCGATGTACCGGTCTCCATCAGAAATACTTCGATCCACTTAGAGTGTGAGTCAAGTATCAAAAAGTAATATTTACCTTGGTATTGTAGAAAATCTACATGAAGTCTCGTCCATGGTTCCGATGGCCATACATACGGTACAGGAGTATGTCGCGGCGGCGCGTCCAGCTGCGCCCGGCAGGCGGCACAGGAGGCGGCGCGCGCCTCAATGTCGGCGTCCAGGCGCGGCCACCATACGTAGCCGCGCGCGATGCTCTTCATGCGCACCACGCCCACGTGCCCCGCGTGCACTTCCTCCAAGATCTGTGCCCGCAGCTGCTCCGGCACCACTATCCTGTATCCCCAAACTATACACCCGTGATCTATATGTAGATTTTCACGTCGGTGAAAATATGCCTTCTCCTCTTCAGTATCACCTATGAGAGGCCACCCACTCATTATGTAACCGTACACTTTACATAAAATTTTATCTTTTTTAGTCGCCTGTGCAACGTCTTTGTGACTAAGAGGGAAACTGTCCTCTACAAAATGTAGATATGCCGCGTCGTCTTGGTCCTCCACCTTAGTTTTCGTCAAAGGTAATCGTGATAACCCGTCTGCATTGCTATTCATTTGGGAATTTACAAACACAATGTTAAAATCATAAGCCGCCAGACGCACTGCATATCTCTGTAAGCGGCTGGCTGCGGTTTGCGGTATACCCTTTTTAGGCCCGAATATATAACTTAATGCTTTATGATCGCTCCGTAACGTGAAATGCCTACCAAATAGATATTGATGGTGCCTCGTAACTCCGTACACAATGGCCAGCGCCTCCTTGTCTACCTGGCTGTAGCGACGCTCGGCGTCGTTGAGCGTGCGCGAGGCGCAGCACACGAGGCGCTCGACGCCGTCGGGGTGGCGCTGCGCCAGCACGGCGCCCAGGCCGTACGCACTGCTGTCCACAGCCAGCACCAGCGGCAGCGCCGGCGAGTAGTGAGCCAGTACCGGGTCACTCGTCAATCTTACCTTGATCTCCTCAAAAGCGGCATTACAGCTCTCCGACCACGCCCATTTTACTCCCTTTTTTAAAAGAGCGTGAAGTGGATGTAAAATCATACTTAGATTGGGTATGAAACGTGCATAATAATTTATGAAACCCAATAAAGCTCTTAACTGAGACACATTTTCGGGGATTGGCATTTTCGTTATGGCATTAACTTTAGATGTGTCTGTATAAAGACCGTGTTTGTTAATTCTGTAACCCAAGTAACAAACCTCATCTTTTAAAAACTCGCATTTAGTAAACTTTATTGTTAAACCGGCTTCTCTTAATCTAGTTAGCACCGCCCTTAAGTTTTCCAAATGATGAGATTTATTCCTGCCACTCACACAAATGTCATCAATAAAGGCTACCACATATTCTAGTCCGTTTAAAGTATCATAAACAATTTTTTGAAACTTTTCAGGTAGGCACTTAAGTCCGAAAGGGGCCCTGCGATATACAAACGTCCCTACATGTGTTGTAATTGCTGTAAGCGGTTGTGAATTGTCTGATAATTCAAGTTGCATAAATGCGTTTTTAAAATCTAATTTACTGTATTGCTCCCCACCACTTAGCGTTGCAAATAACTCTTCTATTTTTGGCAATGGAAAATGAAAATCTTTTAATAATTTATTCACGGTAACTTTATAATCGCCGCATAAACGAATAGAACCGTCCGGCTTAATAATTGGCACAATAGGGGTTCCATAATCGGATCTGTCTACTTTGTAAATTATACCTTCGTCTTGTAAGCGTTTAAGTTCTTTTTCCACTGGCACGCGCAGCGCAAGTGGTAGGGGGCGAGACTTGCAAAATATCGGCGTGTTATCAGTCAAGTACAGTGATAACTTATGTTTATAAGTACCTATTGTTTCTGTAAATACTTCTGGAAATTCTTGTTTCAATTCCAAAACAACAGGATCAACCTCTTCTTTTAGTTGAAATAAATCTATTGCCTTTAATTTAAGTTCGCGCATCCATGTGCGCCCAATAAGCGGAGGTCCGCCGTGTTCAATAATAAACAATGGCAACAATATGGCGTCCTCTGCACCTGCATAGCTAACTCGCACCGAGACCCGGCCTATCGGTATTATTGAGTCACCTGTATATGATTGTAATTTAATGCTATCTTTTTCGATCGGTATAGTAGTTAGATGTTGATCGTAGAATGATTTAGATACCGCCGATATTTTGCTGCCAGTGTCGATTTCAAATAATACATTTTGATTTTCAACAATGAGTTCACAATGATATGGGCCGTCTTTTACATTTTGAACTGACTGACCTTTAATAATATACAGTCCTTCGAACTCCTCACCTCCAGACTCCGACGATTCTGTTTCCATGAAATTTTGATATTTAGAACTAGACCTGCCCGCACTTACTTCATTTTTATCACATACGGACCCTAAGTGGCCCTTCACTTTGCACTTGTCACACACATACGACTTGTATCTGCACTTGTGCGGCGCATGGCCGTCCCGGCCACAGCGCCAGCACCTTTTGCGTCGCGGAGCGTCGACGTCACGACCGGCGGCGCTGGCCCGGCCGGCCACGCTCACCCGGTGCACCCGCTCGCCCGCGTCTGCCTGGAGTCCCGCTGCCTCGGCTGCTGCCCACGGCGCGGCTGGCGAGCGCGTCACGGCCTTCGCCGCGTGCTGCTCGGCCGCCTCCAGCGCCAGCGCCAGCTCCACTGCCTTCTTGTAATCGAGAGTGGTCTCCGCAAACAAGCGAGACCGTATCTCTTCGCTTCGAAGACCCGACACGAATTGATCTCGAATGTTCACTTCTAACTGGTTCTCAAAATTGCAATAGGTAGCCAAGTGTTTCAAATTTTGTAAGAACACTTTGATATTTTCGCCTTCTCCTTGCCGCCGCTGGCGAAACACGTGGCGCTCTGCTATTTCAGATCTTTTGGGTTCCAGGTGATTTTTCACAAGCTCCACTAACGTGGTGAAAGTTTTTTTCTCTGGATTGTCTGGAGCACACAGGTCACACATCAATCGGTAGGTCGGCGCTCCGACATGCGTCACTAGCGCGGCCACGCGTAGGTTATCTTTTATGTCGTTTAACAAAATGAATTGTTCCACTAAACGCACATAAGCTGGCCAGTTTTCACCTCCATCCAGATCAAATACGTGTATTTTCCCGATCGGCATATTGATATTTTACGGTTTTTTTTATAATTACTCGTCGCCACTGTGGAATATCGATGCAAATACAAAGACAGTTCATGCGAGACTGATTTATTATTCGTGTACCCACATCACAATATATTACACTTATTTTGAACGCATCTCACTCAATTACCCTGAACGCATCCAACTACATTTTTACAACGTTCCGTTTTGCACACTGCTTCTTGACTTTATTCAACTCTTTTTCTGAGTTTTATACATTATTTTAAGTTTTATTTAATCAATAACTATTTTTTATTAGTCTGTGCATAATACAGATCAATTCAAAATAACATGATAATTAAATTAATTAATTATGCAGATCATAATTGAGTTCGCACAAGTGAAACGGATTTTTTAGATATTTTGACAGTTCTGCGACTTCGTTGTTTCGCTTCCGTTTCGTTGTGTATTGTGCCATTTTGTGTGTAACTACTGAGATGGGCTAGGTTTCAAGACAATATCTCTGCTCCAGCAGAATTTCTGGATGACGTAGTAGGTAGGTATATATGTACTGCGGTCAACGAAATGGGTAGGCAAGTGATCACTTTTGACAATACAATAGCAAATCGTAAAGGCGAATCCTAACCTAAAAAGTAACATTAATATTTTTTGGCCTTTGTAGACTTTAAATCGTAAAAATGACTATATGACATTATTTTCTAATCTTACAGGTACTCTTTCTACTATACCTTATAACTATACATTGACTTTCATTATCAGGTTTTTAAATGTATGGAAAGTGGGCATTGTTCTTTAAGTCAAAGTATGGTCTATGAATCTTGCCCTAAGGAGCCGTCTCCACGAGCGATAGAATCGCGGCGATAGAATCGCGGTGATAGTCTCGCCGTGCCATCAAATTTTCGCCGTAAGGAGACACATTCTAAGAGAATTTACAGAAATACAGACACGACACGACGATAATATCGCCGCGATTCTCTCGCTCGTGGAGACCGCCCCTTAGACTTTCAAACGCTCCGACTTGTTGCCGCGGGACTATATGAAATTTTAGAGTACGGCCTTTCACCCGGTTCACCCATACATTACTCAACCAGTAGGCGGAGTAGGATACGAAATTACAGGCTGAAATCAAACCACATCAATTTATACAACGTGTAACAGAATAAACGCAATTCCTGAAAGTAGTTTGTTCAGAATCGGCTTCTGAATCGATTTCCGTCATCAAAAATAGGTGTTAAATTTTGACGGAAAAATCTTTTAAATTACCTAAATTAGAAACACATTATCATGACAAATTAATACAATCGTTGAATCAAGGAAATTGAAACCTTAACTCAGAGCAATAAAGGCTACTTAAACGCACGACATTATTTGTATTTCGCTCACAGGTCGTAATACACACACGTAAATAATATCAATGCATTTTACAATAAAAGTAGTGTGCGTCAAATTAAATAGGTGATTTAACGGAATTTCAACTTTATCTCCAATGTGTAAGGCTTGTTTGAATGCACGACCAAACTTAGTGCGGTCATCAGAGTAGCCCTACACACACAAACAAATTTTAGGCATTATTACAAAATAAAATGATTGAATTTGAAGAAATTTGAAACTTATTGCAAAGAAATAAAGCATTTGTCGGCAACCTCTTTGACGTTTCTGGGAAATGCCGACATACGCGCCGCCCGCGCCGCTACCGCCGAATAACATGAGTACCTAACATTAAAAGCTAAGCTAGTCATCCGCCGGTAGCGACCTAGTGTAGTTGTTCTTCAATTTACTTCCGTGACATTTTTGATTCCGTGCGCGATGGCTTTCCGGTACACCAACATACAATACACGGATATGGTGAGAACCCTGGCTCGCTGTCTTGATAATGTCGCGTTAGCTTGTCGGGAGTTCAATGACCGTTTTGGCTGCAGTGTGAGCGCCAGGACGATGCTGGATGCAACTCAGCGACTGAGGGACTCTGGGACGTTCCTTCCTAATACGGCTTTGGACAGAGGGACGAATGTGCGGGCATGTGCGAGTATTTGTGACGGTGAAAAGTGATACTGAAGTGCTTACAAATTGAAATACAATTTAAGAAAGCGTGCTAATAAGTGCATAGATCAAGGCGGCGGTCATTTTGAAACTTTAATGAAAGTGGATCGCAGAAATAGTGCAAATTAATAACCTAAGTGTTAAGTGTAAATAGTCCAGTTCTGTAAGTACCTACTTCTTCCTATCAATACGATTGTGTAAACATTGTTATTATCAATATCACATCTAGCTAATGTTCGGTAATTTAACTATCGTTCATACGGCCATAGGTAGGTATCTAATGCCTACATTAGAACTAGGAACTCACCGTTGGCGCGCGCGCCGCTAAAATTGAACAAACCTAATTTTTAGGTCCATGATACACACGTGCATAATTATGAATAATATCAAAGCATTTTACATTTGGATTCGAGCGCGTTTAATAAAACAGTTGATGTAAGAGAATTTAATCCTTCCGTCCAAATAATAAGGCTTATTGAAATGCACGACCGATTTGTATTACGCATGTCTCACTAGCTAATTGATTTGTAGAGAAATGTCGAAATAGGTAGTAGACAATTTTCTGGTTCCTACGAGCTACGTCCTTTGCAAATGTACCGTATGAATAATGTGAAAGAGCGAGATGCACAAAACCGGCGACCCTTTGAAATCGCGCGCGCGCGCGCTACCTCCGGGCTGCCCGCGCCGGCCATCTTCAAAGTAAGTAGGTATTTATCATGCGCAGCAAAGTTTGCTGTTTGTGATTAAAATCTTGTAAGCACTGATTTTTGTTTCACGTAATTAGCAGTAAACACTCTTATCAGAGGTAGCTAATAATATCGCGAAAGTTACGCATCTGAGATAAATATTTTTTACCCGCGTGTGCCGCACGGAGTCCGGGAGCTTCGCCCTTCGTTAGTTTCGAAGTTCGGGTAAAAAGTCGCTGTTTTAAATGCATCCCCGTTACTATGCGTAAAGTCTTAGATTCATGTTGATAATTTCACTTGCTAGAAAATTATCAATCATTACACTGTAAACTCAATTAAGTATCAAAAGTTAAGATAGGCGCGCGTTTGACCACTATCTCACCTGATGTAAGTAAAATTCGTTCATTGAACTAACGCACATCTAATGCCTACAGCTATGGTCAGCTGGCGGGCGCTCGAATGTGTGTGTCGCGTCGGCTGCTAACATTGCATGAGTGTGTGTGTAGGCATGTTGCTGCACATACGTTTTGCGTTTAGTAAGGATAACTATTTTATAAAAAACGACCAGGTTTGGTTTAAATTTATTTAATTACGGGTGTTGTTTTAGACTTATAATTTTATATTCTAATTGGGGTGTCTGAGGTATTGCGCTTAATCCGTTACACGTTGTATAATAATAGGTAGTAGGGGGTTAACTAGAAACCTGGTAGAAATGGTCGTTTGAGCGGGGATCGAATCCGGGATACGTTGCATTAGGTCAGGAGGCAAACTCTCAGCCACTGCCATCAAAAGATCATACAGACTTTCTTCTTAATATTAAGTTACACACTCCACTCACCTATTAAGTACGACGTTCCCTTTAGTAACCAGGAAAGCTGTACACTTATTGTTTCTGTAGTCGACACAGCGCCACCTCCGCATTCCGCGTGAGGTCGTGGAATGCAGGTTGTATATGTATCTATTTAATATCACTTGCAACGAGCCTCGTATTGACACCGTGAATTGTAGGTTTGATGATGAAGCTGGGAACAAATGAAATTGAATTGTGTGAGAAAAATAGCAACATTTTAGGCGAATTTCACCAATGAAACTGAACGCGTTCAGATCTAAGCCGAGTTCAGCTTATCTGAACCGCATTCAAGAGCTTTCAGTGTCAATATTGACACTGACAGGTCTTGAACGAGGTTAAGAAGTACTGGTCGCGTTCAATTTCATTAGTGAAATCCGCACTAAGCATAACACAGAGGGGAGACAGTTAGAACAAGCACCACTTCAGTAAAGAAAGAGCCATCTACTTTATTTAACCGAGAAACTATTAGTTTCATAATTAACGATAGATGTCTCTATAATCCCAACTTTAGCGAAAATAAGAAAATCAAATAACAAGTTCTCTAATTTAATATAAAGTATTTTTCTAGAGAATAATTGTAATAAATTTCATCAAAATTATCACATTATTATATTTCATACCTGTCCAGCATTATCAATTATGGCAACCTTCACGGAAATCCATATTGTGTGACATTTTCTGGCAACATCACACAATATGGTTGCCGCAACTTGCGTATGCGTTTGTTTGTGTTTCGTATGTCCATTTTGTGTTTAATTATTAGTATATTAAAACAAAATGGTTAATTACTGTAACTGCCAAATCTATTTAAATATAAATGTAGCAGGCGAAATTCAAGTTTTCTTATGTTTTTTTTGCAAATAGAAGCTGTGTTCACATCGTATATAGATCAAAATGCGATTTTCTTATCTATAATGAGTAATTTAATTATTGTAATTTAGTAAAAGTATCATCATTATATTCGCAAATCGCATTTATTGTTGCTGCAGCTGTTATTTGCAAAATAAACAAGAAAAATTTAATGGTCACATTTACTAGGCAAAGAGTATAGTAAACCTATATGTAAGTATACATTGAGAGCCTTAGTTCGCATTAAGATATGTAGATGGCGTTTCGAATCTGCATGCTTCGAAATGGCACAAGAGGGCTCTCTTATCCCGTATTATTATTATACTCTTTGGCATAACAAACTAACTTCTACTATTGTGTAATTTATTTTTTAACTTAGTGAAGAAGTAGTGAAGAAAAGGAGAGCAAGCAGCCTGGGATACTAGACCTCGTATCCCAGGATGCTTGCTCTCTTTTTCATAAAAAAAAATATTGAATAAGACAATGTATTTTTCTATGCAATCTCATTCGTGTGCAAAAGAGCCTCAATGATTCTCTGATCTTTGATGTTTCCACTGCTGGGACACATGCCTCCTCACATTCATAGCCCAGAGGGAATGGGCTGCAATCCACCACGCGGGCCCAATGCGGGTTGGAAAGAGCATAGACTCTATAAATATTACGTTCAGAGCGCATCTTGAGCCCACGTGCCCATCGTGCTTCACGTCATTTTCGCTATCTTGCGATTCAAATTATTTAACCGTTTACCAAAACGAGTGAAGAAGTAAATAAACAAATACATACTGTAAATTAAAAAAAAAAACTTACTTTTATCTTTATTATTATCCTGAGAAATGTTATCTTTACTGTCAACCATTTTGAAGTCCATGTCATCGTTGTCGGCCTGAGCGCCGGATTCGTCCATTAGATCACTGAAGTCGTGATGATGGGTACTGACTGGCGCGCTCTCGCTCACAGGTAGGTTTATAGAAGAGATTGATGGTAGCTTACTTGGCCTGTTTAAAAGTATCTTACGTTATTAAATTTGAACGTGACTGTTTACATTGAGTAAGTTAATTAGTCTGTTAATTTTTTCTTTGACATATTAACTTACGTAGCATGGTCCTGTCTTATAAAAACCTTTCTTGCTGATGAAGGTAGATTGACCTGCAAAAATAAATTAAGTATATTACTTTAGAGTGGAAAAACTTATACACGCCACGCCACGCAACGTCATTAAAACCTCATTGGTAAGAAGGGTGACATAACTAAAAAATCATCTATTTTGAGCTAAGCATACAGGTGAATGTGGCAAATTTTATTATTTTTGCTACAAAAACGTCATTACGCTAAGCCTGAAAATGAGGGAGCTAAAAGGGTGACTTTATGCTTAGTCGCACTCTTACCGCTGCTTTTAAACTTTTGAATCATCATACCCAAAAATTACTCTTTTTTAATTATTTCAAGCTTTTCGCAAATTAATGCTTCATTTGACTGGCCCGTTGGTCTAGTGGTTAGTGGCCCTGACTGCTATGCCGGAGGTCGTGGGTTCGATTCCCACCCAGGACAAATGTTTGTGTGATGAGCATGATCATTTGTTCTGTGTCTGGGTGTAATTTATCTATAATATGTATGTATTTAGAAATATATAAGTATGTTTATCAGTTGTCTAGTACCCATAACACAAGCTCTGCTTAGCTTGGGACTAGACGGCGTTGTGTGATAGTTGTCGAATATTATTATATTATTATTATTATTATTTATTTCTTCAAACCACGGATCGTGAATTGATCAATGAACACGCGTGGGATGGCGCCAGATTTTACTAGTATGCTGTGGCGTGGTGCTGTGGTGTGTGTGTCTGCTAGGTACTATTTGAATTACTCTTCTTGGAAAAACTTTGTCCTTGGAGTTTTGTTTTAAATTATTTGCTTCATCATCCATCATCATCAACAGTCCGACTTCACCCACTGCTGGGCATAGGTCTGTCTTTTCTTGTCCAATACCCACGCGTTTGTGCCAGCCTCATCTATGTTTTGCCCTCGATTGGAACAATGTCGTCTGCCCATCCGCCCGCCGCCAGACGATCGACTGCTTACCTGTGGTATAATAGGTTGCGGTGCCTGTGGTCCCATTTTGTTTGTAGAAGGCATACCCATCCTCTTCATGCCACTGACATGGTATATTTCATTGTCATCCAACTGTGGCATGTTTCCAGACACTCTGACTGGCAAACTTTGTTGCGGTGTGCCCTGCAACAGGTCGATTTTTGGAGATTATCAGTCATTAATGACAGGATAAATAGAATAGGACATTGTAAATTATAAATTGGTATTTAAATAAGAATATGACTGTTCTGATGACCATGGGTAATTCAAATTAAATATGATAGGTACATTAATTAGCTGATAATAAACATATCAGCCAATGTACAGCCAGCGTCAGAGAAAAGGAACCCCCCCAAGACTTAAAGATTATCGCCCGAGCACGCTCGCGCCCGCCGTCGCTCGTCGCTCGAGCGGTGGCGGCGGGCGCGTCACGTGAGCCTTGAGCAGCTCCGTCCCCCGCCGCCGCAGCCATCTCTGCCCGAGCGTATCCACTGATCCGCCATCATTTGCAAGTTTTTAATAATGTTATATGGTATTTTTTCGGCTTCCTTCTGGCCGAACCGTATAGCAAGAATAACTTACAAAAAGACACTTTCCGTGCGTTTAAGATACGAAACCGCACCACCAGGCGCCAGCAGATCATTTAGACCAGGGGTGTCAAACTCAATTTTGCAGAGTGCCATATATTAGATTTAGAATGTGTAGGCGGGCCAGGTTCAAATTAAAATACTAAATTATTTTAACATTTTTATTAATTTAGTTATATATAGTTGTTACAAATCATACCAAAAGTAAGAAAGAGGGTGAGGGAGGGGCGCAGTATGCGTTAGCTGCACGGACGAAATCTTAGACAAAGAAAAGTATAGACGGCGGGTAGCTCCATTTCATTTCCACAAGAAAAAGATAAAGTATTGAGTTATTATAAGTAACAGAAAAGGATAAAGCTATACTATTTCCGTCTCTCAGTGCGTGCCAGTTTTTTCAAGGCAGCTACTTATGTAGCCAATGTTAGTTAAGTTAGTTTTTTGTCTCATGTGTGGCCACGCTACCCGATGCTCTATAGCTTTCTTACTCTAAGGACGAAATAGAAGACGACTTCGCGCGCGCACGAGAGAGAGAAAAGCATAACTAACACTCTCTCACTCGTCTTGTCAGGCGCTACTCTTGAAATTACTTTTAAGTAAAGCGCGCGTATTTTTAAATCTGCATAGAGGCATTGAGTGCAGTCTAAAATCTCAAAAAAAAATATTCATTTTTATCTGTGATATATTGTGATCGCGGGCCGTATCGAAATGGCCCGAGGGCCGGATTCGGCCCGCGGGCCGTATCTTTGACTTGACTGATTTAGACCGTGCCTTACACCACTCGGCTATTGGCTCAGTTATCAACCTCAACGAAAATTTGAATAGCATTACTACTTTTATCGAACAAGGTTAGTGTACACTAATAAGGTAAATGTCCTCCCAGCGTTTCCACTCACATCTGCCTTGCAAACCTTTTGTTAGTCGCCTTTCATTCATCCCCACTACATGGTTCTGGCAATAAAAGCATGAACATAGAATAAATGCTGTGGAAATGCTTTCCTTGTGAAGCAGAAGTGGTGTGATTATGAACCATGGCTGTCTATAAAATTGGAATTGGAATTGGAACCATGGCTGAAGAATGATGTGATAAGATTCAATTATGCAGTAACGTGATACTTACAATGTTCTCAAGTCCTCTGATATGAAGTGACTTAGCTGTTTCTGCAAAGGATGAAAGGTAATCAGCTGGTACTACTACTTCACCTGTATAAATGTATTCTAGTAGCAAACACAGTGTGCGATGCGCAACATTCTGAAAAACATATATAGCACGCTTATTAGATCAGACTTTGCACCATCATAACAATGTCTTGTGTATAAAATAATTGGCTGCCAAGAACTCTTACGTACTTCACAGCAAATAAGCACATGACAAACTACTGAACAGTAACAGACACAACATACATAATCTGCCTATAAAGTTCCCACTGGGACACAGGCTTCCTGTTAGTGAGAGGGAGTGCGCTGTAATCCACTATGCGGGCCAAGTGCATGTTGGTAGATAATTATTATATGGTATTAGCAGAGATTAATTAAACTATTTCAGTCATAAAAATAGCCACAAAATAACTTTGAGAGCTGTACTTGATTGCAAACTATGTACATACACAATGACAAGTTTCGAGAAAAGTTTATACTGTTCCAAATATTAATTAAAATCATTTTCTGTCACTTACATTTAGGAATATAACTGGATGTTGACAAGGTGCGGAAGTGATAAGGTCCTTTAGATAAGGACTAGCCAGTGCCACTAATACTTGGTGAACTTTCACAAAGTGTCCATCAGCTGCTATGGTCATGTCTACAAACTCTGCATTCTGAAATATATATGTGACCACTAATGAACCCAAGTAACAATCAGGCATTAATCTAAACAAAACAGGCTAAAGGCTACATATTATTAGTACGTATTATTACAACTTGCCTACTAATGTGTTAATGAGATATCAAGCTACGATAAACTTAACATGTTAGAATTACGTTGAAATACAAGTTTAGATAGATAAATAGTCTATTTAACCTGTTGCAAAGCACTAAATCCACTGCAAATGCTGGACTTATAAGAATCCCAGGACAGCGAGAACTGTGACTGAACCATCTTATGTGGAGTAACAATACAAGTCCACTATACTTAATACTAATAAGGAAATAACCACAAAAGTTAGATAATACACAAGTATTTGTTATTAATTGTATTTATCAAAATAAACGCGTTCATTTATTCGAGGAATTCACACAGATAAGGTAACTTCTCTTCTTAATCTGTGACACAGATGAAAAATAAATAAAAACAATTAATGTCCACACTACAGCTTAGAGCATTTAGGTTAAATGCTCTAAGCACTACAGAGAGTAGAAATATTTAAAATAATGCACGTTTTCCATACCTACATAATTATTATCCACTTGCCTCCCTTTCGGGTTGGGTGGATACATCTCAGTGATATCATCGTTTTTATACTAATTTAAATTACAATTAATTAACTTTTTGTATTTACAAATTACAGAATGAATTAAATTTTTTCTACCATATTACAAATATATTTAAACAACACACAAAAATATTTCTTATTGTCTAGTAAATCCTGAACGCGGCGGGGAACACTTTGACCGTATGAATTTTGCCATCATATGTACTCTGTGGTTGCCATTTTCCTATTTCTTTAAGTGAGGATGCGGTAGGTAGCCCGCGAAATTCAAATTTTCTTGCGTTTTTAGGGTTCCGTATAAAAACGGAACCCGAATTACTAAGACTTCGCTGTCTGTCCGTCTGTCTGTCTGTCTGTCACCAGGCTGTATCTCAACAACCGCGATAGCTAGACAATTGAAATTTTCACAAATTATGTATTTCTGTTGCCGCTATAACAACAAATACTAAAAACAAAATAAATTAAATATTTAAGGGGGGCTCCCATACAACAAACGCGATTTTTTTGCCCTTTTTTGCTCGATATCAAAAATGGCAACAGGTAGGCACTTGAAATATTCACAAAATATTCAGTTGTATTTTAACTTTAATAATAAATAATAAAATTAAAATAAAATAAATATTTAAGGGGGGCTCCCATACAACAAACATGTTTTTTTCTGCGTTTTTGCCTTGTGGTACGGAACCCTTCGTGTGCGAGTCCGACTCGCACTTGGCCAGTTTTTTGCTATTTGCAGGTCGTTGTATGTATGTTGATTTAAAAATGATTCGCGAGTTTCTTAGCATCCCATTTATTTATTTAATTAAAGTAGTTTAAAACCAATCACAGCAAAGAAACACGAGGCCCGAGGGTGACACTGAAAGTTCTTAGAAAAAAAAAAACTTAACTAACTAGCAAGTTATAATATAGTTTTATTATATCTTTTCAAAATGGTGTCCATTTACATCAATACATCGCTGCATCCGATGGGACCACTGAGAAAAGCACTTCGCCCACGGGTCTCTTCGACGGCATTTTGAAACGCAGCCACTGCTTCCTCGGCGTCCATAAAACGTTTTCCTCGAACTTTTTCTTTTATTTTCGGAAATAAATAAAAATAGCAAGGTGCGAGGTCAGGGCTATAGGGCGGCTGACCCAGTAATTGCACGTCTGACGTCGCCAAGTAGGTAGTCGATTGTTTGCTTGGCGGTGTGCGACGAGGCGTTGTCGTGGTGAAGGAAGATTCACTGCGAGGTCGTTTCTCCCGAACTTTTTCTAAGACAAGTGGCAATCAACTGTTAGTGTACCACTCTGCAGTAACTGTTTTTCGATTCTCTAATGCAAATGTTGCGTAATGACCTGCCCTTGCGAAGAACGAGGCCTCCATCTTTTTTCCCATGCTTCGACCTCTCTTCACTTTAGTTTGGCAACTCCTCGGAAGGAAACACCCAGACTGTCTAACAAAAAATCCAGCTTTCGTCATCCGTAAGTATGTCGAACACAGCATTTGAGTCACCTTCGTTAAATCTTTGAACCATTTCACGACACCAATCAACACGACAGCGTTTTGGGCCTCTGTCTAATTATGAGGTATCCACCGGGCCCAAAGCTTCTTGGCGCTAAATGTTCATGGAGGAGTTTGTGCACTTGACTCATACCGATGCCTAGCTTGTCCGAATCTGCTGGTAAGTCACTCTTTTGTCAGTCTCTATCATACGCCGCACAACATCACTGATGTTATTTTCAGTCGTCGCCGTAGAAGGCCGTCCCTCACGCAGATCATCATCGGTGAGATTAGTGCGACCACGTTTAAACTCATTAAACTAGTTGTAAACAGTGGCACGAGGTGGGTCTTCATCGTGAAAGGCCAATCGAAGTCTATCATAACTTTCTTGTTGACTTAAGAGCGTTTACGCCGTACGGCATTTCATTCAAACTTGCAAACCCTTATTTTTCGAAATGAATGAACCGATTTTAATGAAACTTCATACGCATAAGCAGGATACAAAAGTCTAAAAAGTTAGTAGAAAACATTTACGAAATGTCTTATTTAAACAAAGATAACTGGAAATCTCTGTTTCTATGGAAAATTAAAAATCGGTCTAATTCGGCTGTAACACTATTTTTCGAAAATGTTATCATCACTAACTTTTTAGACCTTTGTATCCTGCTTATGCGTATGAAGTTTCATTAAAATCGGTTCATTCATTGCGAAAAATAAGAGCTTGAAAGTTTGTATGAAATGCCGTACGGCGTAAACATGACATCGAAAGTCATAAAAAATCATTGTACGAAAATTTTCTCGCATTAAATTCATGCTGACGTGACAGACAATTTTCAATTTGCCGCCGAATCGTAAACAAATGACAAATGAATCCATCTTCAAATGAACGTATTTTTTATTATAATTATCGTTTACAAGTAGCCAGTTCTAAAAACTTTCAGTGTCGCCCTCGAACATATCCATACTATAATCTATATCTATTCTATATTAATAATAAAGCTGAAGAGTTTGTTTGTTTGAACGCGCTAATCTCTGAAACTACCGGTCGGATATGAAAAATTCTTTTTGTATTTGATAGCCCAATTCCTGAGAAAGGTTATAGAATATTTAACATCACGCTACCACACTTAGGAGCCGAGCAAAAAGAAAAAGAAAGAACGATAAGCGAAAACGAAGTAACGGCGCGGGCGGGCAATGGGATGCGAAGTCGCCTTACCTCTAACGAGAAATAGTCATTCAATGGGATTGGATGGAGTTATTGTACTATACCTTTAATAATAAACCGGGCAAGAGCGAGTCGGACTCGCGCACCGAGGGTTCCGTACCATCATAAGTTTTAAAATTTTCATCGGCGGCGGCGAGGCCTATATTCGTCAGAGAATTTTAAGATTGCACGCGGTTTTCTGAAAAGTGTGCTATTTAGAGACATCGTTTTATTTTTCCATTAATCTTTACATAAACTTCTATCACATAGAATAATTTCAGATTTTTCTCTATGCAAACTTCGGAGATAAGGGGGGGGAGGTGGGTCATTTTTCAACAAAAGTCGAAAACTATGCGGCCTAAAAAAAGAAAATGTGAATGCTTTGCAAATACCTACTTGCATACAATATAATGAAAGACAGATTTTCAACTACTAACTAGATACAAGGCAGGTGGATAGTTTCTTCATTCGCTGGCTATTTCCAAAGTCTTAAAATAAAACGTGTGATAATAAAATATTGAATATTTATTGAAAATAGTAACATAATCCACATTATTCTGAGAGCCAGAAATTATATGTGATGCATCAACCCGCCCTGGGCCCGCGTGGTGTCGTTGGCCCAATGCTTCTCATACAGAGGAGGCCACTATAGGCTGATTATGTTTACTTATTCTAAGTATTTCTGACTGATCTCTCGTGTTGGGTGGTAGCTAGGCTGACTACCTAGTGTGCGACGTACTCGTAGTTGCAATATTGATGATAGACAAAGTGTTGTTTAGGTAGTCCTTTGGGTCCCAGTTTTTCTTCTCTTAACTTTAGGTCTGTCTGTAACTTTGTCTTCAGCTAGCGATAATGAAGTGAATACTTTCTTCGATTTAAATTTCCTCAGTATTTTGGTGTTGTGGTTGGGGTGACTGTGATCTTCCGACCTGTAAATGATAATCAAGTATATGAATTAAGTCGTTTTTATCCTGCCTAGTACCTTGATTAATAACTACTAATATGGTACGCGCAAACCACTGGTTGACTGAGGGGTGGGGGCGTCAGGGGTTGCCCGCCCCGGGCCCCCCAAATCTTGAGAAGTAAGTACTTTTAAATCAAATCCAAAAAAAGGACAAAATATGTACAGTAAGCAGTTGGACAGACTCCAGGACATCAAGCAACTACAATCTGTCAAATTTCTTTAATAGATTTTCAACTTTACGGCTAAAGCATAAGTTTCAAGGTTGATCGGGAAAATTTGACAGGTTCGAGTAGCTTGTTATACTGGCGTCTGTACATTACTTACAACTTACTTACCAGTACTTTGTCTGTCAGTGGATTAAAGATTTTTATTATGTGGATTACCTGTTGATTATATATTCACTGTCCGTATCAATGAAAGCGGGACAACGCAGTTTTCTGTAGTCTACGCATCGCCACCGCCGCTTGCGACCTCCACATGAATGGTGATGACAGTAGTACATGAACTGGTCCAATAATAATTGCAAGGACCCACGGTTAGAAAGTGAGTAATGTTGTCCATTGTCTGTAACAAATGTTGCTATTTGACCAAATACAACGCAAATTAAATACCTTAAATGAAACAGAACTTGCATTACCTATACCTATTAAGATAATCAACAATGCATGTGACTATTAAACTTTTCCTTAAAGCCTTGTACGGACTAAGCGTTCCAATGTACGTACTGCTGCTCAGCATGATAACCATGAATTTTCATACACTTTTTCGGCCCGCTTTGTACACAACAGTAGGTAATGACGTACCTACTTTCTGTCCCATTTAAAAAAAAATAATAAGTAAGATACTTTCCAAGCAGGTATAGTATAAGTTATTTTTAGGGTTCCGAACCCAAAGGGTCAAAACGGGACCCTATTACTAAGACTTCGCTGTCTGTCCGTCCGTCCGTCCGTCTGTCTGTCTGTCACCAGGCTGTATCTCAAGAACCGCGAAAGCTAGACAGTTGAAATTCTCACAAATTATGTATTTCTGTTGCCACTATAACAACAAATACTAAAAACAAAGTAAAATAAATATTTAATGGGGCTCCCATACAACAAACGTGGTTTTTCGGCGTTTTTGCCTTGTGGTACGGAACCCTTCGTGTGCGAGTCCGACTCGCACTTGGACAGTTTTTTTATTGTTATTCATCCATTTTGCTAGCATTTTGTAGTTCACTTCCACTTGCAACCTCATGTTTTCAGAATAATTCAGAGCAAGATTATAGTGAAGTTAATTTCAAGCACTGTTAAGCCTTGCACTTACGTTAAGCGTTCCAATTTACGCGCAGTCGGTTACGCGACCAAAACGAGGTACGGACTATCGTTCCTGTGTTCGCAGTCGCGTCATTGCAAAAGCGTATGAAAATTCATGGTTAACATGCTGAGCAGCAGTATAAGCACTATAAGCCCCGTACGTTGATATTGCGACTGGCGGCCATCTTAGTGACGTAGTCGAACTGTCAGTACCGTTCAGCGCTAACGTGTATGTGCGGTGTATGACGTCAAAAAGCTGTTATTGTGACAAGGTTCCATCGCAATATCAACGTGCGGGGCTTATACCGTTACGTATCAATCTCGGAAGAAAGCGCGATTCCCAACTCGTGGGTATTAAGGCCCGAGGCAATTGGTAATTTGGTCACTTTCTCCTTTCGGTGAACAATGTACTATTCCAGTGGCTAATTAACGTACTTCAGATATGTACCTACATACCTCTATCGCCTATGCTGGGTGCTATCGCTTTATCAGTGGAATGTGGGCTTGAAGGATCATCTTTCATATCCTTATTCAATGTTATGTTTTTCCAATTTTCATCACCGCTTATCAATGTTTTACTTTGATGTTCTCCCCTTTCATCTAGAGGACTACTTGGAGCTTCATAATCAGACAGAGGTGGAAAATGGTCTTCAAAGTTATTTTGATTTTCTACTACATTGGCATCAGTTAGGACTTGATAATTCATTAAATCATTGTCAAGAGGAATAATAGGCTGTGTCTGAAGGTGTGCAGTGTTATTTTCATTAGGTATAACTTCCACATTAAAGTTGTCACTGTTAATTGTTATATGTGCTGCAAATTTATTATCAGGTGGTAGCAGTGGTTCTGGAATTCTGGAAACATAAATAATGAAATGTAAATGGTATGGATACTTGTTGAGTTCAATATTACCTTGAACCAAAACAAATGTATAAACCAGGTTTAAAAAAACCGAAGTTTATTTGCATTGTTCTACATGATTAGCCGAAATCTGCAGACGTACGGAGATTTCCGATACCGGAAAACGAGTTATGGAACTCAAATGGAGTTGGGCAGGACACCTGGCAAGGCGCAGTGATGACAGGTGGAGTAAGGCAATGGCTGAGT
Source organism: Mesoligia furuncula (assembly GCA_916614155.1). Lineage (NCBI taxonomy): Eukaryota > Metazoa > Arthropoda > Insecta > Lepidoptera > Noctuidae > Mesoligia > Mesoligia furuncula. The sequence goes on along the minus strand of OU744799.1, from coordinate 16,598,667 downwards.
GGCTTCCAAGGACTGGACGGTGAAATGTCGGTCGTCCGGCGGTGAGACAGGCGGACGACATTGTTACCATTGCGGGTAGAACCTGGATGAGGCTGGCACGGTTGGGGGAATGGCACTTGAAAAGAAAGGCCTATGCTCAGCAATGGGTAAAGTCAGGCTATGGATGATGATGATGACATGATTGGTCAAGCCAGTAACCAAGTCTAAAGGATGATACATTATTACGTGCAATTAAACTTCATGTACAGGCAGCCAGCACATCAAGCTAGCCGAAACTGTCAAATTTTTCCCAATCAACTTTGAACCTAATGCTGTAAAGTTGCCGATAAAGTTGAAAATCTATTTAGGAAATTTGACAGGTTGTAGTAGCTTGATGTGCTGGCGTCTGTACTTATTATTATCTGACTTTCAAAAGCACATACATGTTATAGTATTTATCACATGTATTTTATATTTAAATAAATATTTAAGATAACGCATACAAGGCTTGTTTAGGGGTATATAGTACCTTTCAACTGATTCGTCCGGTATAGTAGGTTCTGGCTCTGTTTTTGGCTTCTGAAAGTTAATGAATTTATTTGACCATCTCATCAATTACGTAACTATACTACCTACCTAATTTCATACAATGTATAAAACATACCTTTGGCCAATGAAAATTTTCAACCCCATTAATGTATAGTGCTTTGCAGGCGTCAATAAAAGCAGGTGTTGAACCTGTTGGAATGTTCACTTCTCCAGTATAAATATATTCCAATATGAAACCAAGTATTTCTTGAGTTATGTTCTAAAATGAATTCATTGATAAGAGAGATAAAACTATGTGAATAAATGTGCATCTGTGTTTGAATTCACACTTGTTACAGCCCAATCCAAACTGTAGGTTCTGAAGTGCACTACTCTCTGCGCAATACTTCACCCCTGCCCAGCGGGTGACAGGTGAATTTGTTGCTGAGCAGCGACCATTAAGTTTAAATTGGGCTGTACATATAAAATTCTTGGTGTGTACCATCAAATAGAATAAATGTAAGTATGATCATGTGTTGTATAAGTAGTCATTTTTAAAATAGTTTTAATTCATCAAAATAATTTCAACTGATTTTTGCAGTCAAATAATTTTAAATGACAATATCACACTAATATTATAAAGGCACAAGTTTTGCGAGTGTGTTTCTATGTTTGTTACTTCTTCATGCACAAACGGCTGAATGGATTTGGATGAAATTTGGCACACAAATAGTTTATAACCAGGATTAACTTTTTATCCTGATATTCCCACGGGATCGACACTAACTTATGCAGGTTAAAACCGCGGGGCACAGCTAGTACATACATAAATCTACAGGCAGAATTTATATGTGGGCAGGTGGTGAAATCTGAATCTCTAAGCTTACTCAAAGGATCGACAATGCCAATTACCAATTTTGATAAAAACTAAAACTGCATTATTTGATTAAAAAAAATAACACATTCATCCATTTTTTCAACAGTAAATAGTGATGATCATATTTATGAGTGACGTCAAATAGCAAGCTAAAGGTAAGGGTAAGTTAAGGGGGGCCTTTTTAATGGGCATAGTACTAAATAGGTGGAGGTGTGGAGTGGCCCGTGGCTAAATAATAACAGCCACACAGGTCGATCGATCAGGTTAAGCCACGCTTGCCGCGGTTGGTGTTTGGATGGGTGACCATCTTTACATACAGAGACCCCTCTGTGCCTCGGAAAGCATGTTAAGCTGTTGGTCCCAGCTGTCATTCATGGGTCTTTGACAGTCGTTATGGGTAGCCAGAAGCCCAAAAGTCTGACAACCAGTCTTACCAAGGGGTATCGTATTACCCAGTAACTGGGTTGTGGAGGTCAGATAGACAGTCACTCAATGTAAAATACTGGTATTATATATCCAGTTAGACTGGAAGCCGACCCCAACATAGTTGGGAAAAGGCTAGGCAAATGATGATGAGTACTAAATAGGTAATATAGGCTGGTGTCTGCAACTCCACATCAATGCACATATTTGCATGTGATAGAGTATTTACCAATACCATCAATATGAGAAGAAGTTTCCTTTAGAGGTAGCCTAGTACTACTACAAACAATTTCATTAATTAGTAAATATTTATAGTATTCCAACTTACATTTAGAAATACAACTGGGTGCTGACATGGAGCGGATTGTATCATTGCTTTAAGATAGGGACTGGCTAAAGCCACAATATTTTGATGGACTTTAACTAAGTGGCCTTCAGCGGCTAGAGTCATATCAACGAATTCACCATTCTGCAATTTAATAAAAATAAGTTAGGTCAGTTGCGTAGTAAAGGAAGCCCATGTTGGAAAACGTTAACGGCATGATACGACGGTTAAGATTATGGCACTACAAATATTAGTTTAAACCATTAAAACGTCTTAAAACCATGAATTCTATCATAAATAAATGATTAGGTACACCTGTTGAAAGCGCGAAAATCCTTTTGAAATACAATTTTTATATGATTCCCAACTAATAGAGAATTGCGCTGCACTAGGCATTGAGATTTGTGAGGAAAACATTTAAATGGAAAAGACAGGACGTTATAACGTTAATAAAAACTAACTCTTCAAAGAAAAGCGCGGGTTCATCAAACGTCACTGCACAGTAGATTTAGTCCGTTCATATTCATTTATTTTAAATTTGCTCATTGAGATAGGAAAAACATGGAGAGGCCGCGTTATTCTATACATACATTTGCTTATACAAATATGAGTGAAATATGATTCAGAATACGAAATATCGTTTTGTCTCGTTCTTTCTAATAAGATAATCGTATTTGATAAAAGAGACAACAATATTTTAAGTTGTTGCTCATTTTGGCAACATTTTGACGTGACGTAGTACAAATTGTAGGTAAGGTGCCGTATCAGCCATCTTTTGCTACAAGTTTCGTGGTAGTTTTGCTGTCAAATGGTTGTTTACTTTTTTGTATTATTGAGATTTGCGAGAAATATACAAGGATTTTACCTTTTAAAACTGCATGCAAATGTTGGAAAACAACAATTCAACATGTCTGTGTGTTGTATTGTGAAGTGTGGTGCAAGAAAGAATGAAAATCAACCTCTAATGTCTTTGCAGAGGTTAATAGCCGGTTTTCATGCAAAAATACATTTAATAATACACATTCGATGATACAGTTGTGACGCGATCATGAATTTATGGCTAAAGTATTGATATTTGGGTTCATTTCCGCATAATAGACCTTTTTAGTATATTTTGTTAATTCATTTGTTTGTTTACAATAATATGTCAAATGGAATAGGGTTGTACCGTTGCCGTAATAGTTTTCTCCGCTGAAACGTCATCGACATATTCTGCGATGTGAACATAAATAATTCTTATTCGGTCCGAGTGACCTTGCCAGGTCCGTCCTCTGGTTCACAGCACCGAAATTAAAATATTTTATTTCACATAAACCTACATGGCCACTTAGGAAACGTCAGTAGCTAGGTCATCATCATCATTTCAGCCGAAAGACGTCCACTGCTGGACATAGGCCTCTCCCAAACGGGGGGGTGGTTGCCATAATCGCCACGCTTGGCAGGCGGTTTGGTGATTGCAGTATAGTTTGGTGGTGAAATGCATAGAGAACGCTGCTGCCCATTCTCCGGTACGACCCTTAGTCGCCTTTTACGACACCCACGGGAAGTATGGGGTAGTGCTATTCTTTAAGTCCGGCACCACACAGACTGTGGAGTTTCTTGCCAGTGCAGTAGCTAGGTGCACGGTTCCAATTGGTTGCTTCCTATGGGGAAGAACTGGCAAGAAACTCCACAATTTTTACAATGTTTTCTAATTTGTTAAGTAGGTACCTGGTACTGATTTTAATAAATAAATAACTCGTTTTTTTATTAAATTTATGGACTATCTGTTTCTCTCTTCTCGCCACTGCAGATTTATTACCGAAAAAACTCAGTGAAAGCTGAAGTGGCGGTAACATAGAGTTTTTACATTTGGTACTTACGCTATCAGATGCATTTATAAGTAGGTATCTTATTATATTGCCATTTGTCTTCACAACTGGTTTGTACATAATACACATTATTTGTACTGGTTTGTACATAACTATAATATTTTCTCTGAAAATTCTAACTCTAATAAAAAAAAATCTTTTTTGACATGTATACCTACCGATAAATAGTTCAGTAATTAACCATGAGTCTTTCGTTTCAAGCATCACAAAAGATTATAAATAAAGTATTTTTGCACACTTTATTTTTATGAAAAACTATAAAGTTACCGAAAATAAAGTAACAAACGTTATTATAAAGTATGGTTGGCAACCGTAATTACAACTGACTTTAATTTAGTAAGTTATTATGATCCAAACGTAATAACTAGTAAGACTCATATTTAGTATCGATACTCGATAATAGTAACACCTATGTTCCTTGATTGACACAACCCTAGCAGTGGCAGCCATTTTATGCGACAAAACGAGTTGTAGGTATGCACCCTTTTTTTGTAGGTATTTCCAGTCCATACTTTTTTATGCCAATGAATTTGCTTTTTGAGTTTTTCCTAGGCTTGACATTTTTACAACTTGACAAGTGTATGACAATGACATTATGTTGACAATCGGAAGTGTAAAGGATTATCCCTTAGACAAAGAAAAGTATTCTTACTCTAAGGATTATCCCGAGTGCGCAAACCACAGAACATTAATACTCAAGAGGGCGCAGACTGGCGTAGACCATGCGTAGACCCACCCACTATGTTGATTATCCCACTCTTTTCCAGCCGGACCCGGTCACAGACTACGTAGCGCCTGTAATATACATGGAATTTTGTAATGCCACCTGAAGGGAAAGTACTCTTAATACTGTAGATAGAAAATTTTAATCAAAGAAAACATTCCTTTATTTTTGAATAGAAAGAAAACTGCATTCAAAGATTTTCGAAAATTCGCTTGCCACACCCGGGAAGCGAACCAACTAAAAGCTGTAAAAATTACACCCTGTACTTTTACTGCATTGATCGTTAGGATCAATTATAAGGATGAAATCTCTCTAACAAACTTGATAAATTAAATGATAGGAAAACCATGAAATCTTAAATTATTTTATAATTTACATTAAATTAAAAATTTAAAAAACCCCCGACACAAAATAATAATAAAATTAAATGTATTCTACTATTTCAAGCCCTTTCATTTGATACCCATAATGAGAGAGTTGTGAAAAAATATGTAATCTGCCATTTTGTGACGGCGGGACGGCGGCCATCTTGGCCCGATTTTCGTCAAACATAGCTAAAGAGCTTATTACACCTTCCTAAATATCGGATCCGATATTTAGGCTCCGATTTAGGACAAGAAATTCAGTCGCCGGAGCTCCTGATTACACGTTCACTAATTTAGGACACTGAATACTGAATCAGTCGGTAAGGACGTGCGACGAGTGACGGACGTGTCGAGAGCATTATATTGTAGTCTTTGGTGTCGAGTTAAAAAGAAGTGTGTCGAAATGGCTCCAATACTTACAAAAAAAACCAAAAAATGGGTATTATCGTAGCCCTAACGGTTGACTCCATAGACACTAAAAAGAGAAAAACCGGCCAAGTGCGTGTCGGACCACGCACAGTATAGGGTTCCGTAGTAGCCCGTTATCACAATATAGTACGATTCTGTTGTTCATTATTCTGAAAATAAAAAAAAACTTATTTTGTTTTTCAATGCAAGTCTTTACCCGTTATAAACAAACGACTACTTCATCTTAGTCACTTTAAAGGATTAATGCTAAGGATTTTGTATTTGGTACAAAATTATCCAACACTCAAGTTCTAAGACTATTACTGCTAAACTCATAAAGTTATCTTAACCGCTATTGTTTTCCTTTAAAGTTCATGAAATGCACTATCATCTTGATTTTTTCCAGATTTTTCAAGCCCGTAGTTTAGCTTTTAGAGGGGGGGGGGGGACGCCCTACTGGAACAAAAATTTGCACTTTAAAGTTTAATATTTCGTAAATGGTGCATTAAATCGAAAAATAATTGTAGCAAACCCCAAGTCATATTAGAAGATCTATTCATCGATACCCCACACGATGGGGTAGACGACGAAAAAATATTAATACCCACTTCACATGTAGGTGAGCTACCCTAAAAAAAAATATTTTCCAAATTTTTATTTTACCACTTTGTCGGCGTAATTGATATACACACTCCTACAAAATTACAGCTTTATAGTACTAACGGCCTCTTAGCAAAACCTCGGACAGACAGACGAACATGACGAAACTATAAGGGTTCCTTGTAGGAACTACGGAACCCTAAAAAGAACGAGACGGATGAAAAATTATTTATTATTACGTCAAAATCTAGCAAGCATGAACATTATGAGGGCTTTAGGCTTTCCTTAAATAATTCCAATGTTTTGAATCGCCTCCTTTTCTGTAGTCATTTTGTTTTTATGCATACAGTCAACGAAAAACATGCGCTTTTCAGTATACTATAATGTACTCTGTGCATGCGCTCGCGACGGCAGGCGAGCGGCGACTGAGCGTCCTAAATTTGATTACACCTTTCCGATTTAGGATCCGGTATAGATTTAGGACGTCGGAAACAATTCTTGTCCTAAATCGCATCCTAAATCGGATCCTTCCTTCCTAAATGCGATTACACTATCCTAAATTTAGGAACGACTAAATATCGGATCCGATATTTAGGAAGGTGTAATAAGCTCCCCGACTAATTCACCTTTCAAACAAATAAAACAAAATCAGAATCGGTTCATCTGTTCGGGAGCTACGATGCCACAGACACACACACACACACACACAAACGCACACACATCCACACCCCCGCCCCCCCCCCCCCCCCAAACACGCACACACGCGCGCGCACACACAGGCACACACACACACTCACGCACAGACACGTCAAACTTATAGCACCCCGTCGTTTTTGCGTCGGGGGATAAAAAAATGGTAAACTAACTAATTAGTTGCTCGAAATGGGCTCCATTTTCTTGGATAGGTACACAAATGTATTCTTCTAACGAAATAATTATAAATATTAATACCTGTATTGGTACAAACGGCAGAATCAGATGGTCTGCGAGATCACCAGATCTCACGCCTTTTGATTTTTTTTGTGGGGTTAAGTTAAAAATCAAATTTTCATTAAATTTTATGCAAATGTAAACGAGTTAAGAGTTGAAGTTCAGAATACGATTTATAATATTCACGAATCACGACAACACGTTACTATAGGTTACTAGAAATGAATTCATTCGTTCGAATGAATTCGTGAGAAATGGTAGGCTTTGGTAGACGCACAAGAGCATTGTTCTAGAGTACAAACCTAAATACAATAACTGGGTACCTACCTACCTTCCTACTGTAAGGGGCTATTCCACCAACAGTGAAAAGGCACTATTATATTAACCGACTTCAAAAAAAAGGAGGAGGTTATCAACCCGGTTGATTTTTTTTTCTATTTATCAGATATTTATGATCTATTAAAACGAAACAGAATTTGTATGAAGGAAGTTACCTACGTAGCTACTCTCTAGTAATTTAATAGGAAATTCCGACGGCGAAAAAGATTCGTAGGGTAATACCTACCTATCTACCTAAAAATTAATCCCACAGGCCACTCTGTCGGCGGCGGCCGACGCGATGACACGCGGGTTACAATAGTCGTGGAGAGGATCCGGCAGTTGGGACTCGAGGTGGCATTGCACAAGTCCGAGGCCATGTCGTTTCATTATGGGCCCCATAAGTTAGGCATCAGCTTAAAGCCCTGATGAGCGGCCCCTTCTCGGGTTCCTCTTTGCTTCACCGTGGGTGACCAAGCCACCGCTACTGAGCCCCCCCGCCTCGACAATGCGTGCACCCAACGAGGGAGCACGCGGCTGGCCCCTTTTTTTTTCCCCGGTGCAAATGCCTAACGCATACCACGTCGTCCGGGGAGACGACGTGGTTATGTGGGACTTGCACTCACTAAAAACTCCCTACTTTCGCCTTGATGGGTGGGCCGCGAGAACTGCGACGTAGGACATTCGCGACCCATCCAGCGTGGCCCACTTCTGGGCTCCCTCTTCTTGGCCCGCGTCCGGGCTCTATCCTCCTTCGGCGATGTCCGGGTGCACTAGGACATCACCACAACTCCGGGGACCGTGCAGCGTAGACGATAGACTGCCCGATCTATCATCTGGTGGCCCCTCTTATGGCGGCATCAAGTCCGCATTTTACCGCCTGCGCCGTCCTGCCCTCCTGCAGCGAATCGGGTCAGCGAGAGAGAGTCAGCCTCCCTGACCCGCTCCACCGCTTCCTTCTGCGAGATTACCTCCTCGCAGAAGGACACAACCGCCTCCCATGCCCTTTCACTGCCAACCATAGCCCTGACAACTGCCGACAGCGACAGGTCTTCCCCAATTTCTGCCGCCAGAACACGGCGCTGCGCCTCCCAGGCAAGGCACTGCTCGAGAGTGTGCAGGGCCACGTCCTGGCTGCCTCCGCAGTGGTGACACACGGGAGTCATTTCCCGTCTTGCCACTGTTTGCAGGTATTTGCCAAAACAGCCATGCCCCGACAATACCTGCACTAAACGGAAACGCGGCTGGCCTAGCTCAACTCGCCTAATTTCGGTCTACTTGGAGAAGGGCCGCGCGGCCGGTCAATGCGCTTGTGAGTGTGATCGTCGCCGTCGCCGTGTTACTATTCGCGCCAAAATGAAGTGGACTGACGATCAAACTCTTTTATTAATAGATTTGTATCGGGATGATCGGGAGTGATGGAGATTGCTACATGCTTATTACTACGAATCTCGAAAGCAATTTCGCAAGGCAGGCCGCGGGGCTTTTATAATGAGGACATGTTGCAAAAAACAACAAAAGCCTTGAGAGGTCCTAAAAGGCCTCGCGGCCCTAGTGGGGACGCGCTTTAATATCGTGACATTGCACAGAACACCTAATACTCTTTGTGACATTGACACTGAGTCTGACAGACTGACACTGACAGCCTACGACTTTATTTTGATTTTTGTAAAAGTTTAGTTTTGTGTTTGATCGGCGTCGGTGACCACATAAACTACTATTATAAACTAGAGACGACGACGACCACCGATCAATGGTGACTTTCGTTACTTGGCTGATATTATTTTAGTGTTCATTACTTTTGCTTCGGATAACTTGTTACTAGGACCGTATTAGTGCGATGTTGTAGTTGTTATTGTTTCTGTACTCTGTAGATAAAATCTTATCTTGTTTATTTAGTTTATTAAGATTGCCCTGTCATTTCATATTTATTCTTTAACATCGTAGGTAAGGGTAATTATGCGTATTTATCATCACATTAGTTTTTCCAAGATGACAGCAATGAAATCATTTACATTAATTACTGGTACTGTTGCAAGAAAGTTGTTACCAGTCTCATCGAATGCTGGAATATATCGTAGGTAAGAAAAATTAAAATCAGAAGCTTTTATCTTTCTTCAACCCATACCCCAATGTTAGGATTTTTTGAAGCACATCTTTCATTCCATACATCTAAGGTTTGGGTTTTCTGTCTGGATTTGTTCAGCTTTTTGAACCTCTGTCCGGACTTGTCTGGCTTGATATCTATCTGGAATTTTCTACTTCAAGAATTCTTTAGGAAAAAAAAAATGTAAAACTCAATTACTGAAAAAGGAAGAATAAAAAGTAAAATGTCTAGACTTTTTTGCAAATGTCTGTGTTTTGGTATGGACTTTTATAATTTAAAATGGTTACCAAACTTACCCATATACAGCTTTTATGCTAAATCCCTATATTTTAGGAGTGCATTGCTTTTTAAATAACTAACAGAATGCAGAATGCAAACACCTAGTTTAATACATATAATTCTTTTCCTTACAGATATTCAAACCAAGCTCTAGAAAAATTTGATATAGTTGTCATTGGTGGTGGTATAGTTGGAAGTGCCTCTGCCAGAGAGCTTATTTTGAGACATCCACAGTTAAATATTGCATTAATTGATAAGGAAAATCGTTTTGCCCACCATCAAAGTGGAAATAACAGTGGCGTGATTCATGCTGGCATTTATTACAAACCTGGATCTCTAAAGGCAAAGTTATGTGTAAAGGGCATGAATTTGGCCTATAAATACTGTGATGAAAAGGGTATAAAATATTTAAAAACTGGTAAATTAATAGTGGCCACTGAAAGGCACGAAGTACCTACATTGCTAGATCTGTATGACCGTGGAATTCAAAATGGAGTGAAAGACATGGAATTAATTGATAGTAATGAAATTAAAAATATTGAACCTCTTTGTAAAGGATTACAAGCAATATGGTCACCTCACACTGGAGTTGTAAACTGGGCTGAGGTTACAGAATCTTATGTTCAAGACTTCAATGAATGTGGTGGAACATCCTTTCTCAATTTTGAAGTTAAGAAGTTTGTAGAATCTGAGGATGCAGATTATCCTGTTATTATATCAGATGAGAAATCTCAAAAGATTTCAGCAAAGTATGTCCTCACATGCTGTGGTTTACATTCAGATACAGTAGCACTTTTAACAGGATGCCCTGAAGAGCCTAAGATCATTCCTTTTAGAGGTGAATACCTATACCTAATTCCAAATAAGGATATTTTACCGAAACCTAACATTTATCCTGTACCTGACCCAAGGTTTCCATTTCTGGGTGTCCATATTACCCCTCGAGTAGATGGTCGCATCATACTGGGACCTAATGCCATATTAGCTTACTGTAAAGAAGGATACAAGTAAGTAATTTCATCAATACATAATATGTATATTTTTTGTTTATCCTGTTATTATAATTATAACATACAAAAAAAAAATGGGAAAACCTGTTGATGTCACTCGACTACCTACCTATGAGAATATGCCATTAGGTGAGTATAGACTAAAGTTAATTTCAAAAAAACTTGCGATAAAGTTTGTTCACCTCCTTCTACTAATGTATCGCAATATTTCCAAACCATACGAAAAAAATGTATGGGCAGTGTCGGTAACACGATCAAAACATTGACTTACTCCGTGTTTGGTATTATGAAACTCAACCGATGCAATGTTAGCGACAGTTTTGTATGACGAACGATATCTATCGTAAGTTATTTGGACTTTTTGGTACAGGGTGGTTGAATGACATTTATCGCAAGTTTATTTGAAATACACTTTACAACATTTACTTGTAACAGAACAACGAGCTGCTCTATGATATGTTCTAGTGTATCATCCTTTTACGGACTAAACGTCGAGCACGCTCGCCTCTTTGTTACAAACCAACGAGCATATTGGTGTAACATTTCGTCGAGCGTATTGGTGTAACATTTCGTCGAGCACGCAAGGTACAACGAAATGTTGGTAAATGCACACCACTCACTGTGAGCATTTACACGTTTTTTTTTTAACGTTACATAATGCATTTAATGTTTAATGCTTTGGAAACTGAGCTTTTGCCTGTATTGTACCATTCGTAAGAACGTTACATTACACAGAAATGCTCAAGAAAATGTTGTAGTCTATACTCACCTTTATAGTTTAACAAAAATCAATATGTGGAAATACAAAGCATTAAATGCAAGATCATGCAGCAGCAATCATCTTATAAATTTTATCTCATGAGGGGCATTAAAAGCTAATTTACACTTAGACAATCGAATACTTACTTTTTAATAAAGAATTTAAGTTACATAAATATTATTGTATTTTAAACAAACACACATGCAAAGTTCATAGAATAGACCTAATAATTTGTAAATCTGTTGTTTTCAGATATAGTGATTTCGATATGAAAGATTTTAAAGACATTCTAGCATTTTCTGGTTTCCGTAAGTTGGCAATGAAATATGCAGGATTTGGTTTGAAAGAATTTACTAGATCTATATTCATACCACTGCAAGTAAAGCAGATACAAAAGTATATTCAAGAAATTACATCTGATAAGGTGGAGAGAGGTCCCTCTGGTGTAAGAGCACAGGCAATGACGAAAGATGGTATGTATTCTTTATATATCTAGAATTGAACATTAATAAACTACACTCAGCGGTAGCAAATATGGTCCAAACTTTAAACGCGAGTTTGCGAACGATCTAAATGATGATTTTAATTATTACACTATGATTTTTTTAAATGAGAATAGTTGCTTTTTTTAAAGAGAATAATTGCCAAGTAGCTTCTCTAGTAGGTCGATTTGATTGATTTTTTATAGCGCATTAGATTTTTTTTGGTCTGTGTGGTGCGCCGGACTTAAAGAATAGCACCACCCCTTACTTCCCGTGGGTGTCGTAAAGGGCGACTAAGGGTCGTACCGGAGAATGGGCAGCAGCGTTCTCTATGTATTCCACCATCATACCATACTGCGATCGCCAACCCGCCTGCCAAGCGTGGCGATTATGGCAAACCAAAGGCCTATGTCCAGCAGTGGACGTCTATCGGCTGAAACGACGAGGTGTCCGATAAGTGGGTGATCCTACCCGTTATACTAAACAACTTTCGTTTTTACAATCATATCTGGACCATAAATGCGTAAGACATCATTAATCTCAATCTGAATCGTTTTGAAGTATATTGCTATTCCACTGCTTCATACGTTCGAAAGACTCAACGCGATCGCCAACCCGCCTGCCAAGCGTGGCGATTATGGCAAACCCTCCCAAAATTGGGGGAGGCCTATGTCCAGCAGTGGACGTCTATCGGCTGAAACGATTACGATTACGATTAGATTTTCAACTCTCGGTGGTGTGCCTAGTATTGAGAATCTAACAGAGTGCATCCCAGCCAAAAAAACACACTGTTGGATTTTCAACACCCGGCGCTAAGCAGTGCGTTGAAAATCTAGTGCGCGATAAAATAATCGCCCGTGGGCACGAAGGCTTACTGCCGCTGAGCGTCTCGTTACAAAACGAGTTCTAATCTTAGTGCAAGCTCAAGCCTTCCAGCCAATGTTTGTATTTCGAACCTTATTCCGGCTGAGGTGAAGTTCTTAAGGACGCCTTTACGTATCTGACAAAAATAAGCCGTTTTTCGGTGCATTTTGCGGCAAAATGAGACGAAACCAAATGTAACTAATAATTACCACAGATAGATTACTCTTTCATCTCCAAATGGTAGCCATTTTTTATTCGAAAATGTTGGTTTATAATATAGTAAAAAATAATTTCCGTTGCCTCTTCACACAAAATCGACGATATCGTGCTGTCTTTGGGATCATTTTTCTTCTATTTAATAACATAAACATATTTATTTTAAAATATTTTATGTAAGCAGACATGTTCAACTCAAAAAGGTAGCCAAAAGAACTATCAAAATGTTAAAAATAAGCTCAGAAAAAAATAAAAATCGGAGTCTATTTTTTCACATATTTAGCTGTAATACGTGAATCTTATTGGATTGAAATAAGGGTTATTTTACTGGTCACTGTCTCGGTTTATTGCACAAAAATTTGTAATGAAATATTAGTCTGCGCTCGGCCGCCGTTGTGAGTGGACTCTGTGTCGGTTGTAAGCAGCAGCTTGTGCTAAAAGAAGATCGCTGTACGGATCAGGGGGGGCACACTTAACACTGTCATCATTTCCACAGACGACAGCGACATCTGGAGTTTGACGGGTTAAAAAAACTTGGCAGCCATCTTGTCTTGTTTATCAAACAAACGTCATTGTCGCCGGCCATCCAGTGTTACCAACTTATTGAATTTTCCACTAACACTGATTGTTTCGACCCCCCTTTTAGTAGCGAAATATTGCTTTTAGTAGCTGGTGGTTTTTCTAGTGGTTTAGTAGAATTCAGTTTCAATTACTGAAAATGCTATCACTCAACCACTAAAACATTACGAAATATATTATTTTTACTTCATTTAATTTTCAGAAATATTTACTTTTACTGTGTAGGTAAAATCTAATAAAAGTTCTATAACAAATCAGTACCCAAGAATCATATAAATGTGAAACCGATGATGGTGCAGACAAAAATTCATCGGAAGACGAATTTTAGAATATCATTTTTTTATCCTAGGTGTTCTTCTTATTGAATAATGTTTATGTTCCTCACCTTGACTTGTTGATTTACTAATAATATTTTATGGTGATTTATTGATTTTAAATATTTCATTACGTGATAATAAAGAATTTTTTTTACTAATATATCTACTTTAATTACTGTTTCCTTTCACAAAAACCAAAAATTTATTTAGTGGAAATTTTAGCGAATTTTGTAGTAGGGCCGATTTTTATTAGTGGTTTTCTGGTGGAGAGCTAGTTTATCTGATGGCAACACTGCAGGCATCCGCCATTGTCAATTCCGGCTTTCCCGACTTTGATGCGCTTCCCGTAATTCCGAGTTTATCTCAGTTATTTCTGTTTTAGTTGTCACTTGTTACTGTTATTTGTTTTGTTAAATTTTGTTGCTACTCACTAATTTGCTTGCTTTTTGTAAGTAAGTATGCACATTACTATGAGTAGCGAGTCAATATACGAGAGAATATACGAGATATTATGCATTGTATATCTATAGATAGGTGTATATTTGTATCTATAGGTAGGTGTATAGTTTTAGTTCACCTTCCAAACTCGAGGTGGCAGCACTTTCCATAGAAGCAAATTTTACCACAGAGTTGCTACTCTTTGCCTCTATAGTTACTTTACTCTTTGGTACGGATACAAAATATTTGACACACAAAACTTGATACTTCACGCATTCTGTATGTACCTATTACCCAAGGAAAGATTTGATTCACAGTCTTATAATTTTTCTAGAAGTAGGGTTTATAAATTCATATTTCGTTCCGGACTTGCTGGAGTGACCTGCACAGCAGGTGTACTTCGAAGACTGCTACTGGAACTAACAGCCGAGCTGAGGAGTTATTCCGGTCTGATCCCCTGAAGACTTACAATATTTCATGATGGGTGTCAATTTCGTGGTTTTCGAGGGTGCTGAAACCGATGGTGAGGTCCAAATGAGAATCCAAGATGGCGGATGTGAAAAATGTTACAATTTTTCATGATGGGTGTCAATTTCGTGGTTTTCGAGGGTGCTGAAACCGATGGTTGGATCAAAATAAAAATCCAAGATGGCGGATGTGACAAATGTTACAATTTTTCATGATGGGTGTCAATTTCGTGGTTTTCGAGGGTGCTGAAACCGATGGTTGGGTCAAAATAAAAATCCAAGATGGCGGATGTGAAAATTTTTATAATTTTTCATGATGGGTGTCTATTTCGTGGTTTTCGAGGGTGCTGAAACCGATGGTGGGGTCAAAATAAAAATCCAAGATGGCGGATGTGAAAAATGTTACAATTTTTCATGATGGGTGTCAATTTCGTGGTTTTTGAGGGTGCTGAAACCGATGGTAGGGTCAAAATAAAAATCCAAGATGGCGGATGTGAAAAATGTTACAATTTTTCATGATGGGTGTCAATTTCGTGGTTTTCGAGGGTGCTGAAACCGATGGTGGGATCAAAATAAAAATCCAAGATGGCCGATGTGAAAAAAATTACAATTTTTCATGATGGGTGTCAATTTCGTGTTTTTCGAGGGTGCTGAAACCGATGGTGGGGTCAAAATAAAAATCCAAGATGGCTGATGTGAAAAATGTTATAATTTTTCATGATGGGTGTCAATTTCGTGGTTTTCGAGGGTGCTAAGACCGACGGTGGGGTCAAAATGAAAGTCCAAGATGGCGGATGTGAAAATGTTACAATTTTTCATGATGGGTGTCAATTTCGTGGTTTTCGAGGGTGCTGAAACCGATGGTGGGATCAAAATAAAAATCCAAGATGGCCGATGTGAAAAATGTTACAATTTTTCATGATGGGTGTCAATTTCGTGGTTTTCGAGGGTGCTGAAACCGATGGTGAGGTCAAAATGAGAATCCAAGATGGCGGATGTGAAAAATGTTACAATTTTTCATGATGGGTGTCAATTTCGTGGTTTTCGAGGGTGCTGAAACCGATGGTGGGATCAAAATAAAAATCCAAGATGGCCGATGTGAAAAATGTTACAATTTTTCATGATGGGTGTCAATTTCGTGGTTTTCGAGGGTGCTAAGACCGACGGTGGGGTCAAAATGAAAATCCAAGATGGCGGATGTGAAAAATGTTACAATTTTTCATGATGGGTGTCAATTTCGTGGTTTTCGAGGGTGCTGAAACCGATGGTGGGGTCAAAATAAAAATCCAAGATGGCGGATGTGAAAATTTTTATAATTTTTCATGATGGGTGTCTATTTCGTGGTTTTCGAGGGTGCTGAAACCGATGGTGGGGTCAAAATAAAAATCCAAGATGGCGGATGTGAAAAATGTTACAATTTTTCATGATGGGTGTCAATTTCGTGGTTTTTGAGGGTGCTGAAACCGATGGTGGGGTCAAAATAAAAATCCAAGATGGCGGATGTGAAAAATGTTACAATTTTTCATGATGGGTGTCAATTTCGTGGTTTTCGAGGGTGCTGAAACCGATGGTGGGATCAAAATAAAAATCCAAGATGGCCGATGTGAAAAATGTTATAATTTTTCATGATGGGTGTCAATTTCGTGGTTTTCGAGGGTGCTAAGACCGACGGTGGGGTCAAAATGAAAATCCAAGATGGCGGATGTGAAAAATGTTACAATTTTTCATGATGGGTGTCAATTTCGTGGTTTTCGAGGGTGCTGAAACCGATGGTGGGATCAAAATAAAAATCCTAGATGGCCGATGTGAAAAATGTTACAATTTTTCATGATGGGTGTCAATTTCGTGGTTTTCGAGGGTGCTGAAACCGATGGTGAGGTCAAAATGAGAATCCAAGATGGCGGATGTGAAAAATGTTACAATTTTTCATGATGGGTGTCAATTTCGTGGTTTTCGAGGGTGCTGAAACCGATGGTGGGATCAAAATAAAAATCCAAGATGGCCGATGTGAAAAATGTTACAATTTTTCATGATGGGTGTCAATTTCGTGGTTTTCGAGGGTGCTGAAACCGATGGTGGGGTCAAAATAAAAATCCAAGATGGCTGATGTGAAAAATGTTATAATTTTTCATGATGGGTGTCAATTTCGTGGTTTTCGAGGGTGCTAAAACCGACGGTGGGGTCAAAATGAAAATCCAAGATGGCGGATGTGAAAAATGTTACAATTTTTCATGATGGGTGTCAATTTCGTGGTTTTCGAGGGTGCTGAAACCGATGGTGGGATCAAAATAAAAATCCAAGATGGCCGATGTGAAAAATGTTACAATTTTTCATGATGGGTGTCAATTTCGTGGTTTTCGAGGGTGCTGAAACCGATGGTGAGGTCAAAATGAGAATCCAAGATGGCGGATGTGAAAAATGTTACAATTTTTCATGATGGGTGTCAATTTCGTGGTTTTCGAGGGTGCTCAAACCGACGGTGGGGTCAAAATAAAAATCCAAGATGGCGGATGTGACAAATGTTACAATTTTTCATGATGGGTGTCAATTTCGTGGTTTTCGAGGGTGCTGAAACCGACGGTGGGGTCAAAATGAAAATCTAAGATGGCGGATGTGAAAAATGTTACAATTTTTCATGATGGGTGTCAATTTCGTGGTTTTTGAGGGTGCTGAAACAGATGGTGGAGTCAAAATAAAAATCCAACCATCGGTTTCAGCACCCTCGAAAACCACGAAATTGACACCCATCATGAAAAATTATAAAATTTTTCACATCCGCCATCTTAGATTTTCATTTTGACCCCACCGTCGGTTTCAGCACCCTCGAAAACCACGAAATTGACACCCATCATGAAAAATTGTAACATTTGTCACATCCGCCATCTTGGATTTTTATTTTGACCCCACCGTCGGTTTGAGCACCCTCGAAAACCACGAAATTGACACCCATCATGAAAAATTTTAACATTTTTCACATCCGCCATCTTGGATTCTCATTTTGACCTCACCATCGGTTTCAGCACCCTCGAAAACCACGAAATTGACACCCATCATGAAAATATTGTAACACTTTTCACATCCGCCATCTTGGATTTTCATTTTGACCTCACCATCGGTTTCAGCACCCTCGAAAACCACGAAATTGACACACATCATGAAAAATTGTAACATTTTTCACATCTGCCATCTGTAAAATTATTAAAAAGGGTTCAAACCGGGTGCGGTGACTTGACAAAGACGAAAATGTCGTTGTTCCTCAATACTAACATACACGTATCCGTTATAATAAGAAATTACGAACTTATGTATTTCAATAAACCCTGTACTTATTTTTGTTGCTGACGATCCTTCAGGATCAAAAACAAAAGAAAAAGCGGTTCAAACCGGTATGAGAAAGTTTTTAGTGGATAAGACAGAGATTAAAACAGAAGACGATCTAGGAGGGGATCGAGGCGGGGGGGGTGGAGGGGGGGTTCAGGGGATCAGAACGGAATAATTCGAGCTGAGTCAGGTGTGCCGAGTATGGGCTCGTTTTCTTAGTTATGTTGAGACCTTACCTCCGGACTTGATGGAGTGACCTGCAGGTGTACTTCGAAGACTGCTACTGGAACTAATAGCCGAGCTGAGCTAGGTGTGCCAAGTTTGGGCTTCTTTTATTAGTTTTGTTGAGACCTTAAGAATAGGTAGGCAGGCACTAAGCCGGGTCTAGTCTAGGCAGATGCGGTCACTAATCGGAAACATAAAACAAACGTATCTAAAAAAAAAAAGATTACAGCCGCCATCTTGGATTTTCATTTTGACTTTGTTTTCGGCTCCAGCACCCTCGAAAACTATGAAAACGACACCCATTATAAAAAATATTACAGCCGCCATCTTGGATTTTCATTTTGACCTCACTATCTGCTTTAGCGCCCTTGAAAACCATAAATACGACACCCATGATAAAAATAAAAAATAAATTACAGCCGCCATCTTAGATTTTCATTTTGACCTAATTATTGGCTCCAACACCCTCGAAAACCATGAAAACGACACCCATGATGAAAAATATAAAAAAAAAATACAGCCGCCATCTTGGATTTTCATTTTGACCTCACTATCGGCTTTAGCGCCCTTGAAAACCATAAAAACGACCACCCATGATAAAAAAATTAAAGCCGCCATCTTGGATTTTCATTTGGACATCACTATCGGTTTTAGCACCCTTGAAAACCATAAAAACGACACCCATGATGAAAAATTAAAAAAAACTACAACCGCCATCTTGGATTTTCATTTTTATCTCACTATCGGCGATCTCAATATCCGTCACTTTGCACGGCCAAAAATGTAATTGACAGGCTTATGGTGATTTATCGAGGTAGCCACTGCTAATATGCCTTAGTACGTTATCCTAATTGCGTAACACACTTGGAATGGCAATCCATTCCGATTTGACAGTTCAACAATATCCATTGCGTTGTTTTTGTTTTACGAATTTTTTAAATATTTATGAAGCAACTAGCTGTGCCCCGCGGTTTCACCCGCATAAGTTTCGATCCCGTGGGAATATCGGATAAAAAGTAGCCTATATGTGTCAGCTACCTCTATACAAAATTTTATCAAAATTGGTGAAGCCGTTTGAGCGTGAAGAACAAACATATAAACATACACACACACTCACAAACTTTCGCCTTTATAATATTAGCGTGATGAATATTGTAGCATTAGTACTGTTTGCCTTGTAGGGTGTGTGCCAAATACACGTATTTTCTTTCCAGTTTTCGAGAACCTACTTGCATTTGATACCATAGCAAATTTATTATAATATAAAATACGAAATAAATCTAATAAAACAAGCTTGTTTTATATTTGTTTTCAATAAGCTCGTCCGCAAATTGTTAATACATAGGTACTTTGGCAACTTGTACTTGATTAATCACTGTCCAGTGAAATTAAGTAAATAGCATTCTACTTATATGAACACTTCACATTACCTACAAACTTTGAAAACAAATCACCGTAAACTTAAAAAAAATACATGGCAAAAATAAAATAAAATTAGGCTCAAGTTTCAAGTCGTGTCAGTTTACTCATAATTTCACCGCTTCGCGCATGTCGCTGTGTGTGTGAGCCGTGCACGTGTAGTAGTAAGACTCAATACCTAAAATTGAAGCGCGTTATTTCGTAAACGCGCCCTTAATGCGCCGACCAGAGACGAATTATCCGAAGAGAAACGTATCCCATTCCTTATAAAAAAAATTGCAAATCTATTTAGTTTGCGGCAGCGGAAAATATAGGTAGGTCTAAGTTATGTTAATCTTGAACATACCTATTGCTGAAAAATAGGTTGTTCACAAAGGGGAAGCGAAGAGGACCCGAGGAGGGGCCGCTCGTCAGGGCTTTTGCCGGTAAGCCGACGACGTAGCGGCCAACAAGTAGGTTGCGGTGCCGCTTGGGCGACGTCGCAACTGCCGCGATGTCGTATGGGAGGCATCGCGGTTGAGGGTTGGAGGCCGCGGCGGGAGGAGTGCCGATATTGCGGTGCGCCGCTCTCCCTACCTTCCGCGGCCTTGACGGGGTCGCCACCGTCTGATGGCGGACGCGGTGGGGCCGCAGGGGAAGAGTGTTGGTATGGCATTGGCCGCTCTCCCTATTCTCTGCAGCCGAAAATTGGCAGGCAGCGGGGCCAATGAACTGACCCGTTGCAGGGGGACCAAGGGTGCCCAGACGCGGGGTCGCCTGGCGCCCATGTGCTGGTTTGTGCGCCGGTGATGGGGAGTAATCCCCAGAGGAGGGTCCGGTGACGGACAGCCGCGGCGGGTTCACGGATGAGTGCTTGCGCGTACCCGTGATCCCGCCGTAAGCGGCAGAGGAGGTCACCGTGGAATTTTAGTGTGTTAGAGTCCCACATAACTGCACTATCTCCCCGTGGTAGTGCAGAATGAATGAGCATTTCTCCACGATAAAAAAAAGGTCTTGTCAGCGTCTAAACACATAATTGACAACAGTTATTTTAGAGAAACGAGAATAAATATACCTAACTGTGATGCAAAATCAGAGGTGAAATGATTGAAAGTTTTTACTACCTACATAAGTTTACGTAACCTATGTAGTAAAAACTTTACATTTGTCAGCATAAAGTACGAAATTCAAAACCTAGCTCGAGTTTTAGCTTGGCTAAAGTTAGACTTAGTTTTGTAGCAAAACAGTAAAGGGTTTCATTTAGGTCTCGTTAGTCATATTTGTTTACTTGTTTTCAGGGAATCTCGTAGAAGACTTTGTGTTCGATTCTCAACCTGGGTCTGGTGCAATAGGAAGCAGAGTTCTACATTGCAGAAATGCACCCTCACCTGGGGCTACCTCATCTCTTGCAATTGCAAAAATGATAGCTGATAAAATGGAAAACGAGTTCAAATTCAAAATCCAGGACAAAACCACCCCATCCATAAGCTAAATGTTAAATAGGCTCTTTGGAAGCTTCTGTTCACGAAGTAAGTCATAGTTATTTTACACTCAATAGGGAATATGCAAGTAATTCCAAACTTATAGGAGTCAAGAAACAAAATGCTACTTTTTATACCCGACTGCGGCGAAGCCCAAAAGGAGGGTTATGTGTTTGACCTGTATGTATGTATGTATGTATGTCCGTTTCTTTGTTCCCTCGTAACTTCTAAACGAATGAACGGATTTGGATAAATTATACGTCTTTAGATTTGTCTTGGTAGCGCGAGTGTCACTGGGTATATCAAAATTGAAAAAATATAAAATGGCCGATTTTTGGCGCAATATTATGTCATCAAAAAAAATTTTTTTTCTTGAAACCTATCGAGTGGGGTATCAAAATAAAGGGTTTTTAAAGGTGATTACAAAAATATATACAACTTATATGATTAAAAGTAATTCGAAGTGACAAATCGTAAAAAACACGTACCTACCAAGAACTAAATCGTCTGCGAAATCTTTCAAATTTGTAAACTAAAAAGCTGGAAATAAAAAACAAGTAATTAAAAAAACTAAAAAACCCGACTGCGGTAAAAAAATTAATTTAAAAAAAAACTGAAAAGCTAAAAACAAGGCCATTTTAAATTAAATAAAAGTTGGAAGCAGGCGGGACCCATTTGAGTTTGAAAATATAATAAAAAAATAGTATGGGTCCCGCCTGCTTCCAACTTTTATTTAATTTAAAATGGCCTTGTTTTTAGCTTTTCAGTTTTTTTTAACTTAATTTTTTTACCGCAGTCGGGTTTTTTAGTTTTTTTAATTACTTGTTTTTTTCTACATTTTTTAATACATAAATGTACAATTCATTTCTATAATTTTAGTGCGTTTTCTGGTGGTTGTGGTTTTAATGTCTGTGAATTCTTAAACTTTCAATAGTTTCAAGACTAGAAAAAATAATAAGAAATAATCAAAATGTTGTGAAGAATTGTATAATTTATTTAATTATTTTTATAAAGTATGTTATTTAAACTTATACTATTATGCTTCAATGTGGAAGACGAAATTGACATACTTAATTATGAAAATATAATATAAAAAATGTAGATTATAATAAATCAGTAATGCAACTTTGGGTGCTAAGTTAGTCACAAAAACTAGCACTTATAGTATGACTTTAACTGCTAGTTTTAATATTAATAATATTATGTATAATATTTATATAAGGCTATGTTAAATTTAAGTTCTACATATTTATATACCTATAGGTAAACCTGAAAAGGTAGGTGCGCTTCGGTAGTCTTCTTTCCGAATTAGTACGAACGTCGCGCCACAGTGTAACCCCCACAGAGGTAAAGATTCTAAGAAAGGCACAATCATTTTAACCGCCATCATGCCGCCATATTTTTTTGGGTTAAATCTGGAAATCAAGATCAAACCGGCCTTGATACTATCGAATCAAAGCGGCAGAGTCATTCTGTGCGAAGTTATTTAAGTTCAAAAAAATGTTTTGCAATTCTAAGAAGCTATTATGATTGTCGTTGCAAATAAAATGAATTGATTTGGACGTGACAGTCTCTATACAGGGTCAAATTAAATTAGCTAGCGAAACTGCAGATGTCTAAACACGATAAAATTAAAATAACAAGGATTTGATTGAATTTTTTTTGGGGGCTTAACGACCGCTCGTAGTTTTGTTACTTTAAGTATGTTGAGAATAAATTAATAGTTTAAAAGAAAAACACGCTTTTATAAATGCACGTACGATATTCTATCATGGAATGCCAGTGCCTATCTTCTGGCTTCATCACCAGACCTTGAAATCTAATCGTGGTCAAAGTTCATTATAAGACTTTTCTAAAGAATCCAAAACAGCTATGATACGATTTTCCATCATGAAGTTCCAGTTCATATCTTCCGGATCCATCATCAGATCAGTTCGACAGTACCATATTATTGTATTGTCATCAGAACTACATACAGCTGCCAATTTTCATTACAATACGACCCTTGGAAGATGGTTAAATTAGTTACCTTAGATTCCATTAAATAGTTACATACAGGTCGACCTAATAAAAGCGTGATAAAATCAGTTTTCTTTTGTTTTATCGTGTTAAGATATCGATACCCATAACGTCTGTGGAGTTTAGCTAGCTAATTTAATTTGACCCTGTATATTCTCAGGTTTCTGAAAAGTTTTACCTTTTGAAAAGTTTTATGAATGTGCATAGTTCTTAACCTGTTACAATGGTTATTCAAAATGGGTTAGCAGTTTCATAGTTGTAATAGCTCTGTATTAGATTATTTCATCATCGCGCGTTCTTATTTCGGATGATAGGCGATGTTTGCCGAAGCGCATACCAGGGAGATACATACATATTCAGGGAGATCTGTAATCAAATCCTACAGTTTGTTACATTAGGGTGCTTGCATAAAGTAGCGGGTTTTCCGGTACAGAAAGAAACGGTTACATGTTTTACCTTTTTCTTAATGTTTAAGCGTATAATAAAGGGGCTATTTTACCCACACCGATCGGTACCGGTTTGTCCTTACCGAGAACCCGCGTTTTATTGTAAGCACGCTTAGTGCGTTTGTCCACCGCTGCCGTCACCGGGACGACGCCGAGGCCGGGTTGACGGCAAAGTAGCGATACAAACATTTGTCTAGGGAATGACGGGTGTACTGTTACAGAACTGAATATGTTATATATGAAAGGAATGTACCAGCAATGTACCTGAATGTACCTTTAATGAAATTCAATGTACCTCCAAGAAACAAGAACAATTGTAATAATAAAGTGAGCCGCAGTCCTGACAGTCAGAATGACGGGTGAATACTAATAATGAATGTAATAGATATCTTATGGTTACCTAATATTTACCAGAGGAATGTACCTTCAATTTGCTCGAATTAAATTGAACGTGATTATGGGAGGATTGTTTACATTTTTCACTACTTTTTATAAACGTTGAGTAAATGATAATTCATTATCTAATCAATATTTGTTTTATTTATCAAATCACATGTAGGTATGTAAAAAAATGTAAATAATCCTCTCATAATCACGTTCAATTCTCAATACGAGCAAATAACACTATACTCACATTGCTATCAAAAATTGGTAGGCGTCAAAATTTATTTTCTTGATTTTGTCGTTAATTACTCGTCGCATTATATTTTCAGATTATACAGTGAAACCTGGTTACGTGAGACATCAAGGGACCTGCAATGTCGTTTCACTTATAGAGGTATTCCACTTACCCAGTGTCTCAGATATACAGGTATAAATAAATATCTGTCTCATTTACAGAGGGTTCCATTAATAGAGGTGAGAATACAGGTTATTTCAGTTATACAGGTGCGATAATTAAATAAAATAATTTGTGGGTAGAATAAGAATGAGTAAACAAACAATGTTATCTCAGTTACAGAGGTTTATGCATATAAAATTTACTCGCTGTCTCAGTTATAGAGGTAACTATGATGATAAATCGAAAGAACAAATCCCAGATATAGAGGCTTACCTCGTCCCACTAACAGAGGTAATTCAGTGCCAAAGTGTTGGGACGTCAGCATGAGTTCCAGTTATAGAGGTTTCTCACTTATCCAGGTCCCACTTAACCAAGTTTCACTGTATTTTTATGAGGTACATTGACGGTACATTCTTCTGGTAAATATTAGGTAACCATAAGATATCTATTACATTCATTATTAGTATTCACCCGTCATTCTGACTGGCAGGACTGCGGCTCACTTTATTATAACAATTGCTCTTGTTTCTTGGAGGTACATTAAATTTCATTAAAGGTACATTCAGGTACATTGCTGGTACATTCCCTTCATATATACTTAACATATTCAGTTCTGTAACAGTACACCCGTCATTCTGACCTAGACAAACATTTACTATGGCCGCGTGTTCTCCGCACATCCGTCACCCGATGTCTATATTGCCGGCCGTTGAAATTCCGAGTAGTTCGGCGAGACCGCTAGAATTCGGCTTAAGATTTGTAACGAGCCGATGTTGCAAAGCAACTTTTATCTTTCACACAATGCCGTTACACCGCAATATTCGGTTTTTGGTTTGTCTACAATGCCGAGCTCAGTCGCGGTGGACAAACGATCGCCGTCACCGGGATGTAACGTTCGGCTTGAATAATCTCGTTTCTCGGCGAGCGACGTCCCGGTGACGGCGGCAGTGGACAAACGCCCTTAGCTTTACCTTACCCTTGCCCTAGAACAACATGAACAATCTCAAACCTTTAAAAATATGAATATTTATAAACTGTTCTTGACTGTTATTCAGAGACAATACCAATACTAGTAATGCATATGTAATCGATTTGAAGATCGTAGGCAGTTGTCAAATGGAACACAATATTACTGATAACCACTATGTACTCTGATAGACCAAACATTGAATAAACTGAAAACAGAAAAATAAATTATGTTAATACAGTGTTATTTTATTTTTATCACCTTTTGTGGAACAGGGAATAGATTTACAAAACTACTGGTATTTCAATGAGATACATTATCCATGATAGGAAACAGGAGGAGACCAATTTAGTATGACTACAGTTAAGAAAATTCATGTTAATCTGTAAAAAACCATTCATTTATTTTCTTTTCATTTGCAAGATGATCATAATTTTACATAAAATATAAACTCAAGGTGTAAAACTATTTTAATTTCCTATTTTCAATTATATCTTCGCTGAAAAGGAAAAAATGCTGAAGCGCCATTTGGGCCAAAATGAGTTATAAAATATATCGTTGGATACGACTGGCCTGTTCAGCTACCACTGGCTGCATGAGAGCCACCCCAACAGCAGCCATGGAGATAGCCCTTCAATTAACTCCCCTTGACCTGTACATAGCTAATGCATCTGGGCATATGGGGCAAGCCCGGTCCAGGATTTTAGTCCACACTCTAAAATCCTGGACCGGGCGATTGAGTACCAGCCTCTCATCGCTGTCCCGTGTGATAGAACACCAAACCAACCTATGTTCAACAAAAACTATTAGGTATATAAACAGTTCAGGAAGAAAGGCATCAGTCAGGAGCCAATGAAGTGCGAATCTACACAGATGGCTCAAAAACAAAACGGTTCAGGTGCTGGCGTACACTCCCTTGACCTCAATATTAACTTTCACATACCACTAGGCGCACACAGTTCGATCTTTCAATGCGAATGTGTTGCCTTAACACAAGCCGCAACAGCAGTAAAGCGCTTAGGCATCCGGAACTACGGCATTAAATTCCTATCCGACGGCCTATCTGTACTCAAAGCTTTAGGAAAGAGGACACGGTGGAGCACACGGTGGAGGTCTGCCCCGCTTGGGCGGAGCACCGCCGTGTCCTCGTAGAGGCGATCGGCAGCGACGGCGACCTCTCGCGTCCGGCCCTGGTGCAAGCCATGGTCCGGGGCGAGAGGGAGTGGGAGGCAGTCACCTCCTTCTGCGAAGCAGTCATGCTAGCGAAGGAGGTGGCGGGACGGTTCAGGGAGAGAGCCTCCCGTCTCAGCCGCCGCGGGGGACGCCCCCGGCGTCGGGAGCCGCGTGACGACTCCCGGCCACCGTAGGCGCAGGCCTGCGGGCGGAGAGTAATGGGTAGCTCACCGTCCGATCAGGACCAGGCCCGTGCCGGACGGCGCGTACGTGTTCCACGCGCGCCTCAAAGGGATGTCAGCATCGGGGAGGGGCCCCTTAGGGCCGAAGCCTGCCGGGTCAGCGGGATTGTCCGAAAGGGTTACCGCTGGCCCGGAACATAAAGGCCCAAGGAAGGAACACGGGTGGGTTTTAGTCAGTAAGAGTCTGACATTCCCTTCCGCTCCACCCAAAGCGGGAGGAGTCATTTGATGATTTGCCATCCGCAAAAAAAAAAAAAAAAAAGCTTTAGGAAACAAACTAACAACAAACTAATTTTTGAGTGCCATCTAGCTCTGGAGAGTTTATCGATGTTCAATCGTATTAGGTACTCTCCAGTGGATCAAAGGGCATAGTGGATGCTTGGGCAATGATGCTGCAGATAACTTGCGAAGAGAGGCTGTGATATGAAGGTGCTAGGGTACCCACTTCCCCCTCTGCCTTTCTCACAATTTCGTGCGTAGATTCGCCAAAGATCGACCATACTCCATAACAGATGGTCACAGGCAACAGACTATAGACAGTCAAAACTGGCTTTACCAATGATATACCAGCGATTAACCAAAAACTTCTCAGTCTGAGTAGAAATAACCTTAGAATAATAATAGGGACAATTACAGGCCATAACCCCCTTAACAAACATCTTTTTAACATAGGCGCCACAGATAGCCCCCCTGGGACGCCAAGGAATCAGTCGCCCACGTCATCCTGGAAAAATCCTCGGAACAATGAGGTCGCTCCGCGAAGCCTGTGAAGCTCCCAGGAAGCTTCTGTGCTTTTGGGTGGAGCTAGGCTGGCTCTGTTGGCCAGAATCCCCACACACAACGGACCGAATGGGAGTCTTAGTCCGATCATCATCATCATCATATTATATTATATCGTTGGATTCAACAATAGCCACAATCAACAGAGACACAAGCCACAGACTTGACAAATCAACGCAGAAAAAAAATCGAATCCAACATATTATATTACCTCATTTTGGCCCAAATGGCGCTTTAGCATTTTCGCCTTTCCAGTGATGATATGTAATTAATATATGGTGATGGTGAGTTTGAGAGAAACCATTGCGCATGTGCTCTTTGAGTGCACAGGCGTCACCCAGATAAGATCAGAAACCCTCGGGACACCCAGATCGTACACAGATGTTCTAAGCAGACCAGGAGACTTGATCAGCTTCTGGAGGGAGGTGGGCTGGTTGGAATAACCACCGACGGCCGCCATGGCCCACGCACAATGGTCCACTGAAGGACTAAGTGCGGAAACCAAACCCATAACATAGAACATAGATGGTGAGTTTCTAACTAGTCTAGGGGCAAACCCCCCCTTTTGGGGGAGGCCTATGTCCAGCAGTGGACGTCTTTCGGCTGAAATGTTGATGATGATGATGGTGAGTTTTATCTATAACTTAGACAAAATGACAAAAGAAGTCACCTGAGGTTCTCAACCATAACAATAAAACCAGCCTGATACTGTACCACTGCAGGGCATAAGCCCCCCCACACATAGAAGGCTCCTCAACCATGGGGATAGTAAAAGATGACAGGTCCTTATACTTAGGTCAAATATTTTTTGGATACAAAAAGATTTGACTTATGTGCAAGCCACCACAAGCATGTAAGTTCACATATTTGCAGCAACAACCTCCTATAATATGCTTACAATATTGAATTGGGACACCAGCACCCTAATTGTGTAACACTCATTCACAATCTGAGGGTTTTGAAGGAAAGTCCTAATACATTGCTTTATAGGTTTGAAAAATTTGTCTGCTCATAGTGCAATGAAAGGTAAAAATTAAAAATTTAATTGCAATTATCATTTTATGTGTGTTACGCAATTACTCCGCTGATCAGTCTGCCTTAGAAAGTGAAATAGTAACATAGTCATAAAATAATAATGATTAATTACTTACTGTAAGGTTCACACTGCCTGTTATGTCTCAGGAAGAAATAAGCAGCCAATGCAAATGAAGTTACATTTACAATGAAAGCTCTCCATTTTAACTTTACTGAATGCCTTTCTCTATACGTGATGTTGGGCCTTCTTCGTAACTTAGAAAGCATTAGACATGTTAAGAGCATATAGAATACTGATGTTCCAATGAAAGTTTTAAAACATACTTCATGGTAAGCTGTGAAAATATAGGAGTTGTTAGTAATTCTCTTACACACTCAATTAATTTAATAACAACATGTGATTTTGTAATACTCACAGTAGTTTTTGGATGACGTCCAATGAGTCAGTCCTAACAAAGCTAGGTTTTCTATAATATTTAAAAATACTGCTAATTTCACTACAATAACACAGCTCTCTAGTACGATACTTCTATAATAATTCCATCTTAAATACAGTAAATAGAATCGTATAGGCGCATGTACATAAATAGCAGTCTTCCATATCGTGCTTTGAGGTTCGTAATTTCCTATGGATGCTGATATTGATGGGAAGATGTTGGGAACTTTGCAATGTGTACTATTTGCGCTTTCAAAATCTTTGTACATTGTTATCACAACACACGATAAAAACGCAAATAATGGTACTGATACGGCAGAGAAGCACAACTTCGAAGGTATTTTGATGTAATACTTCTTTTCAGATTCATTGTAAAGAGGTAAATACATTTATTGCAAATTGCAAAATAATTATGAAGTTCATAGGGTCATTCGTCAAATCACGTCAAATTCAGAAACCAAAAACTGACACCTGACGGTTAACTGACACAGATAAACACAAAATATCACTGTCAAATTGTCAATGTCTTTGTGTAGCAGTGTAGCGTGTAGCGTTACTTAGTATTTTTATTTAGGGTAGCGTTGTAAAATTTTAAATATTGATGCAAAAACTGCAAGAAAAATGGTTTAACCTGGTTCCACTTTAAAATGATAGTGTACATTTCCATTTAACGTGTAATGATTTAGTTTTAATATTTTTTTAAATAAAAATATTGCGTTTAAGGGATCGTGCTTGTTACGTTTCGTTATTTTATCAATATTTCATAGCAACAGCAAAATCATTGATTTATAATCAAAACCACTAGTGGAAAAATATCTGTTTCTATTACAGACTAATTGCTATTATGATAATATCGAAAAAGGATGGAGAATATTCTAAATAAGGACATATTTAATGATCGCGATCTAGACGAGCTTTCGCCAGATTATAATCCTCGGAATTTAGTATTACGGATGCAAATGCGAAGAACACTTGTAAGTAAACAATAAATATTTTAACTTATAAAATACCTCTTTATGGAAATCTTTCCTGTAAATTCAAACCAAATCTATGAAAAGGTTTTTTTTTTCAGGTCAAAGATACGCATTATCATGGTGTTCTTAAGAACACCAGCTGGACAAGGTAACTTAGCTGTTATTATTTAGCTGAACTATATTTTACTGAACTAACATGATAAAGTGGTAATTTCAAAAATATAAAGAGTTTTTCACAGTGCAATAAAGCGGTTTAGGTTACCTACCTAATCCTAAACCGCTAATTTAGGCAATAACAATAATTCCAGATCCAACGGTCGTTATTTAGGTTCCCGTTTGGTGGAGCGGGATTTTAAGTGGTGGTACCCCAGACCTTTGTCAATTAGCTAATTCCACCTTGTACCTATTGCTCTAACTGATTTGGGCCGCAAATTCGGAGTCGGGCGAGGTGCGCGGCGGTGGCGCGTCTTGAAGTGAGCAACGGGGAGTTAAATGAGCAGTTCCAGGAAACGCCACACACGCTGCACTCTGGAATAAACGCCATGTCCATGTCCCAGAACCAAAAAATCAAAGTTAGGGGACATCCACGCCTGCGTGGAGGATGACAGCCCACTCCCTTTCACAGAGGCCTTTTTTTTCTTTGGGTGGGAAATCATCAAATGACCCCTCCCGCTCTGGGTGGAGCGGAAGGGAGTGTCAGAATCTTACTGCCTAAAACCCACCATTGTTCTTTCCTTAGGCCCTTTATGTTCCGGGCCAGCGGTAAGCCTTTCGGACAATCCCGCTGACCGAGGCTTCGGCCCTAACGGGCCTCTCAATTTATGCTGACATCTCTTTGAGGCACGCGTGGAACACGTACGCGCCGTCCGGCACGGGCCAGGTCCTGATCGGATTGTGAGCTACCCATTACTCTCCGTCCGCAGGCACGCGCCTACGGTGGCCGGGAGTCGTCACGCAGCTCCCGACGCCCGGAGCGTTTCCCGCGTTGGCTGGGATGGGAGGCTCTCTCCCTGAGCCGTCCCGCCACCTCCTTCGCTAACATGACTGCTTTGCAGGAGGTGACTGCCTCCCACTCCCTCTCGCTCTGGACCATGGCCGGACGCGAGAGGTCGCTGCCGCTGCCGAGCGCCTCTGCGAGGACACGGCGGTGCTCCGCCCAAGCGGGGCAGACCTCCACCGTGTCCACTGGGCGATCCTGGCAATGGTGACACCCGGACGCGGTTTCCTGCCCCCTGATGATGTGCAGGAATCTCCCGAAACATCCGTGCCAGTGAGGACCTGCGTCAGGCGGAAGTTGAGGGCGCCGTGGCGCCTCTTTAACCACTCCTCAAAGAGGGGTCTTATCGCCACTACCGTATCGTGCCCTGCGCTGGGTTGCGACAGTCGCTCTTTCCATGCCGCCATGAGATTGCGCCGGAGGTCCGTCCGCTCCGCCGCAATTTGCCGCTGAAGCGTAGTTTCCCCCGCGACGTAGTGCCTCCGCGCCCCATTCATACAGGCGAGCGAGGGCTACCACCTTCTGGGGCGCGTTCAGGTAGTGGGCGGCTCGCCGCCGCAGTGAACGAGTCCACATCGGGGCTTCGTATAGGGCCATGGACCGCACGACCCCCGCGTAAAGCCTCCGGCAGGCCGTTTGGCCCCCTCAGGTTGGGCAAGAGCCGCTTGAAGGCGGCCCCAGCTCGTTCCAATTTGGGAGCCAAACGTCGGAAGTGCTCGACGAAGTTCCACCGGCTGTCGAGGACAAGACCCAGGTATTTTATCGATGTCTCGAGGCCGATGTGAACCCCTCCTTCCTATAGTTAGTTGGGATCCCGGTGGTGGCCCATGAAACGAATGGCCAAGACCCAACTGCCGGATCCTCTCCAGGACTATTGTAACCCGCGTGTTATCGCGTCGGCCGCCGCTGACAGAGAGGTCTGTGGGATTAATTTTTAGGTAGGTATTACCCTACGGATGTTCTTCGCCATCGGAATTTCCGATTAAATTAATTGGGAGTAGCTACCTAGGTAACTTCCTTCATACAAATTCTATTTCGTTTTATTAGATCATAAATATCTGATAAATAAAAAAAAAATTCAACCGAATTGATAACCTCCTCCTTTTTTTGAAGTCGGTTAGTAAAATATTGCCTTTTCACTGTTGGTGGAATAGGCAGGTAGGTAGGTAGGTACCTAATTATTGTATTTAGGTTTGTAGGTACCTACTCTAGAACAATGCTCTTGTGCGCCTACCGTTTCTCAATGTTGAATCGAGATTAGTAGGTAAGTACCTAAGTATTTCTATAGACCCAGGGCTCAAGAAAAGAAATCGCCAGTATTCGCCAGCGCGCGCTACACGTGGTCGGTAGGTACCTATACATCAGCTGTCTTTCAAAGCGTGTGTCACAGAGCACGGAGACGTCTAGGCGGCCGCTGTTAGGGGTTGGAAATGTTGAATTGTCAACACTTTCCATACAAACCAAGCGTGGTTAAGTCTATTCAAACTTATATGTATTTAAAATTAATATTATTTAAAGTTAAACAAATATCAACTTTATTTCAATGGTAAAAAACTTTTTTACAAAAAAAAAAACAACCGACTTCGAAAAAACACTATAAAATGAAAAATAACTTTAATTTTGGATTTTATTTTAGTTTTTTGCCACCGACTTCCGAAATTAAAGTTATTTTTTCACTTTATAGTGTTTTTTGGAAGTCGGTTGTTTTTTTTTGTAGTAAAGTTTTTTTACATAAGTATATACAGGGTGTTTGGTGCATCGTTTGCCAAATGGAATTGGCCGAAAGGAGAGGTCATTTGCTATCTCTTAAGGCCCAGTAACTCATTCCTTGTTACACCGGTTTTTAGGGTTCCGTAGCCAAATGGCAAAACCGGAACCCTTATAGATTCGTCATGTCTGTCTGTCTGTCCGTCTGTCTGTCTGTCCGCCCGTATGTCACAGCCACTTTTCTCCGAAACTATAAGAACTATACTGTTGAAACTTGGTAAGTAGATGTATTCTGTGAACCGCATTAAGATTTTCACACAAAAATAGAAAAAAAAACAACAAATTTAAGGGTGCCCCATACTTAGAACCGAACTCAATTTTTTTTTTCATCAAAGCCATACGTGTGGGGTATCTATGGGTAGGTCTTCAAAAATTATATTGAGGTTTCTAATATCATTTTTTTCTAAACTGAATAGTTTGCGCGAGAGACACTTCCAAAGTTGTAAAATGTGTGTAAAATCTAAAAAAAATATATGATGTACATTACCATGTAAACTACCACGGAAAATTGGTTTGAACGAGATCTAGTAAGAAGTTTTTTTTTAAGACGTCATAAATCGTAAACCGCAATTTACCATTCAATCAACTCAAATATAAAAATAAACATTTAATTTCATAAACATAAACCTTATGCATAAACCCGAATGTTACGGAACCCTCGGTGCGCGAGTCCGACTCGCTCT
This sequence comes from Mesoligia furuncula, assembly GCA_916614155.1. Classification (NCBI taxonomy): domain Eukaryota; kingdom Metazoa; phylum Arthropoda; class Insecta; order Lepidoptera; family Noctuidae; genus Mesoligia; species Mesoligia furuncula. The sequence goes on along the minus strand of OU744799.1, from coordinate 16,565,075 downwards.
TGCCCGGTTTTTTATTATTACTTTTTAATTTTTATTTAGAAAAATACAAGAACTCTGCATTTAAGCTTAAATAAAAAAAAAGTTATGAGCATAGGCTTCAAATTTTATTTTAATTCTTTTGTTTACTCTTGTATGGTTCTATGAAATTCAAAATTACTTGCTAATAACATCTAGTTCCTTTTTAATAACTCACAAAAATTTTGAAAAAAGGAAAAATACACTTAACACTCAACTTTAAATTGTTGTAAAAAAAAACTAAAAGCGATCGGGATCTTCGAATTCTTTTGAAAAGTTCTCTAGTTTGTCCCCTTTCTAACGGAGTGCAATATACCAAAAAAAAAACTTTTAATAACTTTAGTAATTCGCTAAACGTGTAATCGAGACACATCAGTTCAGTTCAGTTCAGTTTTCACATAAATAAAATTCTCTAAGTAGGTGGATAGTGTTATCTCACTCTTACGCAGTCTTTATCTCTTTCTAGGGTTCTAACTTTCCTCGAACTTGAAATAAAAAGTAAACTTTTATTAAATTTAATAAGTGCCTAATTATAAATTTTTACACGAGTGACATATTCGTCTTATCTCGATTGTAGTGGTAAACAAGTTCTTTGGGCCGTCCCCAGATGTAAAAATCTAACGGAGTCAGGTCTGGGGAACGGAGGCCAAGGAATAGGGCCATCCCTCCCAATCCAAGAGTCTGGGAATGCAACATCTAAGTACTCCTTGACGGTTAATCTCCAGTGAGCGGGACAACCGTCTTGATGAAAAACAAAAGACTCACTTTAAAAGGTCTTCACTGAAAATTGGTAGCTGAGCTAATAATTAGGGTAAGTCTGTTTGTAGAAATGCTTTTTAAAAAGTTCGGATCACCCACGTCCGAGTGAATGAATTGCACCGATCCCAGCGTGGTTAAACCAGACTCGATTAATCGAATGAACCCCAAGATTCGCACTAGCTCCTGTAGCCTCATGTTCATGGTGCTACAGCGACCATTGCATATCAAGGAATAGACCGGGGGGCGCGGTAATGGTAGGGAGCCGTGCCCGTAGGATAGGTAAGGATTTAAGAGCCTACCGGATATGCATCCTAGAGCAAGCATTGGACTAGTGGAGAGATGGGTAATTATTATCTGTGGATGGGCATCTTTTATCGACCGCCGCCAGGTTGGTTCAGGTCGAGCTTCCTCGGTCGGATCATCCACGTCAGAGTGTAATAAAAAACGACAAAACTGGACACGGTTACGATAGTCTTGATTCTCAAGACCTACAACCAACAACATACCTACGCGTAAGAATGCATTACTTTCTCCCAAGGGGAATTTTTTATTTAATATTTGTAATAAGTACAATCCGTGCGGGATAACATGACATCTGGCAGAGTGACGTCAAAGCCGTTACCTAGAACATCGGAGAGGTACGCAGTAGAGCTAGAAAGGGTTTGCATTCCATGTTAGCGCGTACGATTGTAAGTCACTATCAAAGAAGAAATACGTTTACACACCACTACATTCGAGATAAGACGAAGATTTCGCTCGTGCGTACACAATAGCGGAGGACAATTTGAACAAAATTTACCAAGATAAAAAACTGGCCAAGTGCGAGTCGGACTCGCACACGAAGTGTTCCGTACCACAAGGCAAAAACGCCGAAAAAAACATGTTTGTTGTATGGGAGCCCCCCTTAAATATTTATTTTATTTTAATTTTATTATTTATTATTAAAGTTAAAATACAACTGAGTATTTTGTGAATATTTCAAGTGCCTACCTGTTGCCATTTTTGATATCAAGCAAAAAATGGCAAAAAAATCGCCTTTGTTGTATGGGAGCCCCCCTTAAATATTTAATTTATTTTGTTTTTAGTAGGTAGGTATTTGTTGTTATAGCGGCAACAGAAATACATAATTTGTGAAAATTTCAACTGTCTAGCTATAGCGGTTCTTGAGATACAGCTTGGTGACAGCGAGACGGACAGACAGCGAAGTCTTAGTAATAGGGTTCCGTTTTTACCCTTTGGGTACGGAACCCTAAAAATGACCTCTCCTTCCGGCCAATTCCATTTGGCAAACGATGCACCAAACACCCTGTATTTCCTTATCAATTTTTTTGTTCTTTTTAACCGACTTCTAAAAAAGGAGGAGGTTCTCAATTCGGATGTTTGTATTTTTTTTTAATGTTTGTTCGCGCATAACTCCGTCGCTTGCCAACCGAAATGAATTTTTTTTATTGGAAATTGAAATTGGTCCCATGAAAATTTATCGAAATCGGACAAGCGGTTTTTGAAAAATCAACAAAAATCTAAAATGTATCTACATCGTCTACATTAACGATCTTTTCGTTTATTCTGCATTGCGTTATTGTTCGCGCATAACTCCGTCATTTACGAACCGATTTGGAAAAATCTTTTTTTTTTTAAAGTAACTTGAGCATTTGCTCAACGAAATCATCATTTGGTAAAGTGGAGCTGATGATAAAGACCACAGATAATCCATCACAGATGGCCATCGGAACTACTGAATGACAAATATTTCACTGGTTGCGATTCGATTACTTTAATATGGTTGCTACGTAATTTATTCTCGTTACAATGCGTATGGTGAAATGGAGCTGATGGTGACTTCTCAATCAGCTCCAGTTCTCCTGGTTCTTATTAGGGGAACTCCTCAACAATTAACGTCCCTGCATCGGGTAAAGCAATATTTTGTAAAAGGTGATGAGCAGTTGACATTAGGCTATTGTTACTTAGATAAATTACAAACTGACCCACTAAAAAACTACCGACTTCCAAAAAAACACTACAAATTGAAAAATAACTTTAATTTCGGAAGTCGGTGTCGCTGGTTCCGCGTTTTCGTTTATTGAAACCGACGGAAGTCGGTTTCAATAAACAGAAACCGACTTCCGAAATTAAAGTTATTTTTCAATTTGTAGTGTTTTTTTTGGAAGTCGGTTCTTTTTTTTTTGTAAAAATGTTTTTAATTTTCACTTTTTGGTGGGTCAGTTATAATAATTAATTTACAGTCATTTATCTAAGTTACAATAGCCTAATGCTAATGCCAACTGTTCATCACTTTTTACATAAAAACTTTTTACAAAAAAAAAACAACCGACTTCCAAAAAAACAAGCACTACAAATTGAAAAATAACTTTAATTTCGGAAGTCGGTGTCTTTGGTTCCGCATTGTCGTTTATTGACACCGACTTCCGAAATTAAAGTTATTTTTCAATTTGTAGTGTTTTTTTGGAAGTCGGTTGTTTTTTTTTTTGTAAAAAGTTTTTATTTTTCACTTTTTAGTGGGTCCGTTTGTAATTTATCTAAGTTACAATAGCCTAATGTCAACTGCTCATCACTTGTTACAAAATATTGCTTTTCCCGATCTTGGGACGTTAATTGTTGAGGAGTTCTCCTGGTAAGAACCAGGAGAACTCCTCAACAACCACTCACTATAAGCTTTGTGACGAGCATAAATTGCTTAGCAACCTTAATAAAGTAATCGAATCGCAATCCGTGAAATATTTGTCATTGAGTAGTTCCAATGGCCATCTGTGGTCTTCTTCATCAGCTCCACTTTACCAAATGATGATTTCCGAGAGCAAATGCTCAAGTTATTTAAAAAAATACCCAAATCGTTATAGCTTTGCCTATAAAATTTGAGGGTTTCCCTCGATTTCCATGGGATCCTCTCATCAGATTCCAACTTGATGATAATGGGACCACCTCGAGAGTATACCCTTTCAAACAAAAAAAGAATTTTGAAAATCGGTCCACAATTGGAGGAGTAATCGCGTAACAAACACACAAAAAAAAAAAAAAAAAACAACATACCGTCGAATTGAGAACCTCCTCCTTTTTTGAAGTCGGTTAAAAATATTGCTTTTCCCGATGCTGGGACGTTAATTTATTGTTGAGGAGTTCTCCCGGTAAGAACCAGGAGAACTCCTCAACAATCACTCACCATACGCATTGTGACGAGCATAAATTGCTTAGCAACCATATTAAAGTAATCGAATCGCAACCCGTGAAATATTTGTCATTGAGTGGTTCCGATGGCCATCTGTGGTCTTCATCATCAGCTCCACTTTACCAAATGATGATTTCCGAGAGCAAATGCTCAACTTACTTTAAAAAATACCCAAATCGCTATAGGTTTGCCTATAAAATTTGAGGGTTTCCCTCGATTTCCATGGGATCCTCTCATCAAATTCCAACTTGATGATAATGGGACCACCTCGAGAGTATAGGTACCCTGTCAAATAAAAAAAGAACTTTTGGAATCGGTCCAGCCGTCTTCGAGTAATCGGCGAACATACACAAGGTAGCTACTGTAAACTGTTGAGGAGTTCCCTTAACTGTCCTTCGTCTTCATCATCAGACCCCTAATGACAGTCACAACCCATCTAGGTATAAAGTTCACATCAATACAAATTAATCAAGCCCAAACACAAGGTAACTGCTGTAAATCGTTGAGGTGTCCACTCGACTGTGTTTCGGCTCCATCATCAAATCGACTCCAGGCCTTCATTAAATTGTAGTGCTTTAAAATACTTAATGAAAAAATTAACAAACGCACTCGTCGCTCCTACGATTTTCGAATGTTCCCCTCGGTTTCACTGGGATGCCATCATCAGATCCTTGTTTTCTTATCATGGGACCACCCTTGGCATATCTCCTTTCCAACAAAAAAAGAATAATCAAAATCGGTTCAAAAACGACGAAGTTCGAACAAACATAAAAAAAAATATATATATATAATATTTCCTTTTCTGTTAATAAAGTTGATTTGATTTGATTTCAGAGTGACTAGCACTATTGAAAAAGTTATAAAAAGTTTGAAGTTGTAGCGTAAACTGAACTTTATTTTGTAGGATTTAAAGTTCTTTTTCGATAAACTCATATTTGTTTACATTTTCGGCAAATAAGTCGCGAATGCAGATTAGTGAGCTTCACGATTTATTCATAGAAACTGACGGCCTAACAATGCCTGTGGCCTGTGACAGCCTCGCGCACTCAGTTGGGTTTAAATTCGGGCACGAAAATTATTAGTAAAGGTGTCTCTAGTTACTGCCAGTGCGGCGATTCCGTGATATGTGGCGTGCCGTGTGCGCCAATAATTCTGATTCGTGTAGGTTGATCTAAAAAGTTCAGAATGTTTATATGATGGCTCTTGGAGGGATCTCTAGACGCACGTCACCGTCGATATTTTTTTTCATTGGAAACGGGCCATAATATTTGAAACTTGCTTATAAGTAATTTGTAGGCTTTCCAATAACAAAGTAAGAGACCTATTAAATATTTTAGGAAATCTATGAAAAGAACAAAAGAAAGCCATAACATTAACAAGGAACTAGTAAAATTGCGACATGACTTCAACAATATAAATTTAAAAAATCGATTAACGTTAAAAGGCCTTGAACCTTTGAAGTTAAAATCTAATGTTTTCAATGATGAGCCTTTATTCGATAAATGTTTGAATACAAATGAAGCCGAGGATAACTTCTTCATGCATGAGTTGCCCGATGAATTGACTGAATTAGAAATCCGTAATGATACTGAATTTAGAGTGAATCCGAAGATTAAACCTATAAAACACATTAAGATATTAAGAGAAACTCAATACTATAGAAAACCAAGGCAAGTTAACAGAGGTTTATTGGATCTCAATAAAGATATAAACGAAAACAATGAAGATATTTTTCGAATAGAATGCAATAAAAAATCTACTAGCCCTCATAATTTAGAGGAAAGTAAACACGTGGAACAGCCTAGCAAACCAGTTTTACAGCAAAATGACAATCGAAGTAAATTAGACGGGCCAGCAAGTGATTTGCAAAACCTTTTAATCATGATGGCTATATCTTCTAAGTCAAATAATGAAATCCAGGAAATTGATGATGGTGAATTCGAAAGCAACGACGTTGAAACTCCGAAAAGTGAAATACACTACACAAATTTTGAATTAAATGATGAGCCAAAAAGCTCTATAAACTCCGAAGGAATTGATAACATTTTAAGTATTACACCAATAAGAGTACAAATTGATAGTAAGGAGACATACATCTTAAAAAAATTTGTAAATAAATGGAAATGTTATGTAAGTAATAGAAAAAAATACGTATCTGAACAGCGGCAAGAAACTTTGAATAATTTCTTCGATAAAATAGCAAAGAAAAAGATGGATATGAATCAATATTCAGAATCTGAAAACAAATCCAAATTTCTGGTAAGGGACTATAACACATATCAGCACAGGTACGTTTCCAACGTTTTTTGAGGTATGCTAATTGATCTATTTACTTTTAATTTCTATACGCGAATATCTAGACATTAAGACTTGGATGAGTGAGTATCAGTCACCACACAACATTTATCAAAAATATAATTAAAATGACCAAATAAATACCCATGACCAGCTGCACCCATACCAGCCGGTCGATTCTGTAAAAATCTCACCGTGAAAACTTAGGTGAAGTGAGTTTGCTTTTGCTAGGAATTGACACTATTGACAACTCACTCCACGCTCACTTCACCTAAGTTTTCACGGTGAGATTTTTAAAGATTCGCACCGCAGCACTGGTATAAATAAATTGCACAAAGTGCCTGGGTTGGAACCCGCGACCTGCAATGCTTCTTGTTAGTCTGGGCCGTTACCACTGGGGTAAGTAAAAAAAGTGAAAGAAAACATCTTGAGGAAACCATCATGTCCCAGAAACGAAAATACAAAGATATGAGACATCCACGCCCGCGTGGAAGATAACAGCCCACCTCCCTTTCACAGAGAGGTGGCTTGTGGGATTAATTTCACGTTGGGAATAAAAAGTCGAACTCCAGCAGCATTTCAAAAGCCAAAATATGTAGGTATGAAAAATATGAAAAGGACGTACGAAAATGTTCAGTTAAACTGCCTCAGGCTGCAGATTAGAACTCATCTGCCTAGCCTTTTCCCAACCATGTTGGGGTTGGCTTCTAGTCTAACCGGATGCAGCGGAATACCAGTATTTTACATGGAGCGGCTGCCTATCTGACCTCCACAACCCAATTACTGGGTAATACGATACCGCTTGATAAGACTGGTTGTCAGACTTTCGGGCTTTTACCCGTAACGACTGTCAAAGATCCACGAATGACAGCCGGAACCAACGGTTTAACGTGCTTTCCGAGGCGCGGAGGGGTCACGGTATGTAAAGATGGTCACCCATCCACAGACCCACTGCGGCAAGCGTAGCTTAACCTGATCTATAGACCTGTGCGGCTGTTATTATTTAGCCACGGGCCCCTCAGCAGATTAGAAATAGCGTGCCTATTTCCATCGCCTAGAATTAATATCTCCATGTTAAACATTTTAGGTACAAAATACAAAAGCATATAATAGCACTGCAAAAAGCAAAATTAGAAGAATAGAATCGTTTGATAGAAGAACTTAAATATAATAAGATTATAGAAGCATCTCGTCAGTCAGTGGATGATATGAGAGAAGAAGTACGTAGAACGTATTATGAAATAGATCGACATCTAAAACCTAAGATAAAGTGCTTGACTAATGAGTTAAGGATACCTGAAATTGAAGGTTAGGCACCTTCGATTACGTATTAAGAGCGTTTACGCCGTACAGCATTTCATACAAACTATGAAGCCCTTGTTTTTCGAAATGAATGAACCGATTTTAATGAAACTTCTTACTTCATATTTCCGAAATGTCTATTATGCAATAGACATTTCGAAAATGTTCTTAAGTAATTTTTTAGACCCTTGTATCCTGTTTATGCGTATAAAGTTTAAATAAAATCGGTTAATTCATTTCGAAAAACAAGGGCTTGAAAATTTGTAGAAATGCCGTACGGCGTAAACCGTAAACGCTCTTAATGGTTATTTGTAAATAGTTATGTTTTTCCATCAATCTTGTTTTTACTTTCAGATACATCGCTTGTATTACATTGTTTGAAAGTTCCACAATTTATACAAAGGATGGAAAAGAGGGCTCGAGAACGAGAAGAAAAGCATGCAATAATACGTGAGCGAAGACGTCAGATGGAAGAAGAAAGGATCAGATTAAAACAACAGGTAAGTTAACTTTGTTACTTCTCTTCTAGGTTAAAATATCAGATTAGAAAAACTTTCTAAGACATAATAAATATCGTTTTAGGCGGAACTAGCGAAAGCTGAAATGGATAAGGAAGAAAAGACGAAAAGAATACTAGAATTAAGAAACAAAAGGAGGAAAGAGAAAATAGAGAATATAAGAAAGAAACAGTGGGCTTCAAGATTAAGGGCGCTCATTGTTATGGCGGATTTGCATTATGAGAAAACTTTGAAGGCAAAATATGGTATACGGCCTTTGAGAATACTGATAGAAATGAAGCGAGATAACATTGAAAAAGCAAAAGCTCATTATATTTTTCAACTTAAAAATAATACATTTTTACATTGGATGTGGCATACTGAGGATATGTGGATTGAAAGAAATTATAAAGCAGAGGAATTTTGCCGTAAAAAATTGTTAAGGAAAGCATTTGAAGCTTTTAAAAGGGTTGGTGTTTTTATCTACACTAATATTATAAAGAGGAAAGATTTGTTTGTTTGTTTATTTGAATTGAATAGGCTCCGTAACTTCTAGACCGATTTGAAAAATTCTTTTTGTGTTGTATAGTCCATTTATCGAGGAAGGCTATAGGCTATATAACTTCACGCTACGACCAATAGGAGCGGAGCATCAATGAAAAATGTTGCAAAAATCGGAAAAATTGTTCCTTTTGAGAGCTTCCGTTGCGTACGCTGAGTAAACGGTTAAAGTTACGAAAAAATCATGTATGACGGTATAGTTCCTATTCAAAAGTTCTAAAAAAAGTCTGCTACAGCATATGTCTATCTTTCAAGGTTGACTCACTATAACCTTTTTTTATGGTAATCAAATTTGTTCTAAAATAATGCATTATTTGCGAAGCTGTTTTTATAAACATGATATTAATCCTTAGCCAAATAAACACGTTACTCATCACAAGTATTTAATTTTGAACAAAATTGCACATGACATCATTTGATTTCAATGAATATATTATAGGAGATATAGTTTTTAAATAATACTAATAATAAAGCTGAAGAGTTTGTTTGTTTGAAAGCTCTAATCTCTGGAATTATCGGTCGGATTTATAAAAATCCTTTTGCATTTGATAGCCCAATTCTTGAGGAAGGCTATAGGCTGTTAAACATCACGCTAAGACCATTAGGAGTTGAGCAAATAAAAAAAAAAACCCCGAAATTTTCGCTAAGCGAAAACGAAGTAATACCGCAGGCAGGCGATGCGATGCAACGGGGTGGGTCGGGGGAGCAAAAAATTTCACGCGTACGAAGTTGCAGGCAGAAGCTATAAATTATATATATTTGAAATCGGAATTTGAGATAATTATCAAGTTATGGAACAAAAAACTGAATGTAATACATAACAAAGTTCAAATTCCATTGCAACCAAAAACGTATTAGGACCTTTTTGTTACAAAGAGTCATTGAAAAATCAACTTAGAATACATTACGCTAAAGTAGATAATTGATTAAGTGGCGATGGAATGTAAACTATCTGAGATTATGAATTGAAGTATAGATCGTAGACAATAATTTTCGAAAACTACTTTTCAAGGGGAGGTGGAGAGGGTGTCAATTTTTTTTAGAAAAATTACGAAACCTACGCGGACAAAAGCCTAGTAAAGCAGCACTCAGTCGCTCCATGTAAAATACTAGTATTCAGCTGCATCCGGTTAGACTGGAAGCCGACTTCAACATAGTTGGGAAAGGGCTAGGCAGATGATGATGATATAAGCTGTCATTTTACTGCAGCTAATTAAAAGTCCGACTACAGTATTTAATTCGTAAGATTTTTACTTTACGCTAATTTGCTTTTATTTGTGAGATGGCCCTGTGTTTAAGACCGTTAACGATTGTCTATATGAGAAGAGACCTTTGTCCTGGGGCAATAATAGCTGGTATTATACATACCTACCTATAAATAACGCTACTGAAGCCGCGACCAACGTGGCGATCTACTTAGCCAAGTAGGTAGTCTTGTTAACTAAACGAATGTTGTATCATCAATTCGAAAAGAACAAGAAATACCTGCAGCTGCAGAAAGCTTTATTAAATATTAAGGTTACCTTATTTTTTTGGTAACAGTACCTACCTATCTATTAAAAAATGTTGTTCTTTGTGTACCTATTTGTATTACCTATATATATTTTAATTAATCCAGAACCATCATGGCCTAGTTTTGAAGAAACAGGTAGCCGACGACTACTTCGATTTATACCTGACGCAGATGGCTTTTAGAATGTTCCGTGAAGGCATTAATGTGATAAAAAAGGAAAATGAGAGAAAGTGGCAGAAAGCAGTTTTGTATCATAACAGGTATTTTTTTATTTAAGTATTTTTACGAGTGGATGGAGAAGTTACAGAAGTGGTCATTCACCAATCTTACCTCACAAACGATGCAAAAAACGGCTCTATTTGCATTGCTTCTGTTAGCTTTTTTGTGGTTTGTTGGTTGTTGTTGTTAGAGTAAGTTGGTTTTAGAATTAAGACAGCTTCAAATTGGCATTGACTGCGTGAGTAGGCGAGTACATGCATCTTGAGAGCGCGGTTACAGAAACAAAACAAGCACAAATAGTAATGAAATAAAAACACCTGAAATTAACACCATATATTCTGCAGGGGCTAAATACATTGAAATATTTACAACCTCCGTCTATGAAACCTAACCGTAGATCTTTAAACAAAAAAAACTACGGATATTCCTTAGTATTTTTGTTTGTAACTAAAGCCTTTGATATACTATACACTAATAGGACTTTGCAAAAGTGAGAAATCTGCTTCAATTAAAATGTTTATCATTTTGAATCACGCTCGCGTTTTGTATCTCCCAAGTAAGGGAAAATTTAGTACATAACATTCGAGCCGGTGTTCCACAAGGTACTGCTCTGGGTCCTTTACTATACCTCATGACTTATGTTGGTGATCACCAGAGTTATTTAAATCAGTGAACCCCATTACAATGCCGTCTATAATGTTTCAGCAATGTCGTCTTCAAAGCTTTCACATGTTGGAGAACATTGCCCGCTATAAATGCATTAAAAAGGGAGCAAGAAGCTATGAAAGCAAGATGGCGGCAGAAAGTACTGCAAGTTGTACCTGATTATACACCACCTGAAGATTAATGATGGAGTTTGCTTTTTTTACCCGACTAGCGACTGCAGCAAAGCAAAGCATTAGGAGGGTAATGTTTTTTAGTAAACCTTTGTGCATTTATTCTTAATTATGTACAATTCCATCAAAATTGAACAATAAATTGTAGGTCCATAATGCAGCTACATTGCTACACAGCTATCGAACTTATATATTAAACAAGTGAACGATTGAAAACAAAAAGAACATAGATAGGTACGAATAGAAGCAGACTGCTCCAGACCCTCTAACAACTACATCCTAATCTATTCCTATATTGAGTAGTAGAAAATTTTAATAATAGAGAATAGTTGTATTCTATTTCTCTCTTTGCTATACGATTTTATCTAGATTTGAATTTATACGGATTCAACGTTCCTTATTACTTAATTATATTATTCGGAGCATTCATTTATTATTAATAAGCAGGGTGTACGTTAGTTAAGTTTGTTTAACTCTAGCACGTTAGGTATTAATAAATAAGTTTATTTTGAATACTTTGCTGATTTATTAAAATTTCAGTTATACGAAAATCAAAAGGGTAAATACGGTTGAAAATTAATTTATATTTGATGCTTCAACAAAATAAACTACATAATACATTACTTATAAATAATATTTATAGCACGAAGGTCTACCTTCAAAGTGATTTGTTCATAAATTACATTAATAAGTATTCGCTACTAATGAATTCTTAAAGGAATTTATCTTGATTGAAAGTAATTAAACCATTATCTTTTGAATAATATGTAAATCCAAAGACTATGTAACTATTCTCTATGTGTGAATCACACACTATTGATGTTCAATTTCTAATGGTTTTGATCAAAATTAATGTAATCAGTGCCGCCACTGGCTTCTGCAACTGCCCATAAGATAATGGTTTATCAACTGTCCATGCGAACAGGAATTGGTGTCATTAATGACGAATCGGATATGTACGAATATGCACTATTATACCTACCTATTGGAAAAGTCGATGATTGTGACGAAATACCAAGAATTCAATAATGATTATGATGCATGCTTACCTATAAGTACCTACTTGTATCTATGTAAAAGTGTGTACAGTCAAAGAATGAACATGCTATTTTTGCTTGCACTTTATTATTTTCCCTTTAAAATGAAAATTACAGTTCGAAATAGCCCCCGCTAGTACCCGCTATGTGGGAGAGAGTGCACCTGTGTTTGCGCACACACTTGCGCACTATAATAGCTCCTCCGTACCTGGCTAATCTCCAAGGCTATTATTTTTTATGTGGGAAAGGAATTTGTTTCATATTTGCTTGACATTTTCGCTCCTTGACCGTCCGTAACTAAAGTTATTGAGTAATTGTCATTATAAATAGTAATAAATAATCAATATTCTTTGAATACAACACACGAATCACGCGCATAACTATGAAATTACTAGCAGCCAGTGCATTTTGTCCAACGCGCTTGTGGGCTTTATTTATTGTGTCTACAAGCGAGTTCAGCAGGATATTAACATCCTAGGGCGCCTTGTTGCGTACAGGACACGCGCATAAAACCTCCTTAGGGTTGGCGTATGTCTGTTGAGGCGCAGCGCAGTGCGATTGTCACTGCCAAGAAAATGTAGGCCTTGTGCTAGTAAAAAAAACCGGGCAAGAGCGAGTCGGACTCGCGCACCGAGAGAATTTTAACACTGCACTGCGGTGTAGAATCTTGCAGTTTTATGTCGGCGCCATCTATTGACCGATAGTGGAACTAATGTGATGATTTGTTGATGATTTCTGAAAAAGTGTGCTATTTAGAGACTTCGTTTTGTTATTCCTGTACATTTTTCATCAAAGTCGAAAACTATGCGGCCTAAAAATAAAGAAAAAATGTTTGAGAATGTGCAAACTGCGCTCTTTCATATGATACCCCCCATGCCCTAGTAGCCCCACTTCGAATTTATCAGACCCCCTTTCAGTCCCTGTTGCAAAAAATAAACATATATTTTTATTTCTTTCATATTTGCAAAATGGTTGGGCAAACGTCATCTAAAACTAGTCTAAATTTCAAGTTGATATCATTAGTAGTTTCTGAGATATCCAGCTGTGACAGACAGACACACAGACTGAGTGTCTCACCATAAGGGTTCCGTTTTACCATTTTGGTACGGAACTCTAATGATGATCAGCACAACAAAGCGGACAGAGGTGCGCGTCCCAGGTTGCGTTTAAAGAACTTTATTTCTCATAAGAACTTAAAAAAAATAACAGTTCGCTTATAATGAGATACTTAAGTAATTACAACTAGTACTAATAACATTAGTTATCCCTAGGGTGCCGAAGACATTTTAATAGCATGTTCTGTTTTATGTTATTTCAAATGTTTACTTATTTTCGACTTTAATTTAAGTAACGCAATGTTGATATTTGTTTGGCAGTGAAAACCTCACTGCGTTTCGCCACGCCATATGGCCCTTAAAGCTCACACGAGCGGCATTCGTCAACGGCAGAGGCGACTGCAGCCGCCGACATGTCTACTGATGCCGTCGACAACATGTCCCTTGCGTATTTGTGCACCACAGCTGCACAATTATTTGAAAAAAAAAACTTAATAATTATTTAAGAACAATAATAGTGTTTAAAGTGTTTTATAAAAAAAGAAAAATGTATGTAACTCTTATTTTAAATTAATTAAGTATTTAAATAAATTATTAACCTGTGATAAGTGCACTTATTTATTTATCAAATGGTACGGTGTATGTATTGGTGGTGGTAATAGCAGGATATTTAATTTTAACTAGAAATAATATATATGACAATAGGTAACAGCGATTTCTTTTACGTGTTCTTAATTTTATGAGACTCTTTTAGATTATTGTGATGACGAGCGCAGGAATAAAACAGTGTAGGATAATTGGAAATTTCGCTACAAACTGACTTCATTAAATAAGTAGTTGTAACGGAGTATAAACCAATATTCGTGAAAAAGTATACGTTGATTATGTGCCTTTCACAGATCTTACACAAATAAAGGACCTATCGACTATACAATATACAAATACATCTTGATTTAGTTATTCATTCAATCACAGTTAATAGGGAATGCTTTGAAATTCAATTATTAAAGCCCATATAGATCATAAACCCAAGATTCAATGTGTTTCCCTTCATACATTTAGTACATTGACCAGTTTTTTCCATTGTGGTTCTGTAACAAAGCAAATTAACGAGCATGTGATTAATTGTTTAAAGATTTTATTTGTTAATGTTAAATGATTACTACTTACCGCTGTATTTTGGTATGAAGACCAGGAGTTGTCGAATTAAAACCAGAGCAATAACGAGCGAATATCCCAACCCATAGACGCAGGACACGAAGCATACTGTCGAACTGAAAATGTTTAAAAATATATAGATTACAAACAGGATATTTATTGGCACTTTAAAGCTTTAAATACCTAATAATATAGAACCATATAGAAAGCTGCATAATGTTATGAAGCACTAATTGAAGATCAAGTATTTGAACTAAGAACACTTTGGGGCCCAAAATTGACCCCTCAAGTACACCTACTCCAATAGAAGAAGTGCCAACGATAATTACACCGACAGCACTAATAGATGATGTTTTATAGCATGTTAGAAAAAAAAGAGTTAGACAAGCTTGGCTGTTAATCCTGTTATATCATAGGTTATATTTTAAGGATGGGTTTATGATGATTGATGTAAGCAAAAGCTGCAATAAGATTACAAATTGCTCCGATGCTCCGGGGTTGTATTACATTATTAAGTGGGCTATTCTACCCAGCATACAGTCCCGGCAGTTGTAGTAAGTTTAATAACAAAATACTTACTTGAAATCATAATAGACATCATCACAATCCTGCGGCATGAGAATACCGCCATAAAATATAAAGGGTTGACAAACTGTTGTTAGACCCAAGTTGGTTCCAAAGATAAGTGTGGCAAAAGCAAATATTTGGCCAGCAAGGAAATAAATATAGTTTGGTCTCAGCACACAACAGTCCCACCTGAATAGAAGAACAGTAATTTTTATTGAATAAATTAGAATAATAAACTGACTTCATCGCAATGAATCACGCAAGGAATTTATATATTATATAATTTACTGTAAATAAACAGTACCAACCATATTGAATGGAAAAATCTTTCGTTGACTTCAATTTGACATATTTGACAGTAATGTGAATCAGAGGTCAAGACTGGGCTGGAAAAAAATAGAAAATGTTCAAAATCATCATCTACCTAGCATTTTTCCAACTATGTTGAGGTCAACTATGAAAGTTTTAAAATGTTGTTTGTTTAAGAATAATATTTTTTGGTAAAAAATAAGTTGGTAGGAGACAAAGAGATTTAAGATAGGTACAATAGAGGGGCCATGCAAAGAAGTGTCTTAGAAAAACTGTGATCCCATGTCTCAGTGCCGCCATCTGGTAAGATATAGCATAATTAGAGCGGCAATTTATTCAATTAGGTTCAGCTATCGCCCGGTAGATGGCCAGTGTGGCCAGTGTTGCCAGATACGATTTTCAATTCATCGATTAAAAATCGGATCGGTGGTGCCTGAAAAATCTAATATAAATCAAATCAGTTAGATAAATATCGAAAACTAAACAAATTAGGCAAAAATTGAACGAAACGGAAAACGGAACGCGCGCCCCTCGCGCCAGTGCCCAGTCCGCTGCCCAAACGCATACTGCGTAGACGCATATTTATCATCCTACCGCGCAAGTCGCCACGTGCCTCCCTCGTGCCGCCATTGTAACGCGAAAGAATAATTATTAAGGGTCTTCGTTCCCAATGTTTAAAAAAAAATTAAAGTGTAAACTAATTTTGTGCCTATATCACAAATAAATACTCTATCTCTAAAAGGTAGTTTCCCTAAGATAACCTCCCTCACACATTTAAATAAATATTATCGATAACAAAATCGATATACAACATCACATCTCTGAAAGGCAGTCCGACTTTTAATTAGTTTTTAATTCTTCTAATAATTATTACCCTCTTTTATAAAATCAATTAAACATGGATCGATTTTAAACTGAATGTTACTTGAATGAATCGATTATTTTGTCACACCACTATATTAATTTTGTTAAAAAGTGGTAACACTGAAGCTGTCATTTTACCCAACTATAGTAAAGCTACTCAGCAATAGATGGCGTTTAATACAAAATAAACAAATTTTCTAGATCTTTTTATGAAAATTATTTAATTCTAATTACTGAGTAAATATAGATAATACATACGAAAATAAACTGAATTTAGGTCCAGTTGTTTTACCATAACGAGACTTGCAGTAACGTAATGCGCAACTCGGCATATTTCCATACAAAATATTTTTCTTTTGTTGGACACGAATGCGTCAATGCGACTTGACGCGCAGGCGTACAATACTAGACTGAGAGACTTGTTACGCCTAGGTCACAAGTACCGGGACACTGTTTTGTTCGCAATGTCCCGTCTATTGTAAATACTTTAAATGTCTTTGGTAGGAGACCAACTTATCTCTAGGATGGAGTAAATGAAAAGAGACTCTGGTGGTGGCCCTTGGAATACAGCCAACAAATTTTTCTGATAACCAAATGCATGTAAAATTTGGAAATGAAATTAATTTTTATCCAGTTATTTTTTCCTTCTAATCAACACCCATTCCATTAATTAATAATGTAACATAAATTTATGGGTGTTTGCCCGAAGGGTTAGGCAGAGGTGTGCATCATAAATTCATGCACATGTGTGAGTACTATGTACATACTATAAAGCATCCATTTACTGGGTACGCCTTTCATTGACTTGAATGTGCCCTGGCGGCTGAGAGATGTCATGCTTACTCAAATGTCTCGCTGATGGTGGCACGTGTGTTGGATCATTTAGCTCCCTTCAAAATGATTGAGCTGAATGGTGCTAATACATGCATCATGTTCGTGAACGGGCGCCGTAAGTAGAGACTGGTCATTTCTTTGCTGCCATGGCTTATTTTAATTTAATTTAATACTTATTTGAATTGTTTTTTTTTTTCGTCTTCATTACGGAGTTACGGACGCTTTTAACGTTCTGCATCGTTCTCAGATGCATCATTTTTAACATGAATGATGTAAACAAGACTTTGTAACCATATTATTTTGATTTAAAAGAGTGTCCATGGAGTTTCTTGCCCGTTCTTCTCCATAGGTACCACTTCACGCTTTGGAATGGGCAACTAGCTTCATCTTTCTGACTGACCAACCACTTGACAATTTAAAAGTGCCTGCAATTGGTTTAATTGAAATAAATGCTTTGAGTTTGATAATACACCCACACTTTGCCATCACACTAATATTATAAAGGCGAAAGTTTGTGAGTGTGTGTATATGTGTGTGTGTGTTTATATGTTCTTCTTCACGCTCAAACGGCTGGACCAATTTTGATAAAATTTGGTATGGAGGTAGCTGACACCCTGGATTAACATATATTTTTTATCCCGATATTCCCACGGGATCGACATTTACGCGGGTGAAACCGCGGGGCGCAGCTAGTATTTAATAAATATAATATAGGGAAATGACTAATGATTTTGTGCAATGTTTTAATAAAGTAATTTTGTCTCCTGTGTCACTAACTCCTAGTTTTAAAAACCTTAACAGGTAGATAATACCTATCCAGGACATTCCAGACATTGTAAAATAGAACCAAAAGTGTATCAAATCCTGATAATATAAATCAAACTTTTCTCGTCAGAAATCGAGTTTAGCAGCCGTTTTCAAAACAGAATAACGGCTTTTGGTTGTGGTCATTTACACTGGTGAATGAAAAGTGCACACTAATATCTACTTATATTATAGTGTAGTTTCAAGGTTTAAACAATTTTTAATTTAATAAATAGGTATCCATTACTTGGTCCTAAGAAAGAACAATCTTTGAAACTAGCTCTACTACACGGGATCATGATTATTCAAATATTACTGTAAGACAAGTAGACATGAAGTATTACCTATATTCCTTTCCCTTAGATGATCCAGTAGCAAGTTCAAAATCAGCTACAGCCTTCATTTTGTAGAAGAAATAACATGTGCATGACAGCAGTAGCAGGAATATGAAATTTTCCAGTTGGGTTATTTCAAAGTAACCTAGCACACCACTTTCAAATACCAGAAACAAACATATTGCCGATGCCATGGTCCATGAAAAGAAAAATGAGGACCTGAAAATAGTAAAGGTACACTTGTATAACTGAGGAAACATACTTGTTTAACTTGTCAAGATATTGTTACAAGCAGTTTACTGTAATAGACAGTAAAGTATAAGGACAATTAATTATTAACATTTACTTACATTCATTGACCTGTATTATACAAGTATGCTGGACTTCATAGTATCGATGAGAAAATGAAGATATTCGATTTTCGCCATTTTGGCGCTGATAGCAACGTGAGGGTCCGTGGAAAATAATACTTTTATGAACTTTATCGATTATCGATTGTTAAACTTATAACCACTGAGAGTAATTTATTACATAAGACAAAAAAACCAAATCACTCCCAGTTATTTTTATGCTTTATTTTTAAAGTGAATGGATAGTGGTAGACCGCGAAATTTAAATTTTCTTACGTTTTTTGCGATTTGCAGGTCAATGTCAGATTGTATCTTGATCAAAATATGATTCGCGACAATTAATTCCTGGTACATGGTGACATTGGTTACCACTAGCGCCATCTAGTATCGAGTAGCGGAACTAGTAGTCAAGATCCTTCTAGAAATTTCGATGCGAGAACTTTCTAGAACTTTCTCGAACTATCGACGTCTGGTCGGTCTGGGCCTGTATGTACTCGAATAATCTAGATGTTTCTACAATGGTAGGTTCTAGAACTATCTGCGGCACTATATAAGGCCGAGATGCGGCACGACCGGCATAGTGTTAGATAAGCGACACAGGCGAAAACATCCGAAGCGATCTTCAACTGCGACCTTAAAGCGATCAGTAGTGCAATTGTATTTTGTAATTAGTGTGTGTTGAGTTGTTATTAGTGTTGTTGATTAAAGAGTCATTTTTTTGGTTATTAAATCGGCAGATTTTATTGTCACGAACCCGAAGCTCGTAAAAATTGGTGTCAGAAGAGAGGATTAAAAATCATGCCGGTTTTACCCAAAAGACGACACGGAGGGTATCCGTACCCGAAGTCAACGCCAGCAAGAGACGGACCAGAGGCGATTCGGTGGAGCAACGCCACAGAGGTCGGAAGGCCAGCTACCGACCACGGAGGCCGGCCCGTCCACAGCTGTTCCAGCATCATCAGCACCAGATTTTGCTGCTCTGATGATGATGCTGCAGGAGCAGGCCCACCGACAGGAGGAACTGGCCCGTCGGCTGGAAGAACAGCTCCAGCGTGATAAAGAGGAACAGGCCCGCCGTCAAGAGGAACAGGCCCATCGATTGGAAGAACAGCTCAAACGGGATAAGGAGGAGCAGGTGTGCCGCCAGGAAGAGCAGATGCTCCTCATGAAGGACCTTCACGCAACCTTCAGGAAAGACATGAAGGAGGTGAAGGAGAAGGTTGCCCAGCATGACAATCGCCTGTCAGAAGCTGAAACTCAGATCAGCAAGTTTAATGACGTCATTGCTGATGTGAAGCAGGAGTTGGGTAATCTTAAGCTTGGGGATGGAATCACAGCTCCCGTAGCTACAACACCTTCGCTACGTGGATTCAAAGTGCCACCGTTTGACGGAACTTCTTCCTGGTCGGCCTACAAAATCCAGTTTGAGGCTGTCATGAAGGCGAACAGGTGGAATAAAAGTAAGGCCATGACTGCCGTCACCCTAGGCCTGCGCGACCAGGCCTTAACCGTTCTGGAAGCTCTAGGTAAGGAAGTAACTTACGAGCAGCTCCTTGAGGCATTGGAGGCTCGGTATGGCGACGCTCACCTGGAACACGTGTTTCGTGCGCAGCTCAAGGATCGCGTGCAACGCAGTAACGAAAACCTGCAGCAGTGGGCCCTTGAAGTGGAGAAGCTGGTTCGTAAAGCTTACCAGTCCATACCTGCGCTTATTGATGGGAACCTGGTGCAGGTATTCATCGACGGCATCCGCGACCTTGAAGTTAGAGCTGCTGTGAGGCTCAGTCACCACGGGACGCTTAAGGACGCTTTGGCCTATGCACTGGAGGTGGAAGCTGTGCGGCAGGATCATCGCTCCCATCGCGTCAGGGAGGTTGCAGCGGCTACAGTTCGCGACTGCAAAAAAAGATACAGCCCTAGGTGCTACGGAAAGGTGCCACTTTCGACCCAGTTGCCCTAAGCGAACTGCAGAAAGGGAAGATAGCCGGTCTTCAGTGGGTAGTGCGGCTAACAGCATCGCTCGGCAGCAGCAGGAGTACGACTTTGTGGTCAAACATCGCAGCGGGAAACGAATCGCAGATGCATTGTCAAGAAGACCTTGTCCTGAAGACGGCAAACATTGTACTACGCAAGAGGGTAAGGAGTGGTACGTGTGAGGATGCTCAGGACAGACCTCAGCAACGAGTGGAAGGAAAGCCTACAACGTGCACAGCAGGAAGATTCGTACATCAAGCCGATT
The DNA here is from genome assembly GCA_916614155.1 of Mesoligia furuncula. Taxonomy (NCBI): domain Eukaryota; kingdom Metazoa; phylum Arthropoda; class Insecta; order Lepidoptera; family Noctuidae; genus Mesoligia; species Mesoligia furuncula. Next base: position 16,544,342 of record OU744799.1, on the reverse strand, counting down.
CTGGAGTGGATGAAGGCCAGATCTCCTAAGCCCAGGTGGAGCGACGTCTCAGCAATGAGTTCGGTCACAAAAAGCTATTGGGCCCAATGGGACAGCTTGGTGATTCAGGATGGAGTCCTGTGCCGTAAATAGAAAAACGCTCGGGGAGACACCTGTCATTTGCAAATGGTTGTCAAGTACCGGATGTTCTACAGCTGTACCATAATGGTTGTGCCAGGTGGTCATCTGGGAGTAAAACGGACTCTACTGAAGATATGAGAACGGTTTTACTGGGTCCACTGTCGGGACGATGTCGAGGATTGGTGTCGCAAATGTACAAGTTGTGCAGCTGTAAAGGGACCTCAGACTCGTAGTAGAGGTGCATTGAAATTGTACAATGTTGGTGCACCATGGGAGAGGATAGCCTTTAACATTGCGGGGCCGTTTCCGGAAAGTGAAAGTGGTAAGAAGTATTTCATGGTTGTGATGGATTACTTCACTAAGTGGCCAGAAGTCTTCGCCATTCCAAATCAAGAAGCTTCGACAGTTGCAGTTAGATTAGTCCATGAAGTCATCTGCCGTTTTGGAGTACCCTTGGAGATTCACAGCGATCAGGGAAGGAATTTTGAGTCCCAAATATTTCAGGAAACTTGCCGAGTAATGGGTACTCATAAAACGGGAACAACTTCTTACCACCCACAATCGGATGGAAAGGTGGAACGATTTAATCAGACATTGGAGAGGTACCTAGCCAAGTTGTTGAAAATCGGCAACGAGATGGGCACAAGCACATACAACCGTTTTTGTTGTCATATCGAAGCGCTGTTCACGAAAGTACATCGGTGACACTAGCTTTCGCAAACTTTGGAAGAGAATCGAGGCTGCCTGCAGACCTGATCACCGGGATACCACCTGATGCCCCACGCAGTATAACCGATTATGCGAATGACTTGCGGAACAAAATGAATGACATTTATGAGACTATCGGGCCAGCAAATGTCTGAAAAGATGAAAACCCGTTATGACCGTAAAATGAACAATAAAGGGTTCGACGAAGGTTCACTAGTGTGGTTGCACAATCCAGTCCGCAGCAAAGGAAAATCACCTAAGCTTCAGGCTAAATGGGACGGACCGTACCGGATTGTGACAAAGGTCAATGACGTAACCTACCGGATACAGAAAGGTGCAAGGGGTACTCCTAAGATCGTCCATGTGGATCGACTGGCGCGTTATTATGGGGCCGATAATGCTCGGGACGAGCATGTCTTAGGAGGGGGCAGTGTTGCGCGCCATAATTAATTCGGCAGTTTTTAACCCGAAGCTCGTAACAATATCTTTCTAAGTTAGATTTCTACCACCATCCATGAATCTCATACGGAAAAGTGTTAATGGTAGAAATCTAAGTTAGAAAGATGTATTATAATGATTCTAATGATTAAAATTCTCTAAATACCTATGTACCTGTTATTGTCGCGAATCATATTTTAATCAAGTTACAACCTGACACTGACCTGCAAATTGCAAAAAACGTAAGAAAATTTGAATTTCCGCGGTCTCAACTACCCATTCACCTTAAGTAATAGAGTTATTGCTCAATAAGGTGCGGTAAGATCGCAAGCTATAAACTAGTGGATAGTGTCCTAGTAAAGTTATAGCGCATAATGGTCAGATCAGTGAGCTTTAAATATGAGGATAGGCTTAAAATTTAGCCCAAAAACTACTATGGTTGAGCTTTAACTGCTTAGTTGAGTCAATAGGAAATCTGAAATTAAGTATTTAATTAAGGGGCTTACCAGGACCCAAACACAGGAAACGGCAGTTTTAGAAACAATAAAGTATATGATTGAACTACAGTAAACAAAATCAGAAAAATATATGATATTCTTCAGGATATATGCTAGGTAGATAATGTGTTGAAAACATAATACAACTATTTTGATAGAAAAAAATCATAAGATTACCTCTAAAAACTTTCTTTTTAGAATAAAAACCATACTGATATACATACAATCATTATGATTTTTTGTCAGATTATTCTACAAGCAACATACTAAAACGCTAGTGTTTTAATTTCTTAGTCCAAACAATAGATTTTTTGTAATTAAATAATTGCTTCATATTTTGCAATAAATTATCAGCATTGTGTCATTGCGCTTCTCTTTCTTTTCTATGCAGTCCGACAGTGACCGCGCTTTAGGTCATGTAAGCCCCTTATAGTAAAGATGCTAAAGTATACAGTACATTGTAGATGGCAAGTATTATTTGGATGTTAGGTGTTTACTTCGGAAACAAGTAAACATTACATAATTATAATATTTATCTTTTCAAATTATAAACTTAGTATTTGATAATTTGTTTTAGCTAATTAAATTGCAGAAATTTCTGGCGACATTAATTTTCTATTTGAAAGACGTAAATTTAAAATTACTCACTGTCTGAAGAAAATTTATTATCGACATGGAACATTCACAACTTTATTTATTTGAATTTCAGTTCCTGAGAACCTCGAGCGGGGCGCTTTGAATCGGCACAAAAACAACTGTATAGTAATATTTGGTCCAGCGTACTTGTTTCTTAGAGGTCAGTGCTTGCATTATATCCCATGTATTACATGGGATGTAATGTAAGAAGTTGAACCATTAAATAGATCAGACGCAACATCAATTTTATTCCTAGACATACACAGTGGCCTCGAACAAATAAATAATATTATAATCAAGTGAAAGTGCGGAGAATGTACCGACCTGTTCTTTTGCCGCGGTCTGGAGTGTACGTATAAAGCACCCATTCCAATCACCACCATGACTATGATAGTGACTGGCCGCGATATGGTGGCTATTAACAGAAGTCCTGGTAGAATCAGATACGGCAATATAGCATCCATATCTACTTTCTTGCCACTTCTATTTGCCCCATATGGTATTAGATCTTGAATAGTCAGTGTTGTGGTCACCATTTCACTGATTGTAGACAAGATAAATTTACTTCATTTATTATGAATGTAGTAATCGGTCTTCGTTCGTATCACCGTACTTGTTTTTCGTTATTATTCGTTAATTACATCGTATTTACGATGAGGCACTGCACTCCAAAATGCCAAAATAAGTAAAAGTGTAAAATATAATGAAAATCGACGTCAATGTAAAATGTCATAATATGTCAATGTCACTGTCAGTCTTGGAACCATAAAAAAGAGACTTGGTTTTTTTTTTTTCTTTTTGGCTTCGCACGGTTTGTGCATTTAGCCAATGTCACGTTTTGTTTTTTATTACGAAGGAAATAAAGGTAGGGAAACAAAAATATTATTATTCGAATTAGTTATAACGGGATATAGGGATCATAACTATAGGATCAGTATTTATAACGGATATAAAAATGAGCTAAATACAATGATGAAACATTATAACTTAATATTATTTAAAGTAATGAATGAGACTATACATTTGTATACAAGAGACTTGGTTATTGTTCTTTTGAGTAACTGCATTCCTCAAAGGGGTAGGCAGAAGTGTGTTATTAATTAGCTCCTATGGCCCTATTGCTATCAGTCGGGTTCAAATCCAGACTTTATGCGTACCTACGTAAATGCAAAGTTATTTGTTTGTAAATTAATGTAATTTTACTTCTGTACTGCTTCGTTATTATGGCCATTTATAAAAGTTCTCGCATGTAAGTTGAAGAAAAGGAGTTTCCTGAGTTCTCACTTATTAGTCAGATTAGAAATAGGTTTAGAATTATTTTTTTTGGATTTGATGTCAGTTTCATACATAAGTATACATTGATAACCTTGGCTGGGTGAACCTTATCCACCTTAACCAATGGCCATCTTGTCGGCTGGGCCTGGGTAATCATCATCATCTTGTAGCCGCAAAGCTAGTACAATTACCGGCACGTAACTTGGCAAGAGATTTTCGTAGTGGGGGAAGTTCGCGCATATAAAAATGTATGAAATTGTGCCTGCGCAAACTTCCCCCACTACAAAAACTCTTGCCAAGTTACGTGCCGGCAACTATACCTACCTATAATCAGCGAAAAGACGTTCACTGCTGGACATAAGCATCCCCCAACTATCGCCACACCGACCGGTCCTGTGCTTTTTGCATCCAGCGCATTCTCGGTTAAGATGTTATATTAGGGTAATTTTTAGATAATCCTATGAATATATTAGTTATCGCATATCCGCATAACTTTTCAGTAGTAATAGGTACCATAGCTATTACTGGGTATTAGTCAAATATTAGTGAACCGATTCATTATTAGTTACCCAATCTAATATTGATACCTGCGCAGGCTGCGTAATTTAGTCCGAAGTTCCGAATACAATATTATGGAGTCGCTGTGTCGCTGTGTATATTATGCAGTCGTTTGGTCACTAGTCACTTCAAGTATTATAAACTAATATCCGTATTAGCTAATACTAGACAATGCGACAGAAACAAGTGACCAAATGTAAAAAAACAATTTTCATTGCTTGCTTACTTGGTAACCAACTCATGCAGCTTTCATACGATGCATGCCCGACGTAACGTGTATAACTAAAGTTCATTTCAAATAAACTTGCGATAAAGTTTGTTCACCTCCTTCTACTAATGTATCTCAATATTTCCAAACCATACGAAAAAAATGTGTGGGCAGTGTCGGTAACACGATCAAAACATTGACTTACTCCGTGTTTGGTATTATGAAACTCAACCGATGCAATGTTAGCGACAGTTTTGTATGACGAACGATATCTATCGTAAGTTATTTGGACTTTTTGGTACAGGGTGGTTGAATGACATTTATCGCAAGTTTATTTGAAATACACTTTATGTCTTTTCAATACACACATTACGATTACGCACGCACAACGACAAGCTAGCAGCCAGTTTCTCTTCATACAATACAATATTCATCTCGCTCACTCGGCCACCTCGGGTCGGTTTAGGCGAGTCTAGTCATCTCACTCACTCGTCAGGCGCCGAAACGTCGGCGATTTAGTGAGATAACCGCGGTCGGCAAATAGTAGGAGCCACGTAGGAGCTGTAGGAGCCTATCGAGCATACGAGTCGCCTCGCTATTACGCGTCCCTATTATTTCACTAATACCTGGTTACCTGGTAACCTATTACTCTATATTCGCATATCCTAATATGAATATACATGGCTTTGTATTATGATACTTGTACCTATTACGAATATATTAGTCACACCTCTAATTCCCGCGACCTTCATCAGATTATTTTTAGCGACGAATCGTCACCAATACATCATTATATCAAACACACTAATTACAAAACACAATTGCACTACTGATCGCCTTAAGTCGCACTTGAAAATCGCTTCGGATGTTTTCACTTCGATCGCTTATTTAACACTGTCTCGGTCGTGGCGCGTCTCGGCCTTATATAGCGCCGAAGATAGTTCTAGAACCTTCCATTGTAGAAACATCTAGAATGTTCGAGCGACACCAGTCCTCGACATCGTCCCGACAGTGGATCCAGTAAAACCGTTGTTGTATCTTCAATAGAGTCCGTTTTACTCCCAGATGGCCTCCTGAACAACCATTATGGTACAGCTGTAGAACATCCGGTACTTGAGCTTTAGGGACAACCATTTGCAAATGTCAGCTGTCTCCCCGATCGTTTTCCCATTTACGGCACAGGACTCCATCCTGAATCACCAAGCTGTCCCATTGGGCCCAATAGCTTTTTTGTAGAAACATCTAGAATGTTCGAGTACATGTCGGTCCCGACTGACCAGATGTCGATAGTTCGAGAAAGTTCTATAAAGTTCTCGCATCGAAATTCCTAGAAGGATCTTGACTACTAGTTCCGCTACTCGATACTAGATGGCGCTAGTGGTAACTAATGACACCATGTACCAGGCATTAATTGTGACGCGCAACAGTGCCCCCTCCTAAGACATGCTCGTCCCGAGCATTATCGGCCCCATAATAACGCGCCAGTCGATCCACGTGGACGATCTTAGGAGTACCCCTTGCACCTTTCTGTATCCGGTAGGTTACGTCATTGACCTTTGTCACAATCCGGTACGGTCCGTCCCATTTAGCCTGAAGCTTAGGTGATTTTCCTTTGCTGCGGACTGGATTGTGCAACCACACTAGTGAACCTTCGTCGAACCCTTTATTGTTCATTTTACGGTCATAACGGGTTTTCATCTTTTCAGACATTTGCTGGCCCGATTGTCTGACGTGCTCATAAATGTGATTCATTTTGTTTCGCAAGTCATTCGCATAGTCGGTTATACTGCGTGGGGCATCGGGTGATATTCCGGTGATCAGGTCTGCAGGCAGCCGTAATTCCCTTCCAAAGTTTACGAAAGCTGGTGTCACCGATGTACTTTCGTGAACAGCGCTTCGATATGACAACAAAAACGGTTGTATGTGCTTGTCCCAATCTCGTTGCCGATGTTCCACAACTTTTGCTAGGTACCCCTCCAAGGTCTGATTAAATCGTTCCACCATTCCATCCGATTGTGGGTGGTAAGAAGTTGTTCTTGTTTTATGAGTACCCATAACACGACAAGTTTCCTGGAATATTTGGGACTCAAAATTCCTTCCCTGATCGCTGTGAATCTCCAAGGGTACTCCAAAACGGCAGAAGACTTCATGAACCAGTTTATCTGCAACTGTTGAAGCTTCTTGGTTTGGAAAGGCGAAGACTTCCGGCCACTTAGTGAAGTAATCCATCACAACCATGAAATACTTGTTACCACTTTCACTTACCGGAAACGGCCCCGCAACGTCAAGGACTATCCTCTCCCATGGTGCACCAGCATTGTACAATTTCAATGCACCTCTACTACGAGTCTGAGGTCCCTTTACAGTTGCACAACTTGTACATTTGCGACAACAGTCCTCGACATCGTCCCGACAGTGGATCCAGTAAAACCGTTGTCGTATCTTCAATAGAGTCTGTTTTACTCCCAGATGGCCTCCTGAACAACCATTATGGTACAGCTGTAGAACATCCGGTACTTGAGCTTTAGGGACAACCATTTGCAAATGTCAGCTGTCTCCCCGATCGTTTTCCCATTTACGGCACAGGACTCCATCCTGAATCACCAAGCTGTCCCATTGGGCCCAATAGCTTTTTTGTAGAAACATCTAGAATGTTCGAGTACATGTCGATCCCGACTGACCAGATGTCGATAGTTCGAGAAAGTTCTATAAAGTTCTCGCATCGAAATTTCTAGAAGGATCTTGACTACCAGTTCCACTACTCGATACTAGATGGCGCTAGTGGTAACTAATGACACCATGTACCAGGCATTAATTGTGGCGCGCAACAATAGTTTAAGTTTTGTTTAACTTTAGAGTCATAATTTAAATAGTGGTCGCGAATGTCGCGATAAAGCGTTACCAATAGGTACCAGTATAATAATAATGTACTCTGTGGTTGCCAACGTCGTATTAGATCTTATACCTATCTTAACTTAGAATCTCATGTAGATAGTAATAAAGTAACGCATGATGTGTGTTTTCTTAACCAGCCGGTTGTACCTACTTAGTACCTATGAACCTCTATTGAGTGGGCTATACAAGTCAAAACATAGCGTTTAGTGCATACAGGTACCCTAGACCGAGACCTAGCCCTGGCCCTAACTTTCAAAGCCTAAATTCAAGGATAAGCCTAAGTACTTAATTAAGTTCATAAGTGGTGGATCTGTTGTTGGCAAATAGAATAAAGTATGTTTTTCCAATTAGGGTTTCAGAGGCGCTTCACGCCCTGAAAACCTAGGATGTAATCACCAAAATGTTGCATTTCATTGGCCCAACAGACCAGCTTAAAGTCCCCGTTTAAAAAGTGGCAATCGGTTCAGTAGATTTCAGATAGATTAGCCTGAAAGACGGTTTTGATATAAAATTAGCACCTTTTTCCACTTTACAGTGTAATAACTTTTCAGTAGTAATAGGTACACATAACACAGGTACCTAAATATGTAGATAGGTGGTCTAATAGGGAATCCAACGACATGCAACAATGTTGAGATCCCATGTACAGTTAACAAAAGAAATAAGTATTACAGCCGGATCGTCGGTTATAGTTGAAGTTTAGTAAGAAACCGATGGATGTTGACGACTGAAATTTTATTTTATAAATGAGCTGTTTGTTTTCTATTAATATAATTACATTTTATTCGAGAACATCTATCGGTTTTTTACTAAACTTCAACAATATCCTACGATTCCGCATACTTATCTGTTTTATTGACTGTACATGGGCATAAATGGGTCCCACCTTTTATAGCATAACTTTTTATGTCATAATATTATTTTGCTTAACAACGGATATCATAAACTTCATTTCGCAGAAAATCGTTTGGCATACCTACACTCATTTATCATACATTCAAAACTCGTAATTTTGAAAGTCAGAATCATCTTTAGGCATAAATTTCATATCCTTATTAATTAAAATGTAGAACCATTATATCGCAGAAAGTTCACAGTCAGAACCGTCTTTTGGCATACGTGAGCTCGTGCGTAGGGGTTACAGTTTTAACCTAACCTAACCATTTTTTTAAAATAATTAGATAGGGTCTAAGTTGGTTTACAAGCAATAATAAATAAGACATAGTTGACGGAGCCCCGCTTCGCGGGGCCCCTATTTCTGTCTACAGGGTTTAAAGGAACCTAACCTTTTTTTTTTCGCTGAGAAATGCATTACGCATTCCCGCTCGCGGGGGACGAGACGGGATATGTGGGACTCCTCTCGGAATGACACCGACAGTATACCCACTAAAACTCAGCGGTGTTCTCACATTGCCGTGATGGGAGCGCCATAGGAATCCGGCTCAGCCTTTACTTCCACAACACTCTACGAGAACTGTTTGAAGAAATTAACATCATGACGGTTACTTGTCAATATATATATGAAAACATTATGTACGTTCGAAAAAATCTACATCTTTTTAGTAGGATAAGTGACAGGCATAATTTTAACACTAGAAATAGGGACAAATTAGATCAACCGCGTTTCAGATTGTCTAAAGTAAAAACTTCTTTTATGGGTTACTGTGTAAAATCTATACATATAATAAAATTGTAGAAAAGTGGTGTCTGCACAATGGAAATATATTAAAAAAAAGTAGCAGGGGTTGTTATTATATCGATGCCGAACCCGAAATTGTAATTAAATTTTTTTTGTCTGTTTGTCTGCTGTGTTTGTGCACGCTAATATCAGAAACGGCTTATTCGATTTAGATGCGGTTTTCACTAATATATTGTAGTAAGCTTCACTTAACATTTAGTGTTTATTTCATGTCAATCGGTTCATAAATAAAAAAGTTATGTCAATTTAAAGAATCACGGCGAACATTTGTTAAGGTATTCTATCAGAGTACGTAAACGCCTCGCGCCTGCGCGTCCGTGGCTATACATATATACAAGGTGTAACGGAAAGGGGGTATCAACCCTGAAGGAGGTGAACGAAGATGAAAAAAAAAATTTGGACCTCCCATAGTAATAGCACATCAATGATTTACTATTACTATGGGAGGTCCAAAATTTTTTTCATAATTATTTCGACCTATGTTCTTTGGGGAAATTTGTTCAGTTTCATGAGCACATTCACCTCCTTCAGGGTTGATACCCCCTTTCCGTTACACCTTGTATAAAGCGCGCTGAGAGCCGCGCCGCTGCCATAATTCCGATCCAGCCTGTCCCTTGCTGCCCTCTCCCAGCGACGCCCTAAGCCGAGGTCCGTACCCCACAGGGGGTGCCCTTAGCGTGTAGTCGCTTAGTTTTTAAGTTTATATTGTGTAGTTAAGTTGTGTATTATGCCCTGGCTGGAGGCCTTAATTTATTGAGGCATCCACAGGAAAGCCAGGCTAAGCAGTCGACAACCCCTCAGGTTGAACTGCGAGATGACCATTTCAAAAAAAAACGCGCCGCTGCCATAAGGATTCAGTTATTCGTAGCGAACGCACGTATCCTGGAGAGTATAGGCGAATAGTTGGATTCGATTATTGCGATTCACTTGAATACTGACTGTTTGCATATTTCATTTATTTATATTTTAGGGTTTGTAGGTTAGGTTCTTTTTCTTAATTTTCTTTAAAATTTTGTTAGTATTTGGTATAGGTTAGGCGGTTCTTTCCTTGATTTTTGGGTATTACTTATCTTAATTTTTATTTAGGGTTTTGTAAATAAATATTGTAAGCATTTATTATTGGTTAGGCATTTCTTTCCCTGATTTTCGGTATACTTATCTTAATTTGTATTTAGGGTTTGTATATATAAATATTATAAGTATTTGGTATAGGTTAGGCATTTCTTTTCTTGATTTTCTTTATTAAGTATAAGTTCATTAGCTTAGGTTAGTAATTATTTTTTCTAGCAATTCTTTTGTTTTATAAAGTTAGTACGTTTGTCTGTGTAGAAGAATAGCACCACCCCTTACTTCCCGTGGGTGTCGTAAAAGGCGACTAAGGGTCTCACCGGAGAATGGGCAGCAGCGTTCTCTATGCATTCCACCACCATACCATACTGCGATCGCCAACCCGCCTGCCAAGCGTGGCGATTATGGCAAACCCCCCCAAAATTGGGGGAGGCCTATGTCCAGCAGTGGACGTCTATCGGCTGAAATGATGATGATAATGACGTTTGGTTTACACGTCTTAACACTTATTACTTAAACTGTGATAATTGCAGACTGTATAATAATCTGTAAGTATTTATAATTTAATTGTTTACGATAGTACGTGTTTACTAAATAACTGTGTGTTAAGTAGTAAGTACTATTTTATTGTAAGAATGCCTCGAAGAAGATCCAACCTCTCCCAATGTAGCAGAAATGCTAAAAGGATGAGATTAGTTCGATCACAGGAATCTGAGGAAGGTCGTGAGGCAAAAGGCTCTCTGCACCAGGCTAGGTTTCGTGCTGCAGAAACTTCGACTCAGCGAGAATCTCGACTGAGTTCAAATCGTTCTCGAATAACGGGAAAACGGGGAACAACGAAAGGCACGTTTATCTGTCGATCGCGAAGCTCACGCGCTATCGCGTGAGTCTGAGACTTTTACTGTCAGAGAAACCCGCCTGAGCTCCCAGAGAGTACGGACAACAAATGCTCGATCCCAGGAGACACAGGACGAACGGGAAATACGTCTCACTGCCGATCGTGAAGCTCATACACTATCGCGTGAGTCTGAGACTTTCACTGATAGGGAAATTCGTCTGAGTTCTCAGAGGGTTCGGACAGCAAATGTTCGGTCTCAGGAAACACAGGAAGAACGAGAAATACGTCTCACTGCCGATCGTGAAGCTCAAGCACTAGAGTCTGAGACTTTCACTGAAATTCGCCTGGGTTCTGAAATTTCCTGAGAGGGTTCGGACAGCAAATGCCCGGTCTGTAGACGGTATATGTAATTTAAAATATGCTGCCCGAAAAGTCTTTTTTTTACATTGTTCTCACATATAGAAGCAACAAAAATAATGTACACAGGATTTTGTAATAACTTGATTTAAAAGAGTGTCTTGCCCGTTCTTCTCCATAGAGATCTACGTTTTGGAATGGGCTAGCTTCAACTTTCTGACTAACTGACAGACTATTTAATTTTGACATTTCAAAAGCGTCTGTACAAGGTTTAATTGAAATAAATGCTTTGAGTTTGAGTTTGACTCCCGGCGTATGGCCCGCCTAGCTAGCGGGCCCCGCATGCCCCCCAGGCTGGGGGACTACGGGAATGGCCGTGAACACCTGGTCATTCCCGTCCGACACTGGTGAGGGACTGAGGGCTTGTGCAATACAGGCAAGGGTGCCCCCGCACCCGTCGCCTGCTGGCCCCCTCCTGGGGGGAGTCGGAGATGACTGTCAAGCTGACGTCTTCTTCGACCCCTCCTCCGCCTTCGGAGCGGCGCCGCGTGAAGATCATCCTCCCGCGCGCGCTCCGCCGCCTCCTTCTGGGACATGACGTGTTCGCAGAAGGAGGCAACTGCCGCCCAGGAGCTCTCAGCATGGTGTGAACCAAACCGGGGAGTGAGAGGTTCGGTCCGATCACCGCAATGAGACTGCGGCGCGGCTTGGACCACGACGGGCACACCTCGAGGGTGTGCTGCGCCGCGTCCTCCGCCGCGCCACAGTCGTGCCACGACGGCGTCTCCTCCCGTCCGATTCGGTGCAGGTACGATCCGAAACAACCGTGTCCGGACAGCACCTGCACCAGACGGAAGGAGAGGAAACCATGCGACCGCTCGACCCAGTCTCGCAGGACTGACCCAATCGCGTCGAGGATTCGGTGGCCGAAGGCTGCGGTGGCACGGTTTCCCGTCCAATGGAAGACGATGGCGTCCCTCGCCTCCCGCCGGACGGCCTTACGCTTATTTGGGGCTGGGTGTTTTCTTCTCGCCCTCCGCCTCACCGTCACCCACACCTCGAGTTCCCAAGGGTGCCGGCCAGAGCACATGCTGCCGCGAAACCCACCGTGCGGTAGCCCGCGCCACCCTTTGGGGTTCCCTCCCTCGTTTGGAGGGAGTCCTCCCAGATTGGGGCCCCGTAGAGGAACGCCGGCGTGCACTGGGCCCCCCAAACTGGGAAGCAGCCACGACAGCGCGCCCGCGGCCTTTATCAGGCGCGACGACAGCCCGCTCAAATGCGGACCAAAGTGCCACCAGCTGTCAATTACAAGGCCCAGATTTTTGGAGGTCTGTGGAAGAACACGGCCTCGGTCTTGTGCAGCGCTACTGTTAAACCTAGGCAGCGGATTCTCCCCGCGAACAAGGATCCGCCCGCCGAGGCCAAGTTGACCGCCTCCCTGCAACTCCCCCCCCCCCCCCCCCCCCCCCCCCGAGCGGTGAGGAGAGTGTCATCCGCGTAGCAAAGAACACTTGTGCCTTGGAGGAGAGTACCCCGCAGGAGCCAATCATAGCCGACGTTTTAGAGGCGAGGTCCTATGACTGACCCATGTGGAACGCCGGCTTCAACGGCGTACCGCCGGACTTGAACAGCCCTAATTACTAGGAAGATCCCCCGATCCTCCAGGTAGCTGGCCAGCAGACTGCGCAAGTATCGAGGCACTCCGTGGAATCGGAGCGCCTCTAGGATGGTGGAGTGGGGAGCAGAGTTGAAGGCATTGGCTTTGTCGAATGACACAGCCAACAATCAGTCCCCCGCCTCCATTGCCTCCTTCGCCTGGCCCTTAAGACAGGCCAACGCGTCTACCGTGGAACGCTCAGCCCGAAAACCGAACTGAACGTCCGACAAGTCCGGCCCGATATCCCGCAGATGGCCTTTTAGGCGAGCAGCGATTATCCCCTCGAACATTTTGCCGACCTCATCGAGCAGAACGATGGGCCGGTATGCTGCGGTAGGGGGAGCCTGCTGGGTGGCCCTCTTTGCGAAGGAGGCGCAACTGCCCCTCCTTCCACGGTTTCGGGAACCTCCCAGACGCAAAGCATGCGCTGTAGAGGTCCCGAAACCTCTCCTCCATTTGAGTGTCAGCGATCGCCACCAATCTTGCAGAAACTCCGTCGGGGCCTGGAGCTGTTTTCTTGGCGCGGATATAGAAAATCGCCGCGTGAAGATCCGACTTCGTGACAGGAGGGGCCTCCTCTTCTTCTTCGTCTGGCGGAGTTATACTTCACGGTGGGCCCATCACTGGCGGGGTGAAGTTGTCCCTGCACGGGAAACGGGACTGAACCACCCCAATCCAGAAATGAGGGCTCCAGGGTCTCGGCAATCGGGGGACCAAAGGGGCGCAATTTGTTGCGCGCTGCCTTATATGGTCTCCCGTAGGGGTCGCTGTCGAGCCCCTCCAGCAGCTCGGCTCTCGCCGAGTCTCTGGCGGTGGCGATGGCCCGATCGAGAACCAGTTTTGCTTCCATGTATACCTCATAGAGGTGGTCCTCGTCGGCCCGGTCCCGTTGACGCCCTCGCCGGCTCCACGTATAGGCCTTCCTTGCCTCCACACGCGCTGCTCAAAGCTCCGCCAGCTTCACCGACCACCAGTACACGGCGCATTTGGGTAGTGGTCGGCGAGATCGTGGCATGCTAGAGTTGCATACCTCGGTCAGAGACTTCCTCAGTTGCTCCGCTACGGTGTCCACATCCAGGCCGGCTGTAGGCGGCGAAAGCCAGTCCTGGATGAACGCCGTCTCCCCCGCTGCCTCCCTATCCAGGCGGGTTAGAGCCCATCGTGGGAACGGTGATCGCGCCGAGAGGGGCAGCAACTCTCCGGGGCCCCTGGTAGAGATGTCGAACCGCACGTAGCGGTGGTCCGACTTAATCTCCACCAGGTCCACCCGCCAGTTCAACACGCACGCGGCTAAAGCGAGGGTGGCGAAAGTGACGTCCACAATTGAGCCACCCTACCCTGACGCCGCACGCGTGTCTGGACGCTTCCTCTGTTCAAGAGGGACAGTCCAGAGGAGGCTGCCCACAGCTCCACCGCCCGCTCGCGTGCGTCGGTGGCCGGGTTGCCCGAGGTCACCGACTTGGCATTCAGGACTCCCAGTACGGCGACCTGACGCAGTGCCGCCCTGCCGACCACGGCGGCCAGGACTCCGAGATAGGTCTCTAAGTCCTGAAGAGGGCGGTTTGGGGAGAATTATACGCCCACAAGGGCTAAGTCTCCCCACGCGGCGGCCACGTACAAGGACCCGAACAAGGACTTTGAGGCGGCCTCCTGCTTGTCCTCCTGCGCCATGCGCTCCCATTCCGCTAGGGAGTGGTCAGCATACAGTACACTGGATGCACCATAGCCAGCCCTCGACCGAGCGATTTGCACCTGGCGCTCCTTGGCAGCGACCCTCTCCTCCAGGTTTTGCTGGAGTTGCGCCCTTTTGCCAGGTTTAGCTGGCGCTCGGCGTCCAACAGGCCCACCTCGTGGGTAGAAGCCGGATTAGAAGTCGAAGCCTTTTGGACTTCGACTTCTTCTTCGCCTTACTTTCGGTTTGTTAAATAATTTTTATGCCTTAAAAATATTCGTATAAAGAAGATTATGCCAAGTATGATAAGCCAAATAAATTTCGGAGGATCAATATTCTGCCACATAGAAGGCACGTGGGCATATAGGCCTATAATAGCACGTAAGTGAAGTATACAAATAAAGGTTAAATCGTTTCGAGTGATGTAAGCGACCATGTATAAATAGTAATTTCGTAGTCGTAGTATCTTGCCGATACTTATCGCTTCCTGAAGAAACCTGAAGAGTCCCGCAATCGCTTCCTGAACACTTATGAAGACTCAGCATAGTGATGTGTTATTTCACGATGTACTTCCCGTATCAACTCCAGTACGTAGTCGCAAGCCATCAAATCTATAGGATTCCTAAACGCCGCTAATATGCAGGACGTCAGCGCCATTTGGACGGGGAGACTTACAATCTCCTTTCAACCCTCACGGCCCCTGGATCACGCCAGTCGCCGCGCATTATCGGTCTTTCTTTCGGGGGTCTACCCACGCTGCGTCTTCCGGTTCGAAGGCGAAACTTTTCGGGCCAGATCTTTACGAAAAAAACCTGTCTGCCACATGATTATGAAGTCGAAGAGTCTTTCGGAGTAGCTTTGAACTGACAATAAGGTCACTGGCATTTAGGTCTGATGCTACAGCCTATTCTACTGAAACAAGTGTTTATCGATAGTTAATTTCACGATCAATTTGACATTTAATAACTGGGTTTTATACTCAACCCTAAATTACTTTTGAAATCCATGTAAATTACTTGAGAAGAAAAGCCAAATGTTGACGATGCCGATGATAACATTAGGCTACAACATGTACTATAATTAGGTACAACTAGTCAACCACTAATCAGTAATTATCATTAGGTAGTTATCGCATAGCTTGTCAACATTTTCATTATTGTTTAATCTCATTTAGGAATCTTGTAATGCATTGCTGTAGACTCATGTCCCTGGTAGTTGGGCAGGCAGGGGTCGCGGACGCGGTATCCGACACACATGCGCCGCCGCGCCGTGTCAGTCAACAACAGATTGCGCGCGCACGCGTAACTAACGCTGTGTTTTTTACCTTATCCGCCGGTAACGACATACCGACCGACCAACAGTATTGATCGGGTGTTCGCCACGAAACGGCGTCTCGAAAATGCGACACGATTTTTTCCGCGCATAACTTGTGTTCGACTGCAAATTGTATACCCGATACGTTAAAAAACGCATAATATGGAGAAGTGAGAAAAGGTGTTTAGAGTGATAGCTCTACAAGTTGACGAAATGTCCAAGGTAAGCGTTATCGCATTGAGCCATTGTTAGAACTTGGATTGTGGTGGTGCGGGTAGGTAGCTGCAAAAATCACTGCCAAGGACGTGTTATGTGGTGGATTCCTTCAGGTTTTCGGATAACCCAATTGTATGTTTCTATCGACTACGAATGTAGTCTAACCAACCCATGGATTTAGAATTTTGGAGCACAATAGTTCTAGCAATTGCCTGTCTTGCTGTATTTGCCCTAGAATGTATCATTGGCATTATCGTTTCTTAACCCTCTAAGATATCCTAGTGTTTCATATTGAAAATATGGATAACACAACCAGTTTTTCCTTACAAATTATTTCAACGCTGATAACGATGAAATAATAGATGTAAACCGCAGTGCTCTGTTGGTCTATATTACCACTACTACATGTACCTACGATAATATGGCAAAGTCGATGTATATCCGATACGTTTCTGGGGTACCTACTGAAGTTTAGTAAATAGGTAGTTAAGATTTATTATATTCTTTCACATAAGTACCTACTTCCTATATGCGTTCATGCCCAGTCCTTTAGATATTCATGATATATTTTATTATGCCTTTTCTCGGTGAGTTGTGAAGCTTTCTACAGCATCTAATAAATTAATCAGTCTGGTTTCATTCAAGCCGTATCGTTCAAATTATTGATCAGTTCTCTTTTGTACTGTTTATAGTTGTTACACTATCATTAGGTATCTTCACTGTTTTTCATAAAGTAGTTAGTGTAGGTACCTACCTACAAATGTAGCATCAAATGTTTTACAGAGGTCATTGGTAAAACAACTCATAGTTTTAGGGTTAATATTTATCAGTAATACAGTGTTTTTGCTTTCTTATTGGTTTCTTGGTTTAATAAAGCATGTAAGTAACTAAGTAATACAAACATATTAGGTATACCATACAACCTGAGTGCCGCAGTATCAGACTAATTTTGCGTCTGCTCTGTTTGGCAGCCGGTTTTTCAGAGCCTGTTTTGATCGCCATCTTCGCAGTAGCTTGTAATGTCTGTTTTGTCTGCAGTTCACCTTCAGTTATTATTTGAGGGTCTTCATAATTGAACTTCTGTATATATACGTACCTACCTAATTAGAACTCATTCGATCCAACCATGGACGTACTCGTACGATCCAATAGAAACATTTTCAACCTAAGTAGGTCCATTCACCATTTAGCTCGTTAATAACTGTATTTGCGTATCTATAGGTAGCCTTTATACTATACCGTATGTTTTGATTCTCACCATATATTGCGGTGGCGTTTTTATGATTCTATGAGATCATACCTAGCTACGTTATTTATTTTACCCGGCAAAGATCTTAATTAAATTCAATTGCTTGCAAATTGAAGCAGTTAATCAATTTAGGGTGTTACCTTTGTACCCTGGTACACCATTATTGTATCGTGCGGAATCTCCTGTGAACATAGTTTTAATGAGAAGAACCAACATAACACAAAGTTACCCTAATCTAAGCTTACGTCATGCATTGCAAAAAGTTACCCATAGGTCGTTGACAGGACAGTACCGGAGTTTTTTGCCCACGACCAAATCGATGCGCGCTATGAAACCTGTTCAAAAGTGTTTGATTTGGATTGATATTATAATTTCGAATTAAATGTTTATTTCTTTGAAATCGGAGGATGTTACGACGTTATCCGGCTTTAAAAAAAGATTACCGCGTAATGTAATAGGTACCTTATAATTGCGCATTTTATACTTTGATTCAGTGTAGTTACCTACTTCCTAACAGGAAATAAAAAAAAAATCGTGGTGGCAATAAAACGTTTAGTTAATTACTTACACATTGATTCCTTGCGATCAAAGAATACAACTACATGCTTCAGTCCGCTACGAACAGTTCGTAGAAAGCTATCGTGGCTGAAGTTTCAAACTGTAAACTGATTTCCATTGCACCACGAATACTAGAAATTGGCTGCACTCACGAAATGGTTTTGGGTACGACCAATCAATAATGGCCAGTGAATTATGAATTGTGAGCTGGTTTTTGAGCAATTGAATGCGGAGGCTATCAAAAAACCTTGGATAATATATGTATATGTATATAATCGAGAACCTGACTATAAACCGGTACACTATTATTATTTTAGAGGTATCGTATGGCATCGTATCGGATCGGTAATTATGGATTGCACGTTTCAGCAGTTGCGTTGTGTTGGCAATCGTCAATAATTTATTAACGTTTTTACCTACTTTGCTAACAGTGATACGAGGGAAAGTGTAGCTGTGCCGTGTTAGCGTCTATTACACTTTCGTATTCGAAAATAATAAATAGTCTCTTTGGGTTACCAGGACCCCAACACAGAGCGGAAGTATATCTAGGTACTCGTTACAAAAAAAAAAAACATATTTATACGAGCATGACTTTCTGGTTAACATCTAAAATTAGCACAAGTTAAACTTCAATAGCTGATACCTTAAAATTTAAGGTATCAGGGTCAGGTATTGAAGATATGAGTTTCTCTTTCATAAATTACATTTGTAGTGAAAGGGAAACTCAAAAAAATTTCTGGCACATTACCTAGTAGGAGAAGATGAGAGTACCTGAGTATGTTAGGCTGGGGTTTGTGAATGAGAGTACCTCAGTAAGTCAGGCTAAGTTCTGAATAGGTCCATTGTAACATTTCTTTTAGTTTCACAGCACTTATGAGATGAAGTAGCCGTAAGGAAGTATTAAGTATAAGAATGGGTTAAATTACTAAACCGCCACAAGCATAGGGGCTTATAAAATGATGTCATATTCATTCATTTCATCAGCATAAAGTATCAATGCTTGGACAAAACTGTATTGATTATTACAATATTATTTGCACTTTTGGGTATCGATCATGAGTTAGGACGACGAGAATTGGTCTTCTGACTTGTTCTTCTCTTCTTCCTTCTTCAACCGGTATCCACACAATGCAGACTGTAGGTTTCATGCATTGCACGCCATATTCTCGGTGTTGGGCATCCCGAATCTAACTCTTGCCTGCTACCTTGACTAAGTTGTCGGTTTATCACGCTCGTCACCTGCCTACGCTCCTATGGCCAGTGTTGTCTACACTCCTACTCCAGCACCTTCTTACTTCATCTGTCTGCTGTATACGTGGCCTGCCCACTTCCACTTCTTTCGCGCTACCACCATTAGGATGCAGGACAATGTCAGTTAGCTTCGTCCTTTTCAATCTCTAATCTAAATAAATTATTTTAAAAGTAAAGTAAGTATAATATATGGTAAAATGAACGGTAGGTAGGTACCCTAATTCTGTAACACACTATCAATCTCAATCTGAATCATTTTGAAGGAAATGCTAATCCATTGCTTCCAAAAAATGAGTCTGCTCAACAACGTAAATAACGTAATGAATGCTGTTGAATAGTCAAAATTAAACCCATTGCTGCTGATACCCCTCCTCGGGTCTAATTAGACCCGAGGAGGGGTATCAGCAGTAATGGGTTTTATCAGCAGCAATGGGGAAGAAAGAATTAAAGTTCTGCGTGTCTTATTTCCGTATTTTATGTCTTATATCTTGCAGCATTTAAAAGTACCTGTTTTAAATCTCTTTACAACACACAGCCACAGGCCTTGATGAGGCGCCACTGACCTTTCCTTTATTTATTTTTTTATGTCTATGGCAAAAAGTTTACACTACGGGCGGAAATGTTTGGGTAATCAATACCCTGATTGTAGGCAATGAAAACTTAAAGTACCTAATTAATACGACCAAATTGGTATAGCGATAGACATGGTTATGATTTCAAACAGCCCTCATAGATCATATTTCGTACAGTAATTTGGCAAAATTGTGTAAAGTTCTCATTTTTTTTTTAACCTTATACAATTTCAATTATCACTTATCGGCAATCAAAAATATCTTTTGTATTCTTTTCACGATTTCAGAATATTAGTTACCTAAACAAAGACATAGTCTTTGTTATATGTCGTGCTACCGATGTTCTGCCTTTTATTTGTATTAATATATTCAAGACTGGTTTTAAAGATCTAAGTTTATTTTCAACTTGAAGGTAACCATTTGAGCATTTAAAATGTCTGGGTATTTTCAATATTTACAAGGAGGTGTTCGCATATAATGAGAAGTCGTGACTTGCCACGAACTCAGGCTGGAGGCACCAATGTGTTTGCCTTGTGTTTATGGAAAATAAGTGTTCACGACCGAGGTACCTACATGCAGAGTGTTGGGATGTCTTTTACCAAAAAATGGTGAGGATAAAACATCGTTAAGCGTTAACAAAATAAACAATAATTCATAATATTTAACGGCATTGTTATACATAGTTCTGTACGTATACTTACACCAGTCAAGTGATGATCTTGATATCGTTAAAAGAAAATAAACTCATCAATCCGGTAGGTACCTACTTACTTACCTTAATTGAAACGACGTCGTAAGTATATTAAGTTAGTTGTAGGTATGTGTGTGTTCGATAAAATGCGTAAACTATTACGTGTGGGGCAATAAGTTAATAAATAACGTATAGGTAATGTTTTTTTACAAAGCGCAAGGGTATTTAAACTACCTACTCGTAGAACAATGTCCAATTAATGTTTTTGATGTAAAGGAAGTAATAAGAACGAAGTACCTGGTGCAATTGAATTTATTTTATTAAAAATTAAGTTCACTAGGTAACACTGTATAAAACATCCTGAATAACATTAAAAGAATTCTCTGTTAGGTACTTTTCCTTAATCTGCAGCTACTCTAGATCTTAGTAATTTTATTTAATTCTTAAAAAAAAATATCTTACAAATTAAAATTAAATGAGACTTATAATTAGCTACATCAATGTGTAAGTAAAATTCCAATTATTTTTCATGAAATGGTGAAAGGCTGAAGAAGCTGTGTGTTTTTCTTATTGTTCACGCAGCTCCATAGACTTTAATAGAATTATAAAAAAACTGGCCAAGTGCGAGTCGGACTCGCACACGAAGGGTTCCGTACCACAAGGCAAAAACGCCGAAAAAAACATGTTTGTTGTATGGGAGCCCCCTTAAATATTTATTTTATTTTAATTTTATTATTTATTATTAAAGTTAAAATACAACTGAGTATTTTGTGAATATTTCAAGTGCCTACCTGTTGCCATTTTTGATATCGAGCAAAAAAGGGCAAAAAAATCGCGTTTGTTGTATGGGAGCCCCCCTTAAATATTTATTTTATTTTGTTTTTAGTATTTGTTGTTATAGCGGCAACAGAAATACATCATGTGTGAAAATTTCAACTGTCTAGCTATCGCGGTTCTTGAGATACAGCCTGGTGACAGACAGACGGACAGACGGACAGACGGACAGACGGACAGACGGACAGACGGACAGACAGCGAAGTCCCGTTTTTACCCTTTGGGTACGGAACCCTAAAAAAGAACATAACAATTATATTATATAAGTAATACACCTATCCTTTGTGGAGCACGACTTTCACTTAACTACATGAAACAAATAATCGTGAAGTTTGTGTTAATCATTTTTATTACGTATACTTATTAAAAATGATTATTCTATGGTGTACGAGTCAATCACAAGAAATGATGGTCAAGGATTAAGTCCGTATGAGGAAAAAAACTTGTTTTATTGCAAGAGCATGTCTACACGAAGGCATGCAAGATTAATGCCAAGCGGAGAACTAAGTAACTCCATTAGTCCATTTGTTCTTAGTTTATAATGTAAAATCGATACAGCCTACATTTTAAAGAATATTACCCCAAGTTGGAATTGATAACCTTTAACTGTGTCACGTCTTAAACATTAAACTAGGTAACGGTGCTAATATTTTATTTCTGAGCCTTTAAATTTTAACTAATATTAGATTCTGTCCTTGATTAGGTTAGGACCTTTTCTAGGTCAGATATCTTCATCTCATGCCGGTAAAACTACCAAGCTGTTAGAACAGCTGTGGAATTTTACTGATACATAGTTAAGAGTTGGCAGATGGGTAACAAAGTAACAAATTGAAATGCAGTCATTTCCTTCTTGGCGTGCACTGACTTGAGAATATGTAAGAACAACTTTCAAGGCAAACGTAGAATAAGTACTACTTACAATGTAGAATCCTACTTACAAATGTAGAATACAGGGGAAAGTCAGGTTTTTAATGGCCGCGTATTTCCAAGTATATTAAATACGGTACAATCTGGATGCTTGCGCCGTTTTTTTTTACTTCATGACATCAGACATGAGTGGTCTGGCCTGGCGTGGACGCTGGCGTCACTGCACTACGCCATCATTATTATTTCTTCAAAGTTCTCAAGTAATAATGACACCAAGACTAGTTTAGATACCTACCTAACTAATTTATTTAGGTATACTTTATTGTACACCAGAAAGTACATAACAAAGGAATACAATTATTAATACAAAACATACAATACTAATCTACTGATCAAGATGTTGATTTGAAAATGAGATAGGTTCGAATTAAAAATTATTCTCACCATACAAGGCTCGCATGGAATATTCCAAAACAGTATATTCATATGAATGAGTTGTTGATTTGTTTGATTTTGCCGTGAACCGAGGAAGTCAAAAAGTCAAATAATTTCTAATTTATGTAATAATGACTGCGGTCTGCAAATGATGACCAGCGTTTAACGTGGTTATGATAATGTTTGACATTACAATGGACTGGTGACACACTGGGTGCGTGTGATGTCACGTCATGAACTAGCTTTCTATTTTGCGCACAATTATCGCTTCCTATTTAACGTTGAACAATGATAATAATGTAATTCAGAACCCTAATTGCGTAACACGCTATTGATCACAATCTGAGTCATTTTGAAGAATATTGCTTCATATGTTCGAATAATTTGTCTGCTTAATAACGTAAATAACGCAATGAATATTGTTGAATTGTCAAAATCGAAAGCCATTCCTACTGTTTGTGTTTCGCAATTACCCAGGAACTGGAACAGGAATTATTGCAGGAACTGAAAACGTCTTCTTATCCTCGAAAGATCACATTGCCTATTGATCTTTCTTTAATCACATATTGTTTGAAATTGTTATTATTCTTATATTTTTCTAATTTCAATAAAAATGTATGTTTAGTGGGGTCCGCGTCCACTCGACCCGCTCAGACTCGACTCGAATAATATTTCTGTTTTGATAGGCGTAAAAACGTCGATGTATAGTCAGACAAAAAAGTGTCGATTTAACCCTTGAACCACGCGGGAGGGTTTTCATTTTTATATCTCTTGGAAATATTGAAGAGTTTTGTGTAGCAAAGGACAAATTGCCAGCCAGCCCTCTTAGTCTCAATGTTATGGCATTATACCTATAACATTCAGTCTTCTGTCGCAACTCATACTTTGAATATTGCAGCGAATTGAAAATACACGATTCGAAATTCAATATCATTATTAGCAGCATTGTCTTACTAAATTCACACGATTACAATAGATACCAAAACAGAAAAATAACTCGCAGTTCGAGCCAGGTCACGTCTCAAGGTTTAATTAATAAGCAAAAAGTAATTTTATGCTTCTGTATTTAAAGACACCGTCGTATACTTCGATTTTATTTCCATAACTAGACTAAAATGGCCTTTTCGTGTTTATCATTTTGAATTAATTTAAATACATGACTTGTCTTGTTCGGTATGCAAGATATTGACCTTAAGCGGAGCATATCACTATATTAGAATTCGACATTAAAAAACTTTACGAAATATCGTACTGCTTTAAATGTTTAATGAGATTTTGATAACGATCCACTCTTATTTAGCACGGCGCTGTCTGATGAAATCATATATATCCGCGTGGATGAAATCAGTACAAGTTTATAAACATCACAACGACATACATAAACAACACAAGAAATAACTAAACTAGGTAGAAATATGTTTTGTATCGCTGAGAAATTGTCATTGTTTTCCTTCGCAGATTCAAAGTATTTTCGCACGATCTTAAATTCTGAATACCTATCTACTGTACCATCTAACGGGTGATTACGTTCTATTTTTAGTTCTTATATACTAATTGAACGTTCTCACGAAAACAAGATTCTCGTAAATTAGTAGGTTGTTAAGTTTCTAATTTTATTTTTGCCTGCATTCGTTCGTATGTAGACAATAATTTCTTGTTTCATTACATAAAGGTTTTAAAGCTAGAAGCAGCTCCTGATATTACTTCCAAAACGGGCCTAGGCATTTGAGGGATTTCATTTAAAAATATTTTCTTTTTTGTGATGAAATTTGTTTTGCTACGCCGTAGCCGTAGCGTAGAACTCAAACCTTCTTCTCCGTTTTGTAATAAAACGAGATCTAGTTTTAGACCTAATCTAAGCCTTCAAGCCAGTTACTCTATTTTGAACTTTATTCCGACTAACATAAAGTTCTTAATGCAAAATTGACAACTTAGACTCGGGTTTAACGTCAGTTTTTGTAATAAGAACTTTAGCTTCGTCGGATTATAGTTCGAAATTTAAAAATGGCTGTATAGTTTAAACCTGGGACTAAAGATAAATCTTGTTTGTCTTCTTGGGTCTATTTGAGCTTCACGGTCTAGACCGCTGATGATGGCAGGTTTAATGTTTATGATTGGCGGGTGTGGTTAGATGCTTTTATTAGAAATTCTAATTATTTTATTTAATCAAATATTGCGCTACACCGTAGCCGTAGCGTAGACCTCGTAAGGTAAATGATAAATGATTTATTTTCTGTAAGTAGGTTTGTACAAACACTTTTACACGTCAATTATATTTTTTTAAACTAGATGAGGTCTACGTTTCCTAACTGACTATTCTGAGAAGAAAGGCCGAAACAAACTCAGAGGTCACAGTCTCTTTTAAAGTCCAGACAAAATCTTGGTCAGATCGTGTGAAGACCATGTAGATTGGTATCTGAAAAGGTCTTTTGAGGAAAGAACCACACAGATTGCGGACCTGTCCAATCAGTGCACCCATTTGTCAAAAATCGTGTAGCTCAACTCAGAACATGAGGAGCTCAACGATTCGACGAACAATAGGTACTTACCAAAGAAAGGACATTTGGGTAGGCCGCGTAAATTACTCCAAACTGCTAGACCCTGATAAAACGGAAACAATGACCCACATAGTCCTCACATTCACAATAATTAAAATAATATAATACTTTATACAATAAATGTACATGCCATTGTTTAAGTAAATAGATATTTAAAAAAATGAAAGTGTAAAATAGCAAAATAAAAAATAAAAACAACATTCACAGTCTAAACCTATTGGTCAAAGTCAAAGCATTTATTTCAAATAGGCACATAAAAGGCACTTTTGAACGTCAAAAATTACTAAAGTAGAATTGATTCTAGTCGCACATTCCAAAAGGTAGTTTTCGAATGGAGAAGAATGGGCAAGAAACTCCACCGTTACTCTTTTAAAATGTTTTACAATATTTTGCATGATTATATAATAATAATATGTGAAATATTGGAGCAGCTCAATCCCAAGCCTTTTGTCCTCAATATAGTATTTTACAGTATAATAGGCTTTCTGGCATAGTTTTCGCTTTGTAAAAGATTTGAATTTATAAGGGCTTAGTTATTGAATGTGGCTAGGAAGTTTATTATAAAAACGTATGCATTGGCATCTAAACAAGCCACCTATTTTCTTGAGCCTTGTTGTAGGAACAACAAATTTGTGTTTGTCTTTTTGAGCTACACATTCTGCAAGTACCTAAACCGCTGAAGGTATAATTAAGACGCCACGGGTTAGATATGTTTATTTAAAAAAACCGGTCAAGTGCAAGTCGGACTCGCGCACCGAGGGCTCCGTACAAAGTAGGTATGTAAATAGTTTTTCACACCACCTGCTCGAAAATGTCAAATTATATGTCAAGCAACCTTAACCTAAAGTGAGTCATTAGTGGCCGGGGGCACAGCCGGTCAATAATGTTGTACTGGATTTCATTATGGCCCGCTGGTCAATAATGTGATTTGAATTTGGAATCTCACATGCTCAGCTAAATTGGCAGTATAGTACTAACAAACACCCTTTGGTGCCAGAAAGAGGAAAGCCATTCTCGAAACCCTTACTACGCGTGGATGATATTCTCGATTTCCTACAAAATCATAACGACTGCTTCTTCATATCGTTGCCATGTTTTCGAAGACATAATATTGTAAGAATAATTAGATAACTACGAACCATTTTGTAAAAGGAATGGAATAACATTAAAACTGGCATTAATAATAACAAATACCATACCGCGCCGTAATACCGTAATAGTAATTGGCTGTAACATTAGTTAATTTATTTTAAGTAAACTGCGGTAATATTGCTGTGGATTTTGTGAATAAATAAATAAATAATAAAACCTATCTATACTACAGTCGATTTATCACATTTTATCAAAAATACTCTATTTTCACGAGCGTCTCCAATGACGTTCTAAATTCAAAATGCATTCAGCCAATCATCCAAAACCATTCTACCAGCCATGTATAAAGCTTAGTTTACACAAACGCCACTTCCATGAGAGTGATATCAATAGACACACACGACAAAACCGTAGAAGAGACTTTTTTTTTGAAAATCGAATTGATCGTGTCTTGGCTACTTATTGGTAGACGCAATAAAGGCGCGAATTTTCGTACTAAAACTATTATTTTCTCACAGTAGGTGTAAAAAGTAGAGTATCCTCCTCTTGGCTAAAGGTGTCTTTGCCTTGGGCTAGCTTGAATCCCTCGCTGCATTCAGGATTCTTGTATTAACTCCCTCGCTTCGCTCGTGAGTTAAATCCCGGATCCTTCATTGCGCTCGAGATTAAATATGACGCCCGTGACATAAGACACAACTTTAGCCTCTCGGTGCATAATCTACTATTTCACACCACCTGCTCGAAAATGTCAAATTATATGTCAAGCAACCTTAACCTAAAGTGAGTCATTAGTGGCCGGGGGCACAGCCGGTCAATAATGTTGTACTGGATTTCATTATGACCCGCTGGTCAATAAATGATTTGAATTTGGAATCTCACATGCTCAGCTAAATTGGCAGTATATTACTAACAAACAGACACCCTTTGGTGCCAGAAAGAGGAAAGCTATTCTCGAAACCTTTACTATGCGTGGATGATATTCTCGATTTCCTACAAAATCATAACGACTGCTTCTTCATATCGTTGCCATGTTTTCGAAGACATAATATTGTAAGAATAATTAGATAACTACGAACAATTTTTTAAAAGGAATGGAATAACATTAAAACTGGCATTAATAATAACAAATACCGTACCGCGCCGTAATACCGTAATAGTAATTGGCTGTAACTTTAGTTAATTTATTTTAAGTAAACTGCTTTATGATTGCTGTGGATTTTGTGAATAAATAAATCAATAATAAAACCTATCTATACTACAGTCGATTTATCACATTTTATCAAAAATACTCTATTTTACGAGTGTCTCCAGTGACGTTCTAAATTCAAAATGCATACAGCCAATCATCCAAAACCATTCTACCAGCCCTGTATAAAGCTTAGTTTACACAAACGCCACTTCCATGAGAGTGATATCAATAGACACACACGACAAAACCGTAGAAGAGACTTTTTTTTTTGAAAATCGAATTGATCGTGTCTTGGCTACTTATTGGTAGACGCAATAAAGGCGCGAATTTTCGTACTATGGCTATTATTTTCTCACAGTAGGTGTAAAAAGTAGAGTATCCTCCTCTGGGCTAAAGGTGTCTTTGCCTTGGGCTAGCTTGAATCCCTCGCTGCATTCAGGATTCTTGTATTAACTCCCTCGCTTCGCTCGTGAGTTAAACTCTTAACTCCCTCACTGCGCTCGGGAGTTAAATCCCGAATCCTTCATTGCGCTCGAGATTCAATATGACGCCCGTGACATAAGACACAACTTTAGCCCCTCGGTGCATAATCTACTATTAAGTAAACTGCGGTAATATTGCTGTGGATTTTGTGAATAAATAAATAAATAATAAAACCTATCTATACTACAGTCGATTTATCACATTTTATCAAAAATACTCTATTTTCACGAGCGTCTCCAATGACGTTCTAAATTCAAAATGCATTCAGCCAATCATCCAAAACCATTCTACCAGCCATGTATAAAGCTTAGTTTACACAAACGCCACTTCCATGAGAGTGATATCAATAGACACACACGACAAAACCGTAGAAGAGACTTTTTTTTTGAAAATCGAATTGATCGTGTCTTGGCTACTTATTGGTAGACGCAATAAAGGCGCGAATTTTCGTACTAAAACTATTATTTTCTCACAGTAGGTGTAAAAAGTAGAGTATCCTCCTCTTGGCTAAAGGTGTCTTTGCCTTGGGCTAGCTTGAATCCCTCGCTGCATTCAGGTTTCTTGTATTAACTCCCTCGCTTCGCTCGTGAGTTAAATCCCGGATCCTTCATTGCGCTCGAGATTAAATATGACGCCCGTGACATAAGACACAACTTTAGCCTCTCGGTGCATAATCTACTATTATTTTTTTTTTTTACTATTTTTTATTTTTTTTTAATACAAATTTACGGTATTGGGATTTTTTCCTTTGCTTGTGCTACATGACATCGCTTCTTCCCAAATTTCATGATTCTAGGTCAATGGGAAGTACCCTATAGGTTTTGATTGTGTTGACTTAGAAGTTTGAATATTTCATTGCTTCGAGGGATTGCAGCCTTGAGTATTTGATATTAATTTCAACTTGATAACTTTACGCGTTCTTGAGAAAAAGGGTCTTGACTAACGGACAGTCAGACGGAAAACAAAGTGATCTAAGGGTTCCGTTTTTCCTTTTAAGATACGGAACCCTAAAAAGATCTTATCATTTAATTTTTATATAAAGTTTTGCTATGCCGGAGCCGTAGCGTAGAGCTCGTAGGGTCCCTAACTAAGCTCCACATGTCGTGGGGCGTAGAACCAGAGGATTTAATAATATTTACGAAGGTATTGGATTTCTCATACATTGTTAGATACTTTTAGAAAGAATCAGGTAAGTATTTAGTTGCCTGATAATAAAATGTTTATTATTATTAAAATTGCATAATATGATGGATTGTCTTTACCTACAGACGTTTGTTGAACATACTCAGATCCGTGGGATTGAAATTATGCTAAATCAGACAAAACAAAACAGATAGATTAGAAATAGTAGATTATGCACCGAGGGGCTAAAGTTGTGTCTTATGTCACGGGCGTCATATTGAATCTCGAGCGCAATGAAGGATTCGGGATTTAACTCCCGAGCGCAGTGAGGGAGTTAAGAGTTTAACTCACGAGCGAAGCGAGGGAGTTAATACAAGAATCCTGAATGCAGCGAGGGATTCAAGCTAGCCCAAGGCAAAGACACCTTTAGCCCAGAGGAGGATACTCTACTTTTTACACCTACTGTGAGAAAATAATAGCCATAGTACGAAAATTCGCGCCTTTATTGCGTCTACCAATAAGTAGCCAAGACACGATCAATTCGATTTTCAAAAAAAAAGTCTCTTCTACGGTTTTGTCGTGTGTGTCTATTGATATCACTCTCATGGAAGTGGCGTTTGTGTAAACTAAGCTTTATACAGGGCTGGTAGAATGGTTTTGGATGATTGGCTGTATGCATTTTGAATTTAGAACGTCACTGGAGACACTCGTAAAATAGAGTATTTTTGATAAAATGTGATAAATCGACTGTAGTATAGATAGGTTTTATTATTGATTTATTTATTCACAAAATCCACAGCAATCATAAAGCAGTTTACTTAAAATAAATTAACTAAAGTTACAGCCAATTACTATTACGGTATTACGGCGCGGTACGGTATTTGTTATTATTAATGCCAGTTTTAATGTTATTCCATTCCTTTTAAAAAATTGTTCGTAGTTATCTAATTATTCTTACAATATTATGTCTTCGAAAACATGGCAACGATATGAAGAAGCAGTCGTTATGATTTTGTAGGAAATCGAGAATATCATCCACGCATAGTAAAGGTTTCGAGAATAGCTTTCCTCTTTCTGGCACCAAAGGGTGTCTGTTTGTTAGTAATATACTGCCAATTTAGCTGAGCATGTGAGATTCCAAATTCAAATCACATTATTGACCAGCGGGTCATAATGAAATCCAGTACAACATTATTGACCGGCTGTGCCCCCGGCCACTAATGACTCACTTTAGGTTAAGGTTGCTTGACATATAATTTGACATTTTCGAGCAGGTGGTGTGAAATAGTACATAATGATACATGTGTGCTATGTTGATCATTATGCTCGAGGCGGTATTATTCGCGCGAGCCGCAGGCGAGTGCGATAAGAAAGCCGAGAGTCTAATGATCGATGCACACGCGTTTCATACGACGTTTTTCAACACACTTGCGAGAAAAAAAACAGATTGTATTGTTAAATATTAACTTGTATGGAAAATGGCGCGCTGGTTTTGTCTTTCCGCATAGCCAGCACTAGCAATGCGCGCGCAAGTGTAAATAAAAGCACTGACCACAGAGCATGTAAAAACAATTGTAAAAAAAAAACAATTGTAGTTTAGTTAGTATGGAATTAGAAAGTACTATTGGCATAGAGAAATATACCTACATTAGTTCAGTGAGAATCCGCAATGATAGAACGCCAGTCAGGGTCTTTTCCGTTTGGTTTCGGGTAGGGACCACGGACAATTTTAGGTGGATAATTAAAATTTTCTTTTTTTGTAATTTGCAGGTCAGTATCAGGTTGCATCTTGATCAAATATGATTCGCGACTATAATATACAGAGCGTTAGGTTAAACGAGGGACATACTTTGAGGGGAGTTAGTACTCATGAAAATGAACAACTTTTAATATGGGATTAACCCTGAAATCGCGAAAAAAAATCAGCCGTTTCCTACATTTATGTTCGCATAGCTCGTCCAAATGAACAGCAAATTTTTTTTTTGCGATTTCCGGTTCGGCCCCATAGTAAAAGTTGCTCATTTTCATGAGTACTAACTCCCCTCAAATTATGTCTCCCTCGTTTAACCTAACGCTCTGTATATGTATTTACAGAATTATAGTCATTAGAATAGAATCTTTCTAGTTAGATTTTTTCCCTAAGAACTTTTCCATAAGAAAGATGTATTAATGATTCGAATGATTATAATTCTGTAAAGATTTACCTATGTATATGGTACCAGTTAGAGTTGCAAATCATATTTTGATCAAGATACAAACCTGACACTGACCTGAAAATTGCAAAAAACCTAAGAAAATTTGAATTTCGCGGTAGACCGCGAAATTCAAATTTTCTTAGGTTTTTCGGTCAATTTAAGGTCACCTTAAATTGTCCGAGGTCCCTGAGTATTCACCTTAAGGTAAATAAATATTAGTTAATTTTGGGACCAAGGACAATACAGACTATTAAAAAAAAAGTGAATTGGTGAGATTAAAAAAGCGCGCATCTCCGACTAGTAAATAGTTATCTGTGGAAATAAAGCACATGTGGATTAAAGTAAAGAAAAAGCACGCGTTTTTAATACACTGCATTATGGACCTAAAAGCGGTTCAATAAGAGCCACTTTACGAGCAAGTGTGTTGAAAAAAATATTAAACAATTATGCCCGTTTATACTAACACTAGATGACCCTTAAATCAATGCCAAAATAAAAGCACCCTGAAGGATTGTCAGCTATCAGCGCTAAGCGGACCGTTGGAAATCCAACAACGTACCTATTTAGTGAATTTTTTTTACAGAATAGCACTGTGGAATGACATATTACTGCACCTAAGTTTTTACGGGGAGATTTTTTACAGAATAGCACTGTGGAATGACATATCATTTCACCTAAGTTTTCACGGGGAGATTTTTACAGAATAGCACTGTGGAATGACATCTCACTTCACCTATGTTTTCACGGGGAGATTTTTTACAGAATAGCACTGTGGAATGACATCTCACTTCACTTAAGTTTGCACGGGGAGATTTTTTACAGAATAGCACTGTGGAATGACATCTCACTTCACCCAAGTTTTCACGGTGAGATATTTTCAAAATTTACTGGCGTGATGGTACGTGCTACAGAGTCCCTAAGTAACTGCTCCCTTTGCTACATCCTTACCTAACTTAATCTGTAACAATACCAGTTATTATAAAAATATATTCAAACGCAGAAATTTAAGCCTTGAATGGCTCAGATACATAATACTATCAAATCACCTTTGACATCAGTCGTATATGTAACGTATCTGACTATCTGTAATGTAATAACATGACAGATTAATGATAATCAATACGTTTACGCACCTATCGTTAATTAATATTGTTCATTGATATTTTATTAAGTAGGTACTTATCTGTAATACCTACTTTAGCGTAAGTAGATACCAATTTTGATAATAACAGATTGATTCCATTAAAGCTGCGATAGTTGATAAATATTAGCTTGCTTTAATGGAACCTCAAATAATTTCCATTTTGGGGTCTAATTAGCCAACTGCTAGCAACCTAATAAATAGCCAAGTAACTGCGACCAACTTGGTTGTAGCACTCGCTGGCTGCTGTTGGGGGTTGGTCACAGTTCTAACCTAACCCCTTTTGGTCGGAGCGTCTTGTCTGTGTATAGTTAGTGCGAGCAACTGTGGGAAAAGGCCAGGAATTAAAAAAAGAGGCTCCATTATATAAAATTGTGTGCATAATTAAAGCCCAAAAAGGTCAATAAGTTATTAGAGGATCAGATATTTCCCATAAATATTTTAAAATGCCCTACAGAATAATTACAATAAAAATTGAATTAATTTCTTTATAGTTGTTCCAAACAGTTTTTCGTAACTGTGAACCGGTTTTTAATATACGATTATATCCGTGTTACATATCTGTTAGTTATTGCCTGTCGCCCATGTAACCAGTGGAATACCCGCGATGTTATAATGTGTTAATTTTTTCAAGCCGCAGTGACAGGTAAATTGCTAGAGATTGAGTTAGATACATTAGCATCATCCGCTGTTATTAGATCACCAAGTAAGTTCGCAGACTCGGTAAAGTACTAAAGTGTCATAATGCGGACAAAATGACGTAGAATCAGTTAATTTTCACAAACACGAGGTACCTAGGTACTAGCTTCTGTCTGTAACTTTGACCGCGTGAAATTTTATTGTTTTAAGATAGAATATATCCTATAACACTTGACAATACTGTAGCTTTGCGTTAGTAAAAGTATTTTCGGAATCGGATCAGAAGTTCTGAAGATTAGCTCCTACGTACAAACTCAATTTTTTTTAAAAGTCTTTATAATACATATTTACCCCCTTACTAAAAAATGTATTATATCAGATAAATAGTTACGCACCGTAATTGGACATTCGAAAGAAGAAGACAAAGCGTTGTGTAAACTATACAGACGCTATTAAACGTTTATTAGTAAGAGGTAAGTAGATATAGAAGTATAGATTACAAGATATAAGTTTAAGCAGCGATTTGTAGCAGATTTACCTATGTTCAGTTTTTATTTAAATAGCCGATAATTAATCAATAAAAAACCTATCTCGTAAAATTGCTTTGCACCATTTACTTAGCCCAGTCTAATTGTACCGATTTTCACTGTTTTAGCATCGAATGTGTACCTAGTCCTCTAATGTAATGTAGTGTTCTATAATTATAACTGTAATTAATATGGTGTACATAATAAAGAGTATTCTATTCTATTCCTCCTTTCTTTCATGCATGAATCAGTGAACGATAAACTGATAGTGAAATTACAACAAATCATCGTCTACTTTATTGTTTACTTAATTACCTGCGGCGTAATTACGTAACACACTAACAGTAGGCATGGCTTTCATTTTGACATTTCTACAATATTCATTGCGGTTTTTAAGTTGTTGAGCAGACAAATTTTTACGTTGTTGAGCAGACAAATTTTTCGAACATATGAAGCAATGGAGTAGCAATATCCTTCAAAATGATTCAGATTGTGGTTGATAGTGTGTTACGCAATTAGGGTTCTGATTGTACAAATTTATGTATAATAGTAAGTTTATGTGT
Organism: Mesoligia furuncula; assembly: GCA_916614155.1. Classification (NCBI taxonomy): domain Eukaryota; kingdom Metazoa; phylum Arthropoda; class Insecta; order Lepidoptera; family Noctuidae; genus Mesoligia; species Mesoligia furuncula. Next base: position 16,510,220 of record OU744799.1, on the reverse strand, counting down.
TTTATCTATGTATTGAATAAGTTGAATTAATGCGGCGCCTGATGTATCATAGGTACCTACGTTACACAATCGTTAGATATATTTGCATTATTTCCCTACATGTCCATGATAAAATTACCACTGAGCATAAATTATTGCTCATTTAGTATCTAAGTGCTCATTTAGTACGCAACACAGTTTTGTAAATGCTCCCGTTTGACTAGAATGCTTTGTTTATAATTAGCTCGTAGTCGTAGTAGGTAATCGAATTAACCCCATTCGGTATACTTACACGCATTTCAATTAAAAAGTATTTGTGTACATAATGAATACATTTTTGTTTGTCATGATAAGAATCAGAAGGAGCATTATTATGCTCCTTCTGATTCTTATTATTATAACGATAATGATTTTGGCAATTAAATGTATGGCAGACGGCAGTTCATTCGTTGCCTACATGTGTTATGTTAATAGATAGAAAAGTATCTAGGTATTAGATATCTAATCTATGAGGCGTTAACGTTGACTTTGTGGAACAGTTAAGTGATAAGAATACTGCTAAATAAACCAATTGTAGATAACGCGATACTATTTTAATACCATAACCGGAGAATAGTTACCGATTCGCAAAACCATTCATGAAAAAAATAAATAAGCATAAAATATTACACAAGAGCCGTTGTAGGTTGGTTCGCTGTTGTTTTAACGTAACGTTTTGAAGTATTAATTACCGTTCGAGGGAAAATGACCGAAGTGCTGGCATTGTGAAAAGTTAATTCCTTTTGACGGTTGAGCAACGCTCAATGCACGAACTAATAAAACCATTTTACTTGGTCTATACATCCACGTTAGCTAAGGTACTGAGGCTATTTAAAACGATAATAGTAACTTCGACGTAAAATATGTACCTTTGTGTATCTAAAAACGATAGTGTTGATATTTCACAGGTTCAGTATGAAATCCGCTTTCGACGTGGAAACACGAACGAAATTTAAAATAATGAAGGTGATGTTCACTAGACTAAGTTAGTGTGCAATAATGAGTGGGAATGAGCAGTCGTGCTTGTGAGAGGAATCAGGTTGAGAAATGCCGGTTGTCTTCTCACTTGGAATTAATGCTGGTGTCAAAGATTCCTGGTATCGTTGTGTTCATTCGTGACTTTGCGCTCCAATAACATGTAGACGTTTTTATACTCTATCGTATACGATGAATGATGATGCCTCGCCAACGAGTAACGACCTCTCTATTGTGTTTTTTGTAGTGTTTTTGCGTCAAATCAAGTTTTTGTGGAAAATAAGTAAGGACGATTATTTTGCTGTACTTTAAAAATCGTGACATTTTTTGTATAGAAGACAGTGTTGGATGTTTCGCGTTAACAACTTGTGGTAATGTGATGGAAAAGTAAAGGTGCCTAGACCTATATTAAACGGAATGACTTACTTGTATGAAGAAAAAAAAAACACATTGCAACGCAATGTAAGTACACGTGCCCCCCCACAACAGTATGTGTGCATGGAAAGCACCATGCGTGACCGTGCTCTGAACCGTGATAAGCAGACAATAGGGAGTGCTCGGCACAGGCGCAAGTTGAGAGCATTAGCGTAATTGGTTGTATGAATCATATAGACGTACAAAGTCTTAATTGGATTAAAGATACCTCGTAACTGACCGAATCTAATCCGTATTCCGGGTGTTTTGTTTGCCGTTTTTGCAATCGTATTTTTTCGATCACTTGAACTTACTGAAAAGGTTAGCTCTAAAGGCTTATTAAATTTGTGAACTTGTTGAAAATTTAAAGTGTTTTACCCATATTATAATAATGACATCTAAATTAATCTATATTAATTATCTCTGTTTCAGATACCTGTGGATAAGAATGGCAAGCTAAGAACATTAGAGTTGAGAGGAGTTTACTCCGCCTCAAAATTAAAAAATTTGGAAACGCTAAAATCCTTTGATGTCACAAGATCTGCTGAGATTGCAGAAAAGTCCCATGCTGCAAAAATTAAAAATGATATAAAGGAACCAGTTTTTTGTAAGGCTTACGCATCATTTATACCAAAAATGAGCTTAAATTTGGAAAAGGTAATTGAGCAAAACCCGAGAATATTAGATTTGCGTGAAAAATTGAATCAAATAACAAAAAAGCAGGATAGTAATAATGTTGATAAGAAGACAAAAGGACTTATTAATGATATAACACAACACCTAGTTGACAAGAAAGAAGAGGACGAGTCCGGCCCGTACAGTTTGTTGTTTGATCTACAGTCCGACCCTTCTACATCATTTAACGACAGTGCGGCAGTAAACGTTTGGAACCGACCAAAATCAGAAGTACTGAGTGATACGAACTCACAAGCCTTTAAGAAAGTAATTAATCCTATTAACAAAAGCGCAGACAGGCTACCGAACGTTTTGAATTTCGACGAAAAACCGATGAGAGAATTTGAATACTCTTGCGAAAACGAGTTTACCTTCCCGGCAAAAAAGACATTTAACACACATTCCAGATCTGATCTCTGTTTACAGCTGAAAACACATGTACATCCACGGTTATTTGAATCCAACTTGAGTCCTAGTGAAAATTCATTGAGTAGGACAAATGAAGAGAACTCACTGGATGATAGCTTAGGCATTTTAACTCCAGATCAAATGGATGATATATGTTATTTAGAAAACGCTTTTTCACCTACAGTAGAGGGATTACCAATTTTCTGTGATAATAATGAAAGTAAAATATCTCCAGATAATGGTGATACCCCATCGACTGATAAGACTGAAAGCAACTCTGCAGCATCGACGATACAAAATGATGGATTTGATAGCATAGAGAATAAAAGGTGCATGTTTGAAGGTCAACTGGCCCCAATTATCAGCCTGGAAACAATCATGAATAACGAAGACCACAATTCACTAACAGCATATGATTCCCCAGCTCATAAATGCAGTGATACATTGTCTATACAAGACCCACTGTCGATTACTTCAAGAACCTTTGATATGCCTTCTCAAGATATCACAATAGGGAAGGACGAACTATCTTCGAATTTAATAGACGAAGAATTCATGCCTTCTATACACAGCAGCATCTTGGAGCCAGTTAGTTCTATTGCTGAGAATGTGGCCAATTTAGAAATAGCTCTAGATTGTAAACATGAAAATCTTATAATTACCAACAGAATTGAACAAACACCATCACCGGAAGATTTGCCACTAGACAGTTCAGAAATTAATGGCGAAATAAGTACATACTCTCAATTTTCTGCATCGACGCTGCACGACACTCAGACTTATTCAGATGGTAAAAGCGATTATCCAAAATCAATGGAAACTTCTAAAGTTTCTAATAGTTTCATAACAAGTATTACTAGCATTACAAGTTTGGATGGTTACCAAGGTGATGGAGAAATGTCCAGACCCGTGAGCAGAGGAGCAGACCATTCTATTGAACATCGTGAAGATGCCATTGACATGGACTGGCAAAATGTGCCCGTGGCAAGAAGAGCAGATCCCATGACAGATTCGGATTTCTTTACAGAAAGTGATGCCGATGGTTTAGATGACCACATGCAAAGAGGTGACCGACGAGCTCAGGTCATTGATGGAGCTCTTTATGGTGGAAAGAAAGTAAATGGTAACCCACCTCTCATTGTAAACAGAAACGAAGACTCTTGCATGGAATCAAGTGGAGTGTACACTGACTTTGAAAATCACCGTACATCTCCTGTATTCTTAAACGTCATCGATGACATGTCTCCTGATGGGTCTACTCCTTCCACTCGATCGGAATGTAGTCAAAAAAACGCTAGCACAGGAAATTTGAACGCTTATTTTTCACCACTGCAAGATACCTTGGATGAACATAAATCGGATACGTCTCACATAATCGACGATGATGAGACACCAAAAAACACGAGCAAAAGAAATTCGTTGAACAGTGTGAAAGATATGAAATGTACAGAAAAGAATAAAGAAGAGAAGAGAAGCTTTACATTAAAAAAATACAAAATGCCTAAGCGTGATGTGCCAAGTAAACTGAAGAGTATGCTGGCAAACAGAAAGACTGATGCAGATAACAGTGTACAGAGTAGCCCAAAAATTGTGAAAAAGACCGAAAGAAGAGAGAATTTGGCGAAAAAGAGTTCCATAGAAACAAAGAACGATTATAAGATAAAATCTTTTAAGGATATAAAGTCGAAGGTGGACTGCTCTTTTTCATTACAACGATCTCAAACTTCGTGCAGTGTCAGTAGAATGTTAAGCTCAAAATCTACAAATAACAACGTGAAACCTAAAAGGTACGTGATCAATATAATAACACTTGTGTCACAATCATGTAACATTAAGCTAGTTTTAGCTATAATTCAAAATGCAACACAGTACAACTGGGTTCATCTTATTAAAACGTTTATTTTACTCTTTATCATCAATTTGCTATCGACCAACATAATGATGGTAGCAAAGCCTCAGTGGCAGTTAATGAATCTGATGTCTTACCATAACTTCTGTGTGTAGCCGTCACATGCGTATGCGCATGGAGCTGGGTTCGGCGGCGGGCAGCGGCAAGAGCAGCCTGCACAGTTCGCAGAGCGACATCAGCGCCAGTAGCACACCACTCGGCAAGCACTCCACCGGCCGCTTCCCCCTGCTTAGTAAGTACCTCTTGTCATATATTTATCTACTTTTCCTCCATAAGATGCGATACTTACACGTGAGTACCTACGTCCAGCGGGCAGGCAGCCTCGCTACCACCGAGCCACAAGGTGAGGTTTGGGCTATGTGACATTCTCTATGATATGCTCATAGTTCGTGACGAAGAAGACACGTTTGTTGCACTAGAAACTTTATTTCATCCGATGCATTTTTGACACAGTGAAGCGGGCAGTTGTTTTTCCTACGGTATTTGAGGGATAGACGCCAGCACATCAAGCTACTACAATCTGTCAAATTTCTTTAATAGATTTTTAACTTTATCTCTGAAGTATAAGGTTCAAAGTTGATTGGGAAAATTTGACAGTTTCGGGTAGCTTGATGTGCTGGCGTCTGTACATATTTCAACATTCGGTTCCATCTTTTTTAGCAGAACAATAATTAATTAACTACTAGTGGCTAAAATTCAATTACGATAATAGGTATGATAGTATTCCTATGTAGCGTTGACATCGATGGCAACGGAACTATCTGGTGACAACGAGTACATAGGAAATGTCGCTCTCTGAATCTTAAGAATCTAAAAGCGATCAAGGATAAACAATGCTAAGAGGATAATATGTAGTATCCTCTGCGAGCATATAGGCTAATTTACTAGGACGCGTAAAGCCACTTGCTCTTCGACGTGATATGCAAAATTGCCTTAGATTTTGCCTCTTGATTATTTATACTGATAAGTCTGTGATCTATGAAAGTATACCAATACGAGATTAAACAATGATATCGCTACTGAGACTATTATCACTGAAATTCAGATGTACCTAACTTCATACACACCTACGCACATACCACAAACTTAAAACAAATGTAGGAAAATCTAAGATCACGCGTATCACCGTAAAACCTGCGTGATAACAACGCAATACTTCTAGTTTGTGTTTTGACACACCACTCTATTTCAAGGTTGGCTAGCATTGACTTCATGTGATTCAATGACATGTGTGAATTCTTAAACAATTCACGTCGCAACTCATTAAAATTAGATAGGTACGTTGTATACAATCTACTAAAGACTGATTTTGAACTGCTTTAGATAGATATAGAACTATTCTATCTACAAAGTTGCTTATTGAAAATAACGCAAAAATTGCAGATGCAATTTCCATTTTCTTCAAAAACCATTTATAGTTCTAAAGTTTCCTATCCATTCGTTGCTATGTATTATCTACGTCATTCTGTATAAATATTCAATGTGACAGTGGCATGCCACAATGTTAACCCGATGCGAATTGTTTGTGCTCCTAATTATTGTGTAAATTCATCTATAATAATACAGTGTGGAGTTCATGGCAATGTGTTGTCCTTGTTTGTTAGATTTTGTATGATTTAGCACCTCCTTATGTATTGGTGATAGCAATTATCACGTAAGCTTGCGAATACACGAGTGTCTCGAAACAGCACGAGTAAACGAAAATTCTTACAGACCTAGCATAAGGCTAATTATGCTACCCACTGCTGGGACACGGGCTTCTTCTCTGTGAGAGGGAGAGTGGGCCGTAAAACACCACGCGGGCCCTGTGTGGGTTAGTAGATGTAACAGGTCTGCGAAATTTTTGGAAAATTCTTCCAGGCTTTAATCATTTTTATTTTAATCATGTAATTATAAAAGAAATTACTGCATTTATATAATTTAAGATTAATTCTGTTACTACTGCTATTAAAGCCATAAGTTATATTCAAAAAATATTTAACGCCTGCGGAACATAAATAGCAAAGTGCATGTTATTGCATCAGGTATAGTTATTGCTCTACAGTAGTAGTCAGGCACTTGTCAACATTTTGATATGAAGATACTTTACTTCAAATCTAGGTTATCTAACTTAATAATAATACCAACTCCATAACATCAGTATATTAAACTCAATACGTGAACTTGGTATACAGAACATAACAGAATATGGGAACTAATAAATTAAAACCTGAATTTATGAAGCACGAGCGCCTACTGTAACTTGTAAAGCAAAGATTTGCTTTACAAGTTATTAGTACTGACACTTGGCTCTAAAACGCAATCGTTAAATAATTACTAAGGTAACTTCTGGCTTTTCAGCAGTAGTAACATGATTAATGTAAATTACATAGATGCAGTTAAAAATTGTACACAAATTAAAATAAAAGTTTAAAATAAAAGTCTGGAAGAATTATCGTTTCGAGACATTCGTATGCTCACACGCCTATGTGATAATTGCTATCACCAATAAATAAGGAGGTGCAGGTGCTAAATCATACGAAACCTAACAAACAAGGACAAAACTACATACTTATTCCATGACTGAGTAGTCAGACATAACGGTTTTGTAGTTTTCTATAAACCTTTGGTAACAAAGTAAAAATAAATCTGAGAAAAAAAACTTTGTAGGTAAGCTAAAAAGAGGTTGGTTCCGGCTGTCATTTGTGGATCTTTGACAGTCGTTACGGGTGGTCACAAGTCCGAAAGTCTGACAACCAGTCTAACCAAGGGGTATCGTATTACCCAGTAACTGGGTTGTGGAGGTCAGATAGGCAGGCACTCCATGTAAAATACTGTATTCAATTGTATCCGGTTAGACTGGAAGCCGACCCCAACATAGTTGGGAAAAGGCTAGGCAGATGATGGTAAGCTAAAAAGGTAATCATGGTTTTATTTATCTATGAGGATGATCTAACTAAAAACATGAAGATAGATATGAGAGATCAAGAATGCATTTACAAATGTACATACATACTTATGTACAGACCAAATTAATTTAATCGGTATTTGGAATCTTGCTTGACTTAGTTAACAGCATACCTACAATCATCTATAGGCACCTACACGTACCTACCAATGCACAGTTTAATCCTGCCTAGATTTTTCTTTTAAAATAGTACCCAGTCTTTATTCGGGAATCCTTGCTGCACACCTACCCCAATTAAAAATCAGCTGTGCAAGGAACAAAACCAGCAAATCGATGCGGAAGGTCAACACTACGGCTGACTACGGCAAGCAAAGGGAGCAAGCAAGTTAGACCGCATGGCAACGAGCGTTTCCTCTCGACTAGGTTCAGTTTGCCAGTCGCCGGTGAGACGCGAGCCGGCGCGCGCCGCAGTCCGCCAGCCCGTCGCGTTCGTGACGTCAACTTGCAACGCGAAAAATCAATGGATTCCCCTCCGACACTAAGGTTACCCGCATACCGCATTTTCTCAAAGAAAATGTGTCATATGTCAGTGAAGTTTTGACGATACATGCACCTGGGATACTAATTCATTGATAATGATAATAACATTACGATGTAAAATGCAACGCGTCACGTGAATGGTTCACTTTCAAGTTTTGTTTTGTGTGGTGTCATATTTTAAGTTATCCTTATTTTTCAATTAATGTAAATTCTATTTATTTTCCATTAATTAACGCAACAGTTGACATTTTCTTTGAATATTGAAGTAATAGTGTCGTTGTTTACCTTGTGGACTGTCATGATATCTTGGAATCATTGTTGTGTATTTAGAAAGGACTAGTCTTTAGGACCAGTTCCCTAAATAATTGTCAGTACTTAAAACGCAAATCCTCCGTTTTGTTAAATAACTTGGTCTTTTATAGCACCTACTTAACCGTCCTTCATATAACCAACAACTGGTTAAACAAGTTAACGCTACAAGCCATTATTTTTTAAACAAACATTGTCATGCATGTAAGCGTGACACCTGATTTTATTCTATTTTGATTTATAATGAACATAAATTAACCACTTTACTGTAAACTTAGTATTGTTAATGTAGAAATAAATAAATTATAACATGCGGCTAAATCCTTTGATATTCAAATAATCGGCATGTAACTCTAGTTAACGAATCAAAGATCACGGCTAATGAAACGCAACTGCATATCGATTGTAACATAATACAAGTAACAAGTCCCATTAGAAATCGATTATTTAATACAGTGTAGGTGGGTATTACATAAATAATTGTAACTCATTGTTAGATAGCAGACATAGCAGAAAATAATGGGCCAAATAGAAAGTACATTAACGCACATACTCGGTTCACATGCAACGAAGCTTCACCACATAATTAAAAAGTGATTTATAAACAAACGCACATCACAATTGGTATTGTTTTTACAGAGACACTAGTTTTTCACATTTTCTCTTCAGACTAAAGTCATACTTTAGACTTCTAGAGTAACTATTTAAGAAAGACGGATTCAATAGAACTAGGAGACTTATCTTCGCCTATCGCTTAGGTAATGTGTTAATTGAATCGTAATCGAAATAAAATAATCTGTTTCACCTTTCACTGTAACTTTGTAACGTTTACAATATCTTGAGGTAACTATATTCTACACGCAAAAAGTAATTGTACAAAATTTTTAATTGACACAGCTAACTCGATTCGAAAGCATGAAATTGGAGAGTCATGATATAGATAAATTTTATCTTTCACGTCTACTTGAGATGTTTTTGAAAGAATGTTGTAATAGTTTGTTTCACAGATATCGAGTCGATATGCATATGTCTAAAATGCGTGATTTTTTTCTGAAAATGTCTCCGATATAGATATTACCTAACATTTCTTTACAAATTAGTTAAACGTATCCAAATGAATGACACTAATTTAGAATTAACTGATGCTAAAACGATAGAAGATTTAAAAACAAATGAAACTAAAAAGGGAGACGTAGGTAATACTTATGTAACAATAAGTAAAGGCAACGAAGTTGTTGGAGACAACTGGGGAAAATGTGGTAATGTGGCAAGTGCAGGCGACAGGCTATGCGATTCAGTTAGCTTACTTTAACATTTCACATAAACCGCATTGCTGCGTTTAGTACCTTAACATTTCAAGTCTCAACTCACCTTAAATCGTGCTATGATTTTGTTATGTATTACTAAACGTAAGCCACATTAACAGGAATGTGCTAATACATATTCAATTTTAAAAGGAAAATCCAAAGTGTGGTTAGGTTCAGACAGACGGTTAAGTTGAAGGGAACAAACTGCTTGTAATCTTATCCTGACCCACTTATTTTTGATGACGATAATAATATAGAGAATAATGTAAAGTAATGTAGAGAGTAATGTAACTACAATATTTGTATGAATATATTAATTCCCATTGAGTAACAAAACAAGTGGATGTAAATAATTGTAAATGCCATTTGGTTTGCCATAAACCACATGTGTGAAATAACGGCTATTACTAACATGTTCAAACTTTTACGTCACAACAGTTATTAAACGTAAGGTATGTAGGTACAAGAGTTTGATCTTTATCTATTTAGTTAAAATAAGTTTCTAAATCGTAGGAGTACCACCTGGTTGTAACCTCGTTACTCATCATAAATAAATATTGCAACAATGATCATTACTTATCTGAATACGATAAAAATATTTGATGTAGAATATTCGGAACTGGAAAGCAAAATATACAAATACTAATAGGTTCTTAAAATATCCTGCCAGTTTTACTGTTTCATTAGGTAGTTACCTACCTAATTAAAACAGAACTGTCGAGTTAATAATTGTAACGGTTATATTTCGAATGCTTATCGAAGCTTTACTCGGGCTCGGTATAGAAATTATATTATTATCGGTACAGGTTTCCAAATATAGACTTTTAAGGTTAACCCTAAAAATATAGTTTAAAAGCGGAGACAGTATAAATGGTCTAGGCGATACTTGCGAGTGAAATCCGCTGGAAGCCGATGCAGTGTAACGGGTTATTCTCGTCGATGGATTTGTTGACGAGTCGAGAATCGTTGACCCCGTCGGTGAAGGCGAAACCGAGTGCGAACTGTTCCATCCACTACTTATTGATGTTGAAACCACATCTGACAGAACATCCAGCGACTGTCGAGCAAACAGTCTGATCACTAACGTCTACAAATCAGAAGTCATCCAGCACTATTTATTTTATCGTGATTCCAAGATTAGCTCAGTTGCCTACAATTTTTCGAAGAACGAACCAATTTTTGTTAATGCAATATTTGGGCCTTTACAAATAATATAAATTTATTTCTTTGGAAACTTACTGTTCGCAGGCGTATCAAACACCTAAATAGAAAAATTAATATTATGTCCGTTTCCAATGGGCTATGAAAATAATATTGAAATAGTTGTCCCAATTTTGTCTCATTGGGTCGAATCGTTTCTAGAACAAGCCACTGTGTACTCAGCCGATCTATGAGGTCTTGTCTGACCCACATTCGATACTATTAAGCAATGGCCTAAAAGCCTACGTGACACGGCGTTATGCTATTATAACATTACTGTCATTAGTGACATCAATGGCTTGCAGTTAAAGTGTATAGGGTCGCCCACTGCGTGTTCATATAAGCAACCCACCAGAACACCGAACCATAAAATGCTATCAGATTATAATATAAACATGTACACTATTTCACTTTCGAAAACTTTGTTATGGTCCACTGACTGCTGATATTAACTACCATCCTTACCTTACAGTTTATTAATTTCAAGACTGTTTCTGATTGAAAGCCTTTCCTAATTTACTCTATCGTTTTCTATGTGTGTATATTTTCTCTCGGACTATTAAAATCGATTAGGGTTTTATCGTTCGTTCATCTTGTCTTTGACATTATCAGTGTCCCAATCAATATTCCTTAAAGATACTTGTACAGACGCCAGCACATCAAGCTAGGTACCCGAAACTGTAAAATTTTTCCTATCAACTTTAAACCTTATGCTTTAGCGATAAAGTTGAAAATCTATTAAAGAAATTTGACAGATTGTAGTAGCTTGATGTGCTGGCGTCTGTACTTCGACAAAATCCTGTCGGAGATTGTGGTTCTTATCATATGCGATGTTTTAGCTAATCAATCAATTTAAGATATTAGAGATATTAATACCAAACTACACTACAGATATGAATAACTATCTCAAGCCTTCATAAATAAATACCTACTGTCACGGTAGGTATGCCTATTTAATGCCTACTGAAATGTTGGTGAAGGCCATTAATAAACACAAATCTTTTTCCCATCTAACATCCGCACTTCAAATTAAAGCTCTCGCATTGTTATTATTATAGTTCAAGCTAACTGTGCGAAGGTTGATTTGAGTTTTGCAATTGCAAATGAAATATCCAATGAGCCCTTTAAAAATGTTAGCTTGCAAAATAATTCTTTGCCTCATGCAAATTGTTAATAACAATCCATTGTTCGTTACGGCTGAAGTATGAATATTTTATTTGAACCGATCCTTTCGGTTTTTCAAAATAATAAATCAAGGTAATGGCTCTACTTATCATTTGAATTTACTTTATAACTCCAACAGTTAGGTACCTACCCTCTTGTCACTTAAATTATAATAATAATTATTAATAATAATTGAGATAAAATTTCAAAAAAGAGATTGAACAAGTTCTGAATTAACGATAAACTTTATTGTATTGCCTTTCATATTCACTTTCAATCCCAAATACTTAAATCGCAAAACATGAAACATACGAGTCTTCTGATTGTTTGATGTTTATTGTTTGTGGATTCTTTGCGTTAACTTAAAGATTCTGAGGTGGCATAGAGATGCAAATCATGGCATTTAATTGTGTGTATGAAATCGGTAGCGGTACCTACCGTTCTATGTCCATTCGATTTAGTTGTCACATAGCCACTTAGTCCAGATACAAAAAACTTAAACCGTTTTAATGGATACCGGTTACCACTTTACAGTTCTCGGTATGGTTTCCCGTTGATTGTTTGGTGCTATAAGTTTGCTCCAGCCTCCCACGAGTTGTTTGCTTCATTTATAAACTGTTGCATTTCCAAGAAATGACATTACAATCGCGCGTATGATGAATGTTGATTTTATCGTTATTTTGTATCGCTTCTGCATGAGTTGCTGGGAACGGAGTTGCTATTGAAATTTTTGCAAGTATCATGCACTACTTTTCAAATAATTAAAACTCATTTACGATTTATCTAGAATCAGGGAACATTTTAAACAAAGCTACAAGTACTGCTCTGATATTACATCCATATCATTCAAAAAGCGGTACATATTGCATAGAATTTTATATTCCCAGCAGTCGAAAGTGTGACGACCACCTTTTTGTGGTTTTCTGACCGCAGCAAACCGGTCCCCGTGCAAGATAGTTACAGGTGATTCCTACAAAGAACAGGTTCCTTTTCGTATTGTTGGAAATCAACTTCTTTGTCCAGTGAGTGGACGAACCGATATCATTTTGTGCTCGTGTCAGGACTACTTTTACTTGAAGGGAAGTTGTAAGTACCGGTGTAGTGCCGCAATCAGGGCCTGCGCCACCGGGAAAGGTAAATCTTATGAAACCTGAATTGATCAAGAATAATTCACTAAAGTTTTCTCTATAAAACAATAATGAATGGGTCTGAGTTGTGTATGTGTACAGTCAACAGCAAAAGTAGATGATCAAAATCAGAAATTCAATACTAAAGAACGGAGTTCGCGTCAGAACTGTGTGGCGTCGAAGTGATTCAAACCACTCAACGCCACATCAACGCCACACAGAAATCACTTCGACGCCACACAGTTCTGACGCGAACTCCGTTCATTAGTATTGGATTTCTGATTTTGATCATCTACTTTTGCTGTTGACTGTACTATTGGTACACATACAGAACTCAGACCATTCATCATCTTTCTAATAGTTAAGTTTATGTGAGAATTAACTATTTAGTATCAATATTTATTATTTAGAAAGGTGTTATTATCAAGCTTTTACATTAGAGCAATTACGGACTCAAGTTCTTAACAAGCGCAGAGAGAAACTATCGGACCAGCAATTTTCTCAAAAGACTTTACTCCTCCATCAGAAAATTTCTGTTTTGTTATCGGCATGAACTGCATCTAACGCTTATGACTTCAGTGATATACTGAATCATTGAGTCTCCTTGTAAGGTTTGATATCGTGAGATTGAACGGATGAAAGCACAGACATTGCTTCGAAAGCAAAGTAATTGCTACCTGTGTGTTGTTTTTGCTCACCGCAACTTGTTTAGCGTTGTCTGCTTTGGTACGTTCTCGCCTATTGATATACCCGTCACAAGCTAGCGTTTACTGCTGCTACGTGCGGATGTGTTCAATTATATGCTCTACTGTTCAACTGATTGGTGCTAACAAAATGTTACTGTCAAATCTCCGTTCGCAAGTTTGTTGGTGTTACCTTCACGTTCTTACTTGGTGTTTGACGTCGAAACTATTTAGTGTTTTTTTTCCTATAGTGCTTAATTGCATATTTAATATGCTCATTAGCCATTTTTTTGGCTACTGATTGAGATGAGATAAACAGATAACATGACAACCTAATAGCATTGTGTTAAAGAAAGTTACGTGGCATAAATTATTGATATGAATTTTGACATGTATTAGACAGTGGACTTGTAAAGTCTGCTAAGGATCACTAATTAATGCCTATTATACCTAGTACTTGATGGCATTTGGTGTGCTTTCATCCACAGATCTCAAACAATGTTAGAATTTAATCTTTCCAAAAAGTGGTATTAGGCAATCGATGCTACTGACTCTTAAACCAACAGTTTATCTCTCATAAATATCACAATATTTATGATATGGAACCCGTTAGAAGTGGTAATTAAACCACGGATATTGTTTAGGAGAACGAGTTATGTTGTCTGCATGTCTGTTGCACGGTCGCCTCGCAACGAGCTCGCGTAACTAATGGGAACGTGTTGCGACTTCATAATTCGACGTTACGTGACATTAATAATTATTTTGCTTTCGTTCGATAGCTCCATTGGATCGTTCTCAGACGTGTGACGGGACGTTGGTACATTCCATTCAAAAAGTATATTTAAGTTAATTTCCATTGTAGGTATTTAAAACGATTTTACTCCATGCTTCAAGATATTTAAAATAGGCAACTAGATTATTATCTATACAACGTTTACATGCTGGAAGATGCTCATCACTAAAGAACTTCTTTAACTAAGGATTGGATCCCAAACGAATTGAATCATTGTACTGCAGCCAGTATAGTCCAAACTATCTATATATGGATATATTTATTCATAAAAATTAAACTTTCACGCTTTAGACCTGTCCTGACCTCTTAAATGATAGATTCCAATTTGTTATTGAACATTCGTTTTTACCATTCCATTTCGAATTTAACTTTTATCGCCTAAAATGTTAGCCGGCGTCGATCGGCGTCCAGCGCCATTTTACTCGCCTAAGTCAATCACGTGCCGGATGTTAATCTGGGCATGTGTCCTCACGCAGTGATTTAATCTCGTTGGCGATACCCATGCTGGGTGCAAGCGGGCAATTTGCTATTTGAATGTATATGAGCAGTTGTACACCTATTCCGAGAGTATGAATGCTATAAGTATCTACCTACTAACGAAGTTGACCTCCGTGACTTTCAGATCTCTTGCTGTTCATAATAACTGTTGACACAAATGCTTGTGCTAAAGCAGTTGTGTTATAACGTGCATAGCCATTTACTTAAAAGAAACACACGTTTAAATGCATGAAATTGTATAGGCTCTCACCCCTAGTTGGATTGTAGACGTTTAGTGCTGCAGTAGGTATATATGTAGCATGTCTATTGTTAACAAAAGGTAACAACTGAATGTTAATAATTACATGTAATTTTGTTTGCAAAATACAACTTTAGTTTTAGTATGTCAGCTTTCGTTAACACTTCCAAAAGATCTTTTATGACGATAGTTCTTGGTAGAAGTTTTAAAACTTGGTTCAAAAAGGTGTTTAACCATCCGGAGCTCAGTTCCTTTAAAGTCGACTGCAATTGGCTCGGAGCCAGCAGCAGTCGCCGCGATGTTTTGTATATTACGAAATTCCGCCAAAACTGTTGCAGTAGGCAGGAATGACCCCATTTTCAGAAGCTATTATGATATGACGTGATTATTTATTACGAAAACGCACGATACTCTATTAGTTTGTTTAGTTAAATTGCAATGCATTACGAATTGGATCTAAGGACGTCCCGCGAAATAATTATAACCGCTAGCACACTTGTCCTCGCTATTGTTATTTGATTGTAATTGGCCAAGGAATAGGAATACTAACTAAGAATAGAAAACATTATTTCATGTCATTTGTAATTACAACTACAATGCATGGAACAAATTTGTTCTTTTAAGCCATGCGTGCTGTGAAGTTATATAGCTTTCATGTCACATTCAACATGGAATGGGTGTTCAGCACAAAGTAGTTTTTTCAGTACTAAAATTCTAGGTTTAAAATGTATAATTTTATCTGATCGACACCACGCCAGCTGCTAATGCCACCATGTTTCTCCATGTCTCGGCCGTTGACCCAAATTGTTCGGTTACCTTCATAAATTATAGCAGAATACAGAAATAATATTTTAAAATTAAGCAGAATAGGGCTGCGTTATTTATTTAGAATCAAGGCCCTTCCTTGAACTGCTAAAAATAACGAAGTATGAAATCGGTGAATTTGATCCATTACATTATCCGTTTTGCAATAGGAGTTATAGTTTATGAATATTATTATTGCATAGTGATCTGGGTACAACGATGTGTTTGTCTTAGTCGGCCTATTCAGGGATTCGCTTGACCGGGTTTTCTGGGCTATTAAACAGGCAGCTTGAGGACTTGACAGCTGTGCACTTAGAGCAGATACCTGAACGTCTCTTGCCACATTCAGGTTGAAGTTCGTGTGTCTCGTGGAACAGAACAGCATCCGTTTTGAAATCAGTCGTCCGTAGTCGCTTTATGGGTGAGTTCGTATCGGTGACTGATTTCAGGTAGACTAGCCCTATGTTTAGAGATATTTGGAGCATAAACTGTGCGATAGACGTGTTTATTGTGTTTGTATTACGAAATTTTAACTTGAGGAATTCTTCTGGGTGGTAATTTGCTAGAAATAATCAAGATAGATTTTTGGTTAGTGCGTTGTGTAAAATAAACTGGTTGTAGAAAACCGGAAAACTTATTCAAATTAAACGTGTTCATTATTATCGTAACGGTGCTAAACGATCGGAGAGCCATAATAAAACAAGGTATTTTTATTCCCCGTTGTTAAGCTTTTAGATCGAACAAATAAACAGTTTATTTTTAAGGTGGTTCGACTGGCCGCTCGTCGATAGGTCAAACTCACAAAATGTCACGAGTTGAAATGCCAGAAGTTACTTTGCGAAGTAGAAAATACCAACAGTTACGGTTGTTTTACATACTTTCTATCTCCAAACTAAAAGAAAGGTTGAAAACTATTACATTTACCTATGTGTCACACGCACACACACACACACACAATAAGTTTATTTATTTATTTGAAATGGAATCGTATCCCGTAAATTACAGAACATTTATTTATTTAACCCATAGATATCGATATCCGTGATTTAGATAACCATTTATGCACACACATATAAACAGACAAGAAGAAAGGAACAGAAAAAACTTTTTTTACAAAAAAAAGTTAAAAAACCCGACTGCGGTAAAAAACTTAAGTTAAAAAAAAAAGAAAGCTATAAAAAAGCCCATTTTAAATTCAATAAAAGTTGGAAGCAGGCGGGACCTATTCCATTTTTAACCGACTTCCAAAAAGGACGAGGTGAGGTATATGTTCGACTTTATTATATTTTCAAACTCAAATGGATCCCGAGTTTGAAAATATAATAAAGTCGAACATATACCTCACCTCGTCCTTTTTGGAAGTCGGTTAAAAATGGAATAGGTCCCGCCTGCTTCCAACTTTTATTTAATTTAAAATGGGCTTGTTTTCAGCTTTTCAGTTTTTTTTTAACTTAAGTTTTTTACCGCAGTCGGGTTTTTCAGTTTTTTTTATTAGTTTTTTTTTTATTTCCAGTTTTTTAGTTTACAAATGTGAAAGATTTCGCAGACAATTTAGTTCTTGCAAAGAGTTTTGGTAGTGAGGGTTATTTAAAAGCTTTTTTGGATCAAGTGCACAAATTTTATTGTACGTGTTTTTTACGATTTGCCACTTCGAATTACTTTTAACCATATAAGTTGTATATATTTTTATAATCACCTTTTAAAACCCTTCATTTTGATATCCCACTCGATGGTATTAGAAGAAGAAGAAAATTTGGACTCCACAATGTTATGGCACCCCAAATCCGCCATTTTACTTTGTTTTTTATTTTAATGTAGCCAGTGACACTCGCGCTACCAAGATAAATCTAAAGACGTATAATTTATCAAAATCTGTTTATTCGTTTAGGAGTTATGAGGGACCAAAGAAACGGACTATACATTACAGGTCAAACACATAACCCTCCTTTTGGGCTTTGCCGCAGTCAGGTAAAAAAAAACAACCGACTTCAAAGAAAGTCGGTAGCAAACAATGAAAATGCGAATCCGACGACACCGACTTCCGAAATTAAAATTATTTTTCACTTTGTCAGTGTATTTTTTGGAAGTCTGTTGAAGTGACAAAAATACGTATTATTGATGCTAACTTAAAAACTACCCAAGCAAAGTTAATAAAGTTTTTATGGGACTATCTCTGAGGCATACCCTATCCATTTAAAAAAGAATTTTTGAAATCGATTTACAATTGCCGGAGATATTGCGCAACCAACATACAAAAAAAGCATACAGTCGAAATGAGAACTCCTCCTTTTGAAGTAGGTTCAAAATACCTACAAAGTTGATGCTTATTTCCAAAGCAAGCTCTTCCAGCATACCCGCGATAGGAAAGCATAAAAAGAGATGCAGACAAAGTGTGTAAGAGTAGAAGCGAAAACAAAAAAACGTTTTCAATATTTAACGTTATTTTCAGCAGCATTTTCATTATTATTTTCAGATTGAGTTTCTTATACAGATAGAACAACTCACAGACATTCAATTCACGGCTCGTTGATGATGATCATGTGTTTATTATTCCATTTATTAGACACAATAGTCTTTATAAGCTTATTTATAAGGTTTATATTACGATAGATCTTTAGAATTAAGCATCGTCACGCAGTGTCCGTCGTAACGACTGCACCTAGGTAATAATCACACCCGTATGTTTGTTGTTTTAATGGCATCATCTTAAGGCTATTTTTGTCGATGCAGTAAATGTTATCTGCACAGAATAACCTTTAAGGCTTCACATTATGTTATTGTATGTTTAAATCGGAGTTTTGAAATGTATGAGATTTTCACATATCTGTGATTTTGCGAAGACCCATCAATGTTCTTCATCTTTATTGAAGCTAATAAATACCTCCAAAAATTTTAATAGTAGGAGATCTTGCGCAACAAACTGTGTGTGCGATAATTCAGCTGTAATTGAGTTAACTTTGAAGTTAAAAACACAAGTTTACATCAACTAGGTCGGTATAATAGGTGCAACTAAAATAACCGGGCATAAAGCCGTATCTTTGACCCAAATGCTAGCAGACAAATGGAAAACTATTGAGATTTGCCCTATATTCAATGTTTATTGTAAGCAGTAAATCGTTAAATGACGCATCAATTTCAGATTTGTAACCAAATGAAAGAAAATAGTTTTCCCGCTGAGTAAGAAAACATTAAGCAATGTAAAACTTCAATTCCATTTGGAACAACAATGGTGGCGTTTTAACAACCCTTTCAGAAGTTGGATATACAATTTCGCATTACATTAGCAAAAGTATCGATTTGGTCGAGACCAGACATTCGTGCATCGTCGTATGCAACTGGGGTAGGGTATTCAAGCGTAGCTTGTTAAAATTTTACGATAGCTCCTACTTTAGATGCACCGAAATGACGCAACACTGCGAACCGGCTTCAAGCGAACGTATTTTGGAAACACATTCATTAGCACTTTAACTTTGCGAACATAAAACTTTAATGAATATCTACGGCACCTCTTTACTTAGGGACCTTGGGTGAAGACCACTCTTTTCTCAAGGTTCAGGTTCCCTAGTTAATAGGTATTTGATTAGCTCGACTTTTCTTAAATACCAATAATAGTTAGATATCTAACGTAACCGAAAAGTTAATGACAGTTTTGATAATAGCAATCCGTTTCTTATAAACAAAGATCTCGAAAACAAGAAACCAACATTTTAAATTGCAGCACAGTTTGTCTCGACCACAGTCTTTTATTATGGAGTAAGATCTTGATCTTCTGCGTAGGAGTCTTATGAAGACTAATGGGCCAAACCTACTGTCGCTCGCAACGATTCCATTCCAAATTTATTGAAATGCAAATTATTTTTTTAGCAACATATTACTCAAGCATAGTCTGGTGGGGTGCTAAGTGGCTACTGCTGTCTTGGACGTACATACTTACGTAGTTAACACTCATTCGTGAACAATATGGTTCCTTTCGTATTGTACTGTTTTCTTTTGTTTTATATTGGTTTGAATTAAAAGTTGTGTCGACGTTTTGAACTACCAGTGTCAGTTACAGTTATTTTTTCTCAATGGGAATTTGATTGGAATTATTCAGTAAAGGGAATATGTGTCTCGTTTCATTCTTGTTCTTGTTTTCAACGATCGATGCCATCGGCCAGTTGAAGTCAACTGTAAAATTATTAATTTCTCTCCTGAGGTGTAGTGCATAAACACCTTTTTTTAAACATCGCGTGATAATTTGTATGGAAATGTGGAAAATTACCGTGTGAAATTGAAAACTTCATTGAGCTGTTTCCTAATAAACGCAAGCGCTTGTGAGAAGCGCAATATAAAACATTAAACTGTTACAAAAAATTACAAAACTAACGTAGGTGAGGTGTACTTAACGCCCGCGTATATCTCTACCTACGACTTACGGGTGAAGATGGTCTGTTCGTTGCGAAGGCTTCAATCATTTACGCGCCGTTGATCTTAATACAATCAGTAATTCAAGATAATCATTTAAATGCCGTGTTGAGGTAATTATGGGTTACAAAAACAACAAGCAAGATGTAATTTGCCTCCATTATACATAGTAAAATGCTGCTCCCCCCAGAACTAACGGTGGAGCGGCATTTTACTATGTATATTTTCCATATCAATGTAATCAATGCTGTAGCTAGTAATACAATCCGAACACTAAAACGCATTTATCTCCATAAACTAAATATACCGCGCAACATTGGACGCGTTTAAAATATCTCCTTCAGCCGCACTAAAGGACACAAGTGCTCCTTTAAGTTATTTAACCCTGAAAGCATCTCCTACCGAAATAGCAACAAATCTGAGAGAAGTGGTAACACTTGCTTATGTTTTGGAGTGACTAATACGGTCTATTACTGCTAAACTTAGATTATATTATGTGACACTTTAATTTATTTTGTTTTCAAATCGGATTGATGATTTGTGATGTTTATTTTGAAGCCAAACATAACGCTGTCATTTGGTTCTTCTGGCGTTAAATAATTTGGATAATTTGACGTTCCTTCTCTTCAATGTACTTCAAAATAACGTTAAATCACAACGACAATTCGTTAATGTGATAAATATGCATGAGCGCAAGCTAAATTGGGATCAATTAGCCACGAGCTAATTATAAAATAGCCGAAGTCGAGAAAAGAAAACTTACATCGGATAAGGAGCTGCTGAGTGATTCATATTTATTAGAACTACTGTTTCTATTTCATTTTATATTACTATTTTTAAACGAAGATATTTGATAAATTGTATTTATTTCATGGTTCTGTTTTTATTTCCGTTTCAAATAGAGTCGTATGGTACTTTAATGTCTCTTCGGATCTCACAATAATCTCCGGTAGGAAATGAAGTCGCCGACTAACATGTTCTCTTGACTGCGCTATTCGTCTACATTTTCTTTGGAAAATTCGAAATCACGTTTTAACATCAAATCATCATAAACTCTCTCGTCTTTGCTGCTGAAATTACCTATTTTATGCAGGTATTGACAGCAATTAACAATAAATTCTTTGTTAGTATCGATATAATCGCCGTCTAATGAAAATTACACGTTTCTTTTCACTTCGCCGCGTCCTCGCTAAATGCTTTGTGCGCAGAAAATATGTCTGCTATAATGTAAATTTGAATGACAAATGGTAGCTCTTTAGAAAATCCTTTTTAAACAGAACGCGTGAAATTACCATTTACGAAGAGCTCCCAGATTTCCCTTATTAAAGTCTCATTAGTTGTCCATAAAAGAATCGAGAACAGAGTGGGAGCTCCTGTTACACTGGCACATTTGTAGTGAGTCGCCTACAGAAATAGATTAAAGCGTTGCAATAATTATATCAGCGAATGGGCTTTGTTGACCACCGTAAACCAAACACGTGTGAGCTTTTATAAGTTTATTATTCAGGTCTACTCGCGATAAATCTGCTTTCCTTTAAGTTACCTACGTTATGAATAAGAAGAAAATGTCAAGTTGTTGCAAACACACTTTCATCATAAAATAACCTATCTGAGATATCATAACTTAAATTATGACACTGAATAACTTAAATTCAATTGCTCTTTGAAGTAATAACTAATGAGCATTCATATTTTACAGTTAGAAACAAATATAGATGATGCCAATAACTCTAGAAAAATATACATACTAAAACAATTATGATGTGACTTTCAAGTGATAAAAAAGTCTGACGAAGTTCCTAAAAGTGCTTAATTACAATAGTAAGATGGAAAAATAATATATAATGTTTTGACTATTAATGAAGAAACTGAAGATGGGGGCACACGGGTCCAAAGAAAAGTTATACAGAAGTAACTCCGAGAAATATCCGTCTAAACTACCAGTGCCGAATGACAAAAAGTATAAGATAGCGGTAAATCGAGAGAGATTCGGATCTTTTGGAACCAGAGGTGAGTAGCGTTAGAAAATAACTAACCAATTTCATTTTATTGTTAATGTACATTTAACTATACGTCCTTATTTCTATTAAGGTAGGCTTTCTCTTCATCATTCCGAAAAATCAAAGCTTATTACTCTGTACCTACTTTAGTACTTAACTTAGAGCATAATATATTCGCAGGAGAATTAAGTTTAATAATGTTCAAGTATTAGGTACAAATGAGTCACATTATTTCAGTAGAATTGCGTTGTTAGGTACTTACAATGTCCAATTCTGATGTTGCTGAATGATTTATGGTTTCTAACCTGTGTTTCACCAACAACTGCGCAAGTTCGGGTGAAACAACTTTGACCTTGAGTTAATAGCTTGGCTGGACTCTGTAAAATAACAACAAAAAACAGTTTTCTGAAGACATGATTCAATGATGAGTTCTTTCACCCGTTTCGAAGAAACGCTTGGATATGTCGATAAAGTTGAACGTGTTAGTTTAGGTACTTCTATTAATTAGGTATCTGGTGGTATATATGAGGAACATCGTCAATTAGTCATAGAGGCAAATACAGGACAATAGCTCTACGAGTTATTGACCCGTTTCTTCCTGAAAATTTATTTATTATTTATACATGAAATGAAAAGTTTATCGTTTGGAGAAACCATGTCCTAATGGTACCAAAACAGTTCAATGTTTTGATTACAGCTGTCAACAAAGATATACTGCAACCGTAAATACACAGAAAACATGTTTAGGATATACTTAGGTAGGTATGGAAGTGCAAGACGTAAAGTAAACCTGAGACGCAAGTCAGGCTGAAGTCAGGATAGTAATCTGGCCGGCGCAGCGGATCAATAAAACGTTGTTTAAACAGACCAGAAACAATTTAATTGCATCTATAACGACCTTTAGGAGCACGAATAATCGTATAAACACTGTTTGCGAATGTATAGTGATCTCAAAGCGAGGCGTAGTCAAAAAACTAAAACCTATCACGTAATATAAATTGCATGATCGTTCTTTATTTGGTGGTGAAGATGACGGTAACATGTCGTAACGTAAACGTGATATTAAGTTTTGAATTGAAATTCAAATGTTATTTTAGCATTATTTTTTGGTGTTTCATGCCTAAATTGGCAAAAAAGAGCATCCAAGGAGTCATTTGTGGTTAAATTATTAGAGTAGACTGGGTACGGTTGAAACAATTTTGATTTGAACGCTCGTAGCACAGCCATTTTGAAAAATAACAAACAACAAAACACTTAAATTTGTTAGAATTTAAATTTGGTATTTTTACCAGTCTAAATAAAAAGTCAACCCTAATAACACACTTAAAATGTGAGAATAGACTTTGTCTTCAAATATATCTCAGAATTAGAGGCTCAACTGCCATATTTACTAGATAGGAAGGGTTTAATAAAATAATGTGCCACTGTTTCAACCGTACCCATACCAGGAGCGGTTGAAATAGTGATGGGGGTCAGTTGAAACATAAACAAATAAGTACTTACTACAAAATCAGTTGTATCCTGCCTAATTGAACAAAAATGGACATAAAAAGAGCTCTTCTGCTCTGGTTTAACCGCTTGTGTGCCGTAATTACAGACACAATTAAAAGCCATTGTGTCTGGCGTAGATCTACGTTCCGGCAGACTAAGGGTTAAACTAACAAATTAACACAAATAAACAAAAATAACTAAAAAGTCAACAATCAGTTTTAATGATTAAATTAAATGATATTATAAGATTCCCATATCTCAAAATATCTGGAACCGAAACAAGCTGAACAGCAGGCGAACTCCGTACTTTCTGCAGCTTTTCGTAAAGAAGTCCGTTTTTAGGGTTCCGTACTCAAAGGGTAAAAACGGGACCCTATTACTAAGACTTCGCTGTCTGTCCATCCGTCTGTCTGTCACCAGGCTGTATCACAAGAACCGCGATAGCTAGATAGTTGAAATTTTCACAAATTATGTATTTCGATTGCCGCTATAACAACAAATACTAAAAACAAAATAAAATAAATATTTAAGGGGGGCTCCCATACAACAAACGTGTTTTTTTTCGGCATTTTTTCCTCGTAGTACGTAACCCTTCGTGTGCAAGTCCGACTCGCACTTGGCCAGTTTTTTTGACTTCTTAATACGCATTTTCGTAGTGAGTTATATCACACTCGCCTCTTGAAGTTTTTTTGATAGTGAAGTGTCTGGGCATCTACAACGAAAAAGCAACGGTTATCATTGTTTCAATCGTACCCACAATAATTGTTTCATCCGCTACCATCCATACCCCTCAACCGCTAATAAAACACACATAGCGTCAAGACAAAACAACATAAACAAAAACGAATCACGGTTTTCGAACCTTCAAAATCTAACAATTAAGCAGAAAATCACTCAAAATGCAAATTCTAATATCAACAAAGTAATTTGAAAAAGAAAACAATAGAAAATACTTACTTTTTGTCGAAAAAATATAATAGGGTCCCGTGGAAACAGGTACACAGTCGCACATCTCTCTCTTTGTACCCCTCACCATATCGCTAATAACAACATAATCAGCCTATAATGTTCCCACTACTGGGACACAGGCCTCCTCTCTGTGAGAGGGAGTGGGCCGTAATCCACCACGCGGGCCCAGTGCGGGTTGGCAGATGTCACATGTCTTCGAATTTTTTGGTTCTAGGACATGCCGGTTTCCTCACGATGTTTTCCTTCACCGTTTTGAGAGCAGTGTTGATGAAATAATTTACACAAAGTAAAGCGCCTGTCAGGGTTCGAACCTACGACCTACAACTCGTAAGTCGCGGCCGTTACCACTTGGCCACCACTGCTCTCTATCTATCTATCTATCGCTAATAGTTTACGAGTTATTAGCGTTGTTTCAACCGTACCCTGCTTCAACGGTACCCAGTCTCCCCTACTATAGTGAGCTTTATTAAAAGCTTTTGTGCCATTTTGGGGATTTACCTATTCTAGAATAAGCAGACATGCTGAACTGTTGCCTGCATAGGCACACAAACAGCTAATCTTTATTAATATATCTATATTATTATATGTCTTGAAAGAATCGAAGTCAAATTCTGGTTTCTAAACCATACACGCTGTTGCGGAACTACCTGTAGCTGAAGTAAAACGGTAACAAAGTGGCATATTCCGGTCTGCCTGCCTATCAATATAAAAAATAGCGACAAAGTATTCTGGGACAGCAAATCCGCGGTGAATCAAGACGGTTTGTCCACATGTGCGCTCAGGTGTTCAGGTGGAAGCCTTACGTGCCACGATCCGGATTATATACGTCACGTTCCAATGCATAGCTATTATTATATTATTTATTTATTTATTTAACCATTTCTGTACACACATATATAAACAGACAAGAAAAAACAGAACAGAAAAATAGGTACAAAGGTGATGCTTATTTCATAAGAAATCTCTTCCAGCATACCTGCGATAGGACAATAAATAGAGAGATGTAGACAGCGTGCGAAAGAGTAAAGGAGACAATAAAAATAACACATAAAATCTAAAAACAATTCACTTAATAAAACTAAACAAGTATTATGACAATATACTTACATACATACAAATAACCATACATACTTCCAAAATAAATATCACTAGAATTTTATTAAATATAATGCAATTAAATTAATAAATACATACACAACTATGATAAAGTGGAAAGATAGAGAAGGAAATGGAAATGGATGGTGGAAGATAGTGGAGATATATTCTATATTAACAATAGATTATACAGGATGGTAGGCACGACGCACCACCTGTTACCATGGATTCAGTAGGTAGGTATAGGATTCTGGAAAATTTTCGTCAGTTAATAAAAAAAAAATCTGCTGTTTCTTACCAAAGTGCAATACGCCCACGCGGTCAAAATAATATGGAAAAGTATTTTTTTTTATTGACCGATGCGCGTCGTAAAATTTCAACACAGTGTGGTTTTGAATCAAATACTAAATCCAAGGTATCAGATTGCGCTTTGATGTCCCTGATAAACATCTAATATTTACCTGTCAACTTTACAGGGTGTAAAGTTGACAGGTAAATATTAGATGTTTCGCCAGTCAATTCTCTTGAAAATTCAGATTTCCATGCGAAACTTTTCTTATAAACTGCTTATTTTATAATTGGACATAAGAAATGCATAAGATCATAAGTAAAGGTTATCATTTGTCATTGTGGAAATACACTCTTGGGAAAATAATAAGCGTCAGAGATAAGGATTAGTACTAATTAGTAACTTTATGACGTAAATAATCTGTAACTGAACCTAAACTTGGCCTTAACACTGCTGAATCGGGATTGTCCGAAAGGGTTACCGTTGGCCCGGAACATAAAGGGCTAAGGAAAGAACACTGGTGGGTTTTAGTCAGTAAGAGTCTGACACTGATGACTCACATCCACAAAGAAATAAAACCCTGCTGAATTTGTGTGTGTGGTTGTTAACGAGTTCCACTTCCAACTAAACCCCTAGTACCTGTTAGTGTTAGTCAGTGCTAACCTTTAACACGTAAAGTTTTGCAGTTAACATTCTACGGTATGGTGTTACCAATGATTACTACAAAATGTTCCTTTCAAGGTAAATTGCTCAGACTGCTAAGTAAATTAAGTTTATTAACAGTTAATGTACATTTTGTCGCAACCGCAACGGTCGATTACCGATTCAGTCCAGTGCAGACACAGTCCTCCTCAATAGAAACAGATACAGGAAAAATGATATTACGTTATCAACATTAACGATTCGTCACATACAGAAATCAGAGCAGGGAATGGTACATATGTTTACTTTGCTATTTCTCGGTATTAACTGGCATTACTTGTACCTACCATTCGCATTTCTCGTAAAATGAGACCTAAGGGAAGTTATTATTATTTTATGTAACTATTGTAAAGGCTGGTACTGTTTTTAATGAAGCTAGAACAAGCAATAACATTGTTTGTCGAGGCCTTTAGTCGTTGGTTTGCAATTTCAGTGCTTATTGCTAATGTCACCACTCTCGCCTCCTCACCAAATGGACTTATTGTTCGCATCAAAGCTAAGCACTAAATTAAAAATACTATACAACTTAAGAACCTTGGTTTATGTAATTTCAACTGATTCGTTTAATGCATGTTTAATGTTTTCACCTTGGTGAACTTTTCATGGAAATTATTTTTTTGTACCCTTTTTTCTCATTAAGCAAATTAATGAAGCTTACATAAAAAATATATAAAACTTAAAAACCTTAAGTTTAAATTCAGCTCTGCAACGTTACGAAGTATCCAACTAGACACGTAGGTTGCACTGAAAAACCAGGAGGTGATCAAATTCATGAGATGAAGTCAGGGGGCATAAAAAGGCCACCTTGGCAGAATCATAAAAGGAGAACATTATTTATTATAATATGGCGAAGACAGTCCGTGTTTTTCTTTTTTTCGCTGCACTATATGTAGTGCCTACATGTACTACATGTGTGTGGGTACTATATGTAGTACCTATGGGTATAATCAAAGAGATTGGGATTGGATTTGGACTGGATTGATTGGTATTTTAGCAAGATACAAAAAATAACTGAAAAATCCTTCACCAATGGTATTTGATACGATTAACTTAACAGTTAACTGTCCATTTTGATTCATAATGTTATCCTTTTATGATTCTGCCAAAGTGGCCTTTTTAGGCCCCCAGGTATTAGGTTTGATTCACACTTAAAGAAATCGGAACAGATTAGGACAGAAACCCTCGGGGCAACCAGATCTCAGATGTTTTTAAAACAGGCCAGGAGACGTAGGTAATCAACTTATGGAGGGAGGTGGGCTGGTTGGAATAACCACAGACGCTCACACACAATGGTCCATCTGAAGGACTAATTAAATGTGGAAACCAAACCCTGTAACATAGAACAAAATTCACACTAAAAAGGAAAAAAAATATCGATGCTCTCGCTTCATTAAAACATTCGTAGAGGAGAAACCCAGAGCGAGACACTTTCCCGCACACGTCGCTGGCGGAAAAATTCTATCCGAGCTAGATAATATATCGAGATTAGATCAATGAAGTCGCAATATGTTAGCAATACCGCTTATTGGTAGGTAATGGAAGATATTGCGGAGTCTACCAATCCTTACTTACAGCTTTAACCACAGGCCTCTTATAGTAACCGCACATATAATGACATTACTAGATATTTTCTTGTCTTGAGTTCTGCGAAGGAGAAAAATGTAAAGCTACATAAAATGCTGAAAAGAAACAATTGATATCAACCGACTGCATTTTTTTCGTTCTTTTTAAATAATTCATAACATGAGTTAATGGGTTTTTATCACAAATAATCACAATAC
Organism: Mesoligia furuncula; assembly: GCA_916614155.1. NCBI lineage: Eukaryota > Metazoa > Arthropoda > Insecta > Lepidoptera > Noctuidae > Mesoligia > Mesoligia furuncula. The sequence goes on along the minus strand of OU744799.1, from coordinate 16,481,540 downwards.
ACATTACTTAAGCTGATAAAAGACTTCTCCCCATGCAACTTTAGTTATCTCATCTTTTTTCTCGACTTTGCTCTTCTCACGATATCTTTTATGCGATACGAGATTCGTGATGCAGATAATAAACAGGTACCTACATTATGTGGTAATGTAAGTAACTTTTTGGATGGCTATTTTATGTAATTTCGACTGATTCGTTCGATGTTTATATTTTCGTGAACTTTTTGCGTAAGTTGTTATTTTGAACGCCTTTTTGTCATTAAGGAAATTAATGAAGCTCAATTGAACATATTTATATTTGCCAGTCACTTAATATGGCCAAAAGGTTAATAATAATGCTATTAATATCCAGAAGTTTTTGTAATACAGAATTTACAATTACGAATAGCTGGCGTTCGATGAGACTGGCAGTGGTCATAATTATAATTGTAAAAAAAAACAAAGAACTACCCATTGTTTCTGTATTCGCAGCTGTTCTTTATGTTCCTGTACAAATGACGTATCTTTGCATAATGCGTACATATATTTATTAATATTTTCCGTCTTTTCCAGGGAACGGCAAGAAAAGGGAGAGCGCCCCCACGCCGACTACCCCCGCGCGCCCTCCACCCACCCCTCCGCAACCCCAAGCTGTTCAAGGTGAGTCATCGTCTGCAATATTTACATAATTGTTAATATATCCATATAACAGGGTGCAAAAGAAGCACTTAAATAGATGGCCGTAAACGCTGACAGACACATGTCGTTAGGGCTACCGTTCGCCGAAAAAAGTATCAAGTTGCAGTCTAATGACAACACAACAGTGGCTGATACTGAAGTAGATTGATGACACACGGCCAAAGCGGCCGAGAGTCGTGAGAAGACGTGAAAGGTGCCATTTATAGTTTATATACACTACCATCCGGCTAAAGACATGTCTCTATGTAGTAGTTATATGTATCGGAAGTAAAACTAATCAGCAAGACGGCGACAAGCCAAGCGTTAAGCTTGAGACCGGTCGACCTGAAACGCTTTGTAGACTCACCATATCGAGAAAATATGTATTAGAACCTGAGCTCAATGAAATCAAAGAAAATGGAAATTGGTGTTTTGTTACATCCGGGGAACAAAGAATTTCTCAGACGTCCAAGGACATAGTAGAGTTTGTCTTTAAATGAAATGCTTAACGTCATCAATAAATATCACCTGAAAGACCCTGAATTATAGGTATTACTGAAGGTAGTAATGAATTATAATAAGTACCTAGCTAATCCAATTAAACTAAGTCATGTCGTAGGCAACTAAGTGGGATTAACAAAAGACGGTCCTAAACCTTTAATTAATTTTGTGTTGGCAGACATAGAGAGGTTTAAGTACTATCTAAGTATCCATGTAGACATAAGCAAGTACAGGCAGGGAGGAAGTGAAGTGTCTTGGAGTTACATAAAACATGCAGTGTGTACTGCATAATGAGATAGTAGACAACCAATAGAACTGATAAGCAGACTTAATGAAACCTATCATTAATTACATCAAGCTAAATAACTATGTAGACTTTAATGAGGGATTGAAACTAAGCGATATCATAAATATCTATTGATGCCCTTCTTATTGATCTCCATAGGGCGCCAATTATCGAGTTAAAAGTAGCTCTGGCCATCTGACCAAATTAATATAATTTGGCACGGCTTGTATTTCAATTCATTGGAATACAGACATGTATAAAATATCAGCCAATTTGTTTTAATTATGACTGTTATAAATAGACCGGAGATAAAACGACAAGTTAACGTCAAAGCAGTATATTATATGGAGTTTCAAAAATAGCTTTACGTTGAAAATATTGCAGAGTGTTGACAAATTGGAGTTTTGTATTTTAAAGTTGTTGACTTGTAGAGACATCTTTTTTCCTATTTGAAATCAGTAATGCGAAAGACAGGGACAGGCTGTAGCAAAAACAATACACTAAATAAATTCAAAATATTCTGCATCCAAAACTGATTTCGTAAGTTTCGTTACGCAATACATCTTTGAAGTATAAACAATGGCGGCTCGCATAGGTTGTCCTTTGAAAACTGTGTCAGATGGTAACTGGTCCGATCAGTTCCAGCGCATTAGAATATACGAGCCACGCGTCACTACGCGCCAGATTGTTTCATTAACATTCTGATGATCGATTTAAAACAAGTTATAGCAGTTAATTCGCAAATTCTTTTAAATTAGAAAATGATTCCAATATATTTGTGGTTTTTAACACCGCTATTCTCCAATTTGTCAAAAACAATAGAATCGTCAAGCTCATTGATGCATCCACTTGTCATCCTATTGTATGTTCATCACAATACAAATAAAAAAATATAGTTAAATAATTGGCATTCGATAATCTATAAACGTGGTTTCCATTTCTTGTAATTTTGCAACGGTTTATTTTTATCACTGATTTGCATTGACTCCGCATTGTTGCATCAAGAGTCTGGGTCGTTTCCTTATCATTCTGTTCGGTTTCTGATGGTTACTTGCTACGATATTCACGTTGTCCATTATGTTGATATTTGCTATCAACATTTGAATATTTCTAAATCGGTCTAAATACATGTAGAATGCTCTTGGTATAATTATTTAGCCTTTGCAGAATTGCAGATGTCTGTTTCGTCTTGTAGGTAGATATTATAGCCAGATTATCTTGTTCATATGGGTCAATGTGGTTTAAAAAATTTGATGATTTGATTACTTAAAATGTGTATTAATTATCGTCTTATATGTTTCAGCTAAGAAAAATGGCGTGGTGCCGAAGTTGTCGTCATCACCGGTGGCAGTGCGCGCACGCACTTCTCTGGCCCCGCCCCCTTCGCCCCGAAAGCCTGCGCCCAACCGCGTGCCGCCGGCCCAAAGGCCTAATACCCTGCCTACTAATAAAGGTCAGTGGAAAGTTAATTCACTTCCTTATTGGAACTCACTTAACTTTAATTAGATTATAATGTCTTATTTGGTATCGAAAGTTTCCGGAAGTTTGCCTTTATGGGTTTAGTCGGTAGCGTTAAAAATTATGTACTTTGTGGCAAGATTTCGGCTTATTACATTACCTGGTTTAAAGGATTGGAAACAAATATTTGGGAGAATATTTTTCCATTAAGAAATTGGCTCTTATATGACAATTCCATGCTGTCTTCTATTTTTTGCTCCTTGCTACTTTCAGGTTACACATTCTGGCGTAGTGTCTTCTTGCATAGTTCTCCCATTATCATTCTAATTATGAAGCTCCAAATCTAGCATCGTTTAAAATATGTTGCACGTTAACTCATCATTTCCTGTCCTTATCCCAATTTTCCACTATAACTAGGCTTTAATCATTCATCTGTTGGGGATTTTTACTACACCAAGTCTCCGTAGTGGAATCTTGTTCGTTTCGAAGTTAGGTGCCATCTCGGATGCAAAGAGAAGTTAACAGTGCTGCCATCTATTCAGTTAATCGAGAAAAGCTGGCAATACAAGTAGATGGCAGCACCACTGTTTATACTCTCAACCAACTACAACGAGTTTACAAGAAAAAGGCCAATCACATTTCAACCAATGAAATCTCGTAGCACTAAACTCACCAGTAGCGCCACTGTCGCCCTTTGTTGCTGATTTCGTTTATACGCTTTATGATAGATGGCGCTCTATCCACTAATTCTAAGTAAAACCTTTAAAAACAAATTACTAAGATCGGATCAGTAGATCAAAATAATAAAATGTTTTTATGGAGTCGCAACGAAATCTTTATAATATTTATTTATGTATTATATTTTTATTATCTATGACATATTATGTAGTATATTCGTTTTAAATATTAGTGTTGAATTATGTATTGTTTCTCAATATCAGAAATATGTAGCATCGTTGCGCAAAAGACATAATATTTATGTTAGGTTAAATTTTATATTTTAACTCTTTCGGCGTAGACCTTAGCGTAGACAATCGATAAATGCAATGTTGTGTTACGTAGACTCTAATATAATCGTGCAGTAGTTTGCTAAAACAAAATATTTTGATGATTGGTCGCAAACCGGAATTATTTGATCATACTACCTGATAAAAGTAGAGGACCCTGCTCATACTTTTGCGCTTCATAAAAACGTAGGTAATCAAATAATCTGATGATGTGAATTAAGTACTGTCACGTCTTATTATATCTTATTACATATAATATACATTACATAAAATATAATTATGTTACTAGTTATTATATAATTATTTTAATTATAAATAACAATTAGCAAACGATAACCTGATCCAACCGGCAGGGAGGAGGCCCACATAACATAAAATCACGCCTGTTACCCCTGAAGGGTCAAGCACAGGTGTATCTATAGTACCTACACCCTAACATTAATTGAAAGAAGTAAAAATAAGGGTCACGACACTCACGACGAACGAACGGTCGTTAAGAACGTTCTTTGGTAGATTATTTGTGATGATTACTGTAAAATAAAATCAATAAATCAATCTGCCTAGCTTTTTCCCAACTATGTTGGGGTCCAGTTTCTTCCACTTTCAGTCTAACCGAATGCAGCTGAATACCAGTTATTACATGGAGCGCGCAACTACATTATCTGACCAATGATAACTGTACATGGGCTGAAAATTTCAATACCTACGGGCAATAGGTATAAAAAGTATTGGTAAAACGTTCTAAAATAAATAAGTCTAATTAATAAGTAGGTTCGTCCCGTATTACAAGGACTCTTCTGCCGAACCCTTCGGTTTACGTTACGTTCGAAAATCTATAAAAATACCAACTCTTACCGAAATAAAACTAGCTAATGTGCCCATGATTCAATATGGAATAAATAAAGCTTTTGCATCGCACTACAAAAATATATAAAACAAACTGAGCGAGGCAATAAAAACCCCAAGATGCGGTAAAAAACGGAACGAATTTTAATTACATTCGATATAACGGGACTATAAAATTACAGTAGTGACTCTAAAAGGAGTTTTATTTATCTGCCGGCTATGTGCTGAGGTACTTACTGTCAAGTCCGTTTTTATCTATTCACGTGCCTTCGACGTGTGGCAGTGATCAGACGGCTAGGTTTACCAAACATGCTTCTAAGATATAGTGCGGAAGCATTTACCTATGTATGTGATATGAAAAGTTGGGAAATACAACATACTTAGTAATATCTTGGGGAAACACCGACACAGTGTTTTGTTTTCTTACGAAATTATTAACACGTGCTCTAGCTCTATAGTCCGATTTTTAATTAGCTGGCGTAAAATGACACTTCTTAATAACTCATTTCGGACTGAGTTTAGAGATATGCATGCCAAATAAGTTTCGTTTGTTACACTATTCTGTACTAGAAAAACAAGATTTGGTTGATGGCCGCGAAAAAACAAAAAGACGCCAATTTCAGTCATTTAAGTAACACATAAGCTGTCATTTTACTCCAGCTTATTAAAAATCCGACAATAGTACGAGTAGCACACGAGTAGACAAACTCCATGTGCGAGTAGTGTGGACAAATAAATTAAAGTACTTATTACCATAGATCGGAGTAGGTAGATTGATTTTTGGTACTTGTTTCAAAAATGCCCTCAGAAAGAATAACATGGATAGGTAAGCCATTTTCCCGGAAAGTAACTCCGGTATTTCCGGATCCAATTAAGTATTGTTAATGTTGGTAGTGATTATTATTACTACTCAATTCAAAATTTAAAGGAAGGTATCAAAAGTAAATTAATTTATTAATTATCTGTTTTCACGTAACGTTTCAATCCCGAAATTCCGGAGGAATGTCCATATTAATATAGCCAGAGACTAGAGATGCCGATGGCATTCCACCAGTTTCTATGACAAATCTTTTACTGTTCAAGCAGTACGGTTATGGAATGACTTGCCCGTGTCGGTAAAGCGTGCTCAATCTTTGTCCATTTTTAAAATTATGATAAAAAAGCACTACCTCTCTCCTTAAACATCATCATTACATTTTTCTTTGCTCCTGTTTCATGTTTATTGTTATATGTATATATTTATTTAGATTAGTATAATATACTTTATGTATGTATTTATTGTATTATGTAAATGGTACACCACAGACTACCTACAGTATTTGTCTGTCCTTCCCCTTTTTAATCCATCCAAAGGTTGTCTTTAAAAGATCGCTTTTAGCGATAACACCGCCCATTGTGTCACCCTTTGTACAGTTTCTACTTATGGCTGTAATTATTATGGTGTACATAGTAAAGAGTATTCTATTCTATTCTATTCTATTCTAATATATACGTTACGGATCAATGACCCAATTTAATCTACCTACTCCGATCTATGCTTATTACAAACAAAATCCTAATTGCGTAACACGCTTTCAATCATAATAGGTTTAAAAAAATAATCCTTATCCATTACTTTATAGGTTTAAAGAATTCGTTTGCTCAACAACGTAAATATCGCAACGCAATGAAAATAGCCGAACTCTCAAAATGAAAGGCATTGCTATCAATTGTCATTTTATGTGTGTTACGCAGTTACCCCGATAGTCTCTCTGCCTTCTGCCTAAAAACTGATCTGGAAACGTATGCGCAGTTTGCTAAACATGGGTCAATCAATTCAATCAAAATAGTCATATTGGCATAAAGTCACTCTCACATCATTTTTATTGACAAACTAATATGATATTGACAAACTGTATGCAAGGTTCCAGAGACCACATACACACTTACATAAAAAAATCGTTTCTAATGAAATGCCAACCCACACTCAGCCAATTATTGAATTAGTTCTTCTTCTTCGTGTCGCTGGCACGACTGTATTTTAAATCTTGTTTTCCCAAAACTTTGCCACTTCCACGGCGTTGTCAGTGGCAGCGCAGAGGTTACTTTGACTGCATGTTTTGGGACACAGAGGGCAGGATAGGAGGTGGAGCATGGTTTGTAACACAGCTCCGCAATCACACCCTTCTGCTGTTCCGTCAAGGTAGCCCCACTTTACCAGGTTGGACTTACATCTTCCCCCTTGTGTCCGGAGACGGTTCAGAGACTTCCAAGTGGGCCACGGAAGGTTACACCCTGCAGGGAGATGCTCCTTTGGTGGTAGGTAGTGAGTAGGAGGGGGAAGAGTATCCTGCCACAGTTTGCAACGGGCGTCGGCCGGGTTTCCTGACAGAGACGCTGTCGATTTCAAAAAGCTATGTCTGCTTTTTAGCCGTTGCGTTGGTAGCTGTGCGCCAGATAGTGGATGTCTGGTATCAGATTCCTGTTTGAGTTTCTCCACTGCGCATGCAACTTCTCTTCGGACTTGTGGTGGAGCTATGGCAGCTGTGGGGTAAAGTGCGCTGATCGGGGTCGATTGCAGGCAGCCTGTAATCGTGCCGCAGGTTTCATTTAGAGCAACATCTACTTCATTGAATTAGTAATACGGACATTCGTTGTAAATGTTATTATTAACTCTGAAAATCTGAATCGCAGATCACAAGGACAGACATTATCATCAGTATTCCGCAGTCTGATTACCTCATCCGCTTCTTATAATTCACATTTACATTCGCACTCATGGACGTTATAATTACGCAACTCAATTATCATAGCATGATGAGAATACAGATGAATCTCTGTATCTAAGCAGTATGCGTGTAGGTGAAAATTTAAGCAATCAGAATTCTAAAATAGTCCGTACCTAATGTACAGCACCAGGGTTAGTAAAAAGTCCTGACGTCATTTTATCGAGCAGTGGCCACGAATGTGCGCTTTTATGTGTGTAATTAAAAGAAAAAGCAAATACAATAAAATGTAGCCACAAAGTTACGTGTGCCAGAACTTATGTAAGACACTGTATAATGGTTTGGAAACTGTGTTTGAAGTTGTATAGGATTCACACAGTGATATTTATCTTGGCTATTGTAATATCTACCCACATGTGATAAAACGTCCTGGTAGAAGGTGGTAATAAATGGTATTTAGTGAAGGGTATCACATGGCTTGGAGATAAATAAGATACTTTCTTTTGTGTATCGTGTGCCTGAAGCTTTAAATCTGATACAACACATAAATATGTATCGTTATTTCATGTCGTGTATTGAACTGTCAACTCAACGAATGTAAATTTTGCAAAGTGTACCTAAGTATGTAATTTATTGTAATGTCATGCGGATACTAAGTGCAGCCAGTTTTGGTTGTGAACTCCGTCATTACTATTATTGTTATAAATCATTTTCCCAAGTAATAAGCTTAAGTTAACATGATGTACTTATTACAATATTGTCACTACAAACTACGTAAATAACATAGTTTCATTGAGAGAAAAGCAACCATAAAATGTAATCATGGAAAATATAGAGCATGACAAACCACCATATAGAGGGTGAGCGGCGCCCAATGAAAGTCCCTGTCGGTTTGATGAAAGTGCGCGCGAAGCAGTGGCAATAGGTAAAAGAGCGGCCGGCGACACTGGCGCGCGCGCTTCAGCACAGTGACGACAAAAAACTTAGCCGCATTCACAGCCGAGCTCTTCCGTGCCGTGTTCTAAACAACTATTAGTACCTTAGTCATTTAATTAATTTCGTAAATAATTTTACCTAATTTGGGAGAAAGTTTAACATTTTTGGCCAGTGTTGTTGGCAGTGTCATGGTTCATGGTGATTTTTCTCCTAGCTTTGTCATCTTCAAAAGTAACTTAATGCGGAAATAAATTTTAAATTCTCACTATGAGCCCGCTTCATAAATTCGTTTCATTTTTTCAATCGGACACTAAGAACAATAATAAGAGTCTTATACATCACAAGATATTCTCCAGTGAACTGAATATTTGCAGTGGAAGCGTGGACATTAAGAAGAATCATTGGGGATCGCTTAATGGATACCGCAAGTGCAAAGGTACCTGTAACACTCATTTCAATACTGATATGACTAATGAATAGGCACGTTCATGTGCAGTAAATATTTATTATACAATTCTAAGCTAAAAATACTATTTACACATTTGTTCAATTTTTAAGACAAAGTTGACCTTTCAGTTTTATTTCTGTCGCAATCTTCTCACAGATTTTTCAATATAGATTTTTCTATGTATATTTCTCTCTGACTATCCTCAACTCGTTTTATTGTTTTTATAATATTGTTAATTTACTCATTTGTTGGAAAGTAGAGAACGAAGCGCATACTTTGTTGCGAGTTGCGAATAAAGTTCCTTGACCTTAATAACTTTCAGGAAACGTTCATGTTTACATTGTGTGTTCGTTTAATTCAACAAATTGATCTTATAGGTGCTGCAAATATAAGTAGAGGTGTAGATGGGAGTATTATTGACATTAATGCATTAAAGTGTCTGTCTTACAACGGATGCGCAATGCCATTTATAAACGATAGCCCAGCGATGTGGGTGGTATTACTTCTTTCATTATCGTCGTTTTGGTTCTCCATTATAGTCTCATAAATGATATGCTTGTCATAACAATAATTGGAAACGTGTTTAGTAATCTTACTGTTACTAAAATGATACAGACAAAAACTATAGTCACATTTACGGTGCTGTAAATTTTGTAGGAAACGAGCAATTGTATTTGTAACACGCAGCAATTGAGTTAGTGAGTAAAACAGCAATGATCGTGAAAGCGCCAACTCTGGAATGTTATTTTGCGGAAACTTTCTATAGCAGTTAAGATTCGTAACATAATACACGCTAAAATAACAAGACGAACACCTCAATACCTCATTATGATCGTAATTACTCCTCTGTTTCATACATTAATAAGGCGTGTTGTGAATAATGAAAGTGTCGCTGAATGACTCGAGGAACCTTTAGCTGGAGCATCAACATTGAAAGAACTCACAATTAACATATTTGCGTTTACACAATTATGCATGTAGGATACATTTGCAACTATAGTGATATAACAAATCAAAACTCCGAAATTTCCGTCTTGCATTATGAAACCGGTATGAATCGTGTCAATACACTCGCGTAGGTGGTTATTTTTTCAATGGAAGAAAGTATGTCCTAAGCGCAGAGTGTGGGAGGACAGAGTTTTTAAAATTGGCCAATTTGCATCCTAAACTTTGGTTGGTTGCTAGATGTAGGTAGGTTTAAACATTTGGGAAGTATACAATCTTGTCATGTAAAAATGTTTTGTCGATAGTTAAAATGCCACCTACATTGTGCTTTGTCAGTTGAGAAATGATGCATTGTCTCGTTCTTTTTCTTCTAAATTACTAATTTATCTTTTCATTTAAAAGTAATGTAGCGTTACGTCCAGTTAGGTTGTCATCACGTCCTCTAATCTCTTCCTTTATAAGAACATTAAAAGCGCATCTCCCGGAATATCGTCATTGAGGACTCCTACACTATTATTTATCGCTTCCTTTACTTCTTCATTGTTCCTTGAAATGCATCCGAATTTTCAGTCTACTAATTGGTTGGTTATTTTGTATTTGACGTGTCAGTTAGTTTCATTCATACCTAATGGATACAAAGTGGTCGTATTACAAGGCTTTTGCTTGTTGGCTGGTGGCGTATAATTTATGTGCCCGCTATTTCATATTATGTAATCGGACACAGCGTTGTGCAAACTCTTATGGTCTTTGAACCAAATCCACTTTTTGTATTTAATAATAAGTATAGGATGGTTAGCACTGTCGGCAATATAAAAATGTTCCTAATTACCGAAAGTTCTCATAAATACATAAATAATGCAGTCCGCCCATTAGCACTTCTGTTACGCTTTGAACTTCGTATAGTCTTACATCCATTTCGGGCCTTCTCGTTTTAGCCGCGTCACCAATTAATGCATTTTTTCGTGTCTCGTCTTTAGATTCTTTTTATCTTCAATACTTCCTTTGTCTCGTGTGGTTATTTAAGAATCACTTAATGGTCAATGTCAATTATATATATGTTCTTCGCCTATTATGTTCCTCTTCTAATTAATTAATAGTCTTAATTGTGGCGCATGACAAATGATTGCAGTAAGATAAATAAAATTCCTATAATTTTATAAAGGCAAGACTCTAGGTCCAGTACGAAATAACAATGCCTAGCCAAACTACTGTTAGCATGTATTTGTAACAGTTTTGGTCACGATTTCGTTAAACTCTTAGTCCGAAAGTATCTTTATTCCACTGTCTTCCGATAATCGTGACTGGTTGAGTATTTGTTAAATATTTTTCCTTTTATGGTCAATGGTTTTATATTACGACAGTTATGCAATTTCCGTTTTCCTTACGGTATTACGAAATCGTATCTCTATTATTGAAATTATTTTTTTCACAAAAATTGAGAGCTTATTGACAATCTTCAACGTTAGTACTAAGTAGTTTGACTATTAAAATTCACTTTCTAGTGTTGATTCATTGATGTGTGCACAGTTCACGCTTTCCAGGGTTTTTCAATATTAAATTATTAGTTTTGTCCACATGGATGTTAAGACATCTAAATATGTATCTTGTAAATAACGTTAAGATGAGTTGATAATTATTTCAGGGAATCTAACAAAAAGCTTTCAGGAGCAGATTCTTTCTTCATCACGATGCATGTGCACGCGTGCGGAACAAGGAAACATTTGATAGGTTTTTGCAATTATTAAGATCTTAACGAGGCGCGGTTGTGTTAGGCGAGGTCACCATTAGGTCTTTAGGCCTTACGCTCCATTACGCAACCCACCAGGCCCAGACAGACCCAGACCACTGCCTAACCGATTGTTTGGAAAGTAGTAAACTGCTACATGCTTAATAAATCTTTATATTCCATTGTTTCTTTGTCTCGACTGATATTTCAATGGTACGGCAATTTAACACATAGCAAGTGAAATCAAGTTAATTTCGGACAACGACGTGCTAGATTCTGTGAGAAAATATTTCAACCTAGAACATTATCAGTTGTTTTTAATTTTGTAATGTAATTAAACATAAAATTAGACTTCACCTGGGAACGTCGATTTAATCTGCGTTGCAGAGTTTGAACTGAATCGACAGTATGTTGTATTTTTAACTTCAGAAAATGATTTAATCATGACCATGAACGAAAATTTATATCAAAATTATTGTTGCGATACAAGTATCGGTTCTGAAATTATTAAATTCAGTAGTAAAATTGACGTGTTTACGTGCAACTTCACAATGCGACGTAAAACCTCAAATTAATGTCGTTGAATTACATTCGATACCAGTTGCGTTTTTGTCGTAGATACTTGTTTTTTTTAAATAATAAATTCAATCAGAAGCGGTTGAGCAGTTCCTAAGAATGTTTCGCGCTTACGAACAAATTATTTATTTCGTATTGTTTCCAAATCTGATTTTGGAACAAGGTAGGTAACCAAAAGTTGATTCAAATATAATTTACCATATTTGGTTAGCCTAGAAAGAATATTTAAATCGATGCAACGAAAGGAAGAAAGTCAGTAAAAGTTTTCTCAGAATATCCAAGAACTCGGAAGCGATTAGTTGAATTTTGCCACCAAATTGAAACATTAAAGTGTGGCAATATATCAATATGGACGCGTCTGAGTAGCCAGATGCGCATTTTATCGTTTCTGGCTAGTTTTCAAGTGCCGAAAACCCATTAGAGGTATATTAGTAACGGGAGTAACCGATAACGGGTATTTTTGCACAGGGTTCTGCATATTGTTTACAAAGCTTTTATAATTTTATATTTATGGTGGATAAAAAAAGCAGTTTATTGGTATGGACTTAACTAACTTTCCATAACGTTAGCTCTCTTCTTGGTTGCGTATTTCATTACTGAAGGTCGTGTGCCTGAAAGGCCTTCGTGGCTTTATGTACGATGTTCTTCCACTTCGTTCGGTTCTCGGCTTCTCTCCAGTATCAGAGAGTCCGTCCAGTGAAGGCGCTAACTTGGTCTGACCAGGGGGTTAGGTTAGGTAGACGTTATCACAAGCTATTAATTAGCTTCTAAGTCGTCTGGCTTGGTGCAAAATGCTGTTTACATAGTCAGGAAACCCGTTATAGTGAAAACGATAAAATTTATGGCCAAATCCGTTAATTTTTAGTGTGTGTTTGGAATACATAATTAATTATTTCTTACAGAATAGAGTTAGGTATTCTAGTGATACCGTTATGCTATAAAGTCATGTACGAAGTACGGGAACGGTATAATTATGCTAATCCAGCAATCAATACCCAATTAAAAGTATCTAAGTACGTACCTACATTACATTTTTTTTATTAAATATTCATTGCTGTTATAGATACATGTTACATAACGTCATAAAAAATAAATCCATCAACAGCTACATAATTTAATTTAATGTGGCGCCAAGCCGTATGTAACAAAATTGTGGGTAGTTAGAAGTACACGGCTTCCATTCTTGTTTAACCGGCTTTTATCTCAGTCAGTAACCAGGGAACATGTTTTGGAACTGTGCTGCACTATCAGTAGTCATTTAGAGGCACATTAACCAACATTTTGTTAATCGATAAGTAATACTTACGATTAAGTGTCTGTTTTAGTTTTTTTGGTCAACTAGTTTCTGTAATTGGTGCTAACTGCTGAGCAACAACTTTCAATTCATTTGATTTAATAGTTGCTGATTATTGTTATTTAATTCATTATTATTTTACCCCTCTTACATAACCAGTGAAATGTGTAGGTACAGACACCAGCACATCATAGCAAAATAATAATAATAAATAAATATAATAACAATATTGATATCTAATAATAAATAATAGCATAATCAACCTATAATGTTCCCACTGCTGGGACACAGGCCGCTTGTGTATGACAGGGAGTGGACCGTAATCCATCACGCGGCCCCAGTGCTGGTTGGCGGATGTGCACATCAAGCTACCCGAAATTGTAAAAATTTCCAAATTAACCTTGAACCTTATGCTTTAGCGATGAAGTTGAAAATCTATTAAAGAAATTTGACAGATTGTATTAGCTTGATGTGCGCCAGCACATCAAGCTAATACAACCTTAAGTAGGTACAGACGCCAGTCTGTACCTACTTAAGGTACATCTCCCTCACCCTTCGGGGATTACAAACGTCATGTTATGTTATTTTCCATCTAAGCTTTATGTAGCATCAGAAGTTCCAACCATACTTCTTATGGCAAAGTCAGTTCCTACCATCTACGCAGTACTAGAGACTCTTGCATGCGCGTCTTGACGATCAAGACTTCTTTTTGTAAGTCTTGTTCAATAAAAGCGAGCATAAAATTCTATAGCAGTTGGCACCAGAGATACAAATCGAGATCAAAACCTAAAACGAATTAAAATAACAGAAAAAGAAACAGAGTTCTCAACACTCATGATTTCATGAATTGCTTTGCTATAACAAAACTGAAATACCATTTGACAAGTATAACAAATAGCTTGTCAATTTGTTCAGAGACAAGAGATTATCGTTGTTCTCCTAAACATAATTTAGACTTAAATCTGTTACCGCGTTCTAAGTTTAGCTCGATTGAGTCAGCTCGCAGAAGTAAACATTGGTTGAGTAATACTAAGCCCCTTGTTTTTCAGCTTTCTTAGCGTAAATGCATTAATTTGAACGCGAATAGTCGTGCATCGCACTAATACTAATTGACATAGACAAATGGTATGGCTACCAACTACAGTCAAGAAATTAAACTGAATTGTTTTCACAAATGCAAATACTTTATTGCTTATCGTAATAATTAGCACAATGGTAATTGAATATTTTGTAATTACATATTCTTGTAACTTCACGATTAATTTGATGTCTAAACGTTGTCAATAACGAGAATGATGACTATATGAAATTCGGGTGATGTGCTAAATAAATAATATTATGTGAATGCTGATCGCATCGCATATTACGTAAAATGATACATTGACCAAGCTAGCATTAGCGCAACTAATAAAAACATAAACTGGGTGATGGTAAAAGTGTGTGTAATATACATATGTATATGTGGCAGTACGTAAGCACCACACCAGCTGCTCACCACGCGATACCAAGTCTACTTTCTGTCGTTATGTTTTTTCTACGTCGCTGCCAACTTGCATGCGGGCGTTTATCATCATTATATTGAAACAGTATACTGTTGGTATTCGATATATGTTTCAAGTATCACTACCACTTGCCACGATTATCGCTTAATCAGGCAGGTAATTGAATTTATTACTATACAATCTCTGCGCTACTGGAATTTTTTCTTCAATTCGTGCGTGCGAGTCGCTTAGCCAAGCATTGAATTTTATGTGCGGATTAATAAATAATATATCTTTTTGTGAATGTAGCCCCGCAATTTTAAAAGTTTATGGAGGCAATGGACCGTTTTGACCCTGGCCGTTTCGTATGATAAATTGTTCAAGATTTGAGTTATGACCAAGTTTTATTCTCCGCTGCACCGTTTACATTCACAATCACTCAAAACATTAAACATAATGAATTTAAGTTGTCCTTTTTTATTGACAATTTATCGCTACATTAAAGCTCCTGAATGTAATTCTAGCCGATCCACTCTGTGGCTATGTAAATAGAAACTATCTTCTGTTTCAGCTCTATGGACGAACGGGCTCTTAGACTTGCAAATGTAAACATTTTAGAATATTGATGTAATTCTAGGGTTGTCGAAACTTAAATGTCAATAATATAAAACGGGGTTTTCGCTACGATTCAAGATGTGTTAAATAGTGAAATATATTTCAGTAAACGGATATCCCGTAAGTGTAATGGTGGATTTTTTCAATGTCACCCCTATCAATCAGTGGTCCGTCTAGCGGTGCGTTTGGGCGCCGACGCACGGTTCCGTCGCACCGGCGACAGCGGACTATTTACGTACGTTTCATTAGTTCTGAGAAGCAAACCCGCGGGGAAGTGACGAGCTTTTTGTATCGGAAGTCGTTGGATTTGTTCCTTTTACACTGTCTCTGTTCAACAGTGCAATTCTGTGTTCTGAGGTACTTTTGTTTAACGCAGGGGTTGTAGACGGCTTGAAACGATTGGTTAGGTTTAGCCACATGCTAACTCTGACAAGCCTGACTCGTCGATCGATACCTATATGCCTAAATTACTTACTTCTGTTCTGTTAGTTCAATTACCCTTTTAATTTTGGCTTTGTTTTAGTGAGCCGGACGTAAAATTGACTTGATATAACTATCCACCTAACAGTGAATAACTGTATGTATAGTCCGTGTATGGTCTTTAAGTAAATTACGAAAAGTGGTAGTTAAAAGTTTAAAGAAGTTTTGTTACTTCCTTTCAAACATTCATGAGGTGCCTTAGCTTTTTGATGTGGTTACATGAAAACAGTATCGGTCCTAGCTTTAATGTTGCCGTACGCAGAACGTAAACCGAGTGGTTGGTGGTTGTTTGATCTCCCACCTCTAGACAAAGACTAAGGAGATCTGTAGAGCTGACAATGCTTTATTATTTTGATGACATTTTAATATTTCATTATTGTTACTATTATTGTGCGATGTCGTGGTTTGTTACTAGACAATACGAATACAATCGTAATAATTACTCACTCAGTAATAAATAATAATTACTGCTTAATTACGATTTGTTACGTAATCACCTGCATTAAATGCTCTGTTCCGTAAACTCTAAATAGGAAACACTAGACTGTATGCATTACACTCTCAGTCAAACTAAGTGTTAAGCAAGCAGTTTTCGGAAAATTAATGCAATATCAAACTATTTTAGTGTTGTATTCAAGTTTCGTACGTGTTCGGCATCGTAGTTTCAGTGATGTTTAGACTTGCCAGTTCCTTTATTCAGTTTTCAGTGAGAATTGCTCTGAGTTATGGAGTGGGTGAGGCCAATTCTGTTAGGCATTCGTATACATCCGTTGAGGAACGTGCGTCGATTCTAAATTATTGTGTTCACTATATAATTTATGCCACTATTTTGGGCCTTAATTTGAGGTAGACAGAATTAGAACTATATGATGATGATACACTTCTACGGTTTGTTTATGAACTGAACCGTGTTATTGGATTTAATTTAAGAATTGCGTAATCCGTTTGGAAGAACGGGATGGAACTCATGGAACGTGCTTGTACACATTTCTCCAGTAGATATATATGTAAAAAATATAAAAGAACGCAATATATTTTGGTTTATGTTTTGTTTTAATCTACATTTCTATATTTTTTGTTGACCCACAATAACATGTGTGTCGTGCAAGAAGCCGCGGAATGATGCCAATACATCTTCCAATAAATAAACACGATGGGACGCTGGGCTTTGTTGCGATGAAACTCTTCGTTTTTATAAATAGTCTCTCATTAGCCCTTCAGACTTGCTGCTTCTATCTAATGTCGAAAGGATGTATTAACACTGCATTGTTTTTGCATCGCGATCTAAATATCTGTGTGAATACGAGGATAGTTGTGAAAAAATACATCATTCTATTTTAGTTTTCAGCGCTATTATGGGAACGTCCCACGCCAGTTGCGAAGTTCTTTCTAAACACTATTTATAAATTAATATGTCTCTACTACAGTTCGTCTTACGAGACAAGACGCCTCTCAGGTGTGAGCCAAATGTTGGATAACTACGGGGTACTGACATTTGTAGTCCACTGCTCTATGTTTAATGACAATGAATCATCATTTAATGGATTTGAAATAGAGGATCATCATTGTAGTTCAATTTAAGACAGCTGATAAATGGCAATCTTTAGAGCCATTTGCGGACGGCCATCAATTGGAAAGTCTAGTTTTGTTTCAATATGGTCGTCGTCGCATAATGAAGCAATATTTTGTTTGTTAATGTTGCTTCCAATGTGAAAATAAACAAGGTTTTGTTTTCTCATTACATTACAGACAAACGTAACGTAAAGGTAATGATTATAAACCTTGTGTTCGGAGTGGATAATAACCTACATAGCATTTTAGCAAGGGGTTCACGTAGAAACCTTTAGGTATTCGTCGTTTCAGCCGATAGACGTCCACTGCTGGACACAGGCCTCCCCCAATTTTGGGAGAGTTTGCCATAATCGCCACGCTTGGCAGGCGGGTTGGCGATCGCAGTATGGTATGGTGGTGGAATACATAGAGAACGCTGCTGCCCATTCTCCGGTACATCCTTAGTCGCCTTTTACGACACCCACGAGAAGTAAGGGGTGGTGGTATTCTTTAAGTCCGGCACCACACAGACCTCTGTGAGAAGATGGTCTGTGTGGACTTAGGTATTAATGGTTGTTATTTCTGCTTAGATGTTGTAGTAGGCACGTCAATAATACATATTGTCCATATTGATAACACGACATGTGCTTCATAACCGGGCTAGAATGTTAAGTAGCCGTTCATTACGATGAGTTGTTGATATACGTCACGCACCGCAATAAACTCCTGCGCCGACGTGTCTAACATCGAAATTACATACAATATGGATTGGAAATCGCCGCAGTGAGGTCACTACTATTTTAGATAGTGCATATGAGTATATAGCTTTTTGATATTTTTCTATGACGCACGCACGTCCAAACTTGTAGTTCTTTGTTTGGCTCGAACCCCTGGTTACTGGAAACCTCATCAAGTCTTTGATCTTTTTGATGAGTAAATGTGCTGTCAAGTTGGATGTTAGCTGTTGGGACTGGTTGTAGAAAACAACGACAAACTCATAATTATATATAAGTTGACATTTGTCGACACCGTAAATACCTACCTATATAATTAAGAATTGTAGAAACTGGGGATATATCATAGACTACCTGCTAATTTGCTAGAATTTGCAAGGGTTCTCGTGTTCCTAAGTGTCAGGTTTGGAGTTGCGACTACTGTTGTAGCGCCAAACGTGATGATTGCGCCTGTTTCCTTTTGCTGCAGATAAGTCTAACGAGAGAGGCCTGTAACCGGTAATGGGACATTGCTAAGCAGTTAGCACTTGCTACACTTTTACTCGATGTCAACGTCTTGAAAATCTTGATTGAAGCTCAGGTTAAACTTGATGAGAAAGCAAACTGCTAATGAATTAAGTACTTAATTAGTTTATGTACTCGCATCTAATTATATTTTTCTAGTGCGTAAGAAATCAAACGGTTTGATAAATGTTAGAAAACTCTGATCGCGATGCGTGAGCGAAATGTTGC
This sequence comes from Mesoligia furuncula, assembly GCA_916614155.1. NCBI lineage: Eukaryota > Metazoa > Arthropoda > Insecta > Lepidoptera > Noctuidae > Mesoligia > Mesoligia furuncula. Next base: position 16,462,565 of record OU744799.1, on the reverse strand, counting down.
AGAAAACATAACAGCTCGGTCTCAGTTCACTGAAGTCATTCCTTTTGATGAGACAAAAGCAATGACGGCAAAAACAATTGCGAGACTAATGTGGCTGTGCAGTTTCTTTGAAAATTTTCGGAAACGGATTCTAGGCGTTCTTTGTGTCTGTTTCCTTTAGAGCAACAAGTACAAGGACTGGTGTTATTATTATATAGAGAGTTTGTGTCAAAAGTAAATCTAATAAATTAAATGTAGGTAGGTAGATATGCCAAAAACTTGACAGGTAAAGTAAAGTAAAGAGTTTCTTGTCACAAGAAGCATTCATAAGACTTTCATACAAAGATACAATTGTTTTTTTTTTAGTTTAGATACTGAAACTGATGCTCAAACTAAGCCAGAGCTTATACAAAGTGTTAAAAAATTAACCGACAAACTTTAATAGGTGCTTTATTAGACCATCGAAATGAACAACTTTCACTATGGGACCAAATCTGAAATCACGAAAAAAAATCAGCTGTTATACAAAACTTCAATGTCTACTTGACTAAAATGTATGAAACAGCAGATTTTTTTTTCGAGATTTCAGAGTTGGTCCTGTACAGAAAGTTGTTTATTAAGATGGTCTAAAGCACCTCTTTAAAGTTTGTCAAGTTAATTTTTTAACACCTTATATTTTGCGAAACTTTCAATGATGTTTCCTAATTATTTATTACAGTAGGGGGCCACCTACTGTAATAAATAATTAGGAAACATCATTGAAAGTTTTCCTAACCTAGATAAATAGAACTTTCTATAAAGATGTACTCAAAGTACACACATTTACCACTATCACATATGGTAGGAAAGTGCGATATTACACTGCAAATACTATAACTACGTTGTCCATACAGAGACTCATAAAGAACAGAAAAAACTAGATAAGTCCCATCACTTCCATGGTAACATTATCTATACCCTTTGGTCTTTTACAATAGAAGTAGGTTTCTACCTAGCCGTGTACTGTGTCAGAACAAACACGGCGCTTTATCTAGATTATCTTATCAAGCATGGGAGCGACTATCAGTAGCGTAGTGTTAGCATACAATGGGTCATTGGCTCGATTAGTTTCTAAATCATTTGCATATGGCTGCCGACGCGACTACGTTAGCGAAGAAGGTACACTACACTATTTGGAGGCTTTAATAGGAAGTGCTTTCCTTACTAATGAGTTAGTTTATCAATTATTATCAGTTTATTCACCTTCACTTCTCTATATAAGTATGAGCGTTTACGACGTACGACATTTCATACAAACTTTCAAGCCCTTGTTTTTCGAAATTAATGAACCGATTTTAATGGAACTTCATAAGCATAAGCAGGATACAAAGGTCTAAAAAGTTACTTAAGGTCATTTTTGAAAAATAATGTTACAGCCAAATTAGACGATTTTAAATTTTCCATAGAAACAGAGATTTCCAGTTATCTTTTATTAAATAAGATATTTCGAAAATGTTCTTAAGTAACTTTTTAGACCTTTGTATCCTGCTTATGCGTATAAAGTTTCATTAAAATTGGTTCATTCATTTCGGAAAACAAGGGCTTGTAAGTTTGTATGAAATGCCGTACGTCGTAAACGCTCTTAATCGCTTGCTCGTACTCAGGGTGGTACAGACATCGACGCACAACCGTTACCCTGTATTCAATACATGATTCTGAAAACATGAGCGTTTAAAAATTTTCAAAGTTAGAAGAAAAAAAAATGATGTTCCATACATTTTGACCGCGTAGGTATTTGCACTTTTCGATGAAACAGCATTTTTGTTTTGATAAGTGGAGAAAAATTTCTACGCTAGTCAAGAATCATGAGCTGAATTCATGGTTTCAGTTTGCGCGTCGATATTCCTGCCACCCTGTACCAAGCCGATGGTGGTACATTGGAGGGCAAACTCAGTTTTCGTTACGTATTTTAGTTGAATGATTAACTGTGCTTGCTCGCGGGGAGACCGTTAGACCTTCCAAGCATAAAGTGCATCACTCACCTGCTAGCCTCCTGTGGCTTTTCGAGGGGTCTTCTCCTGATGTGGCACGTGGCTGGCGTTGCACGACGACCGGCCGTGGTCCGATTATCCACTCACAAATTGGTGCACCAAAGTCTGTACTGCACTATAGGAGCCTTCAGGAATCACAATCAGTCCAGATAGAAGCAGTTTAGCGACGATTAACCCTCATACCAAGGATTTTAACCGGGAGCGCGCACTTAGGCAACTCAAATTATTGCCATCTTGGAATCGACTCGTATCTCATTCGTTCGCAAGCACAGTGCGCGCATAGATAAAAAATGTATGGTTACGGAACAACCCTGTATTTTCGTAGGGTACTTATTGCACTGTGTATAGTCTTATCGGCCCAAGGCCCTTTTGGAAATTATTGGTCCACATTCTGCACTACTAATGAAACTATCATAAACTTCAAACACTTGCTCGGCTTGGAAATGAAATCGGTTGGCAGCTTACCTATCCATCTTGCTGTAAAATTATCCTGAAGAAAATTTTATGCGTATGTGCGTCAGAATTGTTTAATATTTATAATTAATTCAATACAGAAGCGCGTTCTACGCATGGGTGCGTATATATAAAGAGATTGCATCTGCGAAATTCTAATAAGCATTCTAAGTGTAAAGAAAGTTGGTTTTCAAGCCATGCATATGTATGGTACGCGTAGGCGAGGGCGGCGGAGCGCGACTACTGCTGCAACTCTACAGTTTTACTTAGGGAGTTATGGAATAGCTAGCTGAAATAATTCTAAACGAATAAACGCATATTTTTTTCTTTATTGGTTATTAGAAAAGTGTGTCAGAAGGCTTTATAAAAAACTTGGGCTGTAAGCTTTACAATGGGTTTTCCGCAGGTAAGTACTTAATTTTCCTAATTACCCATTCTGTATTCTCCAAACGATTGACATCGTTTTTGTAGTTCTTTGTTCTTTTGTCCCATAGTCCCCCATACACGCTTTGCCACAATGAATAGCAAAGTATCTGTTCAATCAAACGTATCGCTTAGCACAAACTACAGTAAGCATCCATTTAATGCTGTACTCTTAAGCTAAAGCCTTGATAGCATTCACGGGATTGTATCCATGCCGTTATCTTGGCAACTCGGCTCCCTTATGTCTATCGCAGTAGAGTTGAGACTCCATACGTAGGAGTACAATGCGACTGTGTATACATATACGGAACTAACGGATGCACTCGCCGACGTATTCACTACACGTCACGAATAGTTTCCGCTGCGATTGTCGAGGCCTAGGCTAGTATGCGTTAATTGTCGCTCGCTCTAACGATGGCTTATTAGAGACACGCGACAAGCAACACGTTTAAAGCTGAATAAGCAGATTTTTCTCGTGGTCTACTCGATCGTTAGACAATGGAGCTTCTTGAGAAAGTCGGCTGAGTGTGCTCCAAATCGTAGATTGACCATGACGCTACTACTTACTGCTGGCTATTTTCGATCTTTCACTGAGGCCTTACGACTTGGACGTTCATAATCTCTGTGGCATGTCGTATTCTTCATTCTATCGCTCGAATCACGAAAACTGTGTGTTTTATTGGTGTTTGTGTGTAGTGATTGTCGAGTGTTATAATTAATACCTGTATACGTAAGTGTAGTTTGCTGTAGTTAGTAATAATTAGCGGTGTAGCGTCCGTAGCACGGCTATGCTTCAGTACGCACCGTTCAGCTGTTACTATGCTTTATTGACATAGTAACGTCGAGTTAGGAAGCATTCTATTATGAAATAACACTTTAGAGTATCCTATTAGGAAATGCTGAATTACATATTCAAAGGGCATATGCAAGTGAACATTAATAATCCAAAAATACAGAGTGGTTCAAAATAACGGCATAAGTTACTACATGCAGAGAATGCATTCATGTGTATGAGCTTGACATTTATGAAACGTTACATTTCGTGGAAAGATATTTACAATAAACTTGCAAATTAATGTTTATGTCTGTGTGTGTCAATGCGTAAGACCTATCTCGTTCCTCAACTTTCCTCACGGCGAGTGGTACGTTGAACCGTCACTCAGTCAGTTCAAAAGGGAAAAGTTTCTTAGTAGCTACTGCAACAGACGCATGTTAATTGCTCGCAAATCCCCCTCGTCCTTTGAATGCGTTAACGTTTTGAGCTGTTTCTCATCAAAATCTTTCTCGGTCGAAGTTTGCGTGTCTGTTTAAGAATATCATTTTGTATTTACACAAAAATGCTGTTTCCGCATCGCCGTATTTTCTACTGCTTGATGGAAGTTAATGAAGAAGACCGTTCGAATACCGCAACGGACGCGAAACGTCAGTACAACACATAGCGTGACTCGGAACGCACGTTCCGAACGTCCCTTGTTACGTCTATTTACGTTGTTCGTGCCTTGGCGAATGTTTGGGCCAACATTTGCACTGCAGGATGGGTGTATGTACCGGTGAAGTGTTGTTCAAGTGCAGTGAATTAAACTTACCATACATTATGAGTTAGTTGTTTGTGCAACTTCGCAAATGTTTGTGGACGGACGAGGTTAGTACCCCTGATGAACGTAAGGATTTTGTCAAATTAGTGTCAACTTTAAAGCGGTGGTATAATAGAGGGATTAAGAGTTAATTTATCCTCTTAAAGAAGCTTCCCGTTTTGGCCAGTAGTGGCTTATAAAACTCTCTTGTAATATTGCGTGTTTGGATGCGGTGGCATTTAGAAATGTAGGTTGGTAAGTATGTGCATAAGTAAAGATAATAGACAGACTTAATGTTCTTTTTCCTATAGATTGCTTTCCATTTTACTGCGATATGTTAAGGAAGCGAAAACGGAGTGTAGACAGGAAGCGCCGTAATTAAAATTATAAATGTCATTCATAACTTATACTTGTAAACGTCGTATATACGTAGGTAATTACCAAATTACATCAAGCAGTTTATCAACTACTAAAAAACTCATTAGTTCACTTAAAAAAGTCTCGTTGGTTGGCCATGGCGGGAACGTTCACCATCGGTGTAGTCTGTAGGGCTTAAACTTGAAAGGTTCCGTTTGACCTTGGCCTCGCCAAGGTTAGCAATTTCCACTAATATTTTTTTAACCGCGTTGCCCGTTTTCGCCAAGCTGTCTACCATTGTTTACCGCATGCCATTTGTTTAAACTACGGATGTTCGTTGATTGATAACTTTGGATTAGGTTGAAGATACCTGCCTGCGGCCTCGTCGTTTGCTAAGCGTTTGTTAAATGCTATTACTTCAGACATTACGATATTTAAAGACGAAAGCCCAAAATAGTTGAAAAGTAATTCACCGGTAATAAACAATTAAGACATGATAAGATAAAATATTGCAAACAACTGAAATATTTGCTGCAAGATGTAGGAATTCAGCGAGTAAATATGCATAGGTGTTTTTCCCGCTTAAATAAATAAAATGCCAAAACAGTTGAAATGCAATATGTTGTTCATGATCATAACATCATTGGTCAACGCTTTACTAGACAATCCAAGCGAACACCTTGCGTATAAAATTGAGGGACACAACGAATTGACCATTTAATTACTGATTGTGAAAACGTAGAAAAACGTGTCTCCTTGTACTAGTAGGTCTTTCATAAAACAGACACAATTTGGCGGCTTCCCTCAGCTCATTTTTACATTTACATTGGACTCTTGCCAAGACAACACAATACCTGGGCTTTCGTCACAGGTTTAGAGGTCGGCTTAATATAATATACTCTATGATTCAATAGGTGTGCCGTTGTAATAGAAGTAGACATTAAGTCTGACACACACGTGTCGTCATTAATTGCGTTTAAGTTATTAAAAAATAAGATCTCTAGATACCCATGTATATCAAACAGCCAGACTAATTAATCGTTAGTTGTGGTGGTTTTTAGGGTTCCGTACCCAAAAGGTATAAACGGGACCCTATTACTAAGACTCCACTGTCCGTCTGTCCGTCTGTCACCGGGCTGTATCTCATGAACCGTGATAGCTAGACAGCAGAAATTTTCACAGATGATGTATTTCTGTTGCCGCTATAACAAAAAAAAACAGAATAAAATAAATATATAAGGGGGGCTCCCATACAACAAACGTGTTTTTTCATCGTTTTTGTCTTGTGGTGAGGAAACCCTCGTGTGCGAGCCCGACTCGCACTTGGTCAGTTTTTTAATACTTTATTGTTTCTTTTAATGGTGTGGTAAATTCTGAATCTAACACATCGTTTTTTCAAGTCTGTGTGGTACCTTACTTAAAGAATAACACCATTCCATACTTCCCGTGGGTGTCGTAAAAGGCGACTAAGGGTCGAACCGGAGAATGGGCAGCAGCGTTCTCAATGCATTCCACCACCATACTATACTGCGATCACCAACCCGCCTGCCAAGCGTGGCGATTATGGCAACCCGGGGGGGGTTGCCATAATCGCCCTTTTTGGGGGAGGCCTATGTCCAGCAGTGAACGTCTTTCGGCTGAAATGATGAGTTTTTTCAAGTAATCTAACGGGAAACACATGGCATATCATATTTATAATCGTTTATTTCGAAGGGTTCCGTACCCTTCGTGTGCGGGTCCGACTCGCACTTGGCCAGTTCTTTCAATACAGTTGATAACAATGAAAAAGCTTAAAAGCACAACGAGTGCGTTTCAAGAACCGTGCAGTTTTCCCAAAGATCTCATTCGGAAAGCCAGCCGCTGGCGGGCGATTTTGTTTACGAATAAAATCTCATGATCACGGTACTGGTGTATGATAAATACGGTATAAATATAGTACTTGCGATGCGCAGTAATTACAGCTATTAACGTCTGAAAGTAAATACAGATGTAAATAAACGAAACCACAGGTATTGCAGACCGTGCTATAAAGTTTTGCACGTTTTCTTGTCTTGTTGATGGAGACATCAACTGTTTCTGACGACTTTCTCCGGGCGATGTGCAGTGATATCTAGATTTTACGTGCTGTATCTGGTTTTTGTTTAATAATCGTTCATTTTATGTGTATGTCTTAATATGGCGATACCAGTGAATGAAAAGGTGTCTGAAGAGGTGCGGTCACTCACCTGCAACAGTGTAACGTAAGGCGTGGTGGCTGCTGGTGGTGACTACAAGCACCTCAGTACCTAACTGTCCGCCTACCTCTTTTTATGAAATCAGCTAGCTGCCGCCCGCGACTTCGTCCGCGTGAGATTTCTTGTTTTGATATAAAATTTAATATTACCATTCGTGAAAGAATTTTCGGCATCGGTTCGGTAGTTCCAAAAATTACCCCTCTATACAAACTCACAAAACCTCGTTATAATATTAGCAAGTACTGTATAGATAATTTTTTATTCATATCATTGGAGGACATTACGTTTGCCTGATCATTTATGATGATAAATCCTGTAATATATCAAAAATCTCTGAAATTGCCAATTTATTTAAAGTTACTACGCAAAAACAGTATCTAATTATCTTTTTGTACTCGCGAGTGCACGAATGAAGATACGATTGTTTTTTTCTTTGAGGCTATTGTTTTATTATTTCAGTAACACTTTATTGTTGTGTAGTGTTACGGAAATGGCGAAACTTTGTGATGATGCTGCGCAGAAGCTGCAAAACGTCACATGAACTGCAGTTTAGATGTTTTTATTACGTACTGCACAATCATAAACTATGATAGTTTTGTCCCTAAGCCACTCTCGCCATCGGAAACTATGATAGTACATCACTCCCTTTGGAAATCACCGGCATGACGCTTGTAACGAATATGTAGTGCATTTTATCTGAATTCAAAGAAAGAGGAAGTTGTCAATTCGACGCGTACGTTTTTTAGGCGAACTAAATGATGCATCAGCGGAACATCCGTCCGCTAAGTTGAAGTTAGTCAGTTCGATGCCTGGTTCCAAACTTATTTGTTTCGAGATATTACTGATTCGCTATAGAGTATGAGTGATGACCCTAACTCCCGACATCTATTAATAAAGTACTTGTGTGGAAATTATGCCTATTAAAAGTTAATTAGTGGGAGCACACACAGGATGTTCGAGTGGTATTGTCGTAAAACAAAATACTAAAAGTAAGGCCACGTTTATTTCATGTTAAGTGGGATTATATTAAGTTGGCGAATAGATGGAGGACACACGTTTGATGGCATGTCTGTCCTGTCATCAACCGCCACATGTACCTAAATATAACTTGACACATGACAAATTTAATAGAGGGCTTCCAGCAAAATTCACTGCTTTGAATAAATGAGTTATGTTACTGTCACAATTTACAAATTATAGCGCCTTCAGTGATTAAACAATTCGATATCAGTAATTTCCTTTTTAGGCGTTGCAAAATCGTTATGTGGTCGATATCGATATGCCTGGCGGCAATTCTTTGAATACAAAACAAGTTACACAAGCTAAGCGCTATGAAACGTTTTTTGAATAATTTTATAATAAATATCAGTTTAAATTACCAATCATATAATCGTGACCCAGATTGCGAAGCTTAAGGAAATTGTCTCCGACGTCCTTATATTTTAACTTCCTTTGGCATGTGTCCTTTTAATTCCTCGGAGTGAACAAAGGTGGCGATGTGTATGAGTTCTACAACTTCGTTAGTACTCACTGACAGATTTACGTAGTGAGGCAGAGTACTTCCAAATTGACCATTGTGACGAATTCTATTATGAGTCCTTTGTTTCGTTAGATTATTTGAACACACTGACAGTGATCATTGCCTTGCTAATGTTGTTACTCTTAAACTAGTCTTTTGTGTTAACATTGCCTATGCTCCTATCTTCTAAAAGATGATTTTAAAGTCTTAGCAGAGGATTGGGGTCACCACGGTGCTCCTCGGTGACAGACGAGCAAGTGATAGATTGCCGTGCGTGAGTGGTATACAGCGCAATCGTGCGCATGATCTCTATCTATAAATCTGAAACGTTAGTGCTATCTCTAGTTTTTACGACGTCTACCTGATTTTGAAGCCAAGCCATCTCATAAGATTAAAATAGAGATTTTTTCATGACTGTATCAAATTTTGCAAAATTATTATAACATCAGGAATGTTAAGGTATCCCGCTGTACCACTCCTTCGTTGATTACTAAGCCGTGAGATGCTTATAGGTACTTATTGACTCAGCCACATCGTAGTTGCAAAGTGAAATCAACAAATTGATTCTACAATACTTGCTCAATATTGACTTTATGGATAATTCAAATGATTAAACTTTTAAAACACCTTCAGACATCTTATGAAACCCACTTAACACCGACAGTAAGCATTCTCAAACATTAGACGAGTATGTAAACAAAAATTCTGAACAGGATCTATCTGCACAGCATTACGGCTATAATTATGGTTATGTTATTGTAAACTTCGTTTTATAAAGCTAGATTTGTGCCTTTCTATTCTTACCGTTTTGACCTAGGATCCTCAAGCTTGAGCCTTGGCGAGTATTCAAAAGTTCAAACTCAAGGTTCGACAACGCACTAACGAACTAAATTAACGAGTTCAATATACCGCAATGCTAAAAGAAAATTGATCGCAGCGTCTTAACGTTGTCAAAAGTGGAATAGGCTGGCAGCATGCCTGATGCTGGGAGCGGCCAAAGATATCCGAGGACCATGATTCAGCGAAGTAGTCTCCCAGGCTAGATATAACAAATTAGAATGAGTCGACACTTGGCTCCGAAAAAAGATCAAGAGATGAAGTCATAGGAAGAGCTTTTCCAGCTGTAGATTATCAAGATGTAACAGTAAAAATTGCGGGCACCAACAGTTTAGATTTAGCAAGATTAACATTAACCTGAATGTAGTGATTTCAAATTCGTAAACGTAAATGTCATGCGTATACGCAATGCGTGAGAAATAGTAATTAAGGCGGACCCACATATCAGCGAATCTGCGCTAAGCCCAAGACATGTCTGCCATCAATGAGACCCGGATTTGGCGTAAACACAATCGGATTTGTATTGCGATTGTGTCACCTTATAGGTCAACTTTCTTGGACCTAAATGACGCACAGACACCTGTGGACAGCGACTAAATAATGCTATATTTACTTAAAATACTGAAGACTGAACGCTTTGATGAAAAGCTTCGGTTACTTAAAATGTAGGTCGAATAAACGTTGAATATCCTTTCAGTTTACTTTTACCGACTATACTATTGATCTTGAATAAAAATTGTTTAGTCACGAATACGAACTATGCTGCTTTGATTCATTTACCTTCGATTATTTTATAGCCACACTTGAAACCCGAATAGCAATTAAATAATTATTAAATCCGTCATGAGTTTTGCTTATAAATGGTAATAAAATCTTATTATTATTTGTATTGTTGTAAGTTTATATAAATGTAGTAGATGTCATAATAATTTGCGTAATCATTTGCAAAATGCTTGAAAGTAAAACAACAGTTTGATAATATTTAAATAATAAATTGGTGTTTATGTGATCGGCCCCACAAGGTCGGTCACTCATTGATTTTGTGATACTTGCCTAAGATGTGTTTAGGGGTATTAATTCAGGGTTGCCAAGAACACGAATGTAAAATTCAATAAATTTATTCATTTTTGCTTTCTTCGTCGTTTAAATAATGTATGTATCATAAATCTGTTAGAACAATAAATTATTGTTGACATATTACAGGAAGAGGTATATTATTGTAAGTAACTTCTTAATAGTAAGTAGTCAACGTACTCTAGGCAATATAATATTCACGACACGGCCGCGGAGACCCGTTACCCTACTCTGTAAGTGGAATACTGATACAAAACAGTCAATCGCCTCTGAATCCATCATAGTAATGACTGTCTGTGGTTTATGCTTTTAAATTGACGAGTTTACAAGTAACATGACTTAGTAGAGTACAAGTTTTGGTCTGATTTTCATTATAAAAGTAGTTAGTCACGTTGGAAATCGTTTTCTAACGTTTCTTTTGAAATAATTATGCACTTGGCTTGACTATTGGTTCTTTTGTTATGACCAGAAAAGTGTTTTTTTATCATTCGTCTTTCTACATTGTTCTCACGTACACGTACCTATAAATTGCGAACACGAATGATGTAACCAATGTCTTGTAACAATATTTGATCCATGGAGCCTCCATAGGAACCTACTACACTTTGGAATGGGCAAGTAGTTTCATCTTTCTGACTGACCGACTCACTGACAATTCTAGGTTGTCTTTATTAAAAGATCGCTTTTAGCGATAAGACCGCCCATTGTGTCACCCTTTGTACAGTTTCTATAATTATGTCTGTAATTAATATGGTGTACATAATAAAGAGTATTCTATTCTATTCTATTCTATTCTGTTCTATTCTAGTGTCTAATATCTTTAATTGAAATAAATGCTTTGAATTTGAGTTTGATTCTTAGGAAATATATGCATTCATGTCCATCGCAATAGCCCCGGCTATCCCCCTATTTCTTGGGTGCTAATACAGTCATTGCCGAAATGTGGGTGGAAGTAAAGGCGTGGCGGTATTTCTTAAGTCCAATTCTCAAGAGCTTCGTTAACCGTTTACACAACAAAACGCTTATTCGCATTAGAAAGCCCTCTCACAAGCAAGTTTTATGTCAGAAGTTATATACGTAAATATCACATAACTATTGCAGAATCATGTTCATGAGAACTGACATTTGTCAAGTACATAAAAATGTCAGCAATCATCTGATCAAATGGTCTATGTTCCTGGCGTAGGCGCTTCAAACTCAAGGTTCGACAACGCACTAACGAACTAAATTAACGAGTTCAATATACCGCAATGCTAAAAGAAAATTGATCGCAGCGTCTTAACGTTGTCAAAAGTGGAATAGGCTGGCAGCATGCCTGATGCTGGGAGCGGCCAAAGATATCCGAGGACCATGATTCAGCGAAGTAGTCTCCCAGGCTAGATATAACAAATTAGAATGAGTCGACACTTGGCTCCGAAAAAAGATCAAGAGATGAAGTCATAGGAAGAGCTTTTCCAGCTGTAGATTATCAAGATGTAACAGTAAAAATTGCGGGCACCAACAGTTTAGATTTAGCAAGATTAACATTAACCTGAATGTAGTGATTTCAAATTCGTAAACGTAAATGTCATGCGTATACGCAATGCGTGAGAAATAGTAATTAAGGCGGACCCACATATCAGCGAATCTGCGCTAAGCCCAAGACATGTCTGCCATCAATGAGACCCGGATTTGGCGTAAACACAATCGGATTTGTATTGCGATTGTGTCACCTTATAGGTCAACTTTCTTGGACCTAAATGACGCACAGACACCTGTGGACAGCGACTAGGTCATACTCGAGGTACGATACAGATCTTCAAGGAAAGTGTAATGATGTAATGTAAAAGTAGATTTTGGTCCAGTTTTTAGCCTTGACGATGTCTGTAGCAGGTGCTTTGTTTTAAGGTAGAGCAAGGTTGCTCCGTCCGGTTTGGGATCGCAATAATATGCGTAACGTGTGACAGGTCGTTAGCTGCTTCTCATTTAGATCTTTTAAAATCCCACCAATTTCAATAAACTCGGCTTACAATCAGCTATGTCGTGTCTTACAGGAAAAATTCTTAATGGAGTTTTCCGCACCTTCACACCCTGTAAGGAAAATAACGCACATAACACACTTCCGAGTACACACCTAGTTCTACGAACACATATGCCGTACATAAATGGATGAGTTTTGTTATGTAATGTCACAGTACATTCAACAGCCTCGCTGAAACATACAATTTTAAAGATGTTATCACAATAAATAGCAATTCACAAAGATTTTGATCTGCCTCTACAATAGGGTCGCACGGTATAATTTACACAGTAGTGTTGCTAGGTTTCTTTAATATTGCCCATTTGCCCCAGTTAGTAGGTTCCTTGTTCGCGATCAAAGATTAATTTCGGAGAAATTTATTGGTTTTGTGTCGTCATCTGTTACTGCACAGTTCATGGAATTTACATCAATAAATTGTTAGTACTTTATTTGCATTATTCCACTTCCCATCCACATAGTTAGGTAAAAACACTCTTAAATGCTTTCCATATCAGAGTGTTTTTAGGTCGAACCAATCTATGTTCTAATTTTCTGAACCAAAGATAAGGGATGAATGTCACAATCAGAAAATTCAAAGCTTTACGATAAAAATAAAACAACAATAAGAAAGCGACATTTTTGCGCAATGCAAGATATATTGCGAAGCTGTCGTTGGGCAGATGACCCTTCTAGGGCGGGCGGGCGACTCGACGCGGCCCCCTGACATACATACAAACACAACTAAAATTAGATCTGTGATTCTCTCACTACTCTACACGCTAGACGCAAACGAATGGATTATAGTATTATTGGAGCGGGTGCGCGGTACAAATAACAGTGTAAATGAACTATTGCGGCAAGATTTGTTGCTATCCGGAACCCACCAAATGAGCAACAACCGTTTGATGAGCGAATGATAAATGGTTTTCGTAATGGCGCTCGGTGGGCGGATAGTGGAGTTTACGTTGAATATTTGGCTTGCTATTCTTTAAAATTGTGATATTATTATGCTAGGAGCGGACTCGCTTTGAGTAGGTAGATAAAAACACTGCTCACTAAATAGAACCACACGTTCTAGTAAATAATAGGTACAGATATTTTATTTATATACATATTTATATTTCAGGTTTTACATAAAGGTAGACTATATAAAAAAATAAAATTCCCTTTCCTCCGTTGCAATCAAACGTAACTATCGATTAGAGCTTTTCCTCGAAAGGAAGTGAATGTTACTTTGTACGTCAATGCGTGATTCAAATAATGCTATATTTACTTAAAATACTGAAGACTGAACGCTTTGATGAAAAGCTTCGGTTACTTAAAATGTAGGTCGAATAAACGTTGAATATCCTTTCAGTTTACTTTTACCGACTATACTATTGATCTTGAATAAAAATTGTTTAGTCACGAATACGAACTATGCTGCTTTGATTCATTTACCTTCGATTATTTTATAGCCACACTTGAAACCCGAATAGCAATTAAATAATTATTAAATCCGTCATGAGTTTTGCTTATAAATGGTAATAAAATCTTATTATTATTTGTATTGTTGTAAGTTTATATAAATGTAGTAGATGTCATAATAATTTGCGTAATCATTTGCAAAATGCTTGAAAGTAAAACAACAGTTTGATAATATTTAAATAATAAATTGGTGTTTATGTGATCGGCCCCACAAGGTCGGTCACTCATTGATTTTGTGATACTTGCCTAAGATGTGTTTAGGGGTATTAATTCAGGGTTGCCAAGAACACGAATGTAAAATTCAATAAATTTATTCATTTTTGCTTTCTTCGTCGTTTAAATAATGTATGTATCATAAATCTGTTAGAACAATAAATTATTGTTGACATATTACAGGAAGAGGTATATTATTGTAAGTAACTTCTTAATAGTAAGTAGTCAACGTACTCTAGGCAATATAATATTCACGACACGGCCGCGGAGACCCGTTACCCTACTCTGTAAGTGGAATACTGATACAAAACAGTCAATCGCCTCTGAATCCATCATAGTAATGACTGTCTGTGGTTTATGCTTTTAAATTGACGAGTTTACAAGTAACATGACTTAGTAGAGTACAAGTTTTGGTCTGATTTTCATTATAAAAGTAGTTAGTCACGTTGGAAATCGTTTTCTAACGTTTCTTTTGAAATAATTATGCACTTGGCTTGACTATTGGTTCTTTTGTTATGACCAGAAAAGTGTTTTTTTATCATTCGTCTTTCTACATTGTTCTCACGTACACGTACCTATAAATTGCGAACACGAATGATGTAACCAATGTCTTGTAACAATATTTGATCCATGGAGCCTCCATAGGAACCTACTACACTTTGGAATGGGCAAGTAGTTTCATCTTTCTGACTGACCGACTCACTGACAATTCTAGGTTGTCTTTATTAAAAGATCGCTTTTAGCGATAAGACCGCCCATTGTGTCACCCTTTGTACAGTTTCTATAATTATGTCTGTAATTAATATGGTGTACATAATAAAGAGTATTCTATTCTATTCTATTCTATTCTGTTCTATTCTAGTGTCTAATATCTTTAATTGAAATAAATGCTTTGAATTTGAGTTTGATTCTTAGGAAATATATGCATTCATGTCCATCGCAATAGCCCCGGCTATCCCCCTATTTCTTGGGTGCTAATACAGTCATTGCCGAAATGTGGGTGGAAGTAAAGGCGTGGCGGTATTTCTTAAGTCCAATTCTCAAGAGCTTCGTTAACCGTTTACACAACAAAACGCTTATTCGCATTAGAAAGCCCTCTCACAAGCAAGTTTTATGTCAGAAGTTATATACGTAAATATCACATAACTATTGCAGAATCATGTTCATGAGAACTGACATTTGTCAAGTACATAAAAATGTCAGCAATCATCTGATCAAATGGTCTATGTTCCTGGCGTAGGCGCAATGCTCTCTTGTAATTTGACTAATATAGGTACACGTACAGTCGTGACTGCAGGGTTGATGTTATTTAGGGATATATAGAATTGAATAATATTTGCAATCATTAACTTTTCAACAGTCACATAACGCCTGTATACTTAATTATAGTGAGTGTTATCAATAATTTTCTTGTAAATTATCGATCTGTCAGAATCTAAATTGATATCGCTCTATTCTGAAGTCAGACTTAAACGAACATGATTAAGAATAACTAAGACCTTTACAACGCACAGTCATAAATTAATTATATTTTTAATATTATGTCAGCCCTAAAGCATGTTAATTTGACGTTTCAACGTTCCCAATTGATGCCCACGCGCATGCTGTTTGACCCTCTCTAACCGGCCATTCACAAAATTACTATTGAGACATCATCCGCAATAATTATGCTTTATGAGCACAATTACTATTGCATAGTCTTTGTCTAGTCCTTCTTCGAAAACATTATGTATTTTGCTTCCTTTCTTGGCTATGTTTTGGTCTCCTAATTCTTATAAGAAGTGTTAATATTTCATAGCGCCTGCAAGCCCTGTCGTAGGCAAAAGAGTCGTGATTAAATTAGTTTAATGTCGACATAATAGGCATTTTAGCTCTAGTTTGTCCGTTAGTACAGAGTAACCATTACTTGGCACAGTGACATATTCGAGAGTTCCTATGGTCGAAATAAATACCAGCCTTAGGTGCAGCGAGTAACTACGAGATAATGCAATGCTATTCACATTTGAGTGTTGTTGTTTATTTTTTCGTCCAATATTTTGATCCGATTTCTCTCTACACACGCGAAATGTTACAAATTGGGCTGAAAAATTAACATGTTGGAGCTTTTATTGTTACCACGTGGCGGAAATGGGCGCTGTCAGCCGAACCTAATGATGCGCGAAGCGAGCGCCGGCGCGCGTGGGAACAGTTATCAACACAAAGAGAGACCATTTTTTACATCTGCTAAATCAAAGCTGCATTTTTGTTGCCCTACTTTGATTAAATGATTGGATGCGTCCGTGATTTTGTAGACTGTAGAATAAAATGCGGAAAGCAAGGGAAATTGATGCTTTCGTTTTTCCGCAGCTGTTAACGTACGATTGGTTCAAAATATCTATGAATTAAAAGTGATAGTACCATAAATTTTAATCGTATGTTGCCTTTTAACTCATCGAATGCCTTAATTAGAGACACAATAGAAAGACAATTGCTTATGTCGAACTATGTAACTTAAGACATTCAATAGGTTAAGTGCCTGTTTGAAATATTCATATCAAATAATGGATACGTGCGCGGAACACCGCCGATTTCACTTCGTAATGGTTGGCGTTGGTAGTGCTAAGGGTTTGCCGTGTCATCACGAAATATAGAAAGCTGGGCTTTATGTAACGCTGTTAATTAGTTCCCGGGACAAAGGATAAGAGACAATTAACAATACGTTTGATGAAGACTTTCTCATAAAGATAAATATTTTGCTTGCCTTGTATTTCTTTCTGTTGAAGCTTTCCGTAATGTTTTATGAAACAAGACGAAAAATTGAAACAATTACATTGTGTCAAGTTTCACAGTTTATTACCTAGTATCTATTTCTTTGATCTTGATTACGTTGTGTTGGATGCATTAGTATGTAGGAATTAATGGATTGGATAACAATCGCACCAAGGGTACTTGTATGCATATTAAAGACCGGTGTCCTAAGAATGCAATGTCATTTAATACCTAGTTTAATGGAAAAACAAAACGTTTGTAATTACCGATTTGTTTCCGTTTAAAACTTCTTATATTTCCATCAAATCGTGAGAACTCTCCGGTTGTGTAATTATAAAGAGAACAGAGGAAGCGGGCCGGCTTCTATTAGCGTAGACAGTCGCAAGCGCAGTAACTAGACCAATTTTAATACACGCTGTCTCAAATATTATTGTGGTCGGTGTTTCACGTAAAAGGGTCCAAGTATGTTTAAGTATTATGTGAAGTAGCAATTACAAGTTGTAATGTTAAAACATACAATGTAATTAAAAGACTCTTAAAAAAAGACACAGTTCCCATCAATGTGACATTTTTATAGCCGTGATAAAATTACTGTACCTACCTACTCCAAGTTAACTTTATTGTCTTCCCTTGCCTCTGAAAACGATGATGAATGAGTTTTATATATTTTACACGAGCATTATGAAAAAACCCACAATGAATATGAGCCGCTGAAGATTACCATCTCTTCATACATGGAATACGATTTTAGAGGTCGATTCACTGATTAGTCGGATCGTGACACACGTCCTCGTGCCCGAACAAACGATTACACAGTATAAACACTTGAATATTTAAGAACATACATTTTCATGCTGTTCTAGGAGTTACGATAAAGATAGCCCTCAGCTTCTTGACCGTTACAAGTAATGTGTCAACCTTAGAGTATGAATAAAACAAACTTTAGAACGCTAATGTAGTTGCTGGCATCTTACCCAAAAGCAGTCGTCTTGCTGCATTTAGGTTCCAGATGCTTCCTTGTCATGTGTGTTTCCTTGATTTATCTCACCACTGAATGAGAGTTTCTGCTCATACTTATAAATTAAATCCACTTATTCATACTGCAAGGTGGTCGTCCGCAACCGTCGGAAGTATATTATTATAGTGAGGTCCGAGGTAGGCGTCTGTTAGCAACCTGTCACTCCTACGCACAGTACTTAGCGCTGATCTCTGACCCAGCACGATGCTGCGCGCGTGGCTATGAATGGTGCCGGCGTACTTACCGATAACATTACTAGCCGTTTTGTTTACGTGTTTCTATGACTTCATTGAAGAACGAGAGATCGTGCTCGTACCTAACGCAGATCGATCGTTTAACTACTTATTTCTTGCTCAAGTAACGTTCAGCTGTAACCTACTTATCTAATTATCATGGTATCAACAATTGCAGTCAAACCTAACTCGCACTGGGACAGCGTGGTGGATTATGGCCCACGCTCTCTCACAGAGAACCTGTGACCTAGTAGTAGGAACGTTATAAGTAACCCATATTTATTCGAATTCTACATAGGCAGTTTTTCGGAAAATTGAGAATCATACATCGATTTGTATGCCTTTTATTGTATAAATTAGCTTCGATGGTACTCATTTGTTTTTCTTTTGTCCTGCAGAGCCACCGCGAGTTGCAGCCGCGGTAGGGCCGCGCGGCAAGCGTGTGCAGACGCCGCCGCAGCCAGTGCGGACACCGGCGGTGCCACTCGTCGCGCCGCAGCCGCAACAGCCGCGCGAACAGGCCGTTGCGCTCGCGCATGCCGCCAAAGGCGTCGAAGCCCTGGGCGTTTTAGTCCAGTATTTAGTGTTTCGAGTGAGTATTCGTATTTTAGCGTCAATAGCTCGAAGATTGAGGACAGGTTGGCTATAGAGTTTGCCCGTTCCTTTATTACCCTGAAACCATTTTTAATAAAAGCATATTTAGATTTTTCAGAGGCGTTCACAGTGAGATAACTGGAAAACCCACACTGGGGTAAACATTTAGTAATTGTATTTTTCAAAATACCAACGATAACGTGAAGTAAAATTTTCACAATGTCGTAGTGATATACGAATGTGGTCGAAAATGTACCTACATAAGTTGTAGGCACTCTATTGTGTTTACCAACCACACAACAAACATTTGACAAAGCTTTGAGGCCGGTTCGATTCACGTTGGAACTTGGAACAAATATTTGTATGGCCGTACAGACAGATATTTTATGAGTGTGGATGTTTGTTCATGGCTTTTGTGTAAGTGATGTGATGAGCCAACATAGTCTATTCACTTGAGAGGTTATTCGTGTAAAAACCACGAGGCACTCCTAGTACCAGAATATAACTTATTATTACCTTGCTTAGCTTAGCTTATTCTAAGTACCTGTGTAAAGTTTTACAGTCAACGTCCTTGCAAGTTGTATCTAAACATCTTTATGGACTAAGCTGTATGAACAGTCGTACTAAAATAAAGTTACAAGCTCAGTGAACGTTATACTAATGGTAGTATTATATTTTCAGTTGGACGCACTAAATGGCAGCAGTTGGCGTGTAGAGGCGGAGCGATGGCGCGGCGTGGCGGCCGCCGAGCGCAGCAGCGCCGCGCGCGCAGACCGCGACCGACAGCAGCGAGCGCAGAAAGATCTCGATACCAGTTAGTATTGAACACATTTCATCATAATCATCATCATCATATAGCCAAAAAGGTGAGGGGAAGGTCTATGTCCTCTGCTGAACATAGGCGAACCCAAACCATCGCCATCACGACCGTTCTTATTGTGCTTATAATATCCAGCAGATTCCCGCCAAGCTGTTAAAAAAGCAAAATTAACTAAAATACATAAATAACGTATTCAACCTGTTGAATTCTACTGCCACTAGGTATTATTATGGACTTATAAAAACATGAAGTAGACAGTAGATTACCTTCCTCGGTCATTGACTGTACATTCCATTGCTGCTCTACTTTGTCTTTCAATATCTGCAAAAAATATAAAGTTTATAATTACTTATGCACATTTTAAATTCCTATAAAAAAATAAATCTCAGTCTGCTCCATTGTAGGTAAGAAATTAATTCATGAATATAATATTAACGTATAATTACGATAATTCCAGTCGCAGAATGCCTGAGCAAGATCTCAGAGCTGGAGA
Source organism: Mesoligia furuncula (assembly GCA_916614155.1). Taxonomy (NCBI): domain Eukaryota; kingdom Metazoa; phylum Arthropoda; class Insecta; order Lepidoptera; family Noctuidae; genus Mesoligia; species Mesoligia furuncula. Next base: position 16,442,500 of record OU744799.1, on the reverse strand, counting down.
TGGAGGTCTCGTCGAAGGAGGAGGCGAACGCGCGCCTCCAGGCCAAACACATCGAGGAGGTCGCTACACTCGCCAATGACATCAAGGGACTCAAGGTAACCATACTCATTAGCATTCCCTTGGGACTTAAATAAATCGCAATTAATATTAATTTATGCACCGACTTGTATTACTGGAATTGTTTTACAAACATTTGTTCTTAATTTCTTATTGTTGGGTAGTCGCCGCGCCTTTGAAGGCCGAAGAATGTGCCTTAGCCTTCAGAAACCACAATGGCAATCTCGCTTAACCACCTGAGCTGCCAAAGGCTGGTGAAACCTATTAACTTAAAGCATTTTATTAAAGCTACGTTATTTTATTTATAGGATACAATCGAATCCCTTAAACACGAAGTCGCCGAGAGTAGGGCTCGTCTACACGCGCATAGCGAAATCGAGCGCACATTACGCGCGCAACTAGAAGCGGCGCGGGCGGAGGTAGAGCAGAGCAAGTCGTACAATACATCGGTGATGTCGACCAATACGTCGACCGACACGTCGGTGGACACATCGGTGGACACGTCGTGGGACAAGTCGTGCAACATGTGTGACGCGGCCTGCGACCCCGTGTGCTGCGAGGCGGAAGATTGCGAGCTGCGATTAGCTGCGAATGAGGAATTGAGCACAGATGCCAACGAGTTGGCAGCTGAGGTTAGTACTACCAACTGAAGCTATTAATAAAGCGGTTATAATTATTATGGAGCCATTGAAATAAATAGGGTTGCCGTTTATTATTATGTTGCACAGATAAGTTCAGAAAGGAAACCTAGTTACTATATTTAGGAAGGATAATAAGAATTATACTTAATTATGTTTGGTATGTATTTAGAGGGGCCCGTGGCTACAGCCGCACACGTCGATCGGTCAGGTTAAGCTACGGTACGGTTGGTCTGTGGATGGGTGACTATCTTTACATACCGCCGTCCATGCCTCGGAAAGCACGTTAAGCCGTTGATCCCGGCTGTCATTCGTGGATCTCTGACAGTCGTTACACCCAGAAGTCCGAAAATCTGATAACCAGTCTTACCAAGGGGTATCGTATTACCCAGTAACTGGGTTGTGGAGGTCAGATAGGCAGTCGCTTCATGTAAAAATACTGGTATTCAGCTAACCTAACCCAACATAGTTAGGAAAAGGCTAGGCAGATGATGATATGTTTGTTAGGTATTTGAAAACTTGTCACTTATAAGGCTTACTTAATCGGAGCATTTCCCCCTTCAGGTACGATCACTCCGCGCGGTGATCGAGCTGAAGCAGGCGGAGGTCGCATCATTGCGCGATTCGCGATCAGAACTCGCGGCGGAACGAGAACGTCGAGCGGCGTGCGAGCGGGAGGCGCGAGCCGCGCGTCACGCTGCTGAGGAGCTGCGCGAACGCGCGGCCGCTCGGCAACGCGACACTGACCGGTTGCGCGACGATAACAGGCGTCTGCGCGACGCCGCGGCGCGCGACCGCGACCATGCCGCGCGACTTGCCGCGCTCAACGAGGAGCTACGATACAAGCTTAGACAGAAGTCACAGGTGGGTTGTCTTTTATACAAATCCGTTACTGCATGTGAAATTTCTCTGGAAATTCTTTCTTTCTCTGCAAATTGGGTGGATGACGGATTTTAACTTAACTCTCTTGACCTAGTTTGGTAAACTAAAACGATGATGAATATTTGAAGTCAGTGAATAAATATTCATGGAAAGGTAATCGAATCGAATTAATGAAAGGTTAACGATACGATTCCATCGTTGACACATCGAGGCACAATGATCGGTGCATCCGATTTACAGTTAGTCTACTGCATTACATAACTGGGAAAATCATAAAATCGATATCACCAAGTTGGACCAATAAGTTGAAATCGATTTAAAATTTTATTTGTCACACAGGTGGTGTCTCTTCTAGCGGGCGGCGGTTACATCGAGCGGCCGCCACTGCGCGCGCGCACGTCGTCGGGCGACTCGGGTCGCTCGGCCTCGCCCCCGCCCGACTCGCCCCCTTCCCCTGCCGCCTCGCCCGCGCCCGACTCGCCGCCGCTGCCCGCAGTCAAGGGCGTCGTCGAGAAACACGACTCCGTCAGCTGGGTGCTGGAGATTGAAGAAACACCTGAGGAGGTGGCTTCTAGGTAAAGTATTTAAATCTTACTGAAAAATGACTAGTAGTAATATAATTTGTTGTATATAAACTTAATGACTCAGGTTAAACAGTCGCTAACCACTTTTATGAATAAAGGGGAAATAGTTTATCTTTAAGTTTTATTGAACTTGGATTCAGCTTTAGTTGAGGGAACATTAGATCAGAAATGAACCAATCGTGATGTTGCACAGGTTGGCCAGGCGGTCATCATTCCGCACGGCCGCATCGCCCAGCGGCGTGAAGCGTCGTGGCGGCGGCTCGCCCGGCAGCGGCTCCCCGGCGCCGGCCTCGCCTGCTCCCAACGCGTCCAAGCTGTTCCGGCCGGGCGAGCTGGACTTCCCGCCGCCCCCGCTCAAGGAGTCCGCCGGGGAGGCCATCTACATCTACGACGACCGTCAGTATTGAAGTGTGGGACTGCTGGACTTTTTGTGCTCGTGACCGACTAGTCTGCCCCGCGGGTGCGCCGCGGACGCGCGTCGTCCGGATCACGTTCTTGCCGGAGATAAGTTACTGCACCGCGTGGAGGCGTAGTTATAGGAAACTGGGACCCAACCGGAGTGACTTCTCTGTATCTCGCGTTTATGAATTGAATACGTATGTACCTTATATGGAAATGGTGAATGAAAATAATGAAACTAAACTCACACGATACCTACGGTCTAAAGCTCCTAACTCTGGAACACCATTTTAATGGACTTTGCAAATAATTTATGAGCTTCAAATGTTATTTTACGTAGATTTAATACGAGTTTGCTCTTTCTCAATAGAATTTAGCTTGAAGTGATAATGATATGTTATTCTCATAAACGATATTAAAAACAATACCTTAGATATCTCATAGTAATCCTAGCTGAAGGGTTTTACCTGTTTATCTTATTTCAATTTTTATCGACTTCACACGTTTCTACCATTAGTGGATAAATTAAATGAAATAAGGTAAGAGTAGCTCCAGACTCACTTGTAATGTAAGAATTTGCTTTTCTCAACATTCTGGCCTTGGAACGCTATACTCGAATTGGGCTGCATTGGGCTGCATTTGGTGAAGGAAAGTGTTTATGTACCTGTGGATTGCGCCAATCAATAAAAGTTATAAATTAGTGAACTATCTATATACGAATACTTCTCGTCTGTACTTCTTCTCATTTCCATTTAAATTATACTTTAATTATAATGTGTCTCATGTCTCTCTTACGTCTCAATAACGTTTATTTTAAATTACTTTTAACCCTATTTCCCCTTTTATTTATTGGTGCAATTATTCTTGTTTCTGATTGTTTAATAATAAAGGAAAATATGTGCTTTGATAATGTGTTATCCTGTTCAGGCTTGTCAGTACTAGCAGGTTGTTATCTGTATTACTTAGCAATAGATTGATCGTATATTTAGGTATTTATATTGTTTTTGTATTGTATTTTTAACTTAATTATTATATTTTATCACACTCGTTGAATTATTTTGTACAAATAACAATTTTAATGATGAAAAAATTAACATAGTTGTAAGTGAAGGTGTAATTATGACGTTATTATTCTGTCTGTCGGAGTTTGACGCTTTCATTTGATTAGGGTTGAATAGTTTCTTCTATTGTGAATGTTAATTTCGCATTAATTTTGTAATGTTTCATTTTAGATTTATAGGCCACTGTTCTAGAAGAAACAGAGAAACCAAAGAGTTGCGTTCATCTACACTCTTTGCCATGTTCCTTAATTTCAACAAGTCAGTCATCGTGATGCATGATAGATTACATTGTAAATTCAGTTGATATGATTTTTATTTATTTTTAAGCTTATCGTTATATTACATTAAATACCATTCCAAAATTAAACTGTAATCATAAATATTATAACGTGATTGCGAAGGATATTAATATAAAGAATAAAATAGTATGTTAAAGACATCGTAGTTTGATTTCCATTTCCACAGCATTCCGTCAATTTTACACTAGTCAATCAATGAAGGTGATAAACAGTTCGTTTAATTAGATGAATTACTCCCTTACAAGGTTAACTTGGTGAGCACTAGGCAGTCTTGTAAGGAAGTAGATTGTTTAAATGGCTAATTTATTCAGTCTTGTTCTAGTAGATTATTAATTAGGTCTATATCAAGAAACAGGTAAGTAAATAATGTAAGTTAGGTATTTTTTCCAAATGAACGAAGTATTCAATTGAAAGTTATGCGAAATGGCCAAAATCAATATTTTGGGACCTAGCCTGTGATCTGGGGGCCTAAAAAGGCCATTTTGGAGAATCATAAAAGGATAACATTATGAATCGTAATATGGCGAAGACAGTCCGTGTTTTTCTTTTTTTCGCTGCTCTACGTAGTATATTGGGATTGGATTTGGATCGGATTGATTGGTATTCTAGCACAGACAAAAAAAAAATAACTGAAAAATGCTTCAGCAATCGGATTTGATACGATTAACTTAACGGTTAACTGTCCATTATGTTATCCTTTTATGATTCTGCCAAAGTAGCCTTTTTAGGCCCCCTGATTTGTGAATTGCTAAGGATCGATGGACGCAGAATGGTGATATTAGCAATTCTGCTGACTGGCAGATCTGTGAACTATTTACCATTTTGTTGCTTATCGTGGACGACGCGAGAAATGAAACGAAATACTACATTCCCGCTGCACATCACAGTCACTGTATAATAATGTGTCACCACAGGTGTCACAGTCTAAGGTCCGAATTACAGAACCTCACTCAAGACTCAAGCATTACCTACTTAAAAAGTCTAGAGCCATTTGATTGGTTGAAACTAGTCTAAAGTAATGCTTGAATCTGGAGTAAGGATCTGTAATACAAGACTTTAAAACCCTTCAGACTCATTCTGCAAATTGCCATTCAAATAAAGTACCTAGGTACCTTTCAGTTTGTTTCAAGTTTCAAATTCTAACAATGTAGGTAGGTAACGTACCTACCTATCTACGAAACAGCCCTTGAACTCGATTGTTATCAACGACAATATTTATTCTACTTTTTATAGATTAATTTTTTGGCCCCGTTTATGATGTGAAAACTAAAACTGTAATACCTACGTATTTACGGTTCTACCCAATTTGAATCACACTTTTACGCCTAAAGTTGGAAACCACAAATCGTCCACTCCCTATAAGTCTGACTCAGACCAAACACAGAGGAAAGTGCAGTGCATTGTGAGTTTCACAAATAAGTACGAAATGGGTTACAAGTATGACGTCATACACGATGCCGGACCTATCACAACTACATTGAATTAAACGTGACGTTAAGTGTACAATAACATTCAATAAAACTCATTGGCAGGTTTGCAGCTACAACACGTCCATAAGCGTCATGAAGAATGGGCACCTATCTAAATAGAAAGGATGATTTCCACCAAACGGCTGGCACCGCATCGGATCGGAAAGGATTCGAAAGGATGCGGCGACAGCCGATCGCGTCCGGCAGCATATTGACGCATACGATCGACTCCGTACCGTTGCTTGCGAACGTATCCGATTCTGCGCCTAGTCAAATAGTTTCATTCCTACCGTGTTGACGTATTCTAATTTTTGAAAATGGTTGAAGTTGACGTAGTATTGTTGGCTATTGCAATAGAAGAAGACGAACATAATAATAAAACCACTGACCTGTATTATACAAGACTTGTATGATAGATTATATGATAGAGGTCAGTGAATAAAACACAGAAGAGGAAAAGAAAAATTTGGACGACAGCCGAAAGGATTCGATCGGATACGACGACAGGCGAACGGAGCCGTACCTACGTGCGACGCAGCATACTCGTACTTTCGGCTACGATAGCGTGTCGCGGAAGACGCCCGCGGTCAAGCTGCTGTGCGCGGCTTGGTAATATAGACTTTAAATAGGTACTCTCCCGAAATTTGTATAGAAAAAATATCGACTAGTGGCACCTTAACTTAGCTAGAAAACATAGCAGCCTTGCCGCGGATTTACTAATCTAAGCATTTCTCAACGAATACTTAGTCAATATTAATGTACATACACAACAACAATATTCCGAGGAAAAAAAGACAAATGGCAATGTAAATATACCTACATAATATTGTCTTAACCTTAAGGAATGTCCGCTGTAATGCTGTTATTTTTACACCGTAGTCACCACGTTACCTACTACATAGACGTACCAAGAACTGCTACAGAAAGATGCTGTAAACACCTAAACTATAAGCTCAAACGTTGGTTATTCTACGCACAAGTCAAGGTTCCGCTATGCAAACATACCACTACATAGAGACAAGAACCGCCTTTGGGCTAGCTACCATAGTGGTAGCTGGCCCAAAATCGAACATCTCCTTACCTACTAAAATTATAATATTAAAAAGACGTTGGAGTTATTTCTCAATTCTCTCTACGCGTTTATTTACTCCTCTAGAGGATGGGTGCACCCAGGTGTGGCATCTATACTAGCATATCACCAATCTGCCAATAAATTAGACTAATTAAGGTTGTAGGTCTAATTGCTAAATAAGTGTGCCATGGTAATGCCACTGTGGTTAACGAATAGCGGCTAAAGTCAAGGCGGTCCTTGTCTATATGTAGTGGTATGTTTGCATAGCGGAACCTTGATTTGTACGTAGAATAACCAACGTTTGAGCTTATAGTTTGGGTGTTTACAGCATCTTTATTTAGCAGTTCTGTTTCCGTTTCAGTACCATTTTAAAGTTTTAGGTACCAACAGTCGATTGGCCCATGAACCGTTGGCCAATATTATCTTTAAACCATAACCTTTTCATCCAAAGGACTTTTGACCCACGAACGTTTCCCCAACAGAACTCTACGTCAGTGAATGCTACACCAACAGAATGTTTTGACCAATAACTTTTCACCCAAAGAACAAGGCCAACAGAGTGAACAGACACCGGGAAAGGTGGAAGTAAATAAAAGCTTGTAAAAATAATAATAAAATATGATAGTTTTTAAATACTATTGCTCCGGATATTGCTACATAGATAAATAGAAAAAATATAGGAGATTTTCATAAAATTACAAACAAATTAATTTGAAGAAATACAGGCGTACAAAAATGACAATCTGGGAAGTTTCCTATTAAGTTAACCTCTTTTTTTAGGGCAGCCACGACAGGTGTGTTTGACACGTTTGACATGACGTTTGACGACTTTGACAGTTTCAAGTTTCGAGAAGTCACGTCCAAAGGGCGAGGCCACAACACTGCGTTGCGGCGTCGCATCGTAAAAATCTACGACGCATTGTATTTACGACGCATTGTGCTGTGACGTCGTTTTTGCGATACGACGCCGCAACGCAGTGTTGTGGCCTCGCCCAAAGACTACAATATAATGCGGTGTGTTACGTCTTTCTTTGACTTTGTCAGTTGTCTTTGAATCGTTGTGTTCGCGCTTGTTGAATTTGGATGTGTTTCGGAGTCTTTAGTCTTATTTTATTATTATAACGAAACCCAAGTGTTTTCGGAATATTTTTTTTGCATATAATACATAGACACGTCAATCAAATGTCAAAGTGACATTTCGCATATTGCTTTTCGAAAGAAAAAAATAAAAAATATCTTATATTTTATTTATTTATTTATCCATTTATTTCAGGCATCAAGGCCCATATAAACACATACAATTCAATATTAATATAACTTAAAAATACTATAAATACATACAACATTTTAAATACACTAACGCACACGAATGTCACGAGTGTCATGTAGCCGGCCACGAAACTGGCGGTACAAAACACCCTTCGGCCAGAACTCTTCCTTGAGGAACTTCTCAAGATGATTTTTTTTGTTTTATGTTGTGTTGCTCTCCTTGACAAAGTTAATTTGAAGTAGAATTTTAGAAAATTATCGTTGAATAACGGTTAGTATATTATATAACGATATTTACATATTATATGTAAAGTGTAAAGAGAAATGTTTAGAGACACACATACATAATACATTGATGTAAACATTTCTGAAACATCTCCGTATTCTTACAAATCTTCAAGCTTATCAATTTTTTGAAGAATTTTTTACGTGATAGAATTTATGTATCAACATTTTTATAGCAAAAGGATTTCGTGCATTACATGTACGGTCATCAAAAATGATAAGTAACCAGTGTCGTCGGATATAATATGTTAGTAGTTGTAGTTTAGTAAGAAACCGCTGGATGTTTTCGAATAAAATTAATTTAACTATTATAAAACAAACAGTTCATTTATCAAATTAAATTTCGTTCGAAAACATTCATCAGTTTCTAAATAACTTCAACTATACCCGACTAATTTCTCTGCAATTCAGTCATGACGTAAGGGAGGTAAGCCTAAAACGGGTAGCCCGCCTAAAACGGGTATGCTTTTTAAATTGCGCACCGTTATTGCTAATAAGAATGTGTGCGTGCAGTGCGCGGCGCCTGCCGCTCGCCAATCACAGGGAGTCAACGCATTTCTCTGGCGAACACGAGTTCACGGTAAGATATGAAAGAAGTCTTTTGCTATTTCCACTAAAAAAATTGAGTTACATTACTTTTGAATACTCGAAATTGGTTTACAATATGTTCTTACTAGTTTTGTGTTATTATTTTGCAATAAATAGACGTTTTATTTGTGTAATAGGTTGGCGTTTATTATTTCGGTTTTAAGGATATGAGTCGATTGAAAAAAATACATGCTTGTGGGCAAAAAGGGTAGTACGCTCGCTACTTCCTAGTAAATGTTTCTAGGAAGACAGCCTGGAAGGAACATGGCACACGATATGTATTCCGTACGAAACTTAAATGTATTAGATGAAGTCTATACCTACTTACCTATGTATGTGTTGTGCCGTAGGACGACGTTTTCTAGCTTTTGATTTCTTGGAATAATATTTGTTGGGTTTCTTTTTGGGGCCTCTTCAGTAAAACGACGTTGGTTGGTATAGGTACTGCTTACATTTACTCGGTACTTTACTTTTTACAAAATTTTAACTTTCAAGAGAAAATGTTCGTGTGACGTATAACTATGATTTATGTACTACGTGCGCACTCCGCGGCGGTCTCGATGGTCTCTGGCAATCAGGCGAGTCGTTGGCGCGGCGCTCGCTGTCCCGCTCACACCAGTACGTTTGTAGCGGCGGCAACAATCTCCCGGCCCTTGAAGGCCTAGGGGGCTTCAAGCACTTCTGTGTCCTCGTCCAGAAGAGGACATAGTCTGGTGATTGCGCGGCGAATGGTTCCCCTTGTGGTTTCCACGTCCGCAACCCTGCTGCAGCCATCTGTCCCAGGATAGAATTGCTTGCTCCTACCAAGCGGCCATTTGAGTGGTGGACTGTGCTCTTCCTTAATCAGCACAAGTTGTCCTGGTTGCATATTAGGCCTTTTTGTAAGCCATTTTGTGCGCTGCTGAAGTTCGCAAATGTATTCACGGCTCCACCGTGACCAAAAGTGCTGACGCATTTGCTCGATTTTGGCGTAGCGATGCAGTAGGTGAGTCTTGACTTCCCGTAAGCCGGCAGTGACGTCAGTGGTCTTCCGATGAGGAAGTGCCCTGGGGACAATGGGGAGAGGTCGTGAGGATCGGATGACAGTGGATAGAGAGGTCGAGAATTTAATATTGCCTCGACCTGGACGAACACAGTAGTGAGTTCTTCAGCAGTTAAGTGTATATTTCCCACTATGCGTTTGATGTGGAACTTAGCCGACTTTATAGCGGCCTCATAAAGCCCACCGTAGTTTGGCGAGTAAGCGGGTGAGAATCTGAATTGTATACCTTCACTAGAAAAATTGTCTGATACAGAATCACTTAATTCGGTAAGAAACTTTCCTAACTCTTTACTAGCTCCTACAAAGTTTCTACCATTATCGGAAAATATCTCGAGAGGTTTTCCTCTTCTTGAAATAAATCGTCTAAAGGCTAAAATGAAACTTTGAGTGCTTAAATCACCCGCAAGTTCTAAATGAACTGCCTTTGTTTTAAAACATATGAATAAACATAAATAAGCTTTAAGCAACCTTGCACCGCGGCCCCTTTTATTTATAATATAAAAGGGACCAGCATAATCTGTTCCTACAATCTGGAATGGATACCCTGGTGTTATACGCTGAGATGGTAAACCTCCCATGATCTGGCCAGCAACTTCTCCTTTCACACGTCTACATGTTACGCATTTTCGGTACGTCTGCCGTGCTAAATGTCTTCCTCCTACTGGCCAATACATTTCGCGTACGCTTGAAAGTAGTAGCTGCGGGCCTGCATGTAATAACTGTAAATGATAATGTTCAAATAAAAGTTTTGTTAGGTAGTGTTTTGAATCAACAATCACGGGATGTTTTTTATTGTTATCATATGTAGAATTATCTAACCTGCCTCCCACGCGCATAACACCATCTGCATCAAGATATGGATTTAAACTTAGAATTTTTGACTTAATATTAATTGTTGTGCCCTTTTTTAAAGAATTTATTTCATTTTCAAATGACCTGCATTGTGCAAGAGAAATTAATTTGATGTCAGCTGTTTGTAATTCCATCACTGTTAATGAACCTTGCCTCTTATTATTAGAATGTTTACAATTATGTATAAATCGTAACACGAAAGCAACTGTTCTTCTTAGTTTGTTGAACTTTGAAAATCTTTCAATGTCTATAATATCTTTGTCAGATTGCTTTAATGTTACGGTTGCTACCTTAATCTCTGGTAAGTCCAAGCCTAACTTGAACGATTGAGAAGGCCAATCTGTCTCATCGTGCAGCAGGAAGGACGGCCCATTCCACCATAACTTGGCTTCAGGTAATTCCTCTGGTAAAATACCTCGTGATGCTAGGTCTGCCGGGTTCAGAGCAGACGGAACATATTTCCATACTCCACGACGAGACAAATCAGTAATTTCTGAGATACGATTCGAGACAAAAGTTTTTAATTTTGCAGGTGTAGTTGTTTTTAACCATGACAATACTATTTGTGAATCAGTCCAATATACATACCTACTAATATTGCAACGTAAAGCTTTCGTGACCCTATCACAAAGGCGACTCCCGAGTAGGGCACCACATAATTCTAATCTAGGTATCGTAATTGCTTTTAGAGGTGAAACTTTAGCTTTAGCGCATAGGAGCTTGACCGAAACTACACCGTTATTGTCGATACTGCGAATGTATATACAGGCGGCATACGCCTTTATAGATGCATCGCAAAATACATGAATTTCTATGTGGTTTGGGTTATCACACATACCATAACGTTCAATTTCGAATAGGGACAGTGTACGAAAACCCTTAAACATTTTTTGCCATAAATTTCTTATATTGATAGGTACATCATCATCCCAATGTAATTTTAATGACCAAAGTTCTTGTAATAAACTCTTCAATAATATTGTGCAGACACTAAAAACCCCAAGTGGGTCAAATATACTTGCTACGATTGATAAAATGATACGTTTCGTACACTTATTAGGATCATTATTCTGTTTCTTACATTCAGGTAAATTTATCATCAATTTGTCCGTTGACGGATTCCACTTTATTCCTAGTGTGCTACATTCTTTAGTAAATTCAACATTGCTTTGTCCGTGAAACATTTTATCATCATTAAAAAGGTAAGTACAATTAGATTTAATTTTACGTAGATTCATTTGAGCTGTATTTAACGTGTTCTTTATTGATTCTAATATGTATTTTAACTTTTCAGGATCCTGATGACCAGTACACAGATCGTCGACGTAAAAATCGTGTTTTATTATGTTGGTTATGAGTTCATCATCACAGGAATCAGCCACTTCGAATAAACATCTGACACTTAAAAATGGTGCCGAAGATGTTCCGTACGTGACTGTATTTAACTGTAAGTATTGCAACGGTTCGTTTTCATTATTTCTCCAAAGGATCATCTGTAAATGTCTATGTTTTTCTTCGAGTACTATTTGGCGATACATCTTTTCAATATCTCCTATTAATACAAACCTATGCTGACGAAAGCGAACGAGAATTGAAAAGATGTCTTCCTGAATCGTAGGCCCTACCATTAAGATATCATTAAGTGAAAGACCTGAAGTAGTTTTTGCCGAAGCATCGAAAACAACACGGCATTTTGTTGTTTCACTTTTATCCCGTAAAACTGGGTGGTGAGGTAAATAATTCGCCACTTCAGGTTTTTCAATCTCCGACAAATGGCCCAAGTCTTTATATTCTTGAATGAATAAAATTCACAATATTGTTGTTTGACATGAGGTTGCCGTCGGAACCGTTTCTCCAACTGGATTAACCGTTTGAATGACATTGTAAATGAATCACCTAAGTCCAGTGGATCGCCCTTCAACGGCAAACTCACGCAAAATTTACCGTTATTTAACCTATGAGTATTTTTTACAAAATGATCTTCGCACAATGTTTCTTCTTGATTCCAGGGTAACTTAGAGGGTAATTCCTCAAGTTCCCAAAATTTACGTAACTGATTTCTTATTTCTTGACTAAAATTACAATTTATGTTATTACCTTTGTCGTAACTGGCACACATCGTCGGACCAACCACTAACCATCCTAACAACGAATTGTTTAACATTGGTTTGTTGTGTCCGAGCTTTATTTGACCTGCTATAATCAGATCCCAAAAAACGTCTGCCCCTAGTAATAATTCAACTTGAGAGGGACGATAAAATGTCGGATCTGCCAATTGTATGTTTTGTGGAATATCAAAATTTGTGATATCCACTTCCTCAGAAGGTAAATTTTTAGAAATTTGATTAATTGTTAAACAGTTTACTTTCTTTGTAAACTGTTTAAGCTTCAGTGTAATTGTACACCTTTCCATTGTATTGAAACACATGTTATTGATGCCTGTTACATTAACCGATGGTACCTTTTGACTCAGAAGGCCTAACCTATTTTTTAATGAACTAATTATAAAAGATGACTGACTACCTGAGTCCAATAAGGCTCGTACATCATGGCACTGATTCGTTCTCTCATCCACGATTTTAACAACTGCTGTTGATAACAAGACCTGACTTGTTACACAGGAGGATAATGAAACCGAATGTGCATTCTTGCTATCATTGCTTGGATCGTTAGTGTTTGTTACCTCACTAACTTCATTGATTTGAACAACATTATTTGCCGTAACTGGCTTAGACTTATGTAACAATGTATGATGTCTACGACCGCACTCTCGACATTGGGCCTAATCGACATTGACTTGCAAAATGACCGCCACGAAAACAGTTTGCACACAACTTCAACTTTAAAACTTCAGTATAACGTAATTCAGGAGACATATCAAGAAACTTCTTGCATGCATAGATACGATGTTCACCACTACACAATAAACATTTAATTTTTGATGCATTCTGAGTACCCGACTCAGAAGCAGAAGCCACAAATGATTTTTGGTGTTTATCTAATTTTTTGTTTGTTTCAGGTTTTTTAGACGCAGAACTGGTTCGGGGTAAGGATTCTAAAACGTCAGCCCTTTTCCGCAAGAACTCCTTAAACTCCTGTAACGTAGGTGAACGTCGACGGTCCTTAACTTCTTCCCATTTACGCAATGTTACCGAATCTAATTTGTATGCGAACATATGAACAATTAATGAATCCCAATTATCAGTGGGCTCCCCCAATGTGTTAAGAGCTCGTAAATGCTTTGTGATGTGATCTACTAAGTTTCTAAGTAATTCATCGGATTCTTTAGGCAATGATTCAATACTTAACAAATCCTGAAAATGATTAGTAATAAGTTGACCTTTGTTATCAAATCTTTCACATATAAGTTGCCAAGCAATATCATAATTATCATTAGAAATTTCTAAAGATTTGATAACAACCGAAGCACTACCCTGCAATGATGAACGTAAATAATGAAATTTATTGATACCACTTATTTTTGTATTATCATGTATCAATGATTTAAAAGTGTCTCGGAACTCGAGCCACTTGCTATAATCTCCATCGAAAACAGGCAGTTGAATCATGGGTAACTTAACATTTATGTTATCATGACTACACGAATTTACTTTAGTTTTAGAAAAGTTATCATCAGCGTCACTAAACTGTTCTTGATTCAGCTGCACTGTTTCTTGAGCTAAAGTAATCAAAGAATAAAACTGGTTTTCCATTTCAGAACGCTCAACAAGTTGCACATCACTATCATCCGATAAAACTTCTATTCTACTCTGAATTGTATCAAACTCGTTAAATAAAACCTCAAACTTTGATAATCGTAAACCTAATTCCTTAATGTGTTTTTGTGTCACATTTTTTAAATTCTGAAATTCATTCAAATAGTTTTTAAAATGAGTAATCCTTCCTTTAATCGTGCTACGTTTCTTAGATAAATCCTTAAATTCTGTTTCAGACATTCTCGATGACAAAATAAATGAAAACAATATAAATACCGTTAGTCCCGCAAACCTGATTCCCACTCGCTAACTCGTAGTTGTGAACCACAGGTAGATCACGCGTTATCAATAACCGACCGCGTGATCCTTTGTCTTCGCTCGATGTTTGCGCGCTCGCGCTGGCGCTCGAAACCTCTGGAAAGTTCGGTCGGCTAATTACTCACACTGCACTACAATTTTTTATTATGGGACCTACCTTTGTTCACAATTAGTGTGTAGGTAGGTAAATGGAATGCAATAATATTAACTTATTCAATCATGGACTTATTCACACTTAAATTTGTCATCATTAGAACTCGCAACACCTTGTGAAAATGAAGTCAGCACAAATAAAGCCACAGCGATAGCACGGGCGATAGCTAGTTTGCACTGGATAGGCAGTATCACTGGATAGGCAGATTAAAATTTACTGTTAAGCCCAAGCCTTGGCAAATTAAATAGGTGAAGGATAAATAATAGGACTGTGGAAAAGATAATGGATGGATCGGGCACTCCCCTGGAATTGCGTCCTTGTAGATGGAGTCAACCTGCTGTCTCGCCCTGGATCCTCTTGCTCAGCTCGTTCTTCCACGTCACGCGTCCGCGCGACGTCCTGTCACGGTCGCCAAATTTTATGTTGGGTTTCTTTTTGGGGCCTCTTCAGTAAAACGACGTTGGTTGGTATAGGTACTGCTTACATTTACTCGGTACTTTACTTTTTACAAAATTTTAACTTTCAAGAGAAAATGTTCGTGTGACGTATAACTATGATTTATGTACTACGTGCGCACTCCGCGGCGGTCTCGATGGTCTCTGGCAATCAGGCGAGTCGTTGGCGCGGCGCTCGCTGTCCCGCTCACACCAGTACGTTTGTAGCGGCGGCAACAATATTATCTATTGTGAGTTTTTCCACTGAAGTTCTGACAAAAGGCAAACACATGTTTAGGTTTCAAGATTCTCAATGAAGACATAAAGTCACTCAAATAAAAACAATGTTTCTAAGCAAAATATATTTAGTAGTTTGGCACAATCGTCACTGCATCGATTACCGTATATGACACAGCCGTGCATCCAAAGCATTTAATTTTTAGGCAGTGTTATTTGCGATTGATTCAGTTGAGTAGGTATTGAACGCATTGAAAAAGTGTAGTTTTTATACATGAGGCTATTTTGTGGCAAGTACTCGTATACGCAATTGTGCTCCTTCAAATGTATTTTCTTTTCCTAACTTTGTTCTCGTCCCTGGTAAAACCAAAAAACTAGCTTGGCGAGTAGTACGTTGGGTAACTTGATTTACTTGAGTAGACGATAAGTTAGTTTAATGCTAGGAGTCCTGTGTTGACATAGATTAGACGATATAAGCAAATTTCTCTGTTACGAATCGAGAATTCCCGTGACGGGGGAGAGGGCTATTTACCTTAAATTATCATTAGGTACGCTTTTTTTAGTAAAATTGATTCAGGATGTAAAAAACTGCAAAAATGGTTGATCATTTTTCTTAACTGCGCTGCAGTAGGACAAACAGATATAAGAGATGATCGAGATGATTCCAAAAATGGCGCCATTTCATTCACACTTTTAGTTGATTATCAATTACGCATTTTACCCCTTCTACAAATATGAATGAAAGCGTATAAATTCTAAAGTATTTTAATAAGAAGAACAACACACCGTTGGTGCAGAGTACAAAAACACAATTTCATAGCAACAACTTTTATGCAAAGGCTTAAAAACTATTCAATAAGTTACCAGGACAAGTTATCTCAAGTATTAACATTAACGAATTTAAAAGAAATATGTTCAAATTGTTAAATAACAAGGTGTATTATTCTGTTGACGAATATTTAAATGACAAATCCAATCTGTTCTCATGTTCAGACAACTAAATAATTTTGTTAATTTTGATTATTGTTGTGTTAAGGAACCTTTGATATTTAAATAATAATAAATGAATTTGAGAGAAAAGTTTCACGATGACACAACCAAGGTTATGCTTCCAAAGGATTCAGCATATGGGTGTCACCGCCAAAACCGTAATCAGCCACGATTATGTCAAGGAAAGTTCAAAATTCCGCAACAGGCCGCACCGCATTGATACCGGCCCGTATATAAAAACAATTCGGAACTAACGAACGGACAATCCGTGAAAAATCCTCAAAATGTACACAAGTGCCTATATTGTTTTCTTAATCATTGGTACCGGTAAGTATTTACGTTCTATATTAACTACTTTATACTTAAGTTTTCAAGATATGTACCTATGCCCAGCATAGATTTTGGAGGTGGGTCTCCTCGGGTTTTCGATATATTATCCAACATCGCTCTATCTCCAGCGCTATCGTCTTCCTCCTCACTGCGTAATGCAAGTTCGTTTTCATCTCGTTGTTGTACTAGATTTCTTTATCTAGGTAGTTCAAAGCAATCTGTTCAATCTCCTATGTGAAGAAAAGTAGTGAATCAGATTGCCTTGACTCGAATTTTTTAGAGACAAATATTTTTAGACATGATAAAGCTAATGCATAAAATTATATTTTGTAGGATGAGTGTTTTTAATGTTCGAGTAAATATATGAGGAATAAACCGCAACACATGAGAGAGAGAAGGAACGACAGTGAGAAGGAGAGAGGGGAGGAATGACGGATTAGTACTGGAATCGAAACGTTAGTCATGGTGTAGAAAAAAACACGCTAAGATTTACCATTGTATATGTTAAATAAATGTTCGAAATGCATTTTACTTGCCCCACAATTCCCCTGTACTACATATACCTATGCTAATTTATATTTCTATTATGTAATAATCAAACAACTATTGGGTATACAGAAAAGAGATTGACTGAGTCCATCGCCTCTCTAGTATTAGGCTCGGTCATCGTCAAAAGTCTAATATAACAGTTTGATTTGAATAATAGCAGAATTTAAATATTGACAAATCTGTCGAGATTTGATTATCTAATATTTATCATTTTGTCATCCTGTAATGAAAGTAGTTCTTAAACTTAAAAACATGTCAGAGTTATTTAAATCCATATTCGTCAAAATATTCGGACAGCAAGATAGAGATATATTGGAGGCAATTTCGTACCAAAAAGGAATTTCTCGTTCAGTGAAACAAGAAAATATACACAAGAAGATATAGTAAAAATTATTTATTTTAAAAAGGCTAGTGGCAAACGTTATCGCTTAGGCATTATATTATTACAGATTACTATTAAGATGTTTTGCAAACCTTAGAGATAAAGTGGGTCAATGTAAAATGATGAGCCTATCTAGGTAATAAAAATGTTGTTGACCCAAGATTATTTTCTATTGGTAATCCATCTAACTACCAGTAGAAAACAATCTTAGGTCAACAACATCTTTAATACCTGTCGTAAATAATTTGTAGTAGGTAAGGTAAGCAAGTCATTTAATTTAGTATTCTAGTGTAAATAGTTTGTAATAAAATCGGTCTAATTTGGCTGTAAAAAAAAAGAAAAAAACGGTAAGTAAAAATATTAGGGACATAATTATACTTACTTACTTCCAGACACTGAATCGAGCCACTCTGCATATTTTTGTTTAAAGGTCTCATTCTTTTAGATAGTGGTAGTATAAAGAAAAAAACGAGGTTTTGAAGCCAGTCACTCACTATCATTTCCGTTTGTCATTATTCCAATTTTGAAATCGGAATACTAAAAAAAACCAGTAAAATTCCAATAAATTGTCTTTTCCTGTTTCTCAGGGGCAATATTAGCGTGGAATTTTTGAAGAAAACAATTGTGAGAGGAAACGTTTATTTAGTTACTTATGTTACCTCCAAGAGTATTAACGACAGACGTCATGCGGTTTAGCTTGGAATTAATTAAAGCCAATATGAAATGTTGCTGCACTAATGCTAATGCTGTGCTGTGGAATGTTCTCCTATGCTTCCAAGATGGCAGTTTTCAGCTCATGCAAAGTTTCTGCATAGAGCTGGTTGGTCGAACACGCTATTGGATTCATATCAGGGATTCTTGCTGACCATTCCATTACCGCAATACTAACGTCATGCAGGGATTCTCGGACAATTCTTGCAGTGAGCGCCTTTGCTTTATTATGCGCAAAATGAAATCCTGGTCCAGAAACTCAGCATATACGTCATTACATGAGTCTATAGGCATTGATGAGCGTATAGGTTGCTATTTGGTGGTGGCAACCGTGGTCCTGTCAAGGCCACTTTTTTCTTCAGTGGGAATTCCGCCCCAGACTGTCCACGACCCACCGCCATAACTCACCGTCTCTTTAATGCAAAATTGCTGAAAAAATCCTTCCTGTCTTCGGTAGACTTTCCTACGTCCATCATTGTCACATACAGCATAATCTTGGTTTCATCTGTAGAAAGAACTTGGCTCCATTTACGTTGAGTCCAATGCTTCTTCTGTTGAGTCAAATGTTTGCGTGAAAATTGTAGGCGCGCTATTCTGTGAGCTCGTGTCAGTTTCGGACCATTGGCTGGCTAATGAGGTTTAAGGCCACGTTCTGCGAGTTTCCTTCTGACAGTTCGACCGCATGATTGTTTACAAATCCATGAAAGTCTCGAAGCTGTTCTTGGACCTGTACTGAGGTCCGGTGACACTTACACAGGATGGTGGTAAAGATAAAACAATCTTGTCGTGCTGTAGTGACTCGGTTTCCTCTTGGACGGTGTACAAAGCCTATGGTAAATTCGTTGCGGAAGACTTCCATGAAGTCGTGCACTTACGTTTCTTTGACTAAGCCCAGACTGAAGAAGTGTGACCACAGCTTTGCAGGTAAAAAAGTAATTAAAAACCGACTTGACCGGTTTTTTATTACTTTTTTAGCGAGTTGAACTCACTTGGAGAGGGTTCCGTACGATGCGCACAATATTGAGAGATTTACCATGTTGTTTTAAGACCATAGACTTCTTATGGGTTTTTCTGTAATCTATAGATAGAACTATGTTCTGTATTTTTTTCAAAATGTTAGGCCCAGTAGTTTTGGGGGGAGGGGGACAATGGTCAATTTTCGTTTATTTTCTTAAATAACTTTAATACATTATTATATACCCCATACTTCCCGTGAGTGTCGTAAAAGGCGACTTAGAGTCGTACCGGAGAATGGGCAGCAGCGTTCTCTATGCATTCCACCACCATACTATACTGCGATCGCCAATCCGCCTGCTTTTTTGTGCGGTATTGTGCATATTTTATTTTTGTGGCGTAAACTCTTTGGATGATTATACATGTGTATGTTTGCCTTAACATAGCTCGCTACTTCGTATATGTAGAGACAAGGAAATGTAAGTAGCTGAAGCTTTTGGAAATGCGGCTTACAAGTGTCTGTGCTTTGAATGCCACATATTGCTCTTATGCATTTCTTCTGTGCCTTGAACACCATTTCTCTATCGGGTGAGTTTCCCCAAAATATAAGTCCAAATCGCAATGTAGATGATACATATCCGTGGTATGCCATTAATAATGTTGACTGGTTTGTAATTTTCCTTAAGTTATAAAGGGCATATGACCACTGGCTAAGCTTTTTGCATACATTTTCAATATGTATTTTCCAGTTCATTTTTTTATCGATCCAGATTCCTAAGAATTTAGTATTATCCGTCTCCTGAATATATTTGTCACCATATCGAACATCTAGTTTTTTATTTTTTGTTCTTTGTTCAAATGAAATGTAAGTCGTTTTTTCTAGATTTATTTTAAGATTATTTTCCATGAGCCAGCTTATTACGTTATTTAAGGTATTGTTTATATCATTTGCGAAAGTCTCATCATTTTCACTTCTAAATAATATTGTACTATCGTCCGCAAATAAGATCATTGGATTGGAAATACTTTTAGGCATGTCGTTAATATATATAATGAAAAATAATGGTGCAAGAACACCGCCCTGCGGTACCCCTAATAAGGATTTGCGATATTCAGACGTATATGTAATTTCTGTTTTTGTGTAGGGGCAGATTTTCTTTACGAATGTACATTGTTGTCGATTCATTGGTATGATTTAATAAGCTGAAGGACATTACCTCTAATGCCACATTTTTTCCAATTTGTTAAGGAGTATTTTGTGGCTAACGTGATCAAATGCCTTAGTCATGTCCATAAATAATGCGACAACAGGAGTTCTGCTGTCAACGTTAGTAAGTACATGTTTGACAAGCGCATATATAGCGGAATTGATACTTTTACTTTGCCTAAAGCCATATTGTTCGCTGATTAATATTTTATTGGTTTCCAAGAAGGAGTATACACTTTTATAAATTATTTTCTCAAATATTTTAGAGAAGACTGGGATAAGGGCAATGGGTCGGTAATTACTAGGATCTTGCTTGTCACCTTTTTAAACAAAGGTTTTATTACAGAAATTTTTAGTTTTTCCGGGAATATGCCCTTTTCAATGCAATCATTGATAATGTGACTAAGTATGGGTGCAATTATGAAAGATGTAGCTTTAATCACTTTGGTGTTTATATCGTCATATCCAGCGCTGTTTGTGTTTTGTAGAGAATTTATTATTTTAATAATGTCAGCTGGTACCGTTGGTATCATAAATATTGAATCAGAAATTGTGTCAAATGTCAGCATATTATTATAGTTAATGTCACTTTGAGATTGAATTTGATTAATAAAATATTCATTAAATGATTCTGCTATTTGTTCTGGACTGTCAATAACTTTATCGTCAATAATTATTTTGTCTATTCCTTCTTTTGGATAATTTATTTTCTGTTGATTAATTATACTCCATGTAGCTTTACTCTTGTTTTTAGAATTGTGTATAGTATGAGAATTTTGGGCTTTTTGTGTTTTTTTAATTATGTGTTTCAATCGATTAGTGTAGGTTTTAAGTTTGCTTTTGTTTTCTAGGTTAGGTGATTTTCGATATTCCCATAGCATGTCCCTCTTTCTTTTGGAACATTTTTTTAGTCCCGTTGTTATCCATTTTGGTTTTTTAATTACCGAAACTTTTATTTTATTAATTGGAAAACATAAGTCATAGAATAATTTATATATGTCATGGAATTCATTGAACGCATCATTGGGATCTGAGCACATATATACATCATAAAAATTGAGACTTTGGAGACATTCTCTAAACTTTTTGATATTTTCATCGCTATAGTCACGTTTCTGAATATACCAATGAGATAGTGTGCAAGTTTTCTTGACACGACATTTTAGTAGCTGCCCCGTGTGATCCGACAATGCGAATTCTTTAATCTCACATCTGCTGCCTCTGGTATTATGAATTATATTGTCGATTCAGGTCCCACTGCATAGACGTGTTGGTGATCGAGTACCCAAAATTAGATTATGGCTACGTAATATGTTTTGAAAGGTGAAGGAAGCTTTGGTATTTTTGCAAATGTCTATATTAAAGTCTCCACACAGTATGATCTTATTATTTGGTTTCAGACAAATATCTTTTAGGATCATGTCCAAGTGATCAAAAAACATAGATAGTTTATCTTTTTTATTATTTGGCGGTCTATAAATACATATGATTATGATAGGGTGAGACAAAAGCTTAATCGCACAACATTCTATTAGATTGGATATGGCCCATTTCCTTACATTAATAACCTCAAATTTATGTATGTTTTTGATTAGAATGCATGACCCCCCATTTCTATCATCTCTAGTGTAAGATGTTGCAAGTGAGTAATTAGCAATATGTAAATGTTGAAGGTCACCCTGTTTCATATTGTGTTCCGTTATACAAAGGATATCAATTGACTTACCTTCTTCTGAGAGTTCATTAAGATGTACGCCTAATAGATCCGATTTACTTATTAGACCATTTATGTTTTGATGCATTATATATATGTGATTATATACGAAAAAAGTCATGATTATCTACAACCTTATCTACATGCTTATATGTTGTTGGTGTTCTGTCTGTCTGTCCAAATAAATCTAAATCGTAACGTATATTTCTCATAATTCGGTCGTGTATGTTCTTCATTCCGTATCTAGTTATTTTACCAGTTCTGTGGGAGAACATCTCAAGGGTCAGATCATAGTTACTATCAAAGAAATATGCATATTCATTACTTTGTATATCTGAATACAGAAGATTATTAAACATGTCTACTTTGTAATTATATATGGGAGGGTACTCAAACTCAAAACTCAAATTCAAACCATTTATTTCAATTAAACCATTTACAGGCACTTTTGAATTGTCAAGAAGTCGGTCAGTCAGAAAATATGAAGCTAGTTGCCCATTCAGTGAACCTAACTTATAATATGCCTGACTGCATAGTGTGCGTTTAATACAAGACTTGAATTTTGTCTCATTCAGTTGAAGAATGTGGGGAGGTATTTTATTATAACATTTTAAACAGTACCCCATAAAAGCTGAGTCTACTTTTGTCTGAAACCTGGTTGAACTAATAGGTCCCTATTCCCTATAGTATTATAATCCCTATAGAACTATAATTAAGTCTTTCACCTCTTTTACTAAAAATATGTAAGTTTTTTCTTATATACATGATGTTTTCGTAGATATATTGACAAGGCACCATCAAGATGTTAATTTCCTTAAACAGATCCTTTAGAGAATCGCGCCTGCGGAGGTTGTATATGGCTCTAATGGCTCTTTTCTGCAGAATAAAAATAGAATCGATGTCTGCAGACCGTCCCCAAAGTTTTACTTTGGGGGCAGACATCCGTACCATAAGACATGATACTATGAAAGTAACTAAAATAGACTAGTCTCGCGGTATCTACATCAGTAAATTGACGGATTTTTCTGACAGCTTATGCTGCTGAACTTAGCCGTCCTGCAAGAGATGTTAAATGAGGACCCCATTGTAGCCTTGAGTCGAGCGTGATCCCCAGGAAAACAGTTTTATCGACGAATTCTAGTTTCTCTTGATTCAATATTATCTCACAATCACTACCCTTGCCATTTGGTAAAGAAAATCTTATGCACTTAGTTTTTTTCCATTTAGGTAATATTAACGGTTAACCAATTTTGGACCTGCACTAGGGCGTTATTTACGTCCTCAAATTTTGTAGCACGTATATTTATCTTAAAAATTAAGGAAGTGTCATCAGCAAATAACACCATTTGTGGTTGATTTTTTAATAAATGGAGTAGATCATTAACATATACCAAAAAGAGGAAAGGACCCAATATCGAGCCTTGTGGCACACCCATTTTTACTGTTAAACTATGTAACTACCAAATTTCAACTTAATCGGTAACTGCCAAATTTCAACTTAATCGGTCCATTAGATTCGGAGCAAATTGGCTGTGACAGACAGACGGACAGACAGACACACGAGTCATCCTATAAGGGTTCCGTTTTTTCCTTTTGAGGTACGGAACCCTAAAAAACAAAAAAACCCGACTGCGGTAAAAAACTTAAGTAAAAAAAAAACTGAAAGGTTAAAAACAAGCCCATTTTAAATTAAATAAAAGTTGAAAGCAGGCAAATGGGTCTATTTGAGTTTGAAAATATAAAAATTGGATGGATCCCGCCTGCTTCCAACTTTTATTTCATTTAAAATGGGCTTGTTTTTAGCTTTTTAATTTTTTTTTACCTTAAGTTTTTCACCGAAGTCAGGTTTTTTTAGTTTTTTTAATTACCTACTTTTTTATTTCCAGCTTTAGTAATTTAATAATATTATACGACAGGGAACAAGAATTATTGTCCATTTTTATTTTACTATTTATTTTAATTTATTGTTTTTTTTTGTTTTTTACGATTTCTCACTTCGAATTACTTTTAACCGTATAAGTTGTATATATTTTTATAATCTCCTTTTAAAACCTTTCATTTTGATATGCCACTCGATGGTATTAGAAGAAGAAAAAATTTTAACTCCACAATATGGCACCCCAAATCCGCCATTTTACTTTCTTTTGATTTTAATGTAGTTAGTGACACTCGCGCTACCAAGACAAATCTAAATACGTATAATTTATCCAAATCCGTTCATCCATTTAAGAGTTACGAGGGAAGAAAGAAACGGACATACATACAGGTCAAACACATAACCATCCTTTTGAGCTTCGCCGCAGTCGGGTAACAAACACATAACCCTCCTTTTGGGCTTCGCCGCAGTCGGGTAAAAACAATTTCGATACTCTTTTTACGCAAAACAAAGCCAATAACGAAATGACTATTGACCTACTTATTAGATGCTCTAATCAAAGCAAAGACTACAATGTAATGCGGTGTTCAAAGCTTGTTGCTTCTGAGTACTTTTTTATATACGGATTTAAGAGTATGAAGCTCTGATTTTGCTTCTCTTTTTCAAATTCGTACATTCAAATTTGGAACAAGTAATACCGAAATGATGGCCAGTAAGTCAGCTTCAAAACTGCATAAAAACTTGTTTTCTAACTTATAATTATGTTGATGTTTTAGGCGTATGAGTAGAATAGAATATAATTTTGTTTGGCACTGATTTAAAGAGGCAGTTGTAAATAGCGGTTTTGGTAAGTTAAAAATTATAAATGGCACGTTTAATAACTTGTTCAGCAGTTAAAACTAAGCAGTAAAGTAAACAAAAATGAGTAATAAAAAATAATGAAATGGATCAGTGAATATATAATTGAGTGGGAAAATAATTAAATGGGCGGTAAAAATTATTGAACGAGCGGTTACGTGTGGGCAGTAATAAATCGGAATTTGTCGGTAATAAATCTCATTCTAAGCAATTCTATAAATAATGAGGTGGTAAAGTAGTTTTGGGTGTGTAGTCGACGGAGCCCCGCTTCGCGGGGCCACTATTTCTGTCTACAGGGTTTAAAGGAACCTAACACGAAGGGGATGACGGGTTAGGTTCGAAGGGGATGTCATCCCCTTCGAACCTAACCTGTCCGAGTCGGGGTGCCCCAAGTCCCGAGCTCGCTTCGCTCGCTCTTGCATCCGCTATGATCTGCCGAACTATTTAGCGAACCGCCCATTCCATCATTTTTACCGCTCATTTAGTTATTGGACTGCTCAATTATTTTTAGAATTGACATTGTATGATAAAATAACAGTCTAATTGATCTTTTATTACTGTCCATGTTTTACTGTCGCAATAATTAATCAACCGCCATTAAATTAAATAACTGCTCAATATGTTTTTCAACTGATCATAATAACATCTCGAATATTTAAATAACAGCTCAAAAAATTAGTTCCCATTTTTTTTTATTGGAGTAATCAAGACTCAAACAAGATTGTTAGTAAAACTTACGACTATGTTAGTAAGTACAGACACTAATCAAAAACACAAGAGATAACGGTTAGTCACCGTTGCGACATCCCATGAGAGACGGCACAACAGTGACCCACGTAAACACAGTCCAGGCGACACTTTCGGAGCCGCTGCACACCCTGCGCACCAGGGAAGCGCACCTTTTACGCATTGTTGCGTAAAAACAATCGACTTGCGCATCTGCGACCCTGACGCACTACAGAAACGCGGTAGCCCCAACAGTATCCTAAACGCATTGTTATATTGAATGCGGAGAGCGCTGTACGATCTTTGCGTATATCTAGCCCACATGCTGCACGTGCAAAAAGCAGTACAGTGACTCGAAAAAACGTGATTTTAACAGGAAGTGAGCATCGTGCAAACCTGCGTGCCAGCAAGTCCGCTCTAACCGACAACGCTCTTCGCTCCCGTTCAATGTCATCATCGTCTTTGAGGTTGGGAGTCAATATATGACCAAGATACATAAACCTGTAGACTCTCTGCAAAGGTGTTATCATCATCATCATCAGCCTATAATGTTCCCACTGCTGGGACACAGGCCTCCTCTCTGTGAGAGGGAGTGGGCCGTAATCCACCGCGCAGGCCCAGTGCGGATTGGTAGATGTCACATGTCTGCAAAGGTGTACCATAAAGTAATACAGGCGGTACCGCATCAGGACTTTTACCCCCAGCCTCAAAGACGTCCGACTTCTTAATGTTGTATGCCATACGCCTCAGATTGAGCAACCAATTTTCTCAGCCGCAGTCTGACGCGCTCAGCAGCACCATCTCGTCCGTGTAACTGATATTATTGACGCAAGTTCCTTCTATAAAACATCCGAGCCTGGTACATAAAAATACTCGGTGGCTCGATTTAATAGTCCGGGAGTGTATTAACACTCATTTCATTCTATGTTGAGATTAATATTAACAGGAAAACTGAATATGGATGAAAAAGAAACGTGAAACGAACAATGGCAAAACGACGGTGAAAAGATGAATGCTTTCATAAGAGTAGCTAGTTCGATAGATTCCTTTTTCACTTTCCGAAAGGAATTGTTTTAATTCTAATTAGGTACTGATGCCTACAAATTACATTATAATTAGGTACATACTACATATGTTAACGGAAAAGTGTGCAATCCGTCATTCCGTACAATTCCTAAAATAGATAATTTTTTTAATATGCACTTTTCCTGGGAAATCTATACATTTCCTAAATAGCAATCGGAAATCTTAAAAATTCAATATGTTGTGCTACTAGACGACGTGAATGCAAGAGCGAGTGAAGGGCGCCCCGAGGTTCGGTTTGGTTAGGTTCCTTTAAACCCTGCAGACAGAAATAGGAGCCCCGCGCAGCGGGGCCCCGTCGACCTAACGTCGACGTCGACGACGACGTCGTTAGAAATAAAATATGCAGCATGCTAAAGAATGTTATGCTTAATCATTATTATGGTTAGAGAAATTTACAATCGTGTTTTATTTCTTTTAGTCACAGAAAGCATTACTTTTTATATATATTTCCTAGTATCATCTTGAAATTGCATACAATTCCTAGGAAATACATACATTTCACAGGAAATGTGTTCGTTCGTTCGTTCGTTTCAGCCGATAGACGTCCACTGCTGGACATAGGCCTCCCCCAATTTTGAGGGGGGTTTGCCATAATCGCCACGCTTGGCAGGCGGGTTGGCGATCGCAGTATGGTATGTGGTAGAATAAATAGAGAACGCTGCTGCCCATTCTCCGGTAAGACCCTTAGTCGCCTTTTACGACACCCACGGGAAGAAAGGGGTGGTGCAATTCTTTTTGTCTGTGTGGTGCCGGAGGAGATGTGTGTATTAAAGAATCTTTGAATGATTACTTTACACTTTTCCTAAGTAGGCTCGGAATTGCATATATTTCCTAGGAATTGTGTAAAATTCCTAGGTTTCATACATTTCCGGTAACACATAATTACATTTGAAGACTAATCACTCCATGTTACTAACTAAGGATAGGATTCTATTTTCATTACACGTAAAAGCACTACGCAGTTGGTCATTCACTGAAACATGCATGCAGATAAATGCATTAGGTATTTCATAGTGCGTTACTTAATTACCTGCCGAAAGTTTAACAATCTTTTAATTTTCCAGTTCTTTGCGATGATCAACAGGCGAAGCTTAGGCTTTATTATGAGTAAGTTATTTTTTAAGTATTTTTCATTCTAATATGTGTAGCTTCGTTTTCATAAAGTAGGATGCCAGAACCCGGCATATTACCATCATCTACTTCTTGCCCTTAGCAGGTCATTATAGGTCTTTGTTATATCTTCTCTATTCATCTTTTTTGTCCGTTCATTCAGTAGTCACTCGCTTTCTTGCCATAATTAAGATCATTCACATAATCCATCCATCGCTTCTTTGGTTCTCCTCGAGTATTATTAACTGTGCACATTCATAATCAAAACTTTCTTCACAACATTCATGGGAACATACCATGACAATGGATTTCTACATAAAGAGTCACTATATCATTATTATTAAATAAACTGTGCAATTCTTTTACAGTTCTTTCGGAAATTTTACCGAGGTGCTGCTCGATGACGCTCAAAGTATATTTTCTAAGTCTTGGTACAACTCTAGCAGACCAACGAAAGTATTCTGCCATGGATTCACAGGAAAGTATTAGGAAATACGACAAATATTTACTTACTTATAATATTACTTACTTATATTATCACCACTCATCTCCCTAATACACGTGTCAGATATTAATATCTTACTTAGATACAATATTCAAGTGCGGTAGGTATAAATATATTTTCTCGGCTATGTATACATTATTAATGGAAGTGAACATATTCCCAAATACAAAGACTAAGTCGAGCTCGTGTTCTGATTAAAATGGAGTGATCTCTGGCATATTATTTATTGTAAAAGGCGTCTCATCCCATGTATTTGCGTTAGAATTATTCAAACTAAGGTCTAAATCTAACACGAAAGATGAAACACTGAAACGTAGATTTCACAGCAATTATTCATGCCTACTGCTTATTACGATAATCAGCTGAAGGTTGAAGAAGAGCTCAGAGAGAGGAAATAATAAAAATTATTTACAGGTTATCCCAAGGGGCCTGCGGTAACTGCTCTAATAACAGCGTATTTGGAGCAAGGACAGAGTAATGTTGCTCTTTTGAACTGGGACCGTCTAGCCGCTCCGATATATAATTCGGTCCCCCAGTCTTACTTAACTTGGGCTATACCCAATTCTTTAAAGGTGAGTTTATGATATATATTTATAAAAACAGTTAGATATAGGTATTGCATTTGATAAGTCGGTTGCAGACTTTTTGCATATGAGCAATACCTAAAAACGCATAAAATCTCGCGCTTCTAAAGGCTGAACGCACGTAGGTATACGCGCCTATACGTGTTTGCATGAAACAGTAGGATTGTAGATTCAGTATTATGAGCATAATATAAGCGCGTGTGACAAAAGCAAGCGTATACTTACGAGAATAGGTACAAAAATGGGCTCACACATACAAAAAGACGCGAGTGTGTGATCGTTGTAAACATAAACCGACTTCCAAGAAACTCAATATTTTACATACGTTTCTCAGATCTTCTGTTTTATTTAATATATCTCGTCTTATTCCATTTCACTTTAAAGAATAAATAAGTATCAATTTCTAATGCCAATATCTCTCCACTCTCACTACTCTTTTCTGCTCTAAATTGTATAAGTATATCAAAGTGCTGTCGACAGTCTCAATGCTTCCTTTGTTTCTGCTCGGAGCGGGAGCGTAGGTAACGTATATCATTGTATGAATATTATGTTTGATCTCTGAAGTCTACACGTCCCTGTGTGTACCCTAGCTTACATACAAGTACTTACATAACATTTTAAGTGCCACCAAAAATGTTGATCACCGTCGTCGTTTTAAATAAAAACAAGCATGTTTATGCAATAAAATGGCGAATAACTTTGGAAATCATCATTTCGGCTAATATTAAAACAAATGTCGGCTATAATGAGTACAACGATGTCTTGCTCAGCTCGCCGCGGACTTTGCTGACGTTCTGCTGAACCTGTCTGCGCACGGCCTAGATTTGAATAAGACGCACTTAGTGGGACATTCTCTTGGTGCGCATATTGTTGGCATCGCTGGCAACAAAATGGCGAGGAAAGGAGTCCAATTGCCTTGGTAAATATTTGCTTACTTCGTCTGTTTAATATTTTAAGTACGGAATTTAAGCCCAAAGCAAATATTTGGATGAAAGATTTAGTGTTGGTCAATATTTGCTGTTTTAAAGGTCAGTGTTGTTAAAGGGATTCGTATTTATAATGTT
Source organism: Mesoligia furuncula (assembly GCA_916614155.1). Taxonomy (NCBI): domain Eukaryota; kingdom Metazoa; phylum Arthropoda; class Insecta; order Lepidoptera; family Noctuidae; genus Mesoligia; species Mesoligia furuncula. The sequence goes on along the minus strand of OU744799.1, from coordinate 16,412,498 downwards.
ACTTTATAGCCTGATTAATGGTAAATTCTTGGGTTGGTAAATACTTGTACTTACGAGTAGGTACAGTGAAAGCCTATAAAAAATTGAACCATAGTAGCTAAGTCGCTTGTAATATTATTCATACCCATATCGTACCCCATAATTTCATGCTCCATAATTTAGACCTCTATAATTTCTCTCTTCATTAAACGATAATAACTTTAACAGGATCACCGGTTTAGACCCTGCAGGCATCGTATTTGACGGCAAACGGCCGTTTGAGAGGTTAAACCCTAATTCTGCCACGTTTGTCGACGTTATCCACTCAGACCCAAACAGATACGGTAGCGGAAAGGAACTGGGCACCGTTGACTTCTGGCCTAACTACAGGAGCTTTGGGTCTATCGTGCAACCTGGCTGTGACAACGGGTCACACCCAAGGTTTTCTCTTGAAGGTAATGTTTTCAAAACAGGTAGGTAGTACTTTGTTGAACTTGCCCAATTTCAGATCAATAATTTAAACATTATTTGTTTTATTCGCTGAATAAACTTTTTAAAGTAGCTACCGACATTTCATGGCGCGAATTTTCGTTCAATTTGTATTTGTCGGATTGTTTTTTTAAATATTTTTAGTTATGGTACACAGTGAGCATTAACATTGAGTAAATGATTACTTTTGGAACAAAAAAAAATTGTATTTGTGCTTTTTGTCACAGAGCTTTTCATCAAGTTTATCGGTTTTGTTTGACAGATTTATCGACAGTTTTATGTCCTCCTCTTTTAGTGTTTTTATAAGTAGGTACATCTTGCATTTACTGTATCATTTTTAGATCTCTGTAATCATCACAAAAGTTGGCAGTTCCTCGTGGACTCGATTAAGTACCCAGGGTCTATGATGGGGACCTACGCTAAAAGCTTCAGGGCATGGAAGAACTACTCGAAGCCGGAACGATTCGCTAATGTACTGGAAATTGGAAAATATTACGACAACGTGTAAGTTTCACAATTCATATTCATATTTGGATGATTTGTTTCAGTACCGATTTTTCTTATTATGAAAAGACCCTCGTACCTAAAAATCGAATTAATTAAGACTAAACGTGCACACGCTTCTTATCTGAAAAAGGGTGCAACCGTTGCGAATGAAGTAATAACAATTAATAATAATGTGCAATGCCTCGTTTGAACCGTTCGGTGGCGGGCTATATTTTACGCAAGCCACTAACCACTGCCACTGGCGCAGCGCCGCGTCCCGCGTTAAACATTCAGCTACATAAGTGACATTCCAATAAGTACTCATGTGCCTAGGTGCCTACTATGTGCTTACCTACATAATAAATATTTGACACCTGGGGGCCTAAAAAGGCCACTTTGGCAGAATCATAAAAGGATAACAGAATGGACAGTTAACTGTTAAGTAAATCGTATTAAATCACATTGGTAAAGCATTTTTCAGTTATTTTTTTTTGTCTGTGCTAAAATTCCAATCAATCCAATCCAAATCCTATCCCAATCTCTTTGATTGTACCTACGTAGTGCAGCGAAAAAAAAGAAAAACTCGGACGGTCTTCGCCATTTTACAATTCCTTTTATGATGCTCCAAAGTGGCCTTTTTAGGTCCCCTGACCTAACCTAATTTAGGTACAGGTTACATAGGTACCTCCAAAAAATGGCTGTGGTTAATGTATAATTACGGCAGAATAACTACTTACCTGAAAAGAAAAGTAATTCATAACTTTCAGGACTTTAAATTATCGATGAACTCATTAATGACCACTAAAACGTTTAAATACATAAAGTAATTTACGAAAATATTATTGATTTCAGTGTACCTGGAAACTATTATTTCACGACGGCTGCATCGTCGCCGCACGGACTCGCTGAAAACGGCTTGTAGATTTACATAAATACATTTAAAATTACCCTTTATGGCTGTGATCATCCATCTACGTTCTTACTAAATCGTAAATTGATAAATTTAGAGAATGGGTGACGTCATCCACGAATATAAGTATTTTTAAGTAAGAACTATTTGGTAATAAGTACGGGATCAAGTCCCTGACTTACAAAAATCCTCTAACTTTCAAAAGTTTGCAGTCTCTAAATTAAGTAGGTACCTATTATTATTTTAATTTGTGTGTGCTGAAAAAAATAATGAATGACGAGGTCTTTAAGACTCTTGCCGTTATAATATGCAAATCCAAAACTTTGTTCTCGATAATTACCGCTACTCAAGATAATGATTCATCGAATATCACGCAAATTAATCATCCAAGATGGCGGAATTTTTGCACAAATCATTAAAGCACTTAAAAGGCAAATGGATTCTCTGGTGCGGATGCCAAATGGATTCTGTACATTTATAGATAGGCCTGAGCCTACCTGGCCTATTGTTACGAAGAATGCGGCAATTATTAACGTAGAGCCTACATTAGGTAGGTACTTACGTTTGCTACTTCCTACCGTTTCCGAGTTCATCTATGAATGTTGAAAAAAAATTTGCTCGTAGGTAACTGTTTATTTAAAATATTTACTTAACGATAACTTTAAAGTAGGCACTTAAAAATAAAATATGAAAAGAAACTATTATGTCTTTTAATTAAACGTTTTTTGAAAAGAAATAAAATTCTTCATCGTTGCCGTACGAACGAACAGAGGCTCTTGATTAAGCTGGTTGACTCGCTTCACATGTTACCGTCATCACATATTCACTATAGCAATCCTTATTTTGAATAGTTGTTGCTATATGTGTCTTCAAGGGGCACTCACGCATTTTGTACGGATCGCTTATTTCACGCATCAGAGAGCCACAGAAAAATAAAAATCACATCAGCACTACCATATGTGCACCCTCGTGTAAAAGTTTCGTCAAAGCTTCACGTAGAAAGGCGTGTTATTTGGAACAGGACAGTCCATCAGAGGAACACGTACGGAGCATTCCCCTGGGCAGGTCCGACCACAGGCTAGGCCGCATCCAGTCACACTGTTTAAATACACCACTGAAAACGGTTTTTAAATGCACCTCCTGAGGCTGTATGTCGCCCGCGAGCTCGAATACTGTCGAATGACATCTTAGACATCAGCAGATACGTAGGTATCATAATCTCGTAGGTATCATAATCTGTGATTATATTTACGTAGTGATATAATACTTTTCTTCATAATATAAATACAACTTCTTGGTATTAACTGCATGTGAATTCATTAAAATGAGGTATGTACTTTAACATCAACACCGATCGAAGCCACAGCAAGAAAGTCATCTCGAGTTTCAAGACCTTTCTTATTCCTTCAACATATTGGAAGAAGTCTTAGAAAAATTATTAGGTAATATTTTTCTAAGGTCATAATTTCCTTTCCAACACTGTAGAGCAAAATATGAATATGTTCCACGTTGAAAAGGAAGTAAAGAAAAACGTAGAATGTCTCTATCAGCTACATTTAACTACCCCGAGATTGTTGTAAAAGTTAATTGACAGGAAGGGTTATCGTTACCCGTAGAAAGACAATGAGTTGATAACGTATAACTAGGTTCATAATGCAAGACTATCAATATTAACAGCTAAGTAGCGCAAAACTATCTTATATCAGTGAAAAGTCATTTTAATTTAGCTTGGAAAACTTTGCTGGGACCTTATCAAATATTGAAAGTTTAGCTCTGCCATGTCTTAAATGCTGTCCTTATGTATGCTGTTTTGAATCGCGCCGAAACGTCAACTTCAAGGTGTTCGTGGTGCGAGTTCCTACATGCTACCTGCACCTCGTCATGGCAGGGGACTTTTGGCCGCAAGGTGTAATGTTCCGTCGCTTCCGGGGACAAGTGCCACATGATCGCACAAAGACAGTGCTCGAGTGAAGTGAGTTTTACTAATATAGTTTTAAGTTTATACACTAACACACATTGTACTTTATAATATATATGTTAGTCTGTAAGGTATTTATCTATGGGCCAAGGCCAAAATAGCCTGAAAATAAAGGTTTTTTTTTAAGCTAATCCCGAGTTTTTTTCATTAGAAGGTGGATTAGTAAGTATTTAGTAAAAATATGCACGATTGTGTCAGACTTGTAATGATTGTAAGTATAATATTATATATATGTCGCAGCCAACTAGCTTAATTAGGCTTTCGGTTAACAGCCTAGCCCATTTACTAAATGGCGCCGTTCAACTAGCGGCCTGAATGATATTCAGCCGATGCGTCTAATACTACAGAAATTTAATGAACTGGCTGGCTGGTGCTTAGGCCTTTTATACAATAGGGTGACCATTTGACGGAAAGACGAAAATATATGAAATATCTCACGTTAGTAATTGTTTATGGCACTGATTTAAAGCGGCAGTTCTTTATTGTAGCTTTGGTAAATTAAAAATTACAATATGCATTTTTATTAACAAACTCGGCAGTAAAAACTGAGCAATAAACTAAATAAAAACCGGGCAAGAGCGAGTCGAACTCGCGCACCGAGGGTTCCGTAACATCCGGGCTTATGCATAAGGTATGCTTATGAAATTAGATGTTTTTTTTTTATTTGAGTTGATTGAATGAAAGGTAAATTGCGGTTTACGATTTATGACATATTAAAAAAAACTACTTACTAGATCTAGTTCAAACCAATTTTCGGTGGAAGTTTACATGATAATGTACATCATATATTTTTTTTTGTTTTATCATTCTCTTATTTCAGAAGTTACAGTTTCAAAGTGGTAAAATGTGTGACCCCCCGTCACACATTTTACCACTTTGGAAGTGTCTCTCGCGCAAACTATTCAGTTTAGAAAAAAATGATATTAGAAACCTAAATTTCATTTTTAAAGACCTATCCATAGATATCCCACACGAATGGGTTTGATGAAAAAAAGATATTGAGTTTCAGTTCTAAGTATGGGGAACCCCCAAAAGGAGAAACCCGTTTCTGGGCCTAACCGTTACACGAATAAGATATGTACCAAAAAAATCGTCTATTTTGCTAAATTAACCCATTTAAATCTTAGCCTCATTTACAATGGCCAAGTGTAGAAAATAATTAGATTTCTATTTTTTTGTTTTAGTCACCTTTGTAAACCGTTACAACACTTATTTTGTTATACGTCACTAACTTCACAAATGCTGGTATTCTATCAATACAGCGTACCCTAAGAATATGATCGATTTAGTGGAAATCGATGCTGATACAAATAATTAAATAACACTCCATTGTTTTAGTATAAATGACTTTTTAGGTATTAAAATCAATGTAAAACAATAATCTGAAAACTAATTGATATTTAACGTAATCGCCATTAAAAAACATTAAAAGAAATAAATAATCGATAAAATCGACTGTACCATGGATTGCACTAGTAAACGGCAAATGTCAATGTCAACATCTGTCAATTGTCATGGTTGTATTTTTGCGCAAGTCAATGTGTGTCTGTGTTGTTTTTCTGTATTTCTGGGGATTTATTTTTTCATAAGACCTCTAATCGAATACTGGACTCCGAAATTGATTGCATTCTGACTGACCCTCGCTTGAACAATGGACACCGTTACATAACCTGCCACCTGTGCTGACTTTTGCTGGAAAACCGGATCTGATTACTGCTCTTTTTGACGACTGACACGACATCATGAACCTGTGCATTAATTGCGGAATAGCAACGGCCCACTGCCATACAATAGGAAGGCGAATATTGGAAGATGAAAATGATTCTTTCAATTGTACAGGAATGGGTCGCGTGCGCCTCAAACGGTTAGTATCCGATATTTCTATATTGTAACATTTTTGTACAATGTATGTAATAATTTAATGTAGTCGAACTAAATAGTGTTATCGCATTATTTTGTTCAGTTGTTTGTTGATAGTTGTACTTTATATAATGATACCAGAATGTGCAGATGTGATGCTTCATATTCGAAGACATGACTGTGACATCACCAATCCGGACTGAACCTGCATGGTTATTGGTTAATTATATTCCCTCTCAGAGAGGAGACCTGTGTCCTTGCAGTGGGAATGTAATAAAAACGCTTATGTTTACCCAAATGTGCCACTCAGATGTTTATTGCTAAATGCTAATGCTAGACCTAATAGTCAAATGATAAATGTTTGCTTCAGGTAAATGAAAATGACTTTAATCTGCTAAGCTTGCTGGAATCATGCCAATGCTGTATCTCTTGATGGAAATATACCAGAAGGGAGTGAACTGACACCTACAGGACACCAACGAGTGTGTATTCACTGTGGACGTTCTCTTCTGAGAAGAGTTTGTTGCCATCACCTTACGACTACTGGTACAGTGCAAGAACACAGAATACACGAAGTTATAAGAGGATGGATCCTACCACGCACAGTTAATATACTTAATAGTTTTTTTCATGCTTTTTAATAACATTTTTTTTTAGTTTACTTTCGATAACAAGGGCATTCAGAAGTTTTATTTGGTATTCTAAAACATTTAAGTGAATTAGAACAGTGTGATATTGGTTAAGCTAACTCAGGCTTACTAACCTACATCAGGATTTCTTTAGATCATTCTTTTTCAAAGTGGGCAATAACACACCACACATCTCCGGTGTAAAGGCACTCTTTAATGTAGATATATTATTTTCAGGTGGGTGCTTCAAGTGTTGTCTGTCACTCTTGTAGGGTGCGAGCAAATAGAGCAACCCGGCATTTCCATGATCTACAGCAAGAGCTGTCAACATCGGACTCAAACTTAAGAGGAAGAATAAAGTCGAGGCATATTAGTAATAGGATGTATTTCGTTTATACATTAGTCGACAGCTCTCTAAGTGCAAGGGATGCTATAACCGAACCTGTATCGTTAGCAAAAGAACGGTTGGATGCTGTACCCACACCATGAGCATAATATGGTATCTTGGTTAGGCACGGCACCAGGGTAGTCAATTGCCTCCTGCACAATTTCTGGATACCTACTGTGTTATTATATTATGATAATCCTAATGAAGAAAGTAATTTATTAATAAAACCATCACAATTTCCTGTTTTTTTTATTTTAATATATTATTGCAATCTCAGATTACTTACTGTAATCTGAGATTGCATCAAATCAATATTAACAAATGCAAGCCAGTAGTGATGTAAGTGGGCCTTGTATAATAAACATAGTTTTCTGCTGAGGTTTTCAGTATCGCTACAAGAACAATCATATAAATCGGAAGTCATCCCCTAAGCGCTTTTTATTTATGTACCTAAAACCTCATCGTGATAGGCGGCAGGTGCTGCAGCACAGCACATGTGCGTTCCAGATTTACGTAGGAAACGAAAGTCTCAAAAATATCATTGTTTAACTAGGTACTAAAAATAACCTAAAAAGTGAACATTGTTGTCTGATTTTACCAATTTGGCCATTGCTGGGAGACGTGAAAATTGGGCTCGTGAAAGCTTCCTAAATGCTCTAATTTATGGCCAAATTCCAGCACTGTAACGTCAGGCCCAAGTTTCTATGGAGTTTGGGTTTCTCCTTTATTGTTTTTTTTTCTATTTTTGTATGAATATCTTAATGCGGTTCAAAGAATACATCTACTTACCAAGTTTCAACAGTATAGTATAGTTCTTATAGTTTCGGAAAAAAGTGGCTGTGACATACGGACGGACAGACAGATAGGCAGACAGACAGACAGACATGACGAATCTATAAGGGTTCCGTTTTTTGCCATTTGGCAACGGAACCCTAAAAAGGAGTCACAATCTTAGCAAATATTTAAATGGGAAATTATTCATATATTTATTTGCATTCCATAATGTTTTTGTAGAGTGTTGTAATAGAGGTGTTACAATGGCTTAAAGCTAAGGTACAGTTAAGCACCCTGTAGGGCACAGCAAAAAGTATAAAATTAATTCTTAAAATAAAAATAACACTTGGACACAAATTAACCGTAAGCTAAAATAATTACATAAATAATTAAGCATTACAATGGCTTAACGGCCACGGTTACGCGTGGGTGGCTAACAAATCGGAATTAGTAGGGAAGAAATCTAATTTGAAAGTAGCGCTCGCCTCCTGCTTTCGTGGCACCACTCGTTCGCACGTTCGGATCGCGCGCGGTTAGTCGCTGTTCTAACTTAACCTTGCCCATTTGGTAGGGGTGGCCTGGCTTAGTTATTGCGACCAATTCGGCTCGCGCTTGGTTGGTCACAGTTCCAACCCAACCTATGAACTGCCAAAGTTTTTACCAAATTGTTTTTAAAACACGCACATCTATTATTGCGACGCTGATTCACAGCAGGCTTACAATCTCATTTTTGGAATCCCTGTCCACCGAAAGGCGACTGACTTGCCACATTCTCCCTCAAAGGAATTGGAGTTCCTATTTATAGTCCATGGCAGTCCTTCCAGAGCTAAATTTAAGGCAAATAGTTAAACGTTATCGATCCAAGTCATTTGCCCAGCTGTTTTATTATGTGCGTGTGGTGTGAGGGCCACTTTGTTAAAACTCTTTGAAAATGCGCTTAGGATTTAGTGAACATTCCCAAACAATTGTGAAAGTTGGTATCAGATTTTGTAAAAGTCTAATAACCGAGTTATAGACTGTAAAGTTGGGCCCTCAGTTCTCACATAGAGGATTGAGGGCCCACCTGAAACTGATAAACTATGGACACTACAGAAAAAGTCTTTATGCCAAAATCTAAGCAAATGCCAAACAAAATTTGTGAAAACAAGATATTATCGCAAAACACTGTCCTACTTTGTATATCTTCGTACAAAATGGGCCCTCAATTCTCATACACGTAAAAGTTTATTACGCAATTATAATGAAATCATTAACTTACAGCTACTGTTTGAAATCCTATATGCTACTAGATAAATTGTGAAAATTTATGAAAGCAAGAACAGGTCACCACCTTTTGTTGGTTAAAAGTTAAAATTCGGGCCCTCAGTCCTCCATTTTATTTTGTTTTCGATTTATTACGCTTATCGTATGAAAGATAAGACAAATACAAAATTGTCTCTTTTTGTGAAAAAAATTGTGCAACAAATGCGATACCAGAAAGAAATTAAAAGACCCTTTATTGTATAAGTAAATCGAGTTTTATTTTTATTCTCTGTATTAGGAAATAGGGTGACCACAATTTCTTTTAGATTGCAGTAAAGATTAGTAAATGTAGAGTCATAGGTTTTAATAAACTTTCTTCGATTTTTCGCTTATTATCGTCATAGCATTTGTACTCAAGTTTCGTGTAAAAAAATATAATTTCGGAAATTGAACGATCACATAGAAAAATACTGTTCCCCAAATCATTTTTGCTTCAAAAATCGTTCGTTCCGAAAAAACTAATGACAATAATCAAATAATTTATTTATTATTTTTATAAAGGCTTTTGCCCAGCAATGGGACAATGTAGGCTAAATATAATCCTAACTAATATTATAAATGCGAAAGTAGGTTTGTTTGTTAGCTTTTCACGCCTAAACCACTGTACCTTTCATCCCTAAAAAAAGTGCTGTTTCCGAGGAAAACAATAATAACGTTATTATGATAATAGATGGAGCCATATGACTTTCAAACTTCACGCGGACGAAGTCGCGGGCAGAAGCTAGTACCTAATAAAGCAGTGCGTTCCTGGATGTTTTTTTTATTCCTAGGTAGGTACTTGCACAATAAAAAAGATGTTTTCTGGAGTATGAAATAATTACATTTTATTTTAAAAATTTTACAATTTATAAATAGGTGGAATTGAATTACCTAAACAATTCTTAGAGTGACTATCTAAGTACTATTTAGTAAAATATTACGAACTTATAAAATTATGAGTACCTAGGTATCAAAACAAACTTACCTTGAATGTTTGATATCTTGACCGAAGATGATCGAGTGTCTTGACCGAAGATGTGTTTGCGTATTAAAAAATTATTATTATTTTTATTCTTCACTACAACTGTTTCATAAAACTCGCCTTAATGGTTTATTACCTACAACTTCCGCTGCACTATTGTTTAGTAACTACACTAAATATTACAACTATTGTGAATATATGTAAAAAATAGTTATATAATACATGTAATAATATTTTTATTATAATATTAGCTAGTTACTAGTTTTATTTATAATATTAGTTAGGATTATATTTAGCCTACATTGTCCCATGGCTGGGCAAAAGCCTTTATAAAAATAATAAATAGTTAAATTATTTGATTATTGTCATCAGAACGAACGATATTTCAAGCAAAAATGATTTGGGTAACAGTTTTTTTTTTGTGATCATTCGAATTCCGAAATATTTTTTTTTATCACGAAACTTGAGTACAAATGCTATGATGATAATAAGCGAAAAATCGAAGAAAGTTTATTAAAACTTATACTCTACATTTACTAATCTTTACTGCAATCTAAAAGAAATTGTGGTCACCCTATTTGCAAATTCAGATAATAAAAATAAAACTCGATTTTCTTATATAATAAAGGGTCTTTTAATTTCTTTCTGGTATCGAATTTGTTGCACAATTTTGACACAGAAAGAGACAATTTTGTATTTGTCTTATCTATCATACGATAAGCGTAATAAATCGAAAACAAAAGAAATGGAGGACTGAGGGATAACTTTCAAACAACAAAAAGTGGTGGCCTGTTCTTGCTTTTATAAATTTTCACAATTTATTTAGTAGCATATAGGATTTCAAACAGTAGCTGTAAGTTAATGATTTCATTATAATTGCGTAATAAACTTTTACGTGTATGAGAATTGAGGGCCCATTTTGTACGAATGTATACAAAGTAGGACAGTGTTTTGCGATAATATCTTGTTTTCACAAATTTTGTTTGGCATTTGCTTAGATTTTGGCATAAAGATTTTTTCTGTAGTGTCCATAGTTTATCAGTTTCAGGTGGGCCTTCAATCCTCTATGTGAGAACTGAGGGCCCAACTTTACAGTCTATAACTCAGTTATTAGACTTTCACAAAATCTGATACCAACTTTCACAATTCTTTGGGAATGTTCACTAAATCCTAAGCACATTTTCAAAGAGTTTTAACAAAGTGGCCCTCACACCACACGCACATGTTTTATTGAATGGCTGAATATCATTCAGCTGCTAGTTGAACGGCGCCGTTTAGTAAAAGGTTAGACTGTTCACTAAAAGGCTAATTAAACTAGTTGGCTAAGACATCCACACATAATAAACATCCCGAATAAATTTCCTTAGATGATGGTGAAAACCGCATCGAAATCCATTGCATAGTTGTGAAGGACAACGCTGTGCGGCGTTTTTTATTGAATATTATATTACCTGTGTTATTTATAATAGGTGTGCAGCTGAAGATGATCATGTATATTATTTGAATGGTGAGAACAGCTACATGTGGTCATGATGTATGTCATGGAATGAGGCGTAGACACTGATATTATATAGAATACGTAATAATGCATCAAACACCCGTGAATTCTCATAGCTAACGTATTGTGGGTTTTTTTCTTAACTTTTCATTATCTTTCTAACTCGACACTAAACTCGAGAGCTAGTTATTTCAAAGTTACTAGGGCGTCTCAACAGTCCAACATGTCCCAGTGGCCAAGATCTCGACTCGATATTAAATAGCTCAAGTCGTATGTGCGGCACGAACGGGGTTAGATACCCTGAAAAAACACGGGCAACTATTCACTGATCTTTCACAACATGGCTACAGCCTCCGTTCTCCCATTCTGCCCCAATGACTCTGGAAAAATTCTTTACAAAGATTATATTGACTCAGCAATTAAAATGATAAACATTTGCCTATTTGTTACTTTGTTCCGGGTTCAGGGATAAATACTTACGTAGGCAAATAGGTATATATAAAGCTACGCCTGGCACGACTAATTGACCTAATTTGAATAAGCTTTCAGTAAGCACATTTTCTCCAATTTAGTTTCACTTATTTTGTTAAAGGTAAAGCAGATTAAGAAAGGGTGATAAGAGTGATTACGGTGTTAATAATTTAATCTGAAAGTTCGTTAAAATGTTTTGATAAGATAGGAGAGGCTTTGAGAGCTTGCAGTTTATTCGAAATAATTTAGCCGGCTTTGGAAAACATTATTTTAATACGCAATGTAATGATGGAACTAAATCACGGTTCAAAATTAATTTTAGCTTGAGGATAATTAGCAGATACATTAATTTGATTAACAGCCAATCAACAACGTCATATAAAATGTCGATGGGACTAAACCGAGCACGGCAATTTTCATTGCGTTTTAACGCAGCCGGGACGCAACCAAAGTCGTTTGGTACATCTGTTTGACAATTTACGCTTTTAATAATAGCCGACACTGCCTTTGAATCGGTCGCGCACGAATTAACAACCGGCAAAATTAAAGCCTTCAAACTTTTTGCAGAGCCAGCGGACCGATACAGCGGGGTTCGTTCTGCCCTTATTTAGCCGCGGGGGGATTTTCTCAAAATTAGGAACGTCCCAAATCGGCTTCGTTACATTGTAACTCGTGGTAATAGAGTTGTTCCGAAAATATTGTTGCTTTTGTTTGAAGTTGCTGATCAATCTATTCGCACATAAAGTTACTGTACTTAATTAAGAAGCGAGAAACGAGAAGGGATTCACTTAGGTAATTCTGGGCGCCATTTGATGAAATTAAAAGCATTATTTTTGTTACACTTTTATGTAATAATAAACAAACCTTGAAAACACCAAAATGCTTAAATAATAAACAGGAAAACAGTTACATTATGAGCCGCACGATAATTCGACAAATAAACTTCATTACTAATGCTTCGTTTAGTCGATGTGTTCTCCAGGTAAACCCACCATGAACCCTATAATTTACGATAAGTGGTTGATATCATTATGACGATATTAATGGTACAGCCATTACAAATTCGTTGAATGTCCTTCCGTGGACATAGGGAACTAGTGTCTAGCAACTTAGTTACTTTGTATTCTTTGTATTATTTATGTATATGGGACACTTGGGGCCCGATTGACAAGCGTTACATCTGCAAGTGACTGTGTATTTATGAGATGCTCCTTTTCAAACTAAAGATTGAATGCACATCGTATCGACTTGAGATCCTATCGGAAAATATATGTAACTCCTTAAAAGTTAATTTCCATACATATTACATAAACATCGTAGTATTATACTTAGGTACTCTAATGGCATAAATATGAATCTTAAGAAAAGTAGTTGCTCTTTATAATAACTTTATCCATTATTTACACTAAGCTCATTCTGCCCCGGAGTGTAAGTAATGCGAGTGCGCCAACCGAGTTCGCTCCTTGTAATTATAGACTAAGACCTACAAAATTATCCACTAGGTCTAGTATTTTCATAATTTATGCAAGCCAAACTGTAGGGTTGAAACAACGGGCCAAGTACCTGTGTTCAGGCAATTACCTGAATATCAAACCTGAAGTCAATTACCTGAGTACAACGCGGTGAGGATATACAACTTTAATGCCAATCGATATTATTTTTACATCGATGGTTTTATATTATATGGAGCTTATTGACTGAAATTGTTAGTGGTAGCTAAATAAAATAAAACACGCGTCATCACGATATTGGCTTGGTGGCAATTAGTCTGCGTGTCGCACGATATGTATTTTCTACCGTAATTGGAAATATCAAAATTCGATTGGAATTTATATTGGCGAAGAGAAAAAGCATTCGGTGTTATAGCTCCAAATATACAGAGTTTTGTTTATTTATTTACTATCGGGTTTCGGTTAAAAGTAATTTAATTTGTAAGCCATGGAGATAAAAATGCAATTGTTCGGGGAGTAACTCCCTGCTGCTTCGTTCCCATTGTTTTTTTTTTTATAAAAATCAATTAAACTCATTCGATTTTGTAGGAGCTGCATTATTGTTTTCGATTAGGTAAACATAATCAGCCTATGACGTCCCCACTACTGCTCAGACACAGCTCTCTGTGAGAGGGAGTGGGCCGTAATCCACCGCGCGGGCCCAGTGCGGGTTGGTAGATGTCACATGTCTTCGAATTTTTGGTTCTAGGAGATGCCGGCTACCTCACATTTCGATTTAGCGTCTACTTAAAATTATCATTTATTTATTTCTTCTATGTTATGAGTAGGTACATATATCTAAGTCTATTTTTATGATAGGAAACATAAATGTCTGATAAGTACCTCTGTACTTATTGTAATTATGAGTGCCTCCGTCATGTTACCCGTTTTATGATGTGTAAATGTAGGTAATTACCATTTTATTTGGTAACATAATAAAGATAATTATTAAATATTTTGTTTCTTCAGTGTGATGTGAATAATTATATCATGTTTGATTAAACCGCATTTGTTTTGATATACTATCTACCTATTCAAATTATACCAAAACGCTACAATTCAAATGATGCAATGAAAATTACATAAGATTACGTGGATTTTTAGATTTTCTTTTACGTAAACTTTATAAGCTATGGTCTAACGTAGGTAGGTATCAAGGGCGAATTTCATCAAATTTTTATTATACCTAGAATAAGTCTTAAGCGAGAATAAATTTAAAATTTTTAACTGTTATTGTATACTAAAACAGACAGACAGACAGACGTCATTTTTATTCAACGGATAAAGACATTAAACTTAGATAAATGCTATGCTCACATGTAACCTTAGAAGGTGTAAAGAAACATACAGTAATAAAGATTTTTATAATACCTAGATTATACTGGACTAGTAGAGAATGCTGCAGAAAGTTTCATCATCTGCCTAGCCCATTTCCCAACTATGTTGGGGTCGGCTTCCAGCAGTCTAACCGGATGCAGCTGAATACCAGTATTTTACATGGAGCGACTGCCTATCTGAACTCCACAACCCAGTTACTGGGTAATACGATACCCCTTGGTTGTCAGAGTTTCGGGCTCCTGACCCCCGCAACGACTGTCAAAGATCCACGAATGACAGCCGAGACCAATGGCTTAACGTGCTTTCAGAGGAACGGAGCGGTCTCGGTATGTAAAGATGGTGACCAATTAAACGGATGGCACGGTTGGGCTTGGACTGCACAATGTCAACGTCGACCACAATAACAGAGCAGCCTGTTATTGTCCTACTCAGGGCAAAGACATTTCTCAAGCATAAAACGAAACGGAAGGTGCTGGCAAGAAAACCGATCCGATATTCGACATCCTCTCTATATAAGTACCCACTGCCAGGTTCTCCCCGTCAGACAGCTATTTATCCTCCAAACTATTCTTCGCAAACATTGCCAACTTACCTTTGATCCTAAATGCCGTCCTAAACGCCGCTCGAATAGGGTTTGTAACACTGAGTCTCGTAGAACCGTAGCTGCAAGTCGTCAATACAAACACATAAGTTGAAAAATCTACAATAATGTACACAAAAGCTTACACATCTACCCGTTAACCAAGAGAAAATGCAAAATTAAACTTGACTCCTGGTTAAAATCACAAAATTATGATGAAACAGAGAAACTCTTGGAAGTGTAAAATACTCATCACTCCCTCACACACCCCAAAAAAACCACACACAATACACATGCCACAAACACCCCTCGCACACCTTATTAACACTCACCCAGATACCCATTCACCCTACACTCACCACATTAACTCAACGTCAAAATACATCCCAAATCACAATGTCCTGTACTGTACTGTTTATCCTTGTATTATTTTTTGTTTTTAACATTAATTAACTTAATCTAAATTAACTAAATTAATTTAATTACCTTTTAAGCACTTTTTGCACGGGACATCATTCCATTCTGTATCTGGAGAAGGGCGTTGTTAGCTGTGCTACAGTTTATACTTTTGCAGCTACTATCGTTTTACTTGTTGTTCTTGTGTTATTGTTCCGAAATATTTTTTTTTAAACAAATGGTTTTTCTGGTTCGAGGTGGCGCGAGAAAAGAGTTCCTGGAAGGATTTCGGAGAGGCCTCTGGCTGGAGAGGCTCAGCTCAGCAGTGGGACAGTACAGGACAATAAAAAAAAACAAATGAGTATTGCTCACCATGCTTGCTCAATACGTGTTGATGATTTCCGAATATCAAGTCCATTGAAGAACATGAAGTTTAAAAAAAGAATGTTGGTTCTTTGCCACTGAGAATTTAGGTACTTCGTGATTCTTTCACACTAGGATTAGGCGTGCACGTATAGTGCTACAAGGATCTTTTGGTGCGTGGCGAAAATCGGCCGCCATTTTGTTTTTAAATACTTTTCATAAAACAATTGCACAAATGTTTACCGACAGTGCCAGACAGCACTGACCTCTATATAATACAAGGCGTAGTTGTATTGTAGAGGTCAGTGGCCAGACAGTCAAAGTCATTCAAGAATCGAGGCCAAAACGATCCTTGCAGAGGTGTTTCGTGATGACGCGAGCTTGTCAGTATAACTTGGACCGTGGGAAGTACCATATGGCGTTAACATCCTTATTATTCTTCAATATTAATTCAGTACTTAGAAATAAATATTTCTGTACAATTGTTTGGTAAACAAGAAAATCACAATACAATAAAAATAACAACTTATTTTTGTCAACCTTATTCTAGACCAGACGGACAGAAATCCCGTCTTAAAAATAAACCAAAAGTATCTATGAATATACAGCTGCTACCTACGGTCGGTATTAATAACAAAACATACGTGATGGTTATTCTATCTTTTCGAGTGTATTACTTGGAAAGACATAGGTAAGATTACCCGGGACAAGTTAAGTAGGTAAGTATTTTCGGTTTTTCAGTTGGGGCATTCATAATCTAAGTGACAGCTTGGAATTTAGAATCATCCCTGACCGAAAAAAGATAAAAACATTTTTACAAAAAAAAAAAAAACAACCGACTTCCAAAACAAACACTACAAATTGAAAAATAACTTTAATTTCGGAAGTCGGTGTCTTTGGTTCCGTATTTTCGTTTATCGACTAGTTTGTAATTTATCTAAGTTACAATAGCCTAATGCCAACTGTTGATCACCTTTTACAAAATATTGCTTTTCCCGATGCTGGGACGTTAATTGTTGAGGAGTTCTCGCGGTAAAAACCAGGAGAACTCCTCAACAATCACTTACCATACGCATTGTGACGAGCATAAATTGCTTAGCAACCATATTAAAGTAATCGAATCCCAACCCGTGAAATATTTTTCATTGAGTAGTTCCGATGGCCATTTGTCTTCATCATCAGTTCCACTTTACCAAATGATGATTTCCGAGAGCAAACGCTCAAGTTACTTTAAAAAATACCCAAATCGCTATAGATTTGCCTATAAAATTTGAGGGTTTCCCTCGATTTCCATGGGATCCTCTCATCAAATTCTAACTTGATGATAATGGGACCACCTCGAGAGTATACCCTTTCAAAAAATAACTTTTGGAATCGGTCCAGCCGTCTTCGAGTAATCGGTGAACATAGCTACTGTAAACTGTTGAGGAGTTCCCTTAACTGTCCTTCGTCTTCATCATCAGACCCCTAATGACAGTCACAACCCATCTAGGTGTAAAGTTCACATCAATACAAATTAATCAAGCCCAAACACAAGGTAACTGCTGTAAATCGTTGAGGAGTCCCATCGACTGTCTTTCGGCTCCATCATCAGATCGACTCCAGGCCTTCATTAAATTGTAGTGCTTTAAAATACTTAATGAAAAAGTTATCAAACGCACTAGTCGCTCCTACGATTTTCGAAAGTTCCCCACGATTTCACTGGGATGCCATCATCAGATCCTGGTTTCCTTATCATGGGACCACCCTTGGCATATATCCTTTCCAACAAAAAAAGAATAATCAAAATCGGTCCATAAACCACGAAGTTATCCGGGAACACACATAAAAAAAAAACATATACGGTCGAATTGAGAAATCTCCTCCTTTTTTGAAGTCGGTTAAAAATAGTCCCCGTTTGGGAAGTAAGTTCAAAACCAGATTTTTAGTCACATCAATGAATTCAGACTGAATTACTCTCATATTTGCATGTTTTAAGGTAAGGAAAACAGACGTCACACGATGGTATGATCCACATACCTTCGTGTAACATGATAAGATTGCATAATCAGTTCCCACTGCTGGGACACAACTCTCCTCTCTGTGAGAGGGAGTGGGTAATCCACCAATCGGGCCCAGTGCGGGTTGGAGGATGACACACGTCTACGATTTTTTTGGTTCTAGGACATGACTATTTCCGTTATGAACCGTTTTGAGAGCAGTGCTGATGAAATTAATTACACAAAGTGCATGTCTGGATGATACGATTAAGAGGGGAAGGGGCCTGCGAGGAATTTGAAAAATAGGTATTATAAAATAGGTATGAAGAAACGATTGCCGTCGCCTTACCTCAAGTCTGCCCCCGTAGTGTGCCATAGCTCAGACCGAAATTATCACAAAAATTTTGACGAGATCGACGTTTTGTATTCCCCTTTTTGTCTCTTCGAAAACTGAGCCGATTTTATTATTTTTTACATTAACATTTTAAGAAAGAGTATCTTTAGGTTAAACTGTTCTAATTTGTTGTTGTTGTTTTCTAATTTTTAGAGGTCTTATTTTCTTTACTAATTAGTAGCAAAACAAAGAAAATGACGGCACGTGTTTACAGTAGACCTTGATATTATGAAAAAAAATTGGTCTAGAGGCATTATTCTGTAAGACAAAAGAAGAATACATTTGTATGGAGAATCGCACGCCCTGTTCCCTCTTAAGGCTTCTAAGTACAAAGTGAGTAGGCAAGATATTTATTAAAACGCCAACAAAGTCCAAGCTTCATTAAATTAAAATCTACAAAGTGTAAAGTTTATGAAATTTTGTAACTTTAATTATATAAATTGCTTATATTTAGTAATGATTTTGACAAAATATACGTATTACCTACGGCTAATTCATATCAAAAATATCAAACGAAACAAAGACAACGAGCTTTTCAGTAGTGGCAACAAGACGTGAAAAAATATTGCTGCTGAGATAAACAATTGGGTGGGTAATTAATGGGTATGCAGTGCCTTTGTCTATGACCATCTCTAAGCAATTTGTAACTAGACTATACAGAAATAAGAGCCTTTCTCGTAATACGTTACTTTAATTTTAATACGTGCGATGAACCCGGATGGACCATG
Organism: Mesoligia furuncula; assembly: GCA_916614155.1. Taxonomy (NCBI): domain Eukaryota; kingdom Metazoa; phylum Arthropoda; class Insecta; order Lepidoptera; family Noctuidae; genus Mesoligia; species Mesoligia furuncula. Next base: position 16,393,505 of record OU744799.1, on the reverse strand, counting down.
GGCAATACACGCCCTCTTCCTGAGCAGTCGGTCAGTTGCGACCAACCTTGCTGAGAGGCTTAATCTACTTAGGACATAGATATTTTCGAGTTTCTGTGAAAACTAAGGTAAAGTTTCATGAGCTGTTACTACCAGCCTTGATTGTCCCACTGCAGGGCACAGGGCACAGGGCTCTTCTCATACAGAGAATGCACGAGCATTGATTACCATGTTTGCTCAAGACGAGTTGGCGATTTCAAACTTATGTTAACAACTAGCTACTGCGCTCCGCGACTCGGTTCGCGTGAGCGCGTTTTGTAATTTAAAAATCACAAAATACATTTTATATTAACAAGTTCGGTAATAAAAACTGAGCAGTAAACTAAATAAAAATGAGTCGTAACATATATTTAAATGGGTTATTAAATTAATTGAGCAGTAAAATGACTGAACGGGCAGTTCCGTGTAGTTTCAACGGCATTTGTCGGTGAGAAATCTAACCTATGCAACCCTGCATGAGAGGTGACAGGTGAGGCCTTACCTGAGTCATCATCAGCTGTCGCAATTATCGATTACTAACACATAACTATTTAAACAATATATAATTACTAGCTGCACCACGCGGTTTTACCCGCGTAAATGTCGATCCCGTGGGAATATCGGGATAAACAGTAGCCTATATGTTAATCCAGGGTGTCAGCTACCTCCATATAAAATTTTATCAAAATTGGTCCAGCCGTTTGAGCGTGAAGAAGTAACAAACATATAAACACACACACACACACACACACTCACAAACTTTCGCCTTTATAATATTAGTGTGATGTGATATCAAGAAATGAGTTCGAGTTGTTTTACAGAATAGTACCTACGGTTCGGATATATTTACGCTCTATTGCGATGTTAAAACCCAGCAACAATACAGGATGCACAATAGAGATCCGTATTATTGCCAACTGGTAAAAGCTTAGGTAAACTTGTGTTTCTAAGTCCTCGTTATGACATCGAACTGTGCTAAAACAGGTGTAAGCAGAACTTAGTCGGAAGCTCTACAGTTGTCTCAGCTTACGTCAGCTCTACAGCTAATGTAAATGAACATTGAATAGAAATATACTATTGAGTTCGATACAGCAGTGGTGGCCCAGTGGTAAATAACCGCGACTTGAGTTGTAGGTCGTGGGTTCGGACCCAGGCGGGCACTTTACTTTGTGTAAATAATTTCATCACCACTGCTCTCTAAACGAGTCGGACTCGCGCACTGAGGGTTCCGTAACATCCGGGTTTATGCATAAGGTTTATGTTTATGAAATTAAATGTTTATTTTTATTTTTGAGTTGATTGAATGAATGGTAAATTGCGGTTTACGATTTATGACGTATTAAAAAAAACTACTTACTAGATCTCGTTCAAACCAATTTTCGGTGGTAGTTTACATGGTTTTATCATTCTCTTATTTTAGAAGTTACAGGGGGGGGGGGGGGGGGCACACATTTTACCACTTTGGAAGTGTCTCTCGCGCAAAATATTCAGTTTAGAAAAAAATGATATTAGAAACCTCAATATCATTTTTGAAGACCTACCCATAGATACCCCACACGTATGGGTTTGATGAAAAAAAAATTTTGAGTTTCGGTTCTAAGTATGGGGAACCCTAAATTTATTGTTTTTTTCTATTTTTGTGTGAAAATCTTAATGCGGTTCACAGGATACATCTACTTACCAAGTTTCAACAGTATAATTCTTATAGTTTCGGAGAAAAGTGGCTGTGACATACGGACGGACAGACAGACAGACAGACGGACAGACAGACAGACATGACGAATCTATAAGGGTTTCGTTTTTGCCATTTGGCTACGGAACCCTAAAAAGTGGCTCCTCAATCCTTTTTTTTTTTTTTTTTTTTTGTGGATGGGAAATCATCAAATGACTCCTCCCGCTCTGGGTGGAGCGGAAGGGAGTGTTAGACTCTTACTGACTAAAACCCACCCGTGTTCCTTCCTTAGCCCTTTATGTTCCGGGCCAGCGGTAACCCTTTCGGACAATCCCGCTGACCCGGCAGGCTTCGGACCTAAGGGGCCCCTCCTCGACGCTGACATCTCTTTGAGGCGCGCGTGGAACACGTGCTCCTCAATCCTTACGGACATTTCAAATTTAATCTTATCATCAGACGGATAGACAGACAGTTACTTTCGCATTTAAAATATTAGTATATAATATTTTAGAAGCGAAAGTTTGTCTATCCGTCTGTTACCTTTTCACTTGTTAACAGCTGAATGGATTTCGACAACAAGCACACAAGTAGACCACGGGGTCTAAAAAGGCCACTTTGGCAGAATCATAAAAGGATAACAGAATGGACAGTTAACTGTTAAGTTAATCGTATCAAATCACATTGGTGAAGCATTTTTCAGTTATGTCTGTGCTAAAATACCAATCAATCCAATCCAAATCCAATCCCAATCTCTTTGATTGTACCTACGTAGTGCAGCGAAAAAAAAGAAAAACACGGACTGTCTTCGCCATTTTATAATTCCTTTTATGATTCTCCAAAGTGGCCTTTTTAGGCACCCAGACCGTGACCAGGTGTAGGACATAGGATACTTTTGGTAGTACGTTCCTTGTATCTAGGTAGGTATCATTCCAACCACCACGTGGGCGAAGTCGTGGGCAAAAGCTGGTACAATATTTGATATCTTATCTATTATGCCAATCTACAATATAAATTTGCAATCTTCATGAATTCAACAGGAAATAAAATTAAAAACCAACTTCCAGTCCCTAGGTTTGAAGGCGGCAATTGAATTTCAGCTAATGACCGTCTCCGCTCACTACGTATTGATGGAAAAAGGAAGGTAGATTGACAGGTGAATGTATAAGGGCAGGGAACGAATGTGATCCCTTACTTCTTTGCTTGTGGAACTAATGCACCGTCCTTAAACTTATTGACCACCGTTACTCATTCTAATGCGGACATAAATTGCGGGGTCCGTCGCTTTATTGAACTACCACTCGTATTGCATTTCATTATTAAAAAAGTAAACTTATGAAAGGCTTTAGGGCTGTCCGTATGAGGTTAGAGCTTAGCTTTTAAAATGACGGGGCTTCGACGTAGGTACCTACTAGGTCATTTGGTGACTTTTCCCAAAAGTTGACACGGTTAATTTTATTTGAATAGATATTGTTTTATTTGGGAAATCCATAGTAAAAATGTTTTATAATTCAAAAATGTAGGTACACTGAGCAACAAAGAAAGCGGGTCGGTAACAAAAACCTCAATAACATCCAAAATATTGGAGCTAGCTTTATAAAAGAAAGACTGTATTTTAGACGATTTTATAGTGTCTAGAGTAAGTTAAGTAAAAATTAACATTTTCAATACATTACGAAAAATGTGCTACAGTATCAAATATGGAATTTTTACACATTTTAGTATTTTGTATTGCGACCACGAGCTGTTAATACAGCTGTTATACGGTTTGGCATGCTTTCCACCAGATTTCTGAGCCGATGCTGAGGAATATTCTCCCAATACTCTATCAGTGCTCATTTCAGTTCGTGAAGCGCGATTGGATAGGAATTTCGCTGGCGTACACCTCGTCTTAGTTCGTCCCAGGCATGCATGCTCGATGGATTTCAAGTCTGGGCTGTGTGCTGACTACTCAATGCGTGTGATACCGACATCTTCAAGGAATTCAAGATATATACCCTATCCGTGACGTACGAGCACTATCTTGCTTAAAGATGGCGTTCTCTTGTTTTCTAAAAGTGGGCCAACACACATTCATAGTGCTATTTTATATTACCACTAGCACGGTACGTCTTTCGGAAGAAATTCCAGCCCACAAATGTATGGAGCCTCCGCCGTATGGCACTTTCTCTTCAATGCAAGCTTGATTATAGCGCTCTCCTGGTCTTCTATAGACTCTTTGCGTCACATCGTGCGTGTATAGCATGAACCTCGACTCGTCCGAAAACATTACTCTTGACCAGTAATCTAGAGTCCAATTCATCTGTTCTCTAGGGTAACTCAGCCTTGAATTTCGATGCTACCATCGAGTTTTAGACCATTTGTACCTGCAAACGGTCCTAAATGGTGCTACATGGTTTCAAGTTTACTTCAGCAAAATCCCGCCTCTCGGATGCTCGGATTGCGCCCTCCAGCACGTAGAAGGTGATTTTTGACTTCAAGAGTCGTTTGAAATCGATTTCTCAACATTGCTGACACCATATATCGATCCACCCGCGCTGTCGTGCACCTTGTTCGGCCTGTTCCTGGTCTGCGAATATTGGATCCAGTCTCTTCAAATCGCTGGACCACTCTTTGAATTGTTGATAGCGACACACCAACAGTTCTCGCTGAATAACGTTGACTGCGCCCGTCTTCAAGCATTGTCAGAATTCTGGTACACTCTTTATGGGTTAATGGCATGTTTTAATTGAATTTGATCAGAATAATGAATTTCTGCACAAGAATGCCATATTTGTAAACAGAAACAAAAGTAAAACAAATCGTTTCAAATTTGTTAAAATTTTAAAATCGTCTTTATATTTTATTTATGGTTTTAATACAATCACCAAAAATAAATAAAAAGGATTTACTTCTTCCTATATTTGTAATGAAATAAACTTTGATTTAGTTTTATTTTAAAAGGATTGCTCAAATACCTATTTTAAAAGCTATCGCGTTTTTTATAACCGACCCGTTTTCTTTGCGGCCCAGTACCGTTTATTTTATTAAAGTTTGATGCTTGTGATACACTTTTCTTCGTTTAATTTTTTCTGGTTGTTCATTAAAAAAAAATACACAAATTCCGAATACCAAATTAAAGACAGTACAATATTCATTCTACAATAACATAAGAATACCTACTTCATTATTGTCTCGAAGGCAGGCAAGCAAGGCAGTGACAGCGGGGCGTCTCTTCAACCCTATGCTTACCGAGCGGGTCAGCAACCGTGCGGGCGGCGGCGCGCGGCGGCCCGTCGAACCTCGTCAAATATTAAAAAGAGGACGGAATCGACTTTCGACTTTCTCATGCACATTAATATGAGTATTGCCGCATTATTTATGCATACTATGCAAATAAAGACAACATTATTAATTAGTTAGTGCGGCATTTCACTAGGTATTGATTTCAGATTCCTTGAACTGGATAGAACCGGTTTAAAATATTAAAAATAGAAACTGTACTCTACTCTAGTACTAGCTATTTATATTTGATGAAATCCGAACGTGAAACTGAAACAATACTAAAGTTTTATTTCTCTACTGTTCTCTTTTGTTGGTCGTGCTTGGTTTCACAGAATTTCGCTGCTAAAATCCAATAGGCAAGTTACTGTCTGCAGTTGCTCTCGATACATACATACTTTTGTTGCTTCTAGATTTAATGGAACTTGATATGAGAAGCTTGTCGGAGTCTAACTTTTCTCTCACCTACTTCTCAGGAAAAGGATAGTCGTAAAGCTCCGTAAATAAAAATTCGGTAATTTTCTTTTAACTTCATTTGAGCGTTGTTGTTAACAAAGTTTTGTCTTTATACAGGAAGATTTTTTTATCACCATCAAAATTTTTACAGGTTGTTCTTGTTCTACCCATGAATATGAACAATTTTCACTATGAGACCAACTCTGAAATCACGAAAAAAAAACCAGCTGTTTCATACAAAACTTCAATACCTACTTGATCAAAATGTATGAAACAGCTGATTTTTTTAAAGTTGTTCATATTCATGGGTACAAACAGCCCCAGATCTAAGAGGGGGCAAACCGGGGCACTTGCCCCGGGCGGCAGTTTCATGGGGACGCCAAATACTTGAGGCAAGAATTCGAAATATCGAACAAATGAAGCCTCTTTTCCTACAATCTCATAGGTTTTTATCAAGTAATCGAATCTTAATATAATAATGTTTGAAAATCAAACTTTTCTATTTCCATACGCCCAGTTAGTACATAATTAAAACTTATCTACGATCTACAATGAGTCAGGATTGTCTATCTGGTATCGCGATCCTAGCCATTGAAAACAAAACTGCGTATGCGACGGACTTTGAGGAGCTAATAGATTTATTCGCAGAAAAGAAAGCACGCCGTGTAAAGTTGTAGTCTTTCCTGGTTATATATTATTTCTGTGTTTTTGTTTTATGTCACAAATGAAAGTTATTAGTTAATAAAAAGTTTAAATTTATAAAAGGATTATTATTTTAACAAATGGTCACAAAAATGTTACTCATTGGCAGTTTTAACAGTTTTTCTCAAACACTGAAGGAAGGGGGCGCCACTATTAAGGTTTTGCCCCGGTTCGAAAAAATCATAGATCCGTGGCTGGGTGGAACACCCTGTAAAAATTTTTATGGTAATAAAAAAATCTTCCAGTATATTTCCCAATCGTACTACAAGTATAGGTACGTAATGGCTAAACGAAATAGCGCTAGCTGTAATAGAGTTATTATGGCTTCCTGAGCAGAAGATGCGTCGAACTAATTTGGTTTACCATCTGGGAGTTTATAAATATAAATGTTGCTTAATCGTTATTCGTTATGCCGATTATTGCCAATCATACACGTCACCATAATGTCTGTTAGTGAACGTACTTTTCATCAAAAAGCTGGTTTAATTTCTGTAGTAAACTATCATTTTCAATAAACGATTTAAAGAGTTCTCTTTTAAAGTACCTACTACTGGAAAGGTAGTGATAACTTTATTTTGCATTACAAACAAACATAGCCAAGTTCTTTTTATTTCTTGAAGCTCTATAATATGATGGGATATTATAATACTCCTCATCGGCAAGGATACAAATAAAAATGTTAAAAAGATATTGCCTATCTCGCAACTCCGGTCCTCCTGGATATTGGGTTTATAACAATTCATTTTCTCTGTAGATAGGTATTACAATTGGCATGCTACCAAAATGGAGGATTTCCCGAATTGTATTGCCAAGAAAAAATGCTGGTTTCATCTAGCTTCATTTAGGTCGTATAAGTTACTTTTTGCTCGCGTCTGTACTAATTATTAAAATATGTTTGGGTTGGAGGACTTTAGAATGAATGCTAACTATATATTTATTATATGTATAGATAAATGCGGAAGTGAGTTACTTTGTTTGTTACTCAATCATGCAAAAACGGCTGGACAGATTTTGATAAAATTTGGCACAGAGATAGCCTATTTTTCACCCGATGATGATAATGATCGCAGACGAGCGGGCAACAGCCAGTAATAATTATTTGATAATTTGGCAATACATTGAGTTAGACAAACCCATGGAGTCACTACTCCATGGGTACAAAACAGACCTTTAGGATTTATTACATTCTACAAATTATTTGAATTCCCTAGTGGTATTAAGTCGAAGGTAATGAACATAACTTGGGCAGTGATACCATAAACTTCGAATGGAGCACGTTAAAACTTATTCTGTCATTCAATTAATAAACTAAATTAATCAAAACTCAAAGGGTAACTAAAGTAAAAGGCCAAGTAAAGCCAAGTAAAGTAAGGCCTAAAGTAGGTTGTTGTACAACAAGATTAAACGATTGAATGCAAATTGAGTTTTAGACAATAAACTTTAGTTATGTAACCGATAAAAATAATCTATCTGTAATAAACCTAAGTACATATTTATTTTGTGTATGTCAGGAATGAGTAGCAAAGCAATAACAATTTCGAATGTATCCCTCCAAAGACATTTCTAAGGAAATACCCTTTACAAATATGAAAAGCCAGTCGGCGAAATGTTTTAACGCTGTAATAAGGAACTTGTGAAGTAACTCAACAGGCGGACAGGGACGCATGCGCCCATACTCCTGAAGCTGTTCGTGTTTGAAAGTTTTCAGTCGGCGCGCCACCACAGAATCGCGCGGCGGTCGCCGTCTGCTTCCCTCACTTACTTCGCCTCGAGTGCGAAAACAATCGCCAAACATTTCACAAAGTGTTGCGAGACTATGAACTATTCAAAACATTTCGTGCTCCTCATACTGTGCTCAAGTTGGTATCGATTGCTCATATTATTATGTAAATGCTGTAGTTGTTTCTATCAGTTTACTGTTGCGTGTTGAAAGTTTAGCTCGTGTGTAATTTTCCCGTCATCCTGCCTTCTGATTGTAGGCGATTGTGCTGTGTTTTGAGTAACAATGACGCCTTTTGTTTCCACTGCTTTCATGTGTACCTACGGCGAAATTATTAAAATTCGTTTACAAAAGGTCGTGCGGTGCTCTTAAATCAAATATAAAATTCAAAGGAACACTGATTATAACTGCGATGTCGAAAAAAGTCAGTGAAAACTTTGGCAGTTATTTATGTAATTATTCTTTTGGCGTTATTTTCTTGACTTTTATTTTCTCATTATGAATAAGGGCAGGGTACGAATGTGAATTGTCTGTGTGGTGCCGGACTTAAAGAATAGCACCACCCCTTACTTCCCGTGGGTGTCGTAAAAGGCGACTAAGGATCGTACCGGAGAATGGGCAGCAGCATTCTCTATGTATTCCACCATCATATCATACTGCGATCGCCAACCCGCCTGCCAAACGTTGCGATTATGGCAAACCCTCCCAAAATTGGGGGAGGCCTATGTCCAGCAGTGGACGTCTATCGGCTGAACGACGACGACGACGAATGTGATCCCTTACTTCTTTCTTTTACATATTCTTTGTAAAATATTTTTTGCACAAGTTTCTTAGCTGAATCATAACCATACATCTAGCTCACCTACATAAATCTACTGCAGAATTAAGTAAATTTCTTGGCGTAAAGTTCTAAAACGCACGCATTCTGAACGTAACTTCTAGAATAAACAATTAACGAGTTAACAATTAAATGCAAAATCATGCAAATAGCTTCATTTACATTGAAAGTTCCGCTTTTGGACGTGATTAAGTTCCTGGTAATGTATCCACTTGGTAACTTATGTAAGCGCTGGTTCAAAACACTGTCAACTTTTAAAGCTGAGCTCATGATAGGTAACGTCTAACTTTTTAAATTGATGGTCAGTTATACTGCTTAGTTTGCTAAATAAGAGAACTTTGGGCAACAGATACAAGTTAGGTTTTAAAAGCTTTCGGGTACACATAATTACTTAAATCTACAGGATAAATCCAAGGGATTGACACGTATTCGGTAACGTTATCCAACATCGTCGTGAAATATTGACGAGATTGCTTTGTGCGTTCATTTCAAGCGTTTTGTTTATTGTCGTCTAAGTGACGAAGGGTCTTTACAGACGAGTACTTTCCGCTTCCTTTTCTAGATGGCAATACAAAATTAAAAACATTTACAAAAGGCACTTAAGCATCAAAGTACTCTCTTACACCGCGCTGCCATTGTGCCCAGAAGACTGGTCACATTATAGCAATGCTAATGGCGTTGGAGAATGTTCGCACATATTTCCTAACGGGCTTTTCTTTTATAATCTTTTACCCTTCGCCACTGGCAAGAAAAGTATCATATTAATAGCTAGTGTAACATTACGACAAAGATAAAGTATATTTGTTATAAAACTATTGGGAGAAAACAAGAATAACTTTCGGCACAAAGTTAAGGGTCGGCTTGACGAGTTTGTCGTAAGGGGGAAAGTTTGCCATTACATACCTGAGTACCTATACCTAATTACATGACTTTTTAAAAGCTTTCGCTACTAAAACAATATTACGTAATCTTAGACTGAGTTAGGTAGGTTCCTATGAACGAGTTCCCTACAGTTCCAATTTCTTCTTGGGAAAACTAGGCAATGTTATTCTAGCTAATAGAAAAAATTACCTTTCAGCCATCAAAAAATATTTTTTCACAAGCTCAACTACTTTATGAATTTCTTTCTCAGACAATTTAATTGAACAATAATAAAAGGAGAAACTTTACGATGTGCTACGTCTAGACTAACATAAAATATCTAAAATGTAATAAGGTAACTGGCAAAGTTTTATAGGAAACGGCAGGATGTTAGATTTCAGATATCAATATCTTTTTATGGCCTTCGTTACTGAACGTGGGGCGTAAACAACTCTACGAATTGCTTTATACAATATTGCAATAATATTATATCTATCTTATATCTATCTCATATCTATTTCACACAAGACTACTCTAACACAAAGAAACAGAATGAAAGAGCTTCAATTGGAAAATGTTTTCGCAAAAACCTACTGGATGTATCTACTTGAAATAGGCAATATTGTATAACGACTGTTTTTTTATAGTGGTTGCCACTGTTGCCAGTCTGTTCAATTTAATCCCTTGTCAAGTGATCTGATTGGTTGCTGTTGTTTATGTGAACCAACCACGTCAGCTTACATAAGGTGTACTAGCTGATTGACTGATCAGTGATTTATAACCTGATGATCTGAGGAAAAGCAAGCAAGTATGTGCATGAGTGATAGTTACCTTATGCACCTTAGTTGCCTTAGTTACCTTAAAATGGTACTTTTCGAACTTTAAAATCAAATTAAAGTTGGTGGTTAATTTACATTAATTTCCAATTAGATGTGCAGGACATCACTCAGGCCATCTCTCTCAACGCTTGCTCAATATTCGTATTCAATCGGTGCCATGTCGGAGACGTAGCTATAATTTCTCCCAGTGTGGCCACATACAGAACCAAGTTAGGGAGGTAAGAACTTGTAGGTACGAATTATGAGCTAAGATATTACAATACAATATTGTTTCTCAAATTCCACGTAAGCAAACTCGCAGGCGAAGCCAACATAACAGTGATTGTAAGTCAATATCGCTTGATAAACAATATAAATCGACGGATAAACAAACATAAACTTAATAATATGGGTGTAATAACAATCGAGGTTTCAATCTACTTGAAAGCCTATAACTACATACGAAGCTATATATAATATTTAACCTATATGTGTTATGCCACATTGCATTATTCATAGACTATTTGAGAGGGATAAACTACGAAAACAATATCTAACTGTAACGTCGGTATAATAAATTCATATTGGCATAGGGATGGTCTGTTATTGCGAAAGAATGTTTATTCGTCGTAGCTTGAGTAGGCATGCTGCGATGCATGCATATTGAATGACTCATAACATTTGTATTACACATGTTTTGGACCATTTATACCACTAATATTATCTAAACGATATAATTATATAATATTACTTATAAAGAGAAAAGATTGGATTTTGTATGTTGGTTTGTTGCAATTTCACGATAAAACGGCTGAACGAAATTGGATAAAATTTGGCACACTGGTAGACATGACCTGGATTAGGACATAGGATACTTTTTATCCTGTTATTCCCAAAAGATCGAGACATATGCGGGTGAAACCGTGGGTATTTACAGGGTTATTGGTAAAACATTAACAACCTCTTAAAAGGTCATTGTACTCGTCATTATGAACAACTTTTACTAAGGGACTAAACCTGAAATCGCGAAAAAAAATCTGCTGTTCCCTACATCTATGTTCGTATAACTCGTTTAAAATATATACATAAGTGTAAGTGGTAGTTGAATTGCTCTAATAATTATTTATTTGTTACCATCGAGTAACAAAAATAAACCACAGTATTTTACTATTTTTTTTTTTTTGTAAATTCTACGTGTCCAGTAGAGAACAGCGATTCCCTGTAGTTAATATTGTTAATTCTGTGATTGATACGTCTTTAGGGATATGCACTACAAACACTATTCATCATAGCATTTTTAGGGTTCCGTAGCCAAATGGCAAAAACGGAACCCTTATAGATTCGTCATGTCTGTCTGTCTGTCCGTCCGTATGTCACAGCCACTTTTCTCCGAAACTATAAGAACTATACTGTTGAAACTTGGTAAGTAGATGTATTCTGTGAACCGCATTAAGAGTTTCACACAAAAATAGAAAAAAAACAATAAATTTTAGGGTTCCCCATACTTGGAACCGAAACTCAATTTTTTTTTTTCATCATACCCATACGTGTGGGATATCTATGGGTTGGTCTTCAAAAATGATATTGAGGTTTCTAATATAATTTTTTTCTAAACTGAATAGTTTGCGCGAGAGACCCTTCCAAAGTGGTAAAATGTGTGTGCCCTGTAACTTCTAAAATAAGAGAATGATAAAACTAAAAAAAATATATGATGTACATTACCATGTAAACTACCACCGAAAATTGGTTTGAACGAGATCTAGTAAGTAGTTTTTTTTAATACGTCATAAATCGTAAACCGCAATTTACCATTCATTCAATCAACTCAAAAATAAAAAATAAAAATAATTTCATAAACATAAACCTTATGCATAAACCCGGATGTTACGGAACTTTCGGTGCGCGAGTCCGACTCGCTCTTGCCCGGTTTTTTTAACGATCACACCACCTTCATTGGTCAGGCAAGCATAGATATGACATGTATGTGCGAAAATCTATATTTGTACATATAATAAAATCGTGGCGAAGTCAAAACTGTAGGAACATTGTTTTTTGTAAGTAGGTAAGTTTTGCGAGGTCTGGGACCTATTTTCTATTAAAAAAACTTTTTGGATGTCAATCGATCCTGTTTCTTATAAGGATCAAAAAACTCTATCGGACCAACTAAGTTAGTATCTACTAGAACTTGAACAGTCGGAAATTGCAAAAAAACCTCCCATACACTTCATAGGAAATGAGATTGAGATGAGAGAGGACACAATATCTAACAGTATATGCAGACAAAGTCAGAATTGACACATTTCTTTACTGTGCTAAACAGGGAACGAATATTGCAGATAGTTACACTGCCGTCATAAAGAAAAAGGGCACAACTTACATTTTTTCCAAAATTGAGTAAAAAAACTGGCTTTAGCACCTTTTTTTTCTGATTCCAAATATGCATATGTTCACGGAAAAGTGTGCAATCCGTCATTCTATACAATTCCTAGGAAATGTGTACAATTCCTAAAATAGATAGGAAATCTATGATATATTTTGTAATATGCACTTTTCCTAGGAAATCTATACATTTCCTAAATAGCAATCGGAAATCTTGAAAATTCAATATGTTGTACTACTAGACGACGTGGATGCAAGAGCGAGCGAAGGGCACCCCGAGGTTCGGTTTGGTTAGGTTCCTTTAAACCCTGCGGACAGAAATAGTGCGCGACATCGACGACGACGTCGTTAGAAATAAAACATGCAGCATGCTACATTTATGCTTTAGAATGTTATGCTTAATCATTATTATGATAAGAGAAATTTACAAACGTGTTTTATTTCTTTTAGTCACAGAAAGCATTACTTTTATATATTTCCTAGTATCATCTTGGAATTGCATACAATTCCTAGGAAATACATACATTTCTCAGGAAATGTGTGTATTAAAGTATCTTTGATAGATTATTTTACACTTTCCTAAGTAGGTAGGCTCGGAATTGCATATATTTCCTAGAAATTGTGTAAAATTTCGAGGATTCATACATTTCCGGTAACATATACATATAACTCAATTTTGCAAAAAAATGTTAGTTGTGCCCTTTTTCTTTATGACGGTAGTACAGATTTAACCTCACAAATCATTATCATCCCCCATATCTTTATGGGCCTAAGCAGTCAATCATGTCATAATATAAGAATGGCTATTTCAGTTAACTTCTAACAAAGCAAATCTATACATATAATAAATCTGTAGAAGGGTCAATTCTGTACATTGAAAATATTGAAAAAATAAATAGCGGGGGGTGTTGCTGGATCGACACCAAACCCAAATATGTGATTAAAAAAATTTTTGTCTGTCTGTCTGTCTGTCTGTATATGCAGGCATCACGTGAAAACTAACGGTTCGATTTCGATGAAACTTGGTATAATTATACCTTATTATCCTGGGCATAAAATGGGATACTTTTTATCCTGGAAAAATACGTAGAAAAAAAAATCTTATTTTTCAGTTTTATTCATAGACGTTGTTCTGTAGAACCGCGAACACACGTTGCATTACCCGCAGTGGATAATTTTCCATTTCAATTTAAGAGAATACAGTTTCCTGTAGCTTTGTGTTACGCCATGACAATAAATAAGGCTCAAGGTCAGACCCTAGGAGTTGCTGGCGTAGATCTTACCGCGAGTTGTTTTTCACACAGGCAACTTTACGTAGCTCTTTCCCGTGTGAGCAGTCCAAGAAATCTTCATGTTCATATTCCGGACGAGCTCACTAACAATGTTGTGTATGCTGAAGCTCTCAATTAACTTTCTGTCGCATTGTCACGATCACTTTTTTATTATTGCAAACTTTTCGTCACTGTCAGTAATTTACTGCTACATGCTCTATCAAGGTCGGAATTACTATGAAAAAATACTTACTACAATAGAGGGATCTCCTTAATTATTATAGGCTTAGCCGTATTTGGGTCCAATAGATATTTTATAAGATGTAATTGTCAGAGTTACTCAAAATGGAGAAATAAACCATCCACGCGAAGACCGACATCCGCGCGGACGGAGTCGCGGGCGGAAGCTAGTAGCTAAATAAAAATGTTCAACGAGCTTTGCAAACCTACGTTCGGTTCCAAATAATTGATATTTTTTGTGCTTCTTTTTTTGACATTTTGTTATACTATTAAATGATAGTTCGTGGAACGTAGGGTACTTAATATTTAGTCTGAACGGCCCAAAGCGAATGGACCGCGCGTAACCAAAAATCGTCTACGTTCCAAAGGACGGGTGAAAAACATAACATTAAGTGTCTAAACAGTAAACACTGCTATTTGAATTACTGATGACACATTATGCCGAAATTACGTTGCTTTATAGGGTACAGCCGAACCTCGGTCCGGCGTAAGTTCAGCGGCAATTCGGTGGCAACGTATTTTGTAGAGCATACATTATACGCGACCAAAGTTCGGTTCGATTGCTGAAGAAGATCTGGGGCGGGGAGCAGCGGGAGGTAGGCATGTCCGCGCCTCGCGTGTGCGCAACTGAATTTCTGCTGCGTAAGTTCGGCCCTGGTCTGTATGGTGCCGGACTTAAAGAACGGCACCAGCCCATACTTCCCGTGGGTGTCGTAAAAGGCGACTAAGGGGCGTACCGGAGAATGGGCAGCAGCGTTCTCTATGCATTCCACCACCATACCATACTGCGATCGCCAACCCGACTGCCAAGCGGGGCGATTATGGCAAACCCCCTCCCCCCTTTTGGGGGAGGCCTGTGTCCAGCAGTGGACGTCTTTCGGCTGAAATGATGAAGTTCGGCCCTTATGGTGTGTCATATCAGCCGAATACGTCGGAACGTAAAATCAGCCGCGGAACTTCGGTCGCGTACCTTCGGCATAGTGTGTTAGACACTAAGGCCTCTTCTGTCACTTTCGGTTATAATAAAATAAATATCTATGGTTAGGTGACTGTTAATGAGAAATCCCTTGTGTTACTGTTAACATTTTAGTGATATCTGTTCGTCAGGAATAATCTGTAAGAATACATCAGTCAGTGTATTTGTGATGTGCCATTAGGTAGTACCTAGGTATATGCAGGAACGCAGGCGTTCATTAATTCACTAAAAACGAAAAACTTCGCAAGTAATGGGAAGTTACTACTGAAGGCTGCGGGTGTCGACGTCAGAATGCGTTGCTTCTCACACGGACAGTAAATTGTACGTCTCTTGCTTTAGCGTCACCTAACTCTCTTCATTATTTGGCTGCTGAGACTAAAACTACAAACGGGAAGTTTTATAAAAAGGTTATTAATATAGTATTTATTTTAGTATATTGTGGTCTCATGACATCCACGCGAACGAAGTCGGGTTACTCCCGTTTGGGAACGCTCGATTTCAAAAGAAGGAATCGTAGAATGATTTTGAAAATTCTTTTTTTATTTGATAGAGGAAACTCTTACGATGGTCCCATATAAATTTTATTAAGTTTGCTTTGGTAGTTTTTGAGTTGACGTTATAAAATTTCCGGTCTCTGTTGTTTACATGGCAAGTAGTGGTATACGATTTTGTGTAGGTTTCGGGCATTGCATGTTATAAGGCTATTCGTTCAATGAAAGGTCAGCTTATACTGGAAATGTATAGCTTGCTATATCGCCGTGCGTACGACGGCTAAAAAGTGATAAACTGAAAACTTCAAAAAAAAATTTAAGCAGAAGTCGGTGGCAAAAAACGAAAATACAAAACCAAAGACACCGACGAGTTTCGAAATTTAAGTCACTCTGTAGTGCTTTTTAGAGGTTGGTTGTTTTTGTCTGTCACACTGATGAGAAACATTACTTATAGGCTGATTATCTTGTGTCGTTATGTATATTGATGAATATATATCTACGGAAGCAGAATTAGGTATTGATAGACGACATGCAGATGCATCGACTACCGACCAGCTACAACTACAAGCGGGGCTGGGCGGACAATGTAGCAAACTGTAGACTAACATTTCCAAGTTCCTATCAAAGTTTTCCTGGTATGGACAAAGTTCCACCGAATTCCTATTTGTAGCCGCAAGACCAGAACCAAATTAAACACGACTATCAACTTCTGCACTTGATTGACCCGAAGCTTTGTTTTATAGATATCTACATAAGTTTTTCACACAAATACATGGTGTAATTGAATTAACTAAAAACCTCTCATAGGGTTATTGTACTCATCATTCTCAGCAAGTTGTACTAAAAGACCAACACTGGATCGCCAAAAAAAACAGCTGCTCTATATGTATGTTTAGGTATGTTCACATAACTCGACAAAATGTAGGGAACCGTTGATTTTGTTTTCGCAATTCCAGGGCTTGGTCCCTTTGTAGAAGTTTTTCACAATAAAATTATGAGCAGATACGTACATTGACACTTTTGGAGGCTTACAGTCAATTTAAATATACTTTGTGTAGATATCTACATAAGATTTTCACATTAATATAACAATTTGAGTTAAAATTACTGTGGTCAAAATTGTTAGTTTCGTTAATACTTTCACAACACATGTAGCGTATAGCGGGCCCGTGGCTAAATAATAACAGCCGCACAGGTCGATCGATCAGGTTAAGCTACGCTTGCCGCGGTTGGTCTGTGGATAAGTGACTATCTTTACATACCGTGACCCCTCCGTGCCTCGGAAAGCACGTTAAGCCGTTGGTCCCGGCTGTCATTTGTGGATCTTTGACAGTCGTTACGGGTAGTTAGAAGCCCGAAAGTCTGACAACCAGTCTTATCAAGGCGTACATTATCCAGTAATTGGGTTGTGGAGGTCAGATAGGCAGTCGCTCCATGTAAAATACTGGTATTCAGTTGCATCCGGTTAGACTTTAAGCCGACCCCAACATAGTTGGGAAAAGGCTAGGTAGATGATGATGTAGCGTATATCAAAATGTTTGCGTTTGCGTCGCGAAATTTTCAGGCTATGTAGTTTTCCAAATGAAAATGTGCTAGATGTAGTAAAATTCAAATAGGAATTAAAAATGCCAAACTTAAAACAAGAAATATACTTCGTATCTCTCGTGAGTGACATCCATGTACTCGTTCGCATAATAGTGTGCAGAGCACAAGTCACAATAACTGAAAACGATTTTCCTGAATAATGTTTATAAGCGTACTCGGCTTTATTCACGTGCATATTCAGACGTAACCCGCGAAGAGTTCTAGTCTGGCAGCCCCGAAATATGAGGAGAACTAACATTATTCACGAAAATCCCTTTCAGTTTCCAAACCTGCTGCATATTAATTATAAATAGACATTTAACAGAGCTTGCAACTTTCGTAATACCGTATCGGAGTAAATTATGAATTTAAATATTTTTGTTAAGTTAAACTATGCAGTTTAAAATGTAAAATTCAATTATAAAAGTTTCCCATGTGAATAGAAAACCTCTCAACTTCCAGACTGTAACTAACTTATAACTGACTGAGGCCTTTTGTTTATGGCTGCGGCACATATTGAGCTGGGAGTTTGTTGCACCTGAAACACTGAAGAAGTGAAGAAGAACACACCGAAGAAGTGAAGATTGTTCGGACGAGGTCTTTTACGAGCTTACTATTTTCATTATTGATCTTCATAAGTAAGTGGCGCCCCGTCAGATCTTGCGATCTGGCCGCCCAGATCAAATCGCCAAACGGGAGATCACACGGCCCCGAATATGGTGTATCAAAATCTCCATCATTGCATGAGCTGTGTGACTGCGCTCCATTGCATTGTCAACTAATTCTCTATCTGTTTATAAAATATGCAGGTATCGAATCATAATGATATTATAACGCCATTAGCAACAATTATGGCACATTCACATTAGGACATTACTTTTGCCTCATCTTGTATTTTAAAATGTATTTAAATGAATATTTTCTGTCTATTTTCCATCTTTTTATTTTTTTATTTAGTTTATAAGAGCTCCTTTTATGAACCTTTAGTAACTATGTAAAACTCGGTCAAATATTACTTAAAAGATCACACGTACCTCGAATAAACTTAGTATAAGACAATATACACGCACGTCATTCCTACGAATACAACATGAAATATAATTGACAGTACTTTGTGTTAAATAATAACAAAGAAAAGCATCACGAACCACGGATTAACCTAAAAAAATCACAAAAAAAAATAAAAATAACAGCCGTTCTTGGCAGAAAGGTTACGATAATTAATTAGCAGTGACACAAAGAAATGTATTCAGTTTTTGATCGTTGAGCTAAAAGCTAAAAAGGGGAGAATTTATTCCGGAGGAAAATAATTACCGCTCGCAAACAAAGAGATTAACTTATTCTCTGTTGCCGGCAACTGAAATACGAACGTTATTCCACAAAGGCAACGTGAATCAGATTCTCTTTTATTAGGTCTGTGTTGTTCTCCCCATCAATTTGTGTCCTTACTCTCATTAAGATTAATACTTTATTCATAAACCTCTACACCAGTCGGCAATGTATTCGCTTGTCGATTCATTTCTTTGTGTTTTCCATTACTTGGTAGATGATAATAAAACGTGGAAATATCTAGAGCGTCTTTCATAATATTTTACATAAATATTTTATACAAAACCTTTTAACGTGCAATTTTAAGCATCCGTCCAACGTACTTAGTTACGTTTTCGCGTGCACTTTGACCTTTTAATATTTTTAAATAGCACACATACGTCGAAGGTCCAATTTAATCACGACCCTATGCTCCTTTGGTGTTTTCGGCACATGTCGCACTCAATTATAGAGTTTCTCTTTCGATCTCAAAACTCGAGGTGTGATGGTGAGGTCTCACAGATCCATGCCAATACCGATCAGCGTTAGGCCGGCCACTACTAACTATTGGGCTCTCCACTAACAATCCGCGTCAGCGGTCTGTTGCTAAGGGGATAATCCTCAATCAACACGTAGGCAGACGGATCAGTGCTGGCAGCATGAGGCTTAGCACAAAGCTCGATGCACTGCATGCTAGCTAATTATTCTAATTATTCCAAAAATCTAGTTATCCCAGTGTGGAGATTAATATGTTCACGACTGGTATTTAAAGTAGAGTAAAGACGATATGATTTTACTCATACCTTCTACCATCTCGTGTCTTTAGAACACAAACGAACCACAAAGTATGTCCTACTGTATTCTCTCGTTCTACTTATTCTGCCAAACGAAAAAGACAAAATAGTAACGAAACATAATACTATCTTTTGTATTCAGCGAATATTTAGCTGTACAGAGTACATCACGGAAACGTGATTAACAGAAAGAAAGATGGATTTTTCTATATTAAACCGTATTGAACGGATTTCGTATTATGTGCTTCACATTTCTTTTACATAAGACCCATTGAAGCAGACGATTGGGATCTACGGATCCTAATAATATATTTTTAATCTCTTTGATCTCGATGGGATCCTAGTCCGTTAAGGCTTCTTTCATACTCGTATGTATGGATACCGGTTCTGCATTTCGAGCTCATCTTGTTTGGTTAGAAGAGTGATTATACATTTGATTTGAGAATACTTGACCTGATTTTTACAGATAGCTAAAACATTACTCTCGGACATGAATTTATCCTGATTATGGCCCATGGGGATAATAAATAATAACATTTAATCGGATGCTATTTAGTGAGCATCGCTTATAAGTAGTATTGCATTATTGTTTTCAGCGAACCTACTTTTAGATACCTATGAGCATTTATTTATGAGGTGTTTCTTGAATAAAACACGTTTCGTTTTTATTTTGTGTAGCTTCCATAGAATTGTTTTTAACTATAAGTTGCGATGAGTATAATACATAACTTTTAAATAGCTTTCGAACAAACTGGAACTTTGGTGCACAAAAGCATTCATTTCGTAATCAGTGATTTTCAGCTTTCACTTCCATGAGCTCATTTTCTGAGAAAACTAACTGCTTTTATAGATAAGTTTTCGTTGAACCGCCGTTTCAATCGAAAATCATTTAAGTATTACTAATTGTTTCTTTCGGAACTTTAATAAGCTCGAAATATTTAAAAATGCATTTTCTACTTTTACACTAAACATAAAACTCAGTGTTAATAAATACTTTTGTTGATTGCATTGTATTTGGGTTCGGTTCGGTGTCAGCTCACGTGAGGTGACTAGTGATTACTGTATTTAATATATACGAGTGTTCGTACTTAGTTGAAATGTATGTATTTGTCGCCGCTCAACCCGTCTGTGAGTCCTCTAACTCTATTCAACAGTGATACCTAACCTAATTGTGTTCCATCGAACTTAGCGAGCTTTACACAAAGGATGGGATTCCGACTATTTGAAAATCTCCACTAATCAAAACCTCTGAGAAACCTTTTCATTTGAACGTAATATTATTGTACAGTTATTTGAAGTATTTTAAGTGAAGTTAAACAATTTAGTATAGATTAAATTTCTCAATGGACTCAAAGAAGAGTCGTTTTGTATTTTACTTTGTAATTTCAGTAATAGAGGCTAATGAGGAGGGGACGTCAACGATGACAACTCGTCAGAGCCGTTTGTTTGTTTACATTAGTGTACGTCAAATTGAATATTTCAACTACCCACACAATTTGAAAAATAAAAAAAAATACTAATAATTTTCTTTGGAGTAAGTTCAACGTAGCAGGTCCGTACGCTTTTAACAGATCCGTTAATTGTTCACATTGCATATTAATTTTAATGGATAGACTGAATAAATTATCGACATAGCGTTGTAGTATGGTAATCGTGCACATTATACTCGCAATTACAGTAAATGGTAATTTAATTATACACAACATTAATTTAAATGCAGTTCCACAAATGTAGACAGTCAGTGCAACGCATCTGCTCTGCATTATTAAATAAATATTATTTTCACGCCGCGCTTAAAAGACACTTTTACCGCTCACAAAATTGGGCAAATTGTTTTTTTTGGCAGCTAAATAAAAATTTTGTAATTGTTTAATTTACTTGTTGTTTGGGATCAGAATTCCTTTGCTTACAAATGTTTATGGCAAACTTTTTTATAATTTGTAAATTTTAACTTTTCATGTGTTTCGGTTTACATGACAGAAATATCAAGGCAAGCTTGTGGTGTGGATGACTGGTGACCATTTCTATGTCTACATGAACATGGCTTTCATATTATGTCATACCTACCGGACCTTTTTTTATCAGTGTGCTTTTTAGGGTTCCGTACCTACCCAAAGGGTAAAAACGGGACCCTATTACTAAGACTCTACTGTCCGTCTGTCACCAGGCTGATTCTTATGAACCGTGATAGCTAGACAGTTGAAATTTTCACAGATGATGTATTTCTGTTGCCGCTCCAACAACAAATATTAAAAACAGAATTTTTTTTTTTTTTTTTCCCATTCAACAAAAGTGATTTTTTCGGCGTTTTTAGGTAGCTGGCTTAGCAGGCTAGTATCATCACAAGAACAAACGAGTAAAGAGTTTCAGAGATTAAGAGTTTTTTCTCTTCGCTTCGTATATTCTGATTCTGAACTACTTAATAACGAAAAAATATAATTTCCTCGTATAGAAAAACTTCTTTAGGTATCTAACTCTATAGTATATTAACTACTTCCGAGCTACTAGCTTTTCTATTCTATTCTAAAAGTAATAAGTGGACCAACTTTTGCGTATTTATTCCGACTTCTTTCTTGACATTATTCCTTTTTAGGGTTCCGTAGCCAAATGGCAAAAACGGAACCCTTATAGATTCGTCATGTCTGTCTGTCTGTCTGTCCGTCTGTCTGTCTGTCTGTCTGTCTGTCCGTCCGTATGTCACAGCCACTTTTCTCCGAAACTATAAGAACTACACTGTTGAAACTTGGTACGTAGATGCATTCTGTGAACCGCATTAAGATTTTCACTCAAAAATAGAAAAAAAACAACAAATTTTAGGGTTCCCCATACTTAGAACCGAAACTCAAATTTTTTTTTCATGAAATCCATACCTGTGGGGTATCTATGGGTAGGTCTTCAAAAATGATATTGAGGTTTCTAATATCATTTTTTTCTAAACTGAATAGTTTGCGCGAGAGACACTTCCAAAGTGGTAAAATGTGTGTCCCCCCCCCCCTGTAACTTCTAAAATAAGAGAATGATAAAACTAAAAAAAATATATGATGTACATTACCATATAAACTACCACCGAAAATTGGTTTGAACGAGATCTAGTAAGTAGTTTTTTTTTAATACGTCATAAATCGTGAACCACAATTTACCATTCATTCAATCGACTCAAAAATAAAAAAAAACATTTAATTTCATAAACATAAACCTTATGCATAAACCCGGATGTTACGGAACCCTCGGTGCGTGAGTCCGACTCGCTCTTGCCCGGTTTTTTTCATTTTTCTGAAAAGCACCTACTATAACTTTGATAAAAAGTAGGTATACTTTTTAAAACATTACAATATTCCGAACCCTTTCCCGATGTCGGTTGGGATCTATGTATTTTGAATAATATGTATATTTAAGAATTCAAATATTTGTATGAATTAATAGGTAAGTACCTATATGAGCAGAACATAGAAGCTGATATCCCACAGCTATCTATTTGACTGTCACAAATCTTCGGGTGAGCTTAAACTGTCATAACGAGATATAACCCAAAGCCCTGCGTATGCGTATCTAATCCATTGAAGACGAGATTACTGTCAGTATACACCCCTTCAAAAATGTATCCGTCGATGTCAGGCGGTTTGAACCCAAAGTACTTAGTTAGGGCCGATTCCTATAATTTACGGACCGTTTTTGAGTCAAAATTAAGACTCTTGTATCTTTAC
This sequence comes from Mesoligia furuncula, assembly GCA_916614155.1. Lineage (NCBI taxonomy): Eukaryota > Metazoa > Arthropoda > Insecta > Lepidoptera > Noctuidae > Mesoligia > Mesoligia furuncula. The sequence continues at coordinate 16,370,415 of OU744799.1, read as the reverse complement.
CAATAATGAAGCAAAGACTAGAGTGGTGATGAAAAGCTATGAAGCTTTGCATAGTAGACTTTCCCATATGGAAGTAGTTATCACAGGTAAAATTAGCTCACAAATTTATTTATGCGCCCAGTTTGGCAATAAATAATGCTGTCTATTGGTTAGCTAAACGATTATCAACTAAAATGTAAGATTTACATAATATAGGTATATTTTCAAGATGAAAATATAATACCTACTTTAAAATGAAGAAAAAAATTAAACGTATCAACTCATGTCGTGAAAATCAGCTGAAAGTAAAGTACCTAAGATATTTTTTCGTAAAAGAGATATTTATGCTTATCAAATAAATGTCTAATTACTTATTATTTAACAGAGTAAAATTAAGTAATCTGTCGATAAGGAGTGATTTTAGATGATTTGGCAACTTGACAGCAGAGAGTTATCTATTTTGAATATACTGTAAACACGACAGGTAATTAGTACAACATAACATCAACAGGCTTCGCAAAACAATATGTTTCCTCGAAATCTAATCTTCCACGTCAATGCCTTGTTCGCAGAATGTATAGCAGTGAATATAAAGCGTATGGATGTCCCAGCCCTAGTGGAGCTAGGCACGGAATCAGTGATCCTGGACTGCGACTACAGCACAGGCGAGACCCCAGGTCCAGGGCTAGTCATCAAGTGGTTCTTCAACGGGTCCACCGGACTCGTCTACCAGTGGATACCACCGCTGCAACCTCAAGTTATTGGACTTTTAAAAGGAAAAGTCGATATGAGCTTTAAAATTTCGGGTAAGTCAACACACATAATTATGATAATAATGTGTCTAGCTTTTTCATAAATATGTTGGGGTCAGCATCCAGTTTAGCAAGATGCAGTTGAATCAATCAATCAACTCAGCCTATCGCAGTCCACTCCTGGACATAGGCCTCCCCCAGACTGCGCCAAAGCACCCTGTCCTCCACCTTCTGCATCCAGTCTACCCCAGCCACCTTCTTTAGGCCGTCCGTCCATCTAGCTGCGGAGCGTCCCACACTACGCTTGCCGAATAACAGAAGTTAAATACCAGTATTTTAAATGGAGCGACTGACTGTCTAACCTTCACCCTGTTGGCCTTGCTTGATAACAGTAACCCTTGGTAAGACTGATTGTCAGAAGTGATGAAGTCTGTAAAGGTACATACATATATCCTTAAAATGTAATAAATAATGTGAAAAATTCAGGCAACTTCTGATTTTATTATCCAAAATAATCCAGGTGAGAGAAATAGTGGCGCTATCAGTATATCGCTCATTTGGAAAAACATCGACGTAAATGTACTTTTTCTCAAAAATGAGTTAAATATGACAAAGCACTTAGAAACGTATTTACGGTAAGAAAAACAAAGACGAAAAAAAGAAGTAAAATAGCAGTTACGTCGATGTTTCTCCAAATGAGCGATATGTCATACTTAGATGTAAACATTGCGCAGAAAAAGTTTTCTGAAGCTTTCCTGTTATTCAACGTGTCCCAGTTACAGATTCAGTATATTATTATTTTACGAGTTCAGGGAACTTTGTAATTCGTACAGGCTCCGAATTACAAAGTTACCTACTGAAATTGAGACTATTGACGACCTTGTAAGCGTACTAAGAGCTCAATCTTATTTATTACACCGGTTAGTAACCAGGTCAACATTTTGCTTTTGTTTACTATTTGAGATGCATTGTGAGAGGCTCCATGCGTGTAAGTGCTTTAGTACAGTCAACAAAGGAGATAAGTATACAGGAGCGTGGGATATAGTTGAAGTTTACTAAGAAACCGATGGATGTTTTTACTGAAATTTAATTTAATAAATGAGCTGTTTGTTTTCTGTTAATTAAATTAAATTTTATTTGAGAACATCCATCGGTTTCTTAGTAAACTTCAACAAAGTATATCCGACGCTCCTGTATACATATTTCCTTTGTTGACTGTACATGCGGCACAATTTGAACAGACAGCCTCGCTACCATCCTCGCTGACTAGCTTTATCTTTAACTAGTTTCTACCTGCGACTTCGTCCGCGTGAAGTTCTTTGTTGTCCCAACCCAACCCAGTCGCGTCGCATCACCTACTCGCGCGATCACTTTGTTTTTTGCTTAGCGTTCATTCTGATTTTTTTCATTTTGCTGGGCTTCTAAGAATCCTAGCGTGATGTTAATAGCCTATAGAGGTATGAGGAACAGGGTGTAAAGTTTACTCATACTCTATAGAAAAGGGAAGATCCTCCGATCAGAATGGTGTTGTGTCTGGCGGGCAACTGCCCGATAATTCATGTCGGGCCGTTGTATCTATGCTAGTTGCGCGGTAAACTCTGCTTGCGCGATGCAGGATTTGCGTGACGTCAGTAGGACGCGTTGTTCGCATGTGGCGTTGTAGATACCGCTACAAGCCTTCCTCGAGAATTTGGCTATCAAAAGCAAAAAGATTTTTTCAAACCTGACCGGTAGTTGCAGAGATTAGCGCGTTCAAACAAACACACTGTTCAGATTTATTATTAGTATATAAAGTATATAGAGGGTGATGGGCGAAGGGTTAGCCAAATTTTGGAAATTCTTGAAAAACTACACAAAATATGATGTAAAAAATTACCTATAAAGTCTTGAAACTTAATATGTATTTCCTAAATGGGTCCCTTGTTTGGCTAACCCCCCGCCTAACACCCTGTATATAGATATGAAGTAAATATCGTCCCGAATCGAAATAATAAAACTTTTTAATGTAACTATAATAAATACCCAATTGTTTGCTTCCTTTCAGATGAGCCGTTACAAGCCTACCGAGCCATTAAAATAATAAACCCTGGAACACACTTAAGCGGTAACTACACATGTGTGGTGTCAACCTTTATAGCGGAAGACAGTCAGACGAGATCGATGTTAGTGTACAGTAAGTAATTAACATAGCCAATTACCACTTAATTAATGTTCCATTTGCATGTCACAATATTATAATTATAGGACGTTAGACATAAACGAGGGTATTGGATATTGAGTTTATTGCAGGTCTTATCTCCATATATAACATACTCGAATTGAATCACACGGTTGAATACATTTTACAGTGCCTAAGTAAACTGAAAATAACCCTCCTTTTGGGCTTCGCCGCAGTCGGGTAAAAAGTGGCACTTCAGGAATGCCGAGAAAAGTGAAAACAAAACATAAACAGAATACTTTGCCATCACTCACTGACATATCGGATGTACCTACATTAAAACCGAGTACATCCCGAGGACAACCGAACACATCCGAAACAGAGTCGGTTACGGTAACAGTGGCGCGAGTTCAATAGTTTCTTCCCATCTCAAATAAATTAATAGTTTAAAAAACACTAGAAAAACACGCGTACAAGACTTTTCTAAGAAATCCAAAACAGCTATGATACGATTTTCCATCATGAAGTTCCAGTTCATATCTTCCGGCTCCATCATCAGATCAGTTCAACAGTACCATATTATTGTATTGTCATCAGAACTACATACAGCTGCCAATTTTCATTACGCTACGACCCTTGGAAGATGGTTAAATTAGTTACCTTAGATTCCATTACATAGTTACCTAGTTACATACAGGTCGACCTAATAAAAGCGTGTTAAAAATGCCCAACGCTAAAGAAGTTTTCACTTCAAAGAAAATGTAACGTGACCCAAAAATATAAGCATGGGCGTAATCAGCCTATAATATTCCCAATGCTGGGCCACAGGCCTCCTGTCTGTGAGAGGGTGGCCCGAAATCCACCATGCGGGCCCAGTTCCGGCTGGCGATGTCACATGTCGTCGAATTTTTGGTTCTAGGACATGCCGACCTCCTCACGATGTTTTCCGAGCAGTGGTCGATGTTTTGAAAGCAGTGGTGATTAAATAATTTACACAAAGTAAACTGCGTGCTTGGGTTCGAAGTTCGAACCCACGACTAACAACTCGTAAGTTGCGGCCGTTACCACTGTGCCACCCCTGCTCTTAAAACCTAGCTTGCTTATAATCACACTAATATTATAAAGGCGAACGTTTGTGAGTGTGTGAGTGTGTGTGTGTGTGTGTGTGTTTATATGTGTGTTACTTCTTACGCTCAAACGACTGGTCCAATTTTGATAAAATTTTGTATGGAGGTAGCTGTCACCCTGGATTAACATATAGGCTACTTTTTCCCACGGGATCGACATTTACGCGTGTGAAACCGCGGGCGCAGCTAGTAAGTAATAAAAGTTAAAAGTTTGTTCACTAGGTAGGAAATGTAGGAATTGACGTATTTTTAATAGCCAATTTTTTAACCTCTTCTAAATTGTCTATGGAGTGTCTTAATTTGACAGGACTATACTAATATTTATCTTCTGTCCTTTTCATAATTAAATAGAACGAAAAAGATGCATGAACTTAAATTTAGTTTAGTTTGTGAACAACAGAATCGGCGCCAGTAAAGAACTGTAGTACTCTGCAGTAATGTGACCTTTATTTAAACCTCTTTAACCTAAAACTTAGACGAAATTGAAAAACGTTACTTTGTAGTTCGAGTAAATTACCTCGGCTGTCAACGTAGAAATGTCTCGAACGAAAAGATATTTCGCTGAGAAAGAGATATTAAATTGACTTCTCAGTGTTTCCACTTCTCACTTCCATTTGGTAATAGTAGGAGCCTGAACGTGGCATACTTTCTTACTTATTTTTTTGAGGCTAGAAAAAAATGTGAAGTGGGTAAGCTTTGTAACACTGACAATCACTCAGAAATTAATTAATAGACAAAAAATATTAAATACTAGCAGCACCCCGCGATTTTACCCGCGTAAGTTTCGATCCCGTGGGAATATCGGGATAAAAATATTTTCCAATTTTCATCCAATCTGTTCAACGGTTTACGCGTGATTGAGTAACAAACAAACATCTTCACAAACTTTCACATTTATAATATTATTATTAGTTGGATAATAATAAAAAATGCTGACGGTTTTGTGTTCTTAAACTAGCAACTACTAACTAACAATGTTATAACAAGTATTAACAACCAATCCCAATGGGTTATGATTTCATGAACCTTACCAAAATATGGATTTTATTCACTCATGAATAAATATTGAATGTAAATAGTATTCAGCAGCGCTGTTTATAATAGAAGTGTTTACATTATTGTGTGATAGCGATAGGGAATGATAATAAGGTACCTACTAAATTCGATAATATATGCAGAATCTCGTGAACCGAACGGAGCGCTCGTGGCTACAATCACTGAGAAACTACGATATAACCCATATAATTATAATAGTGATCAATTTCAAGATGCTTCATTTACTAAGCACCAGATAATTTGAAAAAATACTTTACTAACTACACTACAACAACTACTACTACTTACTTTAGTAACTATTCCACTTGTCGGAGACAGTTTACCTAGTTGATATACGAACTTATGAAATATGTATAAACTCTCCAGTGGTTATTTATTTAATGACATAAGTAGGTACTTACCCACGGTTTACCCTACCTTTGACGAAAAAACTGTTTATTTTTTATTTCCACTGAAAATAAGTTGGTATTCCCAGTTTTGATTTGGACAAATCAATGTCACCAAGCACCACTAACGGATAGAGGGCTATAGAGGCGTTGTTGTACGTTATAATAGTTACCTATGTAAGGTTCAGTCAAGCATATGCCATATGCTTGAAGACTTTCGATTGGAAAAAAGTGATAGACATTTTAGAAATTCTATAAAAAAAACGAGTGTGCTTATGACCACACGACTGAAGTGAAACTTAAAGAGAGAAAGAAAATGTGCGCGCGCACTGCTGTCTCTTGCTTATATCCCCCACTTAACTTCCGTTCGCCTTGCCCGATCACACTTTTCGTAACGCTTACGTCACGCGTTCGCCAGCTTACTCCCCAAGTCAAGCGTGCGTAAAGAAGTTTCACTTCAAAAAATGTTTATTTCTTGACAATAGTTCTTTATATTTTCTATGATAGCATAGTAATTGCAAACAAAAAACACTTCACTCAAAGTTCATTGTTGAACACAATTTGTATTCGTTCAAAACTACAACACCTGCCGGTCGATTCTGTAAAAATCTCGTAACGAGTAACGGTGGTGGAGTTTCTTGCCCATTCATCTCTATACGAAAACTACCTTTTGGAATGGGCGACTAGAATCAGTTCTATTTAGTTGTAATTTTTGACGTTCAAAAGTGCTTTTAATGTGCCTATTTGAAATAAATGATTTGAGTTTGACTTTCTCATCGTGAAAACTTAGAGCCTGCGCGCACTAGCGATTTAAGTTGGCCGATAGTTGGTTCAGTCGTACAAATGTTAATCTTCAAGTGCGCACACTGCCATATACCTAACTCTATACTGATCCTCTGACCGATCAAACCACCGGCCAACTTAAAATCGCTGGTGCGCGCAGGCTCTTAGGTGAAGTGAGTTTGTTTTTGTTAGGAATTGACACTATTGACAGCTCACTCCACGCTCACTTCATCTAAGTTTTCACGGTGAGATTTTTACAGAATAGCACCGCTGAGCGATACGAGTTCAAAATGCATTTGGTTTGCTTGCATCAATGTCGAATCGAATCGGCTGGGTTTAGGCTACGCCTATGATAATCTAGTTTATTGAGACGGAGACCTATGGGCGAACTTCCGTGTAATCGAGTTTGACTTTCAGTATGTAAAGCTTTCAAAGCTTTGTCTCTCCCGTTTAGTCGGTGGTTTCGTTCATTATGAATACCTGTGTGCGGTAGATGGTCGCATGGTCATATAGGTTGAACACTGGCGGACTTTCTATGATTTTCTGCATTGAAAACTCCAACTTTCGATATTTACTTAATCTAGTTCAAGAGTTTTAAATTCAAGATTTCCTGTATCCTACTTCTTGGCTAACGTAATGTATTTAGTCAGAAACTATAAAATCCAAAGCCCAAGTTAATACTTAAGATACTAACTGAGATGACTTCGCTTGAATCTTGCAAAAATAATAAGAACTAACGTAATGTATTATTATTATTAGCCTGTGATGTCCCACTGCAGGGCAAAGGCCTCCCTTCTCTCTTTCCATTTCTCTCTGTTCAAAGCTGCTAAGGACCAGAGGGCCTAAAAAGGCCACTTTGGCAGAATCATAAAAGGATAACATAATGGACAGTTAACCGTTAAGTTAATCGTATAAAACCCATTGGTGAAGCATTTTTCAGTTATATTTTTTTGTCTGTGCTAAAATACCAATCAATCCAATCCAAATCCAATCCCAATCTCTTTGATTATACCTACGTAGTGCAGCGAAAAAAAGAAAAACACGGACTGTCTTCGCCATATTACGATTCATAATGTTATCCTTTTATGAGTCTCCAAAGTGGCCTTTTTAGGCCCCCAGTTCTTGATGAGCTGGACTCCTGCAACGTAATGTAGGCAGAAATAAATTCCCGAAAACGTGCTCCGATTTTATAAACTAAGTAAATTGTTTTCATTAGATTATTATTAGAATTGTTATTATTACAGAAAAAATTGTTCAGCGTACTTAATTCACACTTATTTTTACCCCACAGGTCCGGGCAAGAGTTTTCATTTCGAACAAGAGAAAAGATATGTATTTTTAGTAACATTAAAATGTGTAGCAGAATACTTGTATCCAAGACCAGTGATGACAATATTATCAAAAGGGTGAGTACTAAAGTTGTATTTAGGTAGGTTTCTGTGTATTTCGCCTGCTTATTAGGTACCTCGTAGGCGATCAAACGTCCGAGCGTAAGCTAATAGCATTGGTAACAATTGAATCCACTCCGGACGGGCCTACGTACATATTATAGGCCCATCACACACGAGCTTCATGCATATATATCTACCGTACTTAACGGATGCCTTAATTCCCGGAACTTAATAATAGATCACAGCTTCTGTTTGTGTCATACAAGGCTCATCAGGGATTCCATCAAGTGAATAATCAGCCTATTATAATGTTCCCACTGCTGGGACACAGACCTCCTCTCTGTGGGAGGCAATGGGCCGTAATCCACCACGTGAATGCCAAGAATATATTTTTGGAATAATCTGATTGTGCGGAACGGACGATCCGAAAATCTGTTCATCAATCCCATGCCAGCATAACAACATAACGAAAATTAAAAATAAATCTTGTAAAAGCTAATAAAAAAGTTAATTATGAAGACTAATAAAAGAAGGTAAAAGTATTTATTCAGAAAGTGAGGCGGAAAAATATATAAAAATCGTCAGACGGGCAGACGGCAATTTTATGGGTAATTCATGAGAAAGATAAGGTCAAGTGATCTTGTTAAGTATACGAATCTTGATGTAATATTGATGATCTGGTAGTACGAGGTTTATACGCATTTATGATAGAATAGAGGCAGGTTACAGAGATCTAATATTTAGTGCTTACATTGGAAATTTTACTTTCTCAATATATTCTAAGCTGTCAATATTGATGTGTGACTTATTAAGTTTATTTCCGTCCCTATTCAACTTTTGATCTTGCTCCAGATGAACAATATTTATTATTGCTTGTCGTTTATTAGTGCCCTACAGGGTCTATAATGATCTAAATTATATAGTTACCACCTAAGTACACGTTATGGTAAAGCAATAAAGATATTGAGTATAGAACTAAATATGATGTTATCGCATTTTGTTCTAATTTAAGACGGAAGTAGTGAACAAACTCAGCCTCGCTCGGGGGCAATTTCTAAGTGACGTGTTTCACCCGACGCGCTTTAGTTTTTCTTGCTCGATTCCCTCAAGACACAGTAAAATTTTATAGCTATAAACTTTCTGAAAGATTAAACTTTTGAATGGCGAAATGCTGAGATTAAAGTCAGCCTTTAGACAAGTACCTATACGCAGATGTATTTTTGCTTTAATTCGTTAGCTGAAAATAAGATTAATATCCCAGTGTTACCTCTAAGACAAAACTTTTTCAGACATTTACTTATTTAGTTTAGGAACGATGTTCTTAATAAAGTTCGTACACCATTACTTTAGTTAGAGCATTACTTCCACCGTAGCTGTTTTTTATTCCTACAGAGATAATTCAGAGGTCGGTCGGTAATTTCTATATGACCTAGTAACCCCTTCATGAGCGGGAAGCCCTACAAAACTGATGTAGGGAAATGCTCGGCCCAGTTAAGGCCAGTTACTCTAACTCGTCCTACAAAATGAAAATTTTTTTAGTAAGCCACTGGAGCGAGCAGTAACAGACATGAGAATGGACTCCTGGGGCATGTACTCCGTGGAGACGACAGCGTTGGTCCACGACGATGACGTCACCAGCCCTTGGGAGGAGTTCGTCTGTCACCTGAGTTTGCCCTTAGCTAATTATACTAATAATAGAACCACTATTTACTACCCCGGTAAGTGTTATTGCATATCATAATTTTATGACATTATATTTAGAGTATTAGAGGAGAGGAGACCGCTTATCGGCAAGCGTAGGTCGGCCGTTGGGACGTCTTCGGATGAGAATGGCCAAGGTTATTAGTAGTTAAATGGCATGCGATTACAGTGGCCTATGTCCAGTACAGGGATTCTATACAGGCTGATGATGTTAATACTAAAGATGCCGTAACATTTTACGACGGTAAAAATGTTGGCTATAAAATCTCTCCGAAGTCTGGAGGTTTTTGCTCGTGATTAGTACGTGTAACGGCATCCAATACATAGGTTAGCCTATCCCACCGTTTGGCCTATTAGAGTGGGATTAGATTGGGTTCGATCGAACCTTCTTTCTTCGTGTCTTTCATGTCATCTCTAGAAGCGCGTCAATTTTGGATCAACATAAGCATAACGAGGTTTTTTCGAATTTGCATTTAAAACCTTTTATTTTTTTTCCGTGAAGTTTTGCCAGCTAATTAAATTTGATATTGTTCGGTTGATCTCGTAATTGCTATTCCACTTTTGACAAGCATTTCCAGTTAAAATTATATTTTCCTAGTCCTTTCACAGTGCTTTTACCTCTGACATCTGCAACTCAACAGCCAACCTTATTACAACAACAATATAGATCAATGTGACTTTGACAGACTTGACAGTTGCAGCAACCCAAAAGCGACCTTATTGTCAAGGTATTAAAAATCATTGTGAAATTGACAGTGATGCAAAATCAGAGGTAAAAAATAACTGTGAATGGTTGAAATCATCTAACTGTCAAAAAGACAAATAAATTTTGTCGTTCGGTTGCGTACAAGTAACATTCAACTTTAGGGTGTCAATTACGAGGTCGAATATACTTCATTCGTGCTCCTCTCACAATTTTACCCTTATATCACGTGCATCGTAATTGGTATGTCAGAAACAAGGCATCCTTTGTAAAACTAAGTAATCACTTACAGGTCTCATGCCAACGCATAGCGCCAGCATAGAAGTGAAGAAGCCGATGGAACATCAAGCTAGCAGTAAGATATTTTATTATTTACACATATTTTTCTGTACTTATCATGTACAGACGCCAGCACATCAAGCTACTACAATTTGTCAAATTTCTTTAATAGATTTTCAACTTTATCACTGAAGCATAAGGTTCAAAGTTGATTGAGAAAACTTGACAGTTTCGGGTAGGTTGATTTGCTGGCGTCTATACATTGGTTGCTGATATTGAAACAAATGAGATGTATAATCAGAGGGGCAATTCTCTTAATTAGAACGTTCTCATTCTAATCTCAGTCTCAATCTGTCAAAAATACAATCAATTGTTATAAACTTTTGACAAGTATTTGACATTGATTGTCACTGAGATGAGATTGCGACATGAATTTGAACGATTTTTAAGTCTGAAGTCCAAATCTCATAATTGGACTTCAGACCAACAAATTCAATGAGCTAATAAGAGAATAGCATGACTGTGAAATTAAAGTTAACTAAAATAAAAATTGTCTGCAAATGGATTGAAAGTCAAAATCACAAATTCACAATTCCAGATTAACAAATTCCCCGCTAAAATAAATTCAATGTCCCAAACCGCGAACCCGACACTAAATGAAATTGCAAAAGCCTTCAATAAAACTGGTCTGATATTCCGTAACAATACAATCATTTTAATTAATTTAAAACTTCCCGCTATAATTACTGTTCGCAATTTTATTTTCAGATAGTCCGACGCTCGGGAGGTGCACTTTGTTATTTACTCTATTAATAAGCATTAACATTACTTTTTAATAAACTAAGTAACGCTGTACATACTGATCTAAGCTAGAATATTTTGAGTCTATGATTTTATCAAAAACGTAGATATTCTTTTACGTTCATTAACATTGATTGCTTCTTCTATAGGTTCATATTTTAGACTGAAAAATGTATATTTTTTGTTAGCTACTACCGAGTAGTTTGTATGTTTAGATAATAAGTAGGTAGTAGGTAATTACTTTGTTATTTATGTATGTAATTCTATATATATTTTGTTTTAGGACGTTTACAAAATCTGTGATAATTTAGTTTAATAATTGTCAAAAAGACAAAGGTATTTTTATGAAGCGTATAATTTCCATTGTTTTACGACGTAGGTAGGTTAAATGTTACTGTAATTATTTTAATGTGACAGTATTATAAAAAAGTCACCTCTACATTACCAGTACTGATTGTAGCTTTTTGATATTACACAAACTGTAAATAAAACGCTTAATGTACTTTCATATTTCTCTTTGTTTTATAATAACGACGGCATTTTAAATAAAAATGGGCATTATGATTATTAAGTGTCCAAACAAAGCCTTTTTACACACGTCATCTGACGTATGAGCCTACCCTAATAATTTCCCATCCCTGAAAACCTGCATGTACATTTTTTATATTATGTAGTACGAATAGGTATCTGCTAGAAAAAGGTAACTCTCTGTATAATATAAAACAGTAAATCAGATTGTGTTTTCTCGCGCCCGTCACTGGCCGGTAGAAAACACATTTTCTTTTACAAAAAAATAAGAAGAACTCGGTGTAAACCAAGAAGCTTATAGATAAAAGTGGAGGCAACACTCTAAATGCCTAAGTGAAGACGACTGTGGTCGGACACTCTCTTTCTAAATACACACATAAGAACGAGACAGTGATATGTGTTTTCTTTGTCATATGTATGTATTTAGAAAGAGAGTGTCCGACCACAGTAGTCTTCACTCAAGTATTTAGAGTGTTGCCTCCACTTTTATCTATAAGCTTCTTGGTGTAAACACGTTCTCGTGAGGGAACGTCAACTCGACGGGGCTCATGTAATGTTTGCAAGTACGTATAAAAAGGGCATAAAAAGGCTTTCTATATGTTTATAAGCCACCTCCCATCAGTTACAGTATGTAAATAATCTTTTAAGCTATCATTTCTCCTAGAGACTGTGCAGGGTTACTTACGTCTTTATGAAAGGTAAGCTACTTTGATTTCCTTGTATCAAAAGATTTGAGTATCTTATCTGTGGATCTTTTATATCTCGACATGGTACATTAGATAATATGTACATGTTTATATGGCTGACTGTGTATGAACTTTACGATTTCCATCACTTTTTTTATACCCTGAGTTTTTGAATTTTTGACAGTTTTTCCCAATGATTTCAAAAGGTTTTTCCATACAAAAACTGTCAGACTTCTACTTAATTCCACGGATAAAAGATGAACTGGCTTTAGTAAAATCAGCCCTTAGTACAATTGGCTAGAGTTGGGATCCACGGATATCTATGGTTGAATCTAACAATATATATTTAGGTACAAACACGATATTCAAGTACCGTATTGTGCCATTTATTTGAATTTTCTTTATACTTTTCGAGTCCTATCAGAACAGAATGATCAACGTAGGTAAGCTGCATTGCATGCGAATTTTTCAGCTAAAAAGGTCACTGTAAATTAGTCCTCGCACAATGGAACAAACCGCAGAACGAATATAATAGAGTGAGTTTGATTGTTTCGTCACAGCACAGCACAATACGCACATGGAAGTCATATAACTGCATCGCTTTCATCAATCAACAGTCAACACCCGATCTGTTCATGTCTATTCCCGGAAACCATCGGATTTCGAAACGCATTCAATCACGAATACACCATGTTTTTAAAGGATTTTTCGAAATACAGGTGTACATTTTTTTGCCATTACACTCGTATCACATTGTCCCTGCAGCTTTGAAAACCTTGAATACTGTAAAACCTGTAAATTATAAATGATACAGCGACGTGCGTTGTTTTGAATAAGAGGTAAGGTATTTCGTTTTTTTTTCAAGTCTTGTCATAAAGTACACGAAACATGGAAATCTCCAAACGATAAGATGGTACAAAACATATTTTCTAAATATAAAAAGTATTTTTCGGAGAACACATTTCCATAAAATATTGACAATAAGTAAAAGTTAATTGATAGGAAAAAAATAAGAATGTTTGGCCGTTTAAACGAAAGCTCCCAGGCATATAAAGCTTATACTCGTAGATAATAGATTTCCGTCCATGAAACAAAGAAAACTAAATGGAACTCAATAAATAAATAACTTGAACAACTTACAACTTAGACACTAATATAATCCTAGTTTGAGTAATGAAATTGCCCCTGGACAGTTAAAATGTCGTATCCGCCAAATGTATTGATTGAATCCGACAACTCGCAACGAAATAGGAGTAATAATAAAATCCAACTAACAAACTTTGTTTTTTATCTCCATAACTGTTGATTTCAATCTGAGGAAATTGACTATCTAAAGTTGTGAATTTATAGCTCGGTGGAAAGATTTTTCATAATAAGATTACACGGAACAAGGATGTATGTCGGCGGAAATTGTTCCAGCAGTTGTTAGATAAATGTTTTTAGATACATAATGTGTTTCCATAGAAAGCTTAACACACTTGTACATGGTAGGTAAGGAGGTTAACTCGGGATAGAAATATTACAACAGTAGATAAAGAGAAAAGTGAGTCCAGCTAAGTATATACTCTCTCGCTGCAGTAATTCGAGAGAATTCCTCGGAGGGCCGCGCGGTATGTCTGCCTGAGTGCGTGGCTACTTTAGCATTACCATAACTGCCATTGCTGTTTCCTTCTGGTCTAATTCCAAGGAACTGTTCTGTACGACACGGAAACTTAATGAAATGAAATTTGCAATCTAGTTTCTACGACAGCTTCCATTTAAAATACTTAAGAATATTCAAGTTTTTACAAAGCTTTGTAATTTTAATGTTGTAAGCTTATTTGCAGTTACTTTTGCACATCTATAAAGTTTGTCATCAGATGCATGAATTTGGGCAAGTGTAGTTAGTAAGATTTGTAAAACAAATTGCTCGTTCAGTGACGATGTCCTCAGCGAGCAGCTTTACTTTATTACCTTAAAGTAGGTATAACTCAGTTCTGTAGTTGGTAAAGCGCAAACAGCACTTCTAGTCATATCTGACTCCGCGGTGGTAAGTGCTAAGTTGCCTCTGTATCTCTGGCGATAAGTTCCTAATTGCACTTCACTGTGCGGAAATGGGGTAAAGCGGGCAACGTCGGGCGAACACGTACCACGCGTACGTGTTCTGAAATGTACTACGCTTTAATGCGTATGACACGCGGCTTGATGTTATGTCGAGCACTTCGATTTTATGTATTTCAATTCGATATGGAGGCCTATCACGACTCCGGACGAATGAAAGAAAAAACTTGTAAGGTGATTTCGGTGACGCGAGGATTACGCGTGCCACCTTATCTGCGAAGGAACATGTTAAGCTGTCGTTACGACGTATAAACCTCGCCGGAGCGCAGACTAGCTTATTACTCCAATTTGTATTTATCTTTCAAGGAACGTGTGCGTTAACTCTGAATATGTCTTTTATATTAGTGCGCTGGGAACTGGAGCGCAACAATTAGTGGACGTACACAACTACTATGTTCAAATACTGCGAATGACGAAGAAAAACATTTTGTTAGTGCCTCGATGAGCAAATAAAAACGAAAACAAAGTTTATTTGTGGCTTATCAAGTTTCAAACACTACGGCAATCTTTTGTTCTTCCTTATCCGTGTGTAAATAGCCGAATTAAGTTTTGAACTAGTGGAGTGATCTTTTCGCGGGAGCACTGATTGCTTTAAGGAAGTCGAAGGCAGTTACAATTCTTATCTTATTCGTAGTTCATACACTACTGGCGTCCATAATAAAATCTAATGTAATGTTAGTAGGGGAAGTGAAATACAAATTATTTGCTTATAATAAACTTGTACTAGTGCTGCCTGTGACGCTGTCCGCATTCAAATAGGATTTTTAAGGAAATACAAAAAATAAAGGGATAATAAAGTTGTGTTATGTGCGATACATGTAGATAACATCCGATATTATTATATTATACGGCGGCTGTAATAAATAGATGTCGTAAATATCCAGATTCAGACCTTTTAGTTTATAAACTCAAGCATATATATTTTAATATATGGCAAATGCGAATATGTTCCTTTACGATTTATAAAGTACAGTTTTTATATATGTAAAACACGGTGGTTTCTTTCGTAATTATTCATATGAAGTCACAATACGCCTGAATTAATTAAATTAACACACGCCACTGACCTAACTACTAACTAGGTTTAAAAGGCTTCTTATTAAATCAAAGCTAGCGCCTGAGAAGTGATGGAAGAAACATTTTTAATGAATATAACGTACTACGTCTGCACTTTGTGACATCGTAATACTAATTAATTTTGTTAAAGGACATGTTTTAGTAAAATTTAATTACAGTAGTTAGTTGTAAATATAATATTTTGAATACCGCAGTCTGTTGACCTACCCGAGTAGGTAAGTACTTAAATAAAACTATTGAGTAAGTAGTCTTTGTCAGTTGGGCTTTATTTTTTTCCCCCTAATAAAGCTCCTAGAGCGTTGCTCAACTGTAGTCTCCGATCGCCAACGCAGTCACTATCTAACCTTTAACCTATTTAACCTTCTTTTTTTTCATATTTCTACATGAAAGATTATAAAAAAACTTTTATCGCTTTTGATCTGATCAGATTGGTGAACCCTATGAAGTAAAGTAATATCAATAAGGTAAGGTAGGCAATACATGTTTAAATTCTACCAAATACAATCTCTTAGTCGACTCTCAGAAATCTTTATATGCGAAGAGAAGAAAAGACTCGGGTACCGGGATCGTTAAAATAGTTAGATACTTGTGATTCTTTCAAGGATTTTCGATATCCGAATACCTAATTTTGAAAAGCCAGCATTTTCTCGTTTATTAGTGATGGTATACGGTATTAAATAGTTAGCCGATCGCAGGTGTGATGACAAAGTTCAATAATCAGGAAACAGTAGGTCTGCCACCCTTACTTTACCTAAATAAAACGCTTCTTAATCTGAGAAGATGGCCACTGAACTGAAACAAAATAGTGAACCCAATATTATTTATGTCAAAGACAACATTATTAAAACCCCACTTGACTAATATTAAGCATCCATGGTGAAGCAACAGAGCTGCTGCTCGTCCCGAGGGCACACGTTAATTTAATTTTCATCAATCAATATGACAAATTATCAATATACACAAACATCTAAATAGACACTCATATACGGCAATATTTCATTTCACAAATGGTACTCGGTGATCCGAAAAGTCGGACGTTGCTTGTGACAGCTCAAAATACACTCGAGAGCAATGAATTAGGGTCACATAAAGATACCTGAAAGTCTCGGAAACTAAAAATGCTGTTTAGGGCTGATTTTCCAATCATCTGATAACTTTATTCGAGGAATAATTTTGAAATTTTGACAGTTATTTCATGCAAAAACTGTCAAACGTCAATTTTGTTCCTCGAATAAAAGTTATCTTGCGAAGGAAAAATCAGCCCTTAATGAAATAAATTGTGTTTAATAGACAATTAAATGTTCCTTATGAAAGCAATAAAACTTCTTAGTTACTGTAAAGTTATACTATCTAAAACTTTTCTGCATCTGTTTTTGCTTTTGTTTCTGTCTGTCATATAAAAATGTATGTAAACAGCGTTCTTGATGTTCAATATTCATTATTGAAGCTGTTATAATGTCGCTTACACCTGAAGAATGCGCCAGAATTCTCACAATGCTGGAAATCGGCCGGAGTCAGCGTGATACAGCATGGACAGTTGGTGTGTCGCTGTCAACTGTACAAGTGCTCCGACGTTACGTGAGAACCGGCTCTAACCTACGCAGACCACGAACAGGCAGGGCCACGTGTACCACAGCACGAGAAGATCTATCTGTAAACACAATGCTTCGAAACCGCTTTCTAACAGGAACTGCACTTACATATCTTTTCCGACGCCTCGGAGGAAGTAACCCAAGTGCAAGGACTGTAAGACGACGACTAGCTGAAGCAAATTTAAAACCATTAAGATCTGCATACGGCCCTAAATTGGAGAGTGGGCGTCGTATTTCGAGATTAATATATCGTCGTTGTCAAACCAAAACCTGCTATGTGCAAAAAGTATAATTTTGAGATATTGACAAAAGAATTTTTGACAAAGTTTTAGCTGCTGCACATAGCACATTTTATTCTGAGGCCATAGTTCCACAACTAGTGGTCATAAGCACATAGCAGTTCTTTTATATGAGAAATAAGGCAGTGACCTATAAGCTGTGGTCACAATCTTGAAACCTCAAAAAACGGCACATAGCATATTTTGGTTTGACAACGACGATATGCCCGAAACCACTTACATTGGCGTATTGAAGATTGGTCAAAAGTTGTGTTCTCAGATGAATCAAGATTTATGTTCTATAAGAACGACGGAAGAACAAGAGTATATAGAAGACCAGGGGAGCGATTCAAGCAAGCATCCATCGCAGAGAAAGTGGCCTATGGTGGTGGACCCATACTTGTATGGGCCAGAATTTCTGCGGAGAGTCGCACAGAGCTGGTGGTTATAGAAAACGGCACTATAACTAGCGAAAGATACGTGAAAGAAATCATAAACGAATACGTTGGTCCAATTATGGTCAATTTGGGAGAGGATGCTATCTTTATGCATGACAATGCCCGGCCTCATAATGGTGAAATTGTGAATGACTGCCTTCAAGAGGTGAACATTAATTCTATGGAGTGGCCAGCACGTAGCCCGGACCTCAACCCAATCGAGCATGCTTGGGACGAGCTCGGACGATGTGTGAGACACCGAAACCCTTCCCCGATCACGCTTCAAGAGCTCAAAGTTGCACTCGTAGACGAATGAAAGAATATTCCCCAACATCGTATAAGAAACTTGGTGTACAGCATGCTAAGCCGCATAACCGTAGTGGGGGCTATACGAAGTACTAAAACTCAAGAAAATTTTGAAGTGGTAGAAAACAGAATTTGCGTTTCTATTTTTGTTATAAGATGCGATTGGTTATTTTTTTGTTTATGTATTTTTTTATGAATATAATACAAAGTGACACATACATTTTATTACTTTCATTTAAGAAACATTTGATTGTCTAATGAAACACAATTTATTTCATTAAGGCGACTACATGACCTGAAGCGCGGTCTTTGTCGGACTGCAAGAAAAGATAGAGAATCGCGATGACACAACGCTGGTAATTTATTGCAAAATATGAAGCAATTCTCTATTTACAAAAAAAAACCGGGCAAGAGCGAGTCGGACTCGCGCACCGAGGGTTCCGTAACATCCGGGTTTATGCATAAGGTTTATGTTTATGAAATTAAATGTTTATTTTTATTTTTGAGTTGATTGAATGAATGGTAAATTGCGGTTTACGATTTATGACGTATTAAAAAAAAAACTACTCACTAGATCTCGTTCAAACCAATTTTCGGTGGTAGTTTACATGGTAATGTACATCATATATTTTTTTTAGTTTTATCATTCTCTTATTTTAGAAGTTACAGGGGGGGGACACACATTTTACCACTTTGGAAGTGTCTCTCGCGCAAACTATACAGTTTAGAAAAAAATGATATTAGAAACCTCAATATCATTTTTGAAGACCTATCCATAGATACCCTACACGTATGGGTTTGATGAAAAAAAAATTTTTGAGTTTCGGTTCTAAGTATGGGGAACCCTAAAATTTATTGTTTTTTTTTCTATTTTTGTGTGAAAATCTTAATGCGGTTCACAGAATACATCTAATTACCAAGTTTCAACAGTATAGTTCTTATAGTTTCGGAGAAAAGTGACTGTGACATACGGACGGACAGACAGACAGACAGACAGACAGACGGACAGACAGACAGACAGACAGACATGACGAATCTATAAGGGTTCCGTTTTTGCCATTTGGCTACGGAACCCTAAAAATCAGTACAGAGACTAAAAAAATAAAACACTAGTTTTTTAGTATGTTGCTTATAGAATAATCTGACAAAAAATCATAATGATTGTATGTATGTATGGTTTTTATTGTAAAAAAAAAAATAAAGGTATCTTCATGATTTTTTTGTATCGTATCAAAATAAGGTGCTGCCACACTGCTGTTATAAAATGTTTACAAACATTTTCAAACATTGTGATCTAATACATTTAATAAAAAAGCCTTAGAAATCAGAAAGGTTTTTATGTTAGGTAATGTTAGTAAACATTTTTAAACAGCAGTGTGGCAGCACCTTTTGTTGTATTATGTTTTCAATACACTATCTACCTAGCATATATCCTGAAAAATATCATATATTATCTGATTTTGTTTACTGCAATCGATCACATATACTTTTGTTGTTTCTAAAACTTACGTTGTTTGCGTTTAGGTCCTGTAAGCCCCAAGCTAGCATTCTTAGTTACCGAGACCCTCAGGTATCTTCATGAGACCCTAATTCATTGCTCTCGAGTGTAGCAGTAATATCAAGTTCTTTTGCTAAACTATGACCCATGTCTGTGTTGAAGTTAGGTATGTAACGTAATTTTTCTTTCTGAAAAAGTAACAACAACGCTGTCGGAATGTCTTTTTGTAGTTTATTATTTTAAGGGCTGATTTTTCCAACGCCAGATAATTTTATCGGAGGAATAATTTTGAATTTTTGACAGTTCGTCCATACAAAAACTGTCAGACGTCAATTTTATTCCACGAATAAAAATTATCTGTCGATTGAAAAATCAGCCCTAAGTCTTTAAACATTGTTTACTTTTGTTTCTCGACTCATTTATAATGAGTTCTATTGTTTCCTTAGAGTCTGAAGCATTGTAATTAGCTATTACGCGTTTGTTAGTTGCTCAAAAGCTTAATAGAGACGTTGTCTAGTAAATTAGGTACTGAAACGGTAAACAAATCCACTTACATTGAACTAAGGGTCCTTATTTCATGAGTTGATACGTATCTGTGTATCTTTGAATTCTTTCGTTCAAGGCACCGTGAAATTGCATGGTGAGTGCCGTATTCTCGTGGAAATAACAAAAAATACGGAAATAGGAATAATGAGTTCTGTCTGATAGGAATGGGATACGATTGGATGCTATTGTTGGTGATTCCCAAAATGTTTATTATATTTTAAAGTACATCTACCTGCTTACAAAGCAGTAGGTACGGATATAGTAGGATAGCTTTGCTGTTTTTCTTATTAAGGCTGTCTTAGGTAAGATATAAACTCAAACGAACTTTTGGTGAGTCGCGTATGGTAAGATTTGAATGAATATGCTGACACATCAATGTGAAATTTGTATAACTCTATTGAAAGCCAGTCTTTCAGCGAGATTGTCCGACAGGGCTACCGCTGCCCCGGAATATAAAGGGCTAAGGAAGGAACACGGGTGGGTTTTAGTCAGTAAGTGTCTGACACTCCCTTCCGCTCCACTCAGAGCGGGAGGGGTCATTTGATGATTTCCCACTCAGAAAAAAAAAACAACCCTGTCTTATCGTACTACAATGCAACGGTGCGTTTTACAAGAAGATGTAGTGATAAAAATTGAGAAGAGCTATAACTGCCGACATAAAGAAAAAGGGCACAACTAACGTTTTTTTTCCAAAATTGAGTAAATAAACTGGCATAATAATATGCGTCTTTTTTGCCTCGCCTTGATTTTATTTTATTTTTTTAAATAGTGGCCTTTTTGGTGATGTTCTTCAAAAAGGTCAGCTGCGTAGTACTCGCAACCGTCATACATGTATGACCTCGATGTATGAATGTAAACAAAGCTAAAGGAATATTTAAGAAGCGTAAGCAGCGAGCGCAGCTTTCTGTAGTTTCTGCCTATCCCCACGGGAAAGAGATGTGAGTTTATGTATGAACTATTATAACAGCGCCCCGCGATTTCACCGGCGCAAGTTTGGATCCTGTGGGAATATCGGGATAAAAACTATCCTATGTCCTTTCCCGGGACTCAAAGTATCTCTATACCTCATCTAAATCGGTTCAGCTGTTTAAGCGTGAAGAGGTAATAGACAGACAGACACAATTTCGCATTTATAATATTAGTATGGATGTGTGACATGTAGGTACGCAGGTCGAGACACCAGAAGACAAAATATGCCAGTTTATAAGATTGGTATGAAAAGTAGGTTGTTTTAACATGCTGTACCTACGTACCTATACCTAAGTATTTTCTGTAACAAAAACTTGCTATTAAGATTATGTTCCCATTTTCCTACAAGAGAACTAAAACTTGCTCCTAAGATTATGTTTCTATTTTCCTACAAGAGACAGGTACAAAATATTTGAGATATTATATTCACAATCCATACCAACGAAATTATGATTTCAATAGCCGAATAGGTTATTAAATTAGATTATAATACCACTTTTAGTTTGATAACTCAATAATAATGTTCTGAAATTCCTTTCAGAATTTGTGACGTGGTCTGAAATACTTCAGACTCAGGTCCTGTCTACAAAATTGATTAGAATATATATCTACTAATAATAAAGTTGAAGAGTTTGTTTGAACGCGTAAATCTCTGGAATGGAAACTACCAGTCGGATTTGAAAGTTTTTATTTGTATTTTCATTTGATAGCCCATTATTGAGAAAGGCTATAGGCTACATCACGCTAAGAACCTTAGGAGGAAAAAATGGTAAGCGAAAACGAAATAATAGGCGATGCAATGCGACGGGATAGGTCGGGACGAAATTTCACGCGTACGAAGATGCGGGCAGAAGCTAGTGGCTAAGTCAGCGGGATTGTCCGAAAGGGTTACCGCTGGCCCGGAACATAAAGGGCTAAGGAAGGAACACGGGTGGGTTTTAGTCAGTAAGAGTCTGACACTCCCTTCCGTACCACCAAGAGCGAGAGAGGTCATTTGATGATTTCCCAGCCAAAAAAGAAAAAGCTAGTGGCTAATATAACTTGTTTCTAGCCATGCGTGATCCTGTTGTTGGTCGAATTATTTTCAAAGCTGTTGTTCTATTCAAAGTTTTTTAATTACCTGCTGTCCAAAGCTTCTGAACAATGGTGTTCATAGGAAGTTTCCTAAAACTATTGCTTAGCTGCCGTAGAAGGTATTAATTACGAAAAGTGGACAAAAAACCGTCCAAGTGCGAGTCGGACCATGGACAACGAAGGGTTCCGTAGTTAGGGAACTTGACTCTAACAAAAAATAGCACTTTAAAGCTTAATATTTCGTAAGTGGATTCCTGAATCGAAAAATGGTTTTCACATACCCGCAATATTTTTGAACGACCTATCTAACGACATCCCACGCCATGGGATAGACGAGAAAAATAAAATCATCCCCACTAACCCCCCTCCCCACCAACTTTACATGTAGGGGATACCTCCTCCCCTACACGTAAAGTTTTTTTTTAATTACTTTGTCGGCGTGATTAATATCATCATCATCATCATTTCAGCCGAAAGACGTCCACTGCTGGACATAGGCCTCCCCCAAAAAGGGGGGAGGTTTGCCATAATCGCCACGCTTGGCAGGCGGGTTGGCGGTCGCAGTATGGTATGGTGGTGGAATGCATAGAGAACGCTGCTGCCCATGCTCCGGTACGCCCCTTAGTCGCCTTTTACGACACCCACGGGAAGTACGGGGTGGTGCTATTCTTTAAGTCATACCACACAGACAAGTGATTAATATATCCATGCCAAATTACAGCTTTCTATAGTAAGTAAGTATAGTAAGTAAGAGTCGCGGACAGACAAACGGACATGGCGAAACTCTAAGGGTTCCTTGTTGTAGAACAGGCTCTACAAATATAAAATTATTAGTAGGTATGTCCAATAATCACCACAAAAAGGTTTTGTGATAAGTAGGCATTCAATATTTTGACTAATGGTTCGTTTATGTAGGTAAAGTGCTCATTAGAATCAAAAACAAATTTATGTACTTATCGTTAAGAAAATTACAGGGCAGAGCAGAGATAATAAATTATACACAGGTAGTGGCTTGCTAGGAACATAGAACTGCGCTTTAATACACAAATCGCAGACGTCACACAAAAAGCACCCAAGCTTAAAAGGGATTACAGAACTTAAACGCAAGTTTAAGAAGCAATAAAAGTCCTATATAATCGACTACAGTAAACAAAATCAGAATATGATATCATTCAGGATATATGCTAAGTAGATAGTGTGTTGAAAACATAATACAACTAATTTAATAGCATAGAAAAAAATCATGAAGATACCTCTAAAAACTTTCTTTTTACAATAAAAACCATACTAATATACATACAATCATTCTGATTTTTTGTCAGATTATTGTACACAAGCAACTTACTAAAGCACTAGTGTTTTATTTTTTTTAGTCCAAACAATACATTTTTTGTAAAAAGATCATCACACTAATATTATAAAGGCGAAAGTTTGTTAGTGTGTGTGTGGGGTGTTAAATGATTGTTACTTCTTTACGCTCAAACGGCTGGACCAGTTTTGATAAAATTTTGTATGGAGGTAGCTGACACCCTTTCTTTTTTTTTTTTTGCTGAGGGGAAATCATCAAATGACTCCTCCCGCTCTAGGTGGAGCGGAAGGGAGTGTCAGACTCTTACTGACTAAAACCCACCCGTGTTCCTTCCTTAGCCCTTTATGTTCCAGGCCAGCGGTAACCCTTTCGGACAATCCCACTGAAGCTGACACCCTGGATTAACATATAGGCTACTCTTTATCCCGATATTCCCACGGGATCGACATTTACACGGGTGAAACCGCGTGGCGCAGCTAGTTTCTAGTTAGTTTAGCTTCATATTTTGCAACTAGCTGTGCCCGCGACTTCGTCCGCGTGGAATAGTGACTTTTCGGGCAGCATATTTTGAATTACATATACCGTCTACAGACCGGGCATTTGCTGTCCGAACCCTCTGAGAACTCAGGCGAATTTCAGTGAAAGTCTCAGACTCTAGTGCTTGAGATTCACGATCGGCAGTGAGACGTATTTCTCGCTCTTCCTGTGTTTCCTGAGACCGAACATTTGCTGTCCGAACCCTCTGAGAACTCAGGCGAATTTCAGTGAAAGTCTCAGACTCTAGTGCTTGAGATTCACGATCGGCAGTGAGACGTATTTCTCGCTCTTCCTGTGTTTCCTGAGACCGAACATTTGCTGTCCGAACCCTCTGAGAACTCAGACGAATTTCCCTATCAGTGAAAGTCTCAGACTCACGCGATAGTGTATGAGCTTCACGATCGGCAGTGAGACGTATTTCCCGTTCGTCCTGTGTCTCCTGGGATCGAGCATTTGTTGTCCGTACTCTCTGGGAGCTCAGGCGGGTTTCCCTGACAGCAAAAGACTCAGACTCACGCGAAAGCGCGTGAGCTTCGCGATCGACAGATAAACGTGCCTTTCGTTGTTCCCCGTTTTCCCTATTTCGAGTTGTCATCATTCGAGAACGATTTGAACTCAGTCGAGATTCTCGCTGAGTCGAAGTTTCTGCGGCACGAAACCTAGCCTGGTGCAGAGAGCCTTTTGCCTCACGACCTTCCTCAGATTCCTGTGATCGAACTAATCTCATCCTTTTAGCATTTCTGCTACATTGGGAGAGGTTGGATCTTCTTCGAGGCATTCTTACAATAAAATAGTACTTACTACTTAACACACAGTTATTTAGTAAACACGTACTATCGTAAACAATTAAATTATAAATACTTACAGATTATTATACAGTCTAAAATTATCACAGTTTAAGTAATAAATGTTAAGACGTGTAAACCAAACGTCATTATCATCATCATTTCAGCCGATAGACGTCCACTGCTGGATATAGGCCTCCCCCAATTTTGGGGGGGTTTGCCATAATCGCCACGCTTGGCAGGCGGGTTGGCGATCGCAGTATGGTATGGTGGTGGAATGCATAGAAAACGCTGCTGCCCATTCTCCGGTGAGACCCTAAGTCGCCTTTTACGACACCCACGGGAAGTAAGGGGTGGTGCTATTCTTCTACACAGACAAACGTACTAACTTTATAAAACAAAGGAATTGCTAGAAAAAATAATTACTAACCTAAGCTAATGAACTTATACTTAATAAAGAAAATCAAGAAAAGAAATGCCTAACCTATACCAAATACTTATAATATTTATATACAAACCCTAAATACAAATCAAGATAAGTATGCATACCGAAAATCAGGGAAAGAAATGCCCAACCAATAATAAATGCTTACAATATTTATTTACAAAACCCTAAATAAAAATTAAGATAATTAAATACCCAAAAATCAAGGAAAGAACCGCCTAACCTATACCAAATACTTACAAAATTTTAAAGAAAATTAAGAAAAAGAACCTAATCTACAAATCCTAAAATATAAATAAATGAAATATGCAAACAGTCAGTATTCAAGTGAATCGCAATAATCGAATCCAACTATTCGCCTATACTCTCCAGGATACGTGCGTTCGCTACGAATAACTGAATCCTTATGGCAGCGGCGCGTTTTCTTTTGAAATGGTCATCTCGCAGTTCAACCTGAGGGGTTGTCGACTGCTTAACCTGGCTTTCCTGTGGATGCCTCAATAAATTAAGGCCTCCAGCCAGGGCATAATACACAACTTGACTACACAATATAAACTTAAAAACTAAGCGACTACACGCTAAGGGCACCCCCTGTGGGGTACGGACCTCGGCTTAGGGCGTCGCTGGGAGAGGGCAGCAAGGGACAGGCTGGATCGGAATTATGGCAGCGGCGCGGCTCTCAGCGCGCTTTATACAAGGTGTAACGGAAAGGGGGTATCAACCCTGAAGGAGGTGAATGTGCTCATGAAACTGAACAAATTTCCCCAAAGAACATAGGTCGAAATATGAAAAAAATTTTGGACCTCCCATAGTAATAGTAAATCATTGATGTGCTATTACTATGGGAGGTCCAAATTTTTTTTTCATCTTCATTCACCTCCTTCAGGGTTGATACCCCCTTTCCGTTACACCTTGTGAATATAGCCACGGACGCGCAGGCGCGAGGCGTTTACGTACTCTGATAGAATACCTTAACAAATGTTCGCCGTGATTCTTTAAATTGACATAACTTTTTTATTTATGAACCGATTGACATGAAATAAACACTAAATGTTAAGTGAAGCTTACTGCAATATATTAGTGAAAACCGCATCTAAATCGAATAAACCGTTTCTGATATTAGCGTGCACAAACACAGCAGACAAACAGACAAACAGACAAACTGACAAACAGACAAAAAAAAATGTAATTACAATTTCGGGTTCGGCATCGATATAATAACAACCCCTGCTACTTTTTTTTAATTAATTTCCATTGTACAGACACCACTTTTCTACAATTTTATTATATGTATAGATAAATTCCCAGCGTTGTGTCATCGTGCTTCTCTTTCTTTTCTATGCAGTCCGACAGTGACCGCGCTTTCGGTCATGTAAGCCCCATAAGTGGGGTTGGGCTGGACACGTTTGCCGCATTTCGCACGAACCAAGAGAAGATGGCAGGACAAGCTTGACGCCTCCTGACAGGTCTACCTACACTAGTTCAAGACAAGTGGGAACAAGTGGGACAAGAAAGGCTAAAAATAATAATAATAAAGTAAGTGGCTATGTATAACTATTTATTTCTGAATGACTGATTTCGTTATTACACCTACGTAGGTACCTAAAATTAGGTTGTCTTAGACAAAAATACTGTAAGGTGTGCGTTGATTTGCTTTCCAAGGGTTCCTTTCTTTTATGCAAAGGAAATCTCTACCGACAGATAAATGCACAAAAAGTCGATTCTGTAGAAATACCTACTGTTTAGTATTCAGTCAAAAACTAATCAGTTAACCTTCTTTGTAGTCCAAAGTCAGAAACTTGTCATTTTACATTGTAGAGGACTTACTGATATGATAACGGGGTGATTCTATTGGAATAGTGATATAAACCAACCACCGGGAATGTTCGTTAGACTGATTTATTGAAATATATCTACACTAATATTATAAAGAGGAAAGATTTGTTTGTTTGTTTAAATTGAATAGGCTCCGCAACCATTGAACCGATTTGAAAAATTATTTTTATGTTGGATCGTCCATTTATCGAGGAAAGTTATATAACATCACGCTACGACTAATAGGAGCGGAGCATCAATGAAAAATGTTGCAAAAACGTAAAAAAATATTCCGAACTTCCGTTGCGTGTGCTGCGTGTTTACGCAGCACAAGTTTAACCGTTTGGTTAAACTTACGCAAAAATCATGTATGACGGAATTGTTCCCACTTAAAAATTCAAAAAAAAAAAAATCCGCGACAGCATAATTGTCTATCTTTTAAGGTTGACTCACCTTTTTGTATGGTAATCAAATTTGTTCTAAAATAATGCATTATTTGCGAAGGTTTTTTTATAAACATGATATAATATTCCTTATCCAAATAAATACGTTATTCATCACAAGTAATTAATTTAAACAAAATTGCCCTTGACATCATTTGATTTCAATGATTATCAGAGATATCATAGTTTTAAAATAAATCCGCACGGCCGCCGGGTAGCTCTGCGAAGTTTACTATAGTTCCACTCACTGATCATAGCGTGATGTGTACATACCTAATATAGCTTCATAAAGTAATGTACTAAGTAATATTCTTAAAGTAACGGAATATATTTTATTAGGTATTTTCCTCAAATTAACGCGGGTGAAACTGCGCGGCACTGCTAGTATATTATACAGGGTTATTGGTAAAACATTAACAAAAATCGCGGAAAAAAAGTCAGCTCTACATTTTGACGAGTTATACGAACGTAAATGTAGGGAACAGCAGATTTTTTTTCGCGATTTCAGATTTGGTCCCATAGTTAAAGTTGTTCATAATGATGAGTACAATGACCTCTTAAGAGGTTGTTAATGTTTTACCAATAACCCTGTATACACTGTGACAGGGACATACATGCGCAACCGGTTGCCATGGATTCCGTACATGATTCTGAACCCCCTACGTTGAAATTTATCGTCGGTAATTAAAAAATGTGATGAATTCATGGGTACAATTTGTGCGTCGATCTCCCTGACAACCCGTATTATTTGCAATAATAGGTGCAAATGCCGTGCGTGTGTGCAGAATGCACGGCGTAACAGTGGGTAAGTAATGTACATTAAGTATAGGTCATCATCATCATCATCATTTCAGCCGAAAGACGTCCACTGCTGGACATAGGCCTCCCCCAAAAGGGGGGGTTTGCCATAATCGCCACGCTTGGCAAGCGGGTTGGCGATCGTAGTATGGTATGGTGGTGGAATGCATAGAGAACGCTGCTGCCCATTCTCCGGTACGCCCCTTTGTCGCCTTTTACGATACCCACGGGAAGTATGGGGTGGTGCTATTCTTTAAGTTCGGCACCACACAGACAAGTATAGGTACGTGTAAGTAATTAGGTACCAGTTAATAAACTGTAACTTTCAGCTGAAATTAATAGCACTAAAGTAACGTTCAAGTTTCCCGTTCAAACTAGCTCAACTCTACTCATAAAATCTTAATAGAATACCGTCACTAGTTAAGTCCTTAAATATATCCCCATTCTGACACAAAATAAACGGGTCAGGCATTATACTGATTAAACTGATACCCACCCTTCTCAAAGGGTCTTGTCTGAAGATAGCAAAAAGTCAATCCACGGAGGTTTACGCTAAAATATTGATCATAAAACATGTTATGTATGTAACTTTCTAATATATTATACAGATTAATAAAATAAGCTTTCGTTTCGCGCATAAATTGGACAATCCTAATTTATTGTTATCGGTTGGCAATATTGATTCCAATTATTTAGTATTCAAACCACGTTGATATTTGCTTTCAGGGGTCTATTATTAGGGGGGTAGGTATGTCTTTTATTTCCGACAGAGATTACAATATTAAATCTCGACCTGTGGGTGTCGCGGTAAAAAGTACCTAAGCAAAGTATTAAATCAAAGGTAAAGGCCGCACTTCCTTTCATCAGCAAAAAACAAAAGAACAATTATCTATACTACTTCACGATCACCTAAGAATGGAGGTGTTTATAAAAAACCCAGTAAAGATATCATCATTTCAGCCGAAAGACGTCCACTGCTGGACTTAGGCCTTTCCCAAAAGGGGGGAGGGGTTTGCCATAATCGCCACGCTTGGCAGGCGGGTTGGCGATCGCAGTATGGTATGGTGGTGGAATGCATAGAGAACGCTGCTGCCCATTCTCCGGTACGCCCCTTAGTCGCCTTTTACGACACCCACGGGAAGTATGGGGTGGTGCTATTCTTTAAGTCCGGCACCACACAGACACCACACAGATATATTAAATTAAATTGAATAAAACTTTATTTCAGACTAAGTTCTATATTTTGATGTTAGTAACAACAGTAACTATAGTCCGCGCGGAACTAGTTGGCCGTGCCTTAGGTATATGAGCGGCGGGACGAAGGGGCGGGGGCGCTTTCTCATTACTCAGGACGTGCGTTGCGAACAATAGGCAACCCCGCCGCCCTCACCCTCGTCCCCACCCAAGGCGCGGCCAACTAGTTCCGCGCGGACTATAGTAGTATTACAGTATTACTAGTGTGGTAAATAGGTTACTATTGTTAGTTTTCACAAATTCATTATTTATTCAGTGTTATTTGTACATCATTTCAGCCGAAAGACGTCCACTGATGGACATAGGCCTCCCACAATTTTGGGGGGGGTTTGCCATAATCGCCACGCTTAGCAGGCGGGTTGGCGATCGCAGTATAGTATGATGGTGTAATGCATAGAGAACGCTGCTGCCCATTCTCCGGGCTCCCTTAGTCGCCTTTTACGACACCCACGGGAAGTATGGGGTGGTGCTATTCTTTAAGTCCGGCACCATACACACATTATTTGTACAGTACCCTTAAAAAGGGTTACTTTGTCGACTGTAGTACAACGAGCGAACCTGCGGGCAAGCATATTGCTCCTCACAGACAACGCCCTGCTCTCCCTTTCTATATCTTAGAAAAATATAACAGCTCTATGTGATGGAGTCAAGGGGCTAGTCCTGGAAACAACTAACTACCTTCATTCATATATCGACGGTAAAAAGGAAGTAGCATAAGCGATGTGTTGGTCTAAAACGAGTTATATATGTATGTCATCTCACGTAAAATGTTCCGCTCTTTCGAATGCGCTTACTCCCATGACTCTACGATGACTTTTTTGGAGTTTATGCCCTAGCAAAAATCATTTTGACGTCCGTTTTTCTAAAATTTAAAATTTTTGAACGGCTCTCCTGAACATTTCATTTTTTGTCGCATATACCCTATTTCCTCTTAACCGTCAATATTTACCATTGCTGTTTCTCGGTTTGAAAGGTATAGTGCAAGTGTTATATGGCAGTTTTTTTCGCGGCGATACACCTGTGATGCCTCTGGTAAGTACTGCAGTCTGTAAATACCCCTAAGCGCCAATAAGTGACATTTTAAGTATAATTTATTAAAGCTTGTCCCATATAACAGGGGGCAAGCCTAATGCCATCAATCGGCCACAAAGCCAGACCCCGGGCTGCTACTGAGAAATTTCAGCTGGGAAAACCCAATAACTCTTACATAACTGGCGAAATGTGGGTGTACAGTCACGAGCATAAGTATGTAGGGTAAGTCCGGGGGAGATGGCCGTACGGGAGGGATGACCAGTAGAAAGTAGTGCGAGTTACAAACAACAAAATGGCGTAAATAGTCATTTAGTTCGCTTCGTTGTTTGATCGGCAACAAGTTGCCGCATGTTTTTTTGGAACAAAAATTGAAAAATTAAGTAAATCCACATTGTTTTTATTACAGGTGCATGATCTAAGATAAAGGGTTAACAACCAACATAGTACCTATGTGGTAACAAAAAGATTCTTCAATTTCGCTTGTTTTTGACGTTTTATTGTGAAGTTAATAACTTTTCTCGTATTCTAACCTAAAAGCGGTCGTTTGAGATTGCATCATTCTTTTTCAAAAAGGAATTGGCCATCTCTCTCGTGCATTTGGCATAGATGACCTTAATCCCGTAATAGCGTCGAATCTCGGACAGCAGTTGCGAAGAAATACCAATAGATTTTCACCATTCCTCTGGAAGTGAGGTAGACGAAAATGAAGTGGACAACTGCCGACGCTGCGGCGAGAACAAGTAACTATAGTCGATATAAATAAGAATAATAATAAGACAGGACTAGTCGAAGATTGGTTGCAATGTAATATTTGCAAGGTGCACGAAAACCGCATAAAGTTTGAAGACATGTGCTCTAACTGCAAATTCAAATAAAGAAAAATACCTCTTTTTCTTTTCCTAACCTTCGTTAGAGACAGGAAGGGCAAAGGAAAAGGCATAAAAGTACCGGCCATCTCCTCCCGAGTCCTGTGGCAATCACTCCCGGACACTCTGGGTGAGATGGCCAGTCGGATTTTATTTTTAACCTAATATATTTATATGTTATATTGATTCAAAGACTGTGTTCAATTAAGATTTTCTAAGAAATATAGGTAAATATTGTTTTGTTTGTGATTAAAATGGTTGTTTTATTGTACTTGGTTTCCTGGCTATATATAGATCTTTAATGTTAATAGGGCCATCTCCCCCGGACTTACCCTATACACTTGACTTTATTCAGAGACGATTTTCTCCTTTAGTTTTGAATGTATTTTATGTTATTATGAACAAAGTATTTTCGAACCCATAGGTTTGTGTAAAGTGTCTTATTTCAACGTTGCATTCGTTATGTCACGAAAAAATCGCAATTGAATGTTGCCAAGTGTTTGTATGCTCGTGACTGCACTAGGCAAATATACACCTCTGCCTGACTGTGCCAGGAATACAGGCGTGATGATATGTGTGTACTATTGTAGCTTTGGTTATTAGACCGAAGCGGCTCTAATAAATTTTTTCAGCAAGTCGTAAGCGCAGCATACGTGAGGTTGTTAAGTATCCTATAAAAGCATTTACAATAATTCCTTACTCATAATCCATAGTACCATACACAGAAATACGAAAATGTATGACAGAATAAAGTAAAAGAAAATATTTGGATTCTGGTAAGCTAGCCAACTGTCACTTAATTGAAACAAATGACTTACGTGACGTCAACCTTTCTAGCCGCGATCAATTTTATTGCTAGCCCGGTTTATATAAAATACGATAGATCGTACCCGAGCCTAGTAACTAATTTCCCGACAGTAGCCTCCGAGATGAAAATCACCCGATAAAATCTTGATACACCCTCATTTGATTAACGTTGCCAGGATCCTGACTGGATACCAAATCCATTATCTTGTTACGGAGGCTGTTTCTAGAATAAGTGGGCTGGGTTTTAAGCAAAAAATCGAAGCGATACTTATCACTACATAATTCTCATTAATAAATAAGTACAGGTATTTAAATCTCGCTTTAAGTTCTGAAATGTTAGGTAACCAATTGGATAAAACAAGTGAGAATTCAGACGTAGGAGACACAATTTCTCACAGTCTCAACTTGCCACTGAATAAAATTATTTTTTGTAAGACGTGTTCACATTCTCACTGTTAAATGAACAGGCTGCCTGCATGCTCCATACACGGTCATTGTTTAGTCCAAAACGGGTATAAAAAAACTCGGTAGCTTAACATCAACGCCATCTATCTTAAATTTTCGATACCGCTACCAATGATTGTAATTCTACCTCTCCTCAAGCTAGGTGTTTTCCGTGAAAACAGCTAACCAGCAAGTAGCTAGTGCCACCGAGTGGTTCTCGTAGCAATCGCTAGGTGTCAGGTTAAGATATTTTGCTTCATCGGATAGCAAAAGCCGGCTCGATTGTAGTATTGCAGAAAAAATATTTTATCTATGAGTAGGGTTGCCAACTCTCAAAAGGTCCAACCCGGGAGAATTTTAAAAAATCGAGTAGGAGGATGTTGAAAGAAAATTTCAATCATATAATACCTAGTTCATATATTTATATTTACTTTGCTTTCGAGCAGTATCTAATGTTTGACGGTTTTTTACCACAAAGTCGTAAACGTCAAAAAATCGAGTGGGTGTTTAAAGACAATCTCAATTACCTATTTATTAATTTTAAAATTAATATTTACTTGGCTTTCGAGCAGCATCATCAGAAAAACCGGAGAAATTATTGCACCAATTACTTATTATTTTTTATTAGGTCGGGAGGCTAACCATTATTACCGGAGTCTCCCTGGCAATCCGGGAGGGTTGGGAAACCTAGCGAGTAACGAAAATCCTGCAATAAATCATAATTAAAAATATAAGATTTTAAATAATAATAATAATATAATAATAATCGTTTATTTGCATGAAATATGGTGCTTACAGATGTCATAATACAATTCATAGTACTTCATATTTCGCCTACTAAATTAAGCATGCAAATTTTTGGATGTGCCATGATTCATAGTTATTGAATGATATTTGTATTCATTAAAAAGTATGTTAGAAAATGTCAATAAAAAAAATACAAATGTCAAAATAAGAATACAGGCAAGTCAAAATTAATAATATTACAATAATGTCAAAATTGATTAAATTACAGAAATGTCAAAATTAATTGAATTACAGAATTGTCAAAATTAATTAAATCACAGGAATGTCAAAATTAATTAGATTACACTATTCATGTCTGTGCAATATTCCTATTCATATCATAATTCAAAAATTCATTAATAGTATAGAAGCAATTTTCAATAAGCCATGTTCTGTGTCTTTTTTGAAATATATTCGTTGGCAGTTCCCTAAATACCTTTGGTATCTTATTAAATATCTTTATTGCCATTCGACTGGTGTTTTTATGGCAAAATGCTGTTCTACACCTAGGCATAGCCAATCTGGTTGGATCCCTTGACTGTTTACCGATTTTATACATGTTTTCACTATCTGCTTTACTAAATAGGTTAGGGTGTTTTTTTTACGAACACTCCCATATCCAGTATATATAGGCATGCCAGAGATAATAATTTATGCTTTTTTAATATGGGTCTGCACGATTCTAATGGCCCTATACCAAACACAGCTCGTAAGCACTTTTTTTGCACAATAAAAGCCCTGTCACTATCTGTAGAATTACCCCATAATATTAAGCCGTATCTTAGCACAGATGAGACGTAACCATGATAAGCCAGTAGAGCGGCATTTATTCCAACAGTTTTCCTAAGGTTTCTCAGTGCAAATGCAAAGCTGTTTAGCCTGTTGCATATATTATCTATATGTTTCTTCCAATTGCAATTTTTATCAATTACTATGCCTAGAAATTTTGTATAGTCAACTTCTTCAATTTCATTACCACGCCCAATAATTTCCATTGTTTTATTTGTCATTTTGTAATTACAGAAATTAATATATTTTGTTTTGGAGATGTTTACACATAAATTATTTTGTTCAAACCATTTTAGTATGCTTTCTACGGCAGTATTTATTTTGTCCTCATGCTGGTCATTTTTGGTTTCGTTATTGATTATCAGTGAAATGTCATCTGCGAATAACACGCACTTATTCTGGGTTACTGTAGGCAAATCGTTTACATACAGAATAAAGAGCAACGGCCCCACAATGCTACCTTGAGGCACGCCATATGTGTTGTTCCTGAACTGAGATTTATAATTTAACACTTCTCGATCTTTATTCATTCCTAAAATTTCAACACGTTGCTGTCTATTACTTAGGTAATCATTGAGCCAATTTAACGCTTTCCCTCTTATTCCATAACTCTCACATTTTTTTAACAGTATGTCATGTTTCACAGAGTCAAACGCTTTACTCATATCAAAAAATATAGCAGTGACCGGTATTTTCTTATCTATATTCTCGGTAATTAATTTAATAAGTTGATAGCAAGCTAGTGTAGTCGACTTTCCTCTTTGGAAACCATTTTGTTCCGGACTTATTAGACTGTGTTTATGTATAAATGAGACAATCCTATTACACATTGCTTTTTCGTATATTTTTGAAAAAATCGGAATTAAGGTAATGGGACGGTAATTATTTAAGTCATGTTTATTGTTTTTTTTGTATAAGGGCTTTACTACTGAGAACTTTAATTTTTCAGGATACTTTCCTTCAATGAAACTTAAATTAATCAGATGAGCTAAAATAGGTGACAGCTTAGTATATTTGCACACGATTTTATAATTTGTGTCGAAATCTCATCGTATCCCACAGCATTGGTATTATTTAAAGATGCAATTATTTTGCTTATTTCATTTGGCGTACAGGGTTCTAGGTATATACTATTCCCTTTATTATTAGTATTAATCGTGGGTCTATTTTTTCCACTATTAGTTATATCAATGTTTGTAGAATCAATAAAGTGATTATTAAAAGCCTCCGCTATTTCTTCAGGATCTTCTATCAAAGTGTCATTTAGTTTAATTGCTTCTATATATTGCGAATCTCTACAGTTGGGTTTATTTTTAATCAATTTCCAAGTTGCGCTACATTTGTTTTTTGCTTTCATAATAAAGTTGCCGGTCGTTTGTTTCCTGGACACATTGATGCATTTTTTTAACAGTTTAGCATATTTATTATACTTTAATTTATTTTCCAGGGATTTATTTTTATGATAATTGAATTTTAGGTATCTTTTAGAGAGGCACGATTTTTTTATACCTTTAGTTAACCATTTCAAAGTCGGTTTTTGGTCATTTACTTTAATTTTTTGTAAAGGAAAATTTAACTTATATAATAGACTAAAAATTTCATGAAAATGATTAAAAGCTGTATTAGGATCCATTTCTTCATAAATATCCTGAAACGTTAGGCTCGAGAGACACTCTGTAAATTTTTCAATGTATTCTTGGCTATAATTCCTCCTATATATAAAACAATGTGATGGAGCAGTTTTATTTGCTGATGTATTTGATGCGAATGTTAAAATCTGCGCAGTATTATATAGTTTAAAGAAAGTATTAACTTTCTTTAAATCTTATACCTATTTTTAATTATAATGTGTAATGATTAATAGCTTTACCTACTTTAGAGTGTGTCTCACAACTACACTAGGTAGGTACCTACTTACACTTATATGTACCATGCAAAAAAACATACATCAGCAGACCAGACAAGAATTTAGATTTAGTGTCAGTCATTGATATAAAAGAATGTTTTCTATCGTCTAAAACCCGTTCTTATGACCGCGAGATGCAATAAACACTTTCGCTATGGACGATTGGCCAAGATAGTTTTAATAAACAACAAAATAAAAAGTGCTTATCCTACTAGTTTTACGAGATATCTAATATTATTATCATTTTGATGGACTAGTTTATAACTGCGTAAAAAGTGTGTAGGTATTACGTATGGGGTACCTACTTATCGTTTTTTATTGTAACGTATGTATTTTGGGTTTTAGATAGGTAGGTAGGTATTTAGTTGGAAATGAAAAGAATTGGGCTCCGTTTTTACGGAAAGTTTATTAAAGGTGTATTTATGTCGAAAAAAATATATCGGTTATGCGACTAACTCCTGAGTTGATACACATTTGCGCTCGTTTTACGGCATTTTGAATTGTTACTGAAACTCAAAGCATTTATTTCAATTCAACCGTTTACATGCACTTTTGAATTGTCAAGAAGTCTACCTATGGAGAAGAACGGGCAAGGAACTCCATGGACACTCTTTTAAATTACCTATATTTTTACCGACTTCAAAAAAAAGGAGGTTATCAATTCGACACGTATGTATGTAATATTATTGGAATTGCATTATATTCACATAAGACAATCTACTAGGGCTTCCAAACAAATATACAAAATTTTATAGACGTATGTATGTATGTATGTTTGTCCACGCATATCTCCGCAACTATTAATCGGATCGTGACCATTTTTTCTTTGTATTGGCTTACATTTACTTCAACTTAGGGAACAGTGCAAGTTTCATCAAAATCGATTAAGTAATTTTCAAGATATGGACTAATACGTATAAATAAGTGTGACGGCCTAGCTTATTGATACGAGCTACTGGTGTAGTGTCAAAGGAAAACATCTCAAAACCTTGGTCAAATTCTAGTGCAAAAACTAAAAATTTCGAAATAAAAAAGTAATTTCAAAAATTAAACCGAATTAAAAAAAATTAACTCAAAATTATGAAATAACTTTAATTTCGGAAGTCGGTGGCAAAAAACTAAAACTAAATTACAGATCCCAAGACACCGACTTCCGAAATTAAAGTTATTTCATAATTTTGAGTTCATTTCTTTTTTGAAGACGGTTTAATTTTTTTAAATTAC
Organism: Mesoligia furuncula; assembly: GCA_916614155.1. NCBI lineage: Eukaryota > Metazoa > Arthropoda > Insecta > Lepidoptera > Noctuidae > Mesoligia > Mesoligia furuncula. Next base: position 16,332,968 of record OU744799.1, on the reverse strand, counting down.
TTTTTTTACAAAAATATTAATTATATCATTAATGTTGAATTTATTTATATGTGAGAACGACGTAAAAAAGACGTACGCTTTAAAAGCGTCCAGACTCCAGAGTACAGCATATAGTAAGAAAACATCAATCCAAAAATAAAAATAAGCCGAGGCATGCAGCTAAGTGATGACACATATTCACGAACATGACGCATAGATTCCATTCAGCTCAACCATTTTGAAGGAAGGAGCTAAATGATCCAACACACACGCCACCGACAGCGAGACATATTTTGTGTGAGCATGACATACTATCAGCCGCCAGGACACATTCAAGTCAAGGAAAGACTTAAAACCCGGTAAATGGTATCTCTATAGTACGTAGAACTCACATCTGTGCTATGCAATTATACAATACAAAAGAAATTGAGTTTGTACAATGCAAAAATAGTCTTAAAATCTTCAGCAGCTCCAACAGTACCTATTTTCAAGTGTTAATCAATTAGTTATGTTTGTGGAGCAGGACCAGCTTTGAGCCAGGCATTTTTATCAGCGATGTAATCCCCTAACTTATAATATGCCCGCCTGCATAGTGTGCGTTTTATACAAGACTTGAATTTTGTTTCATTCAGTTGAAGAATGTGGGGAGATATTATAGAATAACATTTTAAACAGTACCCCACAAAAGATGAGTCTACTTTAGCCAGCCTGAAACTTGGTTGAACTAATAGGTCCCTATTTCTAGTTTAATTATGTCTTTCACCTATTTTACTAAAAATATGTTGGATGCGGGAATCACAGGACCGGTCGAAGTGGAGGTGCTAGGCCTATGTCCAGCAGGGGACGTCTTTCGGCTGAAATGATGATGATGATGACTAAAAATATGTAAATTTTTCCTTACATGATGTTTTCGTAGATATATAGACAAGGCACCGTCATGATGTTAATTTCCTTAAACAGTTCCCTTATAGAATCGCGCCTGCGGATATTGTACCTATACAGCTCTGATGGCTCTTTTTTGCAGAATAAAGATAGAATCGATGTCTGCAACCCGCCCCCAAAGTAAAATAGCGTAAGACATGATACTATGAAAGTAACCATGGTACTATGATAGTATGGTAGTAGTCTCGGGGTATCTATGTCAGTCAATTGACGGATTTTTCTGACAGCATAATAAGCTGCTGAACTTGCCGTCCTGCAAGAGATGTTAAATGAGGACTACTCGCAAAACATCCTCCTAAATAGTGTTTTCTTCTTCAATATTGGCTTTCACTACTTGGAAGGTTTGTGGCTTGTTGTAGTAAATGCAAGATTTCAAAAATCCCCAAAGAAAGAAGTCTAGTCGCGGCGTTCGATCTGGCGATCTGGCCGATCAATTCAAATCGCGAAAACCGATCATACGGACCCTAAATTGGTGTTTCAAATCTCCATCTTTGCACGCTGTGCGACCGTGTATCGCTACATTGCACTGCTAACTAATTCTCCATCTGCCTACATTGTATCAATGACATTATAACGCCATTAGCAATAATGATGGCACATTCACATTATGACATTACTTTTGCCCTACCTCGTATAAACGTTGCTTTAAGTTAAGAGACGTTTGAACGTCAAAAATGTGTGTATAAACAGTCGCTAAACATAGCTTTACTTTATAGGCAAAGTGTATAAGTAAAGGGGTTAATGTTATATTTAATTAAACTGCTGCGCACGAATCTGAGCGTCCATTGATTTGCTTCTATTTAAGTTAACCTCGGATCTTTGTATTTTGGCCCATTTTTAGTAAACATGGGCTAAAACGCCATCTATAAGCAAGATCGAACGCTTGTCGTCACCATACAGCTCGTATAGTGTTCGTCTACCTTGAAGATGTCGCTATCGAAGCTCGCAACACTTGAAAATTGACGTAAGTACTTAGAAGCTATGAATTTATATAGTACTAGCTTCTGCCCGCGACTTCGTCCGCGTGAAATTTCACCCTCCCCCATTCACCCTCTTAGGGGTGGAATTTCGAAAAACCCTTTCTTAGTGGATATCTACTCTTCACAAAGAACACACCCTCCAAATTTCATGTTTCTAGGACCAGTGGTTTAGGCTGTGCGTGGATATATCAGTCAGTCAGTCAGGACTTTGAATTTTATATATATAGATTCATCATCTGCCTAGCCTTTTCCCAACTATGTTGGGGTCGGCTTCCAGTCTAACCGGATGCAGCTGAATACCAGTATTTTACATGGAGCGACTGCCTATCTGACCTCCACAACCCAGTTACTGGGTAATACGATACCCCTTGGTAAGACTGGTTGTCAGACTTTCGGGCTTCTGACTACCCGTAACGACTGTCAAAGATCCACAAATGACAGCCGGGACCAACGGCTTAACGTGCTTTCCGAGGCACGGAGGGGTCTCGGTATGTAAAGATGGTCACCCATCCACAGACCAACCGCGGCAAGCGTAGCTTAACCTGATCGATCGACCTGTGCGGCTGTTATTATTTAGCCACGGGCCCCTCTCTATATATATAGATTGTCAGAAATAAATTTGACAGCATTGAACTCTCCAACATGATATGCTATGCAGTTCCTAGGACAGTCCACAAGCGACAGGTGCGCGCTGGCAAATTATTTTCAGTGCGTACTTGCAAGTACAACTCTGGCATGCGTTCGCCTGTTCGCAGAATGGCCGACTCCTACAATAGGACTTTTGAACACAAATAGACATTTTTGCATGTGCTTCCTAAGTATAGGTTTAAAAGTCTTATTTGAAGTTTATTCTGTATTTTTCTTTTCGTGTCATTTCTTGAGTATTATATATAATGTATGTAATGTAATATACATATATAATATATATATTCAATGTCTTATACTACACTATGTAGACACGAAAGGTAATTTAGTTTGTATAAAAAAAAAACCCTAGAGATTACTTTCACTGTATTGTATCCTATCGTTAATCTGTGAACAGCGTTGTGGGCTTCAATATTGTCTATATTATTGTTTTGTGTAATTTTTGTTTCTATGTTTTATATTGTAGCTGTTTGTTGTGTTCCTCTTGAATAAAAAAAAAACGCCAGTGAAATTACTCTCCCATCACGCTTCGTGAACTGAAAACAGCACTGATAGAGGAATGGGAGAATATTCCTCAGCATCGGCTCAGAAATCTGGTGGAAAGCATGCCAAACAGTATAACAGCTGTATTAACAGCTCGTGGTAGCAATACAAAATACTAAAATGTGTAAAAATTGCATATTAGATACCGTAGCACATTTTTCAAAATAAAGTGAAAATGGTTATTTTTACTTTACTTATTCTTATTCAAAATAAACTTCATAATATTAAACTTTATAGACATTGATTTAGGCACTATAGAATTGTCTATAATATAGTCTTTATTTCATAATAAAATAAGCTGATCGCATAGCCTGGGGATGGCCTGAAACACAGGTTTTTATTAACCTAGTTCAGGCGGATCGCCACAAGTTAACCAAAGCACTTTTCATAGGTAATTAAAATGTGTAAATTAAAGTAGTTTTTAAATAAGTATTTAAGCCAATCTGTTAAGAACTTGGTACTACAGAGTATTTATAAGTTTGTAAATTTATTACTTTGTAAAAGGACCTAAATAAATTATTTATTTATTTTTATAAAGCTTGCTCCAATATTTTGGATGTTATTGAGGTTTTTGTTACCGATCCGCTTTCTTTGGGCCCAGTGTATTTGATTAAAAATGTGTAGTGTTATTTTGGTAATTTCCAAAATAATACTTTGCCTCTTATTTTAGGTATTTATATAATAAGTCAACAAGTCATATGCTAAAACCATATTTTGATTCTGTATATACTTTCATCCCATTGTAGTTAGTTGCAGCAAAAACAACACACACTAGTAGGAACAGGAATGTAGCGATAAAAAGTGATGATTTATACATTGCAAGAAACAAGTAACAGGGAGTGTACGGGTTGATGGCCCCATCGGTATTCCAGTGTGCATCTTCGCAAACAATGATTTCACATGTAGGCCTACCAGACTATTAAACCCTAAAAATAACTGAACCGGTTGAACCTCAATTTACTTATGAAAAGAGAGATAAAGGTCACAGTTAACATTTTTTTAAGCGTGCGACTAGTGGGAATATAAACCGCCTACGGAGAGATTTCGCAGTCCGAAGGACAGTCAATAAGGTCATTAATATTCAATACACGAAGCCATTGGCCTCTGACATTTGACTAGCTTTCCGAACCAAAAATGTCGAAAAAGATTCTATTTATACAGAACTAGCGGCCAGCCCCGGCTTCGCACGGGTAAGTAGATATTGAAATTTAACAAAAATAAGATATTATAAAGATTTTTCGGCGTTACTATTGCATATTTTAAGAGCGTTTACGCCGTACGGCATTTCATACAAACTTTCAAGCCCTTATTTTTCGAAATTAATGAACTGATTTAAATTAAACTTCATACGCTTATGCAGGATACAAAGGTCTAAAAAGTTAGTAGGAAATATTTTCGAAAAATAGTGTTACAGCCAAATTAGACCGATTTTAAATTTTCCATAGAAACAGAGATTTCCAGTTATCTTTTTTTAAATAAGATATTTCGAAAATGTTTCCTACTAACTTTTTAGACCTTTGTATCTTGCTTACGCGTATGAAGTTTCATTAAAATCGGTTCATTCATTTCGAAAAATAAGGGCTTGAAAGTTTGTATCAAATGCCGTACGGCGTAAACGTTCTTAACATGGAAAAGTAGTTATTGTGACATAACTGTAATAGTTAGACATATGGTATCACTTTTTTGTAGATTAATGTCCTCTATAAAACTGAACACCTTGGGTTACATTATCGAAGTTTTCATACGAATCCCTAACTTTTTGAAAATATTCTACCGCCTATGTTCATCAGGGATAATGTATCCTACATTATCCCATTCATTTCTCATTATCTCATTCCATTATCTAATGGTGAAAGAATTTTTCAAATCGGTCCAGTAGTTTCGGAGCCTATACAATTCAAACAAACAAACAAATCTTTCCTCTTTATAATATTAGTGTAGATTTAGATAACACACCTAACATTTTCTAATATCAACATTTATTTAAATTGGCTCTCTTTTTTAGAATAATCAAAAGAAAGCAAGAAAAGTATAAGCCATTTGTTTTCTTATGAATAATAAGACAAGTTTTTTTGTAGTTATTTTATCTTGCAAATATTTCGAAAGATTTAAATATATGTATGATTAATTTATGGTAGGTATTGAGATTAATATAATAATAATATTGTATTAACTTTCTAATGCAATATATGTCTCACTGGCCAAAAAGAATACGTTTAGAATAATAATGTACTTAGGTACAGTTTTAAAATGCACATTTTACATCATGCAAGTAAATGACAACGAAATATGCATTTTTAATGAAGGCATATTTCATGACTAAGTCGACTACCGCACGAAATTTTATTTAGTTACGAAAATTCTTGCTCAAAATATGGTAAGTTTATCTACATACTAATTCTTATGTAACTAGATTATAATATTGTCACACATTCTGGACAGTCTAAAAGTTAATTGCAGCATAAACTTAGGCGTTACTTTAAGTGACCTCAATAGTATAACTAATCGCCTAATGTTGTTTACCATGTCGTGTTATGGTGTATTCAATGTCGGCGGCGGCATGATGAGGTCCATAGACATAATTTCTTGATATTCTGTATTGAAACCTCGTTAGAGGTCGCAAGCGCTACTACTGAGTGTGAGGTCCTGGGTTCGATTCCTAGGTCGGGTAAAGTGTTATTTGGTTTTTTCATATTGCATTTCTTATTAACAGCCTGGAGTCTAGATTTATGCCCGGTTGATGACAATAGGCTCGCCCTACATGGGACTTTAGCATAACTAGTGAAATGTGGATGTAGGTACAAAAGACACACCCTTTTTTATTTTTTTCAAGATGGGAAATCATCAAATGACCCCTTCCGCTCTGGGTGGAGCGGAAGGGAGTGTCAGAATCTTACTGACTAAAATCCACCCGTGTTCCTTCCTTAGCTCTTTATGTTCCGGGCTAGCGGTAACTCTTTCGGGCAATCCCGCTGAAAATATACACCTTTGCCTAACCTTTCGAGGAATTCAGGAGTGATGTTTTGTATTACTATTTTATTATTACTTTGTATTACTAAAACACACATTTACACAAATGTAAATGTGTGTTTTGCACACGTATTTCACAAACGTGAAATGAGTTGAAACACAAAACAAAATTGGTATCGCTAATACCGCACAAAATGAGTGGTGCAATATAAGCATAACTATGTAGGTTATAGGTTACCTATCAATACAAGAACATTGACATCCTACTTTTACTTCTCAAATCTATGCTAAGACGGCTTAAATATGAGAGGTAATAAATAACCAGTCATACGATCTATAACACGACAATATATCTACATCACCGTTAGTTGGACGTTGTTTACCAACATATAGTACAGTTTCCTTCGAGAATTCTTATCTAATGTTCTCGTATATGGCCATAACTTCCTATGAATAATTGGAAGGCACACCTGCACAGATATCCTCCTCCTTTGTGATGTACGTGCGATGCCCTGTAACGGAATACTCTTGGCATGGTTTGTGGTATGTTTAACTACACACTCGTATTTGTCCTCCTTTGTTTGTTCTTAACGGGATCACTCCTTTCAATAGTACAGTCATCATCATTCACGATTCGCTCATTTACTGTGAAGCACTTTATCATTTAGAGTACACGATATAATAATAGATTTTTGTGTTAGACGGTATGGTGACCACGTATTTACAGTTTCCATAGTATACTTTCCTTTGCTGTGCCTATTAAGCAAACCGGGAAAAGTAACGTTGTCAGTTCGTACTTAGAGATTTTTTCAACAAAGGTTTTTCTAAGCGGTAATTGATAGAGAACTAATCTTGATTACTTTCACACCATGTTAACCCGAGCTATGGTCGTGACTGTCCCACGTCACTGCTTGTAGCTATGCGTTTGCGTATGATGCATTGGCATATTGCATTTCAAGATTGCTAAAATGGTTGACATGTTCACACTTATGAACTCTGTACGTAGTTGTAACCAGTCGAATGTTGACCCTAAATTACACAAGTTTTACTCTACATTAGAGGGTGTTCTTTTTAAGGAAAATAAAAATTGTCCATAGAGGACAACTCTATAAACAACATTTAAAAATTTATTTGTTTACAATTAATTTTGAAACATCCTTTCGGTGTCTTTGAAATCGCAATCTCGTGAATTTCATACCGGCTGTTACTTTGAGTAAATAACGCAAACACTTTTCATTTCAATGATACTATCTACACTCTACAGTATTTAATATTTTAACCGTCAGATAAAATGAAAACTTTAAAACGAACACCTGGCCGTTAAAAACCAAGCACCTACCTGTTTAAAGGATTTGGTAAATGCTTGAGTTCTTATTGATATTGGTAATTATGTCAAACTAGATAGCGGTAAATTCAAGTGCGCGGTCAAGGCGAGATCTGCGCATACGCTTCACTCTTTCGACTCCGAGGAGTGCTCTACTATCATTCCTCGACCATTCACTGCACTGGCAGGACGTGGTCATACAACGCTAAGGAATTCAGAATAATATTATATTTATTTTAGTTAGTTTATAATTTTAAGGTGAGTGACGCATTTAATTCTATTTCCGGTAAAGAACATCTTTTATTTATAATTATTTCCCCATGACAAAAATATTCGTGTATTTCTTACGTTGTGCTTTGCGTAAATAAATATAAATTTTATTATAATTTTTATAATAACATTAAAACACATAGCTATTTTATTAAAGTACTTATGCTTTAATTTACAAAACATTCTAAAAACTCATTAGTGCTGAACTTGTTTTAAACCTTTTATACTTTTTACCACAAATTGAACACAAACTGTCACTTATTTATTGAAACATGCCATCTAATTTCAACTGTTGTTCAAGAAAGCTCAGTGCAAAGTTAACAACTGTGTATTGTTATAATTAATTGAACCGGTTAATTTAACTTCTATAAGCACGAAGTGCGCAACCAAGTTACCACTTACAGTTTAACTATTTAATATCGACCAGCCAAAGTTTATAAATTATGAAAACTTCAATTTGTTAGTTTTTCACGATGGTAACAAGAATATTGTGGTTTTTCGTTCCTGTTTTATTAGTTCACGGCACAATGAAGTGTTTATATGATAATTGAACTTTAATTTACGTTCAACCGTAATCGTTTAACGTATATGAGAATTAGATATTCAATAAGACAACAACTTAAATCATAATTAATGTAATCAACCAAATTTCAACCAAAAGCATCAGCTAACTATAACGATAACCAATCCCATGACAGCCGTCAAATCTCCGGTTAAGCGGAATTCGGGTTGCATCATTTTGAGAATTGTTAAAATGACGTCATAAATAACTATAACAAGTCATTTTTAACGATAATCAAAGCTTTGACAGACGTCAAATCTCCGGTTAAGCGAAATTCGGGTTGCATCGTTTTCATTTTGTCACAATTGTTAAAATGACGTCACAAATAACTATAACATTAATCGCCCAACTTTGGGCGGTTAAGGGCTATAGATACGGTTTGTGTCATTGTATATGTCATCTGCTTTGCAGTTGTAACCTATAAAAATATTGTGTTATTCAAACTCAAACTCAAGGCATTTATTTCAATTAAACCAATTACAGGCACTTTTGAATTGTCAAGGGGTCGGTCAGTCAAGTTGCCCATTCCAAAGCGTAGGTACTTATGGAGAAGAACGGGCAAGAAACTCCATGGTCACTCTTTTAAATTGAATGAAGTACCTATTAAAACAAATTAGGTATGTCTTTACTCTGCGACATATTGTGGAAATAAAGCTCTTCTAGCGATGATAGTGACAGTGAATCCGATTTGCCAGTTAGGAAGAGAAAAAAACTCACCCTCGCATTGATCTATTTCATAAGTAGGATGAGAATTAATTTTTGGACAGATTCCGGGTTCTAAGACCTTAGCAAGGGCTTCTAACTTTCCTAGTTAGAAGCCAGAGCCCTTGCCAGAGGAAGTTCTTGTCCTCCCTTGCTAAAAACAAGAACCCCTGAGAACTCTACATATTGTATAAATAATTCCTAATGGCCCCGAATTACGAGTTAAGTAAAACCCAGGCAGGCGATTTACTTTGCGTAAATTATATCATCACCACTGCTCTCAAAACGGTGAAGGGAAACATCGTGAGGAAACCGGCATGTCCTAGAACCAAAAATTCAGAAGACTACGCTAGAGCTTGAGCTTCTTCGGCAATTAAAGCAACATAGTGAAGAGAAGTATAAGCTAGAACTAGAAAGACTGAAATTTAAAAAAAACTATATTCTTAAGTAAAATGTTATTGTGTAAACTGTAGCAAGTGTGTGTGTTGTGAATATCGATTACTAATTTCAGTTTTTCTAGTTCCTAGCTTATCTATATATATAAAATTCAAAGTCCTGACTGATTGACTGACTGACTGATATATCAACGCACAGCCCAAACCGCTGGACCTAGAGACTTGAAACTTAGAAGGTGTGTTCTTTGGGAGGAGTAAGTATCCACTAAGAATGGATTTTTGAGAATTCAACCCCTAAAGGGTTAAAGTAGGGGATGGAAGTTTATATGAAAGTCCGACAGTTTTGAAGTTAGGATCTTCTAATTTTGTATTTAGGCTGACAATTGAAAATTAATTTATACGTGTCTCAGCGTTTTTGATAATTCCACCCCCGAAGGGTTAAAAAGGGGGATAAAGTTGTGTATAGAAAGTCATTAATTTTCGACGTAAAAATCACTAAATTTATTATCAAGGCTTATGATTGGAAGCTAACACAACGGTGTTGTTAGAATTTCATCCATTAAGGGGGTGAAAAGGGGGATGAAATTTTGTCCTGACTGACTGATATATCAACGCACAGCCTAAAACGCTGGTCGGTATAACCATGAAACTTGGCACGAATACTTATCTAAATAAATTATGAAGTTTGGCTTTTTTTTCTAAACTACCCCCAGGGGGATTGGGAGGTGTCAAAGTTTGTATGGAAGAATTTTAACGCGTGGTCCGATTAACTCGAAACTCAGTATTTATAATTAAGACCGAAAATAAAGAATAACGTGTATCATCGTTTTTCGAAAATTTACCCCTAACGGGGTGAAAAGTTAATTTTATAGGGGAAGACTTTACTGCGTGGCTTGATTAACTCGAAAATTGGTATAAACAATCTTTGAGTCGAGTAATGAACACATCCCAAACAATTTTACGAAATTCCACCCCTGTGGGGGTGAAAAACGGGGATACAGTTTATAAGAAAAATCTTATTCATTTGGTTAATAAACTTGGCAAGAATACTTGCCTAAGCAAGTAATAAAGTTTATCATTATTCGTTTATCAAAACACCCCAACACTACTTGTGTTGGGGTGTTAAAGTTTGTGTGGAAGAATTTTAACGCGCAGTCCGATTTACTCGAAACTCAGTATTAATACTTTTGACAGAAAATAATCAATAATAACAGCCGCACAGATCGATCGATCAGGTTACGCAGGCTACGCTTGCCGCGGTTGGTCTGTGGATAGGTGTCCATCTTTACATGCCGTGACCTCTCCGTGCCTCGGAAAGCACGCTAAGCCGTTGGTCCCCGCTGTCATTCGTGGATCTTTGACAGTCGCTAGGGGTGGTCAGAAGCCCGAAAGTTTGACAAACAGTCTTATCAAGGGGTATCGTATTTGGGTTGTGGAGGTCAGATAGGCAGTCGCTCCATGTAAAATACTGCTACTCAGCTGCATCCCGTTGGACTGGAAGCCGACCCCAACATAGTTTGGAAAAGGCTAGGCAGATGAAGAATCAATAGTAAGTGTATGGGGTTTTCGAAAATGATTGACCCCTGACGGGACAAAAAGTGGTAATTCGATTTATAAGGGGATTTTAATGAGTGCCTTGACAAACTCAAAAAAAAAAAATGGTACAATTAAATTTGGACTTGAAACTTGGCACAAATAATTATAAAGTTCGATTTTTTTTGGAATCCTAAACTAACCCAAAGGGGAGATTGGGGGTGTCAAATTTAGTATGGGAATTTTTTAATGCGCGGTCCAATTAACTCGAAACTCAGTACCTATCTAAGACCAAAATAAATAATAAAGTGGTTCAGGGTTTTTCGAAAATCTACCGCTAATGGGGTTAAGAGGGGTAGTCAATTTCACAGGGCAAAATTTTATTACGAGGCTTGATTAACTGGAAAATTGGTATAAATAATCTAGATTATGTTTCGAAATTCCACCCCCTATGGGGATAGAAAGAGGGGATACAGTTTATATGAAAAATCTTATTCATTTGGTTAATAAATTAGAAACTCGGCAATATTTGGGCCAGTAAAAAATAAAGTTTGTCACTTTTAGTTTAAAAAATCTCTCACAGAGGATTTGGTGACAAAGTTGATGGATTAGAAAAATATTTAACCCGCTGTTGGATTAACTCGAAACTCGGTACTACTAAAACAAAAAATACTTAAAAAAAGTGATTTAGGGTTTTTCAACAATTTACTCCTACGAAAGTGGAAAATTCTACTGCTTGCTTCCATTAACTCGAAAATGGGTATGGGTCAAGTCATGAACACATCCCAAACGATTTTTCAAAATTACTCTCCTGGGGGGTAAAAAGCTGGGATACAGTTTATTTGAAAAATCTGATCCCTTTGAGCTATAAACTGAAAAATTGGCCCGAATACTTATTTATATCTAAATAAATGATAAAAATCATAAACATACATTTTCGAAATTATAGGAGGAAAGTACGAATTTCACGCGGACGAAGTCGCGGGCAGAAGCTAGTACTTAAATAAGATCAGTCTGATGGGTGGAATCAGCCAGTCTCATAGATTTAGCGTAGTCATAGCCTGTGACTGTATGTACTTTGTGCCATAAATAAATCAATTACAGCTCTATAAGGTTTGTTGTGATATAATTCTGAGGTACTTCGATTGTGTGTGCAATAAAATAAGACTTTGGTGATCATTATAGATCACAGTCAACAGACCACCAACTTTAGTGATACTAGTTAATTTGTAATTTGATAACGGTTCATTATTTGTATTTTGGGATTGCCAGTATAATAGTAGTACCTACTATAGTCGGACTTTTAATTAGCTGCAGTAAAATGACAGCTTATGTGTTACTTAAATGACTGAAATTGGCGTCTTTTTGTTTTTACGCGGCCATCAACCACATCTTGTTTTTCTAGCGAAACTGATTTGACATGCATATCTCTAAATTCAGTGCGAAATGAGTTATTACGAAGTGTCATTTTACTGCAGCTAATTAAAAGTCGGACTACCTAATCCAGATTATAACGAAACTCAAAGTTATTTGTGTGGCGATTACAAGAATCGCAAATAGGTTGAACATATAGTTTTTTTAACCACTATTATTTTGAAACACCCATTAAGAATTTACAATCCAGCATCAGTTTTTTAAAACAATAACAAACGGTTTCAGAGATTTTTAGAATACATGTTGAAACAGACTTTTCGCGGTGTTATCAAACATTCTCCGTTCTTCTATCGTGGATCATGTTTATTCGTATCATGCGTGAAACGTATCCCGTATCTACCACCATCGCGTTTGGTATAGTTGTCATAATTATGCCACGTGCGTGACCGATACATGAATTTTAGGAATCTGTCGTGTCTACCAACCATACAGTCACATTATAAGTAGCACGAACTTTGTTAAAGTTTTCATTGGTGTACCTATATGAGTTTCTTCATGCGCTGCTTAAATTAACAGTTACAAGGGAATGTTGCCATACTCACAATACTCTACCTGATTGGTGATTTATGTTATTGTAGTCCACAGACGATTGATGCCCATCATCGTGAAAAGTCTCTTTGGTTGGGTAACACCTCAGACTATGATATGAGGGAACCTGATGATTGTTGTTCTCCTTCTTGTCGATCACTCAATGTTGAAGGACGTATCCATAAGTCCAAGTTTTTAGCAACAAGACCGCTCATTGTGTCACCCCTTGTAAAATTTCTACATTTATATCTATATCTACATATAATAAAATTGTAGAAAAGTGGTGTCTGTACAAAGGAAATATATAAAAAAAAAAGTAGCAGGGGTTGTTATTATATCGATGCCGAACCCGAAATTGTAATTAAATTTTTTTTTGTCTGTTTGTTTGTTTGTCTGTGTGTTTGTGCACGCTAATATCAGAAACGGCTTATTAGATTTAGATGCGGTTTTCACTAATATATTGTAGTAAGCTTCACTTAACATTTAGTGTTTATTTCATGTCAATCGGTTTATAAATAAAAAAGTTATGTCAATTTAAAGAATCACGGCGAACATTTGTTAAGGTATTCAGCGAACGCACGTATCCTGGAGAGTGTAGGCGAATAGTTGCTTTCGATTATTGCGATTCACTTGAATACTGACTTAGGCGGTTCTTTTCTGGATTTTTGGGTATTTACTTATCTTAATTTTTATTCAGGGTTTGTAAATAAATATTTATTATAGGTTAGGCACTTATTTCCCTGATTTTCGGTATACTTATCTTAATTTGTATTTAGGGTATGTATATAAATATTATAAGTATTATATTTGGTATAGGTTAGGCATTTCTTTTCTCGATTTTCTTTATCTTCTATATATATATCAACACACAGCCCAAACCGCTGGTCCTAGAGACATGAAACTTGGAAGGTGTGTTCTTTGTAAAGAGTAAGTATCCACTAAGAAAGGATTTTTGGGAATTCTACCCCTAAAGGGGTGAAATAGGGGATGGAAGTTTATATGAAAGTCTGTCAGTTTTGAAGTTAGGATCTTCAAGTTTTGTGTTTAGGCTGAGGATTTAAAATTGATTAACAAGTGTCTCATCGTTGTGTATGGAAAGTCCTTAATTTTCGAAGTAAAAATCACAAAATTCAATCTAGGCTTATGGTTGGAAGGTAACGCAACGCAACGTAAAAATGTAACGCAACGTAAAGGTAACGCAACGTAAAAATCTAGGCTTATTTATGGTTGGAAGGTAACGCAATGGTATTGTTAGAATTTCAACCCTTAAGAGCGTTTACGCCGTACGGCATTTCATACAAACTTTCAAGCCCTTATTTTTCGAAATGAATGAACCGATTTTAATGAAACTTTGTACGCATATGCAAAATACATAGGTCTAAAAAGTTAGTAGAGAACATTTTTGAAAAATAGTGTTACAGCCAAATTAGACCGATTTTAAATTTTCAATAGAAACAGATTTCCAGTTATCTTTCTTGCTCTTGAAGACACAAAATGTTCACAAGTTTAACATTAATCTTAGGAAACAACGTATAAACTTACAAAGCCAACTAAATGTATGTAATAATAAGTTGGAAAATAACAGACAAATGTATTATGTCGACATACAAAACCTTCAAAAGGAATTACTGAGCAGGGAAAATGCACTTAAGGAAATATCCTGTAAGTATGAGTCTAGTCAACTTATGCTGAGCGAGCGCTTGCAAGAGGCCTGTGAGTTGGTGGACCTAGTCAAGTACAATGCAGAGAGGTACGAGTCACTGACCAACAATCTTACCTGTAGTTGTGCTCCCACTCACACTAACACCACACCACCCGATTCACCTCAGATGTTACAGCATGTTGTACCTGCTACTTCAACCACTTCAACTCATACTATAGAACCTATCTATCCCACTCAAAGTAATGTTTTGGTATTTTCTGATAGATTAGGATCAGGTTTTGGATCATTATTAAATAACCGCTCTAAACATACTATAGTTAATTGTTGTTATCATAACCTGCATTTTAATGAGCTTGTTCATAAAATAAAACATACACAAATGAATGAGCAGACTACTGTAGTTCTTTTAATTGGAAACAGTCTGAGCGTAACAAAAAGGGACATAGTTAATGGTATTGACACCCTACTTAAATTAAAACTAGGTAAATTAATATTATGTGCATTGCCATATTCTGATAATTTGTATGATGCAGAAAACGATTACATTTATAGTTTAAACAACTTAATGCATATTTTGACATGTCGTCATAGTGACCGTTTATTGTATTTTGATACAAACTATTTTGTTAGGGATTTTGTATTAGTTCAGGAACATAATATGTTTCTTCCCAAGAAAAGTCAGCATGTACTGGCTACTTTGTTAGCTTACAATATACACGCAGTTATTGATAATTTAACTGAGACTAGGTTAAGTGACGAAACAGTATTATCTAGTACTTCTAATAATACTGTAATTAATTCTTTAAACTTTTAGACTCGACAAAAGAGAAGCATAATAAGAATATTTTACTATATCACCAAAATATAAATCGCTTTTCTGGCAAAATCCTAGACGTGGAAATGTTAATAGATAAATATCATATGGATATCTTATGTTTTTGTGAAACCTGGTTAAAACCGGATAGAATGTTGTTTAATGTCAATAATTTTTCAGTTGCCAGTGCGCACAACAGGTCCTCAATAGGGGGTGGTACTTTGATATTATGTAATAGTTCTTTTAGGTATAAAGAAAGAAAGGATATCACTGCTTGCTCTGTTGATCGCTTATGTGAGGTAGCATGTGCAGAAGTTGAAGGCCATACTTTCTTATGTGTTTATAGACCACCAGCCTCAAATTTGTCATCATTTTTGATCATAATGGAAGAAATACTTAGTAAACTTTTTAAAGATAGTAAATTTGTTTTTGTTTGTGGTGACCTAAATATTGATATATTAGTTAATTCACCAGAAAAATGTAAGCTAATATCATTGTTTAAATCATTTAATTTAAAATTTATATTTAATGAAGCGACTAGAATAACAGCAACTTCAGCTTCATGCATCGACAATGTATTTACTAACTGTAAAATAAAAGACTCGTCCTTAATTACTGGCGTCAGGTCTGACCATACTGGTCAACTTGTATCATTTGACTTAGGTAAAAGATTACACATAAATAAATCCATTCAATTAAGACCACTAACTAAAAATAAATTGAAAATGTTTAATAATAATGTTCTTAGCAATCTTTCCACAGCTAGTTTTGATTCACAAGACCCCAACATAAACTATGGTACATTATTTTCTACAGTATGCCAAGAATTCAATAAAGCATGTCCTGTAAAAAAAGTTACTATAAATACTAAACCAAAATTTAGCGAATGGGCCACTGCTGGCATTAGAAAAAGCAGAGATATTTTGTATAATCTGTATCACGAGAAATCATTAACTTCTGATCAAGCCCTTCATAATTATGTCAGGAACTATTCAAAAATATTCAAAAGAGTCTGCGCTGAGGCTAAATCTAAATTAATTAGTAACAAAATTAGTATGTCTAATAATAAAATAAAAGCTGTGTGGCAGGTAATAAACAAAGAAACTGGAAACACAAAACAGCGAGATCAGAATGAGTTGTCCCTAAAAATTGATAATGAAACCATTTCAGATAAGTTAAAAGTTGCTGAGACACTAGAAAATTTCTTTACCAATATCCCAATAGAGGTTACAAAGTCTCTCCCCTCATCACCTATATTAGCTGAAGCCCTTCTTAAGGAAAATTTTAATAGGGAAATTCCAAGCTTTGAATTCAAGCCCATTTCTGTTGACACAATTAAAAAAGCATTTAAAAGTCTTAACATAAAAAACACTGAAGACTTATGGGGGATTTCTGTTAAGGTTCTTGGAGATATTATTGACACAATTGCCCCTGCCCTAACAGGCATATTTAATCAATGTTTAGACAGCGGTACGTTTCCTGACTTAATGAAACATAGTAAAGTAGTACCGATATTCAAATCGGGTAGTAAGTTTGATCCCTCCAATTATAGACCTATATCTGTGCTACCAGCATTGAGCAAAATCTATGAAAAAATCATGCTGGACCAGATGTTGTCACATTTTAACTCAAATGGGATTTTACATAGTCGCCAGTTTGGTTTCACGAAAGGTAGGTCGACGACAGATGCGGGAGTAAAACTCATCAGTCACATTTTGGAATCCTGGGAGAAGTCCCAGGATGCAATTGGCATTTTCTGTGACCTCTCAAAAGCGTTTGACTGCGTTGACCATAATACACTGATCTGTAAATTATACCACTACGGAATTCGTGGACAAGCTGCTGATCTTGTTCTTTCCTATCTGTCAAAGCGCCAGCAAAAAGTAAACGTTAACGGGGCGACGTCTTCGGGGTCTCTAGTTAAGATGGGCGTGCCGCAAGGCTCAATTCTTGGCCCTTTCCTATTTCTAGTTTATATTAATGACCTTCCTTACATGATGGCCAACTTGTCGGATATCATTTTATTCGCTGATGACACTTCCCTTATTTTTAAAATAGATAGAAAAGATACGGATGTCTTACATGTTAACGATAGTCTGGCTGTTCTCTCGAAATGGTTTGCAGCTAATAATCTTTTACTTAATGCGAACAAAACTAAATGTCTTAAGTTTTCATTACCAAATGTACCTCAAGTGGGTCTGAATTTAGAACTTGATGGCAAAAGACTAGATGCTGTTACGGAAACTGTATTTCTAGGAATTACTTTAGATTCAAAATTACAATGGGGCGCACACATTAGAGCTCTCTCAAGTAGATTAAGTTCAGCTGCATATGCAGTAAGAAAAATAAGGCAGTTGACAGATATAGCCACAGCTAGGTTAGTATACTTTGCTTATTTCCACAGTATTATGTCTTATGGTGTTCTGCTGTGGGGATCGGCAGCTGACGTAGATTCAATTTTCATTTTACAGAAGAGGGCAATCCGCGCAATCTATAATATGGGTCCTCGCGAGTCTCTTAGAAACAAATTCAAAGAAATTGATATACTAACTCTGCCTTCTCTTTATATTTTAGAAAGTATTTTGTATGTTCGCAAAAACTTAGGACTCTTCAAAATAAGAAGCGATTTCCATAATATAAATACACGTAGTAAAAATGAAATTGTGTTACCTAAATTTAGATTAACTAAAACTAGCAAGTCATTTCTTGTAAACAGCATCCGTTTTTATAACAAGTTGCCAAAGCCGGTTACAGAACTTAGCGATGGAAAGTTCAAAACCCTCATCAAACGTGTCCTTATCAAAAAAGCATATTATAAGATTAAAGACTACGTTGAAGACAAGCTAGTCTGGCAATAATTCCTTCTGCACATGTGGCTTCCCTGGCTTCTCATTAACGGCATAACTATGTAAATGTCTATTAACTGCTCTCAAATTACGATGTTTAATTTTTATTTAATTATTATTATTATTTTTACATACTTTTTGACATAATTTCTTTATTAATTGACATTGTATACAGACACTTGAAATTTTTCACCTCTTTATTAGTGGTTTTATTGAGAATCATAACACTTGGTTTTAGTAGGTTTTTATTATTATTTTTCTTTTTTTATTATCTATCCTTTTGATAGATTCTTATTTTGTAAATGTGAGGACTTTGTAGGCCTTATAGACTTTAGATCTGTAGACCATTTTCTATTTTATCAAGTACTTGGTACTTGTTGACAGGCCTGCGCTGTCCTTCCATACCTACTTACTGTAATCTGGAAACATTGTAAAAGCCAATTATTTTTAAAAAGAGTAACCATGGAGTTTCTTGCCGGTTCTTTTCCATAGGAAACGACCAATTGGAACCGTGCACCTAGCTTCTGACGTTTCATAAGTGCCCATGTAGGTTTATGTGAAATAAAACATTTTGATTTTGATTTTGATCTTTTTTTAAATAACACATTTTGAAAATGTTCTCTACTAACTTTTTAGACCTTTGTATCCTGCTAATGCGTATGAAGTTTAATTAACATCGGTTCATTAATTTCGAATAATAGGGGCACGAATACTTATCTAAGTAAATTATTAAGTTTGGCAATTTTTGTTTTTCTAAACTACTCTCTAAAAAGGGATTGGGGATTGGGGGGTGTCAAAATTTGTATGGAAGAATTTTAACGCGCTGTCCGATTAGCTCGAAACTGAGTATGTATACTTAAAACTAAAAATAAAGACTAATGTGTATCAAGGTTTTTCGAAAATGTACCCCTAACTGCGTGAAAAAAAGTAGTCAATTTCACAGGGGAGTATTTTATTACGTGGCATGATTAGTTCGAAAATTGGTATAAATAATGTTTGAGTCGAGTCATCGAAACATCCTGCCGGGTCAGCGGGATTGTCCGAAAGGGTTACCGCTGGTCCGGAACATAAAAGGCTAAGGAAAGAACATGGGTGGGTTTTAGTCAGTAAGAGTTTGACACTCCCTTCTGCTCCACCCAGAGCGGGAGGGGTCATTTGATGATTTGCCACATGAGAAAAAAAAAAGTCATCGAAACATCCCAGACGATTGTTCAAAATTCCATCCCTATGGGGATAAAAAGAGGGGACACTGTTTATATGAAAAATCTTATTTATTTGGTTTATAAACTTTATAGACTTCCAGAAATACTAACTTTAATTTCGGAAGTCGGTGTCTTTGGATCTGTATTTAAGTTTTTTGCCACCGACTTCCGAAATTAAAGTTATTTTTCACTTTGTAGTGTTTTTTTGGAGGTCGGTTTTTTTTTGTTATAACGTTTTTATTTCTCACTTTTTAGTGGGTCTGTTTATAATGTATCTAAGTTAAAACATCCTAATATCAACTTGCTCATCGCCTTTACCAAAATATTGCTTTTCCCGATGCATGACTGACATTAATTGTTGAGGAATTCTCCTGGTATTTCACCATCAGCTCCATTTCACCATTCGCATTGTGACGAGCATAAATTACTTAGCAACCATGTTAAAGTAATCGAATCGCAACCCGTGAAATACTTATTATGGAGTAGTTCCGGTGGCCATCTGTGGTCTTCATCATCGGTTCCACTTCACCAAATAGTGCTTTCGAGAGCAAATGCACGAGTTACTGTAAAAATTGCCCAAATCGCTATAGGTGTGCCTATAATATTTAAAGAGTTCCTTCGATTTCTCCATTATCCCCTCATCAGATCCTGACCTTATGACAATGGGACCACCTGGAAAGTATACCCTGAAAACAAAAAAAAAAAATCAAATCGGTCTAGCCGTCTTCGAGTAATCGGGAACGTACATAAAAAAAAGATTCCGACGAATTGAGAACCTCCTGCTTTTGTTGACGTCGGTTAAAAATAAAAAAGTGTGTTTTAGGGTTTTTCAAAAATCGACTCCTACCAAGTTGGAAAAGAGTAATAAAGTTTATGGGTTGGATTTTACTGCTTGCTTCCATTAACTCGAAAATGGGTATGGGTCTTTGAGTCAAGTTATGAACACATGCATCCCAAACGATTTTTCAAAATTCCATCCCTGTTGGAGTGAAAAGCAGGGATATAGTTTATTTGAAAAGTACAAAAACTCTTTGATCTATAAACTTAAAAATTGGCCCGAATACTTATTTATCTAAATAAATGTTAAGATCATAAACATACATTTTCGTATTAATTAATTATTATTATTAATTAATTCGTACTTTCCTCCTAATGGAGGAAAGTACGAATTTCACGCGGACGAAGTCGCGGGCAGAAGCTAGTCTGTAATATGTATGGTCTACATAATGTTCTATTCTATCGTGCGTCCTTTAAATAATTTTGTGGATGCCTTTACCGCAATTTGTTACTTGAAGAGGTGCTTTCCAATTACTCCAACACCGCACACACATTACTTGAACATCAATTGACCATATTCTACATTCTTATACAGGTCTTCTATACCGTTTAATGAATAACATAAACATTGTAATAAAATCAACATGCACGGTCAACGTATTATGTTAAAGTAATTCATAGTAACGTCATTTTATTGTCATTTTATGTAAATTGTGTTGTCAGTTTTTTTACTTTCATTTGCATTTTAGATATTATGATGTGTCTTACTCTTTACCAGTGTGGTTTTTATTCAACCGTTTAGTAACGGATATTTTTACTTTCATTTTTTAATCGATCCCGTGATGGCTAGGAGTAGGAGTATGGAGTAGCTGACGTCCTTGAAGTCCTGACTTTAGCACTCGGGACGAATTATGACGAATATAAGTTTAGAATTGCTTTATTGCGGACAATTTCAAAAAACCAAGCCAAACCAAGAAAACAAAGAGCATACAAAGAGGACACAATCATAATTGACCCCCACAGGTTTCTTAAGTTATTTTTTCTTGTTTTTCAGACACAATGAGGCTAAAATATACTATATTTATATTACTTATCACAACATTAACGTGGACTCATGCCCGTAAATATTTTGAAGAGGAAGAGTTCGCATCTGTCGAGGACGAAACAGATTACAGAGAAGGGCGGATACTGTGGCCATATCCACTGAAGCAGAATGGGACTGAAGGCAGCAAGGACTCCGATCTGAAGACTATAGAAGACCTGTTAAAAGGAGATGACAACGAGAGACAAAGGCGTTTCTTACCTTGGTCTTATCACTCGAAAAGTGTTGTAGCTAACACAATGATGGATGTAATCTCTAATTACAAACCAGCCGACGCCAAAGATCCTTTGGATTTCTTACGAGATCCCTACCCACTACCCCAAGGTAACACGTATTTTCCATTAACAAATTGAACTAATTTTTTTATAATGAATCTTTTACCCGTGTCTTCGCCCGCGTGTATCTCGCAAAATATTCCACTGGAACGTTCTTCGGGATTAAAGGTACCCTATGTGTTAATCCAGGTAATAAAATATCTGTGTGCAGCCAAATTGCAGAAATCCGTTCGGCCGTTTTTGCGCCAATCCGGGACATACATCCAGACAAACAGACAAAAATACTCCGTTATTATTTTATTATAATTATGTATATCTAGATCAGATCATTTGAGACCACAATTTTGCAATGCATCGCCAAAACTATCGGGTGGGGTATCTCATTGTTCTCGCTCTTTTAATTGTCGCACTCGGATCTAAAGGTTTAATTACATTATTGTTAACTCGAAGGTTGCGACAGAAACGTGACACTTAAAAAGATCCCTTCCAGCGACAAGTATCGCGTTTTTAAATATTATTAAAATATCGTTTATTTTGGGACAAAATGTTTTGCAACACAGTACCACCTATACGGTTCTTGCATTTATATCACGGTCACATATTCATTTATTTCATGGCCAGCATACGACTTTAATCAATATTTTAGGGTTGATTGGGACCATGTATCTATGATTGGGTCAGATACTATTGCGCGTCAGCTCATAAGGATATATACATAGGTTACTTAGGTACCATACGTATCAAACCGAAATTCTTTCGTACATTTTTCTTCTGTATGTACAACGTACTAAAAATATTTAATGGACACTTTTTCAGGATATCAATTTCCACTTGACGAATACGACTATGTAATCGTGGGTGGTGGAACTGCGGGTTCCGTACTAGCTGCTCGTCTGACTGAAGACAAGCCCAAAGCCATGGTGCTGGTCATTGAGGCTGGGAAGCCAGAGAGTCTCCTCAATGATGTACCTGCTTTGGTGTCTACGATGCAACTGACTGACTACGTGTGGCCATACACGATGGAGCATCAACCTGGCATTTGTTTAGGTAAGTGAGCTTATTTTTGATGTTCTTCTGGTGCCGTATTATGACGGTTTAATGCCATCATGATTCCAGTGTAAAAGAGAGAAGAAGAGAAGTATGAGGTATTTTTGACAGATTGCGACTGAGATCAGACTGTGAACGTTCTTAAAATTACGAGAATTGCCCCTCTGATCTATGAACGAAAAAATGAAGCAAAAGAAGTAATGCGTAAATAAAAACGCCGCAGATGGCGTTCTGCCTACCCCCATGGGAAAAACGCATGAGATTATGTATGTTAGTCAAAAAGGTCGAGTGACGATCCTTTTAAGTAGGTACTTTCGGTGCAACCCGGACAATTTGCCTCGCTACCAACCAACCTAAATGATGGTGGTCAGCTGTATCATCAGCTCGTGAACAAACTATTAATAGTAGCTACACGTGCTCGAAGGGAGAAGGAAAACATCGTGAGGTAACCGGCATGTTCTAAAACCAAAAAATTCGAAGACTGTGAGATCTATCAGCCCGCTGTGGGCCCGTGTAGTGGATTAAGGCTCACTCCCTCTCACCGAGAGGAGGCCAGTGTGCCAAAATAAAAATCAAAAGTCATTTATTCAAACTAGGCTGAGAATCAGCACTTTTCGAACGTCAAAATTACAAAAGACAGTCCCTCAAAACGCCGGCCCTTCACTACTTCCTAGTGCTTTCGCTGGGGAGAAAAAGTGGCGCAACAAACTCCCCAGCAGTCCCACTGCTGGGGAGTTTGTTGCGCCACTTTTTCATTCACATTTTAGGCTGATTATGCTACACTTGCTATTTTACGAGAACCTGTGTTCCTGTGGTAACGCACATTAGTTCTGCAGCCTATCACCATCCAAAGGTAGGTAAAGTCGCCAGATTAGTTAATGGAAATCAATAATCTGCGTTGCTTTACTAGCCCAGCGGTGGCGATAAAACTCAAGTAGAATTTAAAATGACTTTCCAAGTCTTATAATTCAAAGTGATTTCAGTACTTATAAACAAGTCGATCTTTATCAATGTTATTATTGCTTGAGTACGGCGTCAAACACAACTTGGAATTGTAACGGGTAGGTAAATGTATTCCTTCGAAATGTCGGGGTCAAAAACAACTTGGAATTGTAACGGGTAGGTAAATGTATTCCTTTTAAATGTCGGGGTCAACTGATATATGTAATTTCGCATTTAAAATATTAGTGTTAAGTAAAATTGAATTTTCTTATTGTTACTCAGTGTTAGATTCTTCTTTCCTGATGTAGCTACCTAGCTACGAATCGTACGAGAATTTGTCTTGGTAAAAATATTAGCGCGTTTGTTTGTGTTAGCGCGGTTGACTTTCCAGAGAGCGCTGGTCGAGCGCTTAAGGTGAATGGATAGTGGTAGACCGTGAAATTCAAATTTTCTTACGTTTTTTGCAATTTGCAGGTCAGTGTCAGATTGTATCTTAATCAAAATATGATTCGCGACACTAACAGGTACAACATATTTAGAGAATTATAATCATTAATATATCTTTCTAAGTTAGATTTCTACCACCAACCACCAATCTCTTATGGAAAAGTGTTAGTGGTAGAAATCAAACTTAGAAGGATGTATTAATGATTCGAATGATTATAATTCTCTCTACCTCACCCCTCGACCCCCGCTGAAACATGAATTTGTTAGTGCGCAGCGACTCGCCTCATGTTCGTGAATCGGGCTGTAGTAGGTACTGTAGAGGTCTGCACTGGACCTCTACAGTTCCTTGTATAATTAAAAGACCGTAGACATGGAACTATTGTATTGTTAAAAAGAACCTCACAGCTTTACAGAAAATATATGAATGACTCTATAAAAAAAAACACAATGTTATCTTATTTGTCAATGTCGTTTGAATCTTCGAATGGAATATTACATCCAGCCAGATCTTTCTGCTAAAGGCCGGAACACACAAGACACTACAGTACCGTCTCACATGGAGGCTCTTTTATTTATTGCACATTGTTCCTAAGTATGTTCAATAATAGAGCTAGCAATAGCAATAGCTATGTCACCAGCTTAAAATAATATATCTACAAATATATATTTTATGTGTATATAATACGGAATGAGGAAGTCCTTTTAAGTGTCATTATGTCGGTATGTTTACACTATTTGTTGTATTTCTTAACGAACTATAGAAGTCCGTAATTATGCTAATAGGGCTATGGTTGTAACCAGTTTGTATATCCCACTTGAGAAATACAAACTGGTTAAGGATCCCACATATTAATTTATAAAACAATACATAAGCTGAACTATTATAAACATTAACTTATCACTGACTCATACAAAGTTATTTTAATGGTATAATTGTAGCACTAAAGTTAATTAAACTTTCATTTTTTGACACTGAGGTCACTGTCCTCAGACAACAACTTTTTTAATGGACACTTTCGTAATTTTCTGAGAAAATAACACGTATTACTAAATACGTTATTACTTACCTGTTTGCATAGTACGGTCGATCGAAGGTCAAACTACGCTTGCCGCGGTTGGATCGTGGATGGGTGACCATCCATTACATATCAAAACCCCTCCGTGCCTTGAAAAGCACGTTAAGCCTTTGGTCCCGGTTGTCATTTGTACATCTTTGACTGTCGTTACAGCTATTCAGAAACCCTAACGTTTGACAATCACTCTTACCAAGGGGTATTGTGTCATCCAGTAAGTGGAGGTCAGATAGGCAGTCACTCCAAAGATATTCAGCTGCATTTGGTAGACTGGAAGCTGACCCCAAATTGGTTGGGAAAAGGCTAAGTTGCGATTGATTGTGAAAATTACCCACCCTATTGACCCTATACCGGTGGGTGATTTTGAATGATGACGCTGTGTTATTGACTAAACAACATACGAAACTAATTACTAGGTGTCCAACTCAGAATTCATCCTAAGAATCATCCTTATTCTTCTTAAGGTTAATCACGTAAAAATATTAGCCATGAAGGAAAATAACGGGACTGACTGACTTGAAAAGGACCAGTACGGCTTTTCTTTGCCTATTCCAGTCTATAGTTATTAACGTTTAATAAATAATTTAAAGTTTTTATTTATGCTTCAGTTAGAAACAAACCTGCCACTCTTTGATTACTGACAAATGCTTCCTCAAAAGACTATATCTCAGACCCTAATCGGCACGGTCCTCAATGACCTGACCAAGATTATATAGGACTTAAAAAGAGATTGTGACCAGTGACCTCTGATTTTGTTTCGGTCTTTCTTCTTAGAGTCGTCGGATAGGAAACACCGACCTCGTCTAGTTTTAAAACAGAATATTTTGGACGTGTAAAAGTATTGTTTGAAACAATTCACTTAAATACGTACATATAAGTATTTAAGTATCATTTATGCAAAATTACAGGAAGCAGAGACGAGCGTTGCTATTGGCCCCGAGGCAAGGCCCTGGGTGGAACCAGCGTCATCAACTACATGCTGTACACCAGGGGTCGCCCACAGGACTGGGACAGGATCGCTGCTGATGGAAACTATGGATGGTAAGAACAAATATAATTCTCCTTAACCCTTCATTTGATGGTCCCGGGGAAGTATCTAGTTCCCTTAGTCTGTTGAAAGTTTGGATTGCCCGGATTCTGGGGTCTGTAGACAGGCACCTTGTGATTCGTATAAACAACCCACCGTTTTGCCTAGAAGTAGGTACCTAACTAACTAGGTAGGTATTATTTATTAAATATTAGTTTAAACAATTCCTTACATTTAAATACTTCCTTCTGAAACCGACTGTTATAACAAACCCACACCAAATAAAAGTATTCTTATCAGTCAAATATAAAACAGACCAGTATAGCGCATTAGAGCAAAAATTTTTTTTTTCAACTGTCACCATTCGATTTTCGGTTAATATAAATTGGTAAAAATATAATATCTATTTATATATATTGATCTATTTATATAGATGGATTATTGGTAGGAAAATAAGAATCATACGAATATTATAAAGGCGAAAGTTTGTGAGTGTGTGTGGGGGGGTGTGTGTGTGTTTATTAGGGTAAATTCGTTAGAGATGGCCATAGTTTATTTAGGCTTAAATAAAACTGAAAATATTGAGATCATAATTAAACTTTTATTTTTAAGAAATCAACAACAACCAGTCTTTAAAAAATCAGCATAAAGATATGTTTATAATGTTACGAACATACATAAAATTTAAATTAAAAAAAAAACAGAACTGGCCGTCTCACCCGACATATTCGGGAGTGATGGCCGTAGTAGTACGGGACAGACGGCCGGTACTGGATTTGCCTCTGCCTTTCCCCTTTCCTTTGATTTCTGCTTCCTAGAGGTCCTTTTTCTTCTTCTGTCCACATTTAGAGCATAATTATGTCATCAAAAGGTGTACAATTCTCATGTACCCACAGATTACAGATTAAACATTGAAGCCACTCTTCAATGAGAGGGGTTTTATTATAACTTTCGCCACATCCTGCACAATTATCAGCTTCATTTTCTGCGTCTTCTTCACCAGATGTATCACATAATATTGGGTATCGGTTTGGCATCTATAACAAAAAATAGTGTAAAAAAGCATTAAATAATATGTTCATCTTTACCTGACTTTATATGGCCATCTCTCCTTTTTTTCCGGGTGAGATGGCCACTACAAATTTTAAACTTACGAATAACAAGTACTTTACCATTTTGAGGTTAGAATGAAGAAAAATATACACGAAACACAATACATTCACAAAAACACAAAGAAGTATTATTAGTATTTCCGGTTGGTATACGAACCTACTATAAAATTTCACCACTACTTAATGAAATGAAGGCCAATTTACTTAGTTTTTGATTTATTTTTGCGCAAGATGTTGTTCTCATGTTGTTCCGTGGCGGCGCACGAAGCGTACTGAGCTAAATACAGCGCCACCTTGTGATAAATGAGCAAAATATATTGATTGGCCAACTCTCCCGTACGGCCATCTCTAACGAATTTACCCTATATTTCTTACTTCTTCACACTCAAACGGCTGAACCAATTTTGATAAAAATTTTGTATGGAAGTAGCTGGCACCCTGGATTAACATAATAGGCTACTTTTTATCCCGATATTACCACGGGATCGACATTTACGCGGGTGAAACCGCGGGGCGCAGCTAGTATATTATAAAAAAAAAACTATAAAAATTTAGTCGCAATCTCATGTCAGCGACAATCAATGTCAAAAACTTGTCAAAAATGTAGGGAATTATGAGGTTTTTTTGACAGATTGAGACAGATCAGACTGAAAACGTCCTTAAAATTACGAGAATTACTCCTCAGATTTAAGGACGCGTTTACGAAATGACGCGCTTCAATTTTAGGTATTGAGTCTTACTACTACACGTGCACGGCTCACACACACAGCGACATGCGCGAAGCGGTGAAATTATGAGTAAACTGACACGACTTGATACTTGAGCCTAATTTTATTTTATTTTTGCCATGTATTTTTTTTAAGTTTACGGTGATTTGTTTTCAAACAGTTTGTAGGTAATGTGAAGTGTTCATATAAGTAGAATGCTATTTACTTAATTTCACTGGACAGTGATTAATCAAGTACAAGTTGCCAAAGTACCTATGTATTAACAATTTGCGGACGAGCTTATTGAAAACAAATATAAAACAGGCTTGTTTTATTCGGTTTATTTCGTATTATGTATAATAAATTTGCTATGGTATCAAATGCAAGTAGGTTCTCGAAAACTGGAAAGAAAATACGTGTATTTGGCACACACCCTACATGGCAAACAGTACAAATGCTACAATATTCATCACGCTAATATTATAAAGGCGAAAGTTTGTGAGTGTGTGTGTATGTTTATATGTTTGTTCTTCACGCTCAAACGGCTTCACCAATTTTGATAAAATTTTGTATAGAGGTAGCTGACACATATAGGCTACTTTTTATCCGATATTCCCACGGGATCGAAACTTATGCGGGTGAAACCGCGGGGCACAGCTAGTTGTTCATATATATTTAAAAAATTCGTAAAACAAAAACAACGTAATGGATATTGTTGAACTGTCAAATCGGAATGGATTGCCATTCCAAGTGTGTTACGCAATTAGGATAACGTACTAAGCAGTGTCGTGCATTGCATAAAGGCATATTAGCAGTGGCTACCTCGATAAATCACCATAAGCCTGTCAATTACATTTTTGGCCGTGCAAAGTGACGGATATTGAGATCGCCGATAGTGAGATAAAAATGAAAATCCAAGATGGCGGTTGTAGTTTTTTTTAATTTTTCATCATGGGTGTGATGGGTGTCGTTTTTATGGTTTTCAAGGGTGCTAAAACCGATAGTGATGTCCAAATGAAAATCCAAGATGGCGGCTTTAATTTTTTTATCATGGGTGGTCGTTTTTATGGTTTTCAAGGGCGCTAAAGCCGATAGTGAGGTCTAAATGAAAATCTAAGATGGCGGCTGTATTTTTTTTTTTTTTTTCATCATGGGTGTCGTTTTCATGGTTTTCGAGGGTGTTGGAGCCAATAATTAGGTCAAAATGAAAATCTAAGATGGCGGCTGTAATTTATTTTTTATTTTTATCATGGGTGTCGTTTTTATGGTTTTCAAGGGCGCTAAAGCAGATAGTGAGGTCAAAATGAAAATCCAAGATGGCGGCTGTAATTTTTTTTATATTTTTTATCATGGGTGTCGTTTTCATAGTTTTCGAGGGTGCTGGAGCCGAAAACAAAGTCAAAATGAAAATCCAAGATGGCGGCTGTAATCTTTTTTTTTAGATACTTTTGTTTTATGTTTCCGATTAGTGACCGCATCTGCCTAGACTAGACCCGGCCTAGTGCCTGCCTACCTACTCTTAAGGTCTCAACAAAACTAACAAAAGAAGCCCAAACTTGGCATACCTAGCTCAGCTCGGCTATTAGTTCCAGTAGCAGTCTTCGAAGTACACCTGCAGGTCACTCCATCAAGTCCGGAGGTAAGGTCTCAACATAACTAAGAAAACGAGCCCATACTCGGCACACCTAGATCAGCTCGGCTGTTAGTTCCAGTAGGAGTCTTCGAAGTACACCTGCAGGTCACTCCATCAAGTCCGGAGGTAAGGTCTCAACATAAATAAGAAAACGAGCCCATACTCGGCACACCTAGCTCAGCTCGGCTATTAGATCCAGTAGCAGTCTTCGGAGTACACCTGCAGGTCACTCCATCAAGTCCGGAGGTAAGGTCTCCACATAACTAAGAAAACGAGCCCATACTCGGCACACCTAGCTCAGCTCGGCTGTTAGTTCCAGTAGGAGTCTTCGAAGTACACCTGCAGGTCACTCCATCAAGTCCGGAGGTAAGGTCTCAACATAACTAAGAAAACGAGCACATACTCGGCACACCTAGCTCAGCTCGGCTATTAGTTCCAGTAGCAGTCTTCGGAGTACACCTGCAGGTCACTCCATCAAGTCCGGAGGTAAGCTCTCAACATAACTAAGAAAACGAGCCCATACTCGGCACACCTAGATCAGCTCGGCTGTTAGTTCCAGTAGGAGTCTTCGAAGTACACCTGCAGGTCACTCCATCAAGTCCGGAGGTAAGGTCTCAACATAACTAAGAAATCGAGCCCATACTCGGCACACCTGACTCAGCTCGAATTATTCCGTTCTGATCCCCTGAACCCCCCCTCCACCCCCCCGCCTCGATCGCCTCCTCGATCCCCTCCTAGATCGTCTTCTGTTTTAATCTCTGTCTTATCCACTAAAAACTTTCTCATACCGGTTTGAACCGCTTTTTCTTTTGTTTTTGATCCTGAAGGATCGTCAGCAACAAAAATAAGTACAGGGTTTATTGAAATACATAAGTTCGTAATTTCTTATTATAACGGATACGTGTATGTTAGTATTGAGGAACAACGACTCCACATTTTCGTCTTTGTTAAGTCACCGCACCCGATTTGAACCCTTTTTAATAATTTTACAGATGGCAGATGTGAAAAATGTTACAATTTTTCATGATGTGTGTCAATTTCGTGGTTTTCGAGGGTGCTGAAACCGATGGTGAGGTCAAAATGAAAATCCAAGATGGCGGATGTGAAAAGTGTTTCAATATTTTCATGATAGGTGTCAATTTCGTGGTTTTCGAGGGTGCTGAAACCGATGGTGAGGTCAAAATGAGAATCCAAGATGGCGGATGTGAAAAATGTTACAATTTTTCATGATGGGTGTCAATTTCGTGGTTTTCGAGGGTGCTGAAACCGACGGTGGGGTCAAAATAAAAATCCAAGATGGCGGATGTGACAAATGTTACAATTTTTCATGATGGGTGTCAATTTCGTGGTTTTCGAGGGTGCTGAAACCGATGGTTGGGTCAAAATAAAAATCAGAGATGGCGGATGTGAAAAATTTTATAATTTTTCATGATGGGTGTCAATTTCGTGGTTTTCGAGGGTGCTAAAACCGATGGTTGGATTTTTATTTTGACCCCACCATCGGTTTCAGCACCCTCGAAAACCACGAAATTGACACCCATCATGAAAAATTATAACATTTTTCACATCAGCCATCTTGGATTTTTATTTTGACCCCACCATCGGTTTCAGCACCCTCGAAAACCACGAAATTGACACCCATCATGAAAAATTGTAACATTTTTCACATCGGCCATCTTGGATTTTTATTTTGACCCCACCATCGGTTTCAGCACCCTCGAAAACCACGAAATTGACACCCATCATGAAAAATTGTAACATGTTTCACATCAGCCATCTTGGATTTTCATTTTGACCCCACCGTCAGTTTCAGCACCCTCGAAAACCACGAAATTGACACCCATCATGAAAAATTTTAACATTTTTCACATCAGCCATCTTGGATTTTTATTTTGACCCCACCATCGGTCTCAGCACCCTCGAAAACCACGAAATTGACACCCATCATGAAAAATTGTAACATTTTTCACATCGGCCATCTTGGATTTTTATTTTGACCCCACCATCGGTTTCAGCACCCTCGAAAACCACGAAATTGACACCCATCATGAAAAATTGTAACATGTTTCACATCCGCCATCTTGGATTTTCATTTTGACCCCACCGTCGGTTTCAGCACCCTCGAAAACCACGAAATTGACACCCATCATGAAAAATTATAACATTTTTCACATCAGCCATCTTGGATTTTTATTTTGACCCCACCATCGGTTTCAGCACCCTCGAAAACCACGAAATTGACACCCATCATGAAAAATTGTAACATTTTTCACATCGGCCATCTTGGATTTTTATTTTGACCCCACCATCGGTTTCAGCACCCTCGAAAACCACGAAATTGACACCCATCATGAAAAATTGTAACATGTTTCACATCAGCCATCTTGGATTTTCATTTTGACCCCACCGTCAGTTTCAGCACCCTCGAAAACCACGAAATTGACACCCATCATGAAAAATTTTAACATTTTTCACATCAGCCATCTTGGATTTTTATTTTGACCCCACCATCGGTCTCAGCACCCTCGAAAACCACGAAATTGACACCCATCATGAAAAATTGTAACATTTTTCACATCGGCCATCTTGGATTTTTATTTTGACCCCACCATCGGTTTCAGCACCCTCGAAAACCACGAAATTGACACCCATCATGAAAAATTGTAACATGTTTCACATCCGCCATCTTGGATTTTCATTTTGACCCCACCGTCGGTTTCAGCACCCTCGAAAACCACGAAATTGACACCCATCATGAAAAATTATAACATTTTTCACATCAGCCATCTTGGATTTTTATTTTGACCCCACCATCGGTCTCAGCACCCTCGAAAACCACGAAATTGACACCCATCATGAAAAATTGTAACATTTTTCACATCGGCCATCTTGGATTTTTATTTTGACCCCACCATCGGTTTCAGCACCCTCGAAAACCACGAAATTGACACCCATCATGAAAAATTGTAACATGTTTCACATCCGCCATCTTGGATTTTCATTTTGACCCCACCGTCGGTTTCAGCACCCTCGAAAACCACGAAATTGACACCCATCATGAAAAATTATAACATTTTTCACATCAGCCATCTTGGATTTTTATTTTGACCCCACCATCGGTTTCAGCACCCTCGAAAACCACGAAATTGACACCCATCATGAAAAATTGTAACATTTTTCACATCGGCCATCTTAGATTTTTATTTTGACCCCACCATCGGTTTCAGCACCCTCGAAAACCACGAAATTGACACCCATCATGAAAAATTGTAACATGTTTCACATCCGCCATCTTGGATTTTCATTTTGACCCCACCGTCGGTTTCAGCACCCTCGAAAACCACGAAATTGACACCCATCATGAAAAATTATAACATTTTTCACATCAGCCATCTTGGATTTTTATTTTGACCCCACCATCGGTCTCAGCACCCTCGAAAACCACGAAATTGACACCCATCATGAAAAATTGTAACATTTTTCACATCGGCCATCTTGGATTTTTATTTTGACCCCACCATCGGTTTCAGCACCCTCGAAAACCACGAAATTGACACCCATCATGAAAAATTGTAACATGTTTCACATCCGCCATCTTGGATTTTCATTTTGACCCCACCGTCGGTTTCAGCACCCTCGAAAACCACGAAATTGACACCCATCATGAAAAATTATAACATTTTTCACATCAGCCATCTTGGATTTTTATTTTGACCCCACCATCGGTTTCAGCACCCTCGAAAACCACGAAATTGACACCCATCATGAAAAATTGTAACATTTTTCACATCGGCCATCTTGGATTTTTATTTTGACCCCACCATCGGTTTCAGCACCCTCGAAAACCACGAAATTGACACCCATCATGAAAAATTGTAACATTTTTCACATCCGCCATCTTGGATTTTTATTTTGACCCCACCATCGGTTTCAGCACCCTCGAAAACCACGAAATTGACACCCATCATGAAAAATTGTAACATTTTTCACATCCGCCATCTTGGATTTTTATTTTGACCCCACCATCGGTTTCAGCACCCTCGAAAACCACGAAATTGACACCCATCATGAAAAATTATAAAATTTTTCACATCCGCCATCTTGGATTTTTATTTTGACCCAACCGTCTGTTTCAGCACCCTCGAAAACCACGAAATTGACACCCATCATGAAAAATTGTAACATTTGTCACATCCGCCATCTTGGATTTTTATTTTGACCCCACCGTCGGTTTCAGCACCCTCGAAAACCACGAAATTGACACCCATCATGAAAAATTGTAACATTTTTCACATCCGCCATCTTGGATTCTCATTTGGACCTCACCATCGGTTTCAGCACCCTCGAAAACCACGAAATTGACACCCATCATGAAATATTGTAAGTCTTCAGGGGATCAGACCGGAATAACTCCTCAGCTCGGCTGTTAGTTCCAGTAGCAGTCTTCGAAGTACACCTGCTGTGCAGGTCACTCCAGCAAGTCCGGAA
The DNA here is from genome assembly GCA_916614155.1 of Mesoligia furuncula. Lineage (NCBI taxonomy): Eukaryota > Metazoa > Arthropoda > Insecta > Lepidoptera > Noctuidae > Mesoligia > Mesoligia furuncula. The sequence goes on along the minus strand of OU744799.1, from coordinate 16,299,006 downwards.
CGAAATATGAATTTATAAACCCTACTTACTTCTAGAAAAATTATAAGACTGTGAATCAAATCTTTCCTTGGGTAATAGGTACATACTGAATGCGTGAAGTATCAAGTTTTGTGTGTCAAATATTTTGTATCCGTACAGCGATCTTCTTTTAGCACAAGCTGCTGCTTACAACCGACACAGAGTCCACTCACAACGGCGGCCGAGCGCAGACTAATATTTCATTACAAATTTTTGTGCAATAAACCGAGACAGTGACCAGTAAAATAACCCTTATTTCAATCCAATAAGATTCACGTATTACAGCTAAATATGTGAAAAAATAGACTCCGATTTTTATTTTTTTCTGAGCTTATTTTTAACATTTTGATAGTTCTTTTGGCTACCTTTTTGAGTCGAACATGTCTGCTTACATAAAATATTTTAAAATAAATATGTTTATGTTATTAAATAGAAGAAAAATGATCCCAAAGACAGCACGATATCGTCGATTTTGTGTGAAGAGGCAACGGAAATTATTTTTTACTATATTATAAACCAACATTTTCGAATAAAAAATGGCTACCATTTGGAGATGAAAGAGTAATCTATCTGTGGTAATTATTAGTTACATTTGGTTTCGTCTCATTTTGCCGCAAAATGCACCGAAAAACGGCTTATTTTTGTCAGATTCGTAAAGGCGTCCTTAACTCTCTACAGTTACAAACAATGACAAGCAAGTCTGACAGGTGTGTTCTCTGACACATTGACATAGAGACGTTGTCGTTTAGTCTACAACCTCCAACAGAGCAGAGGTGGCCCAATGGTAACGGCCGCGACTTACGAGTTGAAGATCGTAGGTTCGAACCCAGACAGGCGCTATAATGTTTTTTTTTAATACTTAAGGCTGCGCCGACCGCCAAGTGGCGCCCTCTTCGTTTGTTTAGTTATTTCTTTTATTTTACAAAGAAAATGCAGACCGTTACCAAAACGTATAATAGTGGCCACTATTTTCCGTTTTAGTGATTATAATAAAACTAAACAATCTAAAACTACCGTTTATAATAATATTAACGTATAATCTTGTGGAGCACAACTTATCGTGCTTATTTTCTGCATTTTCTTTCTAAAATAAAAGAAATTACCAAACAAACGATGAGGGCGCCAATTGGCGGTCGGCGCAGCCTTAAATTATTTCATCACCACTACCAACCCGCACTGCGCGTGGTGGATTATGGCCCACTCCCTCTCGCCGAGAGGAGGCCTGTGTTTCGGCAGTGGGAACATTATAGGCTGACATGCGCTAAAAATATAGGTTTACTTTTGAGGATTCCTACCGAAAATAGAAGCCATTAGTTACTATTTATAGAAAACGGGTCCTCAATTGACTCGGTTATGCCAAAAGGTTAATGTCCCAGAACTCAGATTCTCAATATAACTCGCTGCAGTGAGGTATTAGCAGACGTACTCGTATCTACTTCATCTCCTATATTTAGAACCCAATCAATATTATTAAAATACTAGCGACCTGTCCCTACTTCGCACGGGTGTTATCTATGTAGACCAGCACATCAAGCTACCTGAAAATCCCAATCAACTTTGAACCTTACACTTTAGCGATAAAGTTGAAAATCTATTAAATAAATTTGACAGATTGTAGTAGCTTGATGTCAAAACGAACAAAGTGGTTTTTCTTTTTTCTTTTATTTAATGGTCCTTATACCACTCCCTTAAATATGATCACACATTTCTGAAGCATGCTGGTAGATGTCCACATTTCGTTTAGTAATAGTTAATCGTATTACATACTCAAGTACTACTGTAGAAGTCCTATCCGAACAAACGTCGTGAATCTCAACTTATAATCGAATACAACGTGCCGCTACAATGGCGACATTAATTGAACACACGGGTAGGGCTAGTGCCCATTAATCATATATATATGTATAGGTTAAAATAATTCGTAAATTGAAAAAAAAAAAATTTTCTAACAAACTAAATAATATAATAGTAACTAAAATTGGGATCACCCTTGCAAAAATTCATTCATGAAATTACTTACCTACGCCAGTCGCCACAGGCTTCGCGCGATCGTACCTACTCGTCATAGGTCCGATTCTTTGTCGGCGAGCGAGCGAGCGGCGCGCGGCGCATGTACCTACCTAGTAGCTACATGCTACAGCGGGGGTGCTTGGTCTAACGTCACCCTCTCTTGTTACTATTAGTTATAATTATCATCACATCACTCACCAAGTCATCACTAATCACTGCTTCTATTTGTCTCCTAGCGCTATAGCGGAGGCCAGTTTTGGGTTAGTCTTCGAAATATTGTAGCACATTTTGTCGTGTAGGCGGTCGATCTGGGCGTTGAGACCACTGGTCGGCTTTCGTGGATGCGCTGAAGAGGTCCTACAATAGTGCGAGGTTAGTAGGCATTGTTTTGAATCGCCATTATCTCTCGCGATATGTCCTTACCGCAAGGGCGGCATTTTGATGACATTCTCCATAAATTAGCATCACGTCCGCATATTCAGCTGCTGTGTAGTTCGGATGTGTATTTGCCACCACGATCACAAGTTTATACAAGCACATAACACAATTAAAACCATCCCTATCGCACGATGAAAACATACCTACTAGATTAGAAAACAAAGCAAAGCGTCTTTAGCGCAGTACGAGTACCATAATCAAATTACTATCCTAATTACATAACAATAAATAAATAAAACAACAGGTAAGCGTCTTTTTCGCGGAAACATTCACAAAAATAACGACATAATTTTGCGCACTAGTTTGACGAAGTGTGTCAAGGACACAATAATTCGAGTGCAGTGCGGGGGCGCGGGTGGAAGGGGGCGCGGGTCGCCTGCGCCGCTTGCCGCTGCCGGAAGGAAAGAGGTCGCAAGCGCGCTCGCCGACAGGGATTATCTCTTGTTTCATCCTAATAGTATTGCTTATTCGTTTTAATTTCATTGATGCGATGTTATGATCCGTGACCCCGGCAAATGACCCCTGCGCTACAGTTCTTTAAGTACAGGTTGCTCTAAGATGGCATTTTCTAAAATTTTAAATAAATCCGTAAATAATAACGTTTAATGGAAATATAATTGCTTCATGAAATGAAAATGTGAAAACGTATAATATACGTTTTCACATTTCTTTCACATTAATTTAACACACATATTATGTGTGTTAAATTAATGTCACCATTGAAGCGCCACGTTGTATAATTGAATCGGATCAAAGAATACGTTATTTAAATCAACGATCGCTTCTGTTTTTTTAATCATCCACGTTTACAATCATCCGATCATTGTCAATTTGTTAGACCAGTCTTTATAACAACTTTGTTTTATTAATTAGCTTTAGGTATAGAAGTAAATGTAACTCTATTTTAAAGTAGAATATTTAGTATCTATGGAGAAAGAAAAAAAGAATATGTCAGTTTTACATCAAGATTCATGAGTAGTCCCTATAACCTTTTCGGGAGGTGCGCGTTCTTATATACAAGCCTTGGATTTCCATTAGTTGCCTAACAGTACCTATATTTTTAAATTTCTACAGGAACTACGACGAAGTTTTGCAGTATTATATAAAATCTGAAAAATCGGAATTGAAAAAGTATAAGAACGAACCATACCGGGGCCGTGATGGGGAGCTAACAGTCGAGAATGTTCCATTCAAGTAAGTTACTAACAGTTATTAATTTCGACTACCCAAAGTTCCTAACTTAATTAAAACTAAGACTTGGGAGAATTCTAAAGTTACCATCTCACAAAATGTTTCGTTTTCAGGACTGGTCTCGTCGAGGCTTTCCTTAAAGCTGGAAGAGAAAACGGCCACCCCACTGTCGACTACAATGCACCAGACCAACTTGGCTTCGGTTACACGCAAGCGACTCTCAATAAAGGCCATCGAATGAGCGCCGCTAAAGCGTTCCTCCATCCTCACAAGAGAAGACGCAACCTGCACATCCTCACGGACGCCAGAGCCACCAAAATGCTCATAGATCCGCACACTAAGAGAGCGTACGCCGTACAATACGTAAAGGACGGAGTTAAGCGCACAGTACGCTGCCGCAGGGAAATTATTTTATCCGCCGGCCCAATAGCTTCACCCCAATTGCTCATGCTCTCAGGAATAGGGCCGGAGGAACATTTAAAATCGCTGGGAATCCCTGTTCTTGCGAATTTACAAGTTGGAAGGGTTCTTTACGATCACATCGCGTTCCCTGGAGTTATTTTCAGATTAAATACAACTAACGCCAGTTTGTTGGAGCCTAAAATTGCAACATTAAATAATCTTATACAGTGGTTACAGTACGGAGACGGACTGTTAACAACGACCGGTGGAGTCGAAGGCATTGGTTATATAAAGACATCGGCATCGCAGGATCCAGAGAATGTGCCAGACATTGAATTATTAAGTATGGGCGGCTCTCTCATTATAGATTCGGGAGGTGCGCTTAGGGAAAGCTGGAGACTTGATAAAAAAATATGGGACAATGCCTACTCACCTTTGTATGGCACAGACACATGGTCAGCTATCATTATGTTGATGCAACCAAAGTCGAAAGGTTACCTAGAACTTAAAGACACTGATCCGTTTTCACATCCAAAAATGTACGGTAACTACTTTACCGATCCACAGGACATGGCAGCGATATTAGAAGCTGTGAAATATGTAATTAAGCTGGCGAATTCGCAAGCATTCGATAAATATTTTCCTCAACTATACTTACCGGATTACCCAACATGTAGGAATTTTGTCCCCGGCTCAGACCCTTATTGGGAATGTGCCATTAGGACGATGATAATTACGTTACATCATCAAATTGCAACATGTAGAATGGGTCCCCATTCTGATCCTTATGCTGTCGTGGATCCTGAGTTGCGGGTGTACGGCGTGGATGGCCTGCGGGTGGTGGACTCCAGCGTGATCCCGCGACCGACATGTGCGCACACCAATGCGCCAGCGATAATGATTGGAGAAAAGGCTGCCGATATGATTAAGAAAACCTGGTCAAATGTGGTCTCATATGAGTGATATAGATAAGTTAAATTATAAGTAATAATTGTACTGATTATTTAAGATTGTGTCTATAGTCGCTCCATGTAAAATACTGGTATTCAGCTGCATCCAGATAGCCTTGTAGCCGACCCCAGCATGGTTGGGAAAAGGCTAGGCAGATGATGATGATGTTTTGGATTGTGCCTAATAGATAAGTGTATTTTCTAAATTGTGTTATTTTATTTATTTCAGTACAACGTAAACATCCCGTTAGAGTATCAAATTACTGATTATGAGGTAGTCTATATTTATTGAGGCCTCGATAGCTTATTATCGTTGCAACGTATCACCAATGTATCATATATTGTAGATTCAAAAATAGGAGAGCTGACTACCTACTCCCGATTCAGGCTACTCGCTGGTATGAAGTTACAGGCCACTAGAAGAACTTCAGCACTCGACAGCGACGGCTTCGGCAGCAGTGGACGGTTGACTCTAAAACCTATCAATGACAAGCGGGTAAGAGTTTTTATGAGGGAAGCCCGTTTCAATTTTTTTTTACAATTGTAAAAAAATAATATTTTCCTATTTTATAATTATAATAGGTAGGAATTGCTTCATGTAGATTCTTTGTCATTATTATAGCTTACATAAAGGTTAGTTTACAAATGTACCTACGTAAACACCCGTTAATATTGCGTGTAAAAGCTAATAAACGACTTTACACAATCAAATTAGTGGCACTCAGGTGCAGTGATGTATGTCAACAATTAAACGATCACAGCTACACAAAAATACGTTTTGGTTGAATAACAAAATCAGCGAGCATCGTTTGATTTCATTATATTAATAGGCGGCGGGCGCGGGAAAGGGTTTTACGCCCCGTCATGTTTCCCCAAATAATAAAATTAATGGCTCTTCTATACAGACATCCATTAAGGTAGGTATTCAGTGTTTACATTAATATTACCTTTGGGAAAAGGAAAATATTGATTTTTTTGTGTAGAAGCGTTGCGGTTTGAGAAGTGTCTCCGTCTGCGACGTAGATAGGGTAGAGGTGTGCAAGATTGCGTAGTGTACAACAATGCATAGAGCGATTCTCGAATCAGGAAACAGTCTTCTGCGGCCAACTTTAATTGACAGCGCATCGTCAACGTTTTAAACATGCTGGCGCAAGAATTTAAACTAAGTTTGAGACCTGTGTTACAATATTTAGGTGTTTAGAAAACGTGATTGTAATAAATGTAATCCAGGTAAGTTGTTTTTATTTGTTTATTTCTTCAAATTACCATCGAAACGTGTTTCACTCGAGTTAGTACGACGTCCTGGCCAAAAGATGGTAGTACCGGCCTTTCAAAAGTCTTTAGTGCTCTATGTGCAAGAATGCGCATAGCCATTGTGTACAAGATTGCGCGCGCAGTCTTGTACACTCAGACGTTTATTTAAGATATTATGTATTTTATCATGACATGCGTTTACTGCTATTCGAATAAACTAATTATTCATGTTTTTAGGATGACATGAAGACAAAGAACAACGGAGAGATAATGTGGATTCGAGTGTCGAAGAAGCTCGTAAAGTCATCTGTCGCGCGGCCCTATAATAAGAGAAGCAAAAGGCTTGAAATTTTAAGTCGCTATCCATACAAAAGAATATCTACTCGAAGAAGAACATATTAAAAAGAAGAAGGATAAAACTTACATAAAAAGAGCAAGACTGTTAAACTAAAAAAGCCAGCAATTGCACTTAAAAAGAAAAATTAGGTCCAGGTTGCTCTGAAGTGTACAGAGAGAGATCCAATTATTGAAGACTGGATCGAATGTATTTTATGCATAGTAGCACGAAAAATGCACAGCATACGTAGGCCATGGTAGCTTCAAATGTGACATTTGTGAGTGATGCGCACTCTTGACATACGTGGACAAACTTGCACACCTGGCTGCACACTCTTGTCCTCATACGTTGTGCAAAAGTGCGCATTAAGGACGCTGCAAATTTTTTTAATAGTTCCTAAACCGTTACCTTTAATTTGTTCTTTTTTAGTTTTATTACTAGGCAGATAACCTAGGTAAATGAATAAAGACATGTTGATTTTAAACTGCTCTGTTTTTTTTAGAGAACATAGTAGTAAAAGTGCGCAGTGCTGCACACCCCTACTTACTAGAATAGGCATACTTATATAATACAGCAGGCTAAAATAATCATTTTTACACTACGCCAGATTTAACGTTGCAGTGTCCGTGAAAAAGTGATTGTAGTATAATAAATTCCGTGAAGTTTTCATAGAACTTGTTCTAGTAGAGTCACGTTGCACCTTTCTGCGGGAGCCTTAACCTTTTGACCGCCACAGTCATCTATAAATGACAAACCAAAATGTGTCCAGCACGCCACGGTTTGACTACATGATAGAGTTTTACGCCGAGGGCACGTTTTTGACTTTTTGACGTGTGGCGGTCAAAAGGCGGGCACCACATTGATAGACTTATAACAAAAGTTCATAAATGATAAATGATTTTATTTTTGTAAGTAGGTTTGTACAAACACTTTTACACGTCAATCATGTTTTTTTAAAACTAGATGAGGTCGGCGTTTCCTATCTGACTACTCTGAGAAGAAAGGCCGAAACAAACTCAGAGGTCACCGTCTCTTTTAAAGTCCAGACATAATCTTGGTCAGGTTATTCCCCTTTATACACTACGTTAAGCAAGGAAAATATCAATAAAATTGTAATGGTCCGTTATTTGACAGACCTAATTATAGGTACACAGATAAACATCGGAACCAAAGCTAACACGCGCTTCCTACTATCAAACACGAAGTTTTATGAATGTGGAAAGAATCCACATAAAAGTGGGGAAAACTTGGCAGAGAGAACATGGCGTTGGCGCTAACAAGACCAACAGTATTCGAAGAATACTAAGTAGCTGTTAACACTGTTCTAGGTGTTTCATTGTCGTTTTATATCAATATAACTTTAATGTAGGACTTGTGGCTAAATAATCACTAATTGTAAATGTTAAGGTACGCTTGCCGCGGTCAGCTCGTGGGGATACATTGCGTATCTAGACCACCGGGCCTCGGAAAGCACGGTCCTAGTCATTCGTAGACTCTTTGACAGTCGTTATGGAGTCAGAAGCCCAAAAGTCTGACAACCAGTCTTACCAAACGATATCGTGTTACCAAGTCACTGGATTTTGGAGGACAGATAGACAGTCGCTCCATGTAAAATACTGGTTTTCAGCTGCATCCGGTTAGACCAGAAGCCGACCCCAACATACCTAGTTGGTACAAGGCTAGGCATAGTTTTGTAGTTCATTACCAACTATCAGAAGTTGTACAGATGGACTAACGGTCCAATAATGATCTATTCCTATACAACCCACTGCAGGCTAACAGAGATCAGTCGGTCAATAGAAGCTGTAAGATTTCAAAGACATCTAGAGCCAGACGTTTCAGCGATAGGAAGTTAATTGGAAAAGCTATCTAGGTGTATTTTAAATGTCAAGAAAAGTGACATTTCAAATAGAACGCCTATTGTTCTATACCTACTATTTTTAGAAATTCTATTAACATGAAACTCTTTCTACGATGAAGGAATTTCTACTTTAATCAGTATTAAGATCATAAATACCTGAATAAATTAAAACAAAGGGGGTTGTTGGTTTCTTTTACAGCAGAATTTAATAAAAAAAGTTCCCTAGTTTGTACTTTACCGTCGCTTTTATATAAATAAATACAGTGTACGAGCATCATGCAATTTGTATGAAATTACGTGCTTATGGGTATATTGTTGAATTCCCAGAATTGTTTTTATCAGGGTTGCTTATACAACATGTGCATGCAGTGCGTGCTACACGTTTTCACAATGGAATAGTAGATTGTTATACAAGGGTCGAAAGGAATCGATACCCATACGAGGTATTTAATTAATCCCCATACGGATAGCCGTATGATTAAATACCTCTTATGGGGATGTCTCGCACGGGTGAAAGTCATTAATTTCTACTCGGACTATAGAGTCCGAGTAGAAATTTATGACTTTCACCCTTGTTAAACTCTCTACTTTTTATTTCAAATATAAGGAAAGTAAAAAAAATATTTTATTTTCTTGTCTGCTCGCAACTTCATAAAATCATTGTATTGTATGTATTTAAGTATATTTCTTTTGCTGGCAAATGATTTTCGATTACTGTATTAGCCTCGTCTTTAACCGAATCTGGGGTCAACGTTTCAGAATCGCTTGAACTCATTTTTAATAAAATGAAAACAATATTTTTAAATTGGTACGGCTTACGAAGTTAGTATCCCGCCAAATTATAGTATAGTCTTTTTAAAATTTTAAATATGGAACACACCGCGTTTCGCCGCGGGCCATCCCGCTTAATAGGTGTTTTTTTTTAATTCACACTGGCTGTTTATACACTCATAAGACCGCAGCATTTTTCTTAATTATGTAAAGAAATTCGTAGCCGACTACCGAAACAAAAGTTCTATTTTTAAAAATCATTAGCCCTAGAGAGGGAAGCAATTACTATGAGTCTTTCCCGCCCAAAGGTGGGAAGCGGCGTCTTCCACCCGCTATTCGGGTCAAACAAACACTACTTTCCGGGTATGAGAAATGAAAAGGATTTTCCTATCATGGATTCGCAAAGACCTATGACTACTCTGTACTTACTTAAAAGAAGAAAGAAAGAATAAAGAAATACATTTATTTAGCACAGAATAAAAGACACACGACACAACAATATTATGTTAAAAGTAAAAAATATATAAGTATTAAAAATAAAACAAAAAAAAGTGTAAAGTGCGTTGTGAGAAATTAGCAAGAAAGTGTGCCTTGCGGCTGTGCTAAATAGGCCCAGTACAGCAAAAATACCAGACAACTAGTGCCTGACGTTGGTTTTCAACTGTACCTAAGTAAGTAAGTATATTATCTACTACTAGAGTGGTAATAAGTACTCTATGAACGTGTACATTTCGGTCTTACATAATTTATTTGCGTAGCTCTACGCCTCAGCGGATGGCCACTGGACCCGGATTACTTCTTCAACTTAAGATAGTAAACGGATCGTATCAACTCTTGTTTTAGAACCCACATATTTCCTTTGGAGGTCAAAACGGGTGGGGTCTCTTTGTAAATAATATACACATAACATCACGCGTGTATTCCCCAAAGGGTTACGTAGAGGTGTACCTATAACAACTACAAAACAATTTTATCAGTTATACATATGTTTAAGTTATACATATGTTTAAGGGGTGAGCCTATTGCCATCTGCCGGGTACAAATCCAGACTCTGGGTTGCTACTGAGAAATTCCAGATGGAAAATAAAGAAAGAAAGAAAGAAAATACTTTTATTTGCGGCAAACATAACGCATCTAAAAAAAAACACAAACTGAATAACAATTTGGGAGAAAACATACGTCACAACTACGCAAAACGGCCATCGCTCAGCATAATGCTAAGGCGCTCAGCCCCAGCGCTGGTTTTCAGCGAAAGCTCGCTGACGTGATGACGTCAGCCACTGCAGAATATAATACGATTAGATATAAATAAAAACAACAATCAAAAACCCAATAACTCTGCACGACCCGAAAATCGAACCCAGGACCTCACGAACACTAAACCAACGAGACATAATAATAATAATATGATCGCGTATATTCCAACACATGTACTCGTATATAAAATACAAGGACATAAGCTGCACGGATACGTATATGAATTAAGTAGGTATAATAAATTGCATGAAACAACGCAGCAATAACATGAATATTCAGAACCAGTCTCTCAAATCGGATTTCAGTTATGCGTGACTCTAAACTGTTAGCAAATCGCCGATTTTCCGAGATTGATAACAATAAACTGAGCCGTAAAGGCGAGGGCATCAAATTTAGTGACGATCAAATTAACTTAAGCAAATGAAGGATTTCAGATGATCGTTTAGAAAGAATAGATTCGTTTTTTTTTTCAGTTCATTCATCTTAATAAACATTCATTTGTAGCCGTCAGTGTTCCGCAAAAATATAAAGTAGAGGTGATTCATAGCTTGTGGATTTTATTACATTAAAGTGATTAAAATCTCTGTTTACCTATACAGGGTCAAATCTGTTTCAATCTCGTCTGCAGAGTTTAGCTAGGTAATTTAATTTGGCCCTGTATATCTTTTGTTGTGGTCTCCCTTGTTTCAATGAAAAGAAATTGCCAAATTATCACTTCCCAAACAATTTTCCGCATAATTTCATTTGCGAAATCATTACTTAGCAAATAAACTTTTCACAAAAAATTGTAACGCAAACCTAATGTTTGGCAAGTGAACGTTTAAACAATAACTTGCTTACCAACTAGTACTTTTACTAAATTTAATTTAGTCAAATATTTCATTTGGTATAACATATTTTACGCAAAATAAAATAAGCCAAATATTTAGTACTTTCGTCCCCTATTTCTGTCTGCCTATGATTTCAATTTGCCCTTGAGGTAAAGGTAGGTATTTGTATTCTCATTCGCTCGTTCTTGCATCCAATGTCGACGGAGCCCCGCTTGACGGGGCTCCTATTTCTGTGAAAAGGGTTTAAAGTAACTTAACAAAACAGAACCTCGGGATGCCCTTCGCTTGCTCTTGCATCGTACGTCGCCTATAGACCGACCGCAACCATGCAATGTAATTAAAAAAGTATTTACGTTATTGTCTAAAGATTGTTTGCTGCAATAAATCATTTGATTAAAGACCAAATGCGTAAATGATAATATTCTGCCAAGTAAAGATTTGATCAAATGAAAATTTGCTTACTAAGATCATTCCAAAGATTGCATTAGTATACAAAAAGGTTGCCAAAATTTGTTTTGGTAGTGTTGGCAAAATCTTTTCGGAAAAACGGCGGGATTTGTTGTTGGACATAAATCTGCGTTTATGTGGGGTTAGATTCAATAGCTAAGTGGCACGAAAATGATCCTAAGCCATTGTAGTATCTCAAACATGGTCATAACAGTTAACTAGACTAGCAGGGCTGCCGATATGTTAACCCCGATGGGCTACTGTATTCAATTTCAGACGATAATCACATCTATCATGTTGTACCTCAACCAAAATACATTGGAGTATCAACTAGTCTAAGTATACCTACATAGATCAAACTATATCACACTAATATTGTAAAGGAAAAGAAATTATTATAATGATTATTAAAAAAGTTAAGCGTAAGCTATTATGCGTAAATAATGTTATGCGAAAATATAATTGGGAGAAACAAAAGTATGCCAAGTTATATTAGGTCTTAAAATATGCAAATGGATAGGGAACCTTTTAAAACTAGCTGCGCCCCACGGTTTCACCCGCATAAGTTTCGATCCCGTGGGAATATCAGAATAAAAAGAAGCCTATATTTTAATTCAGGGTGTCAACTACCTCCATAGCAAATTTTATCAAAATTGGTCTAGCAGTTTGAGCGTGAAGAAGCAAAAAACATATAAACACACACACTCACAACTCAAACTTTGGTTCCCTATCTATTTGCATAAAATTATAAGACCTAATATAACTTTTCATACTTTTGTTTCTCCTAATTATATTTTCGCATAACAATATTTACGCATAATTTTTTTATTTTAATTTAGGTAGTATTATGCGAATTTAATTTATGCCAAAACAAATTAGCCTTCAAGATTATTATGCCAACATAAACTGTATGCCAAAAAAAATATGGCAAAGTATTATTATGGCAAAACCAATTGTACCAAAATAGTGATGCCAAAGTATTTTAGGAAAAAGAACATTATGCGAAAAGAAGGGATCCCGTTTTAAATAAATACATAATTAAATTCGTAGAATCATCTATACCTACAAATAAATAAAATTAGCGTGTCTGTTTGTAATGTCAAAGTAACAGCTTTTTACTAAACAATTTTTAAAGTTTTTGTCTGTCTGTCTGTCTGATTGTTCCGGCTAATCCCCAAACGGCTGAACCGATTTTAGGACTTTCACTGACAGATAGCTGATTTTATAAGGTGTGATTTAGGCTAGGTACTTTTATTTTAGAAAAAGAACGTTATTGATTTTCGACATGCACACGAACGAAGTCGCGGGCACAGATAGTAGCAAATAAAATAAGAAAACCGGTACTCACAAAGAAATACAGTAAGTTTATTCTTTTATTAAAATTAAAAACATCATGAAGAATACATCTTTAAAGAAAACTGAGAATACTCTCTTATTACTGTGAAGGAGCTGCCATTTGCACGGTCTCACAGTCGCATAATTACTGGCTCGGCACTTTTCAACATCACTGCAAATTGTACATTCTTTTGCTACATTTTCACAGCAAAACAAGCTAAACTTCTTATTATAAAATAACTGCGGGATAATTGCCGCAGTTTTAGAGTTCAATCGGAAAGTTTTATCATTTATCAAGCGATAATTATAGTAGTTTTACTGTTTTTGATGTTTATCACTGCTATAAAACACGAAATCAGTTTCTCACGTTGTTTGTGAATAAATTAATAATGGTTGGAAAGTTAAGCGGAAAAAGTTACGTTAGGTAGGTGTTTTCACACATTTAAGAAACTCCTAAAGCTTGTGTAGTTGTCGTAATGGATTAGCAAAATGACACCTTGGTTTTTATTTGGGATATGAAAACTAAACTGTAAGTATTAAAAATAACATTAAACGAGTCATCATATTCTGCCTAGCCTTTCCCCAGCTAGGTTGGGGTCGGTTTCCAGTCTAACCGGATGCAGCTGAGTTACTGAGTACCAGTATTTAACACGGAGTGACTGCCTTTCTGACCTCCACACCCCAGTTAGTGGGTGATACTACACCCTAAAATAAAATAAACAAAATCAAACGAGAGTACAGGTAATAATCTGCATCTTTTACAAGAAATGACGAGGGAGATGAGAATTACCAGCAAGATTTGGTTTCATAATAACCGTCAGTATAAAAAAAATAACAGACAGAATGATGATGATAAATATAACGACAGCAAAAATGAAGCTGTTCTAAGATAAACGAAGATTTGCTTCGCATAAAAGCAAAACGCAGTCAAACACTAGTTAATGATAATTACGACAACGTAAATAGATGGCTGCTACAGAACAGCAGAAAGAAGTAACGAAGATGATCATCCAACATAGGTAGGTAGGTATATTATCAGAAGTTATTAAATACCAACAAAACATTATTTAATCAATATTGAGTATGGCTTAAATACTTAGGGATAGATATATATTATAGGGATATAATGAAAGTACAGAGACCAACGCAATATGCAAATATGCACTGTTGAATAGGAAAAGACTTACCTACCGAATGATAATAAATGTTATTTTAAGAACTATGTCGGGAAAAATAAAGACAATGTCTCAGGTTTTCAAAAGAAACAAGATTTGTAATTACAATAAGAAACACTTGCTACTACGGAATTCCGCAGCCTCTAGGAAAATGTGAAAATACAAAACAGATGTACAAAGACAAAACACCAACGAAGAACATACTTTCTGCATTTACATCCCAACGTCTAAGAATTTATTTCCACAAAATTCTCCATAATTTTATTTTTCTTCTACTAACAGATGCTGCTCTAGTTAGTGCAGCGTCTTCCATTAGAAAAACACCCTTAATCTACCTGAAAAACAAAAAACGTCCAAAAATGGAAGTCGCATCCCATCTCGCACAATCACACATCTAGTCGAACTGTCGGCAGTGCAGGTTTCGATGCCAACTCATTGCCTATCTACTGCGGCTGTCACTACCCAAGAATAGGCGACGAAATTACCAACTTTAACCTCCCGTACTTACGACTAGCGTGGTTTAAATTAATGTTCGTACTAATTGTTACCGCATTCCTGATAACATCGTGAACGCGTTAAGTACGTGGAACGAAGTATTTGTTTCGAATGCTTAACTACCGGGAAATTGCTTAGAAGTCATAAATATATAACGTAACAATGCCATTATTTTCAAAAGAGTACTTAAATCATGCTACACTAATCAACTTTAATAACAAAATAATTAAGTGAAACAAATAAAAATTGAGAGCATGATAAGACAATCGTTTATTACACCATTAAAGCGATTACACTCAAGAAAAATCACGATCCAGATTTAAAAAAAATTCTGTCATTGAAAAAATATAACCAAGAGAAAAACTCCGTGAAAAGTATTTACTTAACCGCCAATTTTTTACGAGTGTGTTCGTAAAAATCTACACAGAACTGGAAATGCTAGCGTAGGCCATAAAAGTTAAAGTTTGTCCATGATTGGATTGTTTGTAAGTACAATTCGTTTGGCGGTTGCAGTATTTGCGGCGGAAGCGAATCGAGATCGAATCGAGAGAACGTGGGTAAATAAGGGCAGTTCAATGAATGGGCGGGAAGCGCAGTCGCCTACGCTCCGCCGAGCGCGCGAACGTTGATACCGGACCGCGGTGCACCCTCAACAAGTGGGGCATTAAAGCTTGCAACTCTCGAACAACTAAATAAAATACAAACAAGAAGCTCTAACATCGAATAAAAAAAGTGTTCTAAATAAATTAAAAAAAAAATTTAAAAGTGTTAAATAAGTGGGAAAGTTTGTGATTTCATAAAGCGTTATCGTAAGCGAATTTTTGGCGCAGCGTTAAATTAGGCAGCCGTTGCATAAATTATTCTAAGTTAAGCCTTAAAGCTGTCTGCTGATGATTTATTTTTTATTTAAGTTTTTTGATCACAGTGTAATAAGTAAACATTATTACATAAAATAGAATTATAAATCTATTTATTATTTTTTCAAAAGCAATACTTACTTCAAATATTACTTGAACAATGCACATTAATTGATCGGAATATAAAGTTGTTTTCATTTATTTCATTCACTTAATTTTCTGGTATAAATGTAGGGTAGGTAGTTCTTGTACTTATGTTTTTATAACACTAACGAAATGAAGATGACTTTTTATGTGTTTATATAAATTGAATCCAATACCAAAATTTAGCAAATACATATACTATGAATTACTGATTCCTGAGAACATTAATATCTACGAATCGACCGCAAAAACCGCAAATACTTATACGTGCCGCGAGAGTGGAACAAAAAGCACGTAATAAATGTTTTAAACTGGCAACTACAAATTAATCCCAACTCGCAGGAGTGCTTTAAATGAAAATTCGCCATATTGGTGAACTACAGCATTTATTGCATGCCTTTTTCCACAAGTTTCTTCGCGCTGCGATATATTTTCGTTGGTGAGGCATTAAATTTCCAAGATCAATTCAGTTAAGTGCTCAACGCGTATCGCAAAGTTTTAAAAATAATAAAACTGTAATTCTCTTTGCAGCCATTTCTATAATGTAACTGAAGCTTGACACAAGATTTACGGCTATTATTTTTAACGTTACACAATTATTTTCATAACGCAAATTATGTGAAGAGCTCGATTCTAAGAACCGAAAGACAAACACACTTTGTAGATGGGCATCTAATAAAGTGCTGTGGGACGAAGTGTCTTAACTTAAATAAATTAGCAATTAGTGACTGATCACTTTCTTTGAAATTAATAAAATTGACCGAAAACATTTACAAATAAAGCGTAATGAGGCAATTTATTAAAGAAGGTACATAATAGCCGTTCAGGAAGCGCTGGCTACCGGAAGGGAAGGGGGGAACAAAAGAGCGGTCATCCGCACACCACCATCCGCTTACTAACGAAGCGGGAGCTGCCAAAGAGAAAAAAAGCCTTCGCTACTGCAATACTGAACACCGATAGCCTGAAACTTTGTTTCTTCCTAAGTATAGCCCAAACTTTACTACTACCAGATTAATTCCATCTTTTACGTTCCAAAAATAACATTAAAACGATTTCATTTCCAATTTATTTTTTCGCTCAGTTCCTTTTTCATTAAAGTGGAAAACAGCGAAGACGAAATTAAACCACTTGCAAAATTGTATTACTTCCTGCTTTTTTATCTTTTTCCCCTTGTTCTAAATATCAACTGCCTGGCTAACTTAAAATACTTGGGCCAAACTGGCTGCACCCTACTTTCTAAAATACACTGGCGGCAAACTGTAATTCTGTTTAAGTCGGCCGTGCTGTATCTATACACATATTGAAGTTGCCTGTCAAGGTTGAGCTGACGTCGTACGTGCGCCATTACCACGTAGCTCGTGAAATACGACATAAATGTACGAGTTACGACTCAGGTCGTTTCTTCTGCCCATATAATACGCCCTAGTCGCGATAAATTGAAATTGGCACGTTTATCATCACCCGCTCTGTGATTGTATTTTTTATTGTATCATCATCCTACACAGTGCTGATTACAGTTGGCTCTGAATGGTGACGATTCGCGCTCACAATTATTGCGGGCATTCGCTTGTCGTGTCTCCTTTGTCTTGGTACTGATTAAAAAAATAGCCAGTGGCCTTTTTAAGTTGGACACACATTAACGGGAATAACACAGATTTTAAAAGAATTTGTAATGAAAGCTTTTAGAATCCATTTTCACAGGATATGTCATTTAATTTAAGTTGGGCCTACTGAATTCTGACTTAATACTTAATACCGAAGATAGTTGTGGAGCCTATAATGTAATCAAATACAACACTAATCTCCAATTAATTTTCCAACCGCACGCTGGTAGGTACACGTACACACAGTAGCTTAACGATGACACAGATAATATTTGATGTATTAAGCTACCCGAAAGTTGATTTGCATGGGACGTCCGCCCTTCTACCCCGAATTATCTAATATTGAAATAAATGAACCCATAATGAACATCACATAAACGTGATTTATGGCATCACGTGCGTGACAAACTGGGAATCAACTGCGCCAATTATTTTTATGTAAGTTTTTGTAGTCTTCTTTATGACCTGTTTTCTATCAAAACGTCAAGTTTAATGGCTGGGGGTACATTGTTTATCACGCTATTTTATCATTTAAGCACAATTTGCACAAAACACATGTGTTATTTTGTGAAAATTGTTCTCTATCGATAAAACCTTCATCAACAACGGCCGTATTCGTCATGAACTTTTAATCTAAAGCCTTCAGAAGAGATAATATTCTTGTTTTCTTGTGTTTAATACGGGCCTGTGATTTCTGAGGATTGAGCGTTTATATAATGTTAATGTAGCGATGAGAACATGAACCCGATTGTGCGGTTAAACAAAGCTTACCGAAGACATTGTTTCCTCTCATATTATGGATCCGATCGCCGATCCCAAACCAAACCTCTACCGTCCGGTGGCGAGCCCTGCCTTACAAATTAAGCACTAGAAAGGCTTAGCACGAATTATAATTTGTTCCTCCTAACTATTCGTTATTACAACACTGTATTTTAAATTGCCATGATTGAGCACTCTAACATTATTACGTAAATTAATTTAATTGGCTCTATTACCTTTTATTAGTAAGTTATAGTTAAGCGAATTTTCAGAAAAAACTTTATATTTACGATATAATGTCCAGTGGACTGTACTAACAATTGTACCGAGCAGATATCTTTAAATCGGGACTTCGTTACCTGTGAGCATCGACCGTGTATGACCAATTAATAAGCCGATACGTTATATATTTTGATATTTATTCTTATTGCTACGTTGCAGACTTTGGTGGCACAAGGCAAAGTTTTATTAGCTTTCAGTAACTCCACAGACTAAAATCTAGTAGTTGCCACCCGGTCGCCATGTTTCCCAGTTGTTTTGTTCCACAGTTTGCATTATGTTTTACGATATTCTGTGTTGACTGCAAACTCAAGTTTCAACTCCTCGGTGCACCATTCATATTAAAAATAATTGATAAAATTAATTCAATGCGGTGTAGCTGTAGCGGTATTTAAACACGTTGGAGTACACAATGAATGTGCTTTATGAATGTTGTTTTGAAACACGATGTTAATTTGGAACTAGTTCTTATCCCAGAGCTTTACAAAACCTTGTTCAGCTCAAACCGGTAACACGTGTCGGTGTGTTAGGGCAGTTTTCGAAGTCACAACAGTACCTACTAACGAAGGGGCTTAAAGACT
Organism: Mesoligia furuncula; assembly: GCA_916614155.1. Taxonomy (NCBI): domain Eukaryota; kingdom Metazoa; phylum Arthropoda; class Insecta; order Lepidoptera; family Noctuidae; genus Mesoligia; species Mesoligia furuncula. The sequence continues at coordinate 16,280,011 of OU744799.1, read as the reverse complement.
GCCGACTACATAGAACGTGACTGTGACAACATTTCCGGACAGTTCCGACGAATTTGTTATCAGTAGATTCTAATTTCTATGAAAAAGCTAACGATGTCAACTTCATTTTTATAACAAAATGGTGGTTTTAGGGTGAAACTTTCAGAACTACTTAATGACTCAAAATCTTATCCTTGAAAATTATTTGGTTGAAACTATCAAACAAATAATCTTCGGAACAAGCAAAGTTAGAAGTAGGTTAACGTTTGTTCCGAATTTTCTTGCCTAACATTATTTCTGAAGGAGAAAGGAAAGGCTTGAAAACGTCATAAAAATGGTTTATTAACATTATCACGCTACCGACGCAGGACTCCTTTGTGTCGAGTAAGAAACTCATTTGCGACACACTTCGGTGCCTTATTCTTAGCTCTCAACCTATTGTAAATTAAAATTAACTTCATTTACTGTATTGTATATTAACTGTATAACTGAACGGCTGTTGGTGCAATTTAGACATATACAAAAATATATTAGCATGTGGGATTATTTATAACAAAGACGTGGGGAAGGAACGCGTGTAGGTATATATCTATACCTTAGTTAGTGGTTCGAGATCCGCGCGGTTCGTATTATGATTTATGCGGGAATCGCTCGAACTCACCAACAACGAGGTAATTCATGCATGCAGTAACAGGTAGTTACCGTCAAGTGGTTGCTGTAATGTTACTTATAATACGTCCTAATCCTTTTACTATGAAACTATTTCTTAAATGTTCGGGGAAACATTAGCCTCGTATTGCATATTGCATCCACCCCATACTTCTTCAACCATTTCATTTGGCAAATAATGCTTACCTACTTGATAAACAAAGCTCTTTCATCAAACATATTATTCAAATACATTCAAATCTGTGAGGTACAAAGGTATTTAAATGCATACATTATTGATGCAGTATTAGCTAATAAAATAATTGTTACAACTTCGCAACAAGCTTGCAAACAATTATGCTTATTCAGAAATATTCACAAACTCCGGCTACTCCAAAACAAATAGAAACTCTATATTGAATATTAGCATTGTAGTCGTGATAATAATTACTTAGTTGTTGTTATTTCCTTCATGACAGAAACCGGCGCCGCATACATTTGCATAAAAACCACAGCTCGCGTTTTGTGAAAGGTGTTAAACCAACTTTTCTTTCATACGCAATTTCCATTGTGTCCACCTTCGTGTTTTTTTGTAATGGATTACCTAATTAAATATTAATAAAATTTTCAAGACATTTACATATAGTTACAATCGTCCAGAGCACTATATTCTAATTGCGGTTTCAATTAAAACTTGCTCCAATTTTGCATTCCATGAAAACAAAGAAAAAGGTCAAACTTTTTTAGAAATACTTTCCCTACGCGCCAAAACGGTATCCGTACGAACAATATTTCGTTTGAGTTTTACCTTGAGATCAGCTTTGGTAGATTTTTTGCGCAAAATCATTTTATGGGAATGTCCGAGGTTCGGAGGTTTAAGAAAACCTATCTCGTAAACTTTTACGAGCATACATCAAACGATACAAAAGTAAAAAAATCAAGATTATATGTGGAATGTTTTATCTTTAACATTCCGACTTCATTCACTATTCTCTCAGTCATGCAACACTCCGTACATGGACGCCGGAAATCTGAATACATCAAATTCCATTGTTTCCTCAGCTCCAATTATTTAGCATAATTAGTCCAGACCATTAATCCGCCGCCGAGCCAACTATAAATTAACGGATTTTCAAGAAATACCTCTGGAGTTATGTTTAACGTCATAATCGGCTACGAAACACAGGCCTACGGTTTTCGTAGCACAGCGAATGGGCGCAGAAATTTATAGCTACGAAACTTTGAGCGTTTACGCCGTACGGCATTTCATACAACCTTTCAAGCCCTTGGTTTTCGAACCGATTTTAATGAAACTTCATACGCATAAGCAGGATACAAATGACTAAAAAGTTACTTAAGAACATTTTCGAAATGTGTTATTTAAAAAAAGATAACTGGAAATCTCTGTTTCTGTGGAAAATTTAAAATCAGTCTAATTTGGCTGTAACACTATTTTTCAAAGATTTAGAGACCTTTGCATCCTGCTTATGCGTATGAAGTTTTATTAAAATCGGTTCATTCGTTTCGAAAAACAAGGGCTTGAAATTTTGTATGAAATGCCGTACGGCGTATAAACGCTCTTAAGCGAGTTTAACAAAGAGAATAAGATTATTATTCTTACTTTTATCATTCGCCTGACCATTGAGAAATAATGTTTTTGTTAAGATTTCTTATTATCACACATTGTGATTGTTGCTCCTGTCCATGACTAGAATATTTTCGCTGTTGGGACCATGGGCGTAACACACGACACACTAAAACAGCCACGCCGAGCTGTAAAAAGTCGGTTAAGTGAGTTGGGCTCTGCGGGTTTCGTACCTGTCCAAACTTTATTACGCGGAATTAAAGTACCGCTATAATTTTCCTGTAATCTTCGTGCTACTTTAGAGTTTTCGCATAGAGGATATTTTCGTACGTTTTACTTTTGCGATACATTTAACTTAAAATGTTTATTTTTGTACCTTACAAACCCTTCTAGTGAACTTAAGCAAACTTGGACGAATTATTATCACTAAATTTCAGCCTCACTAGCTACGTGATAGTGTCTACTAGACATAATTAACCACCAAACTTCTTGAAACAGAAGATAATATGGTTAATTCTCAAATTGCCTTCTAGAGGTAATTAACCCCCAAACTCTGTGCAACAGAAGCTGTGGTTTATTATAAACCAGACCATAAAACATCACATCTTAATAAATAACCCAGTAAAAATGTATAAACACAATAAATCTAAACTTAGCCAGGTTTACGAAAAAATTCTTCGAATTCGCGTTACGTTTATTAATAAACCTGTGACTCAGAATAGAATATTAGCGCGTTGAGTGTAACTCAAACGCCCTTTTATATATCACTAGCTGCGCCCCGCGGTTTCACCCGCATAAGTGTCGATCCCGTGGGAATATTGGGATAAAAAGCCTATATGTTGTTAGCCTATTAGTATAATATAGTATAATATAATAATATAGTATAATATATGTATTTATTGTATTATGTAAATGGTACACCACAGACTACCTGCAGTATTTGTCTGTCCTTCCCCTTTTTAATCCATCCAAAGGTTGTCTTTAAAAGATCGCTTTTAGCGATAAGACCGCCCATTGTGTCACCCTTTGTACAGTTTCTATACCTTATGTCTGTAATTAATATGGTGTACATAATAAAGAGTATTCTATTCTATTCTATTCTATGTATATAGCCCATATGTTAATCCAGGGTGTCAGCTACCTCCATACAAAATTTTATCAAAAGTCCAGCCGTTTGACCGTGAAGAAGTAACAAACATATAAACACACACACACACACCCCCACAAACTTTCGCTTTTATAATATTAGTGTGATAGCTATTAATAAAATTGTTTCACACGACTTTTACTAACGAGAACACAACTCCCTAGATTTAATGTTATGACATCACATTAGCATTGTCAACTTAATGTTTTACTCTACGGGAGATTACTTCCCGAGGCGTTTTTACGGGTAATGTAGATAAGACGGTAACTTGGGCAAGGAGGGGGTGGGCGGGGTGGGGGAAAATAATACAGTTATCATGCCGGTACTCAAAAGTAGGTCCGTGAATTGTGCAGTGGGGACGCGTGAAGCTTTCAACGATGCTTTGTTCTCAATTCAGTGGGGCTCTCTAACTTGTTCACCTATATACTCGATATTTTATTTCAAATATATTAATAGGCAATTTTATGGGATAATACTTGAATCCAAATGTGCTTGTGGTGAAATTAGTATAAACCCACGATCAAAAACCTCCGGTCGTTTATTTCGAACTTATTTGATGCATATTCCAATTAGAACTTTCTCTAAATAACATCATAAATTGTAACCAAGAATAAGCCTTCGGTTGCAGCACAATACAACACACACTGCGCTTACGAAGCCATCTCAATTGTAAACTTTAGCTTAGTTCCTTAACTAGCATCAACTTTAGCCAACACTGTATGATATTGCAGGTTTATTCCCGTAATTCTCCCTTTAAGCTGTGTTTAGACAAAGAGAATAAAGAGCGGTATCAAAGCATGGAAAATTCCTGTGTGGACTGCAAAGAAGGCTTTACAAACGTGGCGGTATTTTAGGCCGAACAAACGTAGAGCTGCACTAATTTATCAAACAAACGTCAAACGAATGCGTTCGATCCTGCTCTGTAGGCAAGATGACAATCTCTGATCCAATTTCGGCCTTATCTGTCCCTCAGCGATTGCGAGATAGTCACCTTGTCGGATGCGAGAATTAGCGGAAAACTTACGATTAATAGGATCTTAAAATATATACCTGAGAGAATAGTTCAAAGATACCTCGTGGAAAATGCGTCATAATCCGACGAAACACACGCTCTTGCAATTTTTTTGTCTCAAAAAACAATAGGATCTTAAAATAAATACCTGAGAGAATAGTTCAAAGATACCTCTTGGAAAATCCGACAAAACACACGTTCTTGCAATTTTTTAGTCTCAAAAAACGAGTAGGTACTCGTGAAAATTTAATCTAGTTGCGAAACAGAAAAACATGTTTTAGACTAGACTTGCAAGCATTTTATATTGCCTAAGAGGAATTTTAAAGAATTTAAAATTCCTCTTAGGCAATATAAAATGTAGCGAGTGTTAATTTCCATACAACACACTTAAAACCAAAGTAATTAACTTCATACAATTAAAATTTAAGTTAGATCTAAGCCCACTTACACATATGCACAACTAACAGTTTATTATGAGGACACAATTTCATAAAAATGTCCTGTTCATACAGCAAAGTTAAGCCTAAAGTAACTCCATACGTTCAAATCCAAATTAATGAGATCTAAACGCACCTTAAACATACGTAGCACAATTATCAGTACAGGGACAGGATCTAAAGCGATGACGTGCGTGTGCGGCGTGTGCCCTCACAAGTTCGGCAACGCCTCGCCGTGCCGGTCACGCGACCAATTTGGTAAATGACCGCCGTACAATGAATGCTGTACACTAATATGGGGAAAGTAATATTATATACAACCTTGACACTATCTTCCGTAAATATATGAGTGACGCTATGACAATTTATTGCCTAGTTTTTTTCCTAGCCAATGTTTGTCTGACAGAGATTCTAATACTACAGGACAGGCTACGATTTAAGTTCTAAATATTAAATTTTTGTGAGACACAATCATGTTTATTCATGTTAATTAAGTCGAAGTTCAAGTAGCGACCCCGCTGCGTTGTTCATGAATAAGTCGTCTTTCCCGTCGGAAACTACTCGGGAAATTCCGGAAAATTGGGGAAAATTGTATGAAATAAAATAATGACTGAATGAATGAAATGAAATGAATCAACGAGATTGTTTCTCAATGACTGACCTACTAGCATCCTAGGTTTGTAAAGAACTTTGTATACGTTAAGAAGTAAACTAGTTTGAACCAATTTAATAAAATTAATACAGTGAAACGAATCCATTGGGAGCCGTCGGTAATGCAGACCACGCCCGCGCCCATTTGTTGAATTTATAACCATAATGCGGTCTAGAGCGAAATAATAAGGCTTGTGTATTATCCTGTAATCGCTAGCTAGCGACGAATTAGAACCCGACACTTTTATCTACAATATTGAGCACGCAATTAGATACTTTTATGACCTATTGAAAAATCAAAATTTGATTTATAATAATTGAAATTCAATTGTGTCTCATTAGCCACAATTGAGCTACTACTTATTATTTTTTTATTTATTTATTCAGAAGTACACGTACATTTAACTTAAACTCGATCGGCCTTATTACAAAACAAGATTTATCTTTAGACCCAGGTTTAAACCATCCAGCTATTTTTAAATTTCGAACTATAATCCGACGAAGCTAAAGTTCTTATTACAAAAACTGACGTTAAACCCGAGTCTAAGTTGTCAATTTTGCATTAAGAACTTTACGTTTGTCGGAATAAAGTTCAAAATAGAGTAACTGGCTTGAAGGTTTAGACTAGGTCTAAAATTAGATCTCGTTTTGTAATAAGACGGATTAGAGTTTTATCATGCACCAAAATCATCGACTACGTAAATCAGATATTTAAAACCACTAAAGTAGGTACTTAATTAAAAATAAACAAAAAATAAAATTATAACGGCTACATGCGAAATATGTATTATCATCCAATACTAACGAGCGGCCATCGGTGACCAATGTGGCCATCCATCCTTAAAACAAAAGTGATGGAGGATCAGAAATAATGCAAAGCTTAGCAGTTCCGGTAAATTAATATTTGTTGTTAACTTAGCTTGTGTGTGTCACATCGATACATACTTTTAGCAAAATGTTGCCTTGATTGACACATTTCCGGTGTCGCATTACACACTTTTACTCTGGCGAACCCTTATTGGGAAAATTGTATAGATCAACGAAGAGATTTGTGTGATCCTCTGTGCTTATTGACGATTTAACTTTTGACACAGATATGTAGGTACAATCACGAGCACTAATATGTCAACACTTGGCAACTTTCAATTGCGATTTTTTCGTGAAATAACGAATGCAACGTTGAAATACGACACTTTACGAAAATACGTTGTTCGTAATAACATAAAATTTCATTCAAAACTAATGGAGAAAATCGACTTTGAATAAAGCCAAGTGTATACATACTTATGCTAGTCACTTTACTTACCTACTATTGCATTTTGAAATCAACTTGAGTATAGGTAACTAGCTTCTGCCCGCGACTTTGTCCGCGTGAAATTTCACCCTCTTAGGGGTGGAATTTTGAAAATCCATTCTTAGTGGATGTTCACAAAGAACACACCCTCCAAATTTCATGTCTCTTGGATCAACGGTTTAGGCTGTGCGTTGATATATCAGTTAGTCAGGATTTTGAATTTTATATATATTGATTATATAGTAACATTTCAGTAAATAAAATGAAACTGGATTCCTAGGAAACAGGCACTTCAAACGCTACTCAAAATAACGTTACGCGTATTCCAATATCGATAATTTGTACCGTTCCACCAGGATCGTAACAAAATTAATTCCTTGGCTATAACGATACTGACAAACGGAACGAAATCTTAAGCTGTTCACTAACGATATGATCGTTATTGGCATAACGATATAATAACGTTATTCATTTCGATACACAACTTTGCCAGCTTCGTGACATAAAAGATGATGAAAAAGACGAAAAAGTATGAAGAATAACGTTATAAATGAATCCGTAACGTTTCATCTGTAGGTAACGTTATTACAAGCAGATAAGCTTATTGTTATTGATACCTATAACGTTACTTATAATATTGTTCTACGAAAATGATATTCTATAACGTTATTCTTTGTAACGTTATAGATATTTTTAGGTTTTAGTATCGTTACAAATTTTGGAACGTTATACGATAACATTAGTGGTAACGGAACAAACTTCATTTCGTTTTCAAGTCCCTGATAAGAAATGCAAAGAAACAAAGTTTTTCACTATACTATTGAAAATACTAGGTACATCACACAGCTGGTCCAATTAATCAATTAAATGGAGGAACGCAAAAAAATAGACCTGAAAATGATAGCTTTTATTTTCTCCATTTTTTGTAAATGAAGATTTATAATAGGACCGTCGGCTGAGGAATCAGTGTGGACATGCTAAGACATAGATTGATGTTTTCTTCGCTAAATGGCAATCCTGAAAGTAACGAACACGCATTTTCATTTCTATATTATTTCGTAGTGTGACGGAAGATCAATAATAGCGTCGCGGTCCGGAAAACAATGTTTGATCCGAATCTCGAGAAGAACACAATACAGAGAGAAACATACATTGTTTTGTACATAACAATAAATCCGATTAACGATTATTTTCTTAGCAGTTTGTTCTTACCGGGATGGTGAATAAATTCTTCTCAACACGTAAAGTTTGTTGGAATTTGTTCGTCACGTTTGTTCTGTAGAAGAACTAAGTTGAACGAGCTAACTTCCATGTAGTAACTAGAAACCTCTAGAAACGATCCTTATTTAATTTAACCTCACCTTTGTGCTCATATACACGAGCGGCTCGTTGCCAACGGCAGGGGACCTCTACTCTCTAAGTACGTCAACGAAGATATGGGCCCATACAAAACTATTTCGAAACTTCTAACTCGCCGACTTATTCGGACGGGAAAAAACACATCGGAAGTAGGGACAGCTGTCAAACTGATCTTACATCCATAGTTGATACGGAGTAGGGATCGCGTATAATTTCGGCTGAAACTACGGTTTCGAGCTTAGGGAGTAGACCTCCAGAGGCAACTGCAGCCGTCAACACGTCTACGGCTGCCACCGGCGAGTCACCGCTCGTGTAGATATATATACCTTTGCCATCACAATCTTCTTCCTCCTGAGCTTGTTTCTACTATTCTACCTAGTCAGCCGTCACTCTATCGTTTACTCCTTTTTGTTTGATACCATCCCTCACATGCACAATCCATCCATCTTTGGTTTTCCTCTCCCTCTCCATCCATCAACATTTATATTCATCACTCTTTTAGTTACATGCGTGTCTTCCCTCCATCACAATATTATTAATTAATGGCAATTGAACACCACCATTTTTATCGAGTGTATTTTTATTCAGATGAAATGGGAGTAGGTAGGCCATGTCAGTCGCATGCACACGAACAAAGATTATCACTCACTTGACGGCTGAGCATAGGCGATGTCACTAAGGGGACCTTTGTATAAAAAGCATATGGCCTGAAATTGCTCGAAATAAAGAGGCTTAGCATAATCACTAAATTTCGAAGACATGAGAGCGTGAGCGAGGGGCCCGTGGCTAAATAATAACAGCCGCACAGTTCGATCGATCAGGTTAAGCTACGCTTGCCGCGGTTGGTCTGTGGATGGGTGACCATCTTTACATACCGAGACCCCTCCGTGCCTCGGAAAGCACGTTAAGCCGTTGGTCCCGGCTGTCATTCGTGGATCTTTGACAGTCGTTACGGGTAGTCAGAAGCCCGAAAGTCTGACAACCAGTCTTACCAAGGGTATCGTATTACCCAGTAACTGGGTTGTGGAGGTCAGATAGGCAGTCGCTCCATGTAAAATACTGGTATTCAGCTGCATCCGGTTAGACTGGAAGCCGACCCCAACATAGTTGGGAACAGGCTAGGCAGATGATGACATGTGAGCGTGAGCCGTTGCCCGGAATTTTGCCATTTTATAAATGTAATGTATTCCTACAGGGTTATTGGTAAAACATTGACAACCTCTTAAGAGGTCATTGTACTCATCATTATGAACAACTTTTACTTCAGGACTAAACCTGATACCGCCAAAAACAAAACAGCTGTTCCCTACATTTATGTTCGTTTAACTCGTCAAAATTTTTTTTTCGCGTTTTCAGGTTTGGTCCCATAGTAAAAGTTGTTCATAATGATGAGTACAATGACCTCTTAAGAGGTTGTTAATGTTTTACCAATAACCCTGTATACACATTTAGAACTAGGTAATGTTTCTTATTTTGTTTTTATCTTATCGTATGCTGCACCGGTTGACGTCATCATTGAGACCTTGTGTGAATTGTTGCATGAATGCATAAATAAACTTAAAAACACTACCTATATGTTTTGGCACTTTTTAGGGTTCCGTACATAGAGGGTGTCAACGGAGCTCTATCATCTACTAAGCCTCCGCTGTCCGACTGTCAGTCAGCGGGCTGTATCTCATGAAACGTAATAGGCAGACAGTTAACATTTTTACAGAGTATGTACATATTTTTATTGCCGCTATAACAAAAATAATAAAAATAAAATTTAAAGGAGATCCCCAAACAATAACACGTTTTTTTAAAATATCTATAGTGTAAAATATTGTACGGTGCTACGGAACCCGTCGTCTACTAGTCCGACTCGCACTTGACCGGTTTTTTAACAACATCTTACCATGTGTGTGTGTATATTAGTGACGAAAGGCAATAAAGATTTTCCCTACTAAACACGCTAAATACATAAATTAACTAGGCAGCACATCAAATTAAACCCAGTGTAACTTGAACTCGGTAGTCGGTTTCCATGAACGATTTAAGAGGTCAGCTGAATTTGGTCACAGTAAATAACTAAAGGTTGTTTATTTAATAGAACTAACGCAGGTTAATACAGGGACGAAAGTTAGTATGCCGTCAGGAAGATAGACAAGCGAATAAGTACAAAATAATTAGGGAATTTAGACACATAATTTCAATCATTTTTAGGGTTCCGTACCCAAAGGGTAAAAACGGGACCCTATTACTAAGACTTCGCTGTCTGTCCGTCTGTCCGTCTGTCTGTCACCAGGCTGTATCTCAAGAACCGCAATAGCTAGACAGTTGAAATTTTCACAAATTATGTATATCTGTTGCTGCTATAACAAATAAACAAACAAATAGCAAATAAAAACAAATATTAACAAATAGGTACAAAAAAAATGAATATTTAAGGGGGGCTCCCATACAACAAACGTGTTTTTTTCGGCGTTTTCGCCTTGTGGTACGGAACCCTTCGTGTGCAAGTCCGACTCGCACTTGGCTAGTTTTTTCTTTTCCCGGATAGACTTCATTAGATACTTACGCAAAGAACAGCTGCAACTTCGTTTGCTTTACTTGATAGCATCTGCCTAGCCTTTTCCCAACATGTTGAGGTCGGCTTCCAGTCTAACCGGATGCAGCTGAATACCAGTATTTTACATGGAGCGACTGCCTACCTGACCTCCACAACCCAGTTACTGGGTAATACGATACTCCTTGGTAAAGACTGGTTGTCAGAATTTCGGGCTTGTGACTACCCGTAACGACTGTCAAAGATCCACGAAGGACAGCCGGGACCAACGGCTTAACGTGCTTTCCGAGGCACGGTTGCTTTACCTACTTGATAATAGATAAGTAAACCCCACTTCACGTCACCTAATACTAGGTTGTTAGATCATCATTAGTTACTCTATAATTGTACAGTACCTACATAACTGGCACACCACCACACCAATCAAGGAAAATTACCTTGAAAATACGTTCAGCTGTACTACAATCAACACTTTTACTGCCAAGACAAAACAAATCGACCAACGACGTGGCTCCTTTTTACGCTGTAAAACAGTAAAAAAAAAATCCCTTCTACACAGCCTAAAAAGTTTACGTAGACATTGCGGCCGCTGTTTCTGTACCTTCTTACTGGGGTTACCATCCATCCGGTTATGAACGGACATGTCCGGCTTTTTGGCCCCCGTTCGGACTTTGTCCGGCCTTGTAATTTTTTTATCTGAGAATTTTTTTTAGCATAAAATATAAAGTGTTCTACGAGTACCGAAAACAGAAAAAGTAAAATGTCTGGACTCGTTTTCAAACGTCCGGCTTTTTTAACCGACTTCTCAATTCGGTTGTATCTTTTATTTATTTATTTTTTTATATTTTTGTTACCTCAGTACGCCGTCATTTATAAACCGATTTATAAAATTATTTTTTTATTTAAAAGGATATACTTTCAGATTGGTCCCATTCTTATCAAAATCCAGTTCTGGTGATGGGATCCATGAGGAATTGAGGGAACTCCTCGAATATTATAGGCACACTTATAGCGATTTGGGTTTTTTTATAGTAACTCGTGCATTAGCTCTTGGAAACCACTATGCAACTTGCACATGCACTATACAACTTGGGAAAAGAAATATTTTGTAAAAGGCGATGGGCAAGTTGACATTAGGCTATTGTAACTTAGATACATTATAAACAGACCTACTAAAAAGCGAGAAATAAAAACATTTAACAAATAAAACGACTTCCAAAAAAACACTAATTTCGGAAGTCGGTGAAAACTTCAATTTCGGAAGTCGGTGGTAAAAACTGAAATACAGATCTAAAGACACCGACTTCCGAAATTAAAGCCCTTTTTCACGTTGTAGTGTTTTTTTTGGAAGTCGGTTTATTTTGTTATGTCAGGACTTTTCAAATCTCGAAATGGTATCCCTACTTCTGACCGATGTTTACGACTCCTAAGTTTTTACTGGTCTTCTTCAGAAACAACAGAAATACTGCGGACACAATTAACTCGCGTGTGAAGTTATGTTGGAGCTTCTAGCTGTTTATTGTTCCCTTTTTCATGTAATTGACACTCACTATGGATACAAAGTTTACGAGGTTGTACTTTCATTTCTTTCTTTGGAGAACACTTAAGCTCAAGTGCTTTTAATGTTAACGTGTGAGTATTAAAAGCAAGCGTGTGAGTATTAGTGGAAAGGGGCTGGCATCAACATCAATGGCGAGTACATAACTCACCTTCGGTTTGCCGACGATATCGTAGTCATGGCTGAGACTATGGAGGACCTCAGTACAATGCTCGATGACCTCAGTAGAGCCTCCGAAAGAGTGAGTCTTAAAATGAACAAAACGAAGGTCATGTCAAATGCCCATGTAACACCCACTCTCATAAAGATCGGAGACTAAAGTCTTTGACTTGTTTTTTGTGTCTCAAGACGAAAGTCTTTGACCAGTGCGTGTTGCCAGTGATGACTTATGGCACTGAAACGTGGTCGCTCACAATGGGCCTTATAAGAAGGCTAAAAGTCACCCAAAGGGCAATGGAGAGGGCTATCCTTGGAGTTTCCCTGCGTGATCGAATCAGGAATGAGGAGATCCGCAGGAGAAACAAGGTAACTGACATAGCCCGAAGAATTGCCAATCTTAAGTGGCAGTGGGCAGGGCACATTGCTCGCAGAACAGATGGCCGATGGGGTCGAAAGGTTCTGGAGTGGCGACCGCGTACCGGAAGACGTAGCGTTGGAAGGCCTCCCACAAGGTGGACCGACGACCTTGTGAAGGCCGCAGGAACCTGTTGGATGCGGGAAGCACAGAACCGGTCGAAGTGGAGGTACTTGGGGGAGGCCTATGTCCAGCAGTGGACGTTTTTCGGCTGAAATGAGGATGATGAATGATGATTACCTAAAAGCATATTATTATTTGTTGTTTAAAAGTTTGGGTACCTACACTCCTTTCACAGTTATTTTACCTCTGACAGCAGCAACCCAATCTCAACTCTATTGTAACGTAAACAAAGAGCACTGTAATTTAACAGTACCAACAATCTAATAGCACCCATACTTTAACGATAATAAGGATCACAGTGATTTTTACAGTGATGCAATATCACAGGTAAAATAAGTGTGAGTAGGTGTGAATTACCGTTTTCTTCCCTTCAGTTAGTAGTAAAGCCAAACAATGCTAGTTAGCAACGGCTTTTAATAGATACTATGCGACTGTAACAGCATTAATATCGAATCAAATATGAATTCATACTTTACAAACAAATTATTAATAGGTTTTTAATTAATCTGACCACTATGCTCTGGACAAATTCAATATTCATGATTTAATAAGCTTCTCGATTGCTTCCCCAATCTATTTCACAAGGGAGACATTATGAATACGAATATTAGATCGGAATAAAAATCTCTTAGAACGGGGTTGATAAAATTTTAGCTTTCGGTACAAGAAGCGTTCAATCTCTCGAGATTAAAGTGCGAAACCTCGACGATGCTAAATTATTTCTAACAGCTAGCAGATAGCAATCAACCACATTCTATAGAAAACATAGGTACCTACTGAAAAGCATATTATAGCACTTAACCTTAGGTGATGCCTGCGGCATAGGTAAAGCAATACCTACTCGTACATTCGCAGTTTATGCCTTATTAAAGTCGGTAGGGTTGCAAGCTCATAAACTTTTCCGCAATAGATTAACGACTTGAGCATATTCAACACCCCGTTTTATAACTCACAATTTTATTTCAGACCATAAAATATGCGCTAATTATTTACAAATATTAGTATGAAAAAACATGTCCTCCGGACGGAATGCCCATAAAAAGTTTATTAAAAATATGCGATTTATTGGCACCCTCGTGCATTCGTTACGTCGACATGTCAATTAGAAATTATTATTTTTATGTTGAAGTACCGACCGATTTAATGTTTAATTTCCGTCAGTGTAGGAAAACTGGATTAACTTATCAAGCGCCGAATAATGAGACACGATTAAATTAATGTAGCTAGTTCTTACAGTGCAGTAAACTAAAGTGAAGTGCTAATAAGAATCAATAAAGATCATGTTAATGTGTGCCGTGTAAATAGGTGTATCTATGGTGAAACATTAGAATCGTGCGTGGCAGTGTGTACAATGATGACCAGTTGATGTTCAGAGAACCCGCACGGTCTGCAAGATGGTGGCTAGAGGGAGAGGGCGCATGCTCTCCATCCTCTTCAGCGCGTTGTTGCTGGGAAGGGCTATTGCAGGTAAGAAACTAACACTACTTTAGAATAAATTAAGGTCAAAGCTTTTTTGAAAATTTAAAGTATTTCAAGTAGTCATGTCAGTCAGATGTGACATTAATGTACTATGTTGTGACTAATGTTTAATACAGATTGGTCTTTGACAGCTCTGGACCGAGAGTAGGGAGGCCTTTGTCCAGCAGTGGGACATTAATACATAAATGTGACTATTGACAAAAATTAATGAAATTCTCATGTAATTATATACCTCTAACATAGATACGTTATTTATTTGCCTTTTACAAGTGTTACATAATTTAAACCGATCCAAACTGAACTTACATCATCAGCAGTATTAGCGTCAGACTAGTACTTACCTAGAACTGATAAAATATTGACATCCATGCGACACGAGAAAGAATATCTAAAGCGTCTAGTCGGGCTAAAAGCGAGTGAATCGCAAGCCAACTCGAAACTTGCATAAGCCCGGCTCCTGTATCGGTATCCTCCTGGACGACGAACTGTCTATTTTAAATATTAGCATAAGAAGGCGATTTCAGCGAACGAAATTTAGCCTTCGACAAAAGCCGATTCTATTATTCATTCAATTTATATTCAACAAGATTACAAAATATTGTTCAATTCTTGGAGAATCATCACACCTAAAACATTCTTATTCGTTCTGACCCTGTAATTTTGAAAAGTAATTAATCATTGTAGTACATCAAATTACTGCTACAGCTTGTCCACGCCATTTTTCATTAATTATTTATTTGTAATGTAGAACATGTTTTTTTTGTAATTAAATATGTATGTGCGCACAGGATACCAACAAATATCGACGCGAACATTAATGAACTCAAACTTCCTATAGACCTATGCATTACAATGTATAGATCAAAGACTTTTAATGTTATTAAGAACAATCGAACAAACAAACAGTGGGGAACACTCTTAATTTTCAAAGGCAATCACAACAACAGAACCCTCGTCGTTATGTGGACTTAACTTGGTTAATACGTGACTCAATGGTTCAGTAGGTACAGTACAGGTACCACCAATGGGGTCTCTCTCTATGAGTAGCAAAACAAAAATGATTTGATGAAAACAATCGATTGAAATAAAATTGTTTGAAAAATTAACAAAGCTACACTGAAAGAAATATGGTAAATAAAAATGAAAAAACATTAATCTGAACTGTTTTAAACAGTTCCATATGAGCCTAACGTTCAAAACAGTGTTTTTTACTGATCTGAAAACGCTTGAGGCAAAATGTTACCGTCATGACAGTAAAATTTAACGTTTTATGTACCTAGCTAAAAGGATACAAAATTAACCGTTTTATTTATTTGGTGATATCGATCAAACCATTGAAATTTACTTACATTACAGTATTGGTGGTTTTTGTTTTTTTTTTTGTTTTTTCAGTAAATAGTATGTTCAATCATTAAAAGTGTCTGTTTTGTCTTTTACTGATTTACAAGCATTTCTTTTTACTGTATAAAGTCAGTGAGTCTTAATGAAATCGCTTTAGTGTGCTGTAGTAAGAATTTTTTTTTTTTTTGTCCAATTTTCTCCTGTAATTGTATTCATCGATACTACAATAGGTGTTCATTATTTGTAGTTGTCGTCATTCAACAGTGTGTTCTGTAGTCGACGAGCTTAAACATTTGAGATAATGCTAATAGGTTACATAATTGATTACAAATCGCACTGCTGCCAAGCATAGCATAATCAGCCTATAAAGTTCTCACTGTGAGAGGGAGTAGGCCGTAATTCACAACGCGGGCCCAGGGCGGTTGGCAGATGTCATGTGGTCTTCGATTTTTTTTCTAGGACATGCAGGGAGTCTTTGATCAATTGGACCCACTCGAACTGGAGTCGCGGGTCCAGTTGACGTAATCACATTTTGAATACGTTGACTGGACCTACTGCCCAATTTCATAATATGTTTTCCTTCACCGTTATGAGTGCAATGGTGATGAAATAATTTAAACAAAGTAAAGAGACGGTCTAAGTTACCACTGGGCCACCACTGCCAATAACCGCCAGCGACCTGCTACCAAGCATTGCCTGAATATGTACAATTGGCATTAGGCAACCTGCTCCAAAAAAAAACGATTAATAATCTTGTAATCCGCTTCAAGTAAAATCTTTTGCCTCTGACTGTACAGCTTCCAGACTAACGAAGCATTAACACAAATAGTTAAAACACCGAAACAAAGTCGAATTAATTTTCTCTAATTAGACGCCGACGGTTAGCGAAACTAGTAATCTGGAATCTCTTAGTTCATGTAACCGGAAAACCGGTGGAAATCGCGAACAAACAGCAGCCTTGTGTAGGTAATGAATACTATTAGTTACCTACACAGTTACACAGATAACATTGCCATTGCTTTATCTAACTGAAAACTTATAGCTTTAAAGTTCAACATCCGGTGATGCTGAACTTTAAAGTTAAAAGTTTTCAGTTAGTACGAGAATTTCTAAAATGGCCATTAAATTCGTACCAAAAACTTGGCAAGCCTTAGGCCATCAGGACAATCAGGGAGTACCATCCTTCAATATGATGTGATCACTATTCTTTCTAGCAATTCGCTATTAGTTTCAGCAGTTATTATGAGAATAATGTATAAATGTACCTACCTAGAATTCTGAAACACGATGTTAACCTAATCATTATTCACACACAAAAGGCCGTTTTACCCTTTTACTAAAAGTGTTAAAGGTAACCGAGAACAATAATACACTTAATAATAATAGCACGAATCACTGAGTATTATCTCTCAAGGCTGTTTTAGAAACAAAACCGAACAACGGTTCTTCGCACAATAAATTCTAGCTTATTTCTCGCCGCCATTGTTACTTACCAGATATATTTTGATTCTCCTCAGAAATGAAACATTAAACAGTGTCGAGAAAGGCGGCGGGTGCCCCGCGGACATAAATCCATCTAGAACTGACATGCGACATAAAATACTGCTAGGCTAACAAAACAGTAGGAATTAGCCGGTTTACTAGGCTGTTTTGGCCCAAAATACACACGCAGGGTGTAAAGTTTTTCCTCATATGGCGCTCCTTGGTTTTGAAGATTATTTTATTTTTGCGGCTTTATCCACTACTGTATGTTACCAGTACACAAATCTGTATGTGACAGACATAATAATATGCAATAGATTCACGAAGAAACGTTACGTGGTTACGAAAGTAGTTGTAACCATATTATTTTGATTTAAAAGAGTGTCCATGGAGTTTCTTGCCCGTTCTTCTCCATAGGTACCTACGCTTTGGAATGGGCAACTAGCTTCATCTTTCTGACTGACCGACCCCTTGACAATTCAAAAGTGCCTGTAATTGGTTTAATTGAAATAAATGCTTTGAGTTTGAGTTTACACGGATATATTTCACTAAGGGCCGGTTTTTGATCCGTAGTTAACTCAACCTGTTGTTAAAAATAGTAACTAATGGTCAACTGGGGCAACTAATACTTAATTATTTGACAATTCAAAGACAAACAATTGCTCAAAAACAATTTTGCCAAAATTTAACCATTAGTTAGATACTTTTTTAACAATTGGTTGAGTTAACTTAGGATCAAAAAACCGGCCCTAAGCTAAGTAGCTTAAACGTAGTTTTATTTTTAACCGACTTCAAAGGAGGAGGTTATCAATTCGGTTGAATTTTTTTTTTTTATGAAATTGGGTGTTAAGTAGGTAGTGAAAATATGTGAATTACGTGCCGGTGTGAACAATTACTTTCCTTAATTCTATAATATGGTAGCAGTCATTATGTTCTCCGCGCGTAAACTGCGGCCTCGATCAGTTGCGGGCCCCATTAAGTGTGCTTAATTAACGTGTAAACTGATGAACTTTCTAATGGATTTTGTTTTTAAGCTCAATTAAGTGCAAACTGAGCCTGAGTGATGAACGTCGACCGATAAGTTATGAATACTTAGAGAATTGTTGAATTAGCTCTTTAAACTTGATTTGTAAGTATAACATTTTATTTTGGTTAATAGTATCCTATAATAATATCATGCTATATAATATGCAGGTAGTACAATCATTTTGGAATGATAACTAAATGATTAATTTCGATTTTCATGTCTATGTACATACCTATTCATATTTTCTTTTACAAATTGTTGTTTGAATTGTTGACATTACACTTAACTTTTTGAATACAATTGTGTATAATATTTTATATTGGATACTAGCATACTATGCAGCGCAAGGGGTAAAGAGCATTTTTTTGACAGTAATTTAAAAAAATTGCTGTTCCATACATTTTGGTACTTCTCTTGTGCTTCTTCTTCATCAGGTTTCAAGATATTTATTTAAGTATTCTCAAAAAAGACTAAGTGCTTCGAAACATTCTTAACTGCTTCGAAACATTCTTTTCATTTAGGTGAAATGAAAAGAATGTTTCGAAGCAAAATATGAATGCTTAGTTCATCACACTCGACACTGCATCAATTATATAAGGTGGCGGCACCCTTTTACCACCACGTTTATTAAAAAAGAAATAGCTGGTCCATACATTTTGACCGGGAGAGCTATTGCATTTTTCTATGAAACAGCTGTTTTTTTTTTTTTATAACAACAGAAAGTTTCTACTCTAGGGGCTTAGAATCATGTATTCATGGTTCCAGTGTGCGTGTCAATGTCCCTGCCACCTGTATAGGTACTATAATTTTTAAATGATTTAAACTTTCCTTTGATTTAATGATTTAACCTATGAGAAGAATAGATAAATCTTCTCTTCTACCTATTATACTAGAAAAAGGACCCTATTAATACCTATGCATATAAAAATTATGTTATGTAAATAAAAATATTGAAAGACGCAAACTTCCTTTAACAGTACTTACCAGAACTTTGGTAGCACCAAGTGAAGAGGTTCTTCCATTAGGAAACAGCTCCTTACTGTGCGAATACTTTCCTCCGAGCTGTTACAGGTTATATTTTTTCCTGTCCGTGCAAAGGAAGTCAACATGAGAAATATGATGTTGACTCTCATTGTATGGACACAAACACACGTGTCATAGTACTTTCCTACTGGCTCTTAATACAGAGAACTCTTATTTTAACAGCTTGCACTATCACCTCTCCAATGCTTAAAGTTTTCATACCACAAGCTAGGTACCAAAGTTATACTATAGTTCTAATTCCGACATTAAAAACTTCAAGATTTGTATGATAAAATTGCGAGAGTTACAGTGGCCCGGCGTTGGGTATCCCTCATGAGTCATGACATATGGACCCATAATTAGGAGTCTAGCAAAACTTTTGGAAATAGGCGAGCATGCGGTGGATAGCACACAAAGTGGGCAGTTGCCAGTTGCAAACTCCAACTCAGTGGAAACTTTCCCTGAATACATACCTACATGCTTGTTAACGAAGCTTACAGAAATAGTTATAGAAAATGAAGGTCGGGGTTTCTTGTATTTATTTTATCGTTTGAGGGTAATCAGTCACGGAATTAGGAGCTAATAAGTCATTACTCTAGCACGAAAATAGGTAGTTATTGTGCTGCCTAGTGCTTGTCGGTGAATTAACTTAGCTTATTAATTTCGGTAACAAAGTAATTAGTTGAACTCTTATGTGAGACACATGTTTCACATGTATTTTTTCCGCGAAATGGATATACGATGGTATCGAGTAAAATTAAGTACGTAAATATCTGCCTAAAAGTTTGATCATTCTTTAAATCAAGCATACTAGCTCTGCTTCGTCCGCGTGAAATTTCAGCCTCCCCCATTCACCCTCTTGTGGATGGAATTTGAAAAACCCTTTCTTACTGGCTACCTACTCTTCACAAAGAACACACCCTTCAAATTTCATGTCTCTGGGACCAGCAGTTTAGGCTTTGCGTATATCAGTCAATCAGGACTTTGAATTTTATATGTATAGATGTAGAAACAGAAATCACTATAATTTAAACACTTTAAATTCCATCGATACTTACTGTATTTTGACACAAATGCAAACATACTTGCGCGTGTTAGACGTGTAGAATTATCAGAAATATTGAATAGGTGCCGTCCAATATTATGTCGGTAATATTGTATAAACAATATTCAAACCGATATAAGTACCTAATATTATGCCCATAATATAATAATAAAGCGAAAACTAATTTTCTTTCCAATCTGCTTTATTCTCCTCTAATGTTGGTATTGCATGCTATTTTAACGTAAATACTTTTTGTAATAATTGAAAAACAGATAAGTAGATTGCCCAGAGGGTTTTTGAGCAAGCATATGCAGGGCGAAAAGTTGATAGCTGAGTAGGTGCACGATGAGAGATCACCGAAAATATATTTGAAAAATTTCAGATAGGAGCCTCGTGGTCAAGAGTCCACTTTCAGATTTCGAAAATGGGCAAAAACTAAAATGATCTTCAGAGCCGTTGATTTTGGTAGGATCGTGTGCGGCCAAACCCAGAATTGCTATGTTTCTGTGCGGCCTAACCCTTGTCGTTAGTTTACCTATAGTTTTCCATCTTTGACAGCTCTAGCAAACAATTAACCATCCCTTAATTTTTTTTTAAATGTTGATAACGCGTTGGATTACCCATAAGATGAGGATGTTATGCTTAGTGTCATAGTAACATTTTGGAATTTTCAACTTTATTTGTTTATGATGTAAGTACTCCGACGATGTTTTAATTTTGCTGCTTAACTTTTAATCATTACTTAAAAGTGTTTGTTATTTTCAAACTTCTGAATGCCGACAAAACTTCACAAAGGGGTCAGCTTCAAACTCAAATACTTACCAATCAAAGCTACTCAGTTCGGTAAATTAGAGATAAATGCAAAACTGTAACCACTTTTGAGTACTTTTATGAATAATTAATTGATTCACAAAAGTACTCAAAATTGGTTACATTTCGTCATATTTGCCAAAAGTCTCCATCAATCCGTCGGATATTTATTCACTATCAGGACATGTAACAGTATTGCACAGAACAGCTTTTATTCGCCCTGAATTCGCCTTTTAAAAATTGACCAAATCTGAGTTATCAAAGTCGTCAGACTTAAAGAAAGTCCACAATTTCTTCAACAGATTTGCTTATTTAAGTCATTATGGGTTAGGCCGCACACGATCATACAAAAATCTATCAATCAAATTTTCGCCCTACATGTGCTTACCCAAAAACCCTCTGGGCTCCCCTACCAAGATCTTTTTCTTATCAAGCGATTTGGTATGAACTTATCAAGTTGACTGACATTCGATTAAACCCATCGTGGCTTATCCTGGGATGAGAATCTTAACAATTTCAAACACTTTTAACAGCCACTTCCATCGTTAAAACTTTACGATGCAATTCTATTTTCAAATTCTTATTTTAATTTTAAAAAAAACCATAACAATATCAAAGGCTTTGAAAAGATCTTGAAAATACCTTTGTCCGCAAAAACTAAAAGAATTAACATGTTCAGATGAGATATGTAATAACACACAGAAAAACAAGAAAAGAAATCGTGTGAACTACTTCTTTGGTAGCAGTACTCGAACGTAAACTCATTCGTTTGTAACTTATAAGTTTGATGTGATACAGAAATAAGTTTGGCGCCGGAGAGATTCAAGATCCCATAAGAGCGCTTAAGGAAAGTGGCGCGCCCCTGTTTCACTTGAATATATTGGAGGGTTTCCTCGCACTACATCTACATAATGTTATGTTACCTCCTTACATACCTACTGCGGATTTGTTAATCATATTGTAGCAAGATTATGTAGGCGTACAACTTTTGTAGGTACAACTTTGTCTAACTGTGTAGCTCATGGGAAATCTATACGGCTTACTATAGTTTGATTTAAATTAAAATCGGATTTTATACGAAAAGTGATATTTTAATTCGGCAAACATTTTAACGAAATATTGTCAAATTGGGGATGTTAGAACAACTAATAAACATTTTTCATGGTATGAAAAATTTCGAAACTTGGTAACCATACGTAAACCAATATAGGGATAGAGCAGTATTGTATCCGCGTCTCGTCCCCAAGGAAAACAGAAAAGAAAACTAAAGAGACACACTGGGGCGAACAGGTGTCAATCTACCCATTTTACGGGTGAGTAACTTCATTGAAACTTCTGAAGGTATTTACCGACCCAGTATGTTATGTCGAATAAACCATTTGTTTCTCGTCACACATGTTTTATCTAAATAGTAGGTAAGTACTTGGTCTAGTGGTCGCGAGTACTGCTGAGCATGAGGTCCTGGGTTCAATTCCCGGGTCGAGCAAATTGTTATTGGGTTTTTCCATCGGGAATTTCTCCGTAGCAGCCCGGAATATGGATTTGGGCCCGATTGATGGCAATAGGCTCGAACCCTTATTAAGCCTTGCATCCATTTGAGCACGCTCAGGCGAACGAGCGGCTCATTTGGCCGAGCCGCTCAAGTGGAGACGCCTGAGCACGCTCGGCCCGAGCAAGTCCGAGCACTCCCAGGGCGAGTCCGCACCTTGTCGGTTTTTGTCCGCGCTCAAAGGCGGTCAATATCAGAATTCGCTCGGCGCTCAGTGTGGACGGTTGTTTTTGTGTTTGAAAGGCTCGGCGGACTGACGCGTCGAGTTCCCCGAGTTTGATATGGTTTAAATTATAACGTTTTATTTTACTTTTTCTGTTATTTATAAAATGAGTGTCTGTGTGGTGCCGGACTTAAAGAATAGCACCGCCCCATACTTCCCGTGGGTGTCGTAAAAGGTGACTAAAGGTCGTACCGGAGATTGGGCAGCAGCGTTCTCTATGCATTCCACCACCACACTATACTGCGATCGCCAACCCGCCTGCCAAGCGTGGCGATTATGGCAAACCCCCCCGCAACTTGGGGGAGGCCTATGTCCAGCAGGGGACGTCTTTCGGCTGAAATGATGATGATGATGATAATAAAATGAGTGGCTTGTGGGATAACGAGACTTGTAAAGTTGAGAAATGGTTAGTTATCTCCTTCGAAAGTCAATTCAAGAATCATATTAGCCGAGTTGATCCTTCGATTATGATACATTTCTCTCATCCACCACCTTGATGGTTTTCTCTTCACTGTGAATGATTATAATGGCCGCAGCAGCTACACGGACTCGTGAAGACATGACGGAGCAGAAAATATGCTAAGCAGTCTGAGCACAGCTTTTTCAATGTTGAGGCTTGTTCGACCAAAACTTTAATTTTTTCCCGCTGAGCACGCTCAGGCGAATGAGCGGCTCATTCGCCTGAGCATGCTCAAGTGGATACAAATGGGCCTTTAACATAACTGGCGAAATGTGCGTAAACGTGCGTACTATTATGTATGTGTAGTAAGTAATATATCAAGACAGGATGCTGACCTATATGACATACATATATGACGGTGATATTTTTTAAGAATCAAAAAAACTCAATAAAACTGCATTTATTAAACGCGGCACGCACTGAACAATTTTAACTTTATTCACACCTTTCTGAATGCGTGCCGGTTTCAGGCTCTACAATATTTTGAGCATAAAGTTTTATTTACAGCCAATATATACGGAACGATGTGATCCGGCAGACAACCAAAGTTGTCGACATAGCTCATAGAATAAGCAAGCTGAAGTTGCCGGCCGTATTAGCCGTAGAACCGATGACGGTTGAGGTAGACGTGTTCTTGAGTAGAGACCGCGAATCGGCAAACGTAAGATAAGAAGCCCTCAGGGTAGGTGGAGTGATGATCTTCGCTGGAAGCAACTGGATGAGAGTGGCCGAGAATCGAGCTGAATGGCTTGCAATTGAAGAGGCCTTTGTCTAGCAGTTCACTGCAGTAGGCTAATGATGAATAGTCCCAAAGTTTCTTAATTAATTTGTTCTTCAAACCTAAGTTAAATGATAAAACTTCGATTACTCATACATATAACCTTCAAGAGTCCAGTAATTTTGTAAGAAAACTTCCAGTAAAGTACTAATTTCTTCTAGACTGATAACACTCGTTTGTTTTTGTGATTTACAATTTTGTTGCGATATAATCGTGATAAACAATCGTAATCCACGCAATGTAATTATATTAAATTGTTAATTAATGCCAACAACTGAAATAAGGCAAGTGCTTTACTTAGGAGGCAGAGACGAAAATTACCTGTGTTAATTATAACGCTGTTTAAGATCTCAGAGGATTGGCAATCAGGAACGGAATTTTTCATTATTATATCCCTATTAATCCTGTTTACTGTAACAAATGGGAGTTAGTTTTGTCTCAGTTTGTTGTATTTGCATATATGAGTAAGCTTCAGCAACCATTTTTGAAATTCGGTAAAGGATAAAGAGACTGCCCCGTTGGTCTAGTAGACGCAAGCACTACTGCTGAACATGAGGTCCTGCATTCAATTGCGTAACACACTATTACTCTCAATTCGATTCATTTTGAAGCATATTGCTAATCCATCACTCCTTAAGTTCGAAAAATGTGTCTGCTCAACAACGTAAATAACGCAATGAATGTTGTTGAACTGTCAAAATGAAACCCATTGCTACTGATAGTGTGTTATGCAAATACGGTTTCAATTCATTTATTTCTAAAGATTACAAATCACTTGTACAGAAATCATCATCATCATTTCAGCCGAAAGACGTCCACTGCTGGACATAGGCCTCCCCCAAAAGGCCCGGGTTTGCCATAATCGCCACGCTTGGCAGGCGGGTTGGCGATCGCAGTATGGTATGGTGGTAGAATGCATAGAGAACGCTGCTGCCCATTGTCCGGTACGCCCCTTAGTCGCCTTTTACGACACCCACGGGAAGAATGGGGTGGTGCTATTCTTTAAGTCCGGCACCACACAGACTGTCTACCGCCGTGCGGCGCGTTGACGCGGTCGCCGTGCGGTGACTCGTTATCGTTGTTTTTAGTGTCTAAACACACTATGCCGAAGTTACGCGACCGAAGTTCGGCAAGATTACGCCCGCAATGCTATTTGAATTACTGACGACACATTACGCCGAAATTACGTTGCGTTAAATAGAATTGAAATAGCATTGCGAGCGTAATCTTGCCGAACTTCGGTCGCGTAACTGCGGCATAGTGTGTTTAGACACTAAGCTCGACATCTAAAGACTCGTTTACAATAGAGGCAAATGAGTTATATTACTTAGTTAGTTTTTTATATTATGACCCTTTTAAGATGTGGAATTTTAATAGTTTTTTTAAATAGAATAAATACCCTGCTGGGTAAAGTGTTATTGGGTTTTTCCATCTGGAATTTCTCAGTAGCAGTCCGGAGTCTGGATCTGTGCCCGGTTAGGCTCGCCTCCTATTATATGGGACCTAAACCATAATAACCATAATCAGCCTATAACGTTCCCACTGCTGGGACACAGGCCTCCTCTCTGTGAGAGGGAGTGGGTCGTAATCTACCACGCGGGCCCAGTGCGGATTGGCAGATGTCACATGTCTTCGAATTTTTGGTTCTAGGACATGCCGGTTTCCTCACGATGTTTTCCTTCACCGTTTTGAGAGCAATGGTGATGAAATTATTTACGCAAAGTAAAGCGCCTGTCTGGGTTCGAACCTACGACCTACAACTCGTAAGTCGCGGCCGTTACCATTTGGCCACCACTGCTCTCATGGGACTTAAACATAACTGGCGAAATGTGGGTGTACGCACAGTCACGAGCATAAGTATGTATACACTTGGCTTTATTCAAAGACGGTTTTCTCCTTCAGTTTTGAATGAAATTTTATGTTATTACGAACAAAGTATTTTCGAACCCATAGGTTTGTGTAAAGTGTCGTATTTCTACGTTGCGTTCGTTATTTCACGAAAAAATTGCAATTGAATATTGCCAAGTGTTTACATATTAGTGCTCGTGACTGTACTATAGGTGCACCTCTGCTTAACCCTTTCGAGAATAAAGGTGTGATTCTATTCTATGTTGAGAAAGAGAGGTTTTATCTTGTGAAGGTTTTTTTTCCATTCTGATTTCATTACAATATTCATTAAGAGGACTACAGAACCTAAACCTATATCGCTAAATGCGCGATATAGTTTTATATCGCGCATTTGCGACAAGGTCGACATTTCTCGAAAAATATCATTTTACAGGAAAGCAATTTTAAAGTTTCAAGTTAAAATTATACATTAATCGTTGATTTTTTAGAAAACTTATTTAGGCAAAATCGCTCATTTGCACAGTGGTTCCGCGCCCTAAGAGAGGCGTTCATAGGGTTTCGCGAAGGTAATGACTGTCGTTATCAGTACTAATTATTATTATTATGCTTTTTTTTGTAATACTTTACGTTATAATAAAATGAAAATAAGCGAATTAATGTTAAAAAACTTTTTTATTCGAAAAATTTATGCAGTTATATACTTGGTGAAATACATACTAAAATACAAAAAAGAATTGCAACAAACTTAAATATTTACATTTTTATAGTAAAAATAAAGTAAATACCTAGTTATTACCTAACTATATACAAACACAGAAATGGACAAAAATATATTATTTAATGTTAATAGTTACATAATAGGAGCTGAATCTAAAATAATATAAATCTACTGTTTATCATATAACTGTATATCATTTTATTCTATACCGACAACAAATTCAACACCTCTTTAGATAGAATAGACTTCTTCTTTTGTGGTAACCTTCTTAAACCAGAAATATAAGGATCCAAATTAAGTAGAAGTCTATGAATCAAGTCGGTGTTTGTGACCATCCGGGACATTTTCCTCGTATTGTCACGCCTAAACTGTTTTCCTAAATTCAAATTCAAATTCAAAATAATTTATTTGCTAATATGGGTAATTACATAAAGTTGTTAGAAAAAAAAAATAAAGCATAGTTCAACCATATTACGCCTTGAGGCATGCAAATCTCAAGCTTTTACTGGATCACATTCACAGCATTGTTAAACAAGTACTTGCAACAAAATTTAATAAATATTTACACAATTTTGGTAATTTCACCGTGGCAAATTACTATGAAATATTAGTAAATATTAATGTCACTAGAATAAATTTAAATTAAAATGTCATGCAAGTCTAACTAATTGCAAGATTCGGCGGCCTCTTCCGAAAGCTCACCTATTGATGGTCAATTACTTCCGAACCATGAATGAGGACCTTATGTACAGACGGGGGCAGGTTGTACCATGGGTAGGTAGCAACAAGCTTACGTGCTGTGTCTAGAGCTCTTTAAATGCCGCGTTATTAATTTTGTATCCCGACCAAAGACACTGCAGCAGATTATGACATCTGCCAATAAGGTCTTTGTCTAATCCAGTAATTTCCGCTGAAATAGCTGAATTAGAAAAAAACCTTCTGGCAGTGTTTCCATCGTTGGCAGAACGCAAACTTCAATTTCGTTCAGCCAGTCTCAGTACTTATAGACCATGCGAGAATGCTTGCGAGCGACTTGCTTCCAGATAGCTACAAATCTTGTACAATGATTAGTAACTCTTTTTAGGGTTCCGTACCTCGAAAGGAAAAACCGGAACCCTTATAGAATCACTTTGTTGTCCCTCCGTCCGTCCGTCTGTCTGTCTGTCACGACCCTTTTTCTCAGGAACGCGTGGAGGTATCAAGCTGGATTTTATATCAAATAATCAGGTCTACTGTCCCTTAGAGTTGTAAAATAATCAAACTTCTAAGCCATCGCAATCAAAAGATACAGCCGTTCATGCCGCAAATTTCCGGAAATTATCGACACTCGCTAGGGAATCAAAACCTACAGGGTACTTTCCGTAAACTCAGAATCTTGAAATTTGGTACGAAGCAACGTCTTATAGCATAGATAAAGAAAAAATTACGAAAACCCTAAATTTTTAGTTACATCGTATAATAAAAATATTTTTAATAATTTTAAACTTACTACCCCTTTCCTCATGAACGCGTAGAGATTGAAATTCATATCAAATACTCAGGTCTATAATACCTTTAAGCTGTAACAAAATCAAACTTCTATGTCAACGCAATCAAAAGAAACAGCAATTTAAGCCGCATATTTTCAAGCTCGCAACTACTCGCAAGGGAATCAAAACCTAAAGGGTACTTCCAGTCGACCAAGAATCTTGAAATTTGGCATGAAGCAATGTTTTATAGCACATATAAAGGAAAAATTCCGAAAACCTCCAATTTTTAGTTACATCAAATTTTTTTTTTAATCATTATAAACTTATTACCTTTTTCCTCATGAACGCTTAGAGATACCAAGTTGAAACTATAAAATACTTAGGTCTAAAATAAAACAAATTTCTAAGTCAACGCAAAAACGCAAAGGTACAACCATTTATACCGCATATTTTGAAACTCGCAACTACTCGCAAGGGAATCAAAACCTAAATTTAAATTGTGATTATAAACATAATTGTAGTTACCGCACTGACCGCGACTTATCTCTATGTATGGGGAGGCGACAAAATTTTTCAAAGAGCTTATCATATTATATTATAATATCGACAAACATATTATCAGACACTAGCACTACACGAAGTAGTACAACTATAGATAACGTTTTTTCGAACTTCAATGTTCAATGTGGTACTATTCATACCTTTTTCAGTCACCATTTACAGATCTGGTTCAAATTTAATACTTAATTAGTATTTTTGTACCAGATTTCTAAATAGTGACTAAAAAACTTTGTAAATAAATAACTTTGATAAAAAAAAACTTGCCATCATTCATCATCAGACTTTTGCAAGGCTGCTGCAGGCTAGTCTAGGTATTTCAGTCATGCAGGGTGGCGGACGATCTCCGGCCACCATAGGGCGCGGCCTGCGGGCGGCAGACTAGGGGCGTCTGTCACCCGATCAGAAACAGGCCTCGAGGCGGCGGCGCAGTGTTCCGCGCGCGCCTCTTAGTTGGAGTTCCTGCGGCCACCGGGTGATGGCCGCAGAGGGTGACGGGGCCCGCCTACAAACATCTGGCGGGCCAATACCTGCGGGGGGCGCGGATGAATGCGCAAGCGATACCCGTACCCCCGGCAATAGGTACAGGAAGGGAACCACCGGGGTGGTTTTTAGCCGGTAAGAGTCCGGCATGCCCCTCCGCCTTCCCCAGGGCGGAGGATGTCCATGAGGATTTTCCCCCCGAGACAAAAAAAAAAAAAAAAAAAGGTATTTCAGTCATATTAGTCATATTATAAAATAAATGTTATGTGGTATTATAAAATAAAGGATTAATGAAACGATAAAGAGACCTTTGTCTTTAATTTATGCTCCTCCAGCTTTCCATATTGCAATGTTATGGATTTCATTTTGCAATAAAAATGCCATAACTATGACTCGATTGTCGTGATGGGTGAACTATTACTTATATACCTACAGGTTTATACGGAACCCTCGGTGCGCTATTCCGACTCGCACTTGGCCGGTTTTTTTTTTCTAAATCATCAGCAATCAAATTCTCAACATCAGGCAGCAACTGTATCAGGGCTTGAAAAACTCGACGCCACCATTCCTGTTCGGATTTGCTGTTTGTGTGTATAGACAGCCAAGTTTGTAGTACAAGCATTCTTTTGAAAGACACAAATACTACATACACACAAAAACACTTAATACTAGTACCTAAAACAAAACAACAAAAACAATACATATTTCGTAGCAAGTGCTACGCGCCCAGGCGCTCGGCGTAGACCCTGGCTGCACCTTACAGCTGCAGCATGCGCAAATACATTTTTTAAAGTCTAGTAGTAGAGATTTCAAGCGACATTTTTATACCTAATTCAATGGCACAAGTAGATACAAACATAAGTAAAAGCTTGAACAAAAAATAAAACAGAAATAAATACGTAAGAAATGTTGCGGCGTAGCACTCTAATTAAAAAAAAATGGTGGATTGAAAATACAAAATAGTAAAGTAAATTAATAAAACATACCTGTAACTTGAATGTCCATTGCAAAATAACAGGTCACACACAAGTTGGAACTCGAAAACACGCGTCGCGTCTTAGGCTAATTAGCGCTTGGTGATAAACACGGTTGATGACTAGTTAGATGTGTTCACTTCCGATGCCGAAAAAGGGATGTTGCGAACAATAGATTGCAAAACCTTTTATAGCCTCAGGTAGTATGACAACTAGTCGGTAACTGAACCAGATATCATGGCTTAGCTCAATCATTGCCATCGGAGGCCTGTGTCCTTCTACGTGACCACTGTGATTTGCTACAAGGTCGACAAAAACGTCGTTTTTACAGTAAACGGATCGAAAATTTTTCAACACAACTTTATAAATAACTAAAAAATCATCAATTTTGAGATATGTAGCAAATGAGCGATATGATCGACTACAGTAAACAAAATAAGATATTCTTCAGGATAACTAACTTGATACGATAGAAAAAAATAATGAAGATACCTCTAAAAACTTTCTTAAAACAATAAAAACCATACTTAATACTCGTATACATGATTTTTTGTCAGATTATTCTACAAGGAACATGCTAAAGTACTAGTGTTTTATTTTTTTAGTCCAAACAATAGATTTTTTTAAATAGATAAATGCTTCATATTTTGCAATGAATTACCAGCGTTGTGTCATCGTGCTGCTCTTCCTTTTCTATGCAGTCCGACATGACCGCGCTTTAGGTCATGTAGTCCCTTAAGTAAATATTGTTACGAGCTTCGGGTTCGTGACAATAAAAACTGCCGATTTAATAACCAAAAAAAATGACACTTTAATAATCAACACTAATTACAACTCAAACACACTAATTACAAAACACAATTGCACTACTGATCGCTTTAAATCGCACTTGAATATCGCTTCGATGCTTTCACTTCGATCGCTTTATCCAAACTGTGTCGGTCGTGGCGCGTCTCGGCCTTATATAGCGCCAAAGAGAGTTCTAGAACCTTCCATTGTAGAAACATCTAGAATGTTCGAGTACATACAGGCCCCGATCGACCAGATGTCGAAAGTTCGGGAATGTTCTAGAAAGTTCTCGCATCGAAATTTCTAGAAGGGTCTTGACTACTAGTTCCGCTACTCGATACTAGATGGCGCTAGTGGTAACTACTGTCGCCATGTACTAGGCATTAATTGTGGCGCGCAACACTGCCCCCTCCTAAGACATGCTCGTCCCGAGCATTATCGGCCCCATAATAACGCGCCAGTCGATCCACGTGGACGATCTTAGGAGTACCTCTTGCACCTTTCTGTATCCGGTAGGTTACGTCATTGATCTTTGTCACAATCCGGTACGGTCCGTCCCATTTAGCTTGAAGCTTAGGAGATTTCCCTTTGCTGCGGACTGGATTGTGCAACCACACTAGTGAACCTTCGTCGAACCCTTTATTGTTCATTTTCCGGTCATAACGGGTTTTCATCTTTTCAGACATTTGCTGGCCCGATTGTCTGACGTGCTCATAAATGTCATTCATTTTGTTCCGCAAGTCATTCGCATACTCGGTTATACTGCGTGGGGCATCAGGTGGTATTCCGGTAATCAGGTCTGCAGGCAGCCGTAATTCTCTTCCAAAGTTTGCGAAAGCTGGTGTCACCGATGTACTTTCGTGAACAGCGCTTCGATATGACAACAAAAACGGTTGTATGTGCTTGTCCCAATCTCGTTGCCGATTTTCCACAACTTTGGCTAGGTACCTCTCCAGTGTTTGATTAAATCGTTCCACCATTCCATCCGATTGTGGGTGGTAAGAAGTTGTTCTCGTTTTGTGAGTACCCATTACTCGGCAAGTTTCCTGAAATATTTGGGACTCAAAATTCCTTCCCTGATCGCTGTGAATCTCCAAGGGTACTCCAAAACGGCAGAAGACTTCATGAACCAGTTTATCTGCAACTGTTGAAGCTTCTTGGTTTGGAATGGCAAAGACTTCCGGCCACTTAGTGAAGTAATCCATCACAACCATGAAATACTTGTTACCACTATCACTTTCCGGAAACGGCCCCGCAACGTCAAGGGCTATCCTCTCCCATGGTGCACCAACATTGTACAATTTCAATGCACCTCTACTACGAGTCTGAGGTCCCTTTACAGCTGCACAACTTGTACATTTGCGACACCAGTCCTCGACATCGGCCCGACAGTGGACCCAGTAAAACCGTTCTCGTATCTTCAGTAGAGTCCGTTTTACTCCCAGATGACCTCCTGAACAACCATTATGGTACAGCTGTAGAACATTCGGTACTTGAGCTTTAGGGACAACCATTTGCAAATGACAGCTGTCTCCCCGAGCGTTTTCCCATTTACGGCACAGGACTCCATCCTGAATCACCAAGCTATTCCATTGGGCCCAATAGCTTTTTGTGTTCGAACTCATTGCTGAGACGTCGCTCCACCTGGGCTTAGGAGCTCTGGCCTTCATCCACTCCAGAATCGGCTTGATGTCCGAATCTTCCTGCTGTGCACGTCGTAAGCTTTCCTTCCACTCGTTGTTGAGGTCTGTCTTAAGCATCCTCACAGGTACGACTTCTTTACTTTCCTGCCTAGTACAATGCTTGCAGTCTTCAGGACAAGGTCTTCTCGACAACGCATCCGCGTTGCCATGAGATTTCCCGCTGCGATGTTCGATCTCGAAGTCGTATTCCTGCAGTAGTTCAATCCATCTCGCAACTTGTCCTTCTGGATTTTTGAACTGCAATGGCCATTTCAGTGCAGCATGGTCAGTTCGTAGGTGGAATTTCCGCCCCCGAAGATATTTGCTAAAGTGCTGCAATGACTTTACCACAGCAAGCAGTTCCCGTCTTGTAACACAATAGTTCCTTTCAGGTTTCGACAATGACTTGCTGAAGTATGCTACCACAACCTCTTGATCGCCGTTACGTTGAGACAACACACCGCCAAGTCCTATGTCGCTCGCGTCTGTGTCAACTATAAATTCCTTGCCCGCATCAGGGTACCCCAAAATAGGTGTTTTGCACAGACGGTCCTTTAGCTCCTGGAATGCGATGTCGCAACTTTCATCCCAGCAGAAATGTCGCTTCTCCTCGGTTAGCTTATGCAGGGGTTTGGCTATATCTGCAAAGTTCTTGACAAATCGCCGATAATAGAAGCACAAACCCAGAAATGCTCTGACCTGCGTCTTGTCTTTTGGAATTGGCCAATCCTTGACAGCGGCGATTTTCTCTGGATCCGTGCGGATACCTTCTTCAGACACTACATATCCCAAAAAGCTAACTTGTCGTTTGAATAGGGAACACTTCTGCGGACTTAACTTGAGGTTGGCACTCTGGATCTTCATAAGCACGCGTTCCAGGTTTTGAAGATGTTCTTTAAACGTGCGGCCTACGATGATGATGTCATCCAAGTAGACCAGGCAGGCATCGCCAATTAGTCCGGTAAGTACAAGTTCCATCAACCTCTCAAATGTTGCCGGAGCATTGCACAATCCAAACGGCATAACTTTAAATTGCCACAGACCCTTTCCTGTCGAGAATGCAGTTTTCTCCTTGTCCTTAGGATCAATTTCGACTTGCCAGTAGCCACTTTTCAGGTCCAGCGTGCTAAACCACTTTACTCCAGTAGGCATGTCCAGCGTGTCATCAATTCTTGGCAAAGGATAGCTGTCCTTCTTCGTAACGTCGTTCAGACGACGATAGTCAACACAAAACCGCATGCTGCCGTCCTTCTTTCTTACTAGCACTACAGGTGAACACCATGGACTAGATGAAGGTTCAATAACACCATCCTTCACCATTCCTTCAATCATGGTTTCCACTTCTTTTTCACGTGCTACCGGCAATCTCCTTGGCCGCTGACGGATAGGCAATTCTTCTCCTGTGTTTATTTTGTGTTGAACTAAGCCAGTCTTCCCGATGTCAGCATCGTTTGACGAGAAAACATCGGCGTACTTGAGTAACATCTTCTTTGCCTTGACCATTTCATTTTGGGACAGAGCGCTGCGGCAGTCTTCTAAAAGTGTGGTCACTTTCGTTTGTGCATCCTTGCTGAGGGTCCCAGTCGATACATATTGGCATCGACGCAACCAATCCACTTCCTCGCAAGTACCAACAAGTGAGCCTTTTTCTATTATCTGTTCCTGATCACAAAGGTTCAGCACACGTACCCCTGAGATGTCAGTGGCTCTGACCAAAGTCCGTGCCACTTTCCATGGAAGGTAATTGTCTACCCTTTCCACGAGAACACAACGATGAGTTTGCCCAGGATTCCGAGGAAGACTAACCGGCACAATCGTTTCCGATCACGGCGGAAGAACAATCTTCTTAAGGCTGTACACATTCCCAGGTAACGCCCCTTCCATGAAAAGTTCCTCTTCTCCACATTTCAAAACACCTTGCTTGATGTCAATCTCGCAACAATTCTTCCTCATAAAGTCAAGGCCCAGGATGCAATCGTCCATTATATCAGCCACGATGACATTATGCAGGTAGATTCTGTTGCCTAGCGTCAATTCCATTTTCTTCTCTCCATGGACGGGTATGCCCTGACCGGTGGCTGTTACCAAATTAATGCGTTCCCGGTTGTATGCGGAGTCCCCAAGGGACCGACTTGTAAGTTGGGAACTGACAACCGTGCGAGAAGCTCCAGTGTCTATGGTCAGCTTACACGGCGTTCCGTTGACCTCGCCCTTGATGATTAGGCTGTTCCCGTCATGGGTTTGTGTGATCGAAACCCTTGGGGCTCTTTGAACATCAGCCAGCACCCGCCCCGCAGTCCTGGCTATTACTCGTTTCCCTGCTGCTGGTGCTGGGCGGTGCTGTTAGCCGCACTGCCCTCTGGAGATCGGCCGTCTTCTCTTTCTGCAGTTCGCTTAGGGCAACTGGACCGAAGGTGGCCCCTTTCCCCACAGCCGTAGCACCTAGGGCTGTATACTTTATTGCGGTCGCGAACTGTAGCCGCTGCAACCTCCCTGACGCGATGGGAACGGTGATTCTGCCGCACAGCTTCCACCTCCAGTGCATGGGCCAAAGCGTCCTTAAGCGTCCCGTGGTGCCCGAGCCTCACAGCAGCTCTCACTTCAAGGTCGCGGATGCCGTCGATGAATGCCTGCACCAGGTTTCCATCAATAAGCGCAGGTACGGACTGGTAAGCTTTACGAACCAGCTTCTCCACTTCGAGTGCCCACTGCTGCAGGTTTTCGTTACTGCGTTGCACGCGATCCTTAAGCTGCGCGCGAAACACGTGTTCCAGGTGAGCGTCGCCATACCGAGCCTCCAATGCTTCAAGGAGCTGCTCGTAAGTCACTTCCTTACCGAGAGCTTCCAGGACAGTTAAGACCTGGTCGCGCAGGCCTAGGGTGAGAGCAGTCATGGCCTGGCTTTTATTCCACCCGTTAGCCTTCATGACAGCCTCAAACTGGATTTTGTAGGCCGACCAGGAAGTAGTTCCGTCGAACGGTGGCACTTTGAATCCACGTAGCGAAGGTGTTGTAGCTACGGGAGCTGCGATTCCATCCCCAAGTTTAAGGTTACCCAACTCCTGCTTCACATCAGCAATGACGTTATTAAACTTGCTGATCTGAGTTTCAGCTTCTGACAGGCGGTTGTCATGCTGGGCAACCTTCTCCTTCACCTCCTTCATGTCTTTCCCGAAGGTTGCGTGAAGGTCCTTCATGAGGCGCATCTGCTCTTCCTGGCGACGCACCTGCTCCTCCTTATCTTGTTTGAGCTGTTCTTCCAATCGATGGGCCTGCTGCTCTTGACGGCGGGACTGTTCCTCCTTATCGCGCTGGAGCTGTTCTTCCAACCGGCGAGCCTGCTCCTCCTGACGGCGAGCCTGTTCCTCCTGTCGACGGGCCTGTTCCTCCTTGTCCCGCTGGAGCTGTTCCTCCAACCGACGAGCCTGTTCCTCCTGTCGGCGGGCCTGCTCCTGCAGCATCATCATCAGAGCAGCCAAATCTGGTGCTGCTGATGCTGGAGCTGCTGCGGACGGGCCGGCCTCCATGGTCGGTAGCTGGCCCTCCGACCCCTGCGGCGTAGCTCCACCAAATCGCCTCTGGTCCGTCTCTTGCTGGCGTTGACTCCGGGTACGGATACCCTCTGTGTCGTCTTTGGGTAAAACCGGCATGATTTTTAATCCCCTCTTCTGACACCAATTGTTACGAGCTTCGGGTTCGTGACAATAAAAACTGCAGATTTAATAACCAAAAAAAATGACACTTTAATAATCAACACTAATTACAACTCAAACACACTAATTACAAAACACAATTGCACTACTGATCGCTTTAAATCGCACTTGAATATCGCTTCGATGCTTTCACTTCGATCGCTTTATCCAAACTGTGTCGGTCGTGGCGCGTCTCGGCCTTATATAGCGCCAAAGAGAGTTCTAGAACCTTCCATTGTAGAAACATCTAGAATGTTCGAGTACATACAGGCCCCGATCGACCAGATGTCGAAAGTTCGGGAATGTTCTAGAAAGTTCTCGCATCGAAATTTCTAGAAGGGTCTTGACTACTAGTTCCGCTACTCGATACTAGATGGCGCTAGTGGTAACTACTGTCGCCATGTACTAGGCATTAATTGTGGCGCGCAACAATATCATCATCCACCTAGCCTTTTCCCAACTATGATGGGATCGGCTCTCAGTGTAACCGGATGCAGATGAGTACCCTGGTATTTTACATGGAGTGACTGCCAATCAGACCTCCACAACACAGTTACTGAATATTATTCATTAACTAAATAAGTACAACTTTATAAAATTGCTCTTTGACTTTGCGATGTATCTCACATAGGTATGTGTCCCTATCAGTTGCGAAGGCTCTGTACGAATTTGAATAAAAAGAAGCTAAAACTTCCAAAAATTGTGCGCAAAAAATTAAAGGACAACGACGATTATCAGTGCCAAGTTTAAAAAGAAACTGAAAGGTAGCATTACGTTTATTTTATATCCTTCGCTACTGATCCCTGCGGTACTATTCTGTAAAAAGATCACTGTGATAACTAATGTGAAGTGAGCTTAAAGTGAGCTGCCATTCCACCAGCCGGTCGATTCTGTAAAAATCTCACCGTGAAAACTTAGGTGAAGTGAGTTTGTTTTTGCTAGGAATTTGCACTATTGACAGCTCACTCCACGCTCACTTCACCTAAGTTTTCACGGTGACATTCTTACAGAATAGCACCGCTGATGCTAGAGATTGACACTATTGACATCTCACTTTAAGCTCACTTCACCTAAGTTTTCACGATGAGATTTTTACAGAATAGCATTACTGTTAAATTAGTGATCATTCGTTATTTTTTAACTGGCGTTTTTGTATTCAAAAAGATTCTAAACTATTTATATTATCATATTTATAATCAATTTATGGTAATGTAAGCCTTGCATAATCAGCCTATAATGTCCCTATGGCTGGGACACAAGCCTCCTCTCTGTGGCAGGGAGTGGGCCATAATCCACCACGCGCAATGCGGGTTGGTGGATGTAAACCTTATGTGTTAACATTTCTATACAAAAAAATCTTTAATCCCAGATTTCAGTCCTGCGACAGAATTGTGTAGTATTGATTCGATACCAAAAATCCAAGAGTAAGTGAACAAAGGAGGCCTGGAGGGCGCAGGGGTCCTTTGAAAGCGAACTGAATACCACGTGGAGGGATATTCAATAGTAATATATAAAGGCTATTGTTCTACAGAAAGGAAGCCACACATACTTTGCTTTTAGGGTTCCGTTGCGAAATGGCTAAAGTCTCTCTATTATTTCCTGAATAACAGCTAAGTAAAGCTCATTCCCACAAAACTTTAAGGTTTGAATTTAAAAAGTTTAAAAAAAATACTAAAAGAGGACTTCGTAAGAAGTTATTTATGTTAAGGTGAATGCTCCAACCAGCCCGCGAAATTCAAATTTTCTTACGTTTTTTGC
Source organism: Mesoligia furuncula (assembly GCA_916614155.1). Taxonomy (NCBI): domain Eukaryota; kingdom Metazoa; phylum Arthropoda; class Insecta; order Lepidoptera; family Noctuidae; genus Mesoligia; species Mesoligia furuncula. The sequence goes on along the minus strand of OU744799.1, from coordinate 16,241,911 downwards.
AATTTGCAGGCCAGTGCTAGGTTGTATGTTGATTAAAATATTATTCGCGGTTGTAAGACATATATAGGTACAGAATTATAATCATGAAAATCATCAATAAAACGCTCTAAGTTCATAAAGCTGTTAGAATTACTTTTTCTGTTTTTTTTTTGTTCTTACACCTTTATGAAGTTGGAGGGTTGTATTGGTGATTTTGATTATTATAATTCTGTAACTACATACGTCTTACAGCCGCGAATAATATTTTAATCAACATACAACCTAGCACTGGCCTGCAAATTGCAAAAAACGCAAGAAATTTTGAATTTCGCGGGCTGGTTGGAGCATTCCCCTTAAGTTATTTCTGTAGCCTGCAAAGTTTCGACTATGCAAACTCGTTGACATATGGACCCAGACTATCGATTTACCTGAGTTCAGTGAACTTATAGTTCGAACTTAGTGGTATTATTTTTAAACTACGGAAAAATAAGCGCATCTCGCACTTGACCAGCTGTTATGATAATATAGTTTTTGTGCTTGTGGCTTGTGTGCGCACGGATCGATCGATCGGGTTAAGCTGCGCTTCCCGCGGTTGGTATATGAATGGGTCATCATCTTCATATACCAAGACTCCTCCGTGCCTCGGAAAGCACGTTAAGCCGTTGGGCCCGAAGTCATTCGTAGATCTTTGACAGTCGTTACTGGTCGTCAGTGGCTCGAAAGTCTGACAACCAGTCTTACTAAGGGGTATCGTATTACCGTGGAGGTCGCTCCCTGTAAAAAAAAACGGTCAAGTGCGAGTTGTACTCGCGTGGAGAAGGTTCCATACGATGAATAAGTATTTTAAATGTTTTTTAAATCTGACCCTTTGCTTGTGGTAACTAAAAAAAACTTAACATTGTAATTAAAAAACATGTTTTCCCTACATTCCAACCGAAAATGTAAGTTTCTACGCACAATATTGAGATATTTACCATGTTGTTTTAAGACCACAGACTTCTTATAGGTTTTCTTGTAATCTATAGGTATAGTAGGTACTAATATCTATATTAATAATGTATTTTTCAAAATTTTAGGCTCAGTAGTTTGGGAGATTAGGGGAGGCAGTGGTCAATTTTCGTCAATTTTCTTAAATAACTTTAATAAAATTTACTTTAAAATTATGAAAAAATATATTTGAGATCCTCACAGTAAGCCCTTTCATTTGATATGTCACACGGTACAGATTGTCAAACTTTTTTTTTTATTTTCTATTTGCCCCCCAAAAATGACCCCATATTCAAAATTCATTTATTTACGTAACACGTCTGTGTTTAGGTCACAGAGATTGATATGTGTACCAAATTTCAACGTAATCGGTTCATTAGATTCGGAGCAAATTGGCTGTGACAGACGGACGGACAGACAGACACACGGGTGAGCCTATAAAGGTTCCGTTTTTTTCCGTTTGAGGTACGGATCCCTAATACTGGTATTCAGCTGCATCCGGTTAGACTGGAAGCCAACCCCAATATAAGGTGTTAAAAATTTACCTTACAAACTTTAAGAGGTGCTTTAGACCATCGAACTGAACAACTTTCACTATGGGACCAAATTTGAAATCACGAAAAAAAAATCAGCTGTTTAATACAAAAGTTCAATACCTACTTGACCAAAATGTATGAAACAGTGGATTTTTTTTCGTGATTTCAGACTTGGTCCAATAGTGAAAGTTGTTCAGTACGATGGTCTAAAGCACCTCTTAAAGTTTGTCAGGTAAATTTTTTAACACCTTATATAGTTGGGAAAAGGCTAGGCAGATTATGACGACTGTAGTTTTTTATATGGTGCTTAAGGTTACACACACCTTAGACAAATACGCGGCCCGCATAGAATCCGCACCTTGGTCTATTTAAGCTCATGAATGTAGGCCAGGTGTTCTATTTATATTTTAGCCCAAGCAAACAGTGCAGTGATTGTATCTCTGATTCAGGGCCTAAAACAATATTAAATGCTTTATTCATTACCTACCTGAACAGAACGAAGGTAGGGAGATACTATGTAGCCCGACGAAGATTATTGACAAACACGAATGAATCTGGTGTTATTGTTTACAGTCCTCTTGGTTTATTCTATTGTTTTAACTTCTAAGAAACATGCTAACGCCTCGTTTAGTACTGAATCTGCGTTCGCGATTTAGTTTCCAATTATGTAAACAACAACGATTTTTTTTTTTGTAAAAATAACTTTAATACCTACACAATAAAGTTCAGTTTACGCTACAACTTCAAACATTTTCATGACTTTTCAATAGTACTTACTAGTCATTTTAGTTCAAATCAACTTAATTAGTACCTACTAAGTAGGTACTATAAAGTTGATAGTTGTTTAAGTGGAATTAACATCAATTGGAAACATTGATTTGAATTGACCTTATATTGTTGAAGTGGATATATCACATTTCGAAAGATGTAGCAATGAATCGTCGAAAGTTAACTCAAAATTCAGATAGGTACCAAACTGTTTTGATTGAACAATATTTTTCTCTAAACCAATATTTTTATACGGATGCAATGGGACGAACTTTTATGTTGGATTACAAAAGATTCGACATTCGCAGGCGGTTATAAACAAACAGGTTTCACCTTACAGTACACACAAACAAAATTTCAAACAAAACTTTACAGAACATTGGACTACGTTGAAATGTTGCTCATAGATTCTTTGTGACTACGAAAGGCGCCGCCGGTTCTCAAGGGATATCAGAAAATCTAAACGTCTACCGTCTACGCTTGCTAAAGAAAAACAAACTGTGTGAATTGGTTAGATACATTTATATCACTAAATTAATATTGAATCCTACAGAATTTCACTTACATAATTATGAACTAAATAATACGAAATAACGAAATAGATTTCTTTAGACATAAGCATCACCTTTGTGCGTATTTTTCTGTTCCTTTCTTCTTGTTTGTTTATATGTGTGTACATAAAAATAATAATAAATATTTATTCAAAAATAAAAATAGGTAAACTACAGTATAAGTCTTACAAATAATACAGGTATTACAAAGTATGATACATGTACTAGGATAAACCTGTATCACAGTTGGCATGAGAACATATTATATAACTAAAATATTGTTATGCAGTCTCCACAGACTTCGTCAATATGTTTCTTCGTCACCCCACGGAGTACGGTATAGTGATTCCGTTCCATTACCAATCAATTTGGCGCGACACGAAGCGCTCCCGAGTTCGCCCGAGTTCGTCAACGAACGTTCACGATCACGCTCAATTCAGTTTAGATAATAAAAGACAACGTACTGAAATAAAACAGGAACGAGAAAATATATACGCTGTAGGTACTGAATTTCTGTGAAACATCCAAATCGCTCTCGGGGACACTTCTGTTTCAATTCCTTGAAAGTGTCGGGCAAAAATTGTGTTAGGTGACGCGCATACCTATGTAGCTATACCTACAGTGCTAGAGATTGCCACAGCCTTACGGGAAATTCGACTATTCCACTTTCCTGTTGCCTAGGGTCGGAAACTGCTCGATATAACGTAGTCAAGCAAGGGTCATCCATTTATCAAATTAACAAAGATGTCGGAGTTAGCTGAATCGATGAGGTGTGAGGCATAATTCAATGCGAATGCAAATACCAAGGTCTACAAGGATAAAATACAACTTATAAAATGCAGGGTTCTAAATCAGGACAGGCGAGGGTTAGACTAAAAGGGTCAGATTAAACAAGCCGTGTCGGACTTGTGGTAGGTATTACAGTTTAGAGCTAGTTGCGTGGGCTGGGCCTGTACAAACGAATAGTAGTACGTGGTAGTACGTAGTATCTCCGCGTCATATACTTTGCAACTATAACAGCATAATTAGGGAAATTATAAAGGCCACTCAGAAAATTGTTCGGAGGTTCGTAATAGGAACTTGTCAGAGACATGCCGTGCACGTTTTAACTCCTGAGTTCGGCACCCTTTAATCTCGGAGTAGGTAATATTTTATACATTGAACCCTTCATCAAGGAACGTGATGTGGGCGTCATAGGCGTATAGGGGGGGGGGGGGGGCGAGCCCACCCCAGAATGGTCTGATGCCCACCCCAGGATGTTTGGGGATCTATTCGAAATTCTAAGCTGGATCACAGCTGGATACTTACATAATGCAGCAAACACAGAAGCAATAAGTCCTCGGAAAATATTACGCGGATAACGCCCTCAGACCGAACCCCACAAAAACTCAGGCATGCGTTTTCCATCTCCGCAACCATTCAGCAAGACGCACTCTGAACATCAATTGGATGGGTGTCATCATTGAACACTACAGTAGCCCTACCTACTTGGGAGTCACCCTTGACAGGGCGTTGACATTTAAGAACCATTGTCTTAAAATTAAGAAAAAAGTCGGTTCCCGTAACAACTTGCTAAGGCGCCTAACTTCAACCACCTGGGGTGCTTCACCTCAGGTTCTTCGGACTACTGGCCTAGCACTCTGCTTCTCTGCAGGTGAACATGCGTGCCCAGTGTGGCACCGTTGCGCCCACGCCAAGGAAGTAGATGTTGCTCTAAATGAAACCTGCCGCACGATTACAGGCTGCCTGCAATCGACCCCGATCAGCGCACTTTACCCCACAGCAGGCATAGCTCCACCACAAGTCCGAAGAGAAGTTGCATGCGCAGTGGAGAAACTCAAACAAGAGTCTGATACCAGACATCCACTATCTGGCGCACAGCTACCAACGCAACGGCTAATAAGCAGACACAGCTTTTTGAAATCGACAGTGTCTCTGTCAGGAAACCCGACGTCCGTTGCAAACTGTGGCAGGATACTCTTCCCCCTCCTACTCACTACCTACCACCAAAGGAGCATCTCCCTGCAGGGTGTAACCTTCTGTGGCCCACTTGGAAGTCTCTGAACCGTCTCCGGACACAAGTGGGAAGATGTAAGTCCAACCTGGTAAAGTGGGGCTACCTTGACGGAACAGCAGAAGGGTGTGATTGCGGAGCTGTGTCACAAACCATGCTCCACCTCCTATCCTGCCCTCTGTGTCCCAAAACTTGCAGTCAAAGTGACCTCTGCGTTGCCACTGACAACGCCGTGGAAGTGGCAAAGTTTTGGGAGAACAAGATTTAAAATACAGTCGTGCCAACGACACGAAGAAGAAGAAGAAGCAATCAAATGATTACCTTCATAATACATTCCATTTAGTTACTTTTGAAATCACAAAAATAATTGAGTCTACTAATAAGCTAGAGCCACATTTAAATTTCGCGCCACAATTCAAAGTGACAAGCGGGCGCACGCCGGAACACCGCGCAGTTGCGCGCGCCGCCGCGCCGCTTCGATCGATGCGTTTTTTAATATTTAGATCGCGAAAGTGGAAAGCATTTTGTGGGTAATTATAAGGGTATTCTCCAAATTGACGAAACTCTTTTGAGAGCAGAATGTTTAATAATAAAAAATGTGCTCAAAGAAAAGATCGGGCGTGGGATCGTCCGCACTCGGGAATGGGGCCCGCTAAGCAAGGCGGGCTAATACCAGTCGGGGGTGCGCTGAATGTGCAAGTATCTCCCGCGCCCTCGACTTATGTTAGTAGAAGAAACAGTGGGGTTTTAGTCAGTAGGAGTCCGACATAACCCTCCGTTCTTCCCAGACGGAGAGTATCCATGAGGAATTCACCATAAAAAAAGTTAGGGCCAAGGGAGGTCTCCCTTCCGCTCCACCCAGAGCGGGAGGAGTCATTTGATGATTTCCCATCCGCAAAAAAAAAAAAAAAGGGAGGTCTCCTTTGGAAAAAAGCCAATGGTGGGCGTGTAACCCGTTACAAGGGTGAACTTGAGCTCGGAAACTGTTTCTTCAAATATACCTACTCTGTGAAAGAGTTTATTTTCTTTATTTATTTCGTTATCTAAAAAAATCACGTGACGTGGTCAGGCTAGCGTACCTAACGTGCATACGATAAAAGTTGCATAAAAGTAATGGATTGACATAATTATGCTCCTATTTATTGACGCCAGTCTCTGACAAAGGATCATACTTTATGCATTTTTTCAAAACGCTATAATTTTGTCTCTGTTTATAACTATGTGAACCTTTGTGAAGATAGTAAAATAAAGATTAAGTATTAATATTATTTATCCGGAATAAAGGTATCAGCATTCAGTTGGCTTAAAAAAGTTATCATATAATTATAAACATCGTTAGTTAATAATTTATCTCGCGAGATTATAAAATATCGAAAAATTATGAAGTGCAACAAACCATTTTTAATTTAACGTAAGTATTATTTTTCGATAGTTGTTTTTGTAGTTGTTGTTTTATATCTTTTTACGTATCTGTCCATGGCAAACCGATAAATTGTGAACTGGTTACTTGCATGCGACAAATCGCACCTTGCTCTAATATTATATAGCCAAGTAGCTGCAACCATCATGAAAGCACCGCTCGCCAGGGGCGAAGGTTCCATTTATGCCGATTCCCACCGGCTTCTGTTCAAAAATTCAGAACACAACCACTCTATCAATTCAGCACTGAAATATAATCATATCATACTGTAGTTAATTAATACACCATAAAATTAAAGCATTGTAAAACGCCCACATTCAATGTTTTGTCTTTCTTTCCCAACAACAAAAAATTTTGCTCTAATATAATTTGTAAGCGCACGCGGCTTGTCGTAAATTAAATTTGTATAGAAAACTAGCTGACCCGGCAAACGTTGTTTTGCCATATAAATTATTTCTAGCTGCCCGGCGCTACTTCGTTTGCGTGGTGTCCTACCCCTTAACCTGCCCTACCCCTACCCTACTGCTACACTACTCCTACCCTACTCCTAACCTACTCCTGCACTACTCCTACCCTACTCCTACCCTACTCCTTCCCTACTCCTACCCTACTCCTACCAAACTTCTACCCTACTCCCATAGATATATTAAATTTTTGTCTGCGTAAGAACCATCCTCGTACTTCAAGGAATATTCTAAAAAAAGAATTAGCGAAATCGTTTCAGCTGTTCTCGAGATTTGCGCTTTGCAACACATTCAACGATTCATTTTTATATTATAGAAGATGAACTCGTCATGACGTTACTTCAGGTCACGTGGCTTGCTATATTTTGAGCGCCATTATCCCGAAAAAGATCGGCTTGTTAAGAGTGAAAATGCGTGCGAGTGAACGAGATGGTACAATATCGCCATTCGGTCGGTTTCGTGGAATTTCATAATACAATCGGGACGGAGTTCGGACATCGGACAATTTTATTCATGTTGTGTTTTGTGTAGAACATTATTTTGACGTAATAATTTGTTTACATTTGTGTAGTTAATTTGCATTTTGTTCGTTGTATTCATTGAATTTATTAGTATTATATAACAGTTGGAAATTGTTTGTATTAAAACTGTGATTAATATTTATTATTAGAATTATAGTTTGTTTTGTGTTGTGTGTAGTGAAAGTAGATACGTTGTAATTAGGTATTTGGGGTAAGTAGATAGTTAGTTGAAAAATACTGATTTAGACTAGATTTTTTAGGATCATTAGGATGGCATTATTGGCAGTAGATTGTTTGTTTGACAAATTATTTGCTTTGTGAGGAAACATGCTTTTCAACGTTAAGTTTTGAAAATAAGAAACACGTTGAGTTACGCCGTGCCGTGGTTATTATAAGTAATTTTCTTAGATTCTAGTAGTTTATGGAATAAAGGGGTTTTATAGATATTAATAATGTGACGAATTTATATTTTATGGAGTTGTTTAGCATTACATGAATTTGGTACTGTCATTTTTCGCTAATTCACATGAAGCTCATACCTTAGAAAAGTAGATCGAAATAGGAATTTTATGAAACGGTTTATTGTATTTTTTTTCTCCGGCTTACCTGTCATAAATTTACCCATTCATTCACCTCTGTCATTAAATTCGCTCGCTTCGCTCGTTCGGCTCGCGCACCAACCGCGCGCGAGCCTAACGAGCGAAGCGAGCGGCAGCAGTGGCGAAGGGTGAATTTATAACCTAACCCATTTGTCGGGATGCCTTGACTTAGTTGCTGCGACCAAATCGGCTACCGCCAAGACCGACAAATCAGGGACGGTTCGCAATTTTATGGGTGATAAAATCGAACAGATTGTGAACCCTATCGGTAAGTGCAGGTTTCTTCCCAATTTGACGGTTTGACATGGTTAGATAATAAACTACAGAAACTTATTACGTTTTATTGTAAGAAGTATGGTAGAGTTCACAATTTATCGACAGTTTATAATCTCACGAGAAAGATTATAAACTAACGGTGTTCACAATCATACGGTGACGTAAACATCATTTCCCTTTTTTTTGCCCAAAATAGTAATTTATCATTTATCCAACTGTACAATATTTCGAATATATGTCTAGTTTTCGCCTAAGATCTAAGATATTTATCAAAAGTAGTCTCTTTTAAAACTTAATCTCTATTCTCAGGAACTTATCTTTAGAAATTCTTTAATATCAAAAAGATAAAAGTTAAATAAAAATAGATTTAAGTACTTAGTATTATTCTAAGATTCTTTTCCAAAAACCTACGTCAAAAGCTTTTATTTTCTAGTAATGGTATTACAGATGGAAAGATTCGGGCTTTGGCGGACTTACCCGAGTACCCGCCTAACTTCGGCTTGACTCTGACTTTACCTACTAAATATTTCTCTTTTAAAAATAGTTTTGGTAAGTGTCCCAAGTTCTAGAACCATCAGCATATTCGAACATAATACCTACATTTATCAGCATATTCGAACATAAAACCTACAGAATCTTCGAACATAATACCTACATTTATCAGCATATTCTCAATACTCTTAAAGAACACTAGTTCCTTAATAAAGCAGTGGTGGCCCAGTGGTAATAGCCCCGACTTACGAGTTGTAGGTCGTGGGTTCGATGCCGGACAGGCACTTTACTTTGTGTAAATTATTTCATCACCACTTCTTTCAAAACGGTGAAGGAAAACATCGTGAGGAAACCGGCATGCCCTAGAACCAAACATTCGAAGGCATGTGACATCTGTCATCCCCGTGTCCCCACACGGTGGGCCCGCGTGGTGGATTACGGATCACTCCCTCTCCGCCTGCACAGAGGAAGCCTGTGTGTGTCCCAACACTAAGAACATTACAAGCTGATTATGAATTGGCGTCAAGTAGGAAGAGGATACAAAAATTACTTTTCACAGATACCTACGTATATTTTTTTATTTTTGGCTGGCTAACCCCTGGATTCTGGAAGCCTGATCAGTAAATCGGCTGTCTAATCTTAAGGAATAAGCATGTTGACTTGGTTTTTCTAAAAAAAAAAACAATAGTCAATAATTGATTTGACTTTTATTTATTTATTTACAAAAAAAAATACATTTAACACTACAAAACATACAATGTGCGGCCTTATCGCTTTCTGCGATCTCTTCCAGCCATCCTTGGAATGGACGGTGATTGCGTGAACATAAAAATGGGATTGTCATGGGGTTTTTACTAAACCTACAAGATATTTAACTGATTAATGCCTGTATCTAGTGTAAATATCATTCACTCATGTTAAAAGTTATTTCTTGACGAACAGGAGCCGTTTCAGTGAATAAGTTTTTCTTACGTCTACGGTGACATTTCCAGAACCAACATTACTAACTTTTTATCCGTCTTGACAACCTAAGGGAGAGCATGTGAACCTACATTTGAGTTTCTTCTTTAAGACACGCTAGGTATGCTTCAGGTAAGCTTTACTTTAATAATTCCCTCCAAAAAAAAATCAGTAAATACATTTCAGAGAAAACTTTTGAATTTGTAGGAAAACACGTAGCAATTATGATGAAATATTAGGCTATATCTATCTATATGTCGGAAATACGTCATTCATTGGGCTATTCGGAACGTCAGCGCCATCTGGTGGCGCTGGACAGAGTCTAGCCTGAGTCCGTGGAGGGGTCGAGGAGAGCCAGCAGCGAGGTGCAGCGGCGGACTTGACCATTGGACATCGGACGGACAACATGTGCTCAGAACCTGTCGCGCGTTCCGTATCATTGAGTGTGTACCTACAGTGTGTGATTCGCTAGTGTAATTAAACTGTTCGTGAAATTATAATCTGATTTGAACTGTAAACTGTTTTTCTACTGCGCAATAACCAGCACTACCTATAGTACGCCCACACTAATTTAAATATGCCTGATGATAACGAGACGCACTAGACCAGCTCCGACATATATAATACATAAAATTCAAATTCCTGATATAATCAACGCACAGCCTATACCGCTGGTCCTAGAGACATGAAAGTTGGAGGGTGTGTTCTTTGTGAAGAGTACGTATCCACTAAGAAAGGGTTTTTCGAAATTCCACCCCTTTGTGGGGAAGGTTAAATTTCACGCGGACAAAGTCGCGGGCATAAGCTAGAACTTCATATTAAATTCGTTGCTAACTAAGGTATACAAATGGGTTGAAAATGATCAGTTTGTAGACAATAGCTCCCAGACTAAATATCTGTATTTTCTCAAGTTTTTTCTGCTAATATTGACAACATATTCATGTTTGAATTTCGTATTAGCAATAGTTTAGCAAATCTGAGTAAATTTATCTCATGCCGTAATTTATTCAGTCCAACTTTTACATCCGGAATATTTTGTTACAAAACTCAGTCCGCTGGTATATCTGCGGCTCATGGAGTTAATTCATTAAGGTCGGTGTTAAATGATTGATCTGAGAGGAGGGACTTGCTTCCGTTCGTTTTGCAACAAGCTCTTCGGGTTGGAAATGTTTGTCCAAAAGACTAGATTACTAACTAATATTATTTTAATTACTATTTTGTTTTATATGATAAAGTGCATTTACACAAAAGCAAAATATAATTATGGGTAGGTACATTAACGATATTTAATAAACAAACTTAAATCGCAGCAGTATCACATTCAATAGTCAATTAACATAATGTGCCACCTGTCAATTTAATAACGAATTAACAATATGAAACGAATAACATCGCATAATCGTTGTCCGATAAATTATAATTTTGGCATTACATGATACCTCGCGATACCGATTTAGTAAAAACAACCGGCCAAGTGCGATTTAGACTCGCATACAAAGGGTTCTGTAACCCCGTACAATATTTTTTCTAATATAAAAAAACACGTTTTTTGTATGGGAAACTTCTATAATTTTTAACTTAATTTTATTTTTATATTTGTTGTTATAGCGTTCATATTAGTACACACACTGTGAAAATTTCAAGTGTCTATTACGGTTCAAAAGATACAGTCCTGTGACAAACAGATGGACGGATAGCGGAGCCTTAGTAATAGGGTCACGTTAGCACTTTGGGTATGGAACCCCAAAAAAAGAAACAACATTTAGGCAGCTCGACGAATGGCCATATAAAGTAAAAAGGCTTTTTCCGAGTAAAAATAAATCTTCTTATTCTATAACTTGTAACAGGATCTTATAGGACGCCCACGATAAAATGGCTACATTGATAGAAATATTTTGATTCAAATTATATAAATGGTATCGTAGGCTACTCAAAAGGACCTACTCCTTGAATTTAATAGTTTAGGGTCGACTCAACCTATCAAAATATCACATTTTTTTGTGATATAAGTAACTTTTTTGCACCAACTCTTCAAGCCTGGATCCATTTTTTACAGCAGTCTGTGTCAAAAAAGTACTCTAGATCCTGCCACACTTTAGTCGAATAGTACCTAAGCGTTCTTTGACAACGTAATGCGAGATTCAAAGAAATAAAGAGTTTCTATTAAACCCCAATCCAATGTTTTACCCAAAACGTTGGACTAAAATGTTCACACCTGTAACGGTAATTGGATGGATTCACTAAATTAATGGTAGTTAAATTGTTTCCAGAACAAACGTGTGCGTTCAAAAAATATTAACGTAGTTTTTCGAATGGAATTGCAGCAGAAATTTTTCCACGGACTCGAAAACTGGGAAAACACGTAATATGTCGATTCAATAAAACGGACAAAATAAAACAACAAGTTAGTAATTGAAAATCAACGGCAAATATTGATTGTTTTACATTTATATAAGTCGAGAGGCTAGCTCAGGATCGGTTCGGCCTTTTTTATTTGAGACTCGCAATAACGAGGAGAATCAATGTTGTTCTATTTCGTATTCTGTTAGTGCACGGTTACGAAGTGGCATCTGAGAATGAAATTACTGGTTACATCGCAACTGATTGTGATGGGGTAACTTCAGGCGCGAGCTCTTATTGTTTTTTTTTTATTTGTTGGTTTGGTTGCTGTTTTGGATTAGCTGCTGACTTTTACTTTTTGAAGTGAGTTCAATATTCGTACCTAAGTACCTATCCCTTTTTAGGACTTAAATTTTGCACTTTTTTCCATGATTAATAAGACCCTTTGTATACGGCACGGTTTCTTTACGGTACGTCGTATTAACCGTGCCGTAGAAAAAACGTGTCCGTGTACAAGCAGCTTTCATAGTGATCCACACAACACTGACGACCGTGCCTGCACACGGCGAATAAACCGTAGTTTTTCACGGCAAGAAAAATGAGTGTGTACCTACAACCGCCACAAGTGATTACACTACCGTGCGCGGCGGCATGCACTCGGCAAGTTGAAGATACTTTACTGCTCGTCGCAATACGATAGACGAAGTTCAATAAATATTGAACTTCAATCAATATTGAACTTGAATCAAAATACGGGTGAATGAGAAAATTCTCATTCGCCCGTATTTTGATTTCCGCTCATAGAGATCAAACAAACAAAATTGATAATGTAAAGACCGCAGCCCACTGCCAACACGTACTATTCGATACACGATAAACATAAAACATACTGCGAACATCTGTAAGACCAGAAGGGCATATCAGCTACTCATCATCCCGATGAAGTAGGTAAGTAAATAGTAATATGAATTTGTAACGTGTAGTGCCGGCAGTACTACCACTCACGTAGAGATGAACGTTCACGTGTTATTCGATACCGGCGGGGCTAAGCTTTTACCTCGCCATTCACTATCTACCAGGACGTGTGCAACATCCCACCCGCAGATTGGTCAAAACTTAATCAGACGCTTACATGAGAAGATAGTATAGATAAACAGTATAACTCACCTATTCCATAAGAAATATAGAGGTCCAGAGGGTTTTCCGCGGAACTACAATTTAGACAGCTTCAAAAGATGGATGAGAAGGGTCGGCAACGTTTCTGGGTTTGAATATATCCGCAGAAGGCGGTGACCACGTCAGGTGGGACCCAGTATTACTATATAAAAAACACGACCTAATGAGATGTTTTTTCGTAACACCGTCGTAATGGCATTTCTGTGCTAGGTTGTGGGTTCAAATACGGGCATGTACCAAAGTGACTTTTTCAATATATGTTTCGTTTGTGAGTTTTTATTTTGCCTGATGGAAAGCAAGTTTATCTTGGATATTACTGACGTAGGTGCAGGAGAACCAAGGTAACCGACATAGCCCGAAGAATTGCCAAACTTTTAAGTGGCTGTGGGCAGGGCACATTGTACGAACATTGAGTTGAACAGATGGCCGATGGGGCCGAAAGGTTCTGGAGTGGCGACCGCGTACCGGAAGACGTAGCGTTGGAAGGCCCCCACAAGGTGGTCCGACGACCTTGTGAAGGCCACAGGAACCCGTTGGATGCGAGAAGCACAGAACCGGTCCAAGTGAAGGTGCTTGGGGTTGGCCTGTGTCCAACAGTGGACGTCTTTCGACTGAAGTAATGATGATGATGATGATGAGGTGCAGGAAAAGCATCGTTGATTTGTAGGCCTTGTAGACTTTAGATCTGTAGACCATTTTTTATTTTATCAAGTACCTGGCACTTGTTGACAGGTCTACGCTGTCCTCCCTTACCTACTGTAATTTGAAAACATTGTAAAAGCCAATTATTTTTTAAATAGTAACCGTGGAGTTTCTTAAGTGGCAGTGGGCAGGGCACATTGCTCGCAGCAACCCCATGGATGAGAGAAGCACAGAACCGTTCGAAGTGGAGGTGCTTGGGGCAGGCCCATGTCCAGCAGTGGACGTCTATCGGCTGAAATGATGATGATGAACCGCGGAGTTTCTTGCCGGCTCTTCTCAATAGGAAACAACCCATTGAAACCGTGCACCTAGCTTCTAACGTTGCATAAGTGCCTATGTGGGTTTATGTGAAATAGAATATTTTGATTTGATTTGATATAAGTCTAAAATCGCCAACCCGGCTTGAGCAAGCGTGGTGATCAATGCTCGTGCCTTCTCTGTACCAGAAGAGTCCTTTGCCCAGCGGTGGCACAATATTAGGCTGCTATCATCATATTACATCACTTAATTAGCTTTTTATTGACAATGATTTTATTATTTTATCATCTAGGTAGAATTCAATAACTCGGAGCTATTTTATAAAGGATAGATTGTGATGTTCCTATTTCATAAACCGTTTATCGTCCATACTTGCAATAGATAATGTTTTCGAGAAACATAAACTTGGATCCAAACCAAATAGTTTCAAGCGAAAGACTAGATAAAGTACTTATAAATATTTCGTACCTGTTTGTTTATGGAGAGAGGCAGCGGCGGGTTCCGCAAGCTGCATTCAAATCGCACAGCTGCAGAGAATTTTATTTATGTAACTACTACATTATAATCTCTTTGCCCCCTCGCCTTCTTGGATGCATCATTCGATTGATCGGTGCCAAGGTACTTTGTAAAAGTCATATGACATCACTAAAGAGAGCATTAAAAAAATATTATTACAAAAAGAACCGACTTTAAAAAAAACACTAAGTACAAAGTGACACTGTAGTGTTAAACTTTAAATTCGGAAGTCGGTGTCTTTGGATTTGTATTTTCGTTTTATGCCACTTTTTTCAACACTACAAAGACACTTTGTAGTATTTTTTTAAGTCGGTTGTGAGTTTTTTTTTGTAATACAATTTTTATTTTTCACTTTTCAGTTGTGGTAACCACCCTACACAAAGTCGTTTACCTTCACTTGCTAAGTAAATAACAGTGACAGGAAGTTATTATAAAATCATCAACATATACTAAGTGGAAACAATACGAATTATTGAAGCGAACTCAAAAACCTCTCTTCAGAACTTGACCAAATGTATAAGGGACCCCATAAACAAAACCCCCTTAAGCAAGCCCTTTTAATCAAAAGGAGAATTTTCAAATCGGTTTATGAACGGCGGAGTTCCAATGTAACCTCCACTTTTTTTTTGAAGTCGGTTAAAAACCGTGCAGAAGGGATTTGAGTTGTTTTGAATCCGAGCCCAAAAGGTGATTTTGAAGTTGAGAAAACAAACCCTACACAGTGCCAAATACTCACAATCAGCCTATAATGTTCCCACTGCTGGGACACAGGCCTCCTCTCTGTGAGAGGGAGTGGGCCGTAATCTACCACGCGGGCCCAGTGCGTGTTGGTAGATGTCACATGTCTTCGAATTCTTGGTACTAGGACATACCGGTTTCCACACGATGTTTTCCTTCACCGTTTTGAGAGTAGTGGTGATGATATAATTTACACAAAGCAAAGCGCCTGTCTGGGTTCGAACCTACGACCTACAACTCGTAAGTCGCGGCCGATACCACTGGGCCACCACTGCTCCGACTCTAGTGCCAAATACTCATTAGTATTACAAAAAGCGGCAGAGATCACAGCGCGAACACTGGCCTCATGTTGACAAAAAATGCGATTTATATTTAGCATACATTAGCCTCAACTAATAACTAAAAAACTGCATGACAAAACTGTAAATGTAGTCCATTAAAGGAAGCAATGACAAGGTAATTGATTGTGTGTGTAATAGTGCTTAGTGCACGTGATACGACACGGCACGGCTCGCGTGATTGCCTGTCGAACGGAAAAGCTTATCACAAAGCGGAACCCCACCTCACTGACATCACCCACATAACCTGTTTACAACATGTTACGCTCGTATTTATAACCGCTGGAATGTCTTCATATAAATACGCAATCTTATCTCCTTTCTATCACCCTATGACATCTTATCTTCTGAATATTTCCTTCCAAATGTCCAAAATTCGAAGATTTCCCATTGGAATTTTGACCTCTGAGAGACTGCTTTCTTAGAGGAAAACCCCGAAATAAACAAAGATTTACATTTATGTTTAAAGTTGGCTAAGATGAAAGTTTCAAGAGCTTTAGCCAGGTAAGGCACGCTCTCAACATAAATT
Organism: Mesoligia furuncula; assembly: GCA_916614155.1. Classification (NCBI taxonomy): domain Eukaryota; kingdom Metazoa; phylum Arthropoda; class Insecta; order Lepidoptera; family Noctuidae; genus Mesoligia; species Mesoligia furuncula. Next base: position 16,225,747 of record OU744799.1, on the reverse strand, counting down.
CAAATTCATTACACCGCAGCTGACATTTAATCATGTCTCTGTACATGCGACTTCTATGTCGTAAATACAGAACTAATGCATTAAAGCAACTGTAGTAATATATCATACATACATTATACCTAATGAGTTTTCCAAGAAAACATCGAAGAAAATGCATCTTTATTGTGTCTAGTTAGTTGGAGTAGCGTCGGCAAGTTAATATTAATGTGCTTGGTATCCGAGCGGGCTGTGGAACGGTTCTAATGGGTATCGAACGGGTGGCTGTGGCTTGTACACTTGAAATAATAAAAATCACATACGCTGCAGCGACTCGGCTGTTTGTGACAGTTTGTATGCAGCGCGCCCTCGGGCGATCGGCGATTACACGTCAGCGATCAAACCGATACAGAGCATCGACCGATGCGCGGTAAGTGAGCGAATTATTTTTCTAACAATCCTGTTTACGGTGCAGCCAGACACAATAATTGTATTGTTGTACCCTCAGACTTTACTGCTTTTACAATAAATACCCACATCAGCATAATTATATTAAGCGCAAGTTAGTTTTGCTAGCGATACACAGTGCAAATAATAAAAATTATATATCAAAGTTTCAGATAACCGTTCGTTACAAGATCACTGGAATATTAGATCACTAAAGGATCAGACTAAGCGCCATTCTAAGACCTCACCTTGTACACATTATTCCTGAATAAACTATAATAACAATATCATAAATCGCGTAGCACCTTCCGCTACGCCGTAGATCGTGGTAGATCGCCGTAGCCAACGTAGCCAGTAATTTTATTGTAAGTGTACAAGTATTAGTAGCGCTCGGTCGGGGCTCTAGTAATGAGCTTTTTGTTCTCATTCTGTCAACCCTCAACAGCCAGCAGTATTTTGTTAGATGAAGAGCCCTTACCATGGCCAAATGATGCCTTTCGTCTCGCTCTGTTATTTATTAGAACCTTTTGAGCCCGCACAAAGCATGACTTCGTCTCATCAAGATTAGTCGAAATATCTCTGCAATATTAATAAATTGAGGCATCTCGTTTTCATATTTCAATTGTATTTATAACATCAATAAACATTTCTCGAGTTTCGCGATAGATATCATATTTTTTTCACTGTCTCTGAATCTCACGTGTTACCTAAAAACTCGTGCAGAATACTAAAATCAACAATACTCGCTCCTTCTTATCATGGTTTTCTACTTACTTTAGGCGGCGGCGGAGACAATATTTTTGCGGTCGCTTGACTCTTTAATATATAATACTAGCTGACCCGGCAAACGTTGTTTTGCCATATAAATTATTTCTAGCTGCCCGGCGCTACTTCGTTCGCGTGGTGTCCTACCCCTACCCCTACCCTACTCCTACCCTACTCCTACATTACTCCTACCCTACTCCTACCCTACTTCTACCCTACTCCTACCCTACCCTTACCCTACTCCTACCCTACTCGAACCCTTCTCCTAACTACTCCTACCCTACTCCGATCCTACTCCTACCCCACTCCTACCCTACTTCTACCCTACTCCTAGAAGTAGGGTAGGAGTTTTTTGCGGTCGCTTGACTCTTTAATATATAATACTAGCTGACCCGGCAAACGTTGTTTTGCCATATAAATTATTTCTAGCTGCCCGGCGCTACTTCGTTCGCGTGGTGTCCTACCCCTACCCCTACCCTACTCCTACCCTACTCCTACATTACTCCTACCCTACTCCTACCCTACTTCTACCCTACTCCTACCCTACCCTTACCCTACTCCTACCCTACTCGAACCCTTCTCCTAACTACTCCTACCCTACTCCTATCCTACTCCTACCCCACTCCTACCCTACTTCTACCCTACTCCTAACTACTCCTAACCTAGTCCTACACTACTAATACCCTACTCTTAAAAGTAAAAAAAAAAGATATAAAGTATCATATGTCCGTCTCCTTGATCTAAGCTACCTCCCCACCAATTTTTAACCAAATCGGTTCAGCCGTTCTTGAGTTATAAATAGTGTAACTAACACGACTTTCTTTTATATTTATAGATATTGATTATCGGACTTTGGTGCGACATGCACCAATTTATTACTCTTTAACAATAAATCGCCATACATTTCCTTTACACTTGTTAAGCAAATTGAATGTGCTCGTTCCACGACATTTAAGCTATATGTAGCAATGACTTGTAGTTTCCGGCAGAATCGCAACATCGCACCTTCACAGAAATCAGGCGGTATTCATAGACAAAGTTGGGCGTTGTTCGAACGATGTAATAACTCTCGGCATTACCACAAGAGACTCGGATTTGCATCTGAGCGATATTTGCTAAATCGTGTCGTGGGTTAACGCGCTTAAACTTGAGCAATTTGCGCGAGGACTGAGCACGAGAGCATTTACCACGCTCCTATATAGGTCACCTGAATGAAATATAGCACCCCACGACGTTCCAACACTCAAGTTTATCAATGTCGGGAAACTAATGAGTAACACTCAAGTTATCAAAGGGTAAACCCCAACGAGGTGTTTTGGCAGACAAATTTAACTTCCGTGAAATGCGCGGGTAGGCCGGACTCAGCGCGTTAACTGTGAATGTCATTCAGTATCTTCCTGAAATAGTTGGGTTATGTTTGTGTAAAACTAACCAAAACTCATAAATAATGACATATCGCGAGTGGTTGGACACAACACACAACCGACACGACACACTGATATTATTGTTTGCTACGTGTTGTTTATTAGCAGGAACACGCTGTTACGAGAATACATGTATGTTACAATTAGTCGTATTTGCATGGCAAGTGTAGTTTAGCATTAATCTGCTACAAAGATTCGGAATCAAACTTATGATAGCGATGAATAGCGATCCTCATTGTTCGGAAAAAATGACAGAGAATAAAAAATTCAATGAATATTGAACTAATAAAACGGTTTAACTGCTGCACGCTCCCGTTTACACCTCGGTTGACCTACTTACCTGACATTTATCAACCAAGTGACGACATTTTGTATTGCAACTAAAATAAACTTTCAACTGAAGCGTCCCCTATTACTTGAGGTAACGGCTGTTAGCAAAAACTCAGTTGTTTATACCTACGTATATCATATTATGCATGTTATATCAAACATAGTTCAATTTTGTAGTTTTATGTTTCTGCTTTCTTTTCAAATTTAAGTGACTCCATTTCTATGAACAAAACATAACCGAATGCAGAAAGTAGGTACATAACGCAACTTTGAAGTTTTATGTTCATTGATTGGCTTAGCGTAAGGTATATTGCTGCTACATATTTTATCTAGTCAGAGTTCTATATTACGACGCAATATTTTATTTTATAAATAGTTTTAGTTAGTTTCGGTTATTATATTGTTATTTTAATACTTAATTTGTAGTTTATTTAGTATTAGAAGTCTGTACATAAATAATAAAAATGTATCCTCTAAATAATAAATTAAACATTTATAAAACTTTATTTTAACATTAAATTATTTCATATTGTGTGAATTCTGGGTTATACTTTTGATTTGTTTTATCGTAGGTATTTTGGTTTCTCCTCTCTGTCACACCGACGCAAATTACCAGAGACATATTCAATCTTAACAAATCGTAGTAATATTCTGACTAGCCTAGTTCTCAGCAGAAAAATCGTAGAACGCGGAATACAGGATGCGAGAAGAATAACAATATAAACAACACGACGCGCGACGCGACGACTCTGATTTCCACAGCTGACATTGAGTACCTACATAGACATTATGTAAATATTTATATACAAGCCACACACCGCAGTCGGGACTTCGGAGACTCTCGCGGGGACGATTTAGAGAACATTCGTCATGGCGACCAAAATAGAAAGCATTCACGTTCACAATGTAATCATTGACGCCCCTAAGTAATCAAGGTTCTTTTAAAAATAAATGAAGATCGATGGTATTTAGACGAGGGGGTAGCTGCGGCTCTTTAACTGTTTGTTGTTTGGTTGATAAGCAACTGAATAAAAGATTCAATGATAAACATTTCATGCACACCACACATATTTTCTTATCTATGAAAGTATAACAAACAACCACCCGTATGCTACCATAAGAAATAGTATTCCAATTTCTTTATCCTTACATATACGTTATTACGTATTCCCCCTCTGCCTGTCTGTCTGTCCGTTAGTGCGCTTTGAACTGACAACCGCTTATCCGATTTACGCGGCTCTTTTTTTTAATTTTAAATGTGCTCTCCTTAGTTTTTAATATATTAAATATTACGAATGAAGCTGTCTTTAAAATAATTAGATACCTATACTAAAAGGTATAAAAGTGGTGACCTAATTCTTGCAATAAACTTGCCATGCTAGATGAAAAATTCAAGGCAAACAAATTTCTTCCGCTTATCTTGTTGCGCATTTTGTACAAGCAAATTGGGGAAGTAGATTAGTAAACATTATGTTTTGGCTACTAGCAGTGCTTGCCTTAGTAAGTAAACTTAACTTTATCAGCCCAATTATCGCACACGCTGCTTTGATTAGCGAAATCGGAAGCTCGCACAAAACAAATTGTGTACAAAAAGGTTAGAAGCGCATGCTATTACTAAACACATTAAAGCAGTACATGTATACATAATAGATAATTATATGTATTTCCACCTGCTACACAAATAGTAACAAATGTTACCACCAAGGTCCCAAACTTAGAGAAACAATAGGAACCTAAAATGCTTTGTGTGAACGTACACGTCCGTATTAGACAATTAGACGAGGGTGCTGGCATATACTCGTACATACATTATCACATCGGAGCGTATGTGCTCTTCCGGTCGTACGATATTACAGTGTAGGCCAAGACGACGAACACTTTGTGTGCAAGATACGGCTCCCTCGGGAACCCCGCGGTACCTTCGCGTTATTTAAAGTGTAGCCCGCGTGCATGCACTTACGTAAGTTTAATAGAGGATGCATTTTTACAACCTACTTATACTGCACCAAATGTCGGAATCAATACGGGGTAATTGAAAAATACCCGCAAGCTCTTACGAGTTGTGTTATTGAAACTATTTGTTGTACGTGGCTTGGAAATACGAAAGAGAAACTCATTTTTCTATAGAAAATCGCCAATAGAGCATTGGTTGTTCGAGATGATTTTTTAGTTAATCCAAAAGTACAAAATCAAAAGTCAGAACATTAAAAAGTAATAAATATACTTGGGCCAGAAGGTGTATTTTTATTGACTCTGTAGGTATGTTATCGCTCAATATAATTTGATTGGGACGTGTAAGGTTAGAATTCATAATAGATGTATCTACCACCAAAAGCTTTCCAAAAGGTTCCAAGTATCGGCTCTCTAACACGTTCTTCTAAATAAAAATAGATCTACTGGCACGAGACCAGAAGTATTCAGCCATGACATTGATTAAAACAGCCACTGTGTGCGTCCGCGTACAGTGTACAAAAAAATATATGGTTCAATAGACCCATCATTTTTTTTCAGTGTGTACATTGTGTAAACTGTACGCAATAGGAACATTATTTTACGTAAACTTAGAGCATTGTATTATAACTTATGACGTCAAAAGGTGTACTACAATAACGACTTATAACATGGGGCAACAACTCAACAACTGTTTAGCTGTGGCTGTACGTATATATAACAAATTACCATGTAAACTTAAATTACTAAATAGCAGACTGTTTAAAATTCACTTGTTTAAATGACTAAGGGCTGATTTTTCAATCGACAGATAATTTTTATTCGTGGATTTGAGTTGACGTCTGACAGTTTTTGTAGGCAAGAACTGTCAAAAATTCAAAATTATTACTCCGATAAAATTATCTGGCGTTGGAAAAATTAGCTCTTATAAGAGTTGATTTTTCCATCGCCTGATAACTATTATTCGAGGAATAAAATTGACGTTTGACAGTTTTTGTAAGAAATAACTGTCAAAAATTCAAAATTATTCCTCGAATAAAATTATCAGATTATTGAAAAATCAGCCCCTTATGATAATAATTTTTGGAATACTTTGAACATAAGTTGTAACATGTATGATCTTATCCTTAACTCATGTAACACCTTTGTATACCATAGTTTCTGCGAAAAAAAAATGAATATTAAATGTCTCTTATTTACTTAAAATAATCAGGTTACTCAATTAGTCAAAGTGAATTTTCACCTCTTAAATAATTCGTTGTAACAGTGGGAGTGTTAACAAATTATCCGTGGCATCAGTACTTGACCCTCTTCGGAGTCCGGATGGTTCAAAATAGTGACGGGTTGGATTGACCTCACGTTAAGTTTGTAGATACCTACTTTGTAAAACATCTGCATTTTGTATTGAAACATCTCTTAAAAGATTTCGGTGATGTGAACTCGTCTGTTTCGTTCAGGCTTCTTATCTTTGTAGTTTTATCTAGATAAGGCTAACAAGTTACGAAGTAATGGAGAATCGTGACATATGTATACCCTCCCAAGTTCTTGTCACGCACACAGCATATCGAGCCATTTATACTGAACAAAGGCAAAAGCTTATGACACTTTTTCAGGAACAGGTTCATTATTTTATTCAAACAAAAATGACTCCAAAATTTAATAGCAAAGCAGTAACGGTGATAGGGGTACCTACAGTTGGCAATTATGTTACTTAAATCCAAAAATGTTAATACATTTATTCACGAAAGAAAATATCAACTTGCGTGCATATTTTTATATGGAAATGTTTGGATCTGAATGTCGAGACAGCTTTACTACGGCGTAGCGGCGTAGCACATAGACTACTTGCTACGGCGTAGCGTAGACTACGCAAGCGAGCTACGTCACAATGTATCATATCCACTTCGCGACAACTGGACACGATCGCGTTTCAGGCGAACGGTTACTTTGTTCTACCGTCTTCTTTGTTACAATCGTTTTCTCACAAATACCTTTAGGGCAGTAGTCCAACTTTGTACAGTCAGAAAAGGGGTAAAGTGTAAACTACCAATTTTATAAGTACTTTGGGATTTTCATAATGACTTCAGAGACTTAGGTAAAGAGCATTTTAATTTCCACGATTATTGTAAAAACGTCAACCATAATTATATTTTCATCTAATTACTACCAAAACGAAGCGGAGCTTTCCTAATGTTTATATAAATACTTGAAGCTATTATCCACTCGTCCTGCGCGTTAGAACTGTGGGTGAGTCGAGTGGCTTTGTGTGCCCAAACGCGCTCCTTAATACCGTCGTACGGTTAATGTACGCAAAACAAAAAATTCAGTGCGAAAGCTTCGCCTTTTACACGACATTCTTTATTTATGGACGTGCACGCTCGCCCCACTTTACGAATGGATGTTCAAATGAAAGCGAGTTGCAAAAACATTTTATGTAGAAAAATGTGCTAAACAAGCCAACATTATAGCTCCCATACACGGATTCATTTGCACAATATTTTGAATGAAATGCGACATTAAAAGATAACACTTAAAACGCCTTATAGGTCATACAGTCTCTATTTAGATCATAATTTCATTTGATCACGTTCGGAGAAACCCTCAGTACTTTTCAAAATAACTTCACGACTGTTTATCCTGACGGGTTAGATAGAGGTGTCTTGTAGTGGGTACACCCACATATCGAGCTTTTGTTTAAGTCTCATATATTAGTGGGCAGGCCTAATGCTATCTAGTAAATAAAATAGTTTATGATTATCATTTATCAACCGGCCTAGGTTAAGCTACTTTTGCCGCGGCTAGTCTGTGGATGGGTGACCATCTTTACATACCGAGACCCCTACGTGTCTGGGAAAGCACGTTAAGCCGTTGGTCCCGGCTGTCATTCGCGGATCTTTGACAGTCTTTACGGGTAGTCAGAAGGCCGAAAGTCTGACAGTGACAACCAGTCTTACCAATGGGTATCGTATAACCCAGTAACTGGGTTGTGGAGGTCAGATAGGCAGTCGCTCCATGTAAAATACTGGTATGCAGCTGCATCCGGTTAGACTGGAAGCTGACCCCAACATAGTTGGAAAAAGGCTAGGCAGATGATGATGATTTATCAACCGGGCACAAATCCAGATTCCGGGCTGCTACTGAGAAATTCCTGATGGAAAAACCCAATAACACTTCGCCCGACCTGGGAATCGAACCCAGGACCTTACGCTCAGCAGTAGCGCTTGTGACCACTAGACGAATAAAGCAGTCTAGTTTTTTTCAAAACTAGTGCTCGTTTATCATTAATAAACGAGCAACGAAACCCAAATGATCAAACAATACTGCGATCATCGCTCCCAAATCAAACAAACGCCACACTGAAATAAAAACAATTTTCAACGAGCTTTAAAAGCTGCGGTATACAAAATAAAATATTTTTATGCACGTACAACAGTTAAATCAATCAATTCATTTATTTTCAGACAAAGTCCATTACATTAACAATATATAATATTAAAATTGATATAATAATTGAAAAAATTAATAAAATTAAAATATTAAAATACACACACATGTCATTTAAATAAAAATATTAAAAAATACATACAAGTCATTTAGAGCAATAAAAAATCAATATACAAAATACATACATATGTCATCCAAAAACGAACCACTAATAAAATAAAATAAAGTTAAAGCAACTGGTAATTGTGTTATCAGCGAATAAACGAGATCCATTCAAACTGATAGAATTGTGTGAATTCGCTTCAAAAGTAAAGCAATCAATCTCTCTGTAAACGCCTATGTTCACCATAATATCGAATCAAAATCCAATTTAGTAAAGCCGAGTTCCACTGACGGATCAACCGGAAACGATTAATTTGATATGCTCTGACGTCGTGATTAAGTGTCTTTCCGTGTCAATAAATATTACCACTTTGAATCGATTAGATCGATTATTACACGAATGGGGAAAGGTTCTGTGTTTTTGTGCAATTAACTACCAACATTTTCTATCGAAAAGCTTGTTACAAATTAGCTCGTAAATAGTTTTCAAATTGGTAGTTGATGAAAGTTTATTTGATCGGAAATAGCAATTCTATTTTAGTTCCTAATGGTAAAACCAAGTTAACTAGAATAAAAAATAGATTGGTTTCAAAATGTAAGTGAATTAAGTAGCTTGGCGCTCGCTCGCCTTCGATGACGAAAGTAATTTCCTTCTTATAACTGTTTTTTGTTTCTATAGAAGTTCTACATAAATCGTGTTTTATGGAAATGAATTCAGCAATAGTCTTACAACTTATCTACCTATTTAAGTATGTACGTATTATTATTAATTAAAGTCGTATGTCTGTTTGACCGGAACGGAACGGATTAAGATGCGGTTATCACCATAATTTAGAGAATTTATTCGGGAAGGTTTATATGTATAATAGGTACATTACTATTAAACATACAAATAATAATAAAAAACTAATATTATGTCAAGTGTCTGTGTGGTGCCGGACTTAAAGAATAGCACCACCCCATACTTCCCGTGGGTGTCGTAAAAGGCGACTAAGGGTCGTACCGGAGAATGGGCAGCAGCGTTCTCTATGTATTCCACCACAATACTATACTGCAATCGCCAACCCGCCTGCCAAGCGTGGCGATTATGGCAAACCCCCCCCAACTTGGGGAAGGCCTATGTCCAGCAGTGGACGTCTTTCGGCTGAAATGATGATGATGATGATGATTATGTCAAGTCGTAAAAACCGTGCGACGCATGAGCGGGTCGCTAGTGTCAAATAGGTACATGGTCAGTCTCTTTTAATAAAAGTACCTATGTTGCTACAAAGTTACAACTCAATTACAGTTTGCATGTTGGTATTCCGATTATGATCACAATGTTCCGATCATTGACTAACATTTCGAAAAATTCTTTCCTGTCATTATATTTATTATTATGTACTCTGCTTACCATGTTTTTTCAGCATGCAATCGCATGAAAACTGAAAATTGTTTCTTTGAACTTTCTACAAAATGTCCCCTGAGCCATTACAGGGGCAATAAATAACATATAATTATTGACATGGTGTGGAGTAACCGTGCCGTCAAAATATAATAATAATTAACGTTAGCACTTATGTAGGTAAAGTTACGAAGAAAATTATATACAGTAAGCTAGGTAGGTAGTAGGGTGTTGACAATAAATAGCTCTATAATAATTAGGCACTTTAGTTTGAAGCATTTACTTTCAAAATAAATGTGCAAAAAATACAAAATGTCATAAATATGCCTAAGTACCAAGAATATTTTATCGTAATTTAACTCATTCATATGTGATACAAATTGTTGCCCCACAGTAATTACTGCGTACGACCACAGAAAATGGGGCATCTAAACAGTCAGACAGAATTAATGATACAGTCAAATGGTCACAGCTGGGCCAACATTTAATTCGTGTTAATACGATATGCTAAGCTAAGGCAATGGTGGCCTAATGGTAGCCCAGTGGTGGCCCCGACTTACGAGTTGTAGGTTGTGAAATCGAACCCACACAGGCGCTTTACTTTGTGTAATTTATTTCATCACAGTGGTTCACCGTTTTGAGAGCACTGGCTTTCAAAACGGCGAAGAAAAACATCGTGAGGAAACTGTCATTTCCTAGATCCAAAAAATTCGAAGATACGTGTCATCCGGCAACCCGCACTGGTCCCACGTGGTGGATTACAACCCATTCCTTGTCACAGAGAGGTGGCCGGTGGAACGTTATAAACTTATTATGCTTATAAGCTCAAAGAAACCAAATTAATAATATAAAGTCAATCTAATCAAATGTTAAAACATATTTTCTTAATGCTTTGAACTTGTGTGAAGCAAAGAAAAATATACCTATACTTACATAGTATTGCAATCAATAAAACTACTTTCCCGAGCACACGAGGGTTTTCTATTTACCCAATTGAGTACGAACCCTACAAAAAAACAAATGGGCTCGGCAAATGGCTGCACCATCCCAGTGGACTACATAAAGATGAACGCCAGTGTTTAGTCATCACGAAATGACACAGGACACATTAATTATTCGGTAACCCTAATAGCTTGACCACGTAATCCAGTTTGAAATCCCTTTTATGTCCTACATATGTGCCAAATATTGCTCGCTCGTATGTCAGTGTCATAAGTCTCCACCTACCTTAGGTTTATGTTCCCAATCACTTAACTAAGTAGGATAATCAGTGACGGGTGACGTCTTTAACATCTACATTTACATAGAGGTCCTAAAGTTGTGTCTGAGAATAGGTAGATTTTGTGCTATCTGTTACATTATAAAATAACATAACGCCCTGGTTCCCCGAAGTGTTGGGCAGCTACATTATCTACATTAATATTATAAAAAGTTATGTGACAAATAGTAGATTGTTTGCCTAAGGGAGCAAACAACTATTTTGAAGACGAGAGTGTTTCTTTGAATCCAGAGCGGAGCGAGGGATTCAAAGTACGGCCACATTCCACATTCAAATCACTTTTAGTCCCTCGGGATTAAAGACCTATTTTAGTCCCCGTTTACGAAGAACACACTAGCTCTTTTTGAATAGATGTGATAAAAAATTATTTTACTAATAGAAAGCTACAATATCGCCAAGTGCCATAGGATATATTTTATGGTATAGCTAGTATGGTATATAAAAGCTAGTCAAGGATTAACTTTCATTGGTATGTTGATGCTATCGTCAGCTTCAGTCCTTGAACGAAAGGTTACCCATCGTTGACCCCCTATTCTACCGACCGTAGCGTAGTCTTTACTGTTACTTTAATGAGTAAGTAATCTAATTAAAACGAGATCAAGTACCATTTCGAAAAATATTAGGCCGCTTTTTACTTTTTGATACACAGAATAAGTAATTAAGGAAATAACCCGTATCACGCGTTGAGGCTCGACGTTTATTGAGGAAGATAATTAATAAAGTACGTGTTTGGCGAACAAAGTGTTACTGCGTACAAAAAGGTTATTTGTATGGTAGGTAGCATTTGTGTGCCTAGCTTTAGGTCTCTTAATACAAATATTAATGTTACATTTTTTGGATGCACAGATCAGTAGGTATAAGTATGTATTTGTGAACCCAAACATAATCTTTTTAAAATCTCACATATTACCCATAAAATTACATTTCAAATAAGTTTTTAAGTAAAAGTCTCGTCGTAATCTGACTTAGGTAACCCGTCTAGAGAGCTAAGCAGTAAATGATTTAACCCACCACGAACACGACGCGAGGCGCCGGCTTGATTAAAGCGAGTATTTTATGGTTACTTCTCATACTACTTACATATTTGATTGGCTACAAAAGCTATATATTATGTTATGTGTTCAGTATAAATTAAGTTTCATCTGTAGGTACACAAGGACCAGTCCGACGCTCGGAATGTTTGACTTGGGAGTCTATTCTGTTTGCCCAGTCCGCGCAATCAGCGCGGCGACTTGTGTGGGTAAAACTGTCCTGCGGGCTGCATCCAGCACCACTGCGCTCTAATCGGTGCAAATACAAAGTAGACAGGCCCAGTTCTATATTTTGATCGTAAAATATTAGGGTTTAAATGGAACGTACACTGTGTTACGGAAGTTATCAGTAGATTGCAAATAAGGAGAGAAGAAAAAATCAGCCAAAGGACATATCATCGACACCTCTTGGTAAGACTCCTAAGAGTCTTACTTTCGACTTTCTAGCTTCTGACTGTCAAAAATCCACGAATAATAGCCGGGACCAACGGTTTAATGTGCTTTCCGAGGCACGGAGGGGTCTTGGTATGTATCAGCCAAAGGACATACCTTCCACAAAAAAGTGTCCATATGAAAGTGAGTCACCGAATATATAATATATTTATATATTATAAGGGATCATACCATCCTGCGATCGCCAACCCGCCTGCCAAGCGTGACGATTATGGCAAACCCTCCCAAAATTGGAGGAGGCCTATGTCCAGCAGTGGACATCTATCGGCTGAAACGACGACGACGACGAAGGGAGGCTGTAGTTTTGGTTTGATAATTAAATGCACATTTTACATCGATCTATTTCTAAACTTAGCTTAAGCTATCGCCAAAGTGCCGAATTTAGCTACCTTCGAACTAAGTTTTCCTCTACCTACTAATTTGGTACCCCAACTTTGGCCCCAGAGAACATTCTCGCGAAGTTTGGCAAACTTGTCGACATGGTATTTCGATAAACATTACAGATAGTATCTTTTCAAAGGCGCTTGTACCTACTTAAATATTTATTTACGACGAGGTCAATAGCGTTCAACGTGATGTCCGCTGATATAACCTTTAGAGTATTTTTTTAAATGTTTAACAACGAAAAACCAGAAAAAAATATTATTAAAAAACCGGTAAAAACAAATTAAAATATAATTTTTAACATTTTTCTGTATAAAATGGTATTTATCATATCACCACTGGGAAATATATAATTTTATGCGACCGATGCGGTTAACGCCTGGAAAGTGGCTTGCCCGGACACAGTTCTGCCCGAGAACCCGACTTCCCAGAGACAGGGGGATGAGCCGCTCTGCAGGTTGGTACGGAATAAACTTATTAATACGTCCACCAATAACCTCCTGCTGAGCGAGCCCGCCTGCTGGCTGTGGGTGAATGGGAGTCGGGCCTCTGGCTTCAGGCACTACCGTCACCCAACATAGGCACTATGCTGGGTGACACCACATTCCGGCTCGCTACATGTTTGCGTCTGGGCGCTCCTTGCGGAGCTCCACATCGCTGTCAATGCGGTGAAGCAGTCGACTGTCTCGGACACCATGGCTTATCCTGCAGCCTCTTGCAGTTCTCCGCTGGTCGGATGGCAAGGCACGCCAGCATTAACGACATCATCCGTCGGGCTCTGGTCACTGCCGAGGTGCCAGCTGTTTTAGAACCCAATAGCTTGACACGCGACGATGGCAAGAGGCCAGATGGAATGACAATAATGCTTTGGAAGTTGTGTAGGCCTTTGGTGTGGGATGCTACCTGTGCCGACACCCTCGCGCCATCCCATCTTCTTAGCACGGTGGGCAGTGCTGGGGCGGCTGCTGCAGGAGCAGAAAACCTCAAACGGCGCAAATATAACAACTTTATTGGGAGATATATGTTTGAGCCGGTTGGGGTTGAAACACTAGGGCCTTGGGGTCCGAGTGCTCATCGAGTATTTCGGGACATCGCAAAGCGGTTGGTCGACTCTTCACGTGACCAGAGGGCTGGCCTATTTTTAGCCCAAAGAATAAGCACTGCCATCCAACGTGGTAATGCTGCCAGCCTTTTTGGGCACTTGTGCCATTGACAGCGATGCGGACGAATTTTTTGATGCCCAATGAGCTCCTGTCTTTTTCTTTAAGTTTTTTTATATATACTATATAATATGTATATTTTAGTGTTAAGTTGTAAAATAGTAACATTGTAATTGAAATTTTAAAAATAAATTAATCATATATTTTATGCATGATCAATTTTTTCAATACACCATACTCGTATATAAATCATTAAGCATGTTACATAACAGTACGCAGTAGCACAAAAACATGCTGATTTCGAGCAGATGCTACGTAATTAGCACATGTATATGAAATGTGTACGAGCATTTTTATACCACGGAGATCATGCTGTAAATAAGTATTATACGTAGAGACTTGAAAAAATTATATCAAGCTTTAAAACTTGATCTCCATCTCCATACAATGGAGGGACAGAAACTATTTGTAAGATTGGTCAAGTTCTGCTAAGAAACAGAATACAAAAACTTTTGTATAATTGCCATATTGCGAGACTTGTACTGATTTCATTCGCTACTGCACGAGCTATCGACTTAGATCGGTGGAATCCCAGATTTTGATTGTTCCCTCAAGATTTACGGAACTAAGCCGATCAATTCTGTTAAAATCTCACCGCGAAAACGTCCCCTAAGATCAAGCGGAATGTCAGCTCACTACAAGCTCACTTCACCTAAGTTTTCACGGTGAGATATTTACAAAATAGACTGGAAGGTAGCATAAGCAGCCTATAATGTTCTCACCACTGGGACACAGGCCTCTACTCTGTGAGAGGGAATGGGCCATAATCCACGAGTTATTCCGGTCTGATCCCCTGAACCCTTCCCCTCCTTCTCCCCCACCTCGATCCCCTCCTGGATCGTCTCACCACGCGGGCCAAGTGCGGGTTGGCGAATGTCACATGTCTTCGAATTTTTGGTTCTAGATCATGTTTCCTCAAGATGTTTTTCTTCACCGTTGTTTAGAGCAGTTGTGATGAAATAATTTACACAAAGTAAATTCGCGTGCGTTACCTCTGGGACACCGCTGCTCTCAGGATTGGAAGGTAATCCGAACAAACTACAGCCGAGCTTGGCTACAGTGGCGTGCATTGGTTTTCAGAATAGGTAGGCAGGCACTAGGCCGGGTCTAGTCTAGGCAGACGCGGTTATCACATCTAATTCGCTAGGGACCTTGTGGCGTCCTTCCTATGCTAATCATGAGCATACTTGATTCAACCAGAGCCATGCAATCAAAATTTAATCAACCATAGCAAAAAAAAACATCAACCACAGCCATGTACCATCGTTATCCACATTACAAGAATAATCTTTTTCACTAAGAGCCTTAGACACCTGGAAACCCACACACGAGTAAACCATTCTAACGCCACGGCGCTCCGGCCGACCAGCAATCGCATTGCTCTCACACATCCAGCTCATGGATCTGTATGCATCACCCTGTGACTACATACAACTTTACTATGGCCGTTAGAGAACCCCTACTCGCGTGATTCCCACTACTTAGGCTTGCTCATTGCTCATCACCTCAGCGTGATTATCATCTACTTCGACTGGTACTTAACATATTGGCATCATTCGTAATCTATCGTGAGCGTATTTAAAATTGCATTGTAAACTACACTGGACTTTACTTCTCAATGTAATTGTTTTTGCTGTTGTTTATCAGGGAAGCACTCAGTACCCGAGTCAAAACAAAATGAAAACGACTCACCAGATTCGGTAGACAATAGATCTGTAGCTGGCTTAATAGTACTTATATCCACTCGCTGTCACTGCCTCCTTGGCAGAAGTCGCGAAGCTACTTGCACGGAAAGCACCGTCCTTGATCAGCGATTATTTGTACAGGAGATCCAAAGAGTGCAGAGCTGTCCACCACTGTCATTCTGCTTGCACACGTCCTTGTATGTTAACCTGTAACCACAAAAAAAACCAACAGCACTGCATGTTCCACTCGGCCAATTTTGGCCACATTGTTATCGAAACGCTTTACTTAACAAAAATTTAATAAAAACGATAGCATTCATCGACAACAAAAGATTACTCTAAGCCTTAGTAATAATTGGTCAGGAACTATATCAATTTACGAGTAGATCACATACAACGCTCATGGCCCTACTGCCGGAGCAGCTAGTGACACTCATGCCACCCATGTCGTCATCACCTCAAGTGATACAGCAAACACACTTCACTTTACATAGAGTCTACGACTCCCAGGTCATTACAATACCAACGCCATAGTAGTCTCCAATAGTCTCCTTTGAGACCCTGGTCCCCGCTGCACCACCAGCTGCACATCGCGCCCTGAACAACTCATACGTGAGTTGCAGTTACGACTACAGACAAGTGCGTACAGTGCGACCTGGCCATGGTATGTGCTCTAACTACTCGGTGAACTCTCGTTACCGTCTTCTACGTTTTACTCGTTAGGAATACTACTTAGAGGCATCTTTCGTATGCGATCGTGAGCATACTTGTAATACGGTTAGAATTTAAATCTTTTAACGTATGGGGTTCCAAAACATCAACTACCTCAAGCGGACCTCTGAACTTCCGATCGAACTAAGTCTTATAATCTGATTACGCTCTTCGTTTTCTAATAACACTAAATCGCCAATGTTGTTATAGCTGCCTTTGTTCTATCATAATGTTACTTTGCAAGTAAATGTCGGGTAGAAAAATAAAATCTCAAGTTGTTGCTAGCTAATCGCAACGCTACACATGATTTGTTCTGTGCTGAATACACGCGTTTGACCAATCCAGTCAACGAAACCACATAATTAACTTGTTTGCCACTTAATTTGGCGACACAACTCGCATTCACTAACAAGCATTCAGCAACAGAATCGTAAACAAAACAATACAGCTCACCTTTATTTTCTAATGTGCCTGAGAGTAGTTATACGACGACCACTCGCCCTTGAAAACTTCCAGCACGTTGTCTACCATCAGCTTCGCTGCCACTGCTCGTGCAGGGCCGCGATATGTCCAGGTTTCCCTCACTTGAAGCACACGAAGGGTTTCACTGACATCTGGAGGCTGCTTGGCACGATTCAGTCACTCCACGTCACTGGTAGCTCCACGCCACGTCCTTGGTATGCTATCCGCGATAGCCACGTTGATGGTACTCCTTTGTGCGCCAAATTCTTTTTTTTTCAAACAAGCACGTCACTCGGCAAAGGTATTCTGCATACAGCCTATGCCCAAAACAACATGCACCATGATAGCGCATCCGTATCTGGCTTGTCTGGTTCCAACTCGAACAGATCCACACAATTATTCAATAAGCGTTCGCATGTTTGCACTTTGTTTTTCAAATGTCAACGGTCACTTTCACTTTTAACGTTCTTATTTTGCGCATGAACCAACACGAATCACACTTCTGATGACGGAGAAGGTATAGTGTGTCTCGTTATCATCAGGCATATGAAATTTTTTTTTAAGCAAACTAAATAATATAATTGTAACTAAAATTGGGATCATCCTTGCAAAAATTCATTCATGAAATTACTTACCTACGCTTCGCGCGATCGTACTCGTGATCGGTCCGGTTCTTTGTCGGCATTCGTCAAAGGAACCGAGCGCACATCACATCACTCATCACTAATCACTGCTTTTATTGGCTCCTAGCGCCCTGACGGAGGCTAGTTTTGGGTTAGTCTTCGAAATATTGTAGCACATTTTGTCGTGTAGGCGGTCGATCTGGGCGTTGAGACCAAGGATCCACTGGCCGGTTTTCGTGGATGCGCTGAAGAGGTCCTACAATAGTGCGAGGATTGCTAAGGCATTGTTTTGAATCGCCATATCTCTCGCGATATGTCCTTATCGCAAGGGTGGCATTTTGATGACATTCTCCATAAATTATGATCATCATGTTCAGCTGCTGTGTAGTTCGGATGTGTATTTGCCACCACGATCACAAGTTTACACAAGCACATAACACAAATAAAACCATCCGTATCGCAAGAGATGTAAACGTACCTACTGGATTAGAAAACAAAGCAAAGCGTCTTTATCGCAGTACCATAATCAAATTACTATCCTAATTACACAACAATAAATAAATAAAACAATAGGTAAGCGTCTTTTTCGCGGAAACATTCACAAAAATAACGACGTATTTGCGCATTAGTTTGATGAAGTGTGTCAAGGACACGGGTTCGGCTAGCACTAGAAAAGCAAAAAAAGAATTCGAGTGCAGTGCAGGGGCGCGGGTGGAAGGGGGCGAGGGTCGCCTGCCACGATGGCGGCGGCGGAAGGAAAGAGATATCGAGAGGGGCGCGCACGCGCCGCTCGCTGACAAAGGGATATCTCTTTCCTTCAAATACTCTTTGCATTTGTTTCATCCTAATAGTATTGCTTATTCGTTTTAATTTCATTGATGCGATGTTATGATCCGTGACCCCGGCAGATGACCCCTGCGCTACAGTTCTATAGGTACAGGTTGCTCTAAGATGTTATTTTCTAAAATTTTAAATAAATCCGTAAATAATAACGTTTAATGGAAATATAATTGCTTCATGAAATGAAAATGTGAAAACGTATATGTGTGTTAAATTAATGTCACCATTCAAAAAAAAGTTTTACAGCCGCCATCTTGGATTTTCATTTTGACTTTATTTTTGGCTCCAGCTACCTCGAAAACCATGAACACGACATCCATGATGAAAAGTAAAAGAAATTACAGCCGCCATCTTGGATTTACATTTCGACCTCACTATCGGCTTTAGCGCCCTTGAAAACCATAAAAACGACACTATAACGAAAAATTTGAAAATGTTCGCAGCCGCCATCTTGGATTTTAATTTTGTCCTCACTATCGACTTTAGCGCCCTTGAAAACCATAAAAACGACACCCATGAAGAAAAATTAAAAAAAAATTACAGCCACCATCTTGGATTTTCATTTTGACTATATTATAGGCTCCGGTACCCTCGAAAACCATGAAAACAACACCTATGAATCCTTCTTTCTTCGCACGGCCAAATTACGAACGAATTTCAAATTACGATTTTAACATTCATACTCGGATGGTTATTTAAGTAGGCATAGGCATAGAAATAGAAATAAAAAATAGGCATGCATGCCTATTTTTTATTTCTATTTCCTACCTTCACAATTTTTCACCCCAAAGTAGACACTTTAGGGTGATAAATTGTGAAGGTCGAACGTCATGGTATTACGCGTGAGATCTACGTATTTTTAATTTCCTTGGACGAGTAAAGACCAATGTGCGAATAACACGGGAGCCGTTTTTATCGATATGTTAACGGAAAAGTGTGCAATCCGTCATTCTATACAATTCCTAGGAAATGTGTACAATTCCTAAAATAGATAGGAAATCTATGATATATTTTTTAATATGCACTTTTCCTAGGAAATCTATACATTTCCTAAATAGCAATCGGAAATCTTAAAAATTCAATATGTTGTGCTACTAGACGACGTGGATGTAAGAGCGAGCGGAGGGCACCCCGAGGTTCGGTTTGGTTAGGTTCCTTTAAACCGTGCAGGCAGAAATAGGAGCCCCGCGCAGCGGGGCTCCGTCGACCTGACGTCGACGTCGACGACGACGTCGTTAGAAATAAAACATGCAGCATGCTAAATTTATGCTTTAGAATGTTATGCTTAATCATTGTTATGATTAGAGAAATTTACGAACGTGTTTTATTTCTTTTAGGGCTGATTTTTCCATCGCCAGATAACTTTTATTCGAGGAACAAAATTGACGTTTGACAGTTTTTGTATGAAATAACTGTCAAAATTTCAAAATTTTTCTTCGAATAAAGTTATCAGATGATTGAAAAATCAGCCCTTAGTCACATAAAGCATTACTTTTTATATATTTCCTAGTATCATCTTGGAATTGCATACAATTCCTAGGAAATACAAACATTTCACAGGAAATGTGTGTATTAAAGAATCTTTGAAAGATTATTTTACACGTTTCCTAAGTAGGCTCGGAATTGCATATATTTCCTAGGAATTGTGTAAAATTCCTAAGTTTCATACATTTCCGGTAACAAATACAAAAAAAATTGCAAAGTTATATCTATTTTTTTACTTTTTTCGACATCACGGCGTTACGCTAAAGAGTCATTCAATAGAATTTACTTTAAAACATAGAGAATTATCATATCAGAGTTTACTCAAAGTAGTTTTAAATTTAATAAATTATTTTGTTAAAAAAGGAGTAAATTCGTTTCCGCACATACGTCGTTTCATTCCGAGCGCACGAACACCATTGCCATCACTCTTATTTTGCGTTTCAAAAGTAATTGCATCACTTTCGCTCGCTTAGTACGTTTTCGAGGTAGCCCCATAATGAAATATTATCCTTTGTTAAAACCCTCATGTAAATAATATAACAGAAGGCGCTTAAAACACAATCTTTCTTCTTTAAAAACGTATAATCGTATTAAAATCAAATGCAAACATTCAGGTTTTCTATTCAGCAAGCTCACGGACCGTGAAAATAAAATGGTGTTCGTTATAAAATATGAATAATATTTTAGCGGACTTCGCTGGCGTTAATTTGTCCCGATTCAACAAACATTTTTGAGACTTTATCAAGTAGATTAGATTGCTAGGAGCAATAGTTGGCGAGAAAGCTGCAAGTTTTGTTGCTGCTATGGATTAAGCTTCATTTAAAAGCTTAATTTTAGCATTGGTTAGGTGAACGTGTCGCTTTCCCCGAATGTTATATAATATTCAGTGGGAATGGAATACCAAAATATAACCACACATTTGGTACAGACAATCAAACTGAACAACTTTCTCCTTAGGAGCAACATCGCAATCCAGAAAAAAAAAACGTATGTCCCATACATTTGGGTCGAATAGGTATTGAAGTCTGGTATACCTAGAACATAAGTCATAAGTCATTTATTAATTTGTTGAACATAGGTACAATAATAATTAATAACAATGGAAATCAATGTCAACAACAGAAAAAAATAAAATACAAAATAAAATGAAAACTAATAATAAAACTATATCAATATACAATACTAATGTCAATATACAATACAGATATCAAAAATACAATACTAATGATGTCAATATACAGATGTCAAAAATACAATGCTAATGATGTCATTATACAGATGTCAATATATAATGTCAGTATACAAATATCAGCCTATAACGTTAACACTGCTGGGACTCCTCTCAGTGAGAGGGAATGGACCTAATCTGAGACTAATAAATAAACGTATTTAATGCTTTTACTTGGTTTCATCTATTTGAGGGGCCCGTGGCTAAATAATAACGGCCGCACAGGTCGATCGATCAGGTTAAGCTACGCTTGCCACGCTTGGTCTGTGGATGGGTGACCATCTTTACATACCGTGACCCCTCCGTGCCTCGGAAAGCACGTTAAGCCGTTGGTCCCGGCTGTCATTCGTGGATCTTTGACAGTCGTTACGGGTTGTCAGAAGCCCGAAAGTCTGACAACCAGTCTTACCAAGGGGTATCGTATTACCCAGTAACTGGGTTGTGGAGGTCAGATAGGCAGTCGCTCCATGTAAAATACTGGTATCCAGCTGCATCCGGTTAGACTGGAAGCCGACCCCAACATAGTTGGGAAAAGGCTAGGCAGATGATGACTTGGTTTCATCTATTTCCTCATAACTCCTATACTACTCGTCGTATTTGGACAAAAACACTCCAATTACCTATACCGAAAACCGAAACCAATGTTATTTTGTTACTTCCTATGTCTTGTTTATACGTTTTAAGTTAGGGATTTAATCGTTGTTAAGTTTTAGTTTTTATCGGTCTTTTTTCTTTATTGAAGTCCCGTCTATGCTCTGTGATGGCTCTGTGTAACTTAGCGAAGGAACAAAGGATCGTTTGACACTGAAACGTCCGTATGTACTTAAATTATGTACTAGGTAGCCAATTTGCCTTTGATGTGATGTATAAAATAAACATTGTACATAAAAAGCGATGTAACATTTTAAAAGTTAAATACACTCTCGCCACACATTAACATTGAAAAAAACAGGGCAAATCATAATTCACAAGTCTAGACTAGGTAGGTATAAACCTGAAAAATAGAAAACCGAAATTCTCTGTGAGAAATTTATTCTGAAATTAGTTTTCTTGCATGTAAATTATCTTGCAACAAAAAACTCATTAGTTTTTTGTGAGAAGACATGTTTTCCAAGTCTTACGTTTAGCCCTGCGTAAATGCAAAAGTATTCCTGGCTTGTGTTACAAAAGGCAGCAGAATT
The DNA here is from genome assembly GCA_916614155.1 of Mesoligia furuncula. Lineage (NCBI taxonomy): Eukaryota > Metazoa > Arthropoda > Insecta > Lepidoptera > Noctuidae > Mesoligia > Mesoligia furuncula. Next base: position 16,203,343 of record OU744799.1, on the reverse strand, counting down.
AAGAATTTCTTCAGGTGGATAACATCATCCACTTCTATTCTCTACAACAAAGGAAAGCCTGTAGAGGTCAAATTATTAATTCAGGAACTCTATATGGCAAAGATACTGTCTTTGTATAAGAACTGCATGTGTTTTGCTCCAAATATAGGCTACGATCGAAAGCTCTTCTACAGCGTGTATCAGAAATGTGAGGTCATATTTGAAAGAAAGAAAGAAAGAAAATACATTTATTTAGCACCGACTAAAAGACACACAGGTGGGTACACAAACCAACCATTTAAGGGTGTGGTACAAACCATCAAGCACCATCAAACTGCACAGCTTTTTCCATAGAACCAACATCGTAATAGCGAAAAAATAATCAGCTGTGTGTTTAGAGCAGTCTTGGCCCAATGGTAACGGCCGCAACTTACGAGTTGTAGGTTCGAACCCAGACCGGCGCTTTATTTTGTGTATATTACTTCATCACCACTGCTCTCCGAACGGTGAAGGAAAACATCGCGAGGAAACCGGCATGTTCTAGAACCAAAAATTCGAAGACATGTGACTACCAACCTGCACTGGGTCCGCATAGTGGATTACGGCCCAACGAGAGGAGGGAGAGCCTTTCACAGAGAGGAGGCCTATGTCCCACCTGTTGGAACATTATAATAAATTTTGTATGGAACATCTGATAAAATGATAAATGATTTATTTTCTGTAAGTAGGTTTGTACAAACACTTTCAAAGCATCATCATCATCATCATAATTTCAGCCGAAAGACGTCCATGACTGCTGGACATAGGCCTCCCCCAAGCACCTCCTAAAATAATCAAAGCATAATCATATGCTTTATGTATCAGATGTTCCATACAAAACTTTAACACCTACTCGACACAAATGTATATAGCTGATTTTTTTTTCTCGATTACGATGTTGCTCTCATGGAGAAAGTTGTTCAGTTTAATGATTTGTACTAAATGTAAAATGGTGTTTGTCAAATGTAATGTGTGTGTGTATATATAAGGATATACACATTTCTGGTGCACCCTGTATAGTATACTCCAATATCTCTCGAGTATCGTTCCGAAGGTAAGCGAACTGTTAGAAAAATCCATATATTTTTCGTAGGGAAGTTGCACAGCTGTAACGTTTTCCCAGTTGACATCTATAAAGCTGGCACAGATTAATAACCTTCAATGTACAGCACTAAAGAAAGCCAGGTACAGTAACGTACACATATATTTTATGTTGTTTTTCCTTATACAACTGTCGCGGAGGTTTCGTGGAATAAATGTTCGTCTTTTCATTCGTTCTGTTTTATATTTTTGATTGATTGCGTCTTACTGTCGGATTAGTTAGACTTAGAAGTTTTGTAAGCGTTTCTTGTTAAAGTTAAATAAATGTTTCTTCTTTGCATGTAGACAATGTGAAAATAATTAGGGACCTACTAAAACTAATAATACCTTTTTTGTTTGTAAAGTGGGCAAGGCACATGGTCAACTCTATTCAAATATTTACGAAACGAATTGTAAAAACTCTCTAGCGAGCTCACTTTTGTCCCGTAACAAAAGCAGACTTTTGACAGTGACATTACAACTAGTTCTGCACAGGGGATTCAGTCAATTGAAAGTTTTTCTATCAGAATAGCCCAACATGTGAATGTGGTCAGGGGGCATAAAAAGGCCACTTTGGCAGAATCATAAAAGGATAACATAATGGACAGTTAACCGTTAAGTTAATTGTATCAAATCCCATTGGTGAAGAATGTTTCAGTTAATTTTTTTTGTCTGTGCTTAAATACCAATCAATCCGATCCACATCCAATCCCAATCTCTTTAATTATACCTACGTAGTGCAGTGAAAAAATGATAAAACACGGACTGTCTTCGCCATATTTCAATTCATAATGTTATTCTTGTATGATTCCGGTCAGACTGGAAGCCGACCCCAACATAGTTGGGAAAAGACTAGGCAGATGATGATGATGATCCTTGTATGATTCCCCAAAGTGGCCTTTTTAGGTCCCCAGGCTGTCAGAAGAGATACTTCTAACGGCCTGGGGGCCTAAAAAGGCCGCTTTATAAATTATCCAGCAGGGTAATTACGTAACACACTATCAGTAGCAATCGGTTTCATTTTGACAGTTCAACAACATTCATTGCGTTATTTACGTTGCTAAGCAGACACATTTTTCGAACTTATGGAGCAATGGATTAACAATATGTTAGAAAATGATTCAAATTGAAAGTAATAGTGTGTTACACAATTAGGGTGCAGGTGTTATCTGTTTGACCAATTTCTTCTTATCATTATACATATATGTATATTTATCCATTAAAAATCACTCACCTGTCTAGTAATTATTATAAAAATGTTGTTTTTTTCTAAAAATTAATTTACATAATGACAAAGAGCCTTCCAAGCGCTAAAATTTTTCATACCGTACTGCCTTTCAGTATCGGTCCAGTGATCTCAGAGATTACTTAAGAGTTTAAACACACAAATAAACAAACTTGCACTCCATAAAAGTTTGGTGTAGCATATAATAATTATCACACTAATATTATAAAGGCGAAAGTTTGTGAGTGTGTGAGTGTGTGTGGGGGTGTGTGTGTGTGTGTTTATATGTTTGTTACTTCTTCACGCTCAAACAGCTGGACCAATTTTGATAAAATTTTGTCTGGAGGTAGCTGACACCCTGGATTAACATATAGGCTACTTTTTATCCCGACATTCTCACGGGATCAACATTTACATGGGTGAAACCGCGGGGCGCAGCTAGTAGTATCATGAAGATAAGGATTTCTTATTTAAGTATTTATTTTGCTTATGAGAAATATTTATTTATGAAAACATTACAGACATTTACAAACGTTATACTTGTAAAATAAAACATCTCCATATGACAAGGTTATTTCCACAATCTCGAAGGGTTTCGGTTTGCACTTAACTTTACGTTACGACCATATTGAGTCCATCGACCATTACATAAAAGTGATTGATTCCCGAGCCACGGCAGTGAGACACCGAAGAATTGAGCCCAACTGCTGTAATGATTGCCCATTTCGGCGTCGTTAACAGAAACCTTTCGATATACCTACCGATGTGTTGGCGCGTTCCTTACAGAACTGAGGCGTTTTCGTTTTCTCAATGTATTTGATATCGAATAATCTATGAGCCATCTGCTCCCAAAACACTTGTTTACTGAACAGATTACATTGTTAAAGAGAGACCTCTTGAAGAGAATTTAAATATATTTTGGTACCCAGAGCGTATAATTATATTTCAAGATTTAAATTATTAATGCTCAAACTTTTAATTAAATTCTATGAAGAAAATAAATTCTTGGAAATTTAAGGAGAAATCCCTTGGCGTGATTTGCGCCCGCATTATTTGCGGTTGCAACAAAACGCTTCTATAAACTGTTGCAATATTTCTGCGTGGCCCGTATGCGGTTACACCCCCGCAAAGAAGGCGGGAGAATTTCGGAAACGTTAGAAATATAAAAACTATTTAGCAAACCTGTCATGTATTTTCATGTAGATATTAACCACCCGTTTCCGCAGAAAGCCTAATATCCATGAAACTTAAAAATGAGATAAGCTTACATTTTTACTGTTTTACATTCATACAAGAGCTACGTTCACAACCGCATGCGGGCGCAGAAAAAACCGCTCCGCGAGTTTAGCCCCATGATCCGATTACCGGCAAATAAACGAAACCGGTTCGAACGAAACAAAACCCACTTTCTATTTGTGCACACATTTCAAAATGAGGGACAACAGTATTTGAAATTCACTGTTGAAATTAGATCTCCCACATTGATTGTCACAGCGGGTAGCCATTAGGTACTGATTCATCCCAAATTATCCCGATTTGTCGGACGGTTTCATCTATACTTATAATAAATCTGTAGAAGGGTGAATTCTGTACATTGAAAATATTGAAAAAATAAATAGCGGGGGGTGTTACTGGATCGATACCAAACCCAAATATGTGATTAAAAAAATTTTTGTCTGTCTGTTTGTCTGTCTGTCTGTCTGTCTGTCTGTATATGCAGGCATCACGTGAAAACTAACGGTTCGATTTCGATGAAACTTGGTATAATTATACCTTATTATCCTGGGCATAAAATAGGATACTTTTTACCCTGGAAAAATACGTAGAAAAAAAAATCTTATTTTTCAGTTTTATTCATAGACGTTGTTCTGTAGAACCGCGAACACACGTTGCATTACCCGCAGTGGATCATTTTCCATTTCAATTTAAGAGAATACAGTTTCCTGTAGCTTTGTGTTACACCATGACAGTAAATAAGGCTCAAGGTCAGACCCTAGGAGTTGCTGGCGTAGATCTTACCGCGAGTTGTTTTTCACACGGGCAACTTTACGTAGCTCTTTCCCGTGTGAGCAGTCCAAGAAATCTTCATGTTCATATTCCGGACGAGATCACTAACAATGTTGTGTATGCTGAAGCTCTCAATTAACTTTCTGTCGCATTGTCACGATCACTTTTTTATTATTGCAAACTTTTCGTCACTGTCAGTAATTTACTGCTACATGCTACTTATCAAGGTCGGAATTACTATGAAAAAAATACTTACTACAGAACGCGAGCTCAACAGCAGTAGCTCAATAGAGGGATCTCCTTAATTATTATAGGCTTAGCCGTATTTGGGTCCAATAAATATTTATAAGATGTCATTGTCAGAGTTACTCAAAATGGAGAAATAAACCATCCACGCGAAGACCGACATCCGCGCGGACGGAGTCGCGGGCGGAAGCTAGTAATATAATATTATTTGATCAGAGATTATGCATCACGCTATTCCTTCTAAGTATATTTTTAATCAAATTACTGTCTTACACAGCCCCCATGGGTACCAAACGCAAAACTTATAATATTAGTTACGCCAACAAAATTCACACCAACTATACATATGTGTGGGTTATGTACGGTATCCACGTCAGATTCTTCCGTGGTGCATATAGTAGGTATAATATGATCTGAATTACAGTATTCAGTGAAAATGGATGTTGTGGAATCGCATTTTTATCTAGTGAATATATAATGCACGCGGTCGGCCCGAAGCGTTTTCAACAAAAAAAGAAAACATTTCACCTTTTTTACTGTTATCGCTCTTATTCAGTGTGTGCGCTTCAGTTTCCAGGTGTGCTTTCACGTCACTCTTCGTTCTAAATGTTCTTTTTGATAGTTATGTGCTCAGTGTATGGCTATAATGCTATCTTTAAGATATGACGTGAAATAGTTTTTGTTACCAAAAAGTGCTTACGTCATAAAATTTTCGGGGATCATTAAAACAGCTTATCCAATGGTGAACTGTGATTGTAGTACATCGAACGCAAACAGACCGCGCCTCTGAAATCGTGCGCCCAGCGCCCCACTAGGTAGGTACATAATATTGTCATCATTGGAACGTTCGACAAACAAAATGTCAAGCCTCATTATTCGGTAAACCGGTGCTCCTCTTGAAACCATTACATCGCTTAATAGCTCATAATTATAATGGGCGGTTCAGCCCGAATTACGCACGATTGTTCACCAATAAATTCGGGGGACTTTTTAGAAAGTGAATGGCGCATTATGTACGAGCTCGGTTAACGAATGGCGGCCATTGTTGTGTTCCTGAAAAATGTTGAATATATCTATGAATTATATTTAATGCACAGTTTTATGAAAGAATTATTATTAATCTATACTAATAATGAACTGAAGAGTTTGTTTGTTTGAATGCGCTAATTTCTGGAACCAACAGTCAGATTTTTTTTTAAATGCATTTAATAGCACAATTCTTGAGGAAGGCTATTTTACAAAACTCTCGGCCCTTTAGGAGCCGGGCAAAAAGAAAAAAATCAGATAAAATAACGTGCGGGCGAAATTCGAAATGCGAAATGCGATGCGATGCGACGGGGAGGGCCGGGGAAGCAAGAAATTTCAAGCGACGAAGTCGCCGGCAGAAGCTAGTTACTTCATAAAAAATGGTATCTTTAAAATGATATCCAATGATTCCATTAACTGCACAGGCCGTTTTCATCTAAATCAATTAAAAATGAATAAACAGATACCTATTGCGCCAACTATGAGCATAAGTTTCTTTAACTCATACCTACCTACTCTTGATTTTACGACAGGTAGGTACGTAACTAAGTGGTCGACAGTTTGCCATCAACCTTTTAAACCAAGCTGTGTTAATGGAACTAATAAAGTAGTGTTGTAACGCGCCGCTAACTTTACCTATATTTTCCATAGCCGAAACAATATTATGGTTATAAAACATTAATTTGACATTGTTCTAGTCCTAATAGCTTAACACAAATAGTCTCTCAACACGAACCATGTCTCGAGTGTATAAGTTTATATTAATTAAGTATATTGGGTTGGAGGAGGTGGGGCCTGAAACACCAACAGTCAGATAAGGAAAACAAAATATAATTTCAGAATTGGATTACTATATATACAAACCATGTGGTGGAGGTTCGCCGAGGACGTTTGACACTCGCTCAGAACGGTTGTGCCTAAGCGCTCTGCTCTGAGATAGTGCCCCCCGTCCCCCCTCGTTGCGTATTACGTAGCGATATCGTAGTCGCCCCGACTACATCCGATTTTCGGTAAATTTTATTATTTAACGATTTAGATCGCAAAAACTGCCTTTTTCAAGGCAAATACTGTTTCATTAACACGCGCGTTGTAAGTTAGAGTCACTAGACCCCTTCTGGGTAAAAACCACAGTTTCGTGGTCCTCGGTGGAAACCTTACGGTGACAACTAAACCGAGTGGGGTGTTGACCCGATACACCCGCCGAACCCCTTCAGGGCTAGGCAATCAATTGGACGGGTCCCAGTTTCCCGCCTTGGGGGATCTCCTAGTCGGAGCTGGTTGACAGTTTTTCTTCACAGCTACTCACCTAGCGTCTTTAGGGTGTCTCTACACCCTTCGCGCTAGACTGGTTAGGGCCCCGCTCGCACATTAAGATTGGCGGCGGTATACAAGCTTAGGGCTCACCAGTAGGTACTCACCTCCCTGTCTCACCCGACAGGGAGGGTACACATCCCCGAGCCTATCCACCCGGGGTGTTAGGTTTAGGGATAGGGAAGGACTTCATAAGTCCCTCCCCCTCTCCCCTCCCCCCCTCGTCATCATGACGGACGCCCTTATAGTGGCGTTCGTAAAGGAGGTCCTTTTCAAGGACCCCGACTTCCTCGCCAAGTATGGGGAGAAGTTCGCTGCTATGCAGCAAAACCGACGTCGACTGAGTTAGAAAATGACTCAGTCGATTCAATCATCTCTATGGAGACTGAGGAGTTCTCCGTAAAGCGCCACGCGCTACACCCCCCCTCCGACGTGGAGTCACGTCACTCCTCCTCCTCCTCCCCCTCCTCCGACGACGACGGCTTTACGCTGGCGTCCGGGAGGAGCAAGAAAAGGAGGAAGAAGTTCTCTTCTTCCCAAGTCAAGAAACTGGTCGCAACGGAAACGACCTCAACCCCCCCCTCCCCCGCCCCCGTCTCACTGGCGTCCCCCACCAATGCCCCCACACCGACTGCTTCGTCCTCTCAGAAGGACCTTCCCCCCAGCCCCAGTGCTGGAGCATCCGCACCGAGGAAGATCGCCCCTCCCCCCCCCCCCCCGTGTTCATTCAGGACAAGGGGAAATGGACCGAAGTGTCCAAATGGTGCGTCGATCGCAAAATTGGCTTCACCAACGCCAGGTCAACCCTTCAAGGGATCAAAGTAACCCTCCCTACATCAAAGGACTACAGGGAGCTGACTCACCTGCTCAGACAGAGAGATGTATCCTTCCATACATACTCTCTTCCAGAGGAACGCGAGACCCGCGTGGTGATCCGCAGGATCCCAAAAGAAATCCCAGTCGCCGATATTAAGGCTGACCTGGAAGCCCAAAACATCTTAACTTCCGAGGTGCACCGCATGCATCGCTCCAGGGGCCAGATCGCCTACGACATGGTCCTTGTCGTATGCCCACCTACAGAGGGCCAGCATCACCCGATCTTTAAGATCAGATCTCTCTGTAGCCTCTCTGGCATACAGATAGAAAAGCCACGAAAGAGTGGCATAGTTGGGCAATGTCACCGTTGCCAACTATACGGCCATTCACAAAAATTCTGCCATGCCAAACCCAGGTGCGTTAAGTGCCTGGGCGCCCACGGCACCGACGCCTGCCCCCGTCCTAAAGACAGGAACCTCTGCACAGAGCCACCAAGTTGCGTCCTCTGTGGCGAATCAGGACACCCAGTCAACTACCGTGGCTGCCCCAAGGCCCCCAAATCGTCATCCCCCAAATTGACCAAGCGTGCAGACGCCCGTCAACTAAGGGAGACCCCTTCGGCCCAACTTCCAGAGAGGCTAAGCCCTCAAAGGCCTAGTCCCTGGAACTTCCTCAACCATCAAAAAGCTTTCCCAGCTCTGATGGTTAACTCCCAACCCCCCCCCCCGCCTCCCCCCCCCCAATAGGATGGATCCTCGCATCCGTGCAACCGGGCCCCCCACTACCCCCGCGCCCGCCCCTATGGCCGCCCCCCCCGCCCCCACTGTAGCCCCCCCGACCGCAACTACCCCGGTAGTCGGTCCAAACCCCCTGGACCCCTTTAACATTATCTCAGGCACTTTCACGGCCTTCTTAACCCCCCGCGCCAGAAAAATGGCAAACGAAACAATAGTTGCTAGAAACTCTGGCGACCTATACAGGATACAGGCAATATACAATGCCTATCCTGACATCACTCAAGCACTCACCTCCTTTGTAAACAAACCCAGTAATGGATAAACGAACCATTGCGAGAACCAAACCCCGATCCTTAAACTTAGCCTATTTCAATGCCAATGGCATTCAAAGTCAAAGAGATGAGATCGCGACCTTCCTTCGCGACCATCAAATTGACATCTTCCTCGTACAAGAGACCTTCCTCAAGCCCAATCACCGAAACCCTTCAATTGCAAACTATCGCATGGTTCGCAATGACAGGTCGCGGTGTCACAAAGGTGGCACTCTCATTTATTACAAAAAGGAGCTATACTGCATCCCATTAGATCCTCCCCCACTGTCACGACTTGAAGTGTCCATCTGTAGGCTAGGCATGTCTGGTCATCAACCGATTACCCTAATTTCAGTTTACCTCCCACCCCAAATGTCGACAGAGAATTCCCAACTCTTGTCAGACGACCTCTCCGCTATCCTAAGCTTGAGTGACTCCGTTATCATAGCGGGTGACCTCAACGCTAAGCATCCAGCCTGGAACAGCACCAGGATCTCGACCAGAGGCAAACTCCTGTTTGACCTCTCCCCAATCCTAAACTTCGACGTCATCGGGCCGATGACTCCCACCCACTTTCCACACGACCCCAATCACACCCCCGACGTCCTCGACGTGGTGCTTCTAAAGAATGTCAACCTTCGGTTAGACGCTATAGAAGTGGTACAAGAGCTATCCTCAGACCACCGACCAGTCATCATCAGAATGGCCCCCCGCGTTGGTCTCCCAGACCCCAACCAACCTCCCCTAACAAAAGTGGTAACGGACTGGAGGAAAGTAAGCGAACGCCTGAAATCCACCACATCCCCCCACTTAGACTCTATCCCCGACCAGTTCAATTCTATCGCGGACACGACGGCCGCGATCGACTCACTCACGGAACACGTACAGTCAGTCCTGAGCGACTGCTCAAGGGAAATTCCAGAGATGGACGACCGTCGCTGGAAGTTGCCTGACGACTTGCGTGAACTGCTGACTGAGAAGAACGCGGCTGTCCGTGCGTACAGCAGCTTTCCCTGTGATGCGAACCAAACCCATATGCGTTACTTACAGAGATCTGTAAGGACTCGCATAGCGGAGTGGCGTGAAGTCAAATGGGACAAGACGCTGAGCGATCTCGAACCAAACCACCAGGCCTTCTGGGAACTTCAAAGGAAATTAAGATCCCGAGACACAGTCTCTATGCCCCCACTGGTCCGCCCCGACAAAACCATCGCCTTTGACGATGCTGACAAGGCCGAGTGCCTGGCCGACAGTCTCGAAGCCCAATGCTCACCGAGCTCCCAACCTGTAGACCAAGCCCACCTCTCAGAGGTCGACGCTGAAGTTGAGCGCAGAGCCTCCCTCCCTCCCGTCGAAGACCCTGATAACCCACTTCCTCCTGTCACTCCAGAAGAAGTACAGGACATCATAAAGGGTCTCAAACTTAGAAAAGCCCCTGGTTCAGACGGAATCACCAATAGAGTGATTCAGCTATTCCCTGCCCAATTAATAATGCTTCTGGTCACCATCTTCAATGGTGCCATGAACAACAACATTTTCCCACAATCGTGGAAAGAAGCCACAGTAATCGGCATTCCCAAACCCGGCAAGCCCAAATCCGAACCTTCGAGTTACCGCCCCATCAGTCTGCTCAATGTCCTAGGTAAGGTCTATGAGAGGCTTATTTATAAGCGTCTTAGAGACTATGCCGAAACAAAGGGCCTCATTCCCAACGAACAATTTGGTTTTCGAACCCAACATTCTTGCGTACAGCAAGTCCACCGTATCACCGAGCATATCCACGCAGGATTCCTACGTGGAAATATGACAGGTGCAATATATTTCGACATAGCGAAAGCGTTTGACAAAGTCTGGCACAACGGCTTATTATATAAGCTATACAAACTCGGTGTGCCTGACCGCCTCGTGCTCATCCTACGAGACTTTTTGTCGAACCGCACTTTCCGCTACAAAGTTGAAGGAGCAATGTCCTCCCCACACCCCATCCGAGCAGGAGTCCCCCAGGGCTCTGTGCTAGCCCCACTCATTTTCACGCTGTTCACTAGCGACATCCCCAAAAATAAAAAGGCCCAGCTGGCTCTGTTCGCAGATGACACAGCCATATTCTACACCGGCCGCAGCCTAGTCCAGATGTCTCACACACTCCAAACCGCAGTCAATAAGCTCGCTGCTTGGTTTAGGAAGTGGAGAATAGAAGTTAATCCCGATAAGAGTCAAGCGGTTCTCTACTCGAAACCGCGGCATCGACCCATCCCCCCCCGACCCATCACCATATTCGGCAAGCCGATCCCTTGGGAAAAGCGAGCCAAATATCTAGGTGTAGTCCTCGACAGGCACCTCTCCTTCGCAGAGCATATAAAGACGGTCCGTTCGCGCGCCGCCTTCGCTCTCGGCAGACTCCACTCCGTTCTCAATGCACGCAGCAAATTGTCACTAAGGTGCAAATTGCGCATCTACACAGCGTGCATTCGACCAATAATGACCTATGCCTGTGTAGTCTTCGCTCACGCAAAGCCCCACCATATCCATAGGATGCAGACCCTCCAAAACCGTTTCCTCCGAAAGGCTACAGGATCACCATGGTTCGTCCGTAATGAGATCCTCCATCTTGATCTCAAAATCCCCACTATCCATCAATTCATGAAACGCCTCTCCAAGCGCTTCTTCGGTACCGCCGCCAAACATCGCAACCCTCTGGTTGTCGAGGCCGCCAGTTATACTCCCTCTAAAATCAGTAAATGTCGCCGTCCAAGGCATGTTCTCGCCGACCCAGATGACCCCATAACCCTCCTCCAGGAGAGCAATAGGGCAACCAGTACAGTACACAAATACAAAAACAAAAAACCGTCATACCGACCTCGCCGACGAGGTCCCTCGCGATGCCCCCAAGTAAATGCCCCCGACCGACCCTTGCTCGATGTAGTGCCAGCCCGCGCCGCAGCTGAGCCTGTAGAACTAAATTCCCGACTGTGACCTCTGAGTTTGTTTCGGCCTTTCTTCTCAGAGTAGTCAGATAGGAAAAGCCGATCTCATCAAGCTTAAATAATGAAAATCTGATCCAGCCTGTCCCATCTTGCTGCCCTCCCCCCAGCGACGCCCTAAGCCGAGGTTCGTACCCCACAGGGGGTGCCCTTAGCGTGTAGTCGCTTAGTATAGTAGATAATTGCCCCTGGCTGGAGGCTTTGAGTTTACTTAAGGCAACCACAGGATAGTCCGGTTAAGTAGTCACGACCTCTCAAGGTCAACTACGAGATGCCATATTCTAAAAAAAAAAAAAAAAAAAAGGAGGTTCGCCGCTTTCATACTGTAAACCTACAGTTTACCGAAGCCGTATTTGATCGTTTGCAATCGGGGCGAGTCTTGTGCCATTTATCGAGCAGAACTATAAACCCAGGGCTGCTACTCACATTTTTTTATGGTAACCAAAATAGATCGAAGCCATTAAGCAATTCAAGCGTTTTAAATTTTACATGGCAATATAGGAAGGTCCTTAGTCCACAGCTATTAAAATGTCGCCAACCCCAACCAAGTTCGTAATTGTCTACAAAAGAATATTTAACGATTATTGCACTTTCCCCAAATTATGAGGTCAAGGAAATAACTTTGTAATGACTTTATCGAATAAAATATTATGACTTTACTTAATGAAAAAGGCTGTAGAAATAGATTTTTCGAATGCAGAAGTTTAATGTTTTATGGATCTAAATTGAAAGGTTTATAGAAATGATCATAAATTTAGACTTTTATTGTAGAGCTGTAACTTTAACCTGAGTAAAAGGGACGAAAGAGAGAGGCAATAAGTCAGTTTCATAGTATCGCAGAATAATTCACGCCTTATGAGCGTGAATCGTGATTTATCTCAGGTTTACGCCTCCACAGCTGCGCTCCTTATGCAACTGATCTCAAAAAGCGTAACAACCTTGACCTAAAACTAGGCAACACTGAACTGGTTAAGATAAAAGATTTGATAAAAACTTTGGGTTATTCGGCTTTGGGCTTCAGATAAGCAACTCGGTTAGGCTCCAAGTTCTTAAATTGTTAAACGTAAAAAATCTTATCGTCTGCCATGTAGATTTGTAGATTTCTCTTTATTTTACTTTTTTTTTCATAACTGCCCCAACCTCCTTAACATAGCGGGTGAATCCTCATTAATAAATTCAGATGCCTGGTAGTAAAAAATTAGATAAAAAATGTCGAATAAGAATAAGGGAAGATCAAAAAAACTATGGACGGACTGTGTGAATGATGATATGGTTAGAAAAGGTGTGACTACCAAGACGACGACTAATAAAGAAGTATGGAAGAAAAAGACATGTTGCGCCGACCCCTAATAAATTGTGACAAGGGCAGGGTACGATGATAATGCCTGGGGGCCTAAAAAGGCCACTTTAGCAGAATCATAAAATGATAACATAATGGACAATTAACTGTTAAGAGCGTGTATTCGATTCGCGACGAAAACATCGCGTTTTCGAGCTTTTTCCAGGGCAATATCGTAATGATGTGAGCAGATTATTTGAAGAAAATTACGGTTTTAAAAAGACTAAGTCTTGATTTAGTGCACTACAGAGTAAAAGTGTAATTTTTAATGACGGTTTTTGAAAGCTAAGACAATCCCTGCATGTTGTTTTACGAAAATAGACGTCAGAGTTATCTTTCAGGACGAATAGAACCATTATAATGTGCCAAAATATTTTATTTTATGCGTTTTTCCAACAGGACATATAGTCTCAAAGTGCAACACAGAGCTAAAATTACCAAAATATTGCTATTAGATATTAAAAAACAATATTTAAAAATTACAAAATCGATTCACTTTAACATATTATAAAATAAAGGTATTGCTAAATATTCTGAATTTTTTTCAGACCATTATTTAAACTCATTTATTTTAGACGATTATTTAAAAAACACTATAAATCATCGCGCGCAATCCTTTACAGATCAGTGCGTGCCAGTGACAGGACGTATCACTTTTTGTTTTAAGTTTTTAGTTTAAGTTACGTCGTAGTAGTAAGTTTAAGTTAAGTCGTTCTAGCAATCGTGTAGATTTTGTCTTGCGCTAAATCGAATACGCGCTCTTAAGTTAATCGTATCAAATCCCATTGGTGAAGCATTTATTAGTTATTTTTTTTTGTCTGTGCTAAAATACCAATCAATCCAATGCAAATCCAATCCCAATCTCTTTGATTGTACCCACGTAGTGCAGCGGAAAAAAGAAAAACACGGACTGTCTTCGCCATATTGTAATTGAAGGGGGTCCACTGCAATAGTGATAAATGTCCAAAAATGTTAAAATTCAAACTAATACCGTCATTCGGTTAATTGATATATGCAGTTTATGATCACGTTTACAAACTTAGCAATATCGCTTCCAGTCTCGAGATAATTGAGTTTTTAATATTTGGCTACACGGTTAGAGCGCTCAACGTCTCAGGTGTTCACGGCAATAATGTTTTTTATTTTTTATTATTATTTAAAGTTACTCATTAGGAAGTAGTAGTTGATTATTTTCCAAAGAACTATTACTATAATACATGCCCTATAGCATAAATAAAAACTATTTTCCTATCTCTAACACAGTGTTTTTTTTTTCACCGTTTCTATCCTTAGCACCCGATTATCTCAAAACGATAAACGAAGGACATTTATCACTATTGCAGATGACCCTTCAATTCATAATGTTATCCTTTTATGATTCTCTAAAGTGGCCTTTTTAGGCCCCCTGGTAGTCTTAAGGCCCCACGCCTACTACGGCGACTTTTTGTAGCGAAGATGTTGTGCGTTTTGTAAACGCGCTTCTCCATCGCTACTTACATCGCGCGTTAGTCGCGTTTGCGACGTGCGACAGAAACGATGCAAACGCGCAGCTGTCTCGATACAAATGCGCGACGGCATCGCGACTGTATCGATGCTTTCTTTAGTACCTAAATGGGTGCATCCAGTATATTTTACGCTGCTTACGTCGCGCACGCTTCGGCTGGCTACGTGTACGTAAAAGCAGCATCAAACACAACGTAACCAATGTTATCTCGACTGAGTCCATCTTGTAACTGTAGCGTCCAAAGGCGGCGCTTTCACATTTCTGTGTCGATGCTGAATCGCGTTTGCATCGCGACTGAAGCGCGACAGAAGCGATACAGAATCTGGGCGAAGGTACACAGACAGTGACAGCAGCGCGGCTGTATCGATACACATAAGCGACAGCATCGCTACTGCATCGCTACAAAAAGTCACCGTGGGTGAGGCCTCTAAAATATGTCACCTATTTTTAAAATGTCGTCGTTTCAGAAAGTTAGAAGAAGGGCAATGTCTGGTAGATAATTTTTTCTTAGATAATAATCCAGTAGCGCGTATCAGAGATGGCTCGGAGAGAATCTAGACAGAATACGTGACTGGACGCAAATAGCGAGAGAACCCTCGATAAAATAGCACCGACCGTATATGTACAGTATAGAGCTGCATACATTAATAGACAATGCAGTTTGTGTTTGTGCCTTGTGAAATATGCACTCCCCTATACTCATTGGGTTCGAATAGGTAATTCTTTATAAGGACTGTTGACTAATCTGAAGACCATATATTCTAATAGCTTCTGCCTGCGACTTTGTCCGCGTCAAAATTTACCCTCCCCATACTCACCCTCTTAGGAGTGGAATTTCGAAAAACCCTTTCTTATTGGATACCTACTCTTCACAAAGAACACACCCTCCAAATTTCATGTCTCTACGACCAGCTGTTTAGGCTGTGCGTTGATATAGCAGTCAGCCAGGACTTTGAATTTTATATATTATATAGATACAAATAATAAAACTGAAAAGTCTCTGGAACTACCAGTCGGATTTGAAAAAAATCGAGCAAAACAAAAAAAGTCACTAAGAACACATTAATAGCGCGAGAAGCGGGGTGGGTCGGGAACAACAAATTTCACGCAGACATAGTTGCGGGCAGTAGCTAGTGTACCATATTCGGAAAAATAAATGATTATGATTAGTACAAATATAACAAATTCGATCGACCGCATTCAAATAAACACTTTACATACAGTCACGCGTCAGTTGCAGACTTGCAGTTGTGATTCTTAAGCTCTATTTACACGATGCAAGTTTTATTGCCTGCGGCATTCCATACCTAAAGTAGAAGCAACAACTGACTGGCACCGTCTACACCACACGTGGAATTGTTGCACGGGCAAGTTAGTTGTCGTTCGCAAGTACAGTAAAATCGCTCGTGCAATATAATCGCATTCAATTCTATGAAAGTTTTCAATCATTAGAACAAGTTAAAAATAACGTGTGCGGTCGGGGACCCTCGTCAGGAACCAAGTTCCTCACACGATACTCGCTCGCACACACACTCGAATATAATAGAAAAAGACAGAGAGAGAGATACAGAGAAAGTGTGAGTTTAATACGCGGTTTTAATACGCAGCTATCTGGTATACGTTTTTAGAAGCTCTCATAAAGCTGTCGCCTTTTTGGTTTTTCATTTTAAACTCGCTATCGACTTTAGCACCCTCAAAAACCATAAAAACGACTCCCATGATGAATTTTTTTTTAAATTTTCGTTGCCCCTTTATCTCTCTTGGATTAACATTTTGACCTCACTATTGTCTTTAGCACCCTCGAAAACCATGAAAACTATTTATCTCTCTCGTAAGTTTTTTGTTACGTGACGATTACTACCAGTTTGCTCCTACAGCAAGCCGCGTTAAAGAACTTCGTTTCAAAAATCTTGAGAAGACGTTCAATTAAATTGAATGAAATATTTGGCAGCGCAAATAGAATACTTGAATTAATTGTACAAGGACGTGCAGCTCTGTGTTTAGACGAGGCAAAACTTGCATGCAATAATTGTACCTATGCCATTTTATGAAAATCGCACGCGTAATTGAACATGCTTTTGACAAGCGATGAATGCTCCAGAATCTTGTATACTTAGTGTAAATGGGGCTTTAACCAGTGCGTGCCTAATTTGACGGTTATAATTATGTATTATGTTTAGTTTCCATAGCTCCACCAAAAAGTACGTTATATCAGAACAACTTCTTGAAAGAAAGTGCTAAATACAAAAAGAAATCTATTAACTACTTTCGATAGTGAAATAGAAAATTAGAAAATCTTTTTGCACGGCAATTAAAGTAATCAGTGAAAAAGAAGGAAATCTCGCTAATGAAAAGTCAAGTAGATCAATGCGAGCGCATTAAAATACGGAGAAGTAATCAAATAAAATTACTCCGGTGTATCCCTTTACGAATTCAAAGCCACCGTCAAGGGGTCGTTAAAGCTTACTTATATAAGATTGAAAACTGCTTGACCCGCTACAGAATGTGACCGCACTTGTGAAATGGAAAAAATAATGAATACTTAAATTTTTGGAGATGCTCCAGTTCGTTTTATTTAAGTAGCTCTCTCACTGAAGTTTCCACGTCCCGTTTTCAGCTGAAGTTGAAGTTATCTAGACAGTAGACACCCAGAAACCTTCGCCCTTCACGTGAGTGGGCTTTGTGACAGATGACACGTTGCGTATTTTAATTTCGGATAAGTGCTTAGTGATATTCACTTTTTTGTTTTGCTTACAATTAAATTTAATTTTATCATACTGGCTTTTCCGGTACCCTATACTATAGCAAGTGTCTGAATTATTATATTTAAATGTTTTACTAGACATTTACCTACCATAAACATAGGTCAATTTCCAGCATAATGTCAATATCTATTTAATTTATTATCACATTTCTGTAGATTGTTTTAAAATATCGTTTAGCTTGTGCAAAATAGCGTAACTTGCTCTACTCATACTAACTTACATGCAGCAGGGTAATCAACGCTGCCCTTATTTATAATTATATCCACCAGCTAAATTTAAACGAGGTGAATAAAATTACCGCCAGATCTAGTTAAGTAAAAGTAATAAGTCTGCGAGTATTTTCAGTAAACAGCGTCATACACTTATTACCGTAATAGGTAAGCTTGACCCCTATTACATGGGTCTTAAGGGTGATGCGCTAAGGTAGCCCACGAAATTCAAATTTACCTAATAATATATTGATGATTTTATGATTATAATTATCCTATAAATAAATATTTGTTACGGTAGCGAATCATAATTATTTAGATCAACATACAACCAGATACTGACCTGCGTAACACACCATCAGTAACAATAGGTTTCATATTGACAGTTCAACAACATACATTGCGTTGTTGAGCAGACACATTTTTCGAACATAAGAAGCAATGGATTACCAATATCCATCAAAATGATGATTGATAGTGTGTTACGCAATTAGAAAACGTAAGAAAATATGAATTTCCCGGCTACTATGACGCTTTCACCATAACTGGTAAAATGTGGGTACACCTCTCACAGGTCACCTCTGCCTAGCCCTTCGTTTTAAAATTATCTTTAGGTTCCTATATCAGAATGTCACAGTGTAGACAGACTAAAAAAATAAAGCTCACTACATTTAAATAACTGCTATCAAAGGTCCCTAATGAATTATTCATGACAATGAGCAGTAGCATGACCCGGCGGCAAGTGTTTGACAACTTTTCAAACTGTAATCCCTTCAAAAATCTTTAGTCTATGTTCTACAGTAGACACCTCTTGGCCTATTATGTATGTAGTGATATTGCAGTAATTCATATTGTGTTTCTACCATAAATAATTGTACTGAGTATATACTTGAAGGAAACATAATGCTGAATGCTGCAAACGTCAGAGCCGCTCTCAAGCCAAGTTCTTAGCTAGCGGAAAACTTTAATAACAATCAAGCCGGAGTCCCTCGCATTGTGTTCATAAAGACTGCATCAACACACAAGATATTTGCATCAAAAACAGATACAATCCGTGTAGGGACGTCTCAGAATTTAGGTCGAGTATACCGCGCCTTGGCTACTACACCGACCTAGGAAATACTTGGACTGGAAACTCTTGTTACTGCAAAATCATTTGCTTTTACTGCCCAAAACTCACATTGGATAATGGCTATTGTCAAAATTACTCTATATAACAATCGTTGAAAGACACATTCTAAGCTATCTCTTATGAATCCTTTAGTAAGTCGAACAGTTTGAAAGCATTGATTAACTTATTGATAAAACAATTATCAATAAGTCAATCAATGCTTTCAAATTCTGTTGAATGGCTCGAAAACGAAATTATTGCTAAACTAAAGCCAATATTATCCTTAAATCGCTGAACTTAAAACAACTACCTAGTCTACGAGCCAAACTATGTGTATTTCTTAAAAGATGTTAGAAATACAAATCCCTAGTTTGAAAATGTGAGTTACTCATTGTTCCTAAATGTGGCACAAACGGACTGAAACGTGATGTTTACGAGAGATGCGCGAAACAGGAAAGATCAAGTGTGAGTAAATAAATTAAGACCTCAAGCTCCCAGGATCGCAACATTATTTATAGGAACTCATCCACCTGTTCTCAAATTGGGGAATCTATCAGACGTAATTGGTTCCATACATTGGTAACCAATATAGGTAAGCCTTTTCTAAATTTAGAACTATACGTATGTAGATAGGTATATTTATTTACATGCGGTCTAGCTCAACAAACATTCTCGGAAAAAAAAGGTTTACTCTCTGGAAGGGACATGCCCCTTATGACTCTCTGGGGCATCGTCTAAGATCTGTAGCCACCTGTTTTTTTTATTTTACATCTTTTTTTATTGTCATTGCGTCCAATGGGTATCTATAAAAAGAATGTTTTTATTTCTTGTGCATGCAATCAAGGAAAACGTATACAAAATTATATTTGCGATAGATATTAGGCATATGTGTGAGTGCTGTAACTAGCAATAAGGGTTGTGTGGTGTACTTATATGTATGTAACCTGGTGGCGAGAGACATTGATCTTTAAATTATAAATGAGTGTTGCGAAATGGGTCGAATCAAACGTACGTGTGATGTGGTACGAGCTCGTGTACCGTGTGTATCTCTGGGAGAGCTTGAAGGTAAGCACAAACGCAACCTTCTGGGGATTCCTTAGCCATCTACTTAGAATGATTATTTTACATTTAAGTTATTCCCTCCACCGCTCCTTAAAGTTGAACCGAATTGACTGACTTCTTTAAATAAAAAATAAGGAACGAAATCGTATTACAACGTACATACGATGTTGGTATCTTAATTTAGAAGTGAAAAACTCTAATGGATATTGAAGGCCCATCATACTGCCCTAATTAATTGATCTACTTTATGGAAGCGGTTATTTCGACACAAAGTAGGTTAGTCTAACAAAAAGGAACATATTTTTCAGGAAAATATCTATGTCGTGTCAAAACTTGGGTCGCATTTTATTAATAGGCCGTTTATTATTCAAATAAATATCTCCTTTACGTAAAATTTTTACAAAAGTATTTTTTTAAGTCGCTCGAACCCAACAAATTACAGTTTTAATGAAACCAAAAAGGTTTTACGATTGTGCCGAGTTTTATTGTATAGAATATTAAATCCACGTGCTCTGAACCGAGAGCCTTTATAATTCATTAGAGAAAAACCTTCGGCCATTGTGTTTATAAGCATACACCAGCTTATGAATATTTTGTGTCTCCGACATTAAAATGTCTCGTAAATAAACAGTATTTGTTCAATCTATCAAATAAAATGGATAGGCACACAAGACTATGTACGTTTTTGTACCTATCCTATTACACGTACGTACATAGCATTTTTCAACTCGCTTGAAGTCATTATCCAATAGTCATTATAGTAGGGGTAATTATCTTATTTTTCTTAATATCAACAGCATTTATAGGGTATGATTTACCGTGAGGACAAATATCTTTTTATTAATGTAGTAACTATATAATTATAGTTTCAAAGCTTACCCAGTAGAAACTTTGCGTAAAGTTCAGCACATTAAATTCTGGTATCTGATTCAAACTTATACCTAGACTAGGAAACTACTCAATTTACAAATTCGATAGATCGTGACGCTCTACCTACCGTTAAACGACAAGCATTTCACCGAAACTAAGTTTATTAGACAGCTTATAGGAACATTAATTCGATAAGCTACTCTTTTGTTGAAATTACGTCTAGACAAAGAAGAATTGTGTTTCTCGATAGTATCGAACTACGACTTCAGCAAAGTATTCAAATGCTAATGATAACAGATTGCTCTACAGTTGCTAGTTGAGGTGAAAGAAATTGCAGCACATGCACGCTTGGCTTTGTTACCAACTTGAGTCGTTTAGTTTTACGACAGTTTCGAAGTTTTGTTATATTTCCATAAAAAGTTACACCAACAAACTTCGGCTGATTGGATGATTTGAATTGGTCATAATATTAAATTATAAAATAACATTACATAAGTAACCTATTATTTGTAGAGCAGATGAAGTAGTTGTAGGTCGTAGGTTCGAACCCTGACAGGCGCTTTAATTAGTGTAAATTATTACCTCACCACCGCTCTCAAAATGGTGAAGGAATACATAGTGAGGAAACTGGCATGTCCTAGAACCAGAAATTCGAAGACATGTGACATCTACCAACCAGCACTGCTGATTATTCAAGTAGGTAATCTATCACATACCTACATTTCTCGGTAAACAAATGTAAAGATACCTACATTTAAATATATAAGACCTACCAAGAGCTCCTTCAAGTTGAAAAATAACATTCATATGTTCTTCATCTTAGAAAGTTGTTCGGGGTTATATATAATTCAAAGCGAGTACAGTACGACATAGGCTGACTTAGCAGAAAGCTGGAAGCGGTAACACAAGTTACTAATGTTGGATTATAGGATAGTGAGAACACGACACTTGTCGCGGCGACACTGGCCACACATTACTCACTGTCTTGGTCACGTCCACGGTATTTGTCACTAAACATATAAATACACGTGTCACTTTGATAACAGGGAAACAAAGAGACAGGTCAACAACAAAAGGTTTCTAGTTTCCCTTGTGCAATTAATAGCACACGCCAATAACGCTCAAACAACAGTGCGAAGAGAATTTAATTTTATTTTGAAACAATGAAAATGTTTGATGAAGCTGTTATATTAACATACACATGTAGGTCATTCGGAAACGATAAAATGCCATACGGGATGCCTCTTTTTGAAGCTTTTGTACGACAAATAAATAAAGAGGTGAATTCGTACGCTTATTAGACATTTACGAGGAGCCGTTAAGTTAACATGACGTCATGTCATAAGTTCCCAAACTTGTCGTAACTTCTATTGCTCTAGTAGACAATGGCCTTTTGTACTACACTTTAAAGTAGATTGATGAATTACTAACGCCTTTGACGTGTCCCTTCTGCACGAATGCAGCAATGGTCGTTGAGAATGCGCTGACGTGAGCGATTGTGAATTAGTAAACTGAAACGCATCCATCTTATAGTAGGAATGCTAGAGTAGGTGGATATAAGACAAATCACGAAATAAGTAATGTTATGCAATCCTTGGTGAAGACTGTGGTGAAGACTGAATTGGTATTCTTCTTCTTTTCGAGTCGATGGATTAGTATTAAATGAGTTGAGCCCAGTAGGTGCCGTAGGCGGCCATTTTAAACGCGGCATCACTGATGGCGTGATTGTATTTTTCGCCAGTGATGCCAACTGCACTTTTAAGGAAGTGTAAGGACACTTTGGACACTCCAACAGATCGGGCATGGTTTGATCAGTTCAGGTATCAAAGGGATCTATAATAGATTTGCTATTCGTATTTTCATGTTATATTAATAAATAGTCGACCAAAACTAATAAAATAAAACTAGGAGTTTATTGTGGAACTTCGCCCTGATACAAAGCCTCGTTCGATGAAAAAACATAAAAAAAGGATTCATCCCAGTGGATATTAACTTTACATTTTTTTTTCTATTTATTATTCCTTATATTTATTTATACAGGTAAAAACAACAAAATTAAATTCTAACTTAACTAAAACTATACAGAAACTAGAAAATAGCGTCGAAAAACTCATCCGCATCGCTGTCGACTGGTAATGTACCCAAGAGACTGGCGGCATTACCACGTTGAATGGCGATGCTTAGCCTCTGACCAAGGTAAAAGCCAGCCCTTGGGTCACGAGAAGTGTCAACCAGCCGTTTCAAAATTTCTTTAAAAAGACTATGAGCACTCGGACCCCACGGCCCGAGGGTTTCAACCCCAAACGGCTCGAAAATATAATTTCCGATGAGGTTATTATATTTTCGCCGCTTGAGGTTTTCCGCAGCCGCAGCAGCAGCGCCAGCACAGCATGCCGAGCCAGGAAGATGGGATGGCGCAAGAGTATCGACACACGTAGCGTCCCACACTAAAGGCCTACCCATCTTCCATGGAAATAAAGACATACCGTCCGGTCTCTTGCCATCGTCGCGTGCCAAGCCATTGGGTTCTAATACAGCTGGAACGCCGACGGTGACAAGAGCTCGTCGGATGATGTCATTAATGTTCGCGTGCCGCGCTAAGCGACCCGCACTTCGGTTGCAAGATAGGCCGTGGTGTCCGAGACTGTTGACATCTTCTTCACAGTGACAGCGATGGGGAGAACAGCAAGGAGTGCCTAGTCGTAGGGAAGCAGCGAGGCGAAAAGTAGTGTCGTCGAACAATAATAACTTTACATTGTATTTAAATGTGATCGTAACATAATTCATCAAAGTCAAAGTCAAATCATTTTTTACTTCAAATAGGCACACTAAAGCCACTTTTGAACGTCAAAAATTACAATAAGATATAATTGATTCTAATTGCCCCTTCGAAAAGGCAGTGTTAGAATTTTAACAAGTGTGTGCGTTAAAAAAATGTATGTAGTAAAAATTTAAAAAATCTATACATATAATAAATCTGTAGAAGGGTCAATTCTGTACATGGAAAATATTGAAAAAATAAATAGCGGGGGGTGTTGCTGGATCGATACCAAACCCAAATATGTGATTAAAAAAATTTTTGTCTGTCTGTCTGTCTGTCTGTATATGCAGGCATCACGTGAAAACTAACGATTCGATTTCGATGAAACTTGGTATAATTATACCTTATTATCCTGGGCATAAAATAGGATACTTTTTATCCTGGAAAAATACGTAGAAAAAAAAATCTTATTTTTCGGTTTTATTCATAGACGTTGTTCTGTAGAACACACGTTGCATTACCCGTAGTGGATAATTTTCCATTTCAATTTAAGAGAATACAGTTTCCTGTAGCTTTGTGTTACGCCATGACAATAAATAAGGCTCAAGGTCAGACCCTAGGAGTTGCTGGCGTAGATCTTACCGCGAGTTGTTTTTCACACGGGCAACTTTACGTAGCTCTTTCCCATGTGAGCAGTCCAAGAAATCTTCATGTTCATATTCCGGACGAGCTCACTAACAATGTTGTGTATGCTGAAGCTCTCAATTAACTTTCTGTCGCATTGTCACGATCACTTTTTTATTATTGCAAACTTTTCGTCATTGTCAGTAATTTACTGCTACATGCTACTTATCAAGGTCGGAATTACTATGAAAAAAATACTTACTACAGAACGCGAGCTCAACAGCAGTAGCTCAATAGAGGGATCTCCTTAATTATTATAGGCTTAGCCGTATTTGGGTCCAATAGATATATATAAGATGTCATTGTCAGAGTTACTCAAAATGGAGAAATAAACCATCCACGCGAAGACTGACATCCGCGCGGACGGAGTCGCGGGCGGAAGCTAGTATAATATAAAAATTAGCGACCAATTTGATTTTGTCTAGACTCTAGATTGTCCTATGGAGCAGGACAGGACCAGCATGTTTCCAAGCATTCTTATCTTGGATATAATCATCATCTGCCTAACCTTTTCCCAACTATGTTGGGGTCGGCTTCCTGCACCGGATGCAATTGAATACCAGTATTTTACATGGAGCGACTGCCTATCTCGTGATCGTAACATACTTAACAGTTCATAATGTGATTAAACGACTGACCGAAAGACCAAAGGCAGAATGAAAAAGTTACAGTGAAGGTGTAGTGGTTGTAAGAAAGGAGATTTCAAAACAAACCCTGAGTGGGTGGTCCCAGTTTTGATATTATGCAAACGTAATGGCGGGCCACCAGCTAATAAGTTATTAATATTCCCAAAAAAAACAAAGAAGATTAGCATTTTGTGCCCATGCTACTGGAATAATTGTTTTTAATATTTGCGCGGACAGTAGGTACCTATTCAACTAGACTTATCGTAATTAAAGATTGTCTGGATTACAAAGCCAGACTGCGAAATTAAAATAGTATTTATCTATCTACAGCATTATTTGATAATCATATTATGTTATTATGGTTGATAGTGTTTACTTGAGTAGATGGAAAGATGCAGAATTTTATATTTATAAACTAGCTTCTGCCCGCGACTTCGTCCGCGTAAAATTCGTACTTTCCTCTAAATACTTCGAAAATGTATGTTTATGATCTTATCATTTATTTTGATAAATAAGTATTCGGGCCAATTTTTAAGATTATAGATCAAAGGGTTTTTGTATTTTTCAAATAAACTGTATCCCCGCTTTTTCAAAATTTTTCAAAATTCCACCCCTGTGGGGGTGCATTTTTGAAAAATTGGGATGTGTTCATAACTTGACTCAAAGATTATTTTATTTATACTTCGAGCTAATCAAGCCACGCAGTAAAATCCTCCCCTGTAAAATTAACTACCCTTTTTCACGCAGTTAGGGGTAGATTTTCGAAAAACCCTGATACACGTTATTCTTTATTTTTAGTTTTAAGTATACGTACTCAGTTTCGAGTTAATCGGACATCGCGTTAAAATTCTTCCTTACAAATTTTGACACCCCCCAATCCCTCTTTAGAGGATAGTTTAGAAAAACAAAAATGCCAAATTTCATAATTTACTTACATAAGTATTCGTGCCAAATTTCAAGGTTATTAACTCAAGGAATAAGATTTTTCATACAAACAAAATCCCCCTTTTCATCTCCTTAAAGGTTTAATTTCCAAAAACCCCTTCTTAGTGGGTACTACCTACTCTTCACAAAGAACACACCTTCCAAAATTCATGTCTCTAGGACTTTCGGTTTAGGCTGTGCGTTGATATCTCAGTTAGGTCATTGAATTTTATATAATAAAGATTATATATTATGATTAAAAACAAAATTTCACCTCCCTTTTCACCTCCTTAAGGGTTGAAATTCTAACAACACCGTTGCGTTACCTTCCAACCATAAGCCTAGATAATAAATTTAGTGATTTTTACTTCTAAAATTAAGGTCTTTCCATACACAACTTCATCCCCCTTTTTAACCTTTCGGGGGTACAATTGTCAAAAACGCTGAGACACGTATAAATTAATTTTCAATCCTCAGCCTCAACCCAAAATTTGAAGATCCTAACTTCAAAACTAACGGACTTTCATATAAACTGCCATCCTCTATTTCACCCCTTTAGGGGTAGAATTCCCAAAAATCCTTTCTTAGTGGATACTTACTCTACACAAAGAATACACCCTCCAAGTTTCATGTCTCTAGGACTAGCGGTTTGGGCTGTGTGTTGATATATCAACAATCAGTCAGTCAGTCAGTTTACCATTTTATATAAATAGATAAATAATAAAGAGCAGCCGTGGCCCAGTGGTCGGCCTCGACTTACAAATTGTAGGTCGTAAGTTCGAAACCATACAGGCGCTTTACTTCGTGTAATTTATTTCTTCACAGTGGTTCATCATTTTGAGAGCAGTGGCTTTCAAAACGGTGAAGAAAAACATCGTGAGGAAACCGGCATGTCCTAGAGCCAAAAATTCGAAGAAATGTGTCATCTACCACCCCCGCTCTGGGCCCACGTGGGGGATTAAAGGCTGAAAAGCCGAAACAGTTTTTTAAAGTGTGTCGTTCCACTCACTGGCGAACCATCACAAGAGAGGCTGAAGCTGTGGTGGTGGCGTTCGTCTCACCCGCTGAAGACCTCCCACCTGGACATGAGTTACCTTGGGTAACCTAGAAGTCTTTAAACAGACTCCGGACTCAAGTTGGCCGAAGCAAGGAAAACCTGTTCAGGTGACGATTCATAGACGACTCCGCCTTGGAGTGTAAATGTGGTGCTGTTCCACAAACGATAGGGTAACATCGTGTCCTGCGTGTCCTGTCAGCTGCACGTTACAGGAACTGGTGGAAACTGGTGATAGCGCCAAACAAGTAGCCGAATTCTGGGCCGAGTCTATTTAGATTGCTTTCAACACGCTAAGAAGAAAATGGTCCTACTCCCTCTCATCAAGAGGAGGCCTGTGTCCTGGTTATCACCATCATCTCCTTATGCTGCCATTTTGTTTCAAAATTAACTTATCTCTGAGAGTATAAGCTTACTGTCATAAACACAAGGGTATCTCAAAGCCTCAGTTGTCTCGAGTATTATCTAGGTATGTCTTATTTCTGAATCCTCATGCAGTCAAGATTACAATTTCAGTTATCACGTTCTGAGCATTTGTTTGACACGTCTACGTTTCATGGTTCGGTTTTGATTGGTATATCTAAGGTTGAACACACGTAATTCCTTTTTTTAGGGGTTTATGCTAAGAACTTAAAGGGGAAGCGCCAGTGTAATACATTTTCTTACGTTTTTTGCAATTTGCAGATCAGTGTCTGGTTGTATGTTGAACAAAATATGATTCGCGACTAACACTCACTTATAATTCTGTAAATACATACTTGTCGTAACAAGTACATATGTATTTACAGAATTATAATCATTAAAATCATCAATACAACCCTCTAAGTTCATATAATACCATATTATTTCCACGAAATATCAATCAATAGAATTATATGAACTTAACATGCTGACTGGGCGCTTCCTCCTTAAGTCATGCGTTGTTTTAACTTTAACTCTACAAAACTAATCGTGATCTAAACTAAATGTATAAGTTTTTCTGTATAAACTTAAAAGAAGTAACAAGGATCGTAGCAGGGGTTCCCTACTTGATTTCGAAAGTTGATGATTCGATTTTTATTATATCAAACACGGTGTGTCGATAATTCAGTTGTACGATGTTTTATTCCATATAAGATTATTAATTAAATGTCACCGATAAGGCTGCCATCCCATCCGTCCGGGTTTTCCCGGATTTGTCCTAGTTTGATGGGCGTCCGGGGAGCGTCCGGGCGGGGCCCCGCCCGGACGGGGTCCTTAAAAAGTGTCCGTTACGTGTTTGTTAAGGGAAATCCGATTTTGAATGATTTGCAAGAAATTAAAGCATAAATCATAGTTTAAAAAAAAGCCGCGGGGCAAATATAATATACCCGTGCGCTGTGTGCTCGTGACAGTTCATAATTTGCTTTTGATTTTCATCTTTTTTTTAAATTTTCATTGATTCCAAAAAGAAGAGCCCATTATTTTTGTTACCAGTGTGTTACGGACAAATGAGGAAAATGTCGGCCGGAGAGTTTAGTGCATTATAGAAGAGTGTATAATTGTACACTTATAATAATTATTATAATTATTGATTAATAAATATTAAGCATTTAATTTCTATTGTTGAGGTTTAAGTTGATATTCTATAAATAAGAAAAAAAATATGATAACGATCTTTTTATTTTATTGTAATTGTTTTTTTTCGGGGGTGTTCGGGGATATTTTTTTTTATTTCACCCAAATGTCCGGGGTTTAAGAAGTTTTTATCCGGGGTCCATAATTTAGGTGATGGCAGCCCTGGCACGGACAACAGTAGGCGTTTCGAACCGACATACTATCGAACTAATAAATTACCGAACTAATGAGGAATCGCTGTAGGGTTTTTCGCAACAGGATTTTTCGCATAAACGTTACATCGCACCAATAAAGCATCGATGGAATACAACATCGTACAACTGAATTATCGACACGCCGTGTTCGATATAATAAAAATCGAATCATCAACTTTCGAAATCAAGTAGGGAACCTCGTAGCAGGTGGTGTTCTAAAGGTTTTGCCTAGCCCATGGGAAAATGACGAAAGTTTATCTATGTAGGTACGTAACATTGCATATTATGTGGCATAATCAATTGTCTGTGTGTGTGAAGATTAGGCCACATTACATACAATTTTATGTCATACCTATAAGTACTATAATTACATAGATAACGGTCGGAAATCCAAAGCTTCGAAATTTCGGTCAACACAACACGCACATTTTCTCTTTTATTTATAGACTAGATAATGGTACCTTCTAGGTATCATAGAGAAGAAAAATAGGGCTCTCTTTCATAATTTCCACTGTCACATGGTGGACATTCATGAGAAGTTATTGTAATTATGTTCGCAACCGACTTGAGATCTTTTGCACGTACCTACAGTTATAACTGTAAATCTACGAATACCTACAAATTGTAACACGATGTCCTTAGGATTGAGATAGTTATTTTTGCATTTCGCTTGTGTGTTCACTGCTTTAAAGGCTCCCCGTAAAGTCGTATGTCGTACCCGACTTTACGAGTTCAAAGCAAAGAGCCTAATCGTGTTAAGTACATTAACGCCTTTTGGCTGTAAACTCGTTGTGGTAAATATTTTCATTAGGGTCGTTCGGTACAGATAAAGGTGGCTCGCGGGCATTTAAATAAAAAATATTTCACAGAGGTTTCTTATAAGTATTCCAGTGGTAAAGTTGTGGAAAGTGTCTGTGTGGTGCCGGACTTAAAGAATAGCACCACCCCTTACTTCCCGTGGGTGTCGTAAAAGGCGACTAAGGGTCTTACCGGAGAAGGGGCAGCAGCGTTCTCTATGCATTCCACCATCATACCATACTGCGATCGCCAACCCGCCTGCCAAGCGTGGCGATTATGGCAAACCCCCCCAAAATTGGGGGAGGCCTATGTCCAGCAGTGGACGTCTATCGGCTGAAGTGATGAGTGGTAAAGTAAACGTATTTACAAAACCGCTCCTGAAAATAAGGAGCGTTGACTTTATTATAGCGACGGACGGTGGTTATACAAATATGTATATAGACTATTTAAATGGGGCTGTTTTTATTGACATATTCACGCAATACACATGTAATTATCAACAAGTTTAATGCTAATTATGAACGAACACACGTCTAATTTATCGCACACTGCTATTATCCAAGGACTGGCTTTTTATAAAAGCATTTTTCGTTCTTACTGCCTTTATACACGAATGTGTCTAGTCTAGTTGCTATGCAAATGCTTGGCATTTTTGATTCTCTCATTTTTAACTTTAACATTATTAGACATTGACTATTGTTCTCTAATTTTGTACCGCGGCGTACCAACTAAAAGTTGCAATGTAGCGGTGAAAATCATAAAACGTGCAAACCATAAAACTGACGGAAATGGTTGATAGCACGCAAGAAGGATGCGAGCTATTTCACGGAGCTTTTCCATTTCACTTGATTGCACATTATATTTCATCGTAAGTTTTTTCCACGTTCGGATTGAGGAAATCGTTGTAGACGTGTTGTAGTGTAGGTAATTTTTACGATAATTATATAGTAGTACGTTATTTGAACTCACTACCATGACGATACTGGACTCATCATCTGCCTAGCCTTTTCCCAAGTTTGTTGGGGTCGGCTTCCAGTCTAACCGGATGCAGCTGAATACCAGAATTTTACATGGAGTGACTGCCTATCTGACCTCCACAACCCAGTTACTGGGTAATGCGATACCCCTTGGTAAGACTGGTTGTCAGATTTTCGGGCTTCTGACGACCCGTAACGACTGTCAAAGATCCACGAATGACAGCCGGGAGCAACGGCTTTACGTGCTTTCCGAAGCACGAAGGGGTCTTGGTATGTGAGAATGGTCACCCATTCATGCCTACGCATGCAGCAGTACCAACCTACGCTATATAAAAATAAACGCCATTCATATTCAAATGACTAAAACCCACAACAAGTAAACAGTCACACGTTGGATTTTCATGGATCTGAACGTACATGCGACGGTTGTTACAATAATTATCCTTCTTCATACGTAGGTATTACGCCTTGACATTACCCACCGCACAATAACAGCTCGTATAAAACGTGTTGTTATGAACCTTGACTTTACCGAGGCGCTCCCGAGAATGTTACTAACAAAGACACATTTTCCTAATACGAAGCAGCTATAGTACCGAGAACTTTACATCCAAGTGAAAAGAGTTCAAAATACAATGGAAATGTGACGTGGAGAATGGCTGGGTTCTCTTGGATCGTGGGAACAGGAGGGAGACGACGCAATTTCTGAAAAACGTGACAAAGGTCATAAAAAAGGACATTGTTGTCCCTGTGACGGGTGCGTGCAAAGCGTGCCTGAAATTGCCTCCATACTGCTCACCTATATTTCAGCACTTGCATGTTTTGATCAGATACAAACAACGAAGTGAACCTTTATAATTTTTATGATAATTATATAGTAGTACGTTATTTGAACTCACTACCATGACGATACTGGACTCATCATTTGGTAACCTTTTCCCAAGTTTGTTGGGGTCGGCTTCCAGTCTAACCGGATGCAGCTGAATACCAGAATTTTACATGGAGTGACTGCCTATCTGACCTCCACAACCCAGTTACTGGGTAATGCGATACCCCTTGGTAAGACTGGTTGTCAGATTTTCGGGCTTCTGACGACCCGTAACGACTGTCAAAGATCCACGAATGACAGCCGGGAGCAACGGCTTTACGTGCTTTCCGAGGCACGAAGGGGTCTTGGTATGTGAGGATGGTCACCCATCCACGGACCAACCACGGCAAGCGTAGCTTAACCTGATCGATCGACCCGTGCGGCTGTTATTGCCACAAGCTACAGAAATAAATATTTTTAGAACAAATATTCTTACCTCTCTATTCTATATTTTTTATTATTCTAAGCACCTATATTCTAAAGAACGATTTTATTTATTTATTTAATACTTCAAGCACATAAATGTACAGAGGCGGACTTAATGCTATGGGCATTTAATAAAAATAAAATACTACTATAATAATAGAATACTATAAATAGGTACAGCACAATAAAATCGTTCTTTCATTACTATTAGAACTAAGCATTTACTCCAAAACGTTTCAGTAAGATTTGCTACACATTTACTCCACTCAGCCTACACGAAGTGAGTAATAGGCAGTGATATGCTTGTATTTTTTCCAGTACGTGGGCACGCGGAGGTGCGCGTGGAGTTACAAATGGAGCGGTGGGCGGCGCGCGGCGGCTCCGTGCGGCTCCGGTGCGTGCACGACGTGCCGCCTCATCTCCTTGACAAAGTGGTCTTCCTCCGACACGGCACCAAAATCTTCCAGTACATTAGGGACCGGAAACCGCCTTATAGAAACTTTACTACGCCCGGAGCCGTGCTCAACGTAAGTGAATAATGCACATTTTCCAACGATCGTTTTAGCTATAACAGAAGAGCTCTCGGCTTGAATGGCCACGAATAAAATTGTTATTTCGCTTTCTTAAGACGTGTAATTTAAAACTAGGAGTGTATTGCTTTTGTGTACTAACGTTCTCACACTACGGGTCTAAATACGACTGCGTTTTAATGTCTTGTTTTATTCCGTAGAACTATCGACGGTTTTTGTTGGAATTCAGAATTAGAAATACATGCAGCTTCATTCATCCTTCATCAGTCTCAGATATCTTCGCTCAATGTTGTAGTGGAGTCGTCACGTTCACGTTATCTCTCAGGAGTTGCAGCGACTGTCTGTAATGCATATTTATGACACTACCCCACGTAACGTTAGTCGCGATCTGCAAAGCTTCCTCTCATTCACAATAATGAACACCCTCGCACCGAGGCGTACATTTTGCATGAATGGCGCGGAGCCCGCTCAAACAAAGGTAACAGTAAACTAGCCGTACGCCTAATTAATCCACTGGGGGCTACGTCAATTTTGTCAGCGGATTGTATCTGGGTATCATAATAAATGATAAATGATTTTATTTCTGTAAGTAGGTTAGGTAGGTACCTATTACTTAAAATACTCATAATATTTTGTAATAAGGTTATTACAAAATAAGGTTTATCTATAGACCCAGGTTTAAACCATCGAACCTGTTTTAAATTTAGAACTATAATTCGAAAAAGTTAAAGTTCTTATTACAAAAACTGACGTTAAACCCGAGTCGATGTAAGTTGTCAATTTTGCATTAAGAACTTTACGTTTGTCGGATTAAACTTCAAAATAAAGTAACTGGCTCGAAAGTTTAGGCTAGGTCTAAAGTTAGAACTCGTTTTATAATAAGACGGATAGAGTCTTTGATTGAAGGTTGTTGTAAGGTGATATTTTAGAACTCTCTTGCATGCACAATAACATCCACAGTCAATTAATTGAAAATTGTAAACGCTTTCATAACCATTACCATTATCATCGATGATTGAACGTAATAACTGTTTAGTAATTTGTGCTCTAGTTACAGAATCCGTTCGCTCAGATAACGTTAGCTAATAGAATTTTTGTTTTCATAAAATAATGCTATAAGATCAACCCCCTGCTTAGTCGAATATAATATATGTCGCATCCGGTCATTCGTTTGATTATTCGGAACGCAAGCGCCATCTGGTGGCGCTGATAGAGTCTAGCCTGACTTCGTGGGGGTTCGACATCAGCACGACAGAACGATGTGGAGCTTTCTTGGATATTGGACATCGTACGGCCAACATGTGCTCAGAAACTGTCCCGCGTTCCGTATCTGGTTGGTTGTGTCATGTACCTACAATGTGCGATTTGCTTATGTGATTAATTTGTTCGTGAAATTATAATCTGATTTGAATTGCAAACGGTTTTTCTATTGCGCAATAACCAACACTACCCACAATACGCCCACAGTAATTAAAATATGGCTGATGATAACGAGACACATATACATTCTCCGTTATATAACTAAAACTGACTTCCGTTTGCAAACAGTTCTTAAACGTAGGTATATTTAAAGGTTTACATTAACCTAACATGAAAGCCATGAAAAGACGTCTACGCTGTACCGTGTACAGTGTGCCTTTATAATTACTACGTTGAAACTGTATTCACGTGAAAATTTGTTGAAAAAAGTACTTGCCTTACTCGTTGCACTATTATTTAACTCACTTAGCAACTTAATTAATTAGTTTATGCAAGTTTCAGACTAACAAATGGGCACTTTGAGCTAGATACGTGTTGAACCCCCACATAAGTACAGCATATTCAAAACAATGGGTATTTTTGTTCTAAACTGTAACTGTGGTTTGTATGAAAATTTATTTGCACCACGGGTGTGTCTGCGGAATATTTTTCGTAGCAACAGGGTTGTTAAACTACATTGTTGTGAAACTTGAGTGTGCAACTTTAGGGGAAAAGTCGTTGCATTGTTAAAAGCGAAGAGTGGTTTGAAAATAAAGACAGATAGGCATTTGCTGGCTCCTCGCCTAGAAACAAGCGATAATTTATTTCAGTTCCGCTTTGCTTGATTAAAGCGCGCTTTCCGCGAGTTTGACCGGAGATGAAGTAGGAGAAGCAGAACTTTTTCTACGTACTTAAGGGCAACGCGTACGTGCGTTCAGGAATACGCGTAATAAGTTTACGGACAAAAAAAACTATTTTCGACAAATTGTCAAAGTACCTACAGTCAGTTATGGCAATTAGCTTTCCTTTGCATATTAATGGTTGAGATGTTTTATAATACGAATCGATAGAATTTTATAATTCTATTATATTTTATTTATTTGAGCAACGTAAATAAAATATAAAAGAATTATAAAATTCTATCGATTCATATTCTAAAAAATCTCATCCATTTATGCAAAGGTGGGTCAGCTAATTGCTATAACTGACTGTAACTACTTAAGTGTTTTATAAGTTGTGCTTATAACTCGTAAGTGGTTAATTTATAAATTACTAGCTGCGCCCCGCGGGTTCACCCGCGTAACTGTCGATCCCGTGGGAATATCGGGATGAAAAGTATATGTTAATCCAGGGTGTTAGCTACCTCCATACACAATTTTATCAAAATTGGTCGAGCCGTTTGAGCGTGAAGAAAGTAACAAACATCGCACTCACAAACTTCCGCCTTTATAATATTACTGTTATTAATTATAGTGTGATGTTAAGGCCCATAAGACAGAACCTAATTATGAGATCAGTACAATATAGGAATCAGTCCTCACAGACCGCAAGCCTCAATACGCAAGCATTACTAAAAACTAGTTTTTATCACATCTATTCAAAAAGAGCTAATGTATTCTTCGTAAACAGGGAATAAAATAGCTCTTTGATCCCTAGGGACTAAAAGTAATTTTAATTAGTAATGTGGATATTGTTAGTAAAAGTTCCTATCACCAAAGAGATCAATCACGAACATTGTATGAACAAGTAACAGGATGTATGGTAAATGATAATGTAAGAGCCGCGTGAGCCAAATTAAAAAAAAAGTTTGTGTAAAAATTAAAAACGCGCGAAAAGCATTTTGCCTTTGTTCGTTATTGTTTACTCAAAATTGTATGTAAATAAATAAACGTACTATTTTTATTCATAAGTTACCTCCTACTTGTTTTTTCATAGAGGGTGATAAAAAGTAGAGTGTCCATCTCGGGAGCAACACTATTTTAAGCTCGAGTGACGTACTTTGAATCCCTCGCTGCGCTCGATTCACAGAAACACTCTCGCCTTCATAATATTTGTTTGCTCCCTTGGCAAACAATCTACTATTAAAGCCTTATGATTGGTTGAAACTAGTTTCATGAGTTTCATGTAAGCCTTAAGTAAATTGGTTTTTCATAAACATTTAACGCGTCAAATACTTAAAACTTAACTTTATTCTGAAATACTTGATTATCTTTTGAGCTATTCAGAATATTTAGTCTCTCGGGCAGAAATGTACAAAACTATTGAGGACTGGAAATTTCTGTTTCTCTAAAGAGTCATTTAGTTTCTAATCGGAGGGCTGAATATCAGCATTAACAATAAAATCAAAGAGGTACTTAGTCCTAAAACTATAAGCGAACCTCATAATTGTCCACTTGAGATAGGTACTTAAAGTGTAGTCAGACCTTCTACTGACATTATTTTATTAAAAAATTATCTATTGGAAATAAAACACTTAGGTACAAGTATACCTACCTTAGTTAGTGTTAGTGCCAGTCTATTATGGTCCTACAGGATAATGTTAAATTGGCTAGCTAAACTCCGTAGATTCGCTGGGTATAAAAAAAAATATATATATTTTGTTTTTTGCGAGGTCAACGACCGCTGTTACTAGAAAGCACTGACGGTGTTAATTGTTACTGAAAAGCATGACGATGAAGAGAGTCCGTTCATTTACGAACTGTTTGTTTATTGAAATTTGTTATTCCAACAAATATTTAATGGTCTAAAATTTGTAATGTATTGTTACAATATTATTGTTGACATGCATGTAAACTCATTTTATGTACCTACATTTTATTGTACGCCCTAAGGGCAGGACATAGCTGTTCGCAAAACACTAAATTAACAATAGCTGTATTATGTACACTTTCCTATGATCCACAACAAAGATTAATTGAATTGAATTGAAATATGTGTTGAGAAAAATAGTTTTCTTATGTTTTATCGCGTTTAGATAGCGGTACCAATCACGTCACTGAAGTTTACAAAAAAAAAAACCGACTTTTTAAAACCGATATTTCAAGGACCTGCGGAAAAAATATTTCGTTTTATCACGTTTAGATATATACCCAACGCGTCTGCGGAGTTTAGCTAGCCAATTTCAATTAACCCTGTGTAGTTGGGCAAACTTCTGCCTAGATTTAACAGTATATCCAGTGACCGATGAGAATCTAATTGCCAGGCAGGAGCAACGCTTGCCTAGCATAGAAAGCGCTCTGTTTATTGGACTCTGTTTATTGAACTCTAGGAACTGTCTTGTATCATGTTAACTCAGAAAACAAAACAACATCAAGCACCAAGAGCGACCCGACTGACGTGCATGTGAGCTACGTCCAGAGATTGAAACAACATCCCTTTGCCACAAAATACAGAGAGTACAGAAGGCAATCTACATACAAAGTGCGCTCGAGTAACGCACACATAGACACCGCTCAAGGACACGATATCTCGGACTGGTTGAGACTAGTGCGACCGCGAGTGCCATCCGCTTGAGACACGCGTCTGTGAAGTGCAAAAATGGAGCAACAAAAAATGGCTATCTAAGCTCGATTTATAGTTTCCTATTTTGAACCAGTATAAACGAAGTAACTGTCCTGTCTTTGGTATTGTTCGTCGAATCGTTGAGCTCCTTAAGTTCTGAATTGAGCTGCACGGTTACTGACAAATGCGTGCACTGACTGGACAGGTCCACTCAATCTGTGTGGTTCTTTCCTCAAAAGATCATTTCAGACACTAATCTACATGGTCCTCAAAGATTATGTCCAGATTTTTTATATACACATTGACATTGATGAATTTTATTTAGACAATGACATGAATATTTACTTTGTAAAGTTTTTTATTTTTATTTTTCATTTAATTATTGTGAATGTGAGGACTATGTGGGTCATTTAATTTTCTGTTTTCCTTCTTAGTTTTAATCATGATCTGGCAGTTTGAGTAATTTACGCGGCCTACCCAAATGTCCTTTCTTTGGTATTGTTCGTCGAATCGTTGAGCTCCTCAATTTCTGAGTTGAGCTGCACGATTTTTGACAAATGCGTGCACTGATTGGACAGGTCCGCTCAATCTGTGTAGTTCTTTCTTCAAAAGACCATTTCAGACACCAATCTACATGGTCTTCACACGATCTGAGCAAGATTTTGTCTGGACTTAAAAAGAGACTGTGACCTCTGAGTTTGTTTCGGCCTTTCTTCTCAGAGTAGTCAGATAGGAAATGCCGACCACATCTAGTTTAAAAAATATGATGACGTGTAAAAGTGTTTGTAAAAACCTACTTACACAAAATAAATCATTTATCATTTAACTTTTTTGTAAGGTAAAATTACGTAAGTTGAAAACATGATTTTTTGTTTGTGTAGATATTGTGTGGTTTTTAATGTCATTTGATAGGTTTAGATCTAAAACGGATAGGGCAAATTAAATTGTGTTAATAGGGTTTTGAAGTTATTAAGGATTTTCGATAGTGAAAATTGACAAATGTAAAATTTTAAAGCCAAAGTTGACAACAATAGCGCGACCGCCGAGCGTAGGTATGAAAAGTGAAGTACATACATGTGATTGCCTTCTGTACTCTCTGTATTTTGTGCCTTTGCGCAGTTTAGGTACTTGCGCCGCAAATCAGGCATATCAAAACCTTTTTGTTATCAAACTCACATAAAAGTTTCCCGCCATCGCATGAGCGGATATGACCGAATTAATCTCACCAGCTGGATCGATGGACCGGAATTAAACCGGTGACAGTATTTGATTGCAATATTTCGAAATGTTAAAACGGAAAACATTTTAATCACTGCCAGCGTAGATTTTGTGTGAGGTACAACCGCCAATTATGAGCCACGC
Organism: Mesoligia furuncula; assembly: GCA_916614155.1. Classification (NCBI taxonomy): domain Eukaryota; kingdom Metazoa; phylum Arthropoda; class Insecta; order Lepidoptera; family Noctuidae; genus Mesoligia; species Mesoligia furuncula. The sequence continues at coordinate 16,165,185 of OU744799.1, read as the reverse complement.
TACATTTATTGACGTGTAAGATTTAATTAAAACATTTTAACACAAAGTGTAGATATATTTCGTAATAAACCTTTATCCTGATTAAGCAATCTCATTAACGTTGTTAAAGTAACAGTTTTTTTTTAATAAAACACAATTAATGATTTTTTAAATTAATTATCCAGATTACCTATATTAAATCTGTATTTTGCCGAATGTGTTCAAAGCCACATTCAACGAATTGAAACGTGGAAGTTTGCATGAGTTAGTTTTGTGTTTTTTCTGTAAATAAAATTACAGTTGGTGCTGAACAATTAAAAATTTGGTGATAAACAAAGGCGGCCAAGAAGTTAATCACCCTACCAAATACAATTTAAGATAGATTAGATTATTAACCTATCTGTATCTATTACGGCTGTCCTGTTATGTAAACTTTATTTACATGGTTATTATCTGTCTGTAAGATAACACGAAAGTAACGTGTGTACCTTTACCGCCATTAGCAAGTCCCTACAACTTTCTGATCCGTTCACTAAGACCGTATTATGAGAGTATTACTCAAGATTACACCGAGTATATAATTCACTTTCTGCAATGGTCCTGCATATGTGAACGTACCTACCCTAAAAATGTACAGAAGTAGGTGCCAGTTGGGTAACGGCGCGGGCGGAGTTAATTTTCCAGGTCAACGTTACCTTCGAGTTACCACACGATTTGACTTTAGTTAGATCTGGTCCTGAACCGCAGGCAAGTGTTCGCCGGTTCGTGTATTTTGTCGTTTTACTTGGGTTCAAGTTAAAAGTGGTTAACGTTGTCCTGTGACACAAGTAGCAGTAAAGTAAAAAATCATAATGTATCCTACTTCCTAATATCACACTAATATTATAAAGGCGAAAGTTTGTGAGTGTGTGTTTATATGTTTGTTACTTCTTCACGCTCAAAGGGCTCGACCAATTTTGATAAAATGTTGTATGGAGGTAGCTGACACTCTGGATTTACATATAGGCTACTTTTTATCCCGATATTCCCACGGGATCGACACTTATGCGGGTGAAACCACGGGGCACAGCCAGTAATATTATAAATGTGAAAGTTTTTATGTTTTTACTCAATCATTAAAAAACGGCTGAACGGATTTAGATGAAATTTGGCACACAGATAGTTTATAGCTTGGATTAACACATAGGGTACTTTTTATCCCGGTAGTAAGTTCCCATGGGATAATTTCCGACCTCCTCTCGGACGAAGACGCGGGTAAAAGCTAGTTTCTTAATAAATTGGAGTATTAGAAATTATTATTTTAAAATGTTGAGATTGTTTCTTTGTCTTATTATTTCGACAGAAGAAAATGGACAATAGAAAATTAATTTACAATAGCCTACTGCTTATTTATCATCTAACAGTAAGATAAATGTTTAAGCTATCGAATAAAAAAGGTTTTTTACATTACGCCTTTCCAAAGGCTTAGAAAGAGAGAGAAAAGAGTAAACGTAAAATAAATGGTTAAATTGCCAAGGTCTTAAAATATTTCGGGTACCGCCCGAAATATATTTGTCGGAATTGAATCGAAGGCAATATGAGTGCTCTGCTGAATTATTATACTTACAGCATAACTTACAAGGGTCAATCATAAAAGTCGGTAATTTTATTGAGAATTACCGACTGGAAAACCGCAACCTGAAAATGAGTTTGCGGTCATTATTCAGCGTAAATGGAAACTTCGTATTGAAAATAGTATGATTACGGCTGTAAATGACATTCTATACAAGTAACTATGGAGTTTCTTGCCCATTGTTCTCCATACGAAACTAGGTACCTTTGGAAGGAGCACCTAGAATCAATACTATTTTCTTGTAAATTTTGACGTTCAAAAGTGCTTTTATGTGCCTGTTTGAAATAAATGATTGATGACTTTTAATTTGGATGGCATTACATGTTGATCGGCTGGTGTACTTTAGTTGCCACCTGATAAGGAGGTTATAACGCACATGTGCAGTGCCGCATTAGCCCCTAAGCAAATTAAGCAATTGCTTAGGGCATCACGTCTCGGGGGGCACCATAAGGCAGAAAAAGCACCGAAATATAATTTGCTAGCACATGAAAGGCAAGGCTGTTTATCAGCAAGATATTACAAGACCCAAAAGTCACTCTAGCTAGAGATGTGCGCCAATTTTTACAAATCGCTCGTCGATGTTTTGGAAAAATACGAGGCGACTAGTGGATAGGAGGGCCTACAGGCGTGGGCTGCTTAATGCACATGTATGTAGGTATATTGTCACCATAGCTTCCCCCTATCAGCAATAACCGCTTATAGCCGTACCCACCAATTGATGTTGGGTCAAGATAACGCCGATGCATAAGTAATGGCAGGTCGCTAGCCATCGCCGGAACCGTGAGGTTAACTCACACTACAGTTTCGTATCGATACCTACACACAACACATTGACTATAAAATTCGATACCCTTTATGAAGTAGGTACATATAGCAAGGTAACTGTAGCCATACATAACGCATTGTCATGTAACTATCTACGATAGTCTTTTTTTAATAATTGGTAGATCGTTGATTCTCGAATCTTCGTCCTATGTGAAAAGTAGGGGTCCTCCACAAAGTGCTGTAATTATAAAAACTAGCTAGCATACATTTATCTAGCAGTAGGTAAATGCCAAATATATTTCATGAATCTTTTCCGAAATCAAAAGAAAACGATGGCCACCGTGCAGGACGGTTTTCCTCCGCCGCCTTTTCACTAGTTCACCGTCTAATTGTATAGATCTTAATGAATTAAACACTTTTCTGTCGACGTTTCAAGCGAACCAGCCTTTGTTCACGTATCCTATGAAAGGCTTTCTCTCTCATTTTAGGCTGATGAAACTGGTGTAAGCACGAAGTTAGCGTTTAGTAATATTTCGAGCACAAATATACCTATGCAGAATTTTATTAAGTTAGTTGTAGAGCTCTATTTCATGTCATGCGCAAGGTAGCCCGCGAAATACAAATTATCTTACTTTTTTTTCAATTTGCAGATTAGTGTCAAGTTGAACAAAATATGATTCGCGAGCGTAAGAATTATGTATGTATTTACAGAATCATAATCATTCAAGTCATCAATACAACTAAGTTCATGTAAGTAATCCTATTGAATTACTATTTCATGAAATATCAATCAATAGATTATATGACCTTAAATGGTTGTATTGATGATTTTAAGTCATTTGTTACGCTCGGGAATCATATTTGAATCAATATACTCTCTAGCTCTGAACTGAAGTTTTTTGCAAAAAAGAAATTTTGCAATTTGCTGGTCAGTATTAAGTTGTATACGTTGATTAAAATATGATTCGCGGTCGTAACAAATATGTATTTACAGAATTATAATCATTACAATCAGTAAAATAACTTGTTAAGTTAGTATAATCCCCAAATGTCAAGATTTCATGAAATAGTCATTCTTGGGGATTACTTGGTCTTAGACCGTTGTGTTGATGACTTTAATGATTATAATTCTGTAAATACTTACATATTTGTTACGGCCGCGAATCATGTTTTAATATACGTACAACTTAATACTTACCAGCAAATTGCAAAACACGTAAAAAAAATGAATTTCGCGGGCAACCCTGGAGCTATCGCCTTAAATGGTTGTATTGATGATTTTAAGTCATATTTGTTACTCTCGGGAATCATACACTCATACTCTCTGACACTGAACTGCAAATTGCAAAAAACATAAGAAAATTTGAATTTCGCGCGCTACCAGGGCGCTTCCTCCTTAATGAGCTCATCCGGAAAGGTACTGCCACCTACAGACATTCTGACATGAAGCAACGTCGCTATGTGTTACGGTTTGAAGGGCCTATCTAGGTGCCGGCGTAATTACAGAGTTAGCAATGGCAACGTGGTTGCCTGGTATGTCCAATAAGTGACGATGACTAGCGGAGAGTAACACACTAACAGTAGGAATGGCTTCCCTTTTTGTTGAGCCGACAAATTTTTAGAACATATGAAGCAATGGATTAGCAATATCCTTAACCTTTTAAGCGCTTGGCTAAATATCAATTGCCGTGCCCCTAGCGCGCGGCTACAAATCGACAAAATAATCACCATCATCTGCCTAGCCTTTTAATATATACCTACAACAATTAAGGAGGAGCAATCGTTGAATAGAACGAAAAAATCATGCGTGTTCTCTGTCGCAGAAATACGACACGAGCGGTAGGGGCACGGAAATATGTGTCGCATAAATGCGACACAAGCGGTTAAAAGGTTAAAAATGTTTTAGATGTGTTGCGCAATTAGGGTACAGTTGCCATCAAGTAGGTCGCCTCCTTGCTTGCCACTCCCAATAACATATAACAAAGACAGTCCTGCGAAAATATTAACAGCCAGTATTTTTAGAATACCATAAATAATATTGAAAAGTAGGCAAAGAATATAAAAAGAAAACTCCTTCCTTGGTGAAATGTAGGCGTGATACAAGTTGTTTTACAACCGCGCGTAACGTAGAGAACACTTCCCAAGTTTAATTTTCTCATTATTAAATATTATTTTCCCGCAACTTTCGTGGGGTTGTTTCACTCACACAAACTTTAGTTTTAAATGTAATTTACGACGCTTATCTTTTAAATTAGATAAGTACTGAGGTGAGTTTTAGTTAATTCAACTTTGGAACTTACTTTATTATGGATTACAGACAGTGGGATTCGTATCTATTTAGTGTACCTATGTGTACTCTCGAGAATGTCCTCTAGATAATGTATCAGTAGGTAGATGATCTGTCCAGTGTCGTGGAAAAAAACGAAAAATACGCGAAAAGCTCAACGACACCTACACAAACATGCTTTTAAACAACAGTTTCGTTTATAATACGCAGGCTTATAATCCACACATCTATAGATGCCTGCATATAGTTATAATAAAGACTATAACGTGAGCTAGCAGCAGGCTTTATGCACCTAATGTAAAAGCGCACTTAAATTAATTCGGCGTGCCTCAGGTAAGTTGCGTTGCATGCACATTGCTCGTTCCATTCCACCGCAGGAGGGCGTAACAGGTCGACCTCACTACCGGGTCAATCTAGCGAATTGTGAATATCCGAGTGAATTGTCTGAAGGCCTAACTGCCTAAGTCGAGGTTACGGGCTCCGAATCCCATTGACATTCCGGATACAAGCCTACCATTGTTCTACTCGACTACATTGATTTAGTATTTAAAATAGGGGTGATTCATTCTCTATATTATTAATTAATTTGAACATTTCAAATTAATTAATAATATAGAGAATGAATAAATAATAGTTTGCATAAACATTAAGCCGACCACGAATCGGTATATTTGTATAACATTTAAATACGTTCAAAGCTTTTCATTTTGTTATTACGTCCTTTGTGTGGACCGGATGGTATACAATTATGCAGGTAGGAACTCGTTATTTATCAAAAATATAACGTACAAAATAACGCTAATGATAAAACAATCATAATACATAATCCATTTAGCATACGGAAAAATATGTACCTACTTACCAGCGAAAAAATGCACAGATCTCGTGCCTTTCACGAATTTAGGATACATTGAAAATGAATTTATTAAATTTAAATTTATTTTTATGAACAAATTCTCAAAAATTAACGAAATGACAACACCCACAAGACCACGAAAATCATCCGAAATCTACCCCAATGTAACCGTCGAGAGATGGTTGTGTTCAAGATTAAAAAATTCCCTCGCTCACCACCCTGCGGCGGCTCGCTCGCAGCCTCCTACTCCTCAACCCGCGGGCCGCCTCGCCCCTACGCGCCTAGCGCCTTCCGCACGTTGCCCAAAATACGGCTACACAAAGGGCACCTTAGCACCCAGATTGTAAGAGATAGAGAGGTGTTGTTTTTTTTTCAAAATGTAGCCTAACTCAACACCCCGAGGGATTTTTTATTTTTTTGATATCGCATTTAGTTTTCGATATATTATATAGACGATTTTATCACAAAATACATTGACAAAATGCAAATTTTTTAAGCATTTTTGCATTTTCCAAAAAATTTTTTTTTACTTTTGCAATTTTTTTTTATGATCTTATAGCTCTTGTTAATACGAATTTTTTGAGACCTCAACCATTCACGTAGCCCTAAAACTGACGAAGCCCTAGCCAAATCTCACTATTTCGTAAAATGAATTAAAATATATATCCGGAGCCAGTGAAAAAACATTTTCAATGCTAACATATTTGAAATATTTTTTTGTCAAACGACCGAGCGACATCGACAAACAAGAATCCAACGGAAAGCTTTGCTCAAGCTCACCGGGAAATCGATTACTTTGCCCGAATAACTACTTACTTCCATATTCCCACATTCCTTATTCAAACACCTAATCGTTATAAGTACCTGCCCACTTGTTGAACCATCCTTGTCGTAAGCGTGAATATTTTCATGTAGGTAAAGGTACCTATTAACTTAATGACATTCACCTTTTTTAACGGTCACAACGAACTAGAAAGGAAAGGTCGTCATGTTGCCCAATGTTTCTTTGTGGCCAGATTTCTCATAAAGAAAGATTTCTTTAGGAAATAAACAGTGCTTTCCTACCTACTCTACATTAATATCTACTACAGGTACAAAATTAATTTGAACATCGAACGTCAATAAGCTGGCATCTCCGTGAGCGCTGAGCGGAAATAACAACAAATAAGTAACTAGAATCAGTGTCTATTGTTGTCGATCCCTGATCTGTGATAGGATTGGCCTCATCTACTATGTCCCAATTCATATGTCAAGCATTACAAACGTCGTGATTATTTATTATTCAAATACATATACTTACGATCATTAATTGTAGCAGTCTATGAGAAAGCAACAGGCACCATTGTTCACAGGTTAAGCATTTAATACCGAAACTATTTCAATAAATTACCCCACAAACTAAGTCCTTGTATTGTAACAAAAGGCACTATATTCTATTAAAATTCAGTGAGCGTCTTTGTTTGAAACTAATTGACTTGTTTGCTTCATTTCAGATCGCCTTAGCTACGGAAAACTCAATAATCCTGCAGAACTTGGATTTCGTAGCGAGTGGCAGCTACTCGTGTGAGGTGTCGCTCGACACTCCTATTTTCACTAAAGCCTCAACTGAAAAACAACTCACTGTATTCCGTAAGTTTATCTTTACCAGTTTTACTCACGTGAGGGCAGATTTATTGCTGCTTAAAAGCTGATCAATCAGTTGTTATCAATCGTTATGCAGTTATAATTATGACCATTCATTGGACAGTGAACAAGGTGACTGACAGTGTCGCATTATGACTTTCGTTACAATACGCATATCTATTTTAAGCAGTTACGTCATCAACTGGCGGTGTCCTACGTGGGCGATCCAACGCGAACGCGATCGCGAAGCGAAGCGGCGCGAATGGAACAAACAATGATACTCTATTGCGGTGGCCTACGTGATCAACCGCACGTGGTTGCGGTGCGAAGCGAAGCGGACGCGATCAGTTGCGCGACGTCCTACGTGGGCGATTCAACGCGAACGCGATTGCGAAGCGATCCAATGCATTTTACGCGAATTCAACGCGACGCGGCGGCTCTGTCCTACGTGCGCGCAACGTCGGCGCTTAAGAGTAAACTAGTCGCGAGCTCGAACTCACTGGTGGTCGTGACCAAAAAGCACACTGTCTCACTTGGCTTTGTGTGTTGTGAGTGTTTGTGTTTGTGTGTGTAGAGCTAGTATCAGTGTTGAGCACTTAGACGCTAGTCTACACGAACAACGTCTAGTTATCACGCACAGAAACACCGTTCCGAACTGACAGGCGCGTAAAAAAAATTTAAAAGTGCTTCGGAAAATTGAGTTTTATGAAAAAACCACTGCATAAATCATTACAAATAAAATATATTGAACTCTTCGATAACTGAGCTTTGTCGATACGGACTTAGTTTTGAAGATTTTACAGTTCTTTTATTATATATTTACACATAAAGTTACGTCAAAAATAGCAAGAAAAACGAATATTTGTTGGCTCATAACTTTTTAATGGCTTTTTATTTTACTGTACTGTTTCCGTACTGACAAAATTAATAATAAGTCAAAACGATATCATGTTTAACTTTGGATGCACAATGTCAAACAGTGGAGGAATACTCTCCCGATGGAAAAAAATATCGACTAGTGGCACCTTAAGCCGCCGCCGCCATTCAGTACCCTGCATTTGTCATGGACTGACGGAAACAACTGTTACTGGAAAATTCATTTTTGAAATATCAAATACCTACATTACCTAGGTACTCAAGAAGTATGAGTACGACAGAGGAGTGCAACTATAAGACATATTTATGGGGAATTTCATAATTTGTATGAAGAATTAGGGGTTGAACCCATGTTAATTAAACAAAATTATAATTTTAGCTTTAATATATTTTAATTTATTTAAAACAAGCCACCGCACAGCAAGAGTTCGCCGCGAAAATATTACGCGGACACCGCGTAATATTTTCATATCAAATACTCAAGATGTATGCACGACAGAGGAGTGCACTAATATTAATTTATACTTAGAAAGACATTTATGGGAATTTCATAATTTAATAGGGCGTTCTTGAATAGCAATGATTAAAACTTCTACTTGCGCCATTTTTAGCTTTTATATATTTTAATTTATTTAAAACAAGCCACTGCATCGCAAAAGTTTGCGCGAAAATATCAAACCAACTGATCGCATCTGCTTCGTTTCGCGCCGCACCCACGTGCGGTTGGTGACGTAGGCCACCGCAATAGAGTATCATTTGCTTGTTCCATTCGCGTCGCTTCGCTTCGCGATTGCGTTCGCGTTGAATCGCCCATGTAGGACACCGCGTAAGTTTGATATTTTCGCGCGAACTCTTGCGGTACCTCACCGCAAGAGTTCGCGCGAAAATATCAAACTTACTTGCTTGGCTTGTTTTAAATAAATATTAAATGTAAAAATGGTGCAAGTAGAAATTTTAATTAATGCTATTCAAGAAATAGCATTAAATTAATGTATGAAATTTCCCATAAATATGTCTTTCTAAGAATAAAATATTATTTGCACTCCTCTGTCGTACAATTTCTTGAGTATTTGATATTTCAAAAGTGAATTTTCCAGTAAAAATTCTTTCCGTCCGTCAATGACAAATGCAGGGTACTGAATGACGGCGCGGCGGCGGCGGCTGAAGCGGCGACTTCGTGCGCACGTAGTAGGACAGAGCCACCGTGTCGCGTTGAATTCGCGTAAACCGCATCGGATCGCTTCGCATTCGCGTTGAATCGCCCAGTAGGACGCCGCGTAAGATTTAATTTCAGGAAACTTTTTTGAGCGGTGGAATTTAATATAAAATAAACTGCAAAAATAATAATATTTGTCTCCTCCTTTAAAAACTAATCAACAATTAAGCAGCACTCTGATTCAATCTCAACACAAACATCCCGATTTTAACTTCACAAATCCTAATTCTATTTCCTTCACCAATATTTTCATAGCAACGTAGGGCTTGCTACGAGAAGCGTAGCACCGTCGAATTGAGCACACAATTATGGAACGTCAACGCATCAAACACCGCTGTCAAATCTCACCTGCTTTCTAGAGACCTCGTACGATCGATTCTAGACTGAAATATACAGACTGTGAATGCACTTATAGAGGTAACTAAGACTATTTACGCATCGGCGCGATTCATCAGTCAGATATCTGCTAATCATTTAAAGTTAGTATAGGTACATAATGACGTTGTAAGACTCATTGTTGAATAGTCAGTAAACTTTTACCTGAGGAATAAATATAGCGGTTTGACATATTTTCCATACAAGAGGAACCGCCATTTTTATTCCACAGATTAGTGAAAGTTATCTGTCGATTATAAAACCTAATCCGGTTCTTCGTCTTTTAGCGAACCTGTTAACACCAGACTATATCCATTATAGTAAGGGGCTCTACAGTATTGAATATATTATTATATTCGTTTTGCTACTGCACTCGGCTAAACATCGAAAGTAACCAAACATTCAGTTGCATAAGAGTTAAACTTAATGTGTATTTTCAATTGTTTTCCCTAAACTGAATACAAATATAACTGTACCCGTGCTCCTAAAGGATGGAGCTACAAAAGTATCCATTTACTGCCCAAAACATCATCATTAGCTATCTATTAGAATGCACGATGAAGGCCGGCCACCGCGGCGCGTGAGACGCATACCAAACCAGATAACACGCACCATTAAAATCTGACAAAACAAATATCATACCATTTTGAACCTTATACATTCAGCTATTAAGCCAAATTTAAACACACGGGGCAGTCAAGCAATCCAACCTGAAATATACGGATAGCTGAATGGAATGGAGCTATTTCGAATCAGAAATGGTAGGTTGATTAGGTTTTGAATTCGCTTTCACCGAATAGAGTAAATTCGGTGAGTTCTGACTTGAATAAATGCAGCGTCAGCAAGACAAATGCCTCCAATAAATGGTTCCTGCATGCTACACAATTTTGAATGGATGCGCACCCACCCCTCAAGTTATATTTCTTATTCTCTGAGCATAATGCAAATAAAATATCACTTTGCACGTTCTCTTTTGTAAACATTGTTAAAATTATTGTTCTCTTTCGTGAAGAAATGTATGTTGGTTATTTCTCCTCTCCGATCATTTATCAAGTCCGGGGTCGAGCAACAAATATCGCGGTCTCGTTTTTATTGAAGAGAATCCGTTTCCGTTCCCTGATACTTTATACGTATGTGTCTGTAAAGTAACCCAGATAACATATTATGTAGCTCCTATGTAGCGAAATTTAAGGTTACCGAAATGTTGACCTGATTCCTTGAACAATGCTAAAATAAATAGGCACTTGGAATTTAAAGTGTACAGATACTAGAAATATTCTTTTCTTACCAGAGCGGAGGTTTTGAAAAATATCTAACATCGGATAACCGGTGAAGCCGCAGACCCCTAAATTGTCCGTAATTTGGAACCCTGCTACGTAATAAATGATTAATTGAGCACTGAAAAGGTTTAGGAAGGAAATACCTCACCCAATGGTAGTAAATCAACAGCTATTAGAGGTGAAAGTGAACAACGAGAATGTTACTTAGTGGTTCTGAAAAATGATACTAAATACTGGAAAATCAGCGAATCGACTAAGTATTTTCTAGAAATAAATGTTTTTGATAAGTCTAAATAATAATATCTACTTTTAATCTGTTAATTTGTTGCAAATACTTTGATGATTATTTATATCTCTAAGTAATTTATGGCTAGAGCAAAAGTAAGGAAAATAAAAATAAATATCTTCTTACATAAATCTTCCTTGTATGTATTTTCTGCAACTGTTTAATGACTCAGTCGGGTCCTCTTTAGCAGGATAAATGAAGATAGAATATTTTTGTTTAGGTAAAGTTACGTGGTCCGAATTTCGCGTCACCCCCGCAAATCTTAAGTCTTCTTAATACGATTTGGTTATGACATTTTTCTGTTCCATAACCGCATAATTTTTGTCGAGTACAGTGATATTTCCTTTTTTTTTTGTTTTAAAGTAGGTGTAGTACCAAACCTACTCTTTAAGAAATCAAAACCGAAAGTATCTAAGCCAAGTCTTGCTTACCTCGGTTTGTCCGCGCGGAACTAGTTGACCGCGCCTTGGTTGGGGACGGGGGTGAGGGAGGACGGTGGGATTGCCTTTTGTTCGCAACCCACGTACTGAGTCATAACAAAGCGCAAGCGAAATTTAAGGTTACCGAAATGTTGACCTGATTCCTTGAACAATGCTAAAATAAATAGACACTTGGAATTTAAAGTGTACAGATACTAGAAATATTCTTTTCTTACCAGAGCGGAGGTTTTGAAAAATATCTAACATCGGATAACCGGTGAAGCCGCAGACCCCTAAATTGTCCGTAATTTGGAACCCTGCTACGTAATAAATGATTAATTGAGCACTGAAAAGGTTTAGGAAGGAAATACCTCACCCAATGGTAGTAAATCAACAGCTATTAGAGGTGAAAGTGAACAACGAGAATGTTACTTAGTGGTTCTGAAAAATGATACTAAATACTGGAAAATCAGCGAATCGACTAAGTATTTTCTAGAAATAAATGTTTTTGATAAGTCTAAATAATAATATCTACTTTTAATCTGTTAATTTGTTGCAAATACTTTGATGATTATTTATATCTCTAAGTAATTTATGGCTAGAGCAAAAGTAAGGAAAATAAAAATAAATATCTTCTTACATAAATCTTCCTTGTATGTATTTTCTGCAACTGTTTAATGACTCAGTCGGGTCCTCTTTAGCAGGATAAATGAAGATAGAATATTTTTGTTTAGGTAAAGTTACGTGGTCCGAATTTCGCGTCACCCCCGCAAATCTTAAGTCTTCTTAATACGATTTGGTTATGACATTTTTCTGTTCCATAACCGCATAATTTTTGTCGAGTACAGTGATATTTCCTTTTTTTTTTGTTTTAAAGTAGGTGTAGTACCAAACCTACTCTTTAAGAAATCAAAACCGAAAGTATCTAAGCCAAGTCTTGCTTACCTCGGTTTGTCCGCGCGGAACTAGTTGACCGCGCCTTGGTTGGGGACGGGGGTGAGGGAGGACGGTGGGATTGCCTTTTGTTCGCAACCCACGTACTGAGTCATAACAAAGCGCCCCCGCCCCTCCGTCCCACCGCTCACATACCTAAGACGCGGCCAACTTAGGTATCTACAGTTTTAAATGTGGTATGTATGTATGTTCGATTTAGATAAGGATATTGTTTATAAAGAAAGAACATAACGTCCCTTCTAGCAATAGTGCTACTTTTGCCAACCAATGCAAAATAATTAGCAGGGGCGTAGCAGCCAAGCTACAAGGCCCCCCGATGCGACGTGTGTAAGCAAACATTCGTTAAATATTATGCAGAACTTCAAATTCTTATTCATACAAGAATGAATAATGAGTAATGAGCGAATACCTAATGAAAATACAAAAATTTATGTAATTATTTTAAAGCTTCAAGCTACAGGCATTTCAATTTTCAAGCTCTTGCGTTCTTTTTATAATCACAATGACGCTTAACCTAGTGTTCCAGACGGGATGCTCCAATTTTCGATCTCGCTTCGCTGGCTTTTGCATTCCTTTAGTAAAATCAAAAACAATACCCTCGCTTGAAGCTTCGCCGCAGTCGAGTAAAAAAGATCCCTAACTTTGATACAGGACTCCTTTAGGAAAAGGTACGCCCCTGATAATTTGTAAATGATGTTATATTTTTTTTATAAATATCTGTTTCTAGAACTTTGTAAAATAATCAATTACTCAAAGCATTTATTTTAATTAAACCATAATACAGGCACTTTTAAATTATCATGAAGTCGGTCAGTCAGAAAATATGAAGCTAGTGGCCCATTCCAAAGCGTAGGTACAGTCAACAAAGGAGATAAGTATACAGGAGCGTCGAATATAGTTGAAGTTTACTAAGTAACCGATGGCTGTTCACGAATAAAATTTTATTTTATTAATATAAAACAAACGGCTCATTTATTAAATTAAATTTCAGTCCAGAACATCCATCGGTATCTTAGTAAACTTCAACTATATCCGACGCTCCTGTATACTGGCCAATTTTTTAGTTTATTGCTCAAAGGGATCAGATTTTTCAAATAAACTGTATCCCAGCTTTTTACCCCCCAGGAGTAAAAAATCGTTTGGGATGTGTTCATAACTTGACTCAAAGACCCATACCCATTTTCGAGTTAATGGAAGTAAGCAGTAGAATTTTCCACCTTCGTAGGAGTCAATTTTTGAAAAACCCTAAATCACTTTTTTTAAGTATTTTTTGTTTTGGTAGTACCGAGTTTCGAGTTAATCCGACAGCGGGTTAAATATTTTTCTAATCCATCAACTTTGTCACCCCCCAAATCCTCTGTGAGGGATTTTTTAAACTAAAAGTGACAATCTTTATTATTTACTGACCCAAATATTGCCAAGTTTCTAATTTATTAACCATATGAATAAGATTTTTCATATAAACTGTATCCCCTCTTTCTATCCCCATAGGGGTGGAATTTGGAAACATAATCTAGATTATTTATACCAATTTTCCAGTTAATCAAGCCTCGTAATAAAATTCTGCCCTGTGAAATTGACTACCCCTCTTCACCCCATTAGCGGTAGATTTTCGAAAAACCCTGAACCACTTTATTATTTATTTTGGTCTTAGATAGGTACTGAGTTTCGAGTTAATTGGATTTTCCATACTAAATTACCCCCAATCTCCCCTTTGGGTTAGTTTAGAATTCCAAAAAATTTCGAACTTTATAATTATTTGTGCCAAGTTTCAGGTCCAATTTTATTTGTACCATTTTTTTTGAGTTTATCAAGGCACTCATTAAAATCCCTTTATAAATCGAATTACCACTTTTTGTCCCGTCAGGGGTCAATCATTTTCGAAAACCCCATACTATTGATTCTTCATCTGCCTAGCCTTTTCCCAACTATGTTGGGGTCGGCTTCCAGTCCAACGGGATGCAGCTGAGTACCAGTATATTACATGGAGCGACTGCCTATCTGACCTCCACAACCCAAATACGATACTCCTTGATAAGACTGGTTGTCAAACTTTCGGGCTCCTGACCACCCCTAGCGAAAGATCCACGAATGACAGCCGGGACCAACGGCTTAGCGTGCTTTCCGAAGCACGGAGAGGTCTCACGCTATGTAAAGATGGACACTTATCCACAAACCAACCGCGGCAAGCGTAGCCTGCGTAACCTGATCGATCGATCTGTGCGGCTGTTATTATTGATTATTTTCTGTCAAAAGTAAAAAGTGTTTCGAGTAAATCGGACCGCGCGTTAAAATTCTTCCACACAAACTTTAACACCCCAACACAAGGGGTGTTGGGGTGTTTGGATAAACGAATAATGATAAACTTTATTACTTGCTTAGGCAAGTATTCTTGCCAAGTTTATTAACCAAATGAATAAGATTTTTCTTATAAACTGTATCCCCGTTTTTCACCCCCACAGGGGTGGAATTTCGTAAAATTGTTTGGGATGTGTTCATTACTCGACTCAAAGATTGTTTATACCAATTTTCGAGTTAATCAAGCCACGCAGTAAAGTCTTCCCCAATAAAATTAACTTTTCACCCCGTTAGGGGTAAATTTTCGAAAAACGATGATACACGTTATTCTTTATTTTTGGTCTTAAGTATAAATACTGAGTTTCGAGTTAATCGGACCACGCGTTAAAATTCTTCTATACAAACTTTGACACCTCCCAATCTTCAGGGGGTAGTTTAGAAACTACCGCTACCAAAACAAATCTAAAGACGTATAATTTATCAAATCCGTTCATTCGTTTAGAAGTTACGAGGGAACAAAGAAACGGACATACATACATACATACACACAGGTCAAACACATAACCCTCCTTTTGGGCTTCGCCGCAGTCAGGTAAAAAAAGCCAAACTTCATAATTTATTTAGATAAGTATTCGTGCCAAGTTTCATGGTTATTAACTCAAAGAATAAGATTTTTCATACAAACAAAATCCCCTCTTTTCACCCCTTAAAGGTTAAATTTCCAAAAACCCCTTCTTAGTGGATATCTACTCTTCACAAAGAACACACCCTCCAAAATTAATTTCTCTACCCAGCGGTACCGACCAGCGTTTTAGGCTGTGCGTTGATCAGTCAGTCAGGACAAAATTTCATCCCCCTTTTCACCCCCTTAATGGATGAATTTCTAACAACACCATTGTGTTAGCTTCCAAGCATAAGCCTAGATAATAAATTTGTGATTTTTACGTCGAAAATTAATGACTTTCTATACACAACTTCATCCCCCTTTTTAACCCTTCGGGGGTGGAATTATCAAAAACGCTGAGATACGTATAAATTAATTTTGAATTGTCAGCCTAAATACAAAATTAGAAGATCCTAACTTCAAAACTGTCGGACTTTCATATAAACTTCCATCCCCTATTTTAACCCTTTAGGGGTTGAATTCCCAATAATCCTTTCTTAGTGGATACTTACTCTTTACAAAGAATACACCTTCTAAGTTTCAAGTCTCTAGGTCCAGCGGTTTGGGCTGTGCGTTGATATATCAACAATCAGTCAGTTTACCATTTTATATATATAATATATATATATATATAGAAGATGTGAGATCGGTGTAAAAAAGACGTATGCGTTAAAAGCGTCCAGAGTACAGCAAATAGTAAGAAAACAACAATCCAAAAATAAAATAATTAAAAATAACCCGAGGCAGCCTCAACTGACGGCGCCCGTTCATGAACATGAAGCATAGCACCATTCAGCTCAACCACTTTGAAGGGAGCCAAATGATCCAACACACACGCCACCGTCAGCGAGACTTTTGTGTGGCCATGACTTACTATCAGCCGCAAGGGCACATTCAAGTCAATGAAAGACATATTACCCGGTAAATGGTACATAGGGTATAGTACATACATAGAACTCACATCTGTGCTACTTATGCAATTATACAATACAAACGAAAATGAGTTTATATTGCAAAGATAGTCTTACAATCTTCAGCAGCTCCAACAGTATTTTCAAGTGTTAATCAATTAGTTGTGGTTGTGGAGCAGGACCAGCATTGAGCCAGGCATTTTTATCAGCGATATAATCCCCTAACTTATAATATGCCTGACTGCATAGTGTGCGTTTTATACAAGACTTGAATTTTGTGTCATTCAGTTGAAGAATAGGAGATATTTAGAAAAGGAGGTATTTTATTAAAAATTTTAAACAGTACCCCATAAAAGATGAGTCTACTTTAGCCTGAAACCTGGTTGAACTAATAGGTCCCTATTTCTATTACTCTATTACTTGCTATTATTTCTATTACTTGAACGTAATCCCAATTATATTGTAACAATAGGGATCTATATCCACAAATGTATCACACAATTTCCCTCCGTAAATACGCGTTAATCCCAAGATTAGCAGATATAATGCCTCTGCTTGGGTTACTCCCAAATTACGTCGCATGTGCAAAATAACAATGAATTATATAATCGAGAGTGTTAATTCTTTTAAAATAAGGGTAATAAAAACATTATCAGCTTAGTTATTATTTATCAGCTTTAGTTAAAATTTAAAACAGATAATGGTTAACTAAGTAGTATATATAAGTCCGAGTGCTGACCACACACCACAAACATCAACAATGCGCGCCTTTCTAGTCATCTGTCTATTGTTTATTCGATCAGCGTGGACCGACGACACAGCAGGAGAGAGGTCCATAGGATGGCATAGTGAAGTTGGCATCAAAAATGCTGAAAATATAAAATTGTCGGAAGAAGAGGCAGCGCGAAATGGTCGCATCGTCGGAGGAGCTATAGCTCCGGTCTTCGCTCATCCTTACCTGGCCGGTCTACTCATCAATATTGTCGGACTTACTTCGCCGTCGGCGTGTGGCGGATCACTTCTGTCTTCAAACAGAATCCTGACGGCAGCTCATTGCTGGTTCGACGGATGGAATCAAGCATACCGAATCACTGCAGTCCTGGGTTCACCATTCCTGTTCCATGGAGGTGTCAGAGTGTCTGTAACTGGTATTGCTATTTTTCCAACGTATGACTCGAAAACATTCGCTAACGATATTGCAATGTTATATTTACCAGTTCATGTTCCTCTCTCTGGTGAAATTCAGCCGATAGCATTGCCGTCGGGGCCGCTCTTGGAAATGGACTATTCTAACAAGCAAGTCATTGCCGCCGGGTATGGAAGGTACTCGGACCTAACCAATCCCACTACAAACACCATGGCTAGAAATGTTTTGCTAGAAGTGATACCACTACAAAAATGTCGGTCATTCTACGGTCACCTGGTGCAAGACTCGAACATATGCACAAATGGCTACGGAGGAGTTGGTATTTGCCAAGGTGACTCTGGTGGACCATTGACGATCAACAATCAAGGACAACAAGTGTTAATAGGCGTAAGTTCATTTGTGGCACGTGATGGATGTGAGTTACAATACCCTTCTGCCTTCGCAAGAGTCAGCAGTTACATCAACTGGATACGGGTACAGTTGTAACTTCAACACTAGATTGGTCTCTCTAGACGACAACCATCGGAGGAAGTCATCTAGGTAAAAACAAGACAGTGAATTCATTATGTGCTATATATCTCAAGGTTCAATTTAATTTTTTTTTGTTCTATGAATTATGTGCGTGTTATCAAGAAAAAGGAAGGACTATGTTTATTTCCTTTCATAGCGTTTACCTGCAGAATTTCCCACAATCTTTATTCAGAAGTAGATAAATTTTGAATTGTAGAACACATTAAATATTATATTAATTTGTAGTAATTTTGTATTTGATTTATTTCTACGTGGAGCAAGCAATTTAACCAACAAATGCATAGTGATTATTATATAAAAATTTAATTCATTTTTTTTTTAAGTTTGCAAAGTCTGAATTGTAAGATAAAGCGCTGCGACACCCGCCAATATGTCAGAGATCTGTATCAATTGGAGCCAAAGAGCAGACACGAAACGTAATAAAATGTTCAATGTTTAAATTTCAAGCTACCCTTTTATTTTACCACTTTTTTTCTCAGTTTACCCTCGCATTTTCCAGAACTACTATGTATACGAGTCTGTTCAGTTTTTGGTAGCCCTCACTGTTATATGTAAAGCGTAAAGATACTATCTCTAAGGACCACTTCGTCAGAGCTTACACAAGCCATGAAAGAAACCTAAATCCACTGGGACTATCACAAATGAACAAGATGACCACATCTGAATATAAAAATGCTTTATATAATTTTAACTGTTTAGAACATAGTTAACAAATGGTTTCTTAAACTTCACTTTTTAGTGGGTCAGTTTGTAATTTATCTAAGTAACGATAGCCTAATGTCAACTGCTCATCACCTTTTACAAAATATTGCTTTTCCCGATGCAGGTACGTTAATTGTTGAAGAGTTCTCCTAGTAAGAACCAGGAGAACTGGATCTGATTGAGAAGTCACCGTCAGCTCCACTTCACCATATGCATTGTAACGAGCTTAGCAACCATATTAAAGTAATCGAATCGCAACCCGTGAAATATTTGTCATTGAGTAGTTCCGATGGCCATCTGTGGTCTTCATCATCAGCTCCACTTTACCAAATGATGATTTCCGAGAGCAAATGCTCAAGTTACTTTAAAAAATACCCAAATCGCAATAGGTTTGCCTATAAAATTTGAGAGTTTCTCTCGATTTTCTTGGGATCCTCTCATCAGATTCCAACTTGATGATAATGGGACCACCTCGAAAGTATACCCTTTCAAACAAAAAAATAATTTTTGGAAACAGTCTAGCCGTCTTCGAGTAATTGGTGAACAAACATTAAAAAAAAAAACATATATAAAGTCGAACATATAACCTCCTCCTTTTTGGAAGTCGGTTAAAAAGTGTAGTGTAAGTGTATAGGTTGAAACTGAAAACTTGCGCCAACTCGAAATAGGAGGTGTTACATAATCATTAAATTGTCATTTCCCAAATCTAAATTCGTGAAAAAAATCGTGTAATATATCTTCTTATATAATGCAAACTAAGTTATTGCTTTGGAGTAAACACGAATCATCGTCGATCCAGATATATATATTTTTTCAAAAAATAAGAAAATTAAAGTAGGTATCAATTTTAGCGCGCAGGCAATAAGCAATAAGCAACTTTGCACTCTTGTATAACAGATAACTATTTCTAATGTGTGTATTTTAATTTGTATTATAAGCAATCCATTAATCGCAGAGTTCAGAACATGAAGTGCAAGTTGTCGACGCGTTGAACTAGCGGTATTTACCTAATTTTGACCGTTCCTACGAACAAGGGGCACGCGACGACGTGACGTTGCCTATCGCTTGCCTACGTGCACGCAATGTGCATCCCTTTCCTTAATGACATGCTCTAAATTTTTTATACAACACGTTGAATTAGATGTTTTAATTAGGCGCACCTATTTAATTTCACCCTGTATTGCTTCTTGCTGCTCCTTGTGAAAACTACCTTTAAAAATGGTTCTCTACATTTAATCACACTAATATTATAATGAGAGAGGGGAGAATGGGCAGCAGCGTTCTCTATGCATTCCACCACCATACCGTACTGCGATCGCCAACCCGCCTGCCAAGCGTGGCGATTATGGCAAACCCCCCCCTTTTGGGGGAGGCCTATGTCCAGCAGTGGACGTCTTTCGGCTGGAATGATGATGATGATGATGAATATTATAATGGCGAAAGTTTGTGAGTGTGTGTGTTTATATGTTTGTTACTTCTTCACGCTCAAACGGCTGGACCAATTTTGATAAAATTTTGTATGGAGGTAGATGACACCTTGGATTAACATATAGGCTACTTTTTATTCCGATACTCTCACTGGATCGACATTTAGGCGTCGTGAAACCACGAGCCGCAGCTAGTAGCTCAATAAAATTGATTTGATCTGATTCGGATTCATTAATTAAAATCTAGAACAAGAGGCCGTCACAAAATGGGGACAAAAAGACCTTGTTCCGGGAAATTTGTTAATGGATGTCAAAGAACTCGTAAATTATTAATTATCTATTCATGTAATCTAAATATCCATGACATTTCGTTTGTATTATGCAAGGGATGAAATGGTATATTGGTGGATATTCGTTTGTGTTGTGACTAAGTATTGTTCGCACTCACAACAATATGAGAACCGGTCGGCGGCAGGGATTACTGCGGCCTTTATTGTACAAGTAGGTACTAGATAAATAGGATTAGCGTTAAATATTGACATTTATGTCACTTTTGTTCGATAACAACACAATAGTAGGACATTACTAATCAGTAAATTATGATTGATCTTGCCTTGTTTCTTCCGTCAGCAGTTTTCTACCGTTTGGAAACCCAATTATTACGGAGAGGTCGTGTCATCGTCAGTTCTAGGCGAGATGGAGTAGAGCTTGCCAAATAATTAAAGGCGGACAGTAGTCTTGGACCATAACACACATACAGCTGGAAAAGTCTTATATTAATGATACTAAAGAATTTGAAAATCGACACTTCATTGTAAACACTATTTATTTACAGATCCTCAAAAGCATCACCCAAGGATTGATTTTCCAACGCGTTACCTGAGCTTCGGGGAGACCCTGCGAGCCAACTGCACCACAGCTCCTGCTTTACCAGCCCCACATATCACGTGGTTCATTAATGGAAGGAAGGTAGGTGTAACATTTATATTAAACAGTAAATTTTATTATTTTCTCACGTATAAAAGAAGAGAACACAGTTCATACGCCTTTTCTAGAAACGCAATAAAAAAATATAAAAATCGGCTAAGAGCTCACACGAAGGGGTCCGTACCACAAGGCATAAAACGCAAAAAAAGACGTTTCTTTTATACCTACCCCTTTAAATTTTACATTTCTATTTTACTTTTATTATTTGTTGTTGTTAACCGGCAACAGAAATACATCATCTGTGAAAATTTCAACTGTCTAGCTATCACGGTTCATGAGATACAGCCTGGTGACAGACAGACAGACAGTGGAGTCTTAGTAATAGGGTCCCGTTTTTACCCTTTGGGCACAGAACCCTAAAAACGGCGTAGCGGCTCGTAGCACTTGCTACGAAAACACATTTCAATTACTTATTCACGTGAAATACTTTGGTGCTCTTTCATACATGATATTTATTTTTTATTAGAATTTTACTTATAGCATCTGCAACCGTGCATGTTCATAACTGACACTCTAGAAATCTAACCCCACCAAGTTGACCGATGTAAAAATAATCTCAATATTCACGATCCCAACTGGCACTGCTAATCAAGAGCTGTCAGTGTCAATATCCCACAACAATGATGATACTGACAGGTCTTGAACGCAGATTAGATGACATGTATTGATCGCGTTCAGTTTCGTTGGTGAAATTCGGCCTTAGACTTCTTTCATTAATGATGCAACTCATATTTTTATAAAAATATAATTTAGAAGAGTGTCCATGGAGTTTCTTGCCCGTTCTTCTCTATTGGTACCTACGCTTTGGAATGGGCAACTAGCTTCATATTTTCTGACTGACCGACTTCTTGACAATTCAAAAGTGCCTGTAAATGGTTTAATTGAAATAAATGGTTTGAGTTTGAGTTTTGAGTTTTCTACTTACCAAATTGAATCTAGTATTTACATTTCTAGATGGACGAACTGGTAGCCCACTCACACAAGTTCCGTGTGCCAATGAGCGAGCGCAACGGCCGGCGAGGTCTACAGAAGTCGTTCGAATATGACGCCGGGGTCAGCAGCCCTCCCCCTCTGCTAACCCTCACCCACGCCTCACACGTCGCGACCAGGCCACCTGGCTGCAGCTTGAAGGAAAATCAGGTGAATAAAGTACTTAATTTAAAACATTATGGTAAAACGGATAAAACAGTCACATTACGGTTTAAACATCGAATAAAGGCGGAAAATAAAGCTGTATTTTTTTTATAATGTCATTTCGAAATGCCGGTAGGTATAACTATGTGAGTCCTTAGTATTTAGGTAACATGGACAATAAGAATATCCTTTTACTCTTCTGTGATGCCAAAAAAAATCTGGACTACATGAGCTAAACAATTTTATTGTGGTTCCAAGAATATAAATACACTAGCTTCTGCCCGCGACTTTGTTCGCGTGAAATTTTTGTCACCCCCGTCGCATCGCATCGCCTGCGCTGTTACTTCGTTTTCGCTAAGCGTACTTTCTGACTTTTTTTCTTTTTGGTCGACTCCTAAGGGTTGTAACGTGTTGGTAAATAGCCTATTATCTTCCTCTAGAATTGGTCTATCAAATGCAAACGATAATCCGTCTGGTAGTTCCAGAGATTAGCGCATTCAAACAAACAAACTCTTCGCCTTTATTATTAGCATAGAACATTACCGCAACTTATTGCTACGTTATTTTTAACAGTGACGTTTAATGAAGCACACCAGGAACAAGCTAATTAAATTCTGAATTCAGTCTTAAATGACATGAAACATATTTTGTTTACACACATGCATACATTTAGATATGTTGGTGGGCGCAAGGAAATTACTTTTATGCAAATTAACCATTATGTTCGTACGTGCACGTCTACCTACTGTTGGGAATACGTGAAAACACATGGAATATTTTTCCTTATTTACCTCAAATGTATCTACATGTTTGGAGAAGTTCCATCTTAGTGCTATTCCCCTTGAGGCAGTGAAAGCGGCATCAGATACCAAACGATCCCCGCGGTGAAAAGACGACACAGAACGTCTTTTGTACATAAATAAATCCTCAATCCATGGTGGAGTGATGTTGCACATCAAACGTTGTGATTCCGTCTATTGAGAATAGTTTAGGGTAGGGATAAGCAGATTGTTTTTGTTCCCGCTGAATTGAAAACTATATTATTATCACTTTCTTCATGTTCATTGCAGAAAACAACGATTAACTTATAACTTTACGATAACTATGTAGCTCTATGAAGATTTGTTTCGGTGGTAACATACCTAATTAACGATACTAATAAAGAAAAAACCTAGTGTAGTAAGGCTGACAAAGACCCGTTTCGAAATAAAAACAGATGTAGTATAAAAGAAGATCGACCTAAACCTTGTATTCTGTATTTTTCCAGATGTCTGAAGTAAAAGAACACGAAGAACTGAACTTTATTCATATGAGCAGTCGACATAAGAGTCGTAAACCAAACAAGAGAGATCTTTATGTGACCATGTCGGAGCTACAAATAGTGGCTGCGGGTAGGCTCGAAATTACCTGCGTCAGCACGATACCGGAGTTTAGGAGTATTGAGGACAAGTTCGCCGATGTCAGAAACGATACTGTTATAGGTGAGACATTTAGCTTTACAATATTACTTTCATTTATTGGACGACTCATAATGCGAGCATTATGAGTCGTGTATTAGACAGAGAAAAATTTTTTTGCCTCCTTTCTGCAACTGTTTCTATTGTTATACTCCTGCTAGTACCTACACAGAACATACTTAATTTATATACCATTGTATAGACAATTTAGTGGAGTTGTATTCTGTACTTTTAAAAAAATTATTTAATGCAGTAGAATGGAAACATCAAAAATTCCCGTCAATCTAGTGTGAAACCTGAAAACATTGTAGCTTGCGAAAAAATCAATTAATTGAGTCAATTTTTTTTTTTAATAGATTCGTTCACCCTACTGAAAATGGCTCTTTTATTCAAAGTGGTTTTTTTATATGATCAAATGAGCATTTAGATTTTCCAATTTTTTTATTTATCTCCTTATTCCTTGCACGGCATTAATAACTATACAACATAACATATAATATCACGCATTGTATCCCCGAAGGACGAGGGTTTCTTGTTTTTATTGATTGTACTATGTAGTTATGTAGGTACCTACGTAAGTATATTCAAATATTGTAATAGAGAATTGTTTTGCTTTTATGTATTTTGTTTTCCTTAGAACACACGTTGTCTTTATTTTTTTTTGTTTTCATTTTTTTATGTTGTATTTTTTTTCGATTTCTTTAATTTCGCGGTCTAGCACTGCGCATTCACCTTAAATTTTCCGTGGTCCCTCCCGGAACCAAACGGAAATGACCCTGACTGGAGTTCTATTGCTGCGAATTCTCACTGAAGTAGTAGTTAGTATGGAATTAGAAAGTACAGTTGGCATAGAGGAATATACATATATTCCTCTATGCCAACTGTACTTTCTAATTCCATACTAACTAAACTACAATTTGACATAGGTACGAAAACACTACGATCATTTCCCACCTTGACATTGGCTTAATGCACAAACCGTGCGAAGCCAAAAGAAAAACTGGCCAAGTGCGAGTCGGACTCGCACACGAAGGGTTCCGTACCACAAGGCAAAAACGCCGAAAAAAACATGTTTGTTGTATGGGAGCCCCCCTTAAATATTTATTTTATTTTCATTTTATTATTTATTATTAAAGTTAAAATACAACTGAGTATTTTGTGAATATTTCAAGTGCCTACCTGTTGCCATTTTTGATATCGAGCAAAAAAGGGCAAAAAAATCGCGTTTGTTGTATGGGAGCCCCCCTTAAATATTTATTTTATTTTGTTTTTAGTATTTGTTGTTATAGCGGCAACAGAAATACATCATGTGTGAAAATTTCAACTGTCTAGCTATCGCGGTTCTTGAGATACAGCCTGGTGACAGACAGACAGACAGACGGACAGACGGACAGACAGCGAAGTCTTAGTAACAGGGTCCCGTTTTTACCCTTTGGGTACGGAACCCTAAAAAAACACTACGATCAATAAACATTATTTTGTGCTCAATTATGTGTTTATTATATTTTTTTAAAGACTGTTTAGCGGTTAAACCGCCTTTATTTAAAAACAAAACCAGCGCGCCTTTTTCCATAAAAGTTAATAACAATACAAGTCTGTTTTTTTCCTCGCAAGTGTGTTAAACCACGTCGTATGAAGCGCGTGTGCATTGATCATTACACACTCGGCTTCGTTATCGCACTCGCTTACGCCTCGCGCGAATATTACCACCTCAGGCACAATGATCAACATAGCACACAGGTATCATAATGTACTATTATTATGGTGCTTGAAACAAAATATTATGAAATAGATCTTTCCTCAAAGTTGCATTTTGTCGTTCACGAGAAACCTAATACACGAGTTACCTAATTACGCTTTCCTCATTTGCATAACTGTAAGTAAGGTACTTATTTATGCTCGTGACTGTACACCGCAAACCACGTCAAACTTAATTTCCGTTTTCATTAGGTAGGCCCATGAAGAAGCCATGAAGCCATGGCCGAACAAGGCCGAATGTTTTAAACTTAATTAACGCAAACTTTTTACTTTGTGTTTTAAGCAATTGGCCACAGGCGAATGAAAAATTATGAAAAGCAATTTACGTTTTCGTTTTATTTATTAATCGTCGAATCGTCGTGGCGATCTACGTTTTTTTTTTTTTTTGCCTATAGTCATTTTGATTTTTTCTTTTATTAAAACCTTTTTCTACAAAGTTTAATAGATCTTATTTCAAACTTGGATAAAAGTTAGAGATTATTAGTGCTAATACACACGACGACACGCGTCAACTGGTGCAGTCGTCGACGCATGTCGTTATCGTGTAATTGCACACTTTAGATTAGCCCATATTTATTGGAAAACAAAATTGCAACAAGTTGCTAATTATCATCGTCATGATTTTGAGTAAGGCTCAGATGCCCACTCCATCTCTTCATATCCGATTCGATCACGCAGGAAACTCCGACAATGAATAACCCTCTCCATTACCGTTTGGGTGACTTTAAGTCTTCTATTAAGTCCCATTGTGAGCGAACACGTTTTAGTGTCGTTGTCACAACGGCTAGACTCAATGTTCGTTATAGACATTTGATTCTCATCATTGACCCTGTTGACTTAAGATTGGTTTGATTTTTTGTGGCGACTTAAATAGCCTCGACCACTTTTTATGCTATAACGGTCACGGTCATTGGCTGATTATAAAGTATGTTTCTATTGAAGCAACAGACGATAAGCACACTAAATATTTCTCTCTGCTTCCAGTTGACGTCATCAAGCCCTCAACACTATCCCAGCCGTCAGCCAACCTGACAACGGCAGACTCCAGCACCTCGGGGACTTCTAAAAAGTCTAAAAACCTATTATCATCTCTTATTTGTATTATATTAATTTGCTTGCTCACAATTGCTTAATAGAGCAAGTTATTAAAATTAAATAATGGGCTGTGATAAAATATGTAGTAGGTATGTTCATATTATACATAATAATAACGCGCGTGAAAATGTGACATATGCTAATCGTATACAGGCACAAACAAATTAGCTAAATTGGATAACATTAGAAGGCCATACGAGACTGCGAATAAAACCTAATAAGTGATGGTTTACGTACGTTCCACGAGTTAAACATTAACCTGTAAAGGCTGAGCAAACAGACTCGACGCGACAGCGCGACGCGACTCTAGTAAAACAATTTTTATGAAATCTTCATGGAAATTGTTCCACCAGATTCGCGTCGTACCGTCGCGCCGCGCCTGTCTGCGGAAGCCTTAATACCCTACAGTATTTCAACGTTAAGACACTAATGAATTAACATCACGTTACATTAAACTTCAAGACTTCAGTATAATAACCTATTTCATACACTAACTAAAGTTAAAGTAACGTGATAATCATGGAACATTGTCTATTGGGAGTATTGGGACTACATATGTATTTCTATAGGAACATTATGATAGGCGTTACAGTCCGTTCACAGTTATTTAACCTCTCACAGCAGCAACCTAAGTAACCTAACTGAAACGACAATACAGATCACAGTGATTTTGACAGACCTATCAGTGGCAGCAACCTAAGGCGTGAGTTATACACAGACGGCGTAAGGTAAAGGCGCGGCGCAGGCATGATGCCGCTTCAAAACGTTTTCATACGAAATGTACGAAGCTCCGTTGGAAAAACTCAAACTCAAACTCAAAGCATTTATTTCAATTAAACCTTGTACAGGCACTTTTGAATTGTCAAAATTAAATAGTCTGTCAGTTAGTCAGAAAGTTGAAGCTAGCTGCCCATTCCAAAACGTAGATCTCTATGGAGAAGAACGGGCAAGAAACTCCATGGACATTCTTTAAATCAAGTTATTACAAAATCCTGGGTACATTATTCTTGTTGCTTCTATATGTGAGAACAATGTAAAAAAAAGACAAATGAAGAAACAATTCAAAATATAAGATTAAAAATAAGCCTTGGCAGTTAAGAGATGACCAGTCTCAACCGACGGCACCCGTCCACGAACATGACGCGTGGATCAGCACCATCCAGCTCAACCATTTTGTAGGGAACTGAATAATCCAACACACGCGCCACCATCGGTGAGACATTTAAGTGAGCATGACACGTTCTCAACTGCCATGCTCTTTCAAGTCAACATCAAAAAATAAAAATCATAATAAACGGAAACATGGTTCTTACATTTACGAAATTAAAAAAAAATGCTTCTAAATTATACAAAACTATAGTTAAAACGGGAAGCTGGTTCTTGCTGCTCGACGAGGACGGCAAGCTCTGAGAGAGTGATTGCGGGCCGCCTCGTCACGACGGGGGACGTGGTGTCCCGGGGTGGGGTCGTCGTGGCGGTGTCACTCGACATCGCCAACGCGTTCAACACCCTGCCCTGGGGATGCATTGTGGAGGCACTCCGGTATCAACGGGTGCCGACCTACCTCCGTCAAATAATCGAGGCATATTTGACGGACAGAGCCGTCATCTACCCCGGTCGCGACGGGGAGTGGAACCGGCGAGAGATGTCGTGCGGTGTCCCGCAAGGATCGGTTCCGGGGTCGTTCCTGTGGGACATAGGTTACGGCTGGGTGCTGCGGGCCGACCTCCCTGATGGCGTCAGCGTGGTTTGCGACGCTGACGACACGCTGGTCGCCATTATTCGCCAATTAACAGACGTGGATACCGCGAGACTGGTCTATTTTATTTACTTTCATAGCATCATGTCTTACGGTATTTTGTTGTGAGGACGGGCTGCAGATATTGATTCTATCTTCATTCTGAAAAAGAGAGCTGTCAGAGCCATCTACAAGCTCAGCGGACGCGATTCTCTACGGGAACTGTTTAAAGAAATTAACATCGTTAACATGACGGTTCCTTGTCAATATATGAAAACATTATGTACGTTCGAAAAAATCTACATCTTTTTAGTAAGATAAGTGACAGGCATAATTTTAATACTAGAAATAGGGACAAATTAGATCAACCGCGTTTCAGATTGTCTAAAGTAAAAACTTCTTTTATTACTGTGTAAAATGTTATAATAAATTAAATGAGAAGAAATTTAAAACAAGCATTAAACGCACACTATGTAGACAATCATATTACAAGTTGAATGATTATATCGTAATAAAAATGCTTGGCTTAATGCTGGTCCTGCTCCACAGGCACTTGGGCTCACTAGTTAAAATTTCAATATTTGGAAGAGGTGCTTCCCATTTTCTTTTTCAATATTTCTGACATTACGAACATAACTTTTTTATTTTATTCAATCCAGTTTTAATTCTTGAATACTGCAATATTAAATATCTCTTCCTGTTTGGTAGTAAATTATATTAACATCTTAAATAAATTGCAAACTATAGTTTTGTATAATTTAGAAGCATTTTTTTTTTTGTAAATGTAAGAACTATGTTTCCGTTTATTATGATTTTTTTGATGTTGACTTGAAAGAGCATGGCAGTTGAGAACGTGTCATGCTCACTTAAATGTCTCACCGATGGTGGCGCGTGTGTTGGATCATTTGGTTCCCTACAAAATGATTGAGCTGGATGGTGCTGATCCACGCGTCATGTTCGTAAACGGGCGCCGTCGGTTGAGACTGGTCATCTCTTAACTGCCAAGGCTTATTTTTAATCTTATATTTTGAATTGTTTCTTCATTTGTCTTTTTTTTACATTGTTCTCACATATAGAAGCAACAAGAATAATGTACCCAGGATTTAGTAATATCTTGATTTAAAAGAGTGTCCATGGAGTTTCTTGCCCGTTCTTCTCCATAGAGATCTACGTTTTGGAAAGGGCAACTAGCTTCAACTTTCTGACTAACTGACAGACAATTTAATTTTGATAATTCAAAAGTGCCTGTACAAGGTTTAATTGAAATAAATGCTTTGAGTTTGAGTTTGAGTTTTTGGCGGCCGACGCGATTACACGCGGGGTTGCGATAGTCGTGGAGAGGATCCGACAGATGGGTCTCGAGGTGGCATTGCACAAATTCGAGGCCATGTCGTTTCATGGGCCCCGGAACACGCCACCATCGGGATCCCAACTAACGGTAGGGGGGGATGAAATACCTGGGTCTCGTCCTCGACAGCCGGTGGAACTTCGTCGAGCATTTCCGACATTTGGCCCCCAAACTGGAACGGGCTGGGGCAGCATTCAAGCGGCTCTTGTCCAACCTGAGGGGGCAAACTCCGCTTCCGCGGCAAATCGCGGCGGAGCGGTCGGACCTCTGGCGCGATCTCATGGCGGTATGGAAAGACTGTCGCAACCCAGCGCAGGGCACGCCACGATAGTGACGATAAGACCCCTCTTTGAGGAGTGGCTAGAGAGGCGTCACGGCGCCCTCACCTACCGCCTGACGCAGGCCCTTACCGGACACGGATGTTTCGGGAGGTCCCTGCACATCATCAGGTGGCAGGAAACGCCCGGGTGTCACCATTGCCAGGATCGCCCAGACGACATGGTGGACCACACGGTGGAGGTCTGGCCCGCTTGGGCGGAGAATCGCCGTGTCCTCGTAGAGGTGATCGGCAGCGGCGGCGACCTCTCTCGTCCGGTCCTGGTGCAAGCCATGGTCCGGAGCGAGAGGGAGTGGGAGGTAGTCACCTCCTTCTGCGAAGCAGTCATGCTAGCGAAGGTGGTGGCGGGGTGGATGAGAGAAAGAGAGCCTTCCGTCCCAGCCGCTGCGGGAGAGGCTCCGGGCGTCGGAAGCCACGGGACGACTCCAGGCCACCGTAGGCGCGGGCCTGCGGACGGAGAGTAATGGGTAGCTCACCGTCGGATCAGGACCAGGCCCGTGCCGGACGGCGTGTACGTGTTCTACGCGCGCCTCAAAGAGAAGTCAGCATCATCTGAAGGTGCCCGTTAGGGCCGAAGCCTGTCGAGTCAGCGGGATTGTCCGAAAATGTTACCGCTGGCCAGGAACATAAAGGGCTAAGGAAGGAACACGGGTGGGTTTTAGTCAGTAAGAGTCTGACACTTCCTTCCGCTCCGCCCAGAGCGGGAGGGGTCATTTGATGATTTAGCACCCAAAAAAAAAAAAGCGGCGCGCGGCGCCCTCGTACATTTTGTATGAAAACGTTTTGAAGCAACATCATGCCTGCGCCGCGCCTTCACGTTACGCCGTCTATGTGTAATTCGCGCCTAACGGCAACTTTAATAAAATGAGAATAAAGATCACTGACGTTGACAGTGGTACGAAATCAGAGATAAAATAACTGTGAAAGGTATAAAGGTAGGGTAAAGGTATCAAAGCATCGATACCAATCGATACGGACAAGCAAAAGAAACAAATGAAAATCGCCAATGTTGTGCCTAGAAGACATTTTCAAAGTCGCCAAAATAACATATCATCTCCGTGAGAGAACATTTTAGTGTAAGTAGTTTTAATAATTTTACTAGGATATCCAAGATAATTACTAAAGAAACCAAAGTGCTTAATTGTATAAATGTTGAGCTGTAGAATCAGAGATGTGATGAATGTGGATATACCTAATCTAATTTTGTCTTATTTGGCAGCAGACTGTTCTTGGTATAAAACATTTGAATTACTTTTAATATGTAGGTATCTTTATTAGATAGCTATCTACCTGGGCAAAAGATTTAAATATGTAAAGGTCAACTATCTTTTAAAAAAGTTGTGCGTGTGTATAACCCCCATAGAAGGGTTCCGTTTTGACTTACCGGGAATGCCTACACTGGCCCTAATTCGTTCAATACCGAATTAGGGTCAGTGTGGGCATTCCCCAACATATGCAATAATTAATTAAAATTAACTTTACGTATTAAGTACCTACAATGCACAAAGTTTTCCGTCAATTTGACCACTGAGATATATATCTCTAGGCGTGTGTAGGTATGTACACACGCCATTTTTCCTCAGAGATTAGATACTGACATGTTATTGATTTTGGCTCTTGCTCAATCCCCACCTTTCAGTCGGTCTTTCGTCGTCGAGGTAACCGACATGTCCTAGAATAAAAAATTCGAACACATGTGACATCCAGCAACTCGCACTGGGTTTAGAATTACCACCAGTTATTCTAGTAAACAGTGGTCTACGTAGATGTTCAATTGGCTAACC
Source organism: Mesoligia furuncula (assembly GCA_916614155.1). NCBI lineage: Eukaryota > Metazoa > Arthropoda > Insecta > Lepidoptera > Noctuidae > Mesoligia > Mesoligia furuncula. The sequence goes on along the minus strand of OU744799.1, from coordinate 16,133,339 downwards.
TACATCCTTAAATCTTTTTCCACGTGTCCTTACCGGACACGGACATCCTTAAATCTTTTTCCACGTGTCCATAATAATTAGATTAACTAAATACGTATCTACTTGCTATTATTAGTACTTCGGTCATATTAGGTAACAATTAAAAAATTGTAAAATACCATTTTATCTCAAAGTAATTTATCTTAAAATACTTAGTTATAAACTTTATAAATACGTGCCTACCTATTCAAGAACGAGGCTTTGGCAAAGAACTTAAGGCTCCCCCAGACAAGCGCGACGCGGCAGTGCGATGTGATTTTGGTAGAAAAATTTCCATGAAGTTTTCATACAAATTGTTCTACTAGAGTCGCGTCGCGCCTTTCTGCGAGAGCCTTTACAGACAATGTCTTCAGGGTTTGTCCTTATGACAAAATATCTCCAGACTTGCCTTTATGATAAATCGCTTGAAACTGGATAATAATTTCTAAAACGACCTATTGAAGAAGACACATAATTAGGTACGGCACATACCTTGTTCTTTTGTACTGACGCCCAAATATCGTAGATAACCAGGACTACTAGTTCAGAGTTCTATACTATTGGCTCTAGGTAATATCGTGATTATCGTGTCCCTTCATCATAATCTGCCTAGCCTTTTCCTAACTGCTTACGAATGAGGACGGGTCTGGAGGAATCGGCTTTCAGTCTAACTGGATGCATCTGAATAGGTACCAATATTTTACATAGAGCGACTGCCCATCTGACCTCCACAACCCAGCAACTGGGTAACACCTTTTGGTAAGACTCATTGAGCCCCATCACCATCCCATATACATATTAGACAAGCCTATTGCCAATGCAATCAAGTGGGATCAATTTTACTTGTAGGTAAAGGAAGTGTAGTTTTATGTGAATGAAGTTGGCTAGATATAACAAAAGCTGATCAGCTTTTTTATTTATTCATACACCAACCCGTAGGATTAATTTCTTTTCTCAGGAGCTAATCATTTAGATGATCTGAAGGCCAATTCTCGTACTTAAACAACGTTCCAATTCAACTCCCAATCTCGTATTTAGCGACAATCAATGTCAAAAAGAATTATTCCGATCTGTCACCCTGCTTTGTTCCCTCAGGGGACAGTTCGGAAAAAAAAGTTTGATCTATCCCCCTGTTAGCAACGAGGGGACATGACAGTTCAAACTTTATTCGCTCCCTTCTTTAATTTTTTATTCCTGTTTGTAACCCATAGAATTTAATATAGGTACTTATTAATTTTTAAAAGTCATGTATAAGTTATCATATTGTTAGTAATTTGTTTTTTTTTTTATATTTGTAACTAAGTTGTTTGTAGTCTAATCAGAAGACTGATTGTTATTATGCATGCAATACCTATCTACTGTGATTTATGGGACTGTGGCTGATTAATAGAAAAACAAAAAAAAAATTGTAATTTATTTATAAACAGATGATTGAAAACCGAAACCACAAGTCTTTTACATTTAAGAATTAATATATTAAATTCTATGGGGACAAACAGGAATAAAAAGTTAATGATAGGAGTGAATAAAGTTTGAACTGTCATGTCGTTGCTAACAGGGGGACAGATCAAACTTTTTTTCCGATCAGTCCCCCTAAGGGGACCAATCAGGGTGACAGATCGGAATAATTCGTCAAAAACATGTCAAAAATGTAGGGAAATTTATTACATTTTTAACTGATTGAGACTGGGGTTAAAATGGGAACGTTCTTAAAAATACGGAAATCGCCCCTCTAGAATACCTACTCATTTTCTTGCCATTTCTTAAGTATGACAAGAAACAGAGTATTCTTGTTTTGCGAAAAATATCTAGTAACAAAATAGGCTTCGTAAAAGAATGACGATCTATTAATTAATGCGTCCCTCTTTAATCAATTTAGTTCTTCCAATATAAAAAAGAAATCCTTTCATAATAATGATCTAATATTAAGAAAGCTTATGAACCTACTAAATGTATTATATAGGTAGATATACATATTCAGATAAATTATACTTATTTTGTAAGTACCTAGGTAAAGAAATAAGATAACTTGTAAATAGATAATAGGTAGATACCCATTACATATCAAGAAATAAGTAGGTTGGTACTAGTACGTACAGACCTACCTAGTAATAAGTATATATATCCTAGTTCAGGGGACATTTGTACACGTTACCAACATTGTGTTCGTCATAAATAAGTTATAATTATTTTACAACATAAGTAAATCGTTATATAAGCAACCATTCAGTCTGCTTATTAAAAATCAGTCACGGAAAACCGCAAAACCAGATTTAGATTGAGATAAAAATTTTAACACTACTGGGATATACAGAGCGTTAGGTTAAACGAGGGACATACTTTGAGGGGAGTTAGTACTCATGAAAATGAACAACTTTTAATATGGGAATAACCCTGAAATCGCGAAATAAAATCAGCCATTTCCTACATTTATGTTCGCATAGCATTTATGTTGGATCGGGAAGCCTTCAGGAAATTCTACACGTGCATCTTCGCGTGAGAATACCCGGGTGGAATGGTGCCGTGATATGATATTTGAAGCAGGCTCGTTTTGGCGTGTTTACGACATCTCATTACAGATGATGTCTTGGATTTATCAATACGATCCAGAAACGAAGGGCCAGTCGACGGTTTGGGTGTTTCAAAAACGAATCAACGCCTGCCAAAAGCGATCTAGAAGCGGGGGGAAGATTTTGATCGCGAGCTTTTTCAATTTGATTGGCTAAATGGTGTCAATTCCTTTACGGAACCAAAGAAGCATCAACGCTGAGTGGTAGGTATACTACTAAATGCTTGGCAGAAGTTTTCTCTGTTGTGAGCAATAAGCGACCAAACACAAGACTCCGCGGGCTATTGCTCCACCACGACAACGCGCCTTCGCACACCGCGCTCAAGACGAGGGATTTCCTGGACAGCACGCCGGTCAATCTCCAGGGTCACCCTCCTTACAGCCCTGACCTAGCACTGTATGACTTATTTTTATTCCCGAAAATAAAAAATTATCTCAAAGGGTAAATAATTTTCGTCGCAGGAAGATGCGCTGTCAGCGTTCGAGCAGGCTGTAAACGAGGTGTCTGCGGCGGACTGGAAAAAGTGTTTCGAAAACTGGTTCAGACGCATGAAACTTTGTATAGAGGCTAGTGGAGAGTACCTACTTTGAAAATATTTAATAAAAAAATATTTACGTACCTACAAAGAACATTTATTTTTATTTTCGCACAACTTTCTGAGTGTCCCACGAACATACTCCATTTTCCTCGTTTATGTTCATACATCCATGCACGCACGCCGGAAGCGAGTACGCACTTACAACTTCTGTGAACTTACCACCATTAAAGATTGCTTAACAAAGGCATGATCTAGGTAACCTTCAGTCTATGTAGATGTTACCTACGTTAACACGAATTAATTTGTTGATTCATCAGCAAAGGATCCTTGACCATATAGTGCGCGTTCTTATTCTGTCAGTACCTAATCATCGAAAGAGATCTCGATGAGTTACCTTCTTGCTGGGATGCCTACGAGGTACGTAGTTAATAAGTCTACAGTAACTGCACTCTTGCAGGAACCCTTAAGATAGGTTTCAAAATATGCTGCCTCTACATAGTTAGATAGGTACTTTTAAATAATTTTAACGACGATTCTAATAATGTAAATAGTTAATTATATATAAACAATTTTTAATTTTACCAACTGTAATATATTGATTTTTACACTTGCAACAACATACCTAGGATTAATAATGAATTCTGAAGTATTGAAATAAGTCAAGTACCTAGATACTTAAATTAAAAGCAAACAATAGATAAGAATTGTAACTGTACATAGAAAAGAATTTACCTGACCTAAGTACATCGTACTATCAGATCCAGAAATGTTTGTTTTCTGTACTTGATAGCTGTTATCAGGATATTAACACTGTAAGTGTGTCAATTAACATTACGAGTCTGACAGTACTGAGGCAATCAACTTGAATGATTGTCATCAACGAAATAAATAAGTACGAACCATTCTTAGTAAAATACAAACCAAAAACTTGACCTTATAATAAAAACGAAACATATCAATTACCTGTCTTTCCTATTTTAATAACTATATAATTACGAAAAATGATAAGATTGCAGAATAAGCGTATTTACACGAATCTCATGTCTTCTGTAGGACTCTACAATTAAAAATGTGCTGTACATACTTAACAATAATGTTACGAATTATAGTAAAAACAAGTTAAGCTGTCCAATGAGTGAATTTTAAAATAACGTTATTTCTTAACTGATCTTTAAGTCATGTTCAATTGTTTTTAATGTTAACCAAAGATTTTGTAATTGACATCAAAATGTCTGAATGATGAGGAAAATTATTTGATAATGTAGACTATGGTACTTACCTATTTGTTAAGTTTTTTTCGGAGTTTATGTACACCCCCTCTTACTTTATGGACTCTTAAACACAAGTGCATGGCTGTTTTCGATCTTCAATGAAGCAAAAGGTATACCTTCGTCTTAGTAGGTATATTTGAATTAGGAATTTGATATACACGATTTTTCAAGTTATGGAACAACAAACTGAATGTTATTTTTAACAAAGTTCAAATTCCATTGTAACCAAAAACTTATTAGGATTTTTTTGTTAGGACACATAAGTAGTCACTCGAAAATCAACTGAGAATACGTTTCACTAAAGTAATAACTGATTAAGAGCGTTTACGCCGAACGGCATTTCATACAAACTTTCAAGCCCTTGTTTTTCGATGTGAATGAACCGATTTTAATGAAACTTCGTACGCATAAGCAAAATACAAAGGTCTAAAAAGTTAGTAGAGAACATTTTCAAAAAATAGTGTTACAGCCAAATTAGACCGATTTTAAACTTTCCATAGAAACAGATATTTCCAGTTATCTTTTTTTTTAAAAGACATTTCGAAAATGTTCTCTACTAACTTTTTAGACCTATGTATCCTGCTTATGCGTATGAAATTTCATTAAAATTCGTTCATTAATTTCGAAAAACAAGTTTGTATGAAATGCCGTACGGCGTAAACGCTCTTAAGTGGCGTTGGAATGTAAATTATCTGAGATTATGAACCGTAAATTGGATTAAGTACCTAGTACGATTTTCCTAGATATAAGATTGATGACTACAAATTCTTATTGACTGTGGACTTGTGCAATAATGGGTTGTAAACGGAGCGGCAGCTGCAAGATCACTATGCTCATTATGAAATATTGGAGCCGATTCTGTTGTTCACAAACTAAACTAAATTTAAGTTCAGGCATCTTTTTCTTTCTATTTCATTAAGAAAAGGACAGAAGATAAATATTAGTTTAGTCCTGCAAAATTTGTCAGCGCCTGACGTAAATAGACGTATTTTTAATAGCCAATTTTTAATATTTTTAATCTCGTCTAAAGTTGTCTATGGAGTATCTTAATTTGACAGGACTAAACTAATATTTATTCTGTCCTTTTCATAATGAAATAGAAAGAAAAAGATGCTCTGAACTTTAGTTAAGTTTGTGAACAACAGAATCGGGGCCAATGTGTCGATTTAGTTTTAATTAGGTACTAGCTGATTATCTATACCTTCATTTTTATAATGTGTTGATTGTGTAGGTAATCGAAGAGGTCCAATAGGTAATTGACAAATGATATGGACACAATATATGTTTGTGCTGTCTGTACTTATTAACTTTATTACATGACTTATTATTAAGGGTAATTAAATTAACTAGCGAAACTCCGCAGACTTGATCGGTCACCCATCAATATCAAAACATGTTTTTTTACTGATATTTCAAGTACCTACCTACCTAAGTAACTAACTAACACTACCAGCAATCGTTGACCCTAAAACAAGTTTTAAGTATTTGTTTTATCGTGTTTATAGTAGTATACATATATCGTCTGCGTAGTTTAATTAGGTAGGTAATTTAATATGCCCTTGTATCTTCATCGATCTCTCCCTGAGTTTAGTGGCTTTACGATTGTCGCTTGGAAGGTTCATTTCGTTACGAAACGTTATTTTGTAATGCAAAGTTTTGTACTTATATGATGTAAAATTGAATTTTATTGTTTGTTATGCATTAAAATTAAAAACATACCTACACATAATGAATCTAAACAATAAAATACTAATGAGAATTAAAACAAGGGTATCTTTTAATTTCACATTTTTGTCATTGAGTCCTGCAAGTAGATAAATGGTAAATGATAAATGATTTTAGTTCTGTAAGTTTGTGTAAACACTTTTACACGTTAAACCAATTTAAAAAACTATTTGAGGTCGGCATTTCCTATCCGACTACTCTGAGAAGATAGACCGAAACAAACTCAGAGGTTACAGAACTTACGAACTCTGTTAAAGTCCAAAACTCTAGACATAATCTTGGTCAGATCATGTAGGTTGGTGTCAGGAATGGTATTTTGAGGACACAACTCACAGATTGAGAGTCCAGTCAGTGAATGCATTAGTTAGTAATCGTGCAGCTCAACTCAAAACTTAAGGACCTCAACGATTCGACTAACAATTCCAAATAAAGGACATTTGGGTATAGTAGTATATAGGTCCTTATATTAGGAGTAGCGGTTACAATCATTAGGTATTATTTTGGTACGTAGAGAATCGAACGAGGCTCGGTCAGCGGGATTGTCCGAAAGGGTTACCGCGGGTGGGTTTTATCAGTAAGAGTCTGACACTTCCTTACGCTCCATCCAGAGCGGGAGGGATCATTTGATTTCCCAAACTCAAAAAAAAAAAGGATGTTGAGGCCGTTCAAACGTGCGGTACCTTTTTTTACGGATGGGAAATCATCAAATGACTCCTCCCGCTCTGGGTGGAGTCGTCACACGGCTCCCGGCGCCCGGAGCGTCTCCCGCGGCGGCTGGGACGGGGTAGGCTCTCTCCCTGAGCCGTCCCGCCACCTAATGTGCGGTACCTTTGACTGTATTCTCAACTAGTAGCGCACCGCGGTTGCACCCGCATAAGTGTCGATCCCGTGGGAATATCCGGATGAAAAGTATCCTATGTCCTTTCCCGGGACTCAAACTTTCTGTATACCAAATTTCATTTAAATCGGTTCAGCGGTTTAAGCGTGAAGAGGTAACAGACAGACAGACACATTTTCGCATTTATAATATTAGTATGGATGGTGTAGGTGTTGTAGGTAGATAGGGTAAGTCCGGGGGAGATGGCCAGTAGAAAGTAGTGCGAGTTACAAACAACAAATGGCGTAAATAGTAATTTAGTTCGCTTCGTTGTGTGATCGGCAACAAGTTGCTGCATGTTTTTTTTTTTAAATTAAAAAGATACCTAAGTATGTATGTAACATTTATTTACATAATATATGCTAATATTTAAAATAATAATAATAATACATTTATATGAAAAAATAAGTAAAATAATCATAGGGCATCAAAAAATTCGTCCGCATCGCTGTCAACAGGAACAGTGCCCAAAAGGCTAGCAGCATTGCCACGTTGAATGGCAATGCTAATTCTTTGGCCAAGAAATAGGCCAGCCCTCTGGTCACGTGAAGAGTCGACTAACCGCTTAGCGATATCTTGAAAAACCAAGTGGGCACTCGGACCTAGTGTTTCAACCCCAAACGGCTCGAACATGTAACTCCCAATCAGGTTGGAATATTTTCGCCGTTTGAGGTTTTCTGCACCTGCAGCAGCCACCCCAGCACAGCCCACCGTGCTAGGAAGATGAGATGGCGCAAGGGTGTCGACACATGTTGCATCCCACACCGAAGGTCTGCCTAACTTCCAGGGCATTATGGTCATCACATCTGGTCTCTTCCCATCGTCACGTGCCAGGGAAGAGACCAGATGTGTTCTAAAACAGCTGGTGACAAGAGCACGACGGATGAAGTCATTAATGCTGGCGTGCCGTGCTATCCGGCCTGCGCTCCTACTGCAAGATAGGCCATGGTGTCCGAGGCAGTCGACAGCTTCACCGCACTGACAGCGATGCGGAGCCCCGCAAGGAGAGCCCAAATGCAGACAGGTAGCGAGCCGGAAGGTGGTGTCACCCAACATAGTGCCTATGTTGGGTGACGGGAGTGCTTAAAGCCAGAGCCCCGACTCCCACTCACCCACAGCCAGCAGGCGGGCACGCTCAGCAGAATTGGTGGACGTATTAATAAGCCTTGTATTTGTCTGTGTGGTGCCGGACTTAAAGAATAGCACCACCGCATACTTCCCGTGGGTGTCGTAAAAGGCGACTAAGGGCCATACCGGAGAATGGGCAGCAGCGTTCTCTATGCATTCCACCACCAAACTATACTGCGATCGCCAACCCGCCTGCCAAGCGTGGCGTTTATGGCAAATCCCCCCCCCCCCTTGGGGAGGCCTATGTCCAGCAGTGGATGTCTTTCGGCTGAAATGATGATTAATAAGCCTATTCCGTACCAACCTGCAGAGCGGCTCATCCCACTGTCTGGGAAGATGGGTTTACGGGCCGATCTGTATCCGGGCAAGCCGCTTTCCAGGCGTTCACCGCGTCGGTCAAGCACGGCACTTCAGAGTCAACCAGGCAAGGGGCTAACATTTTCCTGGTCAACTTTTCAGTGCTGTGGACAGAAGACAGGAACGCCGGGTAAGCTAATACTGGTAATTTTGCGGAAAGTAAAACAAAAAGTAAGTAAATTCCACATTGTTTTTATTACAGGTGCATGAAGGGGTTAACATAGTGGTCACAACAAGGTTTCTTCAATTTCGCTTGTTTTTGACGTTTTATTGTGAAGTTAAGGCTGCCATCAGACGGACTGCATCGCAGCAACCGCGCGCAGTCGATATATTCAACTGCATGCAGCTGGTTGCAGTCGGATCTGACTTTGCGCAGTTGACGCCACGCATGCACTGCCCAGGAGCTCAGTGTAAGATTTGACGTCGAAATGGAAGCACACACGTTACTTACTAACTGTATGAGGTTAGCGATGGACAGCGTGCATCGACACTACACGACTATAGCCGACCGCGTAAAGTTGAAGTAACGACTGTATGCAGTTAATATTGACTTCACACGACTGCAGTCGACCGCGTGAAGTTAATATCTTGACTGAACGAAGTCGAACGTACAACTGCATGCAGTTGAACAAATCGACTGCGCGCAGTTGCAGCGATGCAGTCCGTCTGATGATGGCAACCAATAGGTAACTTTTTTCGTATTCTAACCTAAAAACGGTCGTTGGAGATTGCATCATACTTTTTGAAATTGATAATCTCTTCCGTGCATTTGGGACAGATGACCTTAATCCCGTAATACCGTCGAATCTCGGACAGCAGTTGCGAAGAAATCCGAATAGATTTTCACGATTCCTCTGGAAGTGAAGTCGACAAAAATGAAGTGGACAACTGCCGACGCTGCGGCGAGAACTATTATAAGACACAACTAGTCAAAGATTGGTTGCAATGTAATATTTGCAAACTGTGGGTGCACGAAAACCGCACAGTTTGAAGACATGTGCTTAAACTGCGAAAATAAAGAAAAAGACTTATCTTTTTCTTTCCCTAACCTTCGTTAGAGACAGGAAGGGTAAAGGAAAAAGCAAACAAAGTACTGGCCATCTCCCCCCGAGCCCTGTGGCCATTACTCCCGGACACAGAGTGAGATGGCCAATCGTATTTTTGTTTTAACCTATAATATTTCTATATTACGTTGATTCAAAGACTGTGTTCAATTAAGATTATATGTATATGAAATCCATCTCCCCCGGACTTACCCTACCTATATAAGTAGTTATATAGAGTAAGTCCGGGGGAGATGGCCAGAATTTTTAAAGTACCTAGAGCAAGCGCTACCGCTTGCTCTAGGTACTTTAAAAATTTAATGCAAACAGCAGTGTCGTACTAAACTGTTACGATTAACCATCTTAGCAAAAAAATTACCTGCGTTAGCGTTCACTGAACAAAGTAACCGCTAGAACACTAGGTTGGTATAATAAAACTAGGCCGAGGAAGATAAGACACTAACGATAAGCAGGTAAGAAACCTAACATTGTGCATGGAAGACACCTATTTCCTTGTGTTTAAATAAATAAATAAATACAGCGGGTAGGTATACATATTTGCAGCGCTGCAGCACTAGGAACTAGTGAACGGATTAATGTCTTTCTAGCCTGGTTTGGAGATTGATGAAAAAAATCGGTAACTACTTGTAATATACCTCTTTATTTCAATAACAACTAAATATACAAATAATTTAAGAATAGTTTAAACGCTGAAAATAGAACATCTATAACACAGAGTTACATGGTGACAATAATTATCGCCTTCTATTAGGAATACATGATAGATAATCATTACAAACATAAACTTATTATCTCAATAAAAGAGGTATTCCACATTGGGCACCCGCGGCACATTCACTGAGGTGCCATATAAGCGGGTGCCCAGTGCCCAATGTGGAACGCGTCAGATAAAAATCTCGATAGCCTACTAAAGTGCAAGTTCATGCATGTTAATATATTATGCATGGCATGTGACGACATATTTTGTGCATAATAAAAAATCGTACCTATACATATTAATTTCGTACTAAATTGCTTAGACATATGCGTGCCTTTATCATTACAGAATTCAAAGTGTTTGCGACGTATAAGATTTAAAATTGCATTTTCAGTATCAATATTTTAAACCGTGCTGCCTTCGAGCACCATCCTTCTTTTACTCATAAAACATTTAGCTTAACTTATTGCAAGCATGTTAGCTACTGATATAAACTATAATAATACCCAAGACAGCAACAAATTTAATAAAATAATGACTTAGATTGCCTAGACGAATTTTCATAGGTACTTAATAAATACTTTAACCAAGCGTGGTCTCAAATAAACAATCGAATCGACATCATAGCCCAAGATATATTATACCATCCATCTCTATTTAGAAAACAAAGATCTAATCTAAGCCAACCGAAGAAAGATATTTATTTTACAAAGCGCTACGACATTTTGCTACATTACTAGACATTTATATAATTTAATTTTGAAGACAAGTGTTTCGGAAACTTATTTACTTACAAATAGATAGATACAATACATGGAAATGTAAAACCTGTGTGGTTTCTAAGCCACAAGTAGATCGGATAACCTACATAATTGTATCTGTTCGTTATAAAATGTATCGTGCGCGGAGCATTTTAGAAGCCTTGATAGTAATTATCTATTGTTTGCCAATCAACGAACTTAAGCATTCCTTTGCAAACAAATGATTCCGGCAATAGTTTAACACCTCTGCATCTTTAATACACTAATCTATTTATCACATTTTGATATAGGTACCTAGACACATACAATTAAAAATAGACACTTAGTAAATTGGCGGTAACATAATAATATAATAAATAGGTACACATGCAATAAAATTTCTGCTGTCTTATACTAAATTCGACTATATTAAAGTTTCAAATACGAAAGCTTGCTCAAGCTTTCTGCATCATTGTCACCGACAGCATTCTAGCTTCGTAGTCAAAAATTTAATGGAAAAAAGAAAATAATAAATTTATGAGAAGTATGTACAGTACAGTCAGAGAAATTCATTGGCAAATTGACACCCTGCGTTAAATTGCCGTGTTACCTAAGCCATTTCATGCAACTTTCAAAGATTGACAGTTGTGATTTGAATAGACGGAGAAGATTGAAGTAGGTGGTCAATTTGCTTAAAAATTAATGTCCCTGAGTTTACCTACTCTGATTAGATAATACACTCGTGTATCGTTTATGATCTGTTTTAATTATTATTCGGTGTCAATTCAGCAGGCGAAGCAGCCCACCTGTAAGTAGTCAGTATTCGCGATAACAGAGACGAGACAGCACCCTAATTGCGTACACATACAACACATATTCAATCACTATCGACGGTAATGAAAAAATCACAGGTTTGAAAAATTCGTCGAAATCCGACAACATAAATAACGCAATTAACGTGGGCTGAACTGTTAAAATGAAAGGCATTGCAATCGATTGCCTTTTGTGTGTGTTACGCAATTACCGCGCAGGTGTGCCATCCCAGACACTGATGTATACAGGGTTATTGGTAAAACATGAACAACCTCTTAAGAGGTCATTGTACTCATCATAATGAACAACTTTTACTATGGAACCAAACCTGAAATCGCGAAAAAAAAAATCTGCTGTTCCCTACATTTTGACGAGTTATACGAACATAAATATAGGGAACAGCTGATTATTTTTTCGCGATTTCATGTTTGGTCCCATAGTAAAAGTTGTTCATAACGATGATTACAATGACGTCTTAGGAGGTTGTTAATGTTTTACCAATAACCCTGTATACAGCAATCCATAACAAAGTACCTAAGTAATATAGGTATTAATGTATTAAATACATATGCATTATAATATCCGCTATAGTATGCCTTATTAATATAAGTAAATTGACAAATTAAACATGTCCCCTTAATGGTGATAGTTACACATGTAGTAGGGAAGTAACATTCTACTTTCTGATCCAGGGTGACTTTCTTAATGCAACTAATACATTTTAAAATTCGATAGGAGTCACTAAAGGGCGATTTTAAATTACTTTTTATTTAAATTACTCTAATATGTGTTTCATATTACAATAATAAAATCTGTAATATCTCAAAATACAGGGTGGCATTATCGACGCACAAACTGTAACAGACTCCGTATATGATTCTGAAGCAACCTGAATTGAACGTTTTCGTCGGTTTTTAAACATTATGTAACAGGTTGCGCGTCGATGTCCCAGGGCACCGTGTATAAGTGTACAACATCAAATGATGAAAGAAGAAGGTTATATACGAGTCGAAGACGGAATAGAGGTAGATTGAGCCCCCACTACTCACTTGTTGAGCTCTGCATGATTCGACACAGCCGGGCGGCAAAATCGAATTATAATATTGCCGCCCGGCTGTGCCGATTCGTGCCGAATTATGCCAACCAGAACATGTGTGTAGCACGTCTACTATGAGTAATTTGGATAATGATCTAAGTATTACTAGGCAGGTGCGGCTGAACTAGTATTAGATAATTAAAATAAAGTAGGCTTAACGCAAATGCGGCTTCTGATTGAAGTGCTTCCCCGGTCGTTTTCGACTATGAGCGTAATGAGGCAAGTGATGTTTTTGGCCATAAACCGCTCAGTTAAGAAATTAGATGACGAAATAGTTAGGAAAGTATTTAAGCTAGTAGTGAACAAAATTGGTGAAGGGTTTAACAACAAAAAAGGAGAAAAAAAATTCTAACCTGCCCTCTACATTCCGGTAACTTTCCAATGACTCAAGTTTAATTATTTATTTATTTTATAATAGACCTTTTCTATGAAATTGCCTTTTTGCTGGGTGCAAATATTTAATGTTGCTTGTAATAAATTGGTTCACTTTATTGTGTTTTTATACTTTGCTGTCCAACTGTTGAACAATTTGATTTGAAACTACTTTCGTAGCTATGGAAGCATTCGGTATAAGGAAGCGGTCCATATCTTTAATCAAGAGGTTGTCACCATCCGGTACACCATACTTGAAGGTAATTAATTCAGGATGCCTTTTTTTTGCAGTTATTTTAACAATAGTCGACAAAGGTCTTCTGGACATAACTTTCGCGGCGCCTCTTTTGTTTGGAATGTCGCGTAAAACAATCAAGTGAGTTTCAGAAACTACTAAGTAAGAGTCATGCATATATCCATTCAGCAGAACTTCTTGGCAAGGGAAGCTGTCAACAACATTATGTTCCTTCAGGTAGGATTGCACTTCTACAATTTCTTCTAATGAATCAGAGTCAGTAAAGTCTCGCCTGAGACTGTCTGATCTTGAGTCATCGTCTTCATCATTAATGCTAAACACTGGGGGAACATTCCTGTATCTTTGTTCCTTTCTATCTCCAGCAGATACATGCCATTCCCCATTATTGTATGTAGAATTTGGGTTGACAATATATTCAATTAACTTACCCCTAACCTCTTGGCTCTTTGCTTTCATTGCTGAAGACAATTTACTGAATAACTGTTTGGCTGGAATATTATCCCTAACTTTGTTCTGGTGTATTTCTGCACCTTCATTATTGTTATTAGGTGCGCAAACTAAACAAGTGGATGAATTGTGTTCCTCCAAGCAGTCAGTCATATGAGGACCAAAGTAGTCATGAATTGCAACAAATCCTCCTTCCAACATAGAAACATGTTTAGTATTTCTTTTTAAGAAGGATGCAACCACCATGTGGGCATAACTATCTTCCTCAGTTCTACCAGAACCAACAAAGCAAAGGTGTTCTCCAGCTGCAAGAGAGCCAGCAGCCAGTGCTTGTCGCTGAGCATTCAGTAATCCTTGAACTGCTGTGTTGAATGCTGAAGGCTCTTGCAACATCAAGTTACAATCAAGGTGAAATGCTGTTGACAGGTGACCAGCATTATATTGCTCAGATGGGCGACAGTCAACCAAAAAGAACTTGACATTGTCAGTGTTACCAGAATCTATAGTTGCACTTTCAATTAATTCATGTACAGCTACAGGAAGACATAATGCTTGAGAATAGAGTTTAGAATTAATTTCTACTCCACTTTCTGAAAACAGTACCTCTAAAACATCTTCACGGAATGATTGTGGAGTTTTTAATGAATAATAATGTGCAAGTGAACAAAAGTCAGAGACATCATTGGCTTCTAGATCTGAAGGCATCTGAATTAAAGTTTGAATTATAGCATCTTTGTCGTCATTTTTCATTTGCAACAACTGTTCTCTAGCATTAATAATCATTATCAAGCAAAGAAAAAATATAAAAAAGGGATCAGACCTTTGAAAATATAAATCCCACATAAAAAGCACTACCTCTAGACTGCATGTACCAGAAAAAAGAGATCTTAACCACGATAAACAATATTGCTCAGGAGTTATCCGTTTCGTGTCTAAAAAGGAACAGAGTTCTGGATCGTGATATTGAAGAATTAATCGTAATATATGAAATGGAACACCATTCTTGACACAGCCTTGTGGAATGTACAGCTTCAAAACTTTTTCAAATAAATTGTATGTATCAGATCTCGGCAATTTCAAACTCAGTAAGGGCAGCAATATTTCAATCCAGCCATTATTTGCGCAGTAATTGATGGATTTAGACTTACAGTAAAAAGTTATTATGGATTCAATATCGGAGATAACTGACAGTTTATCATCATCATCGTTTCCAAGTCTTTTCACAAATTTCTTGACATCGTCCCGGAGTTCGTTTTGATTTGTTAGATCAAATATTTCATCAAAAGAAAGCAGTTGATTGCCTGCTTCTTGGCAACTAAGACAAAGGAGCCAGACATCTGGACGTAAACTTTCTGGTATCTTCTTGCCTTTAGTGAGTACATTAATTTCTTGTGCTGAACAGCCATCCAGGAGAGCAGACTCCAATTCAATTAACCTGAAATAAATATCACAATTGTAAATTTTTTTTTTGTTTTTAAAATTTGCTGTTGAATATTTGCTTGTAGTCTCAAGACGTCATGTACTAATTGTGAAAACATTCAGATATTTAGCATGGTTGGAATTTAGGCCAATTTTTATTCACTAAGAAGCCTTGTACACTGCAAAACAAAACATTACCCATGCTTTACATCTGAAATAGCTATGTGTTCTACTTAGATATAAAAAAATTAAGTGGTACTCAATATTTACCAAGTACTGTCGTCTTCGTCACTAGCCATCGCATTAAATTTTCTTGAAAACTGAAAATTCTTGTTATCACTATTTGCTTCCTTCACTATTTCGACTGACAATATTTTCACACTTCAGTCATCAAAAACGCCACTAATATACGAATAACATCATTGTTTATTTATTCACACGAAACTACACTTTAAATTGTAAAAAATGAGTTTTGCACATCAGATTGCTCAGATTAATGTAATCAATTGTAATTTTGACATTTTGTAGTTCCACAACACCACAGCACAACACCAACACAAAAGTACTGCTACTGGATTAGAATGATCATTGATCAATGCCAGTTTAAACTAATTTGAACTCTAAGTTCATGTGCTTTAGAGCAATTTTTATTTACCTTTAGACGAACAATATAATTTACCGCGACGTTATTCTGCACTATTATTGACTTTTGAATCACTTGAATACTCAAATCAAGATTCTATGGTCTATGATATTTAGTACAGATAAAGCAGCATATTATGGCAACGAGTTTAGCCAAGCACCGGTAGTAATCTGTGGGCCCAGGCCGAGGCCGAGGTCTTTGTTGTGTATCATTACTTCCCAGAATTTGATTCATAATGAGGGATTTTCTTTTTCTTTTTTTTTAACTCTTCCCTAGTCGTTGGATAGATGGCGCTGAACTTGGTAAGTTACTGCAAGGAACGCACGGTGTGTTAGAAAGCCCGATTTTGTTGCATGCCCTTTTTATTACAGAAATCGATAGTATTTATCATTTTAAGCACTACAATCAAAGTCCGGCATCGATACGACTTGTAGATGTTTTTTAAAAAAATCTCAAAGTTGCTGTATAACCGGGTCATGAAAATAATAAAAAAAATTATATAAAAAAAACCAGCCTACATATTAAAATTTCCATTATAATTACTAATCAAACTTATAATACCTAACTATCTGACAAGTTTTCGTGTCTGTATTGCAAATAGATCGCGAAATATTAATATTTTTATGTTTTTTACTTTTTATTTAATTTCTTGGCAATAATGTGGTATTAGATGGAGATATTTGACCAGACGATTGTCAACATGTATGTCTATCGACATTATTAAAACCACAATCTAATTCAGCGTTATTTAGAAGTTATGAGAATTTTTCTATTTTAGCCAGGGTTGTCACATTCGAAAATGTCAAGTTTTATCCGGGTTGTAAAAACTAAAAATATTTACAAAAAACTGAAAAATTATAAATCTTGGTTTTCATTTTGAATAATTAAAGTATCTTCATCATGTTCAGTGAATGACGAATGATCATCCACTAGAACATTTTTCGCATTAACTGGTTTTAGCTAACTTAAAGCTTCTGCTGGTAATGGGATCCTCTTTGCACTTTTATTTCTGTCCTTTAAATGAAAGTTAGAAATGACTGGGTCAGAGGAAATAAGCGCTCTGTGGAACAGGTCGAACATTGTAGCTTCACGACTAACTTTTCGGGAATGATACTCCCTATCAAACCTCCAAAACTTGTTTCTTGATTCAGCCGCTTGTTCAGACATCATTCCAACTGGCAATGGCGATGCTGCTATTATTTGTGTACCGTGAGCTAAAACTTTATGAATTGTAACTGACATTGGATGCCAGTTATAGTTTTCGACATATTTATGTGCCAGTTGATTACAAAATGTTCCGAATTTATCAACATCAATTGGTAAATTGCTGGATAAAACAACTGAAATAATGTATAAATCATCCAAAAGCCATTTCTCAATATCTAAAGTTTCCGCAAACGTTGCACGATGTCGATCAGAAAACGCAGTTCTGGCAGTATTTCCGTCGTTTGTGGTGCCCGAAGTTGGGCGTACCACATCTACCAAGAGGCCTAATTTATCTCTGATTTCATCTTGAATTTTGGCTTTGCGATCTTCAACTAACTTGTGTTCTGCAGATTTTTGCGTAATTCGCCATTGTTTCACCTTAACTTTGTATCCAAGTTTTAAAACGAATTCTAAGGCTCGGATCCAAAACTGCAATGGGCTAACACCGTAACGCAAAAGGCTTTCGTCAACAAGCTGGAAAATATTAAATTTAAAATTCTGGTTAAAGTGACAACCCTAGTACAAAAAAATCCGGATATAATTGAAAATTCTCATAACTTCTAAATAACGCTGAATTAGATTGTGGTTTTAATAATGTCGATAGACATACATGTTGACAATCGTCTGGTCAAATATCTCCATCTAATACCGTATTATTGCCAAGAAATTAAATAAAAAGTAAAAAACATAAAAATATTAATATTTCGCGATCTATTTGCAATACAGACACGAAAACTTGTCAGATAGTTAGGTATTATAAGTTTGATTAGTAATTATAATGGAAATTTAAATATGTAGGCTGGTTTTTTTTATATATTTTTTTTTATTATTTTCATGACCCGGTTATACAGCAACTTTGAGATTTTTTTAAAAAACATCTACAAGTCGTATCGATGCCGGACTTTGACTATAGTGCTTAAAATGATAAATACTATCGATTTCTGTAATAAAAAGGGCATGCAACAAAATCGGGCTTTCTAACACACCGTGGAACGGAACGTCACATAATTTTTTTATTATTTCACTTGGATGTAATTTTGAGATCGTAAAACGAAAGCAAACGAAAGTGTCATTCAACGAGCGAAAGCTTAGAGTAAGAAAGCTATAGAGCATCGGGTAGCGTGGCCACACATGAGACAAAAAACTAACTTAACTAACATAGGCTACATAAGTAGCTGCCTTGAAAAAACTGGCACGCAGTGAGAGACGGAAATAGTATAGCTTTATCCTTTTCTGTTACTTATAATAACTCAATACTTTATCCCTTTCTTGTGGAAATGAAATGGAGCTACCCGCCGTCTATACTTTTCTTTGTCTAAGAGCGAAAGTGACGTGACGCAATGTTTTTTTTTTCCAAGCGTTTTGACTCTGGCACCTAGTAACGTAGTCAGTTCAACGCCATCTTCAGGGTTCTTGGAAACTATGTTTTTTTTTTAATACTGAAAAGAAAAACCTCTCATTGAATGGTGCAATAATAAAGAGTTTTTCTTTTATTTCAAAACCAAGGAGCTAAGGGGCTGACCGGTTATTTTTTGCCGTTGTTCTGTATTGAAAAAACCTTGGAGGCTTTAGTTCCGATATCTGCTACGTGCCAAAAGATCTTTGTCGAGTGCTGCAAGGATTTTTACTGACTTCAAAAAAAGGAGGTTATCAATTCGTCACGTATTTAGTAATAATATTGGAATTGGAACTGTTATGTGGCGCCTGATTGACATTGAATGGGGGGAGTTCACTGCCCTCAATCATTGAAGTACGCTGTTTACACTGACCTCTTTAATACAAGGTATTATAGAGGTCAGTGGTTGTTTAGTACCTACAGCGGTGCTATTCTGTAAAAATCTCACCGTGAAAACTTAGGTGAAGTGAGCGTGGAGCGAGCTGTCAATAGTGTCAATTCCTAGCGAAAACAAATTCACTTCACCTAAATTTTCACGGTGAGATTTTTACAGAATCGACCGGCTGGTCAGTGGGGGAGTTGTTTTCTAAACATTTGTGGAATGGTCACAGAAATAAAATTTTATTGAAAAAGTCAAGATGGAGGCGTTAGTTCCGATTTTGGCCACTCCCCAATCCAAAAGATCCTTGTGTACAATGGTACACAAGGATCTTTTGGATACACAGAACAGTTGTACAGTTGTACTCTGAGGACACTGACCTCTATAATACATTATAGAGGTCAGTGTCTGAGGATCATTAAAAAACATTTTTTTTTAGTTCTGCCAAGCTATTCACAACCATCCGAAAGGCTATCAAATTATCTAAAATGACTCATTTCGATAACCTGATTTGCTTTGCCCCCAGACAGCAAACAGCTTTCCACAGAGCATTTTTATAATACTGGCAGCTATCGGAAGAATAGGGGTCGTCTACGTCTACTGACAAAATTTTTGGGTTTTGGACTTGTGCACAGCATAATATAGAGGACTCCTACGATAACATTGAATGATGTTCGATACGGTACGGAAGCGTATCGAGTGGTTGTGTATGTAATAGGTATGCAGGATCTCTAATAATCAGTGATCGGAATAGGCTGAGTATATTTATTTAAAGTTTAAAGAACAGAGACGGAAATCGGAGACTTTGATCGATCATTCTAATATTCAATTAGATCGTTAAGAGCAAAGTATCAATAAAAATTGTTGCTTAATCGGGAAATTATCTCTTGAGAGTTACGCCACGAGGGCCACGACTGATGTCCACATGGACGGAGCCACGAGCAACAACTAGTCAATCTATTAAATTAGAATAAAGTAATAGCTATTGATCTGTACTATGAAACAAAACGTTTAAAAGAATCGTCAAAAATTGAGAAAAAAGACGTAAAAGTACGTAAAAAACGTTACCTATTTAAACGTAACTATTTTTATTTCTCAGGTTTACCTGAGAAATGATAAAAATACACGTGTGTATTTTTAATTTAGTTGAAAATAAAAAAAAATGTGAAAAAGGTTCTTAAGAAAAATGTTAAGCTAATAGCTTTAATTCAAGTAACAATTTAGTGTAAAAATTTACATAGTGGTTCCAGCAACTTTCCGGTAAAAAAAATTGTCCTAAGGAAGTCTCCGATTTCCGTCTCTGTTCTTTAAACTTTAAGGTAAATATACTCAGCCTATTCCGATCACTGGCAGGCATTTTGGCAGTTCAACAACATTCATTGCGTTATTTACGTTGTTGAGCAGACAGATTTTTTGAACATATGGAGCAATGGATTAGCAATATCCTTCAAAATGATTCGGATTGTGATTGAAAGTGTGTTACGCAATTAGAGTGCGGGACGACCGGAACAGGCGTATCTGCAAAAAGGCACAGAACATGTCACAAACAAGACAAACGTTCTATTCCACTTTTCTAAATAGTAGGTACATATCATGACTATGCTTTTTTCCAATGTTCGTAAACGGTTTTTAAACGTAAAAGTCGATGTCAAAAAACATCGACATTAGACATTGACACATGACATTTATAATATTGTGATGTTGATTTGGTTGTGGTGCATTTGTGCCGACTGCCGGACTCAAACTGGATTGGATTTTCAATGGGCGGATAAATACGATTCAAATAACAACAATTTTGGAGTAGACGTTGAGACCTTATTATTAAATGGGCTTGTAATAAACATAAAGCCACCTAATTTACTACTAAATCTGTAGAATTTTGAGTGGAAAATGACACAATGCTCCAATTTGTTTCCCAATAAAGAGGCTTTTATTGTTTTTGCCCTGTATATAATTCTCTTCGTTTTTCAAGGTAAGTTTTCGTTTATTATTCCGCTATTCATAATAATTTGAAATTCAAGCATGTATTTATCAGCAACCGGTATGAAGATAAATATTGTAAAGAATGTACCTACATGTTGACTATAATAATTTATCTGAAGACTGAACTAGAACCCAACACGCGTAAGTATACACAGTGAAGATAATAGCTGTTGTAGCTGCAACTTTTGCAGGAATAAATAAAATACTATAGTTAAGCAACACCAGGAAAATTAATTAAAACACACTCATTGTAATCTACTACATAATCCTTATTTAGGTATGTGTTTAATTGCTACTGATAATAAAAATGGAAGCATTCCATTCGAACTTCATTTAAGTGATTACAAAATGCATAAAAAACTTGCTAGGTAATTTGTTGGATATTTATTGTGTTTCATTTAGGTAAACTGTTCAACTATAACCCCTTACCATGTACAAGAAAATCTGTAAAAAAAACCCTGCAGGAAATAATAACTTTTGGGCCATTCTTCCCTAAAGTAACAAATGGTTCAGGTTTCTCCGACAAAACAAATTTTGTCATGAATGACCTTTCCTACTTTACTAAATTTTTTATCAAGCACATGGATTTCTTTATACTGTCCCATAAACTATGAACACGAAATAATTAAATAGTTGTACAAATATACCAATGCAAGAAGATTCTTGCTGTTTGAATTAAACACTACCTAAGCTTTTTTACCCGACTGCGGCGAAGCCCAAAAGGAGGGTTATGTGTTTGACCTGTATGTATGTATGTATGTATGTATGTATGTCCGTTTCTTTGTTCCCTCGTAACTTCTAAACGAATGAACGGATTTTGATAAATTATACGTCTTTAGATTTGTCTTGGTAGCGCGAGTGTCACTGGGTATATCAAAATTGAAAAAATATAAAATGGCCGATTTTTGGCGCAATATTATGTCTTCAAAAAAAATTATTTTTCTCGAAACCTATCGAGTGGGGTATCAAAATAAAGGGTTTTTAAAGGTGATTACAAAAATATATACAACTTATATGGTTAAAAGTAATTCGAAGTGACAAATCGTAAAAAACACGTACCAAGAGCTAAATCGTCTGCGAAATCTTTCACATTTATTTTGTCAACTAAAAAGCTGGAAATAAAAAAAGTTATTAAAAAAAATAAAAAAACCCGACTGCGGTAAAAAACTGAAAAGCTAAAAACAAGCCCATTTTAAATTAAATAAAAATTGGAAGCAGGCGGGACCCATTTAAATTTGAAAATATAATAAAAATGATATGGGTCCCGCCTGCTTCCAACTTTTATTTAATTTAAAATGGGCTTGTTTTTAGCTTTTCAGTTTTTTACCGCAGTCGGGTTTTTTTATTTTTTTTAATAACTTTTTTTTCAATTTCGTTATATGTTGTTAGCTTCAAGGGTATATTCGTTACGCATTGCAAACAATACGTAATCTTACATAGGAATCAAAGCAATGTACTTACAACAATCAGAATGATTACTGTGTGTTTTGGATTTCATACTTCAACAATGAATGCATACTATGCTCAGTTTCTGGTTCAATGTTTACGTCTTGCACTGAGTAGTTTGACTGCTCTTGATAATTCTTGTTTAAAACAAAAACACTATCTTCTTATACATGAAATAATTACAAGTTCTGAAGCCCTAAACTACTTAATAAAATTCTTAAATTCATTCACTAACAGGCAATGCACAGCCTAAACCTAGAAGGTCTAGAAACATGACATTTTGCATAAGAAATTCTTATACAGCGAAAGTGAGCATGTAGAAAGGATTTTTGAAAATTCATCCTTTAAAAGGGGTTGAAAATTTGTATGGAAGACAATGGGATATTCTATCGGGCACACAGCTCGTTATTTGATAAACTTTAACCTTTTCGCCGCCAACGTACACAAAACGCAATGCCTCGCCGAGCGCCAAGCTATAAATGTATAACTAAATATACAGTAAACAGTAGTGATGGGGATATCGTCATATCGATGAATAAGATTTGTACGCGTAAAGTTAAGATTTAAAGTTGATTTTACGAATATAAATAAAAACTGATGAAATATTTCCAGATTTGTTTTATTTCACAGTATCCTTAATAAGAAAAAACAGTATAAATTATGAGTATCAAAGAAACTAATACATAACTCAATTAGAACTATAAGGAATGGGGTACATCTCTATTTGTTTCATGATCTCATTCTTTAACTTCATATCAAGTTATTGGCACTGAGGGCACGTTGAATTAGATTCTGATTAGGGATGGGGTCTATGGTCTTTCTTTCTTCTATTTTTGTTTATTCCTGTTTTTTTTTTAATAACTTCAGTCAACGTTTTTTACCGTAGGTATCTAAGTGGCAGAATTTTTAATTGTTTTTAGATGATTTTATACGAATTGCAATTAGGTTTCCTTTTTTTTCTTTGAAAAGAATTTCTAAAAAAGTTAAAATTACAGTGCTTTCATACACTGTATTTACCATAATAGTGTATAGAGTACAAAAACAGTACCTAAATCTACTGTAATTACAGTGCATCTGGAGATACAGGGCTCACCGAACATTTTACACACTTATTGAATTCCTACTCTTTGATGAATAAACATTATTATTATCATCCAGTTAGACATATGTACCTCAGAATTATATTCTGGTTCAATGTTCTCCACAAAATACTCCGAGTCCGATTCCACACCTTGCAAAATTTTAAGAAGTTCGTCCGAATCAAGTTCTTCACTCATTTTTCTATTTGTTATCAAGTGAAAGAAAGAAAGATGCGTGCGCGCGAATCCGATTTTGTGCTGCACTATGCCAAAGTGACCTTGACAGCCGCACGCCTATGACGTCACTGACCAACTTCTATAGTAGTTCGTGGCACTCGGTGGCGCACAGGGGCATAGACGACCAATTGTTTTGTAGAGATGGGAAAATAACTATCGACAAGAATTGGTAACAACTTTATAATTACGTATCGGCATCTACGATGAAGGTCGAAATTCATCTACTATCCTTTGTAATGAAGTAGATAACTAAGTTCATATTTTATTGACCTCAAATTGTTTTCGATATTCGTAACTTTCTGTATTTATAAATATTTCAATGGTGAAATCAACCTTTCACGGCACATCACTGGCCAACTTGATATGAAGTGATTGGCGTTCTGAGGAAAGTAACAAAATTCGGAGTTTCTGTTTTTGCCGATTTTAGGACAAACTAGGGCTTATTTTGTGTAGAAAAATAAAAAACAGGGTAGTAGACAGTGCTATCTTACATAATAAAATGAAACAAAGCTTTTAATCACAGTAAATTTATTTTAATAAGATAGTTAAAATGAACAACTTCTATAGAAGTTGTGGCGCTGGTGGCACGAAAATCCCGAACTTCTATAGAAGTGCTTGGCGGTGAAAAGGTTAAATACAGAAACAATTTTAATAGAGCCACAAAAATAATATGTAAAGCATTGGCAGTGACAGCATAGCAACTCATCTGGCGGCGGCGCTTGTAGTTGTACCTTGTATTTTTTGGATAAATCTAAAATGCTCGTGTCTCATTCCAGGTGTGTTTGTAACTGCATCGAAAACAGAAAGTGGTGGCTATGACTACAATACAACACTCGTGGTTTTCCTATCAGAACTACTTAAACTATGTATATCAGCATTATTGTACACATATAAGAGAGAGTAAGTATTTATACTTATATTATTGCAATATTTCTACTATTTACACAATTTTAAAATACCTACATGTAGTAAATTATCCCTTAGTAGATATAGTAAATTCGGCACGTCTACAATAGTAACACATGCCACTTTGTACGTTTTTTTTTGCGTGAAAAACAACGGTTTATTCGCCGTGTGTAGACCCACTCGTCACTCGGAAGCTTGTAGACGACATTGTGGTACCACGGCATGGCGTCGTCGCCGTATACCATAGAACCGTATCATATACAAGGTCACACGTTTTTTCTGTAGGTACAGTCGACAAAAGTGATGATGAGATGAGAGAGATGAGATGCAGGATCGTCGGATATAGTTGAAGTTTAGAAACCGATGGATTTTGATAACTGAAATTTAATTTGATAAATGAGCTGTTTGTTTTCTATTAATAAAATAAAATTTTATTCGAGAACATCCATCGGTTTCTTACTAAACTTCAACTAAGTATGTATATCTGACGATCCTGCATACTTATCTCTTTTGTGGACTGTACGTACCGTAAAGAAACCATGCCGTGTACAAATGGCCTTAAGGGGCTTACAGGACCTAAACACAAAAAACGCAAGTTTTAGAAACAATAAAAGTATATGATCGACTACAGTAAACAAAATCAGAGAAATATATTATATTCTTCAGGATATATGCTAGGTAGATAGTGTGTTGAAAACTTATTACAACTAATTTGATAGGTACGATAGAAAAAATCATGAAGATACCATCATTCTGATTTTTTGTCAGATTATTCCACAAGCAACATACTAAAACACTAATGTTTTAATTTTTTAGTCCATACAATAGATTTTTAGTAATTAAATAATTGCTTCATATTTTAAATTACCAGCGTTGTGTCATCGCGCGCGCTTCTCTTTCTTTTCTATGCAGTCTGACAGTGACCGCGCTTTAGGTCATGTTTAGTTTCGGAATAAAAGCGCCTTCAATGTCAAATTGTTACCACATGAACCTGCGGTTGGCTGCACCACCCAATACACAAAATTCGTAGACGCATTTCGTCGCGATTCTATATAAAACCTGAAATCATATTTATTGTTTAGGTACTTGATACCTACACATTTTATGGAAGTCTTTATTTGCATAAGCTTAGGTAATTAGCCTATATATTCCCACTTCTGGTACACAGGCCTCCTCTCTTCAGGCTATAATCTACTACTATTCTTCAGTCAGTCATTCATTTCAGATTCAGTCTTTATTTGGATGAATAATAAATAAGTAGGTAAACACCAAACATATAGGTAAATTTAATCTATTTTTAAAATGGAAGTCAAATAGGTAAGTAGGTAGGTACCAACTACTCCTACTACCTAAATTATAAATTATGAAACTATTGATTTGCAGCAATTCATTGCTATTTTGCAAAGGGATAATAGTTCGTATTCTTTATAACATTGCAGTAAAACGATGCATTAAAATATAATAATAGTATCGTCTATGAATTGGTGGTTATTTAACTGCGACGAAAAAATGTACACTGCTCTCCTCCTAGGAGCATTAGGTGCGTCCATTCCAAGTATACCGCCCTTACTGGCTTATACAATAATAATAAATAAAATACCCAGCAGCACGCAAAATATAGGTATTTGGCTAATTTCTAACTTGACGCCGCCGGTCGCCCAACTACAAAAAGTTTTGCGTAAACGCAGTTACCAAATACCTACCTTCTCAAAAAGTTACTCTGAACACCCCCTCTTTGGCACGACCTTTTATTAATTTATATTACAGTATTTTTATATCACGAAGCGACGCGCGCTTTATTTATGTTAACCAAGTGTAGACACGCTGTGAATGTGTGCGATAAGACAAGTAGCATGAGCACATGATACACACACACAAACACACACTTCCGACTTCGCCATTGTCTCGGCCGATACCGAATGCTCCTGCGCTTACACACACATTTACAGCGTGTTTGTACACTTGTTAACCACAAGTAAAGCGCGCGTCGCGTCGTGATATAAAAATACTTTACTGTTATGAATATGATATAGGGAACAAATAATTTTTATCGTTTTTCAGTTTCTATCGACAGAATCATAAACCCTATGTGATTTATATGTAAGTACAAAACACATGCACATTAAGAATAGTTTGATCATCCACCCCTAATGTCTCGAAAATAATGAGATAACTTTGTTCTTCTGCATAGCACAGTACAAAATTATGTCTTGAATCAACTCAGCCCATCGTAGTCCACTGATGGACATAAATATCGGTTCTCTGCCTTCCGCATTCAGTCTGTCGCAGCCACCTTTTAAGGCAAAACCGGGGTAGCCCACGAAACTCAAATTTTCTTACGCTTTTTTGTAATTCGCATTGTCAGTATCAGATTGTATGTTGATCAAAAATTTTTACTCGACCGTAACAAATATTTATTTACAGAAAAATAATCATTCAGAAATAACTCTCTAAGTATGTAAGTAAATAAATATTTGTTGCTGCCGCGAATCATATTTTGTTCAACATAATGTACAATCTGACACTGACCTGCAAATTGCAAAAACGTAAGAAATTTTCAATTTCGCGGGCTACCATACCGCATCAGTCTGAGGGCATCTCACGCTATGCATGCCGGGTACACGGTCACCATCTCCACTCTATGAGTTGTCTCCTCCAACGACCATCGGTCCTTCATCAGGCATGGCCGACCTACTGCCTTTTCAGCTTGCTAACTCTACAAGCTAGGTATATCGGTAACTCCAGCTCTTTTTCGGATAATTTAATTCTTATTTCATTTAAGGATAATATTAATTCTTACTGGTACCTACTTACTACTTAATAAATACATTCATTGCTTTTTCTACATTTAAAAAATCTTGACGTTTTAGTAAATGTAGGATACCTATCTACTATTTATTTTCAGACACTTGTATGTGGTATAGGTTATAGCAGACTAGAAAAAATAAGTTCATTTTATTTTTATTATAATTTATTCAGACAACATTAGATTCTATATATTTAGATGTAGTCGTAGACCTTGACTAGACCTGAACTACTAGAATCCTATTCGATATTTTAATAAGTACTAAAATGACACTGAAGGCCAATTCTACTAATTTAAAACGTTCAAAATCTAGTCGCAGTCTCATCTCGTCGACAAACAAATGTCAAAAACTTGTCAAAATATAGGGAAATTAGACGTATTTTTGACAGATTGAGACTGAGATCAGACTGTGAACGTTCTTAAAATTACGAGAATTGCCCCTCTGATCAAATCCGACCAGCACCCCAATTGCGTAACACAATCAATCTCAGTCAGAATGATTTGAAGTATATTGTTAGTCCATTGCTTCATATGTTCGAAAAAAGTGTCCGCTCAACAACGTAAATAACGCAATGAATGTTGTTGAACTATCAAAATGAAAGCCATTGCTACTGATAGTGTGTTACGCAATTACCCTGCTGTATCTACTGGTTGTGGTTGTCACCACAACCAGTAGATACAGCAGGTGGCGGTGGTGGCGGTGTTCTACGGCACGGCACCGTCACCGTAAACTATAGAACCGTGTCATATTCATGGTCATATGATTTTTCTACGGGACGGTTAACACGCCGTGCCGTGTACAAGGGGCCTTAGGCGACGTCAGACTAGCTAGAGATGTGCATCTGGATTGAGGGCCAATTTTTTTAACCCTTGCGAAACGAAATAAGACTTATAGGGAAATTAGTTAAAAATAGTAAAAACTAGCTGCGCCCCACGGTTTCACCCGCGTAAGTTTCGATCCCTTGGGAATATCGGGATAAAAAGTAGCCTATATGTTAATCCAGGGTGTCAGCTACCTCCATACAATATTTTATCAAAATCGGCCCAGCCGTTTGAGCGTGAAGAAGTAACAAACATAAACACACACACACTCACAAACTTTCGCCTTTATAATATTAGTGTGATTTAAAGCATAGGGCCATGAATATCTTAAGCGTGAATTAAAACTGTTATGATTAAATAACTTGGGCCCTCAATCCAGACGCGTGCATAAACTGGCATAGCCTAAATCTCAGTAAGTACTATATCTAGGGCCCTCAATACATTATTGTCTGAACTGAGGAATCTGCAAAACATGAATTTATCTGAAGAAATACATAAATACGACTTTAAGATATTATACTTAGATACCTATGTAAATTAGTTAAAAAGAAATAAACGACACAAAAGTTAATTGTTAAGAAGTAAATGAATGTTGAATTTGACTAAAACGTCTGAACTGAGAGCCCAATATCTCAACCTCATAGATTAACGCAAATTAGAATAAGATTTTTAACTATTTCTTTATTATATTGTAACATATCGTCTTTTCTTCTAAATGTCCTACTTTAAAAGAAAATTGATTTTTAACTTTTTCTAAGAGAAAAATTTGGAGGGTGACCATAATGTTCATAGTAAGTACATTTTGTAAACCGCAGTCGGAAAGTGATAATATTTGCAATTAATAGTACATTATGATACATGTGTGCTATGTTGATCATTATACTCGAGGCGGTATTATTCGCGCGAGCCGCAGGCGAGTGCGATAAGAAAGCCGAGCGTATAATGATCAATGCACACGCGTTTCATACGACGTTTTTCAACACACTTGCGAGGAAAAAAACATACTTGTATTGTTAAATATTAACTTGTATGGAAAATGGCGCGCTGTTTTTGTCTTTCCGCATAGCCAGCACTATCAATGCGCGCGCAAGTGTAAATAAAAGACCACAGAGCATGTAGGCTCTGACAACAGACCGCCATATAAAAAAAAACACAAAACAATTGTAGTATAGTTAGTATGGAATTAGAAAGTACTATTGGCATAGAGAAATATACATTAGTTCAGTGATAATCCGCAATAATAGAACGCCGGTCAGGGTTTTTTCCGTTTGGTTTCGGAAGAACCACGGACAATTTTTAAAATTTTCTTACGTTTTTTTTTTAAATTTGCAGGTCAGTGTCAGGTTGTATCTTGATCAAATATGATTCGCGACTATAATATATATGTATTTACAGAATTAAAGTCATTAGAATAGAATCTTTAAGTTAGATTTTTTCCCTAAGAACTTTTCCATAAGAAAGATGTATTAATGTTTCAAATGATTATAATTCTGTAAAGATTTACCTATTATAGTCGCAAATCATATTTTGATCAAGATACAACTTGACACTGATCTGAAAATTGCAAAAGAAAATTTGAATTTTGCGGTCTACCACTGCGCATTCACCTTAAATTGTCCGTAAACCCTGCGCATTCACCTTAAGGTAAATAAATATTAGTTCATTTTGGGACCAAGGACAATACAGACTATTTAAAAAAAAAGTGAATTGATGAGATTAAAAAGCGCGAATCTCCGACTAGTAAATAGTTATCTGTGGAAATAAAGCACATGTGGATTAAAGTAAAGAAAAAGCACGCGTTTTTAATACACGGCATTATGGACCTAAAAGCGGTTCAATAAGAGCCACTTTACGAGCAAGTGTGTTGAAAAAGTATTATATAGATAGTATTTACAATTTTGTTTTCTTTATTTAATGTCATTTTTAATTATGTGATGTTAGTCCTTAAGGTACTTAATATTATGTTACAATTCAATTAAGAAATACTTTAAAAAAATATTCTAAATTGCGTTAATCTATGAGGTTGAGCGTAGTCTATAAAGCCAAAAATATTGGGCTCTCAGTTCAGATGTTTTAGTCAAATTCGACTTTCATTTACTTCTTAACAATTAACTTTTGTGTGATTATTTCTTTTTAACTAATGCACATAGATATCTAATTAAAATATGTTTAAGTCGTATTTATGTATTTCTTCAGATTAATTCATGTTTTGCAGATTCCTCAGTTCAGACAATAATGAATCGAGGGCCCTAAATATACCGCCATAAAACTGTAATATCATATTCTACAGATTTGGGAATTTCTTAAAATATTTAAGAAATTCTTAACTAAATTCTTAAATAAAAATTATTAACCCAGAGATAGTACGAGTACTTACTGAGATTTAGGCTATGCCACTTTATGCACGCGTCTGGATTGTGGGCCCATGTTATTTAATCGTAACAGTTTTAATTCACGTTTAAGAAATTCATGGCGTTAGGCTTTAAGTTTTTACTATTTTTAACTAATTTCCCTATAAGTCTTACTTCGTTCCGCAAGGGTAAAAAAAATGGCCCTCAATCCAGATGCACATTAGCTAGAAGGCGTTTCACACGGTCGCCATCTCCACTCTATGAGTCGTCTCCTCCAACGACCATCGGTCCTTCGGCAAATATGGCCAACCTACTAGAGTTAATAAGCTGATTGTAACTCCAGCTCTTGTTCGGGTAATTTAACTCCGACTATATTTAAGGATTAGTAGATTGTTATACAAGGGTCGGAAGGAATCAATTCCCATACGAGGCATTTAGACGCCCGAGCGCAGCGAGGGCGGCTATAGTCCGAGTGGGAATTGATGACTTCACCCGCGTTAAACACTCTACTTTTCATTTCGAATTTAAGGAAAGTAAAAAATAGTAGTTTTTCTAAAATATTTATTGATAATAATTACATGAATAATAGGTAGGTACCTATTCATTAGTCTTTTTTAAATTTGAAGTATGGAACACACCACGTCACCGCCACATGAGTAGATTCTGTGTCACCACCGCAGGCCGTTCCGCTTACTAGGGCCCGTATTATTATCATTCTGTCTGCATTCTTACTTTTACCATTTTTCACAAATTACTTAGAAAACACGATAATCTTAATAAAAATTTAAAAAAATTGTGTTGCGACGTGACACTTTTTAGTGCTGACCCAACTTTCTTATTTCGATTAAAAACTTGCATACAGCCTAATCGATACTCGCAATAAAAAAAATGAAAAAAATTTGTAGAAACTGAATAAAAACTCTTTAAACTAACAAAATGTATTGAAATGTAAAGTGTTTGCAGAATAACCAATCTATAGAATTAATTAATTATCATCATTCTCAAAAAAACATCTGGTAAGCCTACCTAAAAAAATGTTTACTGGGAATTCTGTAGTAAACTATTAAGAAAGTATCAAAAATAAAATCCACAATAAATAATTGTCCAATAAATTAAAATAATTTTAAACAGCGATCGCATTCCGAATATAAATTCAATTATAGAAGCATTTCGGCGCGAAATTCAGTAAATGAGGTACCTATTGGCCTGTCTGTTATTGACATGATATTAGAAGAGATTGAAATGATATTAGAAAAGCATAAATCATTATTATAAACAATGCTTATTGTATTTATTGCTTAAAATTATTTTATTTTATTTTCAAATATCGATTACATTTGTCATAGGTATTAATTACTCGAGTCAATCGAAATTTAAAAAAAAATTGTTTGGAATAATCGCTTTCACACATCACTGCAATAAAAAAAAAACAATAATGGTCGGCGATTTTGAACACAAATTGAGTAGTGGTAATGATTAATACGTATTATTGAACCTGTGTTTGAATATTACGTTAAAACCTGGGCATTTTCGTGTTGTTTATAATATTATCAATAACATTTGTCACATTTTAAATCTTATCTACATCTGTGTGTGTGAAATTTGTGAAAAGTAAAAATGTAAACACATACGATTGGCGCGAAACTTCGACATTAGATATCAAAAAAGTTCATTACCACTACTTATTTACCTTAAACTATGGATAAATTCGTCAAATAATTAAATGATGTATATTCACAGCCCCATTATGGTAAAGTCAGGATGTTCGAAATCCCCAATTTTTATGTTTTTTAGCCTCGACCACAACTGACATCAAAATGGTGATTATCGTACCTATGTATGTTGAATTTATTCAAGGTAAATTATTAACTTGTGCGCTAAATCTGAAAGATATAATGGCGTTAACATATGAGCTTTTTATCCAACTCTCATAATTAACGCACATTCATAAGATTTGATGGGTAGCATAATAAATATTTACATAATCAATTAAGGGTGTCGTATGTCTGACTAAGCTGACTACCTAACTAAATGTAGTTCTATTTTTAAATTTCATTCCCGCCCTAGGGAGGGAAGCAATTACTATGAGACTTTCCCGCCCAAGGGTGGGAAGCATCGTTTTCCACCCGCTATTCGAATCAAACAAACACTACTTTCCGAGTATGAGAGATGAAATAGTAGATTGTTATACAAGGGTCGGAAGGAATCAATTCCCATACGAGGCATTTAGACGCCCGAGCGCAGCGAGGGCGGCTATAGTCCGAGTGGGAATTGATGACTTCACCCGCGTTAAACACTCTACTTTTCATTTCGAATTTAAGGAAAGTAAAAAATAGTAGTTTTTCTAAAATATTTATTGATAATAATTACATGAATAATAGGTAGGTACCTATTCATTAGTCTTTTTTAAATTTGAAGTATGGAACACACCACGTCACCGCCACATGAGTAGATTCTGTGTCACCACCGCAGGCCGTTCCGCTTACTAGGGCCCGTATTATTATCATTCTGTCTGCATTCTTACTTTTACCATTTTTCACAAATTACTTAGAAAACACGATAATCTTAATAAAAATTTAAAAAAATTGTGTTGCGACGTGACACTTTTTAGTGCTGACCCAACTTTCTTATTTCGATTAAAAACTTGCATACAGCCTAATCGATACTCGCAATAAAAAAAATGAAAAAAATTTGTAGAAACTGAATAAAAACTCTTTAAACTAACAAAATGTATTGAAATGTAAAGTGTTTGCAGAATAACCAATCTATAGAATTAATTAATTATCATCATTCTCAAAAAAACATCTGGTAAGCCTACCTAAAAAAATGTTTACTGGGAATTCTGTAGTAAACTATTAAGAAAGTATCAAAAATAAAATCCACAATAAATAATTGTCCAATAAATTAAAATAATTTTAAACAGCGATCGCATTCCGAATATAAATTCAATTATAGAAGCATTTCGGCGCGAAATTCAGTAAATGAGGTACCTATTGGCCTGTCTGTTATTGACATGATATTAGAAGAGATTGAAATGATATTAGAAAAGCATAAATCATTATTATAAACAATGCTTATTGTATTTATTGCTTAAAATTATTTTATTTTATTTTCAAATATCGATTACATTTGTCATAGGTATTAATTACTCGAGTCAATCGAAATTTAAAAAAAAATTGTTTGGAATAATCGCTTTCACACATCACTGCAATAAAAAAAAAACAATAATGGTCGGCGATTTTGAACACAAATTGAGTAGTGGTAATGATTAATACGTATTATTGAACCTGTGTTTGAATATTACGTTAAAACCTGGGCATTTTCGTGTTGTTTATAATATTATCAATAACATTTGTCACATTTTAAATCTTATCTACATCTGTGTGTGTGAAATTTGTGAAAAGTAAAAATGTAAACACATACGATTGGCGCGAAACTTCGACATTAGATATCAAAAAAGTTCATTACCACTACTTATTTACCTTAAACTATGGATAAATTCGTCAAATAATTAAATGATGTATATTCACAGCCCCATTATGGTAAAGTCAGGATGTTCGAAATCCCCAATTTTTATGTTTTTTAGCCTCGACCACAACTGACATCAAAATGGTGATTATCGTACCTATGTATGTTGAATTTATTCAAGGTAAATTATTAACTTGTGCGCTAAATCTGAAAGATATAATGGCGTTAACATATGAGCTTTTTATCCAACTCTCATAATTAACGCACATTCATAAGATTTGATGGGTAGCATAATAAATATTTACATAATCAATTAAGGGTGTCGTATGTCTGACTAAGCTGACTACCTAACTAAATGTAGTTCTATTTTTAAATTTCATTCCCGCCCTAGGGAGGGAAGCAATTACTATGAGACTTTCCCGCCCAAGGGTGGGAAGCATCGTTTTCCACCCGCTATTCGAATCAAACAAACACTACTTTCCGAGTATGAGAGATGAAAACTACTTATTTCTTACTGGTATGTACCTACTTAATAAAAGCATTCATTACTTTTACACATTTAACAAATCCTGACGTATCAGTAAATGTAGTATGCCTACTATTTATTTTCAAACACATGTTTAGGTCGTAGATCAGAGACTAGAAAAACGGCTTAATATGTTCATTTTATTTTTATTAATTTATTCAGACAACATTAGAATCTATATTTAGATGTAGTCGTAGACCTTGACTGAGCCTGAGCCATTAGTTTCCTATACGATAGTTTATTATTTCATGATCAAATCCGACCAGAATCTACTGGTTGTGTTGTGGTACTGGAGCAAAGCGTTTAGATAAGAGCAGAGCTCTATTTACGCATTGCGCTTATCTAAACGCATTGCTTCCCGTGCTTTATATTCACGCTCGAAATTGATGTGTATACGAGCTAAGTGTGCATACACAAGCGACATGCGTCTACGACAGAGGCAACTGCGTCCGTCGACGCGTGGAGTTCGTGTGTATGAGCACTAAGGGCGCGATTCTCAGATCACTCATACTCATACTGTAAGATTCACAGACAACACTTTGCCTTTACCTTTTTAGCTAAATAAAGTAGGCGCTTCATACGAATGTGAATCTTATTATTCTTGTTCATATTCGCAAGACATATTGACACATGTACATATGAATAAGGTTCACATTCGTATGACTGAAACTTGCCCTTAGACTTTACTTTGCTAATTAAGCGTTTCATACGAATATGAACATTAATGTTGTATGAACAATGAACATGTTCATACTTATTCATATAACTGCGGTCTGCGAGTTTTGCTCTAAGTTATAATCTTTGATCATTGTTCCTATTACCTACCGGGTGGTTTCGGGAAATCTTATTTAATTATAGTTCGTTTTTAATGTTAAAAAAAATATATACATATAAATTAATAATTATTTATTTAAATTAAGTTTCTCTACTTTCAGAAATAAGCCGCATATACTCAGAGCCATTCTGATAAACTATAAGTTGCTGCTGCTGTACTTTGTTCCATCCTTGCTGTACTGCTTCTACAACAACTTGGCGTTCATTAACTTGTCCCACTATGACCCAACGTCGTACTACATCTTGCTGCAGTTCCGAGTTGTGTTAACAGCTTTACTCTTTCAGGTAAACTCTCTTTTTAACCGACTTCAAAAAAGGAGGAGGTTCTCAATTCGCATGTCTTTTTTTATGCATGTTCGGGCATGACTCCGTCAAAATTTGCAAAATTCTTTTTTTGTTTGAAAGAGGTTTATTTCAAAATGGTCCCATTTAAATTTCGTAAAGATCTGATGATGAATTTCGGAAACAGAGAACGGAACTCTTCATGCCAGCAAATCAACCGCGATTGCTGCTATCGCAATCACACAACATAACATGTACCCTTTAAGGGGGTAGGCAGATGTGTTCAATATCTTTCTGTCACTGATATTCACATAGCAAATAGTATTATATGAATTTGTGTGGGGTAGGTACTTAGGTACAACTAAAAAGAGAAAAATAAAAACTTTTTGACAAAAAAAAAAAAACAAAAAAAAAAAATTTCACTTTGTAGTGTTTTTTTTTTTGAAGTCGGTTTTTTTTTTTTTTGTAAAAAAAAAATTTTATCCCGAGTTTACACCCTTAAACAAGTTATGATACTTGTTTTGCAACATATTTTGAAAAAAAAAATTCAAAAACGTATCCTGTATCATACATTGATATTAACGTTGTTTCAGACATGTTTTTTTTTACCTATACGGGGTGACAGGGACATCGACGCGCAACCTGTTACCATGTATTCAGTACATGATTCTGAAACCAGTGTTGAAATTTTTCGTCAGTTATTAAAAAAAAAACAAATTTTTGTTTTTTGATCCTATGATCATCATCATCATCATTTCAGCCGTAAGACGTCCACTGCTGGACATAGGCCTCCCCCAAGCACCTCCACTTCGACCAGTCCTGTGCTTCCCGCGTCCAACGGGTTCCTGCGGCCTTCACAAGGTCGTCGGTCCACCTCGTGGGAGGCCTTCCCACGCTACGTCTTCCGGTACGCGGTCGCCACTCCAGAACCTGTCGGCCCCATCGGCCATCTGTTCTGCGAGCAATGTGCGCCCACTTAAGTTTGGCAATTCTTCGGCCTATGTCGGTTACCTTGGTTCTCCTGCGGATCTCCTCATTCCTGATTCGATCACGCAGGGACACTCCAAGCATAGCCCTCTCCATTGCCCTTTGGGTGACTTTTAGCCTTCTTATAAGGCCCATTGTGAGCGACCACGTTTCAGTTCCATAAGGTCATCACTGGCAACACACACTGGTATGATCCTATGATCATGTACCTACTAAATTCATGGTTACATTTTGCGTGTGCATGTCCCTGCCAGCCTGTACTGTTCACCTTTTGACATTTTTGGCAAGTTTTAGATACCAGTCTAGTCGAATACTTACTAACCTTTTGACATTTTTGGCAAGTTTTAGATACCAGTCTAGTCGAATACTTACTAGTCTTCACGACTTGTTTTAGGTGTAAGCGATAAACGGAAACAGTAGACACAAGTAGAATACATGTTTTACGCCTTGGCGTAAACCTACAGAGATGAAAGGGTGAATGGACCTGTAAAAAAGATTCCAATGATTAATCCATTTCTTTTTGCTTTGCTTCCAGTTTTTATTCAAGCAGAAGTTGGCCTTTATGCAGTGGATATCACTAGGAGTATTAACAATGGGATGTATGATCAAAAATTTCGATGCTGCGTCAATACAATCGAAAGGCGACACCGATCTCTGGTCACAATTATTCAATATTTATTTCTTATCTATAAATTTTCAGAACTTCTGTTCATGTCTAGCTGGTACCTATAACGAATATTTGTTAAAAACAAAAGGTTCTAATGTTGACATATTCTTACAGAATGTGTTTATGTACTTGGATTCGGTTATCTGCAACTTCTTTATTTTAATGTTTAAAGGTGAGTTAGGAACAATATTCGACGATTTTAGTTCATTAGCTAACACTTTTGTAATACTTATAATCATAAACAGTGCTGTGGTAGGTATAGTTACTAGTTTCTTTTTGAAAAACCTAAACTCGATTTTAAAAACATATGCGAGTGCTTTGGAATTGGTAATAACAGCTGTAGTATGCTATATACTGTTTAATATTGTGATAACAGCATTTACAGTGTTATCAATTTGTCTAGTCAGTATCGCCGTTGCTATGTATTTTAAAAATCCGGTAACTAATGTTAACATGAATAATATGGCGGATGGAAAAGATAAACTTCCGCTTTTAGAAGTTACTACAAAAAAGTAATTAAGTAGGTGATAACATTGATAACTGTAAGTAAGGGCGAAATTCAGAACCGCACTGTTTTTACTTTGCTAAGTAGCATTCGCGTTTCATACGAATATAAACCTTAACCTTATTGGAATAACGCTCATATTAAGCGAATGTGAACAAGCTTTTCATCATACTAATTTAAACCTTATTCATATACGAATAATGATCATATTCGTATGAAACGCTTATTTTTCTTAGTAAAGACTAAGTTCAGTCTGAATCTCGCCATTACCTTCTGTTTATAGTTCCTTATGAAGTTAGATCTTTCGTAATTTAAATAACGACGTAGGTATACGTTAGAAGCATAGTAAGGGCGGGTTGTTTCACGTTCTTGACGCACGCGTATACGTCAAAAATAGCGCTAACTATCGTCAAACCAAAAAAAGCGTTTCAAATTACAATTATAAAATTATGGCCTTGCCGTACGTCAAATAATAACGGATACGTAATCGTTGTTACTTGAAGTGCATATGTTATGTTAACCGACCGTTTGAAACAACCGACTCTATGTTCAAGTAATCAAAATAAGTAATAGGATAACTTGTTCTCCAACTCCGTATTAAGGCCTGTGCACACCACGTTTTTTAAACGCGCCGTTGACGCGCGCTTGTAGCGATACAGACGCGATACGTACGCGAGTCAGACGCAGCCAGACCTTTCTGTAAGATAAAAGCGCGCCGTCGACGTACGTTTCTAATACGCGCGTCAACGGCGCACTTAAAAAACGTGGTGTGCACAGGCCCTTAATTAGATACAAATGTGCTCTATCCAAAACTGACGTTGCATTAATATTTTACTTATATTCAAAAGTTTAGAAATTAAAATAGTAGTATTATTACTTATATGATTTATCAACGATTTGAAATGCTCATCCGATTTCAGGTTGGTCATTAAAAATCTCAAGTTCTCAACAATTGGAATTCCTTACCACAATCAAAATACTTTACGGTCAGCAACGAACGTCGATTAACACTTAGGTACTTTTATTTGACACCATATTATTTTCATGTTCATAAATTATTTCGTTGACGTATGCTGTCGCTGCTGACCACGTACCTTATAAAATAGTGGGTACGTTAAGTTAAGACCGCCCCCGCCCGTTACATTTATGTAATGCCCATTTAGGACGATAAATAAAGAAAGAGGCATACATATCACTAGGTCTCAATTTATAGGGATCGGCTGTACACATGTGTGCACATATTAGGTAAAACCAGCGGAAAAACTGGTTGAAACCAGCGGATAACCTGGTCTAAACAGTCGCAAATTGTTATACTTTTGTTAGTAATAATTGCCAATTCTGTTAATTCAGTTCAAATTTTATTTGTTTATGCCTTTAATGTACATAATTATTTTGTTAATTACTTGTATTTGCATGATAGGGACTAGATATTAAAGAAAAAAAAACTTACAGTATTTGAGGCGGATTTTTCGTTAGGTAATCCTATTTGAAAATGATTTGCATACCTACCTAACATAGAATCTCAGAATGTTGATCTTATGAGTCGTTTTAGTTTTTCTTTCGACCTCGGATTTACATACGCACTTTTCTCTAAAAACGTCTCTATAGGTACTTCGCGGTTAGATTACATAATCGTAACGATTGACCACGAAATCGTGTTTAATCGGATCAGCATAGCCATACACAATCATTCGATACGCTTCTGTAGGTACCGAATCGAATATCAATCAATGTTCAAAAGGAGTCCTCTAACTAAACACTGTGGGGCCATTCAAGT
This sequence comes from Mesoligia furuncula, assembly GCA_916614155.1. Lineage (NCBI taxonomy): Eukaryota > Metazoa > Arthropoda > Insecta > Lepidoptera > Noctuidae > Mesoligia > Mesoligia furuncula. The sequence continues at coordinate 16,093,651 of OU744799.1, read as the reverse complement.
ATTACGTAAGCACTACAGGGGGGCGGGGGTGTCTTTGCTTTGCTTATTTTTAATGACATGGGGGATGGGGGCGTCTGGATGGTGATTACGTCAACAGTATTTATTTTTTTACGTTTTAGGGTTCCGTACCCAAAGGGTAAAAACGGAACCCTATTACTAAGACTTCGCTGTCTGTCACCAGGCTGTATCTCAAGAACCGCGATAGCTAGACTGTTGAAATTTTCACAAAGTATGTATTTCTGTTGCCGCTATAACAACAAATACTAAAAACAAAATAAAATAAATATTTAAGGGGGACTCCCATACAACATACGCGATTTTATTGCCCTTTTTTTGCTCGATATCAAAAATGGCAACAGGAAGGCACTTGAAATATTCACAAAATACTCAGTTGTATTTTAACTTTAATAATAAATAATAAAATTAAAATAAAATAAATATTTAAGGGGGGCTCTCATACAAAAAACATGTTTTTTTCGGCGTTTTTGCCTTGTGGTACGGAACCGTTCGTGTGCGAGTCCGACTCGCACTTGGCCAGTTTTTCTGATTTTCTACAAAATTTTGTCGATTTTGGTTTGAACGCATATGGCAACCCTACTTGTCCTATGCTTGAAAAAGAAAAGCATTTTCAGGGGTTCCCGAAAATAATGGATACGATAACTCGCTTAGAACCGAGTAAAAGATATAAAATGCATGTACCAATGTTTACGTAAGCATGGGGAAGAGAGCTATGCTTACTTTTGTTGACGAGGGGGAGGGGGGGGGAGGAGTTAATAATTGCAAAAAATCTGCTTACGTAATAGGTACTTGAACGGCCCCTGTTCAAAAAATACAAAACCCGCAAATGTTGTCATTTTTCCAACGCCAGATAACTAAATCGGAGGAATAATTTCGAATTTTTGACAGTTCTTACTTCTTCCATACAAAAACTGTCAGACGCACAGAGTACTTTTTGATAGACTGAAAGTCAGACGATTTTATTCCACGAATAAAAATTATCGGTCGATTGAAAAATCAGCCCTTATTCAAATAAAAAACCGCTATTCTTCCGACTGCTGTATGCTGTCGGGGGCAAGGCAAATTAGGTTGTAGAAATATGTCATGATAGCATGTCGAATAGTTGTAAATAGCTATGCTGATAGAACTCGACTAGGTTCGGAACACGCTTGCTAAAAGCAATAAACACAAATGCATAATACCTATCTAAAGAAACTACATATAAGTACCTTCGCAAAATTTCCGTATATTTTGCAAGAAATACCTACAAACTGGAAACTAATTAAAATAAAAATTCAATTCAAAATAAAAATTCAATTTAACATTCAATTCAATTCTGACCGCTCTAAATGGTTTTCTTTACGATTTTCTGCTGTAAAACCGCGGCCAAACCCTTTAATACTCTTGGAAAATTTCCGTATATTTTGCAAGAAATACCTACAAACTGGAAACTAATTAAAATAAATATTAAATTCAAAATAAAAATTCAATTTAAAATTCAATTCAATTCTGACCGCTCTAAATGGTTTTCTTTACGATTTTCTGCTGTAAAACCGCGGCCAAACCCTTTAATACTCTTGGACAACTTTTTGCCTAGGTTACATTGTATACTTTGTATAGGTACTTATTTTGTATAATGCTCTTGTATGTGATATGAACAGCATTTTTGTAAGCTAAGTTTGTAATTGAAACAAATTATTGTTATTATGTGTAAACAATTACTATGTTTAACTCAACATTCGAATATAATTAAGGTTATTAATTAGCTTAAGATGATTGATGTACTCGTTACGAAGTTTTTACTACGAAACTATTTCAAATAAAATTAAATAGGTATTCATTTGAATGAATCTTTATGAATATTTTTTTAATATTTTCACTTCACATGTCTAGTGCTTGAATAATGATTTTACGTGGTCTAAAAAATTTTGTTAACCATGATTGAATTTGGGTCTGTTTGAAAGTTCGGATTCGGCCGAACATTCAATTAACTTTGGTGGAGGATCGGTGATCGACTTCTAAAACATAGAGATAGTACAGAAATATATATGTGCATCAAGCACAAAGCGCAAGCGGGCTGCATCAATTGGTTACCCCATTTGTATGAAAATTTTAATACAACTGGGGTAGGTACCCAATTGATGCAGCCCACCGTACTTATATTTATTATATGTATGTACCTCAACGCAACAGGAGACGAATATACAGATATGCACCCTATTATGTTGATACCAACCTGTTTTACAATATTTTTGTAGTGTTATTGTGCCATTTTATTGAAGGCCTTCGCAGACCGGGACGGCATGGCAAGGGATGTTGCCGTCAGTCAGCGCACACTAGCCGCTTAGATACCGCGGCTTTCCAGCGGCTTCTCCGCTTCTCTACCCCCGCCGCCTCTGCCCGCGGTATGTCACAAAGGGCGCTGGAGTAAGTCCTTGGCATGCCGTTGCCTACCGCAGGTCGCCACGGCATCCCGCCGCGGGAGCCCGTGGCGCGTCTTTCAATGCCGTGCAATGAAATCCCTTTCGATGCCACGGCATCATTTTAAAGCATAGCAATTTATGTCGTATTCTATATCGATACATTTGAATGTCCATTAGTAAAAATTTCAATCCCTTGGCAATGCCGTCCCGGTCTGCGTAAGCCTTTATTATCGACATTAGTAAACCACCATCACATCAAATATATTTGAATTTGGTCATAACATAATATTTCTTTATAGTAAAGATTACATTACCAAATAAACTTAGTAATAGGGTCCTCTTTTTACCCTTTGGGTACGGAACCCTAAAAAGCGTGTTTTCTGTTTGGCGAAATAAAACAAACAATTTTAATAGACCTTTTATTTACACACTAATGTTTACATAATTATACTTTAACAAAAAGCACATTAAATTTATACCTAACTAATAGATACAATCACAACAAGTCAATAATTTAAAAACAAATAGTAGGTACATTATCACATCTGCCTGCACTTAGAAATATGTAAGAATATTTATTTTTATTATTATTTGTCAAAAACTGTTGTCTACCACAACTATTTTACTGACTCTGATCTTATTTACACATACAAGTGCCACCTTTGTATTCATATCATTAAACGTAACTTCTTGTGAGGGATGCGCTAAGTGTGCATACACGAGCGACACCTACGGTGTAATTCTGTATGTCTATATTTGAGTACCTACGGTGCTCAAATACACGAGCGGCGTGTTTTCGGCGGCTCGTGTGTGCACAATAAGGTAGCCCGCGAAATTCAAATTTTCTTACGTTTTTTTACAATTTGCAGGTCAGTGTCAGGTTGTATGTTTGATTAAGCTATTATGATTCGCGACCGTAACAAATATGACTTTACAGAATTAAAATTAGCAATACAACTCCTCATAAGTTACAATTGACTTCAAAATGTCATTGATTCATGAAATAGTCATTCAATAGGGTAATACGAACTTAGAAATGTATTGCTGATTTTTATGATTATAATTCCATAAATAAATATTTGTTACGGCCGGTATGCAAGGCAATGCAGTGTTTTTTGCAATTTGCAGGTCAGCCTGCAAAATGCAAAAACGTAACAAAATTTGAATGTCGCGTGTTTCCTGACACTTTCGCCTTAATTTGAAGTAACTGGGTCCCATTACTTGTTTTGTTTGCTTATTTATTTTCCATTAAGACCATAGCACTGGGGACACTTTAATTCCAAACAGTACAAACAAACAAAAAATATATGAAGAACTTAAAAAATTTTACTAAGTAGCAATTGCAGCTATATTTCTCTTTTAACTGCAAGCATTTTATTGCCAAAAGTGTATCTGGTAATTATGCAATTTTCAGTGATGAAAGAAGTAACATTACTTTTCAATTATTTAGCCTATATAGGTGATATTTTTGCAAAAGGTAAATTGAATACTGAAATTGTTGCGCTTTGATAACTATAGGATATTTCAGATCACCAGATTAGTTATTATATGGGCTTGTAAAGTAGTGTAGTGACATACTTCTTCCTGTACCGGTGGGTTGCTGATAATACCATAACACCATCTTTTATGGACAAAGCATACAAGTGATTCAACATGACGTGATTTGGTTCTGGTAACAATGTTGGTTCGCACTGGAAAACATAAGACAACTTAGTACTTTAGTAGTAAATAAATAGCTAAATTTAAGAAAAAGTTGCAAAATTGTTGTTCAGAAAAAAAACTGTGCAGTGGAAAACTTACAGACAGTGGTGTATCTTTATTCAAAATGACTTGTAAGAGATGAGGTGGTAAAATAGGTGGGCCTGAAACTTTCTCCCAAGGCTTTGTCTGTGGTATCTCCTGTAGAATAAGAAATTAGACATACATAGACAAATTATTGAAATTTTCATATATTAGCTTGCTATCAATTTTTTTTTTCCACATACCTGAGAATACTCTGTTTGGGCACTGCTGTGAATCCCTTCACTATCCTTTGCAAGTGCTTGGAAAACTTCAAAATCTGACATTTTTACTGTTACCAAGTTATTTTTACTACCCATTCCATTGTCCACTACCTTCTGTAACAAGTTTATTATCGGCCTGAAAATATATATTCTAAGAATTGCAGTTTACTAGTGACAAGTTAAAAACTACTTAAATTCTAGACAAGGTTTAAGTGAAACTTTATTAATACTAAGAAATATACTATTTACAATACTACTTGTAGTATGTTCTTAAAATTTTGATAAAATTAATACTAGATCTTAATAAAAACATACCACAGAGGGGTCATGTCGCCATTCACCATCTACAAAATACTTATACTGATGTTCACCTTCAGGTAAATCAATTATTGTTACAAAGTCTCCATGGGACTTAACCATAGGAATCGTTTTCCAGTCAGTAAATGTTCCACTAATATATACCTAGAATTAAAAAGAAAATTAATTAAACTGCATTTAATAAAGAAGGACCAAGTGTTAGTGACGTATAATTTACTTACTTGTTTGCCTCCTCCTTCCCATTTAAAAACAGTTGGCAGAACTTTAACATCGTCAATAATCTTACTACCTTCAGTCAGAGTGTTCGACCTCTCTCGTGGTCCGCTATATTCTAAGTCACTTTCAGGAACGGCCTTGGTATAATATGGTGCACCATCTTCAATGTTATTTTCTTCATCTCTACCAATACGATCATCGTCAACCTTTTTATCAAATGTAAACGCTTCTCCTTCTTTGGCTGGCGAGGACGGCCCTACATCAGGAGCCTTCGTCACAGCGTCTCTGTGCCATTCTTTGGGTTGATTACTTCCTGCGTTTCCCATTGTTTTACCAATACCCCCACGAAATCTTTTTTGTTACTTAGAAGCAAATCGTCCAAAATCTACGACTTGGTAATGATTGTCATATGTGACAGTTGTGACACTGACATGACATTGACAGTTAATTCATGTCGTTTCATGTGATGCATGACCATTAGAGAGGCGACGTAGTAAAGGTTTAGATAAAATTCAAAATTGAGTTTGATTTATATTGAAACTATTAAGGTGAATGGATAGTGGTAGACCGGGAAATTCAAATTTTCTTACGTTTTTTGCAATTTGCAGGTCAGTGTCAGGTTGTAAGAAAATTTGAATTTCGCGGTCTCAACTACCCATTCACCTTAAGCACACGATACGTCAGCCTTCTGAAACTCCCGTTTACTACGAACCTTCTAGAACAGTGGTTCCTAACCTTTTCAATATTGTTACCCCCTAGACCTATTAGGAAAACTGATTTTACCCCGACCTTAAAATGTTAAATGTGGTATTGTTTTGCATTCACAAGTTTTTTTATGTTAGGTTTAACATCCTAAGTCGTGTCCACACTGAGATGGTTTCTAGCCTTTGTTTTCAGTGTAACCAACCACCACATCTATATGTGGTGGCAAAGGGTATTAGCATTTTCAAAGCTCTGTTAGCTGTATCAGGATCCCCTCCGGTGGGTTCCCGCATTGCCGAGGCGGGGGGGCTCAGTAGCCGTGGTTTGGTCACCCATGGTGAAGCGAAGAGGAACCCGAGGAGGGGCCGCTCGTCAGGGATTTTGCCGATAAGCCGACGACGTAGCAAACACGTAGGTTGCGGCGCCGCTTGGGCGACATCGCAACTGAGGCGGGCCGCGATGTCGTATGGGAGGCACCGCGGCTGAGGGTTGGAGGCAGCGGCGGGAGAGGAGTGCTGGTATTGCGGTGCGCCGCTGTCCCTACCTTCCGCGGCCTTTACGGAGTCGCCACCATCCGATGGCGGACGCGGTGGGACCGCAGGGGAGGAGGAGTGTCGGTATGACACTAGCCGCTCTCCCTATCCTCTTTGGCCGAAAATTGGAAGGCGGCGGGGCCAATGACCTGACTCGTCGCAGGGGGACCAAGGGTGCCCAGACACGGGGTCGTCTGGCGCCCATGTGCTGGTTTGGTCCCTGGGGTGGTCACGGTGTGCTATGTGTTCTGGTGTGCCGGTGATGGGGAGTACTCCCCAGAGGAGGATCCGCTGCTGGACAGCCGCGGCGGGTTCACGGATGAGTGCTAACGCGTGCCCGTGTTCCCGCCGTAAGCGGCAGGACACCGTGAAGTTTTAGTGGGTTAGAGTCCCACATAACTGCACTATCTCCCCGTGGTAGTGCAAAATGCATGAGCATTTCTCCACGTTAAAAAAAAAAGCTATATCAGGATAAAACAGACATGGCGATGTGACCGCGACGACAGCTAGAAAGAGATGCCACGTGCGGTTCTTACTGCACGGCGATCTATCATTTTTTTTTAGCTAGATAGGTATTTCATTAGTTTTAGGTCTTAATGAGAGGTTTTTCTTTTCAGTATTAAAAAAAAAAAAATTGTTCCCAAGAACCCTGACGATGGCGTTGAACTGACTACGTTACTAGATGCCAAAGTCAAAACGCTTGGAAAAAAAAAACATTGCGTCACGTCATATACGCTCGTTGAGTGACAGTTTCGTTTGCTTTCGTTTTACGATCTCAAAATTACATCCAAGTGAATTAATAAAAAAATTATGTGACTTCCGTTCCTTGCAGTAACTTACCAAGTTCAGCGCCATCTATCCAGCGACTAGGGAAGCGTTAAAAAAAAAAGAAAAAGAAAATCCCTCATTATTAGGTTCTTTCTTACCCCCATAGAATATCTGATTTACCCCCGGGGGTGATTACCTCCAGGTTCGGAACCACTGTTCTAGGATATGTGCACACTGCGCGTCCCTTTGTATTTGTCTCAAAAGCCTACAGTTGGATTGGGTCGCTCCGCCCGCAGACGTCTTGCAAGTGCAACGTTCAAAGCGTGCTCGACAAAGACGTAGCCCATGAGCATTAATTTACCCTGCATGCTTTGTAGCTGCATTGTGTAATGCCTCACAGAAATAATGACAAACTGATGCTGATCCGATCGCTAGCAATGTGAAAATCTATAAAGCATAATGCCGGGGCCACACCAACGGGAAACGGCAATGCCCATCATCGCCGTAAACACCACGATAATCCGATAATTAACGCGATAAATTGAGTGGCCACACTTGAACGGTCAACGTCAATATTGGCAATAAAATTCTCAGTAAATATCTTTGATCTCAATAGATACCTCACCCGAGCTAACGCTTGGAATGCACACTTAATACTTTGTGAATATAGTTTTTTCTTCTTTGTATCTGTCACTCCTTGATAATATGTCCTGTCAATGGTGTGCTACTCACGTTTAATATACCATGTTAAATAATTGTTGTGTTGTTTCAATTCATTTCAACACAACACTGCCCTACGTCAATCGGCAATATTGTAAAATTATCACGATAAGTTGTGGCTACACCTACGGTTAACGCCCAACATCGCGATAATCACCGGCGTTTCCCGTTCGTGTGGCCCGGCATTAGTCAATAATAGAGAGGTCTCCTCTCTATTGTGTGACGGTGACGACATCTATAGTCACCCAATCAACTAAGTTTTATTCAATAAACTTCACAAACTTCATCGCTAGCAATCGCTAGGAGTAGGAGTATTTTAGTGTTCTGTACTTCTGTTCTGTGAGAACTTCTGGAACTTCATTCCATTGTGGTAACGGGTGACTGTGTAGCGTATGGCTCTGCGTAATAATATTTACATTATAAGCATAAAAGTATAGAATAAAATAATGAACGATGAAAAGCAACCACTGCTCACGGGACCCAACAATCCAATTGAAAATGTTGAACAGGCAGTAGAATTAGTGACAGATCCAGGTTCTAGTGAGAAACCTAAAGATTATCACCCAGGTTCAGAAAGATGCTTAGAGCATCCGACTTCCAACTTCGATACTTTAATCCACCTTTTAAAAGGAAACATAGGCACAGGAATTTTAGCAATGCCAGATGCTTTTAAAAATGCTGGCCTTGTACTTGGTGAGTATTTACATTTTTGTGTATACAATTATCGATTGTTTAGGTACTGCCAGTCAATACTTCAACAAGCACGCACTTTCATAATTTTATTTAGAAAATGTTGATACACAAACATCTAGTAATAAACCAAATCAATGAAAAGAAAATATTTTAGGTCAAAATTTTCTTATTTTATTTTCTAAAAGTGTCTATCATCTTCCATATAAAATTTATCGTAAAAAAGCACTGTAAGAATTTTAAAGCTCTACAAAATTGATGAAATAAAAAAAAAACTATTACAGTCAGCTAAAAAATGCGTATCAGATGAGATGTTTCAGCACAATGCTTTATAAATTTAAGTTCAGTGTATGTCATAACATACACTTATAATACCCTGGTAGTAAGGCCATCCTTTATGATGGCCTATTACTACATAATTATATTATTATACATAATTAGTTTTTCCCCCTCCCCAGGTGTATTTTCAACACTAATCATTGGAGCAATATGCACCCATTGTATGCATGTGCTCATAAAATGTGCTCATGAGCTCTGCATCAGAAATCAAAAGCCAGCCCTTGGTTTCTCAGAAGTTGTTGAAGATTCCTTTGCATCAGGACCAGTTTCTTTGAGGCCATATGCAAAAAAAATGAAGTAAGTGTGGAATATTTGTAAATAGTATTATTTTAATAAGAATTAACATAGTTTTATCTACAAGCAGAGTTCCTCATTTTTAATACCAATATCACCAAAATTATTCATAATAATGTATTATCAGTAGTTATGATCCATAGCCAAAACATTGGTTTTTCCTGATGTGTTGTATTTATCTATCTGTAATACAATACTGCTATACATAATTTGTGTGCAAGTGAGGCCATGGGTACATAGTACCTGCAGCCAAATAGCTACCATAACTATTCAAATTATTTTTAATCACAACAATTGATGCAGCATTCCATAAAAAAAAACAATTGATGACACAAGATGTTTACATAACAATATTCTTTGTTTATAGATAATAATAAATATCATATCAAGAGTTTTACAGGAAAATATACTAATATAATAAAGCTGAAGGGTATCTTTGTTTGTTTGAATGCGCTAATATCTGGAACCACCAGTCTGACTTGAAAAATTCTTTTGGCATTTGATAGTCCCATTCTTAGGAAGGTTTAGGTTGCTTAACATCATGCTATGAACAAACGGGCCAAGCAAAAAAAAAGCGAAAGAATGCTAAGCAAAGACGAAGTAATAGCCTAGATGTGCGATGCAATTCGATGGGTGGGTAGTGGGTAAAAGAAATTTCATGCGTACGAAGTCGCAAGCAGACACTGTTATCACAGCTATTATAACTTTTATAAGTAGGAAGTATATTTATTTCCTGTATTCCAGTCAGATACAACATTATAGATTAATCTAATCAGTACATAATTATACCACCACACCATTTGCCAATTGCACTGGAGTTTAATTAATGTCTGTTGTATGATTTCATCAATCACACAGCTTGATGACAATATTGTGTGTCCTACGAAATTTTTATAAACAGTATAGTCTGTGTAGTGACTCAAAGCAAACAGATGTTCAGCAAAAAAATATGGGAACTACTGGGAAAATAATCATATTGATAGTTAATAGAACACAGTACTTTTATATAGGGTGGCACCGTGGCAAGGACATTGATGTGCAAACTGTATCCATGACTTCAGAACATCTTCCGTCTGTTATAAAAAAAAAAGCAGCTGGTCCTACAAAAGTAGGTACCCAAATGTGTGTGTATCTATGCGGTCAAAACGTATGGAACAGCAATTTTTATTTTTAATAACTGGTGAAATATTTCAACATAATTATGTGGTCCAGAACCATGTATTGACTGCATGGAAACAGTTTGCGCATCTGTCCCTGCCACCCTGCATAGTATTCTCAAATAGTAAATAGATAATGTATATGAACATTGAAAATTTCCTCTACCTAGTAATTGGGTTTATTTGTTATCATTTAGGAATATTACTCGCAAACAAACAATAAATGTCTGGCTTCATTATATTGATTAATAAGATATGAACAGATTTACTAGCGAACAATAATGATGTTGATATGTAGGCATGTTTTATGGAGTGTCCTTATCTATTTCACCTCAATTATTTTTTGATACCCCTACACTATCATAATTATACAACATTATTTTTAGTTTATGCGAAACCCGAAACACGTGTCTTCTATTTTTATGTAAAGAATCTATGTAAGTAGGTACAAAATTTCAAAACTGTATCATGAAAAATCACAAAGTTATAAGTTACCGTTTGTCCATACAAAAACATGGTCACCCGCTCCGCGCCGCCTTGCGCTCATTGATATTATAGTACCTAGGTACCTAACCGTTCGGCGCGGAGATTGGATAACCTACTTAGTGTCGCTCGGTGTTCAACTTTTAATTTTAATATAACGTGGGGTAAAAATTATTGGAATCGATTCAGTTACTTATTCTGAACAAACTATATTCAGGTTTCACATATACTAAAAATAACGTTGTATTTAAACAAAATTTTATGAATATTTAAATGTCTCATTACTAGATTCTTATTTAGTGTGATGTGTGTGTGATTCATTCATACATTCACAATATAATACTAGAATGTTTTTTTTACGTATCTAGCATGTATGGCTTGAGTTTTATTATTAAGAACAGGTTTTTATAATAAATAACACTTATGGCTATATATATTGTTTCAGGAATGTTGTCAGTGTATTTTTGGTATTAACACAATTGGGATTTTGCTGTGTATACTTTTTATTTGTTGCCACTAACCTTCAAGACACAATGCATTTTTTTCATATAAATTTAAGTGTACATGTGTATTTGGGTTTATTATTTCCGCCAATACTTGCCCTGGCTATGGTGAAGAACTTAAAGTACCTGACACCAGTTTCTCTGGTCGCCTCTATAATGACTGCTTGGGGCCTTGTGATAACATTTTACTATATACTTCAAGATTTGCCATCCACCCGTAATGTGAAAGCATTTTCTAGCTGGCATCAATTACCTTTATATTTTGGTACAGCTATTTATGCATTTGAAGGAATAGGAGTGGTGAGTTTAATTTTATATTAATGTATGTATTATTTGTATACCCTGTAGTGTCAATTTGTAATTCGTCATTCCCGTCCTTTACGCCACCGTATGATAATAATTATATGTATATGTAAAATGCTGTAGCTTTGAATGCTTTGATTTACCGGCAGTGTAGGTAGGCTGTCAATTCGGTGAAGCAATTAACGGTAAGCCGTAAAATCGGAAAAAGAATAGCATACTTAGTTGCCTTTCGTATGTGTTCAATTGTTACCAAAGTACCAAACGCAAAAAGGTAAACTGACCAGAGCTTGGGAAGCAGCTTCAGTAGCATCTTCCATAGGTATTATTATGCTCTACAAACCTCTACTGTAGCGCGCTGAAATTAATCGATTCGAGATGGTTACTTATACCAGACATAGCATTGGAGCTTTCTGCAAATAACTTGGATTACGCAACTTAAAGTAGAACAACTGGATAAGACCAAGCGATCAATAGCAGTTGTATGCGTTAACCGTCTGCTATTTCTCCATTTAATAAGGGCGTGGAAATATTCTCGACATTTACATTAGAATGCGAAGATAGAGTTGGGGTAGATTCGCTAAAACGAATACTTTCGTAGAATGTCGACACAGGCCACGATTTCGGCGTGATGCCATTAAAACTTGGAAGTAATCTGTAGAACTGGTTACCTAGCTATTATATCCAGATTTATTTATTGTCCAAGAAGTTCGCCAAAAGCAAAATATTGTAGAACCTACTGATGTTGGAATTGAACAAGTCACCTTGTAACAAAGCCGCGTTCTACGGATCTGAGCAGCGACTCTCGTAAACGCGGTCAGGCGCAAATAGGCGAAAGTAACGGTGTTATTAAAGTACATAGATTTAACTATGTATTTCCGTTACTTTTTAGATCAATCTTGCCTTCAACCCAACCCCACAATAAGGCGATTATCACACTGCCACGCACCACGCTGCATGTTGCGTGACTGCGTGTTTTAACGTTACTTGTAAGTATCTCCGTTTGTATAGAAAACACGCACAGTCCAACACACTGAAAACGCAACCACGCGCGTTCATGCGGATCACGCGCATACACGCGGAGAAACATGCACCCCCGCGCGTAGGTGCGGGGCGAGACGCAAGGTATGGCACACCGAATCCCGCAGTGCCGCGCGTGATTTTGAATGGGCGTGACGTGTGTGACAGAGAACGGCGAATAAATGAGAGCCGCCGTGCGTGAATCTACAAAACGCACCTACGCGCGTGAGTGCGCAAAAAACCCGCACGATGATGCAGATCTGCACTCCCGCAGGAACGCGCGTAGGTGCGTCGACACGCAATATGCAGCATGATGCGGGGCAGTGTGAAGATCGCCTAAGACCTTCTGGGGGCAATAAGACCTTCTGGGGGCCTAAAAAGGCCACTTTGGAGAATCATAAAAGGATAACATTATGAATCGTAATATGGCGAAGACAGTCCGTGTTTTTCTATTTTTCGCTGCACTACGTAGGTATAATCAAAGAGATTGGGATTGGATTTGGATCGGGTTGATTGGTATTTTAACACAGACAACAAAAAATAATTGAAATATGCTTCACCAATGAGATTTGACACGATTAACTTAACGGTTAACTGTCCATCATGTTATCCTTTTATGATTCTGCCAAAGTGGCCTTTTCAGGCCCCCTGGTCTTCTGGGGTCTGGTAGGTCTATAGGTACAGTCGACTGCACGATGTGGGTGCCCCCCTTAAAAGCATCTACATTCGAACCCGCGATGGCCGCATTGCAAGTTTTGTTTTTTCAATAGACTTCAAAAAAGAAGGAGGTTCTCAATTTATATATTTTTCTTTATTTTTTTTATTGTAATACTTTTTCAAACAGTTTATAGATAAACAACAATGCACAAGAATATTAATTTAGAACTGTTAGTAACAGTTAAGTTGGTCTAGAGGTTTAGGATATAACATGTGGAACCGCTGACCCAGGTTCGATACTGGCAGTCTGATAATTAGGTTTTTGTTTTCATCAAATTTTATTTTTCTCTGAGTTATACTATTAATGCAACTTTTTCTTTTTATTGTTGTTATAACTATTAGGTTTATATTAAAATGAAAGAAATATAATTTAATTATCTATCATTTTAAATTATTGTTTTAATACAAACACGTTTAATATGCGATAGTGCGAAAGGTGAAACAAAACTAGACTCATCAGACGGTAACTTTAATAAAGATTATTAAAATGTATGCGTAACTACCCTCAATTAACAACTATGCATTCTCTGCGAGTTCAATAATATATCGGTTAGACAGAGACAGAATTATAACGCCAAGTAGATTGATAATTCATCGAGTTACTAACTACAAGTAGCGGCACGTAAGTTGGCAAGAGTTTTTGTAGTGGGGGAAGTTTGCGCACGCACAATTTCATACATTTTTATATGCGCGAACTTCCCCCACTGCGAAAATCTCTTGCCGTTACGTGCCGGTAACTATACCTAACTGGCTTAGTTGGTAAGAGCTCGCGATAATCAAAGGATAACCGATGATTCGATGGTTCGAATCTCGTCTGTAATATACACTTTTTGTATTATTCTTAGGGATGTATATTGTGTATATTATTATGTTTGAATTGCAAAGTTGTAGCAAAGTTAATTTTAATACAACTGGGGTACCCAATTGATGCAGCCCACTGTACCAATATATCAGTTTTGTTTTGAAAGAAGTTTATTTGACCCCGGTTAAGTAAGGCACACAATATTCACACGAAAACAAAAAAAAATGCTTGACTCTGGTTTTCAACTGGACCCTATGTTTTGACTACTATGTTTGTACTACCCTGGTACAGCCATCTGGATTACCTACAGTTGACAACAAGAAACAAGTTTATGGTAATTGTCTACTTTAAATAGCTTATTTTAAAACCTGTCCGTTTTTTTTTCGATCAATGATATTTAAAACCTGATTTTAGATGTCATCACAAACACTATCATTGGCCGTGATTCGACAAATACAGGCACAATTTGCCGATTATGTAATCTTAAAGCCAGCAGTACTACCCAGGTTCAGGAAATGGGTGATTAAACCTAATAAATCTGAGACGACCGGAAGGATAAGTTTACTGAGCGGACATGGGTCAATGCCGATGCTCTTAACAGCACTCGTATTTTATCCTTGAAAGAGAAAGGTTTGCCCGGGAATGTAGAGTTAATTCGTGCTATGTACAGTCAATCTCGTACCTACGTGCGGTCGGCTGCCGGCAATACCGACGAGTTCAGTGTGGCTGTAGGCTTGCACCAGGGATCGGCTTTAAGTCCTTACCTCTTCCTGTTGATTATGGACGCTCTTACGTCGGACATCCAGGAGGAGGCACCCTGGTGCATGTTGTTTGCCGATGACATTGTCCTTGTCGGTGAAGATGGACCTGAGATCCAGAGCAGATTGGAGAAATGGCAACAGAAGCTGGGGAATGTTGGCTTGAAAATCAGCAGAACCAAAACCGAATATATTATGTTCTGCGATTTCGGCGGTCTCTCCAGTTCTGGAGCTATAGCACTTGATGGTGCACTTCTCCCATTCTGTTCCGACTTTCGGTATCTCGGTTCACTCGTGCAAAGCGATGCGATGGCGAAGTAGATCGGACGGTTAAGCACAGAATTAACACTGGACGGATGAAATGGCGGCAGGTCACGGGAACAATCTGCGACTCCCGCATTCCCCTTAAACTTAAGGGGAAGATATATAAAACCATGATTAGACCTGCTGTCTTGTATCAGAATGTTGGGCCACAAAAGGGATGAATGAAAGGCAATTGCATGCAGCAGAGATGAGAATGCTAAGAGGGATGTGTGGTATGGATAGAATAAGAAATGAGTACATAAGAGGAAGTTTGAAAGTGGCACCGGTAACTGAAAAGTTGCGTGGGAATCGGTTGTCATGGTATGGGTATGTGTTACAAAGAAATGAGGAAAATGTCGTGAGGAGAGTTTTGAGTACGGATGTCGAGGGCTATAAGAGTAGGGGAAGACCAAAGAAACGATGGATGGAATGTGTCAAGAAAGAGGGTGACTACCGAGATGACGACTAATAGAGAAATATCGAAGAAAAAGACATGTTGCGCCGACCCCAAATAAATTGGGATAAGGGCAGGAGATTGATGAGTTTCGTATGTAACTACCTACTGCTGTCGTGCTGTATAATTATATACATATTATAAAAATAATATATTACTTAAATTAAATATTATTGTTCGCACGACGACATATCAAGCTATACATTTCCAGTATTCAGTTTCCTCTCTCTCTGACTCCTCACTCCTCCTCCTTTGTACGAAAATCCTTTAAAATGCGAGGTCAGCTAAAACTGGAAACTGTATAAAATATAATTCACCCTGAAATCGTCTGCAATGTTTCTAGTGTCCTCTGTATAGTCTGATTTTAATATTAGGCCGTCGGAAATAGACAGAAAAAGAGGCTAAATTCGCAAAGCGTGATGTAGTTCTGCATTTTTGGTATGTTGTATGGGTCTGTTGGGGTACTGTGAATTCAAATTTGCAACTTCGAAAAACCTGTGGAAACTGAGAAAATCGAGAAAAACTTCGAAATTTTGGGACTTTTTTCACTATTTAAGGCCAAAAATCTGCATTTTTTGCGAATAAAATTTTCTACACTTATAAACTGTATTAAATTACCTACAGTTTGAGCCCAATTGCAGCTCTATTGCCTTGATAGAAACTAATCTATGGCACTTCTAAAATTACCATTTTTTTCCAAAATTGAAATTTTCAGGTTTTACTTACTTATTTCGCGAAATACGAGTATTGGCAAAACCACTTGCCCTACGAAGAAAAGTTACAGAAAATATGTTTTAGTACATTTATTAAGCTTTTATTAGTGCCCAAAAAGAAGGCTGTGAGACTAACAGTTCACTCACAATCTCAAAAAACGAAAATAAGGTAAAATGGGTTATAGAGGCAAAAGACTCAATGTATACAGGATTATTGGAAATTAGACCGGAATCTTATAAGGGGCGATGGGTCATTCCCATTGGGTCAGGTCATTAGCAACAATATTCACCCCAAAAGTAATATAACCTCTCCGTCCATACTGCCGTCCGCCACAGTTGGTCGTTTTTCATTTTCGGTTTTCAAGTGATGGAATCATTAAAAATTATGTTACATGACATAACGGCCCAAAAGATCTTCATATCTTTAGAATTATTTATATTATAATAATGTTTCTTAGACAGCAAGATAGAGAATTTTGAACTCTGTCACAGTCTATTAAAACGTGAAAATTGACCATTTGAGGGTTAACGGCATTCTAGTTAAAGGACGGCAGCATAGCAAAAAGACTTGTAGATCGTAGTTCATTCTTTCTTTCTTTCGTTCATGCTAATATTGCGGAAGCTGACGAAGTGTCTGGTTACGGAGGCGTTGCAGGTACTCAGACACTGCACGACCTGAGGTTCCAGTTGTTTGTGAAGACGGCGGCAAGTGCAAAAGTGAATCTGGCACGTTTGCCCCTACTACCCCGAGACTTCCTCTTTCCATGCGTTTCGCACCTACCACCAAGTACAAAAGTAGCTGGGGGTAGAAAAGGATCCCACCGAGTGGGATTAGGAAATCAGCTCCCACAGCCTAATAATTAAATTATTAATTTAAAACATTCCTATGTAATTTGAGATAACTTTAGTCTTTTTAGGGTTCCGTAGCCAAATGGCAAAAACGGAACCCTTATAGATTCGTCATGTCTGTCTGTCTGTCCGTCTGTCTGTCTGTCTGTCTGTCTGTCCGTCCGTATGTCACAGCCACTTTTCTCCGAAACTATAAGAACTATACTGTTGAAACTTGGTAAGTATATGTATTCTGTGAACCGCATTAAGATTTTCACACAAAAATAGAAAAAAAACAATAAATTTTAGGGTTCCCCATACTTAGAACCGAATCTCAAAAATTTTGTTTTCATCAAACCCATACGTGTGGGGTATCTATAGGTAGGTCTTTAAAAATGATATTGAGGTTTCTAATATCATTTTTTTCTAAACTGAATAGTATGCGCGAGAGACACTTCCAAAGTGGTAAAATGTGTGTCCCCCCCCCTGTAACTTCTAAAATAAGAGAATGATAAAACTAAAAAAAATATATGATGTACATTACCATGTAAAG
This sequence comes from Mesoligia furuncula, assembly GCA_916614155.1. Lineage (NCBI taxonomy): Eukaryota > Metazoa > Arthropoda > Insecta > Lepidoptera > Noctuidae > Mesoligia > Mesoligia furuncula. The sequence goes on along the minus strand of OU744799.1, from coordinate 16,076,057 downwards.
TACCACCGAAAATTGGTTTGAACGAGATCTAGTAAGTAGTTTTTTTTTAATACGTCATAAATCGTAAACCGCAATTTACCATTCATTCAATCAACTCAAAAATAAAAAAAAACATTTAATTTCATAAACATAAACCTTATGCATAAACCCGGATGTTACGGAACCCTCGGTGCGCGAGTCCGACTCGCTCTTGCCCGGTTTTTTTACCTTCTTTTCGTTTTTTTTGAGATTGTGAGTGAACTGCTAGTCTCACAGTCATTTTGGGCTCTAATAAATGTACTACAAAATTTTTTCTGTAACCTTTCTTCGTAGAGCAAGTGGTTTTGCCAATACTCGTAAGATATGCATAGTTTGGCCCTGGAGAGCAAATAGTAATGAAAGTCTCAAAATTTCGAAGTTTTCGTCGATTTCCACAGGTTTTTCGAAGTTGCAAATTTGAATTCACCCTCCCCCAACAGACCCATACAACATACCAAAAATGCAGAACTACATCACGCTTTGCGAATTTAATGTCTTTATCCGACGGCCTATATCTCAAACGCCTAGAATGTAACTTATCACCCTCTTCACAAGAATCTTACACTGATTGCAGGGATGTTGTCAGCAAAATCTACTTAAGAAAAGGATACTCCTTAGAATGTGTCAATATTATATTAAGTTCATTAACTAAAAATACTTTACAACAATATAGTTCATGTTACAAACAATGGTGGAAATTAAGCTGATCCTACAACTGAATCAGTGCACACCATCTTACAATTTCTTACCGAGAAATTGCACAGTGGTGCCACTTATGGCACATTAAATAGTATAATTATATAAGTGTATAACGCATAGAATGTGTGAATGTAATTGATGCAGGTTTATGACATTAATAAAGCTCGCATGACGTCTCTACCATGACATAGTTTTGTATCGATGCTGGGGTTTTCTGACGTCATACTACTCACGAATGCGCCATGGTGACGCAATGCTTTTAAGAACTCTCGGTAGCAACAGAATCCAGTATAGTTTTAATGCTCTCGTAGTGAAAAAAGTTGATAGAGATACAAAATTTTCTTAATTTTTATGTTAAGGGTCTTACATGACCTACAGCGCGGTCACTGTCGGACTGCATAGAAAAGAAAGAGAAGCGCGATGACACAACCCTGGTAATTTATTGCAAAATATGAAGCAATTATTTAATTACAACAAATCTATTGTTTGAACTAAAAAATTAAAACACTAGTATTTTAGTACCTATGTTCCTTGTAGAATAATCTGAAAAAAAAACAGAATGATTTTATGTATATTAGTAGGTAAGTATGGTTTTTATTGTAAAAAGAAAGTTTTTAGAGGTATCTTCATGATTTTTTTCTATCGTATCAAATTAGTTGTAGGTATTATGTTTTCAATACACTATCATATATTTTATTGATTTTGTTTACTGTAGTCGATCATATACTTTTGTTGTTTCTAAAACTTGCGTTTTTTGTGTTTAGGTCCTGTAAGCCCCTTAAAATAGAATAGGTACTTAGGTGCTTCATATTGATTTTCCTCACATGTAGGGATTCAAACGAAATCAAATAACTAATCAGTTTCTATCAACCATAGCATAGGATTGCAACTGAAATAGTGCTTCAATGGAAGGTCGCACTCGGAGCTACCAGCGACTATGCGTTATTTAGTTAGTAACCAATTAATTCCAACCCCTTTATTCGTAAACGTTGCTTAAAGTTAAGTAATGATTTGATTAGCGACAGTTTATGAATAAAGGGGCAAGTGTCTACTTAAGATGGTGTTCGAGGTCCTTTCGATCCACATTACCATTTGATATCTTTTCCACTCATGTCGGCCAAAACCCCACCTAAGCCATCCAGCAAGGAAGGTGGGTTGTTTACCTGACTAATGTTTTCGCCGCCCTGGTCTGCCCTGTTGAACTGAATGTCTTGGGCACGCCAGATCTAGCTAAGCATCGTTGTCACTAATTTACTAAGTGAATACTTGATAATTCACTAAAGCATATATTATTCTCTCTAGGAAACTTCCATCAGAAAGCTTCATTGTTTGGCAAATAGATTAGTAAGGGTGGGTCATGGTTATGAGTTATTTATGACTCATAACGTCTGATCATATGGAAGATACCTACATACATAACATCACATGATGACGGAAATTGGCGTTAGGTATTGGAAAAATATTAAAATAATACGTCGATACCTATGTATTTTATCTACATACATTTTCGGCGACGCGTTACTACCCTAAAACAGAAGGGCTAAACTAGCTTTATGTCTCATTCCTACTAACTTATGATGAAGTAGTTCCATTTACCTGTTACATATTCTAGATTTGGTGTAATTCCCACGAACCCTTGTCCCTGTTTTGTAAAACCCTGAAAAATCTGTCAATTATGTGCTAATTGCTATACTTACATAATTAGAAGTCAATGTGCTCGATTTGTTTACGTAACTCCCATATTGTTTATTTACGTACATGTCTTTATAAACTGCGGCACAAAGAAAACGTAACGTAATATTTATATCTTCGTATTTTATCTGGAGACAGACTGCATAATTAACTGCTTTTACTAATGAATCTTCTCATTAAATGTTTTTTTCTGTAGTCTGTACCTAAGTATGATTTAATATAGAATCTGTAATAATAACATCATAAACTAATTGCAGATCTTACCTTTAGAAAACAATATGAAAACCCCTGAGGACTTTGGTGGCTGGAATGGCGTGCTCAATACTGGCATGGTGCTAGTGGCCGCACTTTATACCGCCATTGGATTTTTCGGATATTTGAAATACGGTGAACGAGTGCAAGGAAGCATAACACTTAACCTGCCCAGCTCTTTGTAAGTTTTCATTTAAAAAATAATTATATTTTACTCTTACTAAGAGTCTTATTGTCGGCTCTAGAATGTCTAGATTCCTGTTCCGTTAAGCGTCAATGACTTTTCCTGTGTATGCAGGTTCGCGTATTGCGGTCCACCTATATCCCTAGATATCGTCCAATGTTCACCCCTTTCAATATTCAATTCCTGACTGTGGTATTGGTACACATTCCATTACTTATCTTTACAGGTTAGCGCAAAGTGTTCGGGCAGTTATGGCAGCTGCAATCTTCTTATCATACGGACTACAGTTCTATGTACCGATGAATATTGTTTGGCCATACACGAAATCAAAACTAACGAACGAACAAGCACTGAAACATGGTGAAGCAGGAACTCGGTTTGTGCTCATATCAATAACATGTAAGTAGATTTTTAATTTAGACCATCCAAATTGATTAAGTAGGTACCAACTTACCTACCTACGTAACTGAAATTATATTTTTAATTAAATGTCAGCAAGTTTATCTTGGCTAAATAGATTACTTATTATTTTTGTGCTGTCCTAAACATGTCTGCTTGGTTCGTGGTTATCTAAATTGGACTAAAACAATTGGTAGTGTCGCCTAAACTACCTACTTATTAAAATGAATATCTATACTTACCTTCATTCACAACATTACTATAATATACCTATCTTTGTTATCAAACAAATATTGATTTTTACCTCATTCGTATCGTATATGCCGTGGGAAGTAGAATCAAATGAAAAGTCTCATACACGTAATAATTGAACAACGATATAGGTGACTAATGATAAGCGTTATCTATTACAGTTTTAGCGGCGGCCCTGATACCCAACTTGAGCGGAATCATTTCTCTGGTGGGCGCGTTCAGCAGTTCGGCGCTCGCGCTTATCTTCCCGCCGCTTATTGAGATTGTGACGTTCTGGCCAGATCAACTGGGGAAATACCAGTGGAAGCTATGGAAAGACATCGCAATCATCCTCTTCGGTTTCACAGGATTCGTATTCGGCACTTTTATTAACGTAACGAATCTATTTTTTAATTAATTGGCTTACAGATCAGTACTTGACAAAATAGAAAATACTAACCAAAGAGTTTTGTAATATTGTACATGTTGTTTTTTATGATAATCATGACAATAATTGTGTGTAGTAAATGTTCAAAAATATTTTGCTTTATAAAAATATTTACTTAGCTTATAGGTGTTGATTAATTGACAAGCTCAGCTTATTTTTACACGTTTATTTTATATTGTACCTTTTTAGTATTGATATAATTATCAGAAATATTTACATGGTTATTATTGAAAAGTTTTCATAAATAGAACATGGGCTTGTACTAATGTATTTCCTGTATATCTATTATGTGTACATGAGCTCTAATTTTAAAAAATTAATATCTTTTCCTTTTTTTTTGCTCGGGTACATTCGGACCATTTTTTTTAATCATTTAATTTTTTCGTGGAGCCGTGATAACCCTAGACGTGAAGGACAGTTGCATATGTGATCTCCATGGACCAAAAGAAAAATATATGCACAAAAAGATACAAAGACGTGGCTACAATTTCGCGAATTGTGAGTTGCCAAAAACACACTATTGACATCATTTTATGAACAAATAATCATTGACTTGTCATGGACAGAAGAAATATAGATAAGAAACTTTAGTTCAAAATAGCACCCAAATAAATGTTTAAGATTACCGACTTTTTTCTTCGGCAGAAGGTCAATTTCCAACCATGAAACTCATAATAACATAGAGATGGGCCCCATATTTAAAAAAATAAAAACAAAAATCATGTTTTTGCTGTGGTCCAAAGTTACCAGATTTGATTGTATGTATTATGCATATTATTATAATTTTACTGAAAGCAGCTTACCAAGTAAACATATTATTTACAATTTTACATTCCACTATTACACTAAAGTCTAAACTAAACCTAAATGATGTTGTACCTGTTGGTATTTCTATTATGTGATCGTAGTACCTTCCTATTTTTATAGGTATGTAATTATTAAATTAAATTATTTTTGTTAGACGACTTTAAAATTCTCGTTTAGTTATTTAGAACTAAAATCTATTTACAGCACCTAAATTAAGATATAACTTTAAAAAAAATGGAAAAAAAATATCATAATAATTATGTGTACAGTATCGAATAATTTGATCTTCATAATGTTTAAAAAAATATTAATATACTTACTAGATGCATTTACAAAAGGTGCTTTATGTAGTTCAATGTGTTTGGTGTCTTTATAAGAAATTGTGCTTGCTCTTGGCTTAAATGTCTTGAATGTGTTGCTTTAAATCCAGTTTTTTGAACCCCGTTTTCAATATATACTTACCTAGACAATGGTTAAGCCTTATCTGTTATAAACTGTGTTAGAACACGCGCAGGCATAGTAGTCAAGCGTTGACGTTCTTGGGTACGAATTATTAGTAAAAAGCGATAAAGTCCGTGACCGCCTCGCAGTAGCGGTCATTTACGGAAACGTAAAATAGAGTGCTGGACGCATAACGCGTGCCTGCGCGGGTAAATTTAATAGGTAGTTACTTTCTTATTAAACAAGTTGACTAAATAATAAGCATGTATAATCGATAGTGGAGCATGTTAATAATTTATACATTTTAATATAATCACTGTAAAATATGTTACGAAGTTTATAGTCATCTATAATAATTTACTGTTTATGCTAGTGGAAATCTGTATAGAATCTGTTATAAAATAATCTCGAATTTTAAATGTTATAGTTTGCCTATTAGTGGTGATGTACTTATGTCAATGAAAATATAGCTATGGAGCAAATGATCTGTTTGTTTTCTTACACCTGTAATAAATAATAGAAAAAAACTAAACAACTTTATGCGTACTTTCCCCCAATAAACAAAATGGGTTTTAGATAATTCTGGCTGGTGTCCACAATGACCGCAACTACACATCAAAGAGCGTATTTTGCCGTGTTAATCGGCTACAGTCACTGCATATCAGTGGTGACACTTGCACTACTAAAACTGCGCTGACTAAAGGCCGGAGCTCACTGCCGGCACGGCACGGCGTGTCATGGCAAAGGATTTTATTACTAATCAAGTTATTTTGAATCTTATTTCAATGAGTTTAGAATTCATGTTACTTTGTTTCGATACCGCGAAGCGCCGCGGGTTGCTGCGGCATGACGTGTCATGCCGTTTCATTCCACGGGTTGCCGCGGCGCGCCATTGCATCCCGCGAGACGTATGGGTCACTTTGTGTCGAGGAATTATGATTGCTAAGCTAGTTGAAATAAGGTTGAAACTTGCGCACTCGTCATTTCGGGTAATGGGGCGCCCACGCCGTCTGGTCGGTGCGGATCAAAACTGATTGATGCCAGAGTGGCTGGGCTTTCAGCAGGATGCCACGGGATGCTACGGAACGCCGCGGGATGCCGCAGCACAAACTGCCGTGTCATGCCGTGCCACGGAGCGCCGGCCCTTAAATCGCTAAATGACGTGCAGTTGACTCTACATTACAACATTGTATCTGGTGGTTTGTCCCTTGGTTTGAGATGGTGAGACGTGCTTAACAATCAAATATATACTCCACTTTACAAGCACAATTAACCTAAATAGATTACTTAGTACTTACCTAATTCATTTCGTACCTTTCTATTATTAAAAAAGTTACTCATTGGTGGCCGGGCCAGGATGACGCTTTCAGCTCGGCCCCACTTATATCACGACAAATACTTTCCTCATAGACTATTAGCGGGTTACTTGGTTAATATGATGAGGCACATGGAGTTAAAGAAACCTTCGGCTTTGTTGAGGGTAGTTTTTGTCACATATAATCGACATGTAGGTACCGAGGTTGTCGCTGCGCGCGATTGTTGACTATCGGAGTTGTTTTAATAAAATTAAAAGGAATGATTCCCTGGTGGAGGTTGTTAGCTTATTACTACAAAATAATGCTTCTGAAGCCAAAAGCACCTCCTCTTCTTCGTACCATACATTCGAAAGCAACTGCCTGAACTGCCTCTTTGGCAACTGGGCAAGAGGCGGGCCCGCGGGCCGAGAGGCTCATAAAATGGGGACGCGTTGCAATAAAACACAAAAGCCTCGCGACCTCAAAACGCCGCGCGGCCGTGTCACTGACTCTGGCAGGGCCACCATCAAGGATTTTAATTATGATAACACAAAAAAAATTGTCGCTAGTTAGTCGAAATTTGTCGCCAAATAGCAGAATTTGTCGGTCACTGGTTCAAAAGATATAAGGGTTTATAGGTGGCAGATCTGGAGAGAGTCTCCCCAGCAGGGCCACATTTATATCTCAAAAACTAGGGCACCTAGCGAAGATCTGTTTTCTCCCATATTTTGTCGCCAATTAGTCGGAATCAGTCGCCAAGTCAGATGTAATCGGGTCTTAGTTTAGGAGATATACCTAATGAGTTCAATTAGTAAGGTATAGTCCAAGAGCTAGATCGAAGTTTTTTCGTGAACTCTTCGATCTAGCCTTTATTGGCTAGCCCTCTTTTGTGTTATCAAAAATTAAAATCCCTGATGGTGGCCCTGCCATAGTCAGTGACACCGCGCGGCCCTAGCGTGAACGCGCCTTAATGTATTAAGGCGCGTCCCCACTAGAGTCGCGCGGCGCGCGGCAGTACTGATTATATCATCTTAATACTCGCATGATTAATTTTATTACTGTCCTATCTCATTTTTTATTATGATTTGAGTTAGGACAACTATATTTTTCTATTCGTGATATTTTTCGATTTTTTTTTCGGAGAATTTTTTTTGCAGTTTCGGGTTAACCTTGACCATAGAAATTATTTAGGCTCTGAAAAACATGGCCCTACGTCGCATCGTTTCCGAATTGTAGACTTCCGAATTTTATTCTATTTTATATAAAACCCTCTCTATTTCCAAAATGGTGGCTCGGATCTTTTCTGGTAAGAAATTGTTGCTCTAGTCAAAAACCATGAGATGGTGTAAAAAAAAACCGAGAAATATTGAGAAAAAAAAATTACAAAATTTTCTAAGTGCTGGTCGATCTTTCAGCTTCTTTCTTTATTCTTAGGGGCAAAGGACTGCCAACTTTTCGGAGACATTTTTTTTCCTCAATATTTCTCGGGTTTTTTTTACACCACCTCATGGTTTTCGACTAGAGCAACAATTTCTTTCCTGAAAAGATTTTCATCCGAGCCACCATTTTGGAAATAGAGAGCTTTAGGTACCTATATAAAATATAATAAAATTCGGAGGTCCACAATTCGGAAACGGTGCATCGTAGGGCCATGCTTCTCAGACCCTAAATAATTTCTATGGTCAAGGTTAACCCAAAACTGCAAAAAAAAAATCTTAAAGAAAAAAAAAATTTGTTGTTTTCTTTGCTGCTCATAGTGCCCCTCCAACTCTAACAAATCCGCCCCTAAGACGACCCACTGACCGAAAAATGTAGGTACTTAGTTGTTTTAACTCAATCAGCTAAAAAAATAACTACTAACTATATTTTGACGTTCAAAAGTGCCTATTTGTGCCTATTTGTAATAAATGATTTGACTTTGAATATTATAAATTCGAAAGTAACTCTGTCTGTCTGCATGTTACCTTTTCACGCCTAAACCACTGAATGGATTCCGATAAAATTTGGCAGAGATATAGATTGCATCCCGGGGAAGGACATAGGACAGTTTTTATCGACATACCTCGCGGGCGAAGCCGCGGGCGGAAGCTAGTAGGACTATATTACTGGCTACTAAACTGAAGACTTTTATCTTTACGCTTCTTGCTTGTAGCGTTGTGTACCACAGCAGGATACCACGTCAATCTATGTTATTATATGGCAACCCTGATAATAATCGTTCAGAAATGTAACGAGATGGATTACGAAGTGAAGACGAACAACCAAGAAGTAAATAAGGACTGCATTCAAATCAAGCGACTAGAATCAATTCTATTTTTTCGTAATTTTTGACGTTCAGAAGTGCCTTTTAAGTGCAAACTCAAACTCAACTCAAACTCAAAGCATTTATTTCAATTAAACCTTGTACAGGCACTTTTGAATTGTCAAAATTAAATAGTCTGTCAGTTAGTCAGAAAGTTGAAGCTAGTTGCCCATTCCAAAACGTAGATCTCTATGGAGAAGAACGGGCAAGAAACTCCATGGACACTCTTTTAAATCAAGTTATTACAGAATCCTGGGTACATTATTCTTGTTGCTTCTATATGTGAGAACAATGTAAAAAGAAAAAGACAAATGAAGAAACAATTTAAAATATAAGATTAAAAATAAGCCTTGGCAGTTAAGAGATGACCAGTCTCAACCGACGGCACCCGTTCACGAACATGACGCGTGGATCAGCACCATCCAGCTCAACCATATTGTAGGGAACCGAATAATCCAACACACGCGCCACCATCGGTGAGACATTTAAGTGAGCATGACACGTTCTCAACTGCCATGCTCTTTCAAGTCAACAACAGAAAAAAAAAATTCATAATAAACGGAAACATGGTTCTTACATTTACAAAATTTAAAAAAAAATGCTTCTAAATTATACAAAACTATAGTTTGCAATTTATTTAAGATGTTAATATAATTTACTACCAAACAGGAAGAGGTATCTAATATTGCAGTATTCAACAATTAAAACTGGATTGAATAAATTAAAAAAGTTATGTTCGTAATGTCAGAAATATTGAAAAAGAAAAAGGGAAGCACCTCTTCCAAATGATGAAATTTTAACTAGTGAGCCCAAGTGCCTGTGGAGCAGGACCAGCATTAAGCCAAGCATTTTTATCTACGATATAATCATCCAACTTGTAATATGCTTGTCTACATAGTGTGCGTTTAATGCATGTTTTAAATTTCTTCTCATTTAATTGAAGAATATCGAATGGTATTTTATTATAACATTTTACACAGTAACCCATAAAAGAAGATTTTACTTTAGACAATCTGAAACGCGGTTGATCTAATTTGTCCCTATTTCTAGTGTTAAAATTATGCCTGTCACTTATCTTACTAAAAAGATGTAGATTTTTTCGAACGTACATAATGTTTTCATATATATATTGACAAGGAACCGTCATGATGTTAATTTCTTTAAACAGTTCTCGTAGAGAATCGCGTCTGCTGAGCTTGTAGATGGCTCTGACAGCCCTCTTTTGCAGAATGAAGATAGAATCAATATCTGCAGCCCGTCCCCACAACAAAATACCGTAAGACATGATGCTATGAAAGTAACTAAAATAGACCAGTCTCGCGGTATCCACGTCTGTTAATTGGCGAATTTTCCAAACAGCGTAAGCGGCTGAACTTAGCCGCCCTGCAAGTGATGTTAAGTGCGGACCCCACTGTAGCTTTGAGTCAAGCGCGATCCCCAGAAAAACCGTATTTTCGACGAATTCAAGTGTCTCCCTATTCAATACAACATGACATTCATTACTTCTAACATTCGGTAAAGCGAATCTAATGCATTTAGTTTTTTTCTCATTTAATACCAAATTATTCACAGTAAACCAATTATGGACCACATGCATAGCGTTATTTACGTCGTCAAGCTCTTGTGCACGTCTGCTTACTTTAAAAATCAGTGATGTGTCATCAGCAAATAACACCATTTGTGGTTGGTTTTTCAGTAAATGAGGTAAATCATTTATATATACTAAAAATAGGAATGGCCCCAATGTTGAGCCCTGCGGTACTCCCATTTTGACTTTTAAGCCCGATGAATTCACACCGTTAATTTGAACTTGCTGAAATCTATCATTTAAATATGATTCTATTAAGCTAAGAGCAAGTTTACCTAGTCCGTAATGCTCAAGTTTCAAGAGCAGTGTTTCGTAATTCACGCAATCAAATGCCTTGGATAGGTCACAAAAAATGCCTATAGCATCTTGTGCCTCTTCCCATGCGTTAAAGATGTGTTTTAATAAGGTGACACCGGCGTCGGTTGTACAACGTCCTTTGGTGAAACCATACTGTTGATCGTGTAAGATGTTATTACGATTAAAATGATTGAGCATTTGATTTAACATTACTTTTTCGAACACCTTGCTAAAAACCGGCAAAACCGTGCCTACTTGAAATAAATGTTTTGACTTTGACTTTGACGTATTACGCATACTCGGCCGCTGGCTGTGAGAATATATGAAAAGTAACGGGCAGTCAGTCGCCGGCGAGCTTTGCCTATCAGATATTTTGAAGTTATCACTTACATTGATAACTAACTACCGTTCTTTTTCACAGTTATTTTACTTCTACCCATGGCATTTTTTTTTCTCTGTGATTATAAGAGTGACAGGACTGTGAACGTTTCGTGTGTACACGGCATTAGAGCGGTTTTTTTCAACATAATTATCTTAGAGCGGTGGAAAAAAATTGACGTTTGATACTTTTGAGTTTGTGTATTTCTTATTATCTATTAGCCACAGCGCAGCCTAGTGCACCGCGTGGCGTTGTTTTTTTGCTTTATAATTTTAATTTTTACTTTGTCCACTGACCCCCCAGGATAGCCCCTGGTCTACGGTATTGGGTAACAACACAAACAAAACAATGCTTTTTCATAGCTTGTCAAATAGAGTGTTTTACTATAGTAATTGTTGCTAAAATGATCTTTTGGCACTTGAATGATATTGACAGAAGGGCGCTGTTTGTTGGTACACATTTGTAAAAATGTTTTGAAAAACAAGATAGAGGTTTTAGTTCCAAGTTTTTGCCACGCGCCAAAAGATCCTTGTACAGCTGTACCTATTATTGCACCTGCGTTTACGCAAACAAATAGTTACCTCGTGCCTTAAGAACTAATAAGTTATAAATTGGTTTTCTAGGATTTTCTAATCAATATGGAATGATTTAGATTTTACCATGGATTTGATAAAAATAAGTACAACTACAAGTCTAGACATTTTGCCCGTGGCCATTGTGAAATATCGAGAATATCATGCCAATTTCAGAACGTGAGTAAGAAAACACGCAACACTACAGTGAAATGTCATTCACCGACAACAATTAAAAAATGTCGGAATCGTGTCAAGACGGTAATTGTCAAGGAAATAATGAATTTGGGCCGGACGAATCACCCACCAAACTTATCGTCAATTACATTCCTGAAGTCATGACGCAGGATATGATGTTCTCGCTATTTTCAACAATGGGTAAACTGGAAAGTTGTAAATTGATAGCGAACCGAGGCTATGGGTTCGTCGAGTACTCTCGTCCCGAGGATGCAGTCAAAGCACGTAAGGCTTTTAACGGTCTTCTAATGCAAAACAAGACGCTGAAAGTGTCGCACGCTCTGCTGAATCCGGAGCTAAAGCCCCCTACGAAACCAGAAGCCGACTGGAACCTCTACGTATGTAACCTGCCTAATGAACTGACCTTGCAGGATTTACATGGACTATTCGCACAATTTGGTAAAATAGTTAATTCTCGTATAGCAGCAGGAATAGCATTTGTTTTATATGAGCACCAGTATGAAGCGGAAAGAGCCATTCAGAACATAAATGGCACCACACCGCCTGGCTTTCTACACCCTTTAACAGTTAAGTATGCTAATAAGAGTAACCCTCATAAACATAAAAACAATAATAATAACTTTCCTAAAAGTCCCCTTGTGAGACCTTATCATTGGATAAATCATATGAACGCCATTGGGGATCACAATTCTCCGAGTACGTGGTCTATATACATTTATAATATTGCTCCGGAAGTGGAAGAGTTGACTCTGTGGCAGCTATTTGGTCCATATGGTGCTATTGTGTCTGTTAAGATAATCAAAGATCATTCTACTAATAAGAGTAAAGGATTTGGATTTGTTACTATGAGAAATTATGACCAAGCAGCGATGGCAATACAAGCATTGAATGGATATGTTCTTCATGGCCAACCTCTCTCGGTTAGTTTCAAAACCCAAAAGAGATAATGCTTATGTGAAAGACTTAATAAACTTTACAATATCAATACAGTAATAAATAGACAAAAACGATACCTAATTGATTGGCATTATGAAATATTGCAAATAAATAGTCCTGATTTCTGAATTTTGTGTACACACCCTAACCATATGTGCAGTCAGTTGACTCTTGTTGAAAATATTATATTACTTTGAGCTATCGACATTGTTAAGTTTGTTTATGAATAATAATTTATTCGGTTTGCTCGTTAAATGTTTCAAGTTTACTAGAAGTTTAAGATTGTATTGAATATGATTGTTGTTTGGAAGTTCAACGTCAGTTGTGAGCTGTAATGCTTTCATTATTTTAATCTTATTATTTAAGTATAATAAAACCATTTTAAAGAAAGTGCTTTTACAAGATCTAACTAATTGATAAGCCACATTGAGATGTTTCATCAGCTACTAGTTTTAGTTGTACACTTTTTATAACATGATGTCTATTTAGGTAGTGAAAACGAAATCTAGATTATATCATATTTATACATTTAGTATAAAATTTGCTGAATTAAAGTTCATTTTCACAATTTTAAATTGTGTTTTGATTTTCTTATTACCTGTTCCTATTTTCAGCTTGAAACCTAACTTAGGAAAAATGTGTTTTTGCTTAAAAGGTTTGTCTAAATTCAACTGCCAATTTTCTATGTACTGCATAGAGAAATTATTAAAGTCATTATACTTATCATAGCATAATTTATTGATGTGACTTCCATTCATGTAGCTAGACAATATTATTACAATAGTATCTTTAGTGTTGGTAACTCTAAAATAAAATTATGCTAATAATATTTTTATCCGTCCATGTAGATATTATAATTAGTTTTCCATAATATTAATTAAAGTTACTGTTTTTATGACAACATCCAAAAGTATTCAGTTATAATTATATCCAACACGATATATGGATAATTAGATTATCTAATTAATTGTTTAATAATCTAATTTAGTGGTATAATAAAAATGTTGATGATTTCAATCATTCAGTTTATAACCCACTTTTAGAGCATTGCCACACATGTTGGGTGTGAGCTAATGCAACATCTTGGCATTCTTCTCAAAAGATGGCGCTAAACATCATTGTGTAGTTTCACGCTAGTTAGAATATTATGTAATTATTAATAATAAATGTCGAGTTTCAATGTCCTCCAAAGGGTTACGCAGGGGTTAACAACCTCAGTTTCGCCACGTACGGAGCTATGAAGTCGTCATATTTTTAAACAGGAAGAATACTGAATATTAATGAACATCTTTCTGTGACTGACTGCAGAATAGGCTAATGGATATTTTATTTTATTCATATTTGAATTTGTTTATTAGTCATATTATATACGTAGAGTAGGAAACTAATATTGTTCCAATCGCCTTTCAGTCTCATCAATCGCATCTAAATAATTTTACAAATTTCAATTTTTTTTAAATAGGAATTCTACGAATAATATGGATTCGGCTGTGCAATCAGCAAAATGTGCCAAAATGGACAATTAATGGCCAAGAGCGTTGTCCAACATTTCAAGAGCCTCTAGTTGGATGGCCATATCACGGTCCTGATGCAAAAGCAGTTCTCCTCGACACGACACTGACTGGTTTCCGAAAACATAACTACCGGTAAATTCGACCAAAACCTGGTCCCCATTTTTTCCTGTTTTTGTAGAAAGTTAAAAAACTCATAATTTATACGATGCTCAATTTTAGTCGTTTGTAATGTAGTAGAGGCTGTCCCTTCCTACATTAGTCAGTTTACACCGTAACATAACTGCTACCCCTGAAAGCCCCTGATTCGAATCTGAATAGAACCCGGGAACTCACGGCTGGCGAGCCAGCAGTCGCGTTTGCTACCAGTGCGCATGCGCTGTACTCAGGCGTTTTGCAGTAATTTATGCGGGTTGCATGTTGCAATTGATCAAAATTAGATTATTCAATTGGCTGTTTTATTATCAGTTCTAATGGTTCAAGGTTTGGATAGTCATATTCATTACGAAGTGATACGAATAATGTGTAATTGAACTTGCAGACAATTATGTAATTAGCGCCATCTATTGATACGTTTTTAAAACATAATACTCTTGAAGTCTTCCATCATTGGAATTATTTTTTTATTAAGACATGCAGCTTTAGTTAAAATGAGTTGGAAAAATTAAAAGGATTAAATAACCAACCGCTTTTGCCTCGCGTCACTATAATAATTTGAACTTTGGCTCTACTTTCGATGGCTACTAGGGCGCATGCTCTGGGAACCATGAATCGATATAAAAGCAGTAATAACCGTGTTAGGTGCCGGAGGTCACGCAATCTCTGATTTGTTTTTACTTTTGTTTGAGAATAGTCCTTATAATTTTTAATAGTTGGAGTAGGACAAAGCTTCACAGTGCGTTCGTTTGCCGGCGACACGGCCGTGGCGGACGGAGAGGGATCCGTGGTGGCGGGGGGCGTCGGCCTCGCCGTGAGTAGCAAGGTAAGGGAAGTGCCCAGTCCACGTTCCTCTTAGTTCATAGGATTACTCATTAATGCCACCTATGCGTGAAAAGTGGATACCTATGTTTGTGCCCGAGAAGTCGACATCACCTAGCTTAGGAACAGTACCGTATAGCTAGCGTGTTATTCTCGCGGTGTTTTCAAATTACTTACATAATAAATCACGATGTATTAAAGTAATCGTAATATTTAATATGTAGAAAAGTGAGTAGCAACTTCATGCTGTGAATAAGTAGGTATAATAGCGAACGCATAATTACAGCCGTGACAAAACTTCGATTTGTGCTATATTTTGCGGTCGTACGTACCTACACCTACACTTGGCACGGAGCTAATTACAAGATACATTCATAATGTTAAAGGTAGGATAATACCTAGTCTACTTCAACTTTTATATTAAAAAAAATATAAGTATAAAACAAGTATAATACAGTGGGCTGCATCAATTGGGTACCCCAGTTGTATGAAATTTTTAATACAACTGGGGTACCCAATTGATGCAGCCCACCGTACCTACGGTACTTTTAAGTTATTTAGAGACAGCAAATTATTATGAAGATATAGGTAGGTATGTACCTACACAGGTACCTACTTTAACCTACCTACCATGCAGAATGCCCGCATCGCATATAAATCGATCGTCACAAAGCCACTAACAGTGTGTGCCTGTCCTGCATGGTGAAGGATAATGCTCCATTTCGTAGAACATTCGTTCCAACCTAGTAGGTACCTAGTACTTACTTATTTCGTGAAAGTTCAAGCCAAGACGTTATTTACTAGGCCCTTCACATCGTAGAATCCAAGAAGCTGCAAGGCCGTAGGCAGGAGGCGTTCTATCCCCCTTTCCCTTCCGTGTGAATTCAGAAGAATGCATAATCTCATTTAAAATTAAGTTGTTAATTATTGCCTCTGGTCCGGACTCCAGAGCCCAACCGCGAAATTAAATTTCTGGCCTACGGCCTTGAGCGCATGTAGGTACCTATGTAGTAACATCCTATGTTGTAGCATCTTTTCTAATGATGTCCCTCTGTAGGTGTACCCAAGTCCGGGGGCGGCGCGCGGCGTGTGGGCGCTGCCGCAGCCGCCCCCCTGCACGATGGCGGCGGAGGAGGCGCTGCCGCCCTGCGAGCCCATGTCGCCCGACGCGCCCGCCGCGCCGCCCAGAACTATCACCAGCTACAACCAACACTCTGACCTACATCAACTTATATTTGAAGCTGTGCGATCGGGGTTAGACACTTTACTGTTGCTGTTAGCCTGAATCATCCCACTGTTGAGCAAATGCCTCTCCCCATGACTTCTGGCTCTTGCGATCCAGCACCCTTGTTGCATATACAGGGTTATTGGTAAAACATTAACAACCTCTTAATTGGTAAAACATTAACAACCTCTTAAGTGGTCATTGTGCTCATCATTATGAACAACTTTTACTATGGGACCAAACCAAACCCGAAATCGCGAAAAAAAAATCAGCTGTTCTACATCGATCAATCACAATCTGAATGAATTTGAAGGATATTGCTAATACATAGCTTCGAAAGTTCGAAAAATGTTTCTGCTCAACAACTTTAACGCAATTAATGTTATTGAACTGTCAAAATGAAAGCCTACTGTTAGTTAACTACCCAACTAGCAAAAAGTGGTCTTTATACTATCCTAGAACCATCATTTATCGAAGATTATATGAGACTTATATCCACATATAAGTCGCGAAAAGGGCCCATTTTATAAGTCTACTTTTGCTTATAACGTATTTATATTAGACTGCTGAAATGCCATAAATACGCCTATATTGCTCCTATAATTGAATTACGTCAATGCAAATACTCCTGTTAATCTCAATATAAGTAAGTTATAGTAAAAAATTAGATTAATACGCGCCTAGAAATGCTTCCTTAAGCTCATATATTGTGAACAGTCGAAGTGAGTGTATCGGTCATTGTTGTACTCTGTAAAAAAATATTTTTAACATCTTGAGGGTAAGTATTTATATGAATCAGAATTTATTAATGTCAACCATAGTAGAAAAACAAAACGTTATTGTTGTTAAATTGTTACTCTTATAGCTTATTCGTAGGGGAACATGAATTTTCTGTGAAATCTATCATGGTTTTGATTACAATTTTAAAGCGCCTCTTCAAATTTGCTTATTTACATTTTAGCATTAATTAATATTAAATGAATATTATGAAGGCAGCTGACATTTTCTTAGTAAGCATTTCCAAGTGTGACATAGTGCTAAAATAAGTATTTTTAGCATTTCCAAGTGTGACATAGTACCAATATAAGTATATTGGTTCTATATTGGGTTATCTCAAAACCGAAGAAGATTCGCCATTGTTACCGATTACTGTACCGGTCGTTACAAGCAAAAGTGGCTTCTTAAGAGTTTTAACCAGGATTGTTTGAGATTACTTAGACAATAACACTACTGTGGAATGCCTATATAAATATGTCTAGGTTTATAACGGCATATGATAATCTAAAAAAAAAAAAAGTGAACATTTTATCCTACCGAGTGCTGTTATAATCTTGGTGATTTATTATTTTTAAAACGTGGATATGAAATTCATTTAACAGTTACTTCTAAGTTTTTGTTAAACCAAACCAGATACATAAAAGACTTATAGTAATTTAACTTTAATTTACTTATATTGGCCACAAAATATAAGCTTATAAGAGGCTATAAGTAAAAATAACAAGAGTAATTGCTCCTCAGTGCATGTCTGCCTGGTACATGCTCCTACAGGAGTGTTAAGATTTAAATGGCCCGCAGATGTTATCTTATAGGCGCATTTAAGTCTGACTTACCGGAGTAATTACTCTTCAGTGTAATTACTCTTATTTCATGCTTTTATAGGAGTCTTGATCCTATATTTGTCAGGAAATATGATCCTATATACGGATATAAGTACAAATTATACGATACAACTACAATATTTATGCTGTTAAAAGCGTAGTAGCAACCACCAAAACCATCATCGGAGTTTTATAAGTCCACGTAGCATTATAAAATCGCATTCCAGGATTATTTTGCTAGTTGGGTAGCTGCGCCCCGCGGTTTCACCCGCGTAATTGTCGATCCCGTGGGAATATCGGGATAAAAAGTAGCCTATATGTTAATCCAGAGTGTCAGCTACCTCCATACAAAATTTTATCAAAATTGGTCCAGCCTTTTGAGCGTGAAGAAGTTACAAACATATAAACACACACACTCACAAACTTTCGTCTTTATAATATTAGTGTGATAGTGTGATGTGATGTGATTACCCCGCAGGGTTAATGTGGAACCATTGGTTAGAGACTTTTTTTCTAGTAAAATTAATTCAGTAAAGAAGACGCTACTCAGATACACCCGGTTTCAATGGAAAATCAACACAAAAATTATCTAAATGATTTGGTTGATTGAATTATCAACAACCAATATTAGATCACTTGACATGAGTTTAATTTTGACGCCGGATTGACCTTCGCTCTAGAAACTGGGCGTAAAAGAAGGACCTAGGTGGTAAATGATAAATGATTTAATTTCTGTAAGTAGGTTTGCACAAACACTTTTACACGTCAATCATGTTTTAAAAACTGGATTTTCCTATCTGACTACTCTGAGAAGAAAGGCCGAAACAAACTCAGAGGTCACAGTCTCTTTTACAATCCAGACATAATCTTGGTCTGTTCATGTGAAGACCATGTAGATCGATGTTTGAGATGGTCTTTTGAGGAAAGATCCACACAGATTGAGTGGACCTGTCCAGTCAGTGCACGCATTTGTCAGAAAACGTGCATTTCAACTCAAAACTTAAGGAGCTCAACGAATTGACGCACATACCTAGCAAAGGAAGGACATTTAGGCAGGCCACATAAATGACTCAAACTGCCAAACCATAACAAAAACTAACAGAACAGAGAGAGAAAAAAAATAAAATACCTATCATAGTCTTCATGCACATTCCCAATAATTAAAAGAATATAATACTTTACAAAGTAAGCAAATGTCACTGTAGGTATATATAAAACTAGCAGCGCCCCGCGGTTTCACCCGCATAAGTGTCGATCCCGTGGGAATATCGGGATAAAAACTATCCTATGTCCTTTCCCGAGAATCAAACTATCTTTATCCAAATTTCATCTAAATCGGTTCAGCGATTTAAGCGTGAAGAGGTAACAGACAGATAGACACTCTTTCGCTTTTGCAATAGGTATTAGTATGGTATTCAGCTGTATCCGGTTAGACTGGAAGCCGACCCCAACATAGTTGGGAAAAGGCTAGACAGATGATGATGATGAATAGGTATTAGTATGGATTCATTACTGTCAATGCAAAGCTCAGCCAGTCAGCTTAGCTCGTGTCAGTAGTAGAGCTAAATTATCATCTGCCCTAGTCTTTTCCCAACTATTTTTGGGGTTGACTTCTAGTCTAACTGGATGCAGCCGGATACGATATATTATGTGGAGCGACTGCCTATCTGATCTCCACAACCCAGTTACTAAAGAGCAAAGAAGAGCTATACAGGGTTATTGGAAAAACACCAAAAACCTCTTAAGAGGTCATTGTACTCATCATTATGAACAACTTTTACTATAGGACCAAATCTGAAATCGCGAAAAAAAAAAATCAGCTGTTCCCTACATTTTGACGAGCGAACATAGGTAAATGTAGCAGCTGTTTTTTTTTGCGATTTCAGATTTGGTCCCGTAGTAAAAGTTGTTCATAATGATGAGTACAATGACCTCTTAAGAGGTTTTTGGTGTTTTTCAAATAACCCTGTATAAGCACCAAAAATGTTATATTGAACTAATTTTTTAGCGAAGTATCAGAAATCGAGCGCCTGGTTGAAAAGCTTGGCGTAGAAGTGCTAAGTGCCCGTGACCAGCATGGCTACACGCCGGCTCACTGGGCCGCACTGGACGGCAGCGTCGCCGTTATGCGCTATCTCGTCGAACGAGGAGCCCCCATAGATCTGTCTTGCTTAGGGACCCAGGTAATTTATTATCTGCTAGTTAATACAAATATTTTAGTCACTGATGCACAACGCACAGCCTAAACCGCTAGGTCTAGAACCATGGAATGCACAAATGTTCCTTGTAAGTGAGCACTCAAGAAGGCTTTCTGGAAATTCTCCCCCTAGAAAATAAATAGGAGATAACAAAGTTTGTGTGGAAGTTCGTCATTTTTGCCGATAAAAATCCCATCGTGACACATGGCTTGTATATGAATAAACTTGCAGTAGCAGCTACCAAAAGACGCGTTACAGCTGATTCAATACTGCTGTATCAATATTGTGCGTAACAACAAGTCCTAGGATAACAGCTGTTATTGATTTAAGTAGTATATGTATGAATTGAGAACATATCTAGATAAATTATAATGCACATACTTATATTTTATGTTATGTGTCCTCAAGGGCCCCCGTCCAATACACTGGGCCTGTCGCAAGGGACACGCGTCGATGGTGCAAGTGCTGCTACAGTCAGGAGTTGCGGTCAATGCTGCTGACTTCAAAGGTACCGTAGTTGACAACACTCACTTCTTAACGAGACCTATTCTGTAAAAAACTCACCGTGAAAACTAGAACTGATATCCCGTCTGATGCTAGAGATTGAGACCGGCTGACCCAATAAGTATGCTTACTACTTTAGTAGGCAATTTACTTACTTAAATGATTTCATTTTATGGAGTGTCGACGGTGTGCCGGTGGGTCTGGTCTGGTTAGGAATGTGTGAGACCTCGTCTATTACCTGCGTGCAAGTGCACCTAGTAGGTGTAGTAGGCGAGTTCGTTTGTATGGAGGATCGGTCTGTTTGGACACGTTTTGTGTGTAGTCATTGTGTATGCTGAGCTATGCCAATCGGCAATCACGGCAATCACTACTTCCTGGCCTACCTACTGCTGCGGGTGTGAGTGTCGCTTCTTTACATAGTAATACTTATTTTACTATTCTTTGCTACAGGTTTGACCCCATTAATGACGGCCTGTATGTATGGCAAAACGGCGACGGCTGCATATCTCCTGGGCATGGGAGCAGCGACCCGGCTGTCAGACATAAACGGAGACACTGCCCTTCATTGGGCCGCGTATAAGGGGCACGCGGATTTAGTACGACTGCTAATATACTCAGGGGTCCCTTTACATTGCACTGACAATTTCGGATCCACACCGCTACATTTGGCTTGTCTATCGGGCAACTTGACTTGTGTGAGACTGCTGTGTGAAAAAGTATGGCAACGTTTAGTATTGTTAGTATCGAATTCCGTGTCAGAAAAAATACACCTGTCTCATAATATTTTTAGGTCAAAGCTGAACTGGAACCACGCGACAAAAATGGAAAAACGCCACTGATGTTGGCGCAAAGCCACCGACACTTAGAAGTGGTCAAATTGTTGCAAAAAGAGATGAAACGCAAATCACACTGGATGCCGCCCCTATCCGAACTGTGGGCTCTCTTGTTCGGGGGCGCTGGTGACTCCAAGGGTCCCCTACTCTTCTTCTTGGTTTCAGTACTCCTTTGGGGATATCCTATGTACGTGATAAGATGCATACCTCTCACATGGAACACGCTACGTCTTTCACATTACTGTTTCTTGTACTGGAACGCGATCATGTGGCTCAGCTGGGTCATCGCCAATAGAAGGGATCCAGGCTATATCCCACAAAACTCGGAGACGTATTACAGAGCTATCAGGCAGATTCCCTACTATGATAAATGGAAGAAACGGAATGTGATCTTGTCACGATTGTGTCATACATGCCGATGTCTGAGACCGCTAAGGTACCTACCTACTTAATTACTTCTTTATTTAATTAACCTACTTTAAGGTCGAACCAAGGTAACCGACATAGCCCGAAAAATTGCCAAACTTAAGTGGCAGTGGGTAGGGCACATTGCTCGCAGAACAAATGGCCGATGGGGCCGAAAGGTTCTGGAGTGGCGACCGCGTACCGGAAGACGTAGCGTTGGAAGGCCTCCCACAAGGTTGACCGACGACCTTGTGAAGGCCGCAGGAACCCGTTGGATGCGGGAAGCACAGGACCGGTCGAAGTGGAGTTGCTTGGGGGAGGCCTATGTCCAGCAGTGGACGTCTTTCGGCTGAAATGATGATGATGATGACTTGTCGATGTCCAGAGTCACATCGTGCACACAGTCAGGATGCTGTATTTTTAGGCACCATCATGTCTACCTTAACCTTTTGACCGCCACACTCATGTATAGATGACAAACCAAAATGTGCCCAGCACGCCACGGTTCGTCTACATGACAGACTTTGACGCCGAGGGCATGTCTTTGATTTTTTGACGTGTGGCGGTTAAAAGGTTAAGAATAGATCAATAAATTAAATATAACGCCAGCTCTATTTGGGTGGTTATTTTTATATTTCTAACTTTCACCGATTGCAGTGTTCAGTTACAGTTTCAATTTATTGCTGCAATCCGTCGCGCCTTCAGTGCCGCCAGCCGAACACCTACTGTTGCTAAACAATTGGCTGCGATTTATTTTTAATCTTCGATTAATTTAATAACCTACCTAGTTATACCTAAGTAGAGATGGGTTTTTGCCTGGGCATTTTAGGACGTAATGAGTAAATGCCCAATAAACGTCCATTTACGCCCAATAAACGTCCCAAAACAGGGCAGTTATTTTAATTGTAAAATATCACAAATTATAGATTTCATCCGGGGAAGGACATAGGATAGTTTTTATCGACATACTCGCGGGCGAAGCCGCGGGCGGAAGCTAGTATATATATATATATAAACATAGCAAGCACGAATCTCTATTACCATGTACGGTAAAATGATGATTTAAATAATACCAACCGACTGTGATTTTCATTGATAGCTTGGCAATCAGCTAAGGAGTTTTTAATTTACTTTTGTTTTTACTTGTTAAACAATTAATCTGTGATTTTTATGAAATTAGTTTTATGACGAGTCTGCATCAATTATTTAGCCATCCGAAGTCTGTCTGCCATAGCTAGAACTAGATAACAATGCTATCAACTTGAAATTTAGAATAGTTTTAGATGACGTTTGCCCAACTACTTTGCAAATAAGAAAGAAATAAAAATATATGCAGGTAAATTTTTTTAACAGGGACTGGAAGGGGGTCTGAAAAATTCGAAGTGGGGCTACTAAGGCATGAAGAGCGCAGTTTGCACATTTAGGCCGCACAGTTTTCGACTTTTGATGAAAAATGTAAAAAAATTACTCCCCCACCCCCTTATCTCCGAAGTTTGCAAACAGAAAAATCTGAAATTATTCTATGTGATAGAAGTTTAATAGCACACTTTTTCAGAAATCATCAACAAAAGTTACAATAGTTCCACTTTCGGTCAAGAGATGGCGCTGACATAGAACTGCAATATTCTACACCGCAGTGCAGTGTTAAAATTCTCTGACGAATATAGGCCTCGCCGATGAAAATTTAAAAACATTTATGATGGTAGGTACGGAACCCTCGGTGCGCGAATCCGACTCGCTCTTGCCCGGTTTTTATTTAAAAGGACGTTAATTCGTTTTTGCCCTATTTGTTCAGTTTATGCCCCTTTCGCCCAGTTGGGTTTAATTTAAACCCTCTGTCCATCTCTATACCTACCTAAGTAAACCATCAGAACAGATTCCAAAATATGCAAGTAACATTATGAGGTCCCTAAATATTGCTAACCGCAAATAGAAAGTTAAAATATTACAAATGCTTACTTCTTACTAACAAATAATTAGGTAGCGCTTTAAATCAATTTTCAACCGGCTTTTGTTTGTGAGCATGTTAACGTTGCGTCGTCATTAAAATTCGTTATGCTAGCTATTTATTTTTAATAATAATATTATCTACATTGAAACTTATTATTGAAATACCTACTTGCTTGTAATAATACCTACTAGGTACAAGTACCTACCTAAATATTACCTTAATTGATAGTTACCTATACATAACTATAGGCCGACTTGCCTGAGGTAGCAACGCGGTGCGGGAGGGGGCGTGGTGACGTGATGCGAGAGCTCAGTGATTCGTCAACTTGTGACAACTATCACTACTATAAATAAGTACTACCACTACTAGCCTACCCCTAGATAGTCAGTTGAAAGAATGTGTGGTGGATGTTAAAAGAGTGAGTGATAGAGTGATAGCTGTTAAAGTGATTGTGGAGAGTTTGGTGGTTAATATAGTTAGTGTGTACGCACCCCAGTCAGGGTGTGAGGATAGTGTAAAAGAGAAGTTCTGGAAGGACTTCGATTGGTTGATGATGGATGTGCAAGATAGTGAAGAAGTGTATGTGGGGGGTGATTTTAATGGGCATGTAGGAAGACAGAAGGATGGGTATGAAAGAGTGCATGGCGGTTGGGGATACGGAGACCGTAACACTGATGGCGAGGCACTGCTACAAGCTGCCACGGCCTTCGACCTGGCAATAACAAACACGTGGTTCGAAAAACGAAACGAGCATCTAATAAGCTATAAAAGTGGCCGCCACGCGACACAAATCGACTACTTCCTAGTAAGACGAAACAGCCTTAAAAGTGTCAAAAATTGTAAAGTGCTCCCAGGTGAAGACTTAGTCTCACAACATAGACTGTTGATAATGAAGGTAAAAGTCAGTGTCTCGTCCAGTAGGAACAAGGAACGGCCCCCGCCCAAAACTAGATGGCGTATGATAGAAAAAGAGGAATGTGCCAGTATGTTTAAGAGTCAAGTGGTAGATAAAATGATTGAGATGAAGGATATGGAAGGAAAATCTGTGAATGAATGTTGGAAAGAGATGGCAGATTGTATAAGGAGAGTAGCAAAAGATGTGTTTGGAGAATCGAAAGGGAAAGGTATGATAGAAAAGGATACATGGTGGTGGAATGAAGACGTGCAAAAGATGCTTAAAGAAAAGAAAATTGCGTTTAAAGAATGGCAGGGTGTAGAAAACGGGAATGATAGTTTGAAAGAAGATGATTTATAAAGAATGGAATAGAAAGGCAAAAAAGGCGGTAGCAGTTTCGAGAGCTAAGGCGCAGGAGAAGTTGTATGACTCACTGGACAGCCCTAGAGGCCAGAAGGAGCTCTATCGGATTACAAAAGCAAGAGAAAGGAGAACGAGAGATATAATTCACATTAAACGTGTGAAAGACGACGCTGGTAAGGTTCTGTCCAAGGATGACGAAATAAAAGAACGATGGAAGGTTTATTTTGAAAAACTGATGAACGAAGAGAATAAATGGAATGGTGTGCTCAAAGAGGTACAAGTAAATATGGGTTTGGTGAGAGAAATTAGTATGGATGAAGTAAGAAAGGCAGTCCAAGGTATGAAAAATGGGAAGGCTATGGGCCCAGATGATATACCAGTAGAAGTATGGAAGTGTTTAAAAGAAGATGGATGTATGTGGCTGACTTTATTCTTCAATAAGTTGTTGCATGAAGGAGGGATCCCAAAAGAATGGTGCAATAGTTCGCTAGTGCCCATCTTCAAGAATAAAGGTGATGTACAGGACTGCAACAACTATCGAGGGATAAAGCTCATGTCACATAGTATGAAGGTATGGGAGAAAGTAATAGAGAAAAGATTGCGAGAGGAGAGTGAGATTACCCCAAACCAGTTTGGGTTTATGCCAGGTCGAGGAACAATGGACGCCACTTTTGCACTCCGCCAATTGTGCGAGAAGTACAGGCGTGCACACAAGAACTTGCACATGGTGTTCATTGATCTGGAGAAAGCTTATGACAGGGTACCTCGGAATGTGCTGTGGTGGGCCTTGAAAGAGAAAGGTTTGCCCGGGAAGTATGTAGAGTTAATTCGTGCTATGTACAGTCAATCTCGTACCTACGTGCGGTCGGCTGCCGGCATTACCGACGAGTTCAGTGTGGCTGTAGGCTTGCACCAGGGATCGGCTTTAAGTCCTTACCTCTTCCTGTTGATTATGGACGCTGTTACGTCGGAAATCCAGGAGGAGGCTCCCTGGTGCATGTTGTTTGCCGATGACATTGTCCTTGTCGGTGAAGATGGACCTGAGATCCAGAGCAGATTGGAGAAATGGCAACAAAAGCTGGAGAATGTTGGCTTGAAAATCAGCAGAACCAAAACCGAATATATGTTCTGCGATTTCGGCGGTCTCTCCAGTTCTGGAGCTATAGCACTTGATGGTGCACTTCTCCCAGTCTGTTCCGACTTTCGGTATCTCGGTTCACTCGTGCAAAGCGATGGCGAAGTAGATCGGACGGTTAAGCACAGAATTAACACTGGATGGATGAAATGGCGGCAGGTCACGGGAACAATCTGCGACTCCCGCATTCCCCTTAAACTTAAGGGGAAGATATATAAAACCATGATTAGACCTGTTGTCTTGTATGGATCAGAATGTTGGGCCACAAAAGGGATGAATGAAAGGCAATTGCATGCAGCAGAGATGAGAATGCTAAGAGGGATGTGTGGTGTTACACGAATGGATAGAATAAGAAATGAGTACATAAGAGGAAGTTTGAAAGTGGCACCGGTAACTGAAAAGTTGCGTGGGAATCGGTTGTCATGGTATGGGCATGTGTTACGTAGAAATGAGGAAAATGTCGTGAGGAGAGTTTTGAGTATGGATGTCGATGGCTATAAGAGTAGGGGAAGACCAAAGAAACGATGGATGGAATGTGTGAACGATGATATGGTTAGAAAGGGGGTGACTACCGAGATGACGACTAATAGAGAAGTATGGAAGAAAAAGACATGTTGCGCCGACCCCAAATAAATTGGGATAAGGGCAAGAGAATGATGACTACTAGCCTACCCCTTAAGGAAATACGAGGCGTGATGTTCTGTAAATTCAATCCTTTGCTTGTCCATCAGGGCTAAGCACTGTCGTATCTGCAAGCGCTGCGTGGCTTACTTCGACCACCACTGCCCATTCATCTACAACTGCGTGGGAGTTCGCAACAGGATGTGGTTCTTCCTGTTCGTCATGAGCGTGGCAATCAACTGCACCCTCTCCATATACTTCGCCTGCTACTGCCTGCTGCTGGAAGGCTTCGGACTGCTGTATGTCTTGGGCCTACTGGAGGCAATCACCTTTTGTGCTCTGGGGTGGATCCTTACTTGTACTTCAGTAAGTTGTTTTTTTTTGCGTGCCTAAACCATAAGATAAGACACTTATGAAAAGACAAATTTAGTTTCACGGAATATTAATTCTGATAAAAAACTGCGATATCTTTTATAGAATCTGGAATTATCCTGTTTGCTATTATTGGTTTCATGACACAAATACCCACTCAATTAACTGAGATGGGAGCCAATATGTTTTGAACATAAAACCCAGAAAACACCGTTTTCATATTTTTAGCATCGTCAGAATACTTAGAAATTTATATAGCTGCCAATATTTTGCGTTTACCTACGTTATTTCAAAGCGGGAAAATGGTCTAGGTACTTAGTAGGAGACACCTAGACAAGTCTATGCTGATATCGCCTAATATCCTTTTTCTCTTTCAGATTCTGCACGCCTGCATGAATTTGACTACAAATGAAATGTTCAATTACAAAAGATATCCCTATTTAAGAGATAAACGAGGCCGTTACCAGAATCCATTTTCCCGAGGACCTATAATGAACTTGATAGAGTTCTTCGTGTGTTTGCCCGACAAGTGCGATGAGCAAGATATCTTTCACGAAGAGAACATATGATGCGAGGTGCAATGACGCAACGACCTCACTAGAAAAAGGTCACAAGAGATTACAAAACAAAAAAACTCATTATTATGAACTGTTTTTGCTAAGCTAAGGTTCAAATATTATCTGCGTCTACGCAACAATTTTTAGCACTTAGAGAAACACAACGTATGGACGAGTGAATTGGGTCGGAAGTTAATAGTTACCAAAATGCCTTTTTGATAAATAGAAATACGAAAATAATAGCTCCTAATTACCTACAAAAGATACAAGCAAACTGCTGCCCAATTTTGTCATTAGAAAGTTACTAGTACAAGTTGGAATACCAGAGCGCCGCTCACATTCTTCTATAGGTAACTAAGTATAAAACCGGGTACGTGTAAATAAATGCGGCACATGTGCTACACGCCTTTACTCACGATATTGAATATATTACTTGCATTTTACCTCTAATAACTGTTATGATTGGAGATGTATATATTTATTTATAAAAAATGGCTTTTATAATATACTATTTTACTCATGACGTTGCTGTTTTATTATACAATCAAAGATCTCAGTATCATAATCACAGCGGGACATGTACGTGGGAAGTAGGTTATCTTACTAGCAAGCCTGGGTGGGTTGTGTTATTATGTAAATAAAATAATAATTTCTTATTTGTGCTACAATAATATAATAATTATTATCAAACAATTTTTTAGAACAAAAAACAAATTAAGTATTCCAGTAAGCTTCATGATGTGTGAACAGTTTAATAATAAAATGACATTCATTGAAACTTACATGTTTGCATAATAATGAAAATAAAATTAATTAAAATTATTTCAAACATACTTTCTAAATTAATATTACCTACAATTGTTCACCTTCCGCTTACATACAGGATAATTTGTTACCCTTCTAATTATCACAATTCTCTTGCACATCAGTCAATAAAATACACGTTGTAATAGCACATACGTATATACGAGTAGATAAATAACTTTCATCACATTAAAATCAGTAGCGCATGAGCAGCCTAGGAGTCAGACCAGCTGATCCAACATTCTATATAACTTATATAAATATGCTCTATGCGGTAATGTTTGTAATGCAGTCGAATCATAAAAATCATTTAAATTTCGTGAAATCCTACGTAATCTACAGAATCATGCATACAAGTAAATTAATTTCAATAACTGGTTATCCTGCACTTTCTGTATCTGCTTTTACAACATGAAACAAATATCTTAAGATCTTATATACCACATATTTCTTCAAATCATAAAGTTCATCAGCGTTTCTACAATATTATCAATTTACTGGGACTTTAACAATTTAAAGTTTGTACTTAACTTCTTACAAATGCAAAAGACTAGTTAACTGCATAATCAATTATATAACAATAAAAATAACAATATGTGGTTTATAATACTGATGTGTTACTCCTATCAAATTATTTCTATCAAATAGAATAACTTGCTCTGACATTCATAAACTTTGAGTTTACTTTTAAAAGTATGTTTAATTTCCAATAAAATTTCAAATAATTTCTATAATTATTTAGGGTGATCCTAAATTTGGAGAATATAAGCCGAATTATTATTATAATGATTTCTGTATTATTAGAAGTGAGACCTAGGAAGTCCTAAGGGTGTATTTTATGAGCTTCTGAAACGACAATAATAATGAAGTAGCGTGAAACAGTGGACCGTTCGACGGCCGCGACCTCGCGCCTCACATGGAAGAAGATCTCATCTCAGGAAGTACCGCCACAACACAACACGCTAGCTGCTTGATATTCAATAGCAAACTTGTGTTTGATCTATTGCTCGAAGTGCATTCAGATAATACAATGTATGCTTCACAAGTATTTCTAACGTGTCTGTCTATTTTATAAATAGATTTTTAATCTCTAAATATCTAATAAATAAAATTATTTGAATTTTATTATGGGTTAATTGTACCCACATTAAAAACATGCATTGCAACTAATCATCCTTGGGATTGATTCTAATAGCGGCTGCGATTTCTTCTTTGGATTGATTTTTGTCTCCCCATCCCCACAGATTATGAGAGCCGTCGCCAGTGCGCTTCACCCTGTTCTTGACGATATCCTGAGAGACAGTCTTCATGTCGTAAGCCCAACCAAGCTTAGCAAAGAAATTAATGAAGGTGGTGGTGAAATTCAATTTGTTGTTGCCAAGCTCAGCAGTTTTGTAATCCCAGGGGAAGGTGTGGTGATAGTTGTGGAATCCTTCACCGAGAGCGAACATCGCCACTGACATGTTCTCAGAAGGCTTGATGCTCTTGTCGTAGGGCTTGTCTCCCCATTTGTGAGCAGCAGAGTTCACGAGCCACGTGACGTTGAGGATGAATGCGTAACGGAACATGGCCGCAACAAAGAATGCATTGGTCCAAGTTTCGCCCCAAAGGTACACCGGAATCACCGTGGGCATAAGGAAGCAAGCCAAGGGCATCAAGAGCAGATAGTATCTAGAAAAAAAAGAAACAATAGGTTAATCAGGTCGAGTTAGCTTAGCTTCATAGATCACGACAAAAATCATCAAACTACAACCACAGGTGCAGGTGTAGGATTAAATATTAATAGACCTGCAGACTGAATTTCCGTCATGGCGGCCAATCTCAGCGGAGACTAGCCATCGACGCGGGAGGTATTTTAGTACGAAATTGCACTCTCTCTTCCATCACTTTTTTAGTCCAATGGAACGGCAATCCGACACAGGGAGAGATCAGCTTTTGTTTGAAGATATTTCTAAAATAACATAATTAAATAAATACGTTTTTTTTCTTTACTAACTTTTTCTGGAATCTGAGAATGGGATCGGAGTGCAAGTCGCTCATGTCGAGTCCTTTGCCCTTTTCTTTGAGGTCGGGATGTTTCTTGACGAGCAGCCAACCAATGTGGGAGAAGAAGAACCCTCGGGTCGCGTTGTGAGGATCAGCATCGGTTTCAGAGTACTTGTGATGCATGCGGTGGTCGCGAGCCCAGTCCATAGCAGCATCCTAGAAGATAATAAAAATATATTATTTTTCTATAATATAACAGAGGATTACATGGAACTAATTCAAGACTTGCGTAATATGGATCGCCTCTGTCTTCCCTTTCGGCGAATACAGGCATGGTGTTGGCATGGTGACAGGAATGTAACAGGTAAAAATTACGAAAAACTATTATCACAGTTTTGCTGACTTTATAAGGAAAAAGTTGTAGTAATAATTCGTCAATGCATGACAAACAATGCCTTGACAGCCCATTTCTAGGTCCCATAGGAAAATTCATTATTTAGTACCTAAGTTACCAAGGTATTTACGAGGGCAGAGGGACTTTTGACTAAGAAATAACAGCCGAATGGTTCGATCGATCAAGTTAAGCTACGCTTGCCGCGGTTGGTCCGTGGATGAGTGACCATCTTTACATACCAAGACCCCTCCATGCCTCGGAAAGTATGTTAAGCCATTGGTCCCAGCTTCCATTCATAGATCTTTGACAGTCGTTACGGGTCGTAAAAACCCGAAAGTCTGACAACCAGTCTCACCAAGGGGTATTGTATTACCCAATAAGTGGGTTGTGGAGGTTTGATAGTCAGTCACTCCATGTAAAATACTGGTATTCAGCTGATCCGGTTAGACTGGAAGCCGACTCCAACATAGTTGAGAAAAGGCTAGGCAGGCAGTCATTCAATAGGATTATTATGAAGGAATTTCGCGGGCTACCCTGGCGCTTCCCCCTTAGGAAACCAAAACTCTTCTGTAGGTGAGGTACAACCCATAGATTATAGACAGTAATTATTTAAACCTAGTGTCAGAAACTACTAATGATTAAGGTAAAATCTGCACTGTGACTATACTATAGCATGTCATGTGACACCACTTACATGACTCAGTTGTTTAGCATCATCATCTATCTATGCTATGTAATATGCATAGTATGATACAATAAATGTTAACATGACATAAGTCCCTGCATGCAAAAACACACCAAGTTACAAAAACAGCACAATTATTATATTAATTCTTGAAATTTTTTGCTGTTAAGTGGAAATATATTTTTCACAATAAAAAGGTTAATAAACTCCACATTATGTAGGTAGTACGGCAGGCATAAATGATTGCAAAGTTATCACAACATGTATTGTTAGGAAGTACCTCTCTCAGGAGGAGCCCCAACTACCGGTAGGTTGGACCCTGTTCCTGATACCAGTGCAGCAGTGGACAGTTGTATAAAAGTATTTAAAAATGTAAATGTGTATAAAGGGCCAAATTTTATTAGCTAGCAAAACTGCAAATGTGATGGGTATCAATATCTTAACTCAATCAAATAAAAAAAAAAAAGAAAGAAAAATTGATAGTTATTTTAGGGGTCAATGACCGCTGGTATTATAGTGTTGTTACTTATTTATTTAGGGACAACAAACAGTAGTGTAATAATAAGTAAACATAGGTTAGAACTTAATAATAGAGGTAACAAATATACTACTCACAACATTATGCACATATTACTAAACTGATCTAGGTACTAGTTGTTAGATAGAATGATATAAAAATAAATAGAATAAACATTACTTAAACATTAGGGTTCTGATCACTTAAAATAGTTTTATACTTGAAGTATACATTGAGAAAATATGTTTTATCGTGTTTAGATACTTTCACATCACTCTACACTCACATAAAGTTAACACAAAGAAAAAAAATTACTGATATTTCAAGTGCAGAAGCTGCAGATGACCTTGTTAAAAAAAAAAACATTAACTCAATTTCTTCTTGGTTTATCATTTATCATGTCTGCGGAGTTTCGCTAGCTAATTTAATTTGACCCTGTTTTTATAAAATAAAGGAAATACAAAACAATATTTAGTATCTTACCTGGAAGGCAATGGTGTTAAAGATGATAAGGATCACTTTGAGCGGCCATTTAGCTTTGTAGGACTTGTGGGCCCACAAGCGATGTGCTCCAGCCGTGATACCCAGCCCAGACATCACATACAAGATGTAGGCTGAAAATATACAACACATGTTACTAATGTTACCTATATATTATGTAAATAAATACACTATTCAATGTAAATGTATCATCTAACTAATTACTATAATCTGAATAGAATAGAATACTCTTTATTATGTACACCATCAGTTTACTACTGTATCAATTAAGGAGGTTTATTTATAGTTTAGAACTATATTTGTTTTGTAACAGCTTGGAATAGGCTCCGGGAAAATGTTGTGACGGCTCCCACACTGAACCACTTCAAGAATCAACTGGATAGATTAAATATCTCCAAGCTATTTGAAGCACACGCATCAGCTAAGTAGCTGCTAGTGTTTAATAATAATAATTTACTCTACTCTATAATTTACTCTACTCTATTTACGATACTCACCAAATACGTCTGTTTGCCATTTAGCAGAGAAAAGGAACAAGTAGCCACCGTATAGAGCTGCTAAGTGAAGATATGCGAACAATAAGATATTCCTCCACACATATTGTTTGGGTAAGTTATCTGCTTTTTGCACTGGTGGGGTGGCGAGGGCCAGGTCCGGTGTCGCTGCATCGCTCTCGAAGAGAACTCCGTTCACATCCTCCGCTATGTTTGGAGCCATCTTATCAAACTTGTGTATACTGAAGACAAACGAAAGAAATTAGTTATAAAACACTGTGCAATAAAAAACGGTAAGATTGCTTTGCATGGTTCTATATGAATTAATTGCGTTATGCCAATCAATTCCGAAATAATATGTTCGATTCTTAACACTAGGAAGGATTATTAGGTATTCTTAATCAGCAGTCATCTTGATCCACAGTGCCTCTATAGTTACTTTACTCTTTGATCCACAGTCAAAATTACGAGAACGTCCGTAAATATGTAAACTCAAGGTTTTTCACACATACCGATAACAGGTAACGATTAAATTGCACTTTGATCAAGCATCACAAGCAGAGCACATCAGCACAGTTTTTTATAGTTCTGTTTGACTATGACGTTTAGGGTGTAAGGTAAGGATGCACACCGCACAGATAGAGAAAGGTTAGTTTATCGATTGTCGAGCACCACTACAGTCGATAAACTGTTGCGCGTTTATCTAGAATTTAGATTCTATCTATTGTTTGAATGTCAATAATGTCCTTGCTGACCGTGATAGTAAGTCCCACAGAAACTATGTAGGTAGAGATGGATGGGATAAAATATCCAGAAATAGAAATAAATAAATTATCTCATCAGAATTACTGATCATGTCAGTTAAATGAGGAAGTTAGTTGGTTTAAAAAAAAGGACAATATTTAAGCCGATATGAATTCGTAAGTTCGGTCAGCGAATAAAAATCTTACGTTAAACCAACATTATAACCAAGTGCCTGTGTTTATTAGAAGTCCAGGTAGGTAGGTACATAATTAATTTGTAGTTCACGTGGTCCGCCTTAAAGTAGTGTCATAGTACTTACATACCTACATACGACAGAGGCCTTTGGCGTAGCCTTGTTTGACCTACCACGTCCTACTATGTTGTTAGATACCATAGTGCCTATTATACCTCCGAATGTCTTCGATAGTCAGTTTTCAAATTTTTTCAAAAAATCCGAACATTAAAAAAAAATTCTAGTCCTGCGAGATTGAGAAGGTGCAACTTTGATCGCGAGTAAGCCAGACAAGACAATAAGTAGTTGTTATTTTGAAGAGTTTTGAAATCATTGAAATCAAATACTATACCTAATATAGGTGCTATGCCAGCCAAAAGAAAAAAGCTTGCGATCCACATTCTATTGAAAATTGGTATCTACCTAGCTACTTGCTTAGCAGACAAGTACTTACAAATAAAATCTAGTTTAAGTTGTTGTGCCAGTTTGAGAAGGTGCAATTTTGATCGCGAGTAAGCCAGACAATAGTTGTAATTTTGAAGAGTTTGAAATCATTCTCGAATTGAAGAGTTTTGAAATAATTTTTGAATCGAGACTGCAAGAAATCTAGTACGTAGGTAGGTACACTTATGTAGAAGTTCGCCACATAATCTAATAAGTAAGCAGGTAGGTAAGTACCTACCTACACATTTTTGCACCACGCGGCCAAATCTGTTCGTAATTTTGCGTTTTTTAACCGACTTAAAAAAAAAAGAGGTTCTGTATTCGACCCGATGTATGTTTTTATGTCCGCGATTTTTAAAAACTAATGAACTAATTTGGAAATTCTTTCATTAATCCAATCGATAGGTAAGCACAATGGTGTGCGGAAAACCGTTTTCCTTTAACAAATATCCACTATTCATGCTGGGCTAGCCAAAAGAAAAGAGCTTACGACCCACATTATAATTGAAAATGAGTACCTACCTATTTGCTTAGCTTTTAAGTGAGTAAAACCTACCTACCTACTACGTAACTAAAAACTAATATTGTTCAATCGAATTTTAATTCTATTAAATCATAAATTTTATATACGTGGTTAAAATAAAATCACCGACAATAATTATACTTTATAAAAAGAAAGTCCTTTTCGACTTTCAATTAGATGCACTAGTGTTAGGTATTTTCAGGTGAGACGCGGTGAGAGCGTTTAACCCACATCACTATAAACTGCAAGATAAAACCGTAATAACACGACTGACAACAGAAACAAAAAATATTAATCTAGCTATTAAATAAGGAAATAAAAATATTAGAACTTACCAATAAATAAATGTAGGTAGAAGTCAATACTTAAAACTTTGCAAGCTGCAAAATAATTACACTGTTAACAGAGTGATAAACTAAGGATGAGTGGGAATCCTTCTTCGTTGAGAGCGTTATATATTATCTGATAATGTTTAACCAAAATAACAACAATATCAGCAGAAACCAGGCCGGCCGGTGCAATCAATAAGTTCACGTGTTGGACTGTGGACTTACAAATGTGGGCACGCTCGTGGCGGTCGTTTCAGACTGAGTGAGTAGAGTGGTGTGGTAGGCGGAGGCAATGCGCGTGAATTGGATTGGACGGCGAGGTGGCGCGATGTCGACGACCACGTCACTAGCTCGTCACGTAGATGGCACGATGTACAGTTGTGATCAGGCGTTATGGCCGAACTTCGCAGAAGGCGGGAATTCGAACTTTGGTAAGGCTAGTATGCCATGTAGGTAAGTACAGTTCAAAGTTCTAGAGGGCAACGGCGACGTGGCCATTGCGTCATTTAACCAAATGTTGACACTATGATTGGTTCGGCTTTAAATAGAATTATTATTGTACCTTATCATGTAGATTATCCTAGGTTGAATCCTGTAGATACGATACTTACCTAGAACTAATTAACTATACTAGATGATTTTTTTTTACAGGTTCCAAATTTTTACAGGCTGTGCCACCCATGAATATGTACCTACCTACTTTCACTATGGGATCAAATCGACCAACTCTGAAATCACGAAAAAAAAATCAGCCGTTTCATACATTTTGGTCAAGTACCTACAGCTGATTTTTTTTCGTGATTTCTGAGTTGGTCCAATAGTGAAAATTGTTCGTATTCATGGATACCCTGTAAACATTTGGAACCGGTAAAAAAAATCATCTGGTTTGTACTGTAGGCAGCGTAGGTACCTAATACTTAAAACAATGTCAATTAGTAAATTGTCAAGAAGTTATTAAAAAGCGGCTCAGTTATAACATGAATACGAAAACCGCCTTTACTTCTACGAAATAAAGGCGATGTCAATATACTTTTTTATTTACAAATAATGTTCATCTCAATACAAAATGAGTCCTAACTTTAGTCTAAGCTATTTTATTCCAGCTGCGGTAGTTCCTTGACAACTTTTGTTATAAAAGCAGTTTTTGTAGGTATTATGAACTTTACTACAGTCTGACAGTTCAAATACTTACAATAAGAGCGGTTCTGCACTACATCCGATCCGAATCCGAGAAATGCCAGTCCGAAATGGCCGTATTCCTTTTTGTATGAGGAGTTGTGCACTAGATCCGAACTCTTATCCGTTAATTCGGATTCGGATCGGATGTAGTGCAGAACCGCTCTTATTCGGTGCAGAACCGGGCTTTATCCATGGACTACTAAAGTTAGAACTCGTTTTTTAATGAGTCTTGAACCTTTTTTTTTGTCTGGATGCCGACCCCGATCTTCTTTCATCTTGTCGTGTCGCTTACACCTTGCTGCATTTTCCCGGCTTACCTACTTACCATTTTGCAATTTTTTTTATTGGAGAAGATGGGTTATCATCAAATGACTCCTCCCGCTCTGCGTGGAGCGGAAGGGAGTGTCTCTGTCAGACTCTTACTGACTAAAACCAACCCGTGTTCTTTCCTTAGCCCTTTACGTTCCGGGGCAGCGGTAACCCTTTCGGACAATCCCGCTGACCAACCATTTTGCATTGGATACTTCCTAAGTATTTAATAAGTACCGTCAAACGGGACGAATAGGGATGCAGGGGTGAATCGGGACGAAACTTTAAAAGCGATTTTAACATTGAAATAAGTAATAGGTATAGTTTGTTGCCAAAAAGGAGTCTAATGTGTTTATTGTATTATAATTAACGATTAAGTGTCCTTTTCGGCAACAAACTGTATTATTTCAACGGTAAAATCCATTTTAAAGTTTTGTCCCAATTCACCCCTGCATCCCTATTCACCCCGTTAGGTGGTAACTAGTTACACACCGCGCGGC
Source organism: Mesoligia furuncula (assembly GCA_916614155.1). NCBI lineage: Eukaryota > Metazoa > Arthropoda > Insecta > Lepidoptera > Noctuidae > Mesoligia > Mesoligia furuncula. The sequence goes on along the minus strand of OU744799.1, from coordinate 16,038,532 downwards.
GACGCATCAAGTCAAGCTATACATTTCTAGTTTTAACTGACCTCGTATTGTATAGGTTTTTCGTACAATCAGAATTCAGCTTATACTGGTTATGTATACCTCGATGTGTACGTTGTAGCTTCTGTTTAAGGGGCTTACATGACCTAAAGCGCGGTCACTTTCGGACTGCATAGAAAAGAAAGAGAGAAGCGCGATGACACAACGGTGGTAATTTATTGCAAAATATGAAGCATTAATTACAAAAAATCTATTGTTTGGACCAAAAATAAAACGCTAGTATTTTTAGTATGTTGCTTGTAGAATAATCTGACAAAAAATCAGAATGATTGTATGTATTGTATTAGTATGGTTTTTATTGTAAAAAAAAAAGTTTTTAGAGGTATCTTCATGATTTTGTGCTATCATATCAAATTAGTTGTATTATGTTTTCAACACACTAAGTATCTACCTAGCACATATCCTGAAGAATATCATATATTTTTCTGATTTTGTTTACTGTACTCGATCATAGGCAGCCATTACACGCTCAATCTAGATTGTGATCCTTGATCGTGATCATTGATCTCAATCCAGATTGACTGTGTAACGTATTTAATTGACGGATCGTGAAATGTGATCAGAAAATATCTAGATTTTTTAAAATCAATGGTCTCGATCCATTGATCGCGATCCAGATTGATCGTGTAATGTAACATGCTCTCAAATTACGTCAGTCTGCGTTCGGAGCGCAATGGAGTCGAACGACAACAACGACGACGACGCCCGGCCGCAAGTGCCATCAACGTCGAAAACGCCGGTTAACCAATCTGCAGATACTTCGTCCCCTGTATATTCTTCATCAGCGGCATATACACCGTCGCCTCGGGAAAATAGCTATAACTATAGTAATATATATCACAGGAGCAACTCTCTGAACATTTTTCATCAGCAGCATATTCACCGTCGCATAATGATAATGATATATACACAGAACCATCTCCACAATCACAGGGGCAAACAGTTTTACAAACAGGTTCTGCATCGCAAATAATATAATCACTCATCCTGTTTTAAATCCAAAAATGTAGACTTCTTAGACATCAGCTAGGTACATTCCCACCACCATCTTCAATGACGTCATCTACACCATTACTAGTACATGCAAACCCTCTAAATCAACTGGATAACTATTAGGCCATCACCCTCGCTTGCTTCATCTACACCATTAGTAAACATACAAACAGATCCTCAAAATCATCAAGGTAGCTATAACCTACACACAACAATTAATGCTGCACAAGATTTTTTCTTATTCAGATCCATTTAGTGGTTGTGAACGCGTGTGCATTTGATGGTATCGAACAGTGGACTGATATGATCTGGATTGACCGTCTAATGTCGCGACGAGCCACACCAACATTCATCAATCTACTACAATCCATCACCTTGCTTGGATCGTGATCTGGATTGAGCGTGTAATGGGTGCCTATGTCCATTAATATTTTGAATCATGCAAACATAAGTACGAAGACGACGACGTACGAGTCGTACGACGCCCGATACGTAAGACGTACCTAAACGAATCGTATTCTCATGCAAGTATGTAGGTGCAATCAGCGAATGATTGCACTGCAATAGAGAACAAGCTGGGTATCTGATCTACTGCACCGTATCAAATCTACTCAAATACTTCGATACAGACTGAGTTTGATTTTGAAAATAAAAAGATACCTAGACCTTGTCTCCAAAAGCAATCTCCATAGGCCGTAAGCAAAATACGCGCATTGACGTGGAGTTGTGGACACTAGCCCGTATTACCTATTACCTTAAGTACTAAACTAAGATTAACTAACTCATTCCTAATGGATTTGATAAGAAGGTGGATACAGGGGCGGCCCTAGAATAGAATAGAATACTCTTTATTATGTACACCATATTAATTACAGACATAAGGTATAGAAACTGTACAAAGGGTGACACAATGGCGTAGATTTTTTTTAGGTGGTGCAAAATCTTAACGTGGCGCCCCTCTATGTACCATGCTCCTAAGATACATGCATAATATCGACGGCGAAGTGCCAATACCTCCTAACTACATTTTTGGAGAAATTCACTTTTTTTATTGTTTTGAATTTAAAAGCGTTATTCGCGTTTTAGTGAAATCACCAAAGTGTATTTTTAGTTGCAACAGCATTCAATTAAAATGTTGAAATATGTACATACCTCCCGACTAAACCAATGCAACGTGTCTATTTTTGTTGAAGGTTTTTTTCAGTTCGTGTAAATTTTTGACTTTGTCAGTTAGGAGGTATTGGCACTTCGCCGTCGATATGCAGTTGCTTGCTTGCTTGTGGACGATCGGCTTTATAATAAGTTACTATCATCAATGACGTGCCCGGTGGTCGCATTTCGGTCGATTTCAGCACCTCTCCCATGACGGCGCCCGGCGCCCGGTGCCGTCGCACCACTCGCACCGCTCGCTCTAGGGCCGCTAATGGGTGGATAAGTACCTAAATGGATTATTCCATATAGGTAGGTTGGTTGTCGTATAAGTAGGGACCTAATGCATACTACCACAATTAGGGATAATTCCCCAGGCACAGGCGATTCAGGCAAGTTTGTTTTGATAATTCATGCCAGCGTTTATGAGATTATCTATTCATATTTGTAATCTTTTTACAAGCTTTTTTTTATTTTAACTTTTATTTAACTTGAACTGTTCGTATGTAAGTATGTAAGAAAGAAACCATTTTTCGACCATTTGTTGGTATCCGATTGAGCTGAAATTTTGCATAGGTACCTACACCTTTATTTCTGGTGGGTAACAATACAATGTGCAATACTTACTCAATATTGCAATAATTTCATTAAGGCCGCCGCTCCAAGATGGCGGATTACATATTTTTTCAAGATGTAGGTACCTAGTAAACAGTATCTGTGCCGTGTTTAAAATTTATATTATGTGGGTAAATGTCACTTAAATTTATTTTTTCTTTTTAATTCGCATTATTCTTTCTTTTTTTAGGGTTCCGTACCCAAAGGGTAAAAACGGAACCCTATTACTAAGACTTCGCTGTCTGTCCGTCTGGCCATCTGTCCGTCTGTCTGTCTGTCTGTCACCAGGCTGTATCTCAAGAACCGCGATAGCTAGACAGTTGAAATTTTTACAAATTATGTATTTCTGTTGCCGCTATAACAACAAATACTAAAAACAAAATAAATTAAATATTTAAGGGGGGCTCCCATACAACAAACGCGATTTTTTTGCCCTTTTTTGCTCGATATCAAAAAGGGCAACAGGTAGGCACTTGAAATATTCACAAAATACTCAGTTGTATTTTAACTTTAATAATAAAGAATAAAATTAAAATAAAATAAATATTTAATAAAATAAATATTTTTTCCCATACAACAAATATGTTTTTTTTTTTGGCGTTTTTGCCTTGTGGTACGGAACCCTTCGTGTGCGAGTCCGACTCGCACTTGGCCAGTTTTGTTAAGTTATGTTTTTACAAAAGCTTGTTTTTAAAAACTTTTTTATTTTTTTCAAGCAGAGTAGCGTGGTGTCCTGAATTCGATTCCCAGATAGTGCTCTGTTATCGGGTTTTCTGGTATTTCTCAGTAGGAAGCTGTTCGGAGTTAGAGCCAGTTTGGGGAGCCTGCCTAGATCGTATTTTTCCGTTCCGTTTTTTTTCGTAGCCCAGAGTTTGGAAGTTGGCGGTGTGATGCCCCCGTGCCTCGGAAATCACGTGCGCCTGAGCTCTCTCTCATCGTGCGGATTGCCGTCCCATCGGACTATGAGAGTGAGAGAAGAGGGAGTGCACCTGCCTGCGCGCACACTTGTGCACTATAATATTATATCGCGCGCCGAAGGCTAGTGTCCGTTGAGATTGGCCGCCGACCCGCCCTGGACAAAATACGGTCTGGAGGACTTTATTTATTTATGATAATTTTATATGTAGATAGATACCATTAGTCACATCTCAGAATGGCGGTTCCGATTTAGATACACCCGCGGCTGTTTCGCGATGACCCAGGGTATATTCCGTTACATGTTAATTGATTGATGTAAAGGATGATCCATTTTCTGCAACTTGCGCTGCCACTTATTCAATCTATACATATATCCCCGCTTTTCTCCCCCACACAGGTGGAATTTAGAAAAATCGTTTGGGATGTGTTTATTACTTGACTCGAAGATTATTTATCGACGGCGAAGTGCCAATCAATACCTCCTAACTGACAAAGTCAAAAATTTACACAAACTGAAAAAAAAACGTTCAAAAATAGACACGTTGCGTTGGTTTAGTTGGGATATACATATTTCAACATTTTAATTGAATGCTGTTGCAACTAAAAACACTTAGGCGATTTCACTAAAACATGCGAATAACGCTTTTAAATTCAAAACGATAAAAAAGTGAATTTCTCGTTAGGAGGTATTGGCACTTCGCCGTCGTTATTCAAGCCACGCAGTAAAACCCTCCCCTGTAAAATTAACTACCTCTTTTCACACCGTTAGGGGTAGATTTTCTAAAAATCTAATACACGTTGATTAACCTTTGCTTAAAATAAAAACTTTTTACAAAAAAAAAACAACTTCCTAAAAAGACTACAAAGTCAAAAATAACTTTAATTTCGGAAGTCGGTGTCCTTGGGTTCGCATTTTCGTTGTTAACGACCGACTTTCGAAATTAATTATTTTTGACTTTGTACCTAGTGTCTTTTTTGGACCACATAACAACCGGACTCCCCAAACGTCAACCTCACCTGCGCGCGGTACACCCTGCCACTGACAGACGAGGCGCTGGCGACCGACCGATGGCGGTATAACCATCCCATAAGCCAACCTAAATCCTTCAGAACGATGACGGGCAGCAGCGTCGTCGCTGCGAAAGGTTTGGCTCTGCGGTCACCAACCCGCATGCCCAGCGTGGTGACTACGGGCATTAAACCTCCCACATGATTAAAGTGCCAAAACAACGGCCCCCAGTTCCCGGTGGTCCCGCTATTCCTGGTCAAGGTAGCGGTCACGGTAACGGCGGGACGGGGGGTGCGAAGAATCCCCGGGTTACGGCAGGCTACCAACGACGACTATATATGGCTACATATAATGGACGTTCGATGAGGCTGGACCATCACCTTGCCGAACTTGAGGTAGAGTTAGGCCGCATTAACTGGCATATACTGGGGTTATCTGAAGTCCGAAGACAGGGGGAGGACACGATAACCCTGGAGTCAGGCCACCTATTCTACTTCCGCGAAGGTGATCGCCTGTCCCAAGGCGGGGTCGGCTTTCTAGTCAACAAGGAACTCACTAGCAACGTTGTGGAAATCAGCAGTGTGTCGACACGGGTAGCGTACCTTGTACTGAAACTCACTGACAGGTACTACCTGAAAGTGATACAGGTATATGCGCCGACTTCGACATGCTCTGACGAGACAGCCGAGGCCATGTACGAGGATATTGCCAAGGCAATGCACAGTACGACAAAGGCCCACTACAACGTTGTTATGGGGGACTTCAATGCCAAAGTGGGATTACAAGAACGCGGTGAATCGAAAGTCGGACCGTTCGGTTTGGGGCGCAGGAATCACAGGGGGCAAATGCTGGTCAACTTTTTGGAGTCGCAGGGGCTCTTCTTAATGAATTCGTTTTTCGAAAAGAAACCCCAAAGGAAGTGGACCTGGCAAAGCCCCGATAACGTGACAAGGAACGAGATAGACTTCATCATGACGGATAGGAAGCATATATTTAGAGATGTCTCCGTGATTAGTAGGTTTAATACCGGAAGCGATCACAGACTTGTCCGAGGCACTTTAAATATCAATTTCAGAGCTGAGAGACTCCGCATGATGAGGCCTACACTCCGACCTACGCAGCTCCAAGCCGCTCTAGGATCCGAAAAGTTCCAACTGGAACTTCAAAATCGATTCACCCTGTTGGAAACCATAGGTAATATTGACGAGAAAGCTGACGAGGTGGTCAAAGCACTACGCGACGTGTCCCGCAGACTTTTCCCGTCACGGCGAAAAAGTAAGGTGTCCAAACTTTCCTCGGAAACTCTCGGACTTATGAGGGAAAGGCGAGAGTTGCCATCTATGCAGCCGTCTTCGTCAGATAAGAGGGCCTTAAACCTAAAAATTAGGAAGCTGATGCGACGCGACCTTCGGTGCTCCAACACCCGCGACATTAAAGACGCGATTGAGCAAAACCGAGGGTCGAAAGTGTTTGCTCAGCAATTAGGGAGGTCCCATCTGACGAAATTAAAAACTGCGGATGGCAGAATCGTGACTTCGAAGTCCGAGATTCTCGAGGAAGTCGAGAATTTTTATGGACACCTGTACTCAACACGGACGAGGAAACCAGCGGGGCATAGTGCAGACGACCATCGAGCCGAATTAACACGCCACTACACGGAGGATATCCCGGATATCGACCAATGCGAGATTAGGGCGGCTCTCGAGCAGCTAAAGAACAACAAGGCACCTGGGGATGACGGAATAACGACAGAGCTCCTTAAAGCAGGCGGGGCTCCAGTCCTGAAAGAGCTAGCGAGTCTCTTTAATTCCGTCATCCAAGAGGGTACAACGCCCAAGGCGTGGAGCAGTGGTGCGGTGGTTCTGTTCTTCAAAAAAGGTGATAAATCCTTGCTGAAGAACTATAGACCCATCTCACTTCTGAGCTACGTATACAAGCTGTTCTCGAGGGTCGTCACGAACCGTCTCGCTAGGAGACTTGACGAGTTCCAGCCGCCAGAACAAGCCGGTTTTCGAAAAGGCTTCAGTACCGTAGACCACATTCATACTGTTCGACAAATTGTACAGAAGACCGAGGAGTACAATCAGCCGCTGTGTATGGCATTTGTGGACTACGAGAAAGCCTTCGACTCCATCGAAATATGGGCAGTTCTGGCCTCTCTGCAACGATGTCGAATTGACTGGCGCTACATCGAGGTGTTGAGATGTTTGTATGACGCTGCAACGATGACTGTCCAGATCCAGGATCAAAAAACCAGACCCATCCAACTGCTCAGGGGGGTGAGACAGGGGGATGTAATATCCCCTAAATTGTTCACCAACGCTTTGGAAGACGTCTTCAAGACGCTGGACTGGACTGGACAGGGTATTAACGTGAACGGCGAGTATATCTCACATCTTCGGTTTGCCGATGACATCGTCATAATGGCAGAGTCGCTGGAACAGCTAGACCAAATGTTGCACAGCCTAAATGGAGCCTCCCGGCGGGTTGGCCTCGGCATGAATTTGGACAAGACAAAAGTCATGTACTATTCGCACGTCTTGCCGAGTCCAATCCACATCGAAGGGTCGCTTCTCGAAGTTGTGAAGGATTACGTCTACTTAGGGCAAGTCATCCAGCTCGGTAGACACAACTTTGAGAAAGAGGCCGACAGAAGGATCCAGTTGGGTTGGGCAGCATTTGGAAAACTCCGTCAAGTCTTCTCGTCGCCTATCCCGCAGTGTTTGAAGACTAAGGTCTTCAACCAGTGCGTCCTGCCCGTCATGACATACGGTGCTGAAACGTGGACACTGACGGTCGGGCTGGTACACAAATTCAAGGTCGCTCAGCGAGCTATGGAGCGAGCTATGCTCGGAGTCTCTTTCGGAGTCAAAGGATAAAATCAGGAATGAAATTATCCGGAAAAGAACCGGAGTTACCGACATAGCTTGCAGAGTAAGCAAACTGAAGTGGCAGTGGGCTGGCCATGTCTGTCGAAGGACCGATGGCCGGTGGAGCAGACGAGTCCTGGAGTGGAGACCGCGTATCGGCAAGCGTAGTGTGGGACGCCCCGCAGCTAGATGGACGGACGACCTAAAGAAGGTGGCTGGGGTAGACTGGATGCGGAAGGCGGAGGACAGGGTGCTGTGGCGCAGTCTGGGAGAGGCCTATGTCCAGCAGTGGACTGCGATAGGCTGAGTTGATGTCTTTTTTGGAAGTCGTTTTTTTTGTAAAAAAGTTTTTATTTTTCACTTTTAAGTTGTACTTACCCCACACAAATTCGTCTTACACTACTTGCTATGTAAATATCAGTGACAGGAAGTTATTAAGTGGCAAAAATAGATATTATTAAAGCTGACTCTAAAACTACCCAAGTAAAGTTAATCAAATTTACATGGGACCACCCCTGAGGCATACCTATTTTTGAAATCGATTTACAATTTCCAGAGAAATCGCGTAAAAAACATACAAAATAAAATCATACAATCGAATTGAGAACCTCCTCCTTTTTTGAAGTCGGTTAAAAATCAGACTGTATTGTACCCGAGTTGTGACTCAGGTATGATCTTTGTACTCGGCTATTAGTTTTTCCATAGAATAACTACTAGCCGAGTACAAAGATCGTGGATCTTATCATAGTACGTGGAGCGCGGTAACCGGCTAGCCGCTAAGCAAGTTGATTTGTGTGTACCTCTTAAGGCAAATAGTCGCCGAAGGCGCGTCATCTTTGCAAGCAGCGGTGAGCGAGCCATTGAGTCGCGATGTCTATTCATTTTGTGATCGACGTTTGTTTCATATTGCAGGCACCTCAGGATTTCTCTTTAACTTGGGTAGGAAATATTAGCAGCTAGCAGTATCAAACGATGACACTATTGGTTCAACTTCTATAACCAATCAGCCAGGCGGAGAATTGCTCAATCTATAATCTTAATAGTTTCCTCACAAAAATCCTGGAAGTATTTGTAACCTACTGTTCTCAAAAACCTCTTTGAATCGCGAGATATCAGTGGAAAGTTTAGCAAAACTGGTAGGCATTCCTAGCGCCTCACTTTTAAATAATAAATTAAACTCAGAATAATTAATATTATGTATAAAATATATATATTTCATAACTATAAATCAAAGGGCTCTTACAGACGAGTGGTACTTTCAGGGCTGCGGTTATTCTTATAGTATTCACAGACGATCGAACTTGGTTCGGGCCGAACCACGAACATGGTGCGCTTCGAACCAAATTCAATCGTGTGGTGCACGGTCCGCCGGACATTATTATTATTAATATCGGTACGGCGGTTCGGACCGTTCACCACATGAGCGAATATGGTTCGGAGCGCACCATGTTCGTGGTTCGGCCCGAACCAAGTTCGATCGTCTGTTTATACTTTTACCGTCAGTAAAGTGGCGCTCATCTGAACGAGTGCTCATTCAAATAGAATAAACGTTTTAAACACACATCACCGTAATTATTCAAGATAATATAATATTTTATGTCATACTAAAATTAATTAACATCACATCCCTAATACCAATTAATAAAAAAATGGCTTTTTAAACATTATTAACGTAATATTTTTATAATAATCTAAACATAAAAATAATATTAAAAGAACTAATTGTGATCACTAATAATTACTTTTAAGTACTCTACGCATTTTTATCGTGATTAGCAAAGCAACCATCATGAAAATTGAACATGGAACAGTTAATGGATAATGCGTAGAGGAGGTTTTACCTTATTTGGTAAATATTATTCGTTGAGGTAGTTAATGTCATTTGTATCATCATAGTCTTGAGAGAGTAGAACTTCGGGCCACTTCGCGGTGGCCGGCGGCAGGAGCGATGACGGACACAGCAGTAGCTCCTGTATAGAGCCTAGCGTGTAGTTGCCGAGGCAGTTCAGAACCCATTCGTAGTTAACTGGCACGACACTCTGCTCCATTGCGAGGTCTGAAACAAATCAAATATTTAACACAACACTATACAGTGTGTTAGGTTAAACGAGGGACATACTTTAAGGGAGTGTAGTACCCATGAATATGAACAACTTTTACTAAGAGACCAACACTGAAATCGAGAAAATAAAACCAGCCGCTCTATACATTTCTGTTCGCATAACTGGACAAAATGTAGGGAACAGCTGTTTTTTTGTCATATTTTTGAGTCCTCCCCATATTAAAAGTTGTTCATTTTCATGAGTACCTACTACACTCCCTTAAAGTATGTCCCTCGTTTAACCTAACACACTGTATATGTATCACCTAATCCTTTATTGCTAGGCTAAATACCTCTTTAAAATATTTTTTGGGTTTTCATAATGACCTCATTCTGTCATTGAAGTGTGGGAAAATAAAGTAGGTACTGCATAAAAATCGGAACTAGCTTATTTAATTTGATGTAGGTACTTTATCCTAATTTGCATTATGCAGATGAAGTCATCAAGGCCGTCCGAAGTACAATCCCCACGCGACTTCGCTGTGAAAATGTTCGTTGCACGCTGGATAGCCAGCGAACGCGTAATGATGTCATTAAACACATACAAGTGGTACAAAAACCATCGAGAAGAGGAACAAAACATGGGTTATCTAGGTTTATTTGTTCCTATGCAAAGCCGGAATCGAGTTTGCGGTACCTGTACAGAAGCTACAGATGTTCCGTTACTAATTTACTATGTAGGTAGTTACAGACATTGTTTTTCTGTGCACGCATTTGGCACCAGCGCGCAGCATACTATTTTATTTATGTGCTACTAATATAACTCGAACTACGGTTTATATTTAGGTTTAATAACAAGGTAAAGGTTAGAATAGAATACTCAAGTTGACAAGGTTCCACAAAAAGTAATGACTAGTTTTTTTTTTTGGATGGAGCGGTCTCCTATAATTGGAAGCGCACACTTGTATTTGTCCCTATTCATGTTAAACACGCAAGTAACGCCTCTGTTGGCGATACACTAAATATATAAATAAATAACAACGCATTAGTTTAACTGGTCGAAATGATGTTGTTTCTGAAGTCCTTAATGAGTCGCAAACCAGTAATATTTGTATACAAACCAGTTTCCCAAATGGTGCAGAACATTTTTGATCAGAGGAAGTGTGGAACAGATTGCTAAATATGTGCGAGCTCGGTAAACACAAGCGATTGGTTGGATTGCTTTTCTCAAACAATACATTGCCGGTACTTACACATTTTATTGAAATGGAATTCAAAGTGGGAATAAATTCCGCTAACATATAAGGTAACTAAGTATAAACTTTACGCACTATCTCGTTCACGCATATTAGCCACTGTAAGTACGTGATATGAGCAAAAACGTTAAATTCACGATTATTAGGTACTCGTGCCTACTTATAGGCGTGTTTTTATGACTATAATTAGAAAAGATAAGTCCACGTGTACGATTGTCACATTTTTTAGTGAACAGCAACTTTGATCGCAAAATAGTGGGGTAAATGGACTTACACGTGATTAAGTTAATTAAACTTGGACGTTGGTCTAGTGGTCGCATGTGTGACTGTTGAACGCGAGGCCATAGCGTCACATATGGCCTGATCTCTGAGTGCTATACAGGGTTACTTTTCAAAGACCATCCAAATTTTTACATGGAATATAAACAACTTTCACTATGGGACCAACTCTAAAATCACGAAAAAAAAAAATCTGCTGTTTCATACAAAACTTCAATACCTACTTGACCAAAATGTATGAAACAGCAGATTTTTTTTCGTGATTTCAGAGTTAGTACCATAGTGAAAGTTGTTTATATTCATGGGTAAACACCATGTAAAAATTTGGATGGTCTTTGAAAAGTAACCCTGTATTGGCCTGTTTTTTCACCAGAAAAACTCTGTAATAAGACGGGCAGGTAATTGCGTAACACACTATCAGTAGCAAAGGGTTTCATTTTGAATTTTAGAGAGTTCAACAACATTCATTACGTTATTTACGTTGTTGAGTGGACACATTTTTCGAACATATGAAGCAATGGATTAGCAATATCCTTCAAAATGATTCAGATTGTTTGTGCGTTACGCATGCTCGGTTAGTGGCAATACACGTCTATTTCCACTTATTACGATCCCCGAAATTTGGGCTTTCTACAGGGTTATTGGTAAAACATTAACAACCTCTTAAGGGGTCATTGTACTCATCATTATGAACAACTTTTACTGTGGACCCAAACCTGAAATCGCGAAAAAAATCAGCTGTTCCCTACATTTATGTTCGTATAATTCGTCAAAATGTAGGGAACAGCTGATTTTTTTCTCGCGATTTCAGGTTTGGTCCCATAGTAAAAGTTGTTCATAATGATGAGTACAATGACCTCTTAAGAGGTGGTTAATGTTTTACAAATAACCCTGTATACTTAGCTTATCCCGTCGGGGTAAATTAAAAGAACAATAGAGTAGGTTATTTCTCAAGGCTTGCGCTAAATCTCAATTTCCGATCTAGGCGAATTTCCCTAATGATTAGGGCAATATAACGCCTCATTGAATCAAACTGAAACTCAACGCATTTATTTCAAATAAACCAGTTACAGGCGCTTTTGAATTATCAAAGGGTCGGTCAGTCAGAAAGATGAAACCAGTTGCCCATTCCAAAGCGTAGAAGGTACCTATCGAGAAGAGAAGAACGGGCAAGAAACTCCACGGAAACTCTTTTAAATCATAAAATTGTTACAAAATATTGGTTACATAGGTAATTCATGTTGAAATTATACATGTGAGAACGATGTAGAAAGATGTTCACGTTAAAAGCGTTCGTTATAAAAAACATAAAAACAATTCAGAAATTAAAATAAGCCGTGGCTCTGACGGCGCCCGTTCACGAACATGACGAATGGATCAGCACGATTCAGCTCAACCATTTTGAATGAAACTTAATGATCCAACACACACGCCACCACCGGCGAGACATTAAAGTGAGCATGACATACTCAGCCGCCAGGGCACATTCAAGTCAATGAAAGACGTAGGTACCAAGTAAATGGCAGCTTTATAGTAAGTACGTACATATAGTGCTCACACGTGTGATAAACAATTATACAATACTAAGAAATTGAATTTATACATTGCAATGACAGTTTTTTCAATGTTCAACAGCTCCAACAATGTTTCCGAATGCTAATCAATTAGTTTATGAGCTCTTGTGAAGCAGGACCACCCTTTTTTTTTTTTTTTTGGGTTGGATATCATCAAAATGGCCCCCTCCCGCTCTGGGCGGAGCGGAAGGTAGTGTCAGACTCTTACTGGCTAAAACCCACCCGTGTTCCTTCCTTAGCCCTTTATGTTCCGGGCCAGCGGTAACCCTTTCGGACAATCCTGCTCAACCGGCAGATCCCGATGAACCCGGCAGTAAAAAAAAAATCTTCTGATCCGCGGATTTGAACTCGTGACCATCGCATTGCTAAACCACAGTGTTAACCACTAGACCATCACGCCACTTGAGCCAAGCATTTTTGTCAGCGATGTTATCCCCCCAACTTATAATATGCTTGGGTGCATAGTGTCCCTTTAATACAATATTTAAATTTCGTTTTATTCAGTTGGAGTATGTGGGGAGGAATTTTATTGTAACATTTTAAACAGAACCCCATGAATGAATTACATCATCTAATAGTATGTACACGTCATAGAATTACGTTTCTAAACTTGACCTGACCCACTTGATTTCCCTCTATCGTACCACCATCACAACAAGTGAATCACTAAACAAACAATATGCCGAGCGATCGTAGTTGTTGTTTAGGTTATTTTTGTGCACACTTCGAGGGTTTCTTGAGTAATGATTAGTAATTGAGAACTATAGAAACCGATAAATTAGGGAATAGCACTTGGAGATCTGTATAGATATAGAGTGGTATTGCGATTGCCGGAGATAAGGACTACTCCCGATAGACGTACGGATTAAAGTTAAAAATGGTCTAAGCCAAGGCTGCCCAACCAATTTTGAAGGTTAGCCCATAATTTTAGTTTTATGTCAGCTGGGCCAACTAATACTTAAATAAAATTTGCCTGGTTATATTTTTTAGAATTGGTTTTGAAGTCCTGTACACGTCATAAGACTATCGCCAGCGGATAGCTTTTGGCGGTCCAATTAAAATGCGTTGGCGGGCCACTTCGGGCCTAGGGTTAAGCAGCCATTTATCGAAACTCTTAATGCCTTACACCTAGAGTATAAGATCAACACATTGCCAGTCCTTAATTAAACACTGCGACATTCGTCGTAGTTATAGACTTATCCGCACCTCACGGACACCGAGAGCAGTTTTAGTTTAAAAAAAAGTGTATGCGCACTCTATTTACTTTCTACCCCGTGGCTTAAGTGTTTTGTTTATGCATATCAAAATAAATACCAAACCCAAACTGCATTCGCGATTTATTTGGCAAAAATGTAAACAACTTTACAATAAAACAAATATCAACTTTACTACACAATAAACTTCAGTTTACGCTACAACTTCAAACATTTTTATATCTTTTTCGATAGTGCTCTAGTCACTCTGAAATCAACTTAATTACCATTAAAATAAAGTTGATATTTGTTTAACTTGAAGTAATATTAATTTGAATGAATCAAGTTTAATTAAACTTTAAGATGAAAATGTTATAAACCACATGGATGAAAGCTTTCGCACTGGCTTTGAAATGGATTCTAGCCATATTTTGTTTTGTGTTATGGTTTTCCGGCCTTCCTAGGTTCCTTGTAACTGGTACACGGGTCCCTGCGGGCCGTGTTATTAATTGTTTTTGTTATTATTAACTATCCTTACATGTAAAGCGATCCTCTTGCGTGCGCTCCGGTTCGGCCAGCACCAGTGCGGGTTGGTAGGAGTCCTCAGATATTCGGACAAGTTTAGGATCTGCTGCTACGCGGCCGCCAGCGGTCAATAGCATGTTCTAAAACAAAACAAGAAAAAAAAAATGTCTATGGAATTTTTTTGTGGTATAAAACTATTTGCTTTAACACACACAGTGTTAAAGAAAATAGTTTTATGCCTAATGGAGTGGATTTTTACGTAAACACTAGCTTCCGCCCGCGGCTTCGCTCGCGAGGTATCTCGATAAAAACTATCCTATATCCTTCCCCGCGATGCAATCCATCTCTCTGCCAAATTTTATCGAAATCCGTTCAGTGGTTTAGGCGTGAAAACATATGTATATACAGACAGACAGAGTTAGTTTCGATTTTATAATATTAGTATGGATGTGAGTGAAATAGATTTGCATTGCATGTATTACAATGGCACTAGCCAATAATACACAAATATGATACAGATCATAAAAACAACACCGATCTCGAGCAAAAGTCACGTGTCTAAAAATTAACTATATATTCTGTGTCCATGTTTTATTAATAGACGATAGGATAATTCCAGCTGATATCAAGATTATTACTTTTACTAGATAATATTTATTTGTCAGCATGATGCAAGCGCGGCGTGATCAAAACCACGCTGGAACCAGCTGATACTTGATAATGTTATAATTAACTTTCATTCTCACGTTTACATTGTAAAGGGCACTGGACAGTATATTTTCAATGAACAATGCAATGTTAAAAACTGACCCTCGCATGATCTTATGCGCACACAATAGCGTACTTATGGGCGCAACCATACTGCAATCGACATTAAGGAAGTCAATCGACTCAAATACCCATCCATGTCAAAAACAGAGGACACTCGATGTTTGTTCGAGAGGTCAGGTTCAGGAGCTGTTTGATTGCAACTTTAGTCCGATTATAAGATCTAAAGGCTTGGCGCTATAAAACTGCCCCTTTTGGGTCCTAAGAGGCAAGAGGGTAAGAATATCAATGAAGCCTGTCTCGTCAGATAGTTTTTTTTCACATATGTGTGCTGCAACATTTAAGTATATTATGCATTTCACAAATGATCACATATACTTGTTTGCTGTCATCTTGACGACAGATATCAATGGATGAATCATGAAATCCGATATTATTGTCCATAGCCGAATGCATACCGTCCTCCTTCTATTAAAGCCTGTTAAAAAAATAAACTTACTTTTAAAGTTTCGGCGTCGAGTACGCTAAAAGGCGGCATACAGTAAAACGTGATGCCTTCAAATAGCTTTTGTTTCGCGATCCGAGAGCGCCTGGGTCCCGGTTCACCTGTGCTATCTAGAGCTTCGTACATTTCCTACAAGAACAAAACAAAATAAATTATGCAAGCTGTCTAATCTGCGTTCGCGATTTATTTATCAAAAATGTAAACAAATATGAATTAATTGAAAAATAACTTTAATTCCTACACAATAAAGTTCAGTTTACGCTACAACTTCAAACATTTTTATAACTTTTCAATAGTGCTAGTCACTCTGAAATCAACTTAATTGTCACTGAAATAAAGTTGGAAAGCTTCTGCTCACGACTTCGTCCGCGTGAAATTTCACCCTTCCCCCATTCACCCTCTTAGGGGTGGAATTTCTAAAAACCCTTTCTTAGTGGATCTCTACTCTTCACAAAGAATACACCCAATCTCATGTCTCTAGGACCAGCGGTTTAGGCTGTGCGTTGATATATCAGTCAGTCAGGACTTTGAATTTTATATAATGTCGCAGCCAACTGGTTTCCGCGTACCGGAAGACGTAGCGTTGGAAGGCCTCCCACAAGGTGGTTCGACGACCTTGTGAAGGCCGCAGGAACCAATTGGATGCGAGAAGCACAGAACCGGTCGAAGTGGACGTGCTTCGGGGAGGCCTATGTCCAGCAGTGGACGTCTTCCGTTGAAATGATGATGATGATGATGATGCAACTGGTTTAATTTGCTGTTTAGTTAATCAATCAATCAATCAATCATTTGTTTTGTGAACATAGGTATGGTTACAGATAGTTTGTTGTCTATATAATTATGTGCACTATGCTTGCCAATATATATGGCGTACAAAATTAACATAAAAAATTAAAATTAAAAAAATAAATAAGTAAATTACAATTAAGGTGGCATGTCAATGGATTACAATAAAAATAATTAGATTTAAAATATGTCAGGAAAATAGGTCACTACAATTCATACATAATTAACAAATAAAATCATATGTGCTTAATTAGCAGGTCGGAATCGTCATACCTCTGTTTATCAGTAGTAAACTCAGTGATGGAGTAGTAGCATCTATCTAAAAGGAATTTAAACAGAGACCTCTTAAAGGATCCCAGACACTCTTTATTTCTAATAGCTGCTGGTATACTATTATATATTTTTGGGGCCATACCTAGCACACTTTTGCCAAAAAATGCGGTTTTATGAGAGGCAACATGAATGGTATTTTGATAACGGCGAGAGCGCAATTTTTCAAATAAATGCAGGTTACAGCGAACAAACACTCCCATTTCATATATGTACATAGACGGTAGAGTGAGCAAACTAAGTTCCT
The DNA here is from genome assembly GCA_916614155.1 of Mesoligia furuncula. NCBI lineage: Eukaryota > Metazoa > Arthropoda > Insecta > Lepidoptera > Noctuidae > Mesoligia > Mesoligia furuncula. The sequence continues at coordinate 16,021,417 of OU744799.1, read as the reverse complement.
TAAACAATGGTTTACAACTATCAATCGACTGTAATTTGGTAAACGATCGCAAGCATTTCTTCTGAGCTTTAAAAACAATGTCTCTGTCAGTGGAGTTGCCCCAGAAAATGATTCCGTACCTAATGCAAGAAGCCACATAAGCATTATAAGCTATTCGTACTGTAATGCGGTTAACCTTTTTTGATAGTTTGTACAGAGCATACGCAAATTGACTAAGCTTCTTAGACAAAACGTCGATATGATGTTTCCAAGTCAGATGACTATCTATGTAAAGGCCCAGAAATTTTGTGATATCACTTTCATGGATTGCTACGTTACCATATTTTATATTCAGTTTCGGTTTATTTGTTCTTTGATTAAATGTCATTATTTTAGTTTTGTCAAGATTTATTTTTAGATTATTATTAACTAACCAATTTATTATATTTTTAAGATCGTCATTTATGTCATTTTCAAGAATATTAATGTCATTACTAGAGAATAAAATAGTGCTGTCGTCAGCAAATAAGACCATCTGGTGCTTACTGACCTTAGGCATATCATTTATGTAAACGTTAAATAATGGAGGGCCAAGAATGCTACCTTGGGGAACACCATAAGTTATTTTCCTAGGACGTGACATGTACGTTCTTTCAACTTTCGAGCTCGCACATAGTCTATCAAGCGCTGTGATTTGAGTGCGATTAGAAAGATAAGATTGTAATAGGTTTAATGCAGTTCCTCTAATCCCATAACGCTCCAATTTGTTTAGCAGTATACCATGATCTACATGGTCGAATGCTTTAGACATATCCATAAACAAGGCCGCCATTGGAGTTCTAGCATCAACATTAGAAACAATTTTTTGAATCACGTCATAAATCGCCATATTAATGGATTTACCTCTCCTGAATCCAAATTGTTCCCTGGCGATGAGATCATGTTTTTCAAAACCGTTACCGCCTAGCCTTTTAACTAAACTGCGGCCGTTCAACTAACCGCCTGAATGTTATTCAATTATAGTTTAGGTTGGAAGTCTGTAACCAATCACGTGCGAGCCGAATTAGTCGCAGTAACTAAGCCAGGGCACCCCGACCAAATGGGTTAGATCAGGTTAGAACTGTGATTAACCCCGTGCGAGCCGAGAGAGTGAAGCGAGGCGAACACTATTTCCAAAGGCCAGGCGGTTAACTAAACGGCTAATTTAACCAGTTGTCTGCGACATTTATGTAGATGAAATAGGGTGGGGGTGTGCAGACTGCGCACTTTTACTACAGTGATCCGGTTTCGCTAAAATCATAATTTTAACGCACGTGTTAGATTGTTACATTGTTTGCCATTATTTTGAAATCAGCTTTTACATTGGGACTGATTAAAAGAACTCCGTCAAAGTATTTATTTCAAGTAGGTCATTAAAAAGGCACTTTTGAAAAAATTGAATTGATTCTAGGTGCCGCTTCCAAAAGGTAGTTTCGTATGGAAAAGAATGGGCAAGAAGAAACTTCAAAGTTACTTTTTTAAATGATTCAGAGTATTTTGTGTAAGTACATTAATTTATTATAATTCATGTAATTTTTAAATGTATGTAAGTATGTGTGTGACTAAGTAATAACAGCCGCACGGGTTGATCGATCGGGTTAAGCTACGCTTGCCGCGGTTGGTCCGTAGATGGGTGACCATCTTTACATACCGAGACCCTGCGTGCCTCGCAAAGCACGTTAAGCCGTTGGTCCAAGCTGTCATTCGTAGATCTTTGACAATCGTTACTGGTCGTCAGAAGCCCGGATGCCCGCAAGTCTGACATCCAGTCTTACCAAGGGGTATCGTATTACCTAGTAACTGGGTTGTGGAGGTCAGATAGGCAGTTGCTCCACGTAAAATACAGGTATTCAGCTGCATCCGGTTAGACTGGAAGCCGACCCCCAACATAGTTGGGAAAAGGCTAGGCTGATTGATTGATGTAAGTATGTGTGTATGTTGTATTTTGTACTAGCAGCGTCTCGCGGTTTCACCCGTATAAGTGTCGATCCCGTGGGAATATCGGGATAAAAACTACCCTATGTCCTTTCCCGGGACTCAAACTATCTCTAGGTATACCAAATTTCATCTAAATCGGTTCAGCGGTTTAAGCATGAAGAGGTGACAGACAGACTCACTTTCGCATTTATAATATTAATTGTTCTAAGAGGTAATCCAAGTTAACAAAAAAAAAAATTAGTATGGATAGTATCCGTGGCTAAATAATAACAGCCGCATAGGTCGATCGATCAGATTAAGCTACGCTTGCCGCGGTTGGTCTGTGGATGGGTGACCATCTTTACATACAGTGACCCCTCCGTGCCTCGGAAAGCACGTTAAGCCGTTGGTCCCAGCTGTCATTCGAGGATCTTTGACAGTCGTTACGGGTAGTCAAAAGCCCGAAAGTCTGACAACCAGTCTTACCAAGGGGTATCGTATTACCCAGTTACTTGGTTGTGGAGATCAGCTAGGCAGTAGCTCCATGGGAAATACTGGTATTCAGCTGCATCCTAAGCTGATAACTGAAAGGCTTATAACCGGTTGAATGACGTAATTACAGAAACAATTAAAAAGCTACTGTGGCTCGCGTGGATCTACGTTACGAAGGGTTAAGCTAGTTGGCGGTGACAAATATGGTGCTAACATATTTATAAATATTGCAACCGTAGACGATTTTTCCAAACATTTTAGATACCTACGACAAAAGAGAAACTGTCGTGTAGTGGTGGTGCTTAGGTAAATTAGATGTTAGATATTATCAGGCCACTGACCACTTATCGATAGTCCGTGACATAATCTGTTCAAAAGCGAACCTTAGCCTTTGGACGAACTCATTGTTCAATGTCTCTGGGCGTCACATTTGTTAAGCATTTACAATAATGATTGCATCACACTGTTACAAGTCCATCCCACCTCGTATCACAATGATAGTACTACGCAGTTAAGTACTTGTTTATAAGCCCCTTGATAAACTACACAAAAACGCAAGTTTTCGAAACAATAAAAGTACATGACCGACTACAGTAAACAAAATCATAACAATATATTATGATATTCTTCAGGATATATGCTACTACTACGTAGATAGTGATAGGTAGATACGTTGAAAACATAATACAACTAATTTGATACGATAGAAAAAAATCATGAAGATACCTCTAAAAACTTTCTTTTTACAATAAAAACCATACTAATATACATACAATCATTCTGATTTTTTGTCAGATTATTCTACAAGCAACATACTAAAATACTAGTGTTTTATTTTTTAGTCAGAACAATAGATTTCTTGTAATTAAATAATTGCTTCATATTTTGCAATAAATTACCAGCGTTGTGTCATCGCGCTTCTTTTCTATGCGGTCCGACAGTGACCACGCTTTAGGTCATGTAAGCCCCTTAAGCTGATGACACATTTGTTTAATTATAAGTATCTGTTATGTGCAAAGTTCATAGAGGATTTAAAAACCGGGCAAGAGCGAGTCGGACTCGCGCACCGAGGGATCCGTAACATCCGGGTTTATGCATAAGGTTTATGTTTATGAAATTAAATGTTTTTTTTTTTTAATTTTATATTAATATTGGTAATGTACGTCATATTTTTTTTTAGTTTTATCATTCTCTTATTTTAAAAGTTACAAAGGGGGGGGGGGCACACATTTTACCACTATTCATAGATACGCCCACACGTATGGGTTTGATGAAAAATAAATTTGAGTTTCAGTTCCTAAGTATGGGGAACCCCCAAAATGTATTGTTTTTTTTCTATTTTTGTGTGAAAATCTTAATGCGGTTCACAGAATACATCTATTTACCAAGTTTCAACAGTATAGTTCTTATAGTTTCGGAAAAAAGTGGCTGTGACATACGGACGGACAGAAAGACATGACGAATCTATAAGGGTTCCGTTTTTTGCCATTTGGCAAAGGAACCCTAAAAATTATATGATTTCCTATAATACAATTTATAACATCCATGGATATCTTCGTTACGTTTGGGTGCACCCGTTTTGTTATCATATGACGTAGGTGAGTGCGTTAGTCAATTAATTCATATTGCTATTTATCTTTTAACTCGTTACTTTCTGGGCGCACAATCGACCGGTTCTTGGGTATACTCGTGAATTACAAGTACCTGAAGGTATGCCGCAATCCCGACTCATGAAAGCAGGAGAAAACCCGTGGGGTTTGTAGGAGTCCGACATAATCGTGTCCAATGATTTCGACACGAGAAAAAAAGGGGTACAACCAAAGTAGAACTGAAATCATGTAGGTACACACAGCACACAATGTGTAGCCGTGCATACACAGTGCTCGACTATTTGATACACTGACGCGTATTCACGGAGGCGTGTCATAATCACGAATACATGTTGATTTATGTGACCAACTGAATAATATTTTGCGTCATATGATAGTCAAATTTTATATGTTACGTACAATCACAGAGTACATTATATATAGGGGTACGTACAATCGTTTCATGAATTATTAGCGTCATAAAACTAGGCACGTTAGGGGTTTACTATGGGACCAACCAAAAATAGATGTTCCCTATAATTTTTCATATTTCAGGGTTTGTCTCATAAAATAAGTTTTTCAATTTCATGAGTACTAGACTCCCTTAAAGTATGTCCCTCGTTTAAACGTGGACAGGTGTCGTTGTATTTAGGTATACTATAATTATGATATCAAATTCAGCTCTCAGTCTGATGAGCTTCAAAACACGGCTGCGTCAGACTGGATACGGAAGGCGGAGAATCTGTTTGAACTGATTTGAGAGAGGAGTAGTGAACAGCTGTTGATACTTCTCAATTAACAGGTGGTATTAGAAACATTATAGTGTAATATGTTACCTCATTAACAATTTCTTTAGTCTGCAAGCATTGTTTGACCCAGTCAAATGTCACAATCCACTTAGAAGCCGCTAATGCGCACATGTATTTTACAGATCTGAAAGTAGGGAACATCTTTAGTGCTAAGTTTAGCTATACAGAGCATCATTGATGATACATGGAAAATGTATCATTTTATGATATAATTTTGTATGTGAATAATACATGCGATGTTCAGAAATCATAATAATACAAGGCTGTCTTGGCTCTTGTCTGTGTGGTGCCGGACTCAAAGAATAGCACCACCCCATACTTCCGGTGTCGTAAAAGGCGACAAAGGGGCGTACCGGAGAATGGGCAGCAGCGTTCTCTATGCATTCCACCACCATACAATACTGCGATCGCCAACCCGCCTACCAAGCGTGGCGATTATGGCAAACCCCCCTTTTTGGGGAGGACTATGTCCAGCAGTGGACGTCTTTCGGCTGAAATGATGATGATGATGAATAATACAAGGCATTGAACCTGAATATTGGCACAGCTAACAGTTATTGTACTGAATGAAAAGATAAAGATTACGTATCACATGCAAATCATAATCAGCCTAGAACGTTCCCACTGCTGACACAGGCCTTCTCTCGGTAAGAGGGAGTGGGCCGTAATCCACCACGCGGGCCCAGTGCGGGTTGGTAGACGTCACATGTCTTTGAATGTTTGGTTCTAGGACATGCCGGTTTCCTCTCGATGTATTTATTCCTTCACCGTTTTCAGAGCAGAAGTAAAGCGCCTGTCTGGGTTCGAATCTACGACAGTTGTCGCGGCCGTTACGATTGGGGCAACATTGCTCTCACATGCAATCAACAGATATATTTAGACTGTTCTGAGTGACAATAAAATAATTGCATGCAAATCTCACCTTTGTGATTTATTCTCATCATCAACACCTACAATCAAGTGTGTGATGTCCTTTGAATACTTGTCCACATACCTCCACTTACGTTCATTACAAAGACCTTTAACTTTCGCTATTTCACTTAACGTCAAACACGAAGCAGCTAAACAATATCTTTTGTTATTCAACCCTAGGTTCCTAGCAGTGAGTGGTCGCGCTGCGGGAGTAGTAGGCGTACTCTCAAATGCTTTACTCATAAATTCCCTTTCTTGTGTGGTCTTAGCAATCACGTCAGTAGTGGGACAAAGAGTCTGCTCAGGGTCATCATCGTAGTTTCTTTCAAAATTAAGTGATTTTCTAACCATGGGCGTGGACTCGTGCTTAATTTGGTCTGCAAATTTGCTGATAGTAAGAGGAGTCTCCAATGCTTGGTTTTGAACAGCCGTCTCAATGACAGTCACATCTCTACTGCTTTTGTTAGACTCAGTTACAGTATCTGTTAAATTGATGATACTCTTTATGGTTGATGCGGATTTTCTTAGAGAAACCTTCTTTGTTTCACTTAAACTTATTTGTGATTGGTTGGATGTACTGGCTCGTTTCAGTTTCGGGATTGATAAGTTCCTAGAAAGAATAAAATAAAATAGAAATTACTATGAGCTTTTGTAGGATAGAAGACAAATCCTTTCATCAAAATAAATAAAATATTAATCTTTATTGTGTCATTTTGTATTGTGAATACATACTTTTGTGGTGTTTCTTCAAAGACACTCTTATCGTCATCATAGTCTTGAGACTTGTTAGTTTTATTTGTCTTGATTATGCCATCATTGCTCTCCTGTGTAGAATTCAAATTATGACATAGAACTGGAGTTAAGAATTCTTCAACCTGTTGTGGAATCTGGAACATTACATACATTTAATTAGGACCAAAATATATTTAATTATACATAATCTATAAATTAGGATAATATTCAGTATTTTTATTGCATCCGTGTCTGTGTCCATTCTGTTTCCGAACTGTAAAATGCTTTTTTTTACTACAAATGGTGAAGTACAAACATGAACGCAATTACTATATACTCACCTTGTCAGTTTTCATTATTTCCGAATTTTCATCTTCCTTTTCTACAATAGAGAATACATTTTCACTGTGCCTTTCATTGAAGTATTCATTTAAATTAGGTGTTATTTCAACATTCATTTGGCTTGGAATCTTTTTAATTGTCTGCGTTTTCTGCATTTTAGATGAGATTCCTGTTGTTGTTGCCGGCACCTGATGATTTTTGTCAAGTCCTTTATCTTTTAAAATGGAAGCACTGCCTACTTCTTGACTTTTTCTGATATCTTCCATGTCTGCATCAATGCTAGCAAACACTTGACCCATAATAGCATCATAGTTTATTGGCTCACTGTCAGGTTGTACATCATTAACAGTTGTATTCTCTACTGGGTTCATTTTAGTTTTCTTATTTGTAGGTAACAACTCTTCATCATTGTCTCTATCTCGTTTTTCTGCAAGTTTTTGAGTTCTGAATTTACTATGAACTGTTCCTAATATTTCTGAAGGTGCATGATCTTTCAAACTATGAACATTTGCTTCCTTAACTGAGCCACTATTGAAAATATCTAAATCATTTAAGTCATCTATATTCTCTGTCTGTTCAACTATTTTGCTTGCCTTTTGCTCTTTATTATCTTGTGGTACTTTCGTGGAAATGCTTTTAGGACTCTCTTCTTTGTCATCAATTACATCACACTCCATAATAAGGGACAGTTCTTTTTCCACACTTTCAGTGATCTCAAATTGAGCAGTTGCTGTATCAGCTGAGGCTGTATTTTTCTTCCCAGATGTAGTTCTTTCCAAATTGGTTACTACTATTTGCAAATTCTTATTTTGAATAATGTTAGGTAAGGGTTCTTGTATACTCTGGCTTTCATTTATATTTACAACAGCAGGTTCTTGTTCCTTAGTACTATTATTTTGTATGTTAATGTCTATGTTGGGTGTATTGACATTTTTCGGCACACCAACATTATTTTTATCTGAATTCTGTGGTTCTAGGGATGTCTGTACTTCACGGTCAGTGTTAATTTTTACTTGGACATCACTTTGTTTTTTCTTAATCACAATATTGGTTATTGTATTTCCAACCTTAATGGTAATTTCAATGTCATCAGAATTTTCAGAAGCAACAGGTTGTACAAAATTATGGTTAGTTGTAAGGTCAAAATGATCAGTCTTTTTGGGATTTAATGCACCTTTCTTTATAAATGGCATTTTATTTACAGCTGCTATGCGGTTTTCATTTACATTTTCGCAATTTTTAGAACCAGTAAAATGTGCTTTCTCTTTGATTTTTTCTCTATTTTCATCATTATGATCATTTGGAGTTGTGTTATTTTGTAGGTCTTGATGTTGATTTTTTACAGACTTGCTCTCTGCCTCTTCCACTCTGTCTCTGTTTTCTTTTTCCATTGATTTTACTGGAATGTTTTGATAAGCATTATCACCTTGCTGATCATCTATAGGTGCATTTGAGTTTATATTATTTACTTCATTTTCTTTATTTGTATAGTCTGGTGTATTGTCATCAATGTTATATACCTGTGGAGTAGCCATAGGTGTGTTGATATTGGCAGGCTTCAAGTTCTGTGTTTTCTTAACCATTTCAATTGATACATTCAGTTTGCTCCGGTTTTTTTTGTTTAATTTACTGAATTCTTTTCTCATTTTTTTTACATTATTCCAATTTTGTTTGGCTTTTAGTGATTTCTTATCATTATCACCACTTGAATCTCTAGATCTAGAACTATGCATATTAGAAGATAAGTCATTCACCTTGCCAGTGATATCGTCATTTTTCAAATCCCTTTTTCTAGAGCTCCTGCGAGGATGATCTGTAGTATATTCAGAGTCCTCTACAAAAAATGGTTCTATGTCCATAGGTCCTACAATATTTTCATTTCTTTTTGTAGTGACCTCAGAATCTGGCATTGGTTCTATTTTGTCCCAATCATCTTGTGGTGGTGGGATATGAACCACTTTTGCGGGGGTTGCAATTTTCTTAGTATCTGTATGAATAATGATATTGCTAGCTGTGACCTCTAATGGATTGGCTGGTTGTTGTGATTCCTGTGAGAATGTTTCAGAATTCTGAATTGCAGCTGAAAAATGATTTTGAGAGCTTGTTAACCAATCCTTTACATTTTTATCTGGATCTTTTTCTGAATCTATTTCACCTGGTGTGTCAAGATTAAATTCATCGACTGAAATTTAATAATAAACAGTTCAATTGCAAATTAAAACAGTAGGAATCTAAACATTAGCAATTAAATTACAGAAATATTAGTAGGGTAGGTGTATCTACCAACCTTCCTAATATTTATGTACCTATTGTTTTCTACTTACGCTTGATGTTAAAAAGTTTTTCAAATGCTTCTCCAAGCACTTGAATGTGGTCTGTCAGTGTTTGAAGTGGTATATTTAGCTTTAACGTCTTGCGTTCAAGATGCGTTGCACAAGCAGGACATGTGCGGCGACCATGCCAGCAAGTATGACACAATGTGTGGCCGCAAGCTGAAGTCGTAGGTGCTATGAAGTATTTACAACTAAAAAGTAAAACATATCATGTTTTTAGGCGGTTATTATCAGAAATACTTTGTGAGAAAACAATTTGCTTGGGTTGAACTCAAAATAAATGTTTGTCGTCATACCATTCCAAACAAGTTACATGGTCGATTTGCAGAGACGTTAATTTTGATAACTTAGCCAAATCTAAGTCCTTCAGGCTCATTTTCCTAAATAAAGTAATTTATTCATTAAAACTTGCACTTGTTTCTCTCCACAATAAAAACAATGTTGAAACGACAACGTTGGTGCAAACTTGCAGAATAGTGCAAGCCAGCAAGCCTTCTAATTTACTAACAGCGGCTGGCGCAAATAAAGATCACACTTTGCTTATAATATGCCTACAAATTTTCTTTCATTTCAACAAATTAATCCATATTTCCACAACGAAAAACAAAAATCATTGAATATTTTCTATATTTTTTTCCCGCCTTTGTCACTGCTGTTATTAATTGTCAATGTCAATGTCAAAAATGACAGTAGACAAGACAATGCGACTGGCTGGCGTGCTGGCTGCATTGAGATAGGAAAAAGAAAAAACATGGAGAGGCCGCGTTATTCTATACATACATTTGCTTATACAAATATGAGTGAAATATGATTCAGAATAAGAAATATCGTTTTGTCTCGTTCTTTCTAATAAGATAATCGTATTTGATAAAAAAAAAAAAAAATCTTTTAATTTCAGGCATCGATGGCCCATAGCGTGTTAGTATTACAAATAATAATAATAAAAGAGACAACAATATTTTAAGTTGTTGCTCATTTTGGCAACATTTTGTCGTGACGTAGTAACAGTTGTAGGTAAGTGCCGTAGCAGCCATCTTTTGCGACAATTTCGTGGTAGTTTTGCTGTCAAATGGTTGTTTACTTTTTGTATTATTGAGAGTTGCGAGAAAATTACAAGGATTTTACCTTTTAAAACTGCATGCAAATGTTGGAAAACAGCAATTCAACATGCCTGTGTGTTGTATTGTGAAGTGTGGTGCAAGAAAAAATGAAAAGCAACCTCTAATGTCTTTGCACAGGTTAATAGCCGGTTTTCATGCAATAATACATTAAATAATACACATTCGATGATACAGTTCTAACGCGATCATGAATTTATTCCTAAAGTATTAATGTTTGGGTTTATTTCCGTATAACAGACCATTTTAGTATATTTTGTTAATTCATTTGTTTGTTTACAATAATATGTCAAATGGAATAGGGTTGTACCGTTGCCGTAATAGTTTCCGTAAACTAGTTCCTCTGCTGAAACGTCATCGGTATATTCTGCGATATGAACATAACTAATCCTGTGTCTCCGAGTGACCTTGCCAGGTCTGGCCTCTGGTTCACAGCACCGAAATTAAAATATTTTATTTCACATAAACCTACATGGCTACTTAGGAAACGTCAGAAGCTAGGTGCACGGTTCCAATTGGTTGTTTCCTATGGCGAAGAACTGGCAAGAAACTCCACAGTTACTCTTTTAAAAATAATTTTCTTTTACAATGTTTTCTAATTTGTTAAGTACCTGGTACTGAATTTAATAAATAAATAACTCGTTTTTTATTAAATTTATGGACTATCTCTTTCTCTCTTCTCGCCACTGCAGATTCATTACCGAAAAAACTCAGTGAAAGCTGAAGTGACGGTAACAGAGAGTAAATAAGAAATATTTTGTTTTTACATTTGGTACTTACGCTATCAGATGCATTTATAAGTAGGTATCTTATTATATTTCCATTTGTCTTCACAACTGGTTTGTCCTAAGCATTAACTATAATATTTTTCTCTGAAAATTCTAACTTTAATAAAATATGTCCTTTTTTGACTTGTATGTAACCTATCGATAAATAGTTCAGTAATTAACCATGAGTCTTTCGTTTTACCCATCTCAAAAGATTAGAAATAAAGTATTTTCGCACACTTTATTTTAATGCAAAGCTATGAAGTATATTTATCGAAAATAAAGTAAGATACGTTATTTTAAAGTATGGTTGGCAACCCTAATTACAACGGACTTTAATTAGGTAAGTTATTATGATCCAAACGTGATGACTAGTAAGACTCATAATTAGTATCGATACTCGATAATTGTAACACCTATGTTCCTTGATTTACACAACCCTAGCAATGGCAGCCATTTTATGCGACAAAACGAGTTGTAGGAATGCACTCTTTTTTGTAGGTATTTCCAGTCCATACTTTTCTATGTCAATGTGCTGACTGGCTTGTTCCACGACGAAACCTTCTCCGAGTTCCGTCTGGTTGCCAAAAAAGCCTGTAAAAAAAATAAGTTTGTATTTGATAAAGTTATTTATTAAGGACTTAGCAAAGTCATAGCATTAATCATAATGATTTTTTAAACTATGGGATATTTTAATGACAATTTTACAAATAGAACTTTAATTTCTTGTCTCGGTAGTTTTACGGGTTACGGTTGTTACTGGTATTTGATAAATAGCAACACCACAGAGTACTTTTTGACAACACTGGCACTATCTGTCAAGTGGTGCAAGTCAAGGGGTGCCGAGAAAAACGGAGTTTCTATTGTAAAATTCAATAAATTACCTACCAAAAACCTAAGTAAGACTACTACTATTAAAATTTAATGAAAGATCATTTTTTAACATTTAATCGCTTAATATTTTTGGTCAATATGCAGTTTTTAGTTTGCTATCAAAATTATTACATAATCCGGGATTGTTTTCTGATACTCAAGTCTTGATAAAAAGAAAATACCTGTTCTCCCTAAAATAACATTTATATTTAACTTTTCGCCTATTAATGATTTGCTTGTCCGTTTGAACGTTGTCACCTTTATTATTTTTTACCTTAGTAAAACAGTACATGATATAGGTTAGAAAATTATGATTTTATTACTTAGCTCAGGTTCCTCATTCTCTTGCCCTTAGCACACTATGTGAGAAAAATTGCTATGAACTTCCAATAAATAAAGAACCATTATGGATCAATGTTGTCCATAAATAAAAGTATATGGTTTACAATTAAATTAAAACAAAGTTTACTGTGGAATTATTAATTATTTTTGTGTCAATCATGTATTGTAGTAAAATAAATTATAGTACATTGCATAAGGTTCACTTCAAAAAATATCTACTCTTGAAATCAGCTGTTTACTTTACTTGCAAGTCTTTTTTCTTAAAAAGTATATTCAATTATTTACAGAATGGCACTGGCATTCCGCAATGGCTTGAGGACTGTGGCGAGGAGGCTGCAGGTCCGTAACTATGCTGATGCTCCTAAAGGCGATGAAATGGCTCTCACATTTGCTGCTGGGAACAAGGTTTGTTACACCCCTTTTATTTAAACCCATGCATAAGTATTCATTTTTATTTAAAATTTGAATTTGTATTTGAGAAGAGATGAATGATTATTGATGTGTTCAGTAATCAAGTTTGAAATTGCAGGTATTTTACGACAAAGTAGTTGTCAAGCAAGTTGATGTGCCATCAATGAGTGGAGCTTTTGGTATCCTGCCCAAACATGTACCCACACTCGGTAAGTACATCAAGGCCTTTTTCTACTAAAATGTATAAAGCGGCAAGGTTTTTGCAAATTATGAGCGCTTGCTTAGTGAGAGCTTACCTATGTCTGTGTCATACAATTTGCAAAAAGTGATTTAAAAAAACTGGAATACATCTTATAAACTGCATGCCCTCCACTAGTCTACATCTAGATCTTGTACTTATTAATAGCTTCATTTTTCTGACTAACTGACCTTTTTGCAGTGCTCTAGAGCATAAATGACTAGTAGTTTTTCTTATTTCTATACTTTAGTCACATCTGTCAATCCGCACTGGCTCGCGTGGTGGATTACGGCCCACTCCCTCTCACCGAGAAGAGGCCTGTGTCCCAGCTGTGTGAACATTATAGGCTGATTATGATTATGATACTTTAGTCAGTCCTTTCTTTTGAGGTTTAAAATGCTTCTTTATGGATCTTCGGCATGTTTGTATCCGTGTTTTTGTTTAGACTCCTTGACAGTTCAAAACTGCCTGTAAATAGTTTGATTGAAATAAATGCTTTGAATCTCCTACCATTAATCTTTTCATCAAGGAGCCATGTAGGTATGGTTACTAGGTCAGCCATGACCTTTCCTTATAAAAACTTTGGAGGGCCCATACTGAATGGAGGTGTACAGAAACATAATGGCTATATTAAGTTACATATTTTGATCATCTATACTAATATTATAAAGCTGAACAGTTTGTTTGATTGAACGCGATAATCTCAGGAACTGCTGGTCGATTTCAAAAAATCTTGTTGGATAGTCCATTTACCGAGGAAGACTATATTATATCACGCTGCAACCAATAGGAGCAGAGCATCAATGAAAATTGTTGCAAAAACGGGAAAAGTTATTCCTTCTGAGAGCTTTCATTGCGTAAACTGCGTTAACGGTTAAAGTTACGCAAAAATCATGTATGACGGAATCATTCCTCTTTAAAAGTCCTAAAAAAAAAGACTGCGACAGCACGTGTATGTCTTTTAAGGTTGACTTACTATAAGTAACCTATTTATTTATTTATAGGAGAACCAACAGCTATAACAACAGTAGTATATAATGAGACATAAAGCCAATTACAGGTTCTCACGGGTACAGTTATGGTAATCAAATTTGTTAAATAATAATAATATATAATACTCTTAAGTAATGGAATATATTATATTTTAGTAGGTTTTTTCCTCAAATTAACGTGATTAAAACCGTGGGGCACAGCTAGTTAACTTATATTAGAATCAGACCTCATAAATTATTATGGAATGCTTATAAATAATATAGTTTCTACTTTCTAGTTATAATATTGGTGTCTAATTTCTGTACAAAAGTATCTTTGCTTCAGTAAATGGTTGAATTACTGAAGTCCTCCTGAGCCTGATATGAATATAGTTTAATTCTAGTGCCTTTACAGAGTGAGTGACCTCCAAAATCCTTTATTGAATCCTTCTCTATTTCCTTCACATAGCATAGCATGTTTGAAGGATTATTAGTGACATAAAAATTAACAATTGCTGTATTCTTTTTCTAGCTGTCCTGCGACCTGGCGTCGTTGCTGTGACTGAAAACGACGGCAAGTTGAACAAGGTCTTCGTTTCATCTGGCACAGTAACTGTCAATGATGACTCTTCTGTTCAGGTATGTCCACTTGTTTCACTTTTTATTATATCATGTTGTTTCCGTATGAGTATGTCCAGTAAATTTATCTGCCTTTAAGGGAACCTATAGTGCAATAAAAAAAGAGGCTGTCATTGACTGAGGTCATACTAATGTTCTTTAGCAAGTCAGCACAGTCGTTTACAAATATTACTCAATATGACTTAATCGAAGTTATTAAAGGGCTAGGGCTTTGTCCAGGATAAGCTTGCGAAAGATCAAGCACGTGGAGGGCGCCTTCACGACTGTTTAGATAGCAAGCGACCGTCTGTTGTTTTACCCTGCGGAAATACATACCGGAAAAACACTCGTATATTATATCCTGTACTGCCCGTTACAACAACTGGCGATGTACTGTGGCCACCCTTATTAGCGCGCATTCACACACATGAGAACCTGGCCAAGGTCTTAAATAACCGCTTATGTCGCTTATGTCGACACATATTTCCGTGCCCCTACCGCTCGTGTCGTACCTACCTATTTCTGCGACAGAGAACATGCATGATTTTTTCGTTCTATTCAACGATTGCTCCTCCTTATTTGTTGTAGGTATTATTTTATCGATTTAGGTATTCAGCTGCATCCGGTTTGACTGGAAGCCGACCCCAACATGGTTACGAAAAGGCTAGACAGATGATGATTACTTTATCGATTTGTAGCCGCGCGCTAGGGGCACGGCAATTGATATTTAGCCAAGCGCTTAACAGGTTAATCGTATTTTATATTGATCATTCTCTCCATAAAACTTCTTACCGATTAAGTGTGTATGTTAATATTCCAGGTCCTCGCTGAAGAAGCACATCCCTTGGAAAACCTAGACCGCGCCGCGGCGCAGGAGTCCCTTAGCAAAGCTCAGTCTGCACTGAGTTCTGCTGCTAACGACAAGGTAGGGCATAACTATTTTGAAGCTCTTTTTATAGTTTACTAAGTGGAAATATTACCAACTCCTCCTAAGTGCTTAAGAATTTAATAATTTTGGTGGCTGGTAATTTGGTAGTTTTGACATCTGGCATTGTCTTTGAAACATAGCTTTACAAAGCTACATTGATGTGCTAGTGATTTTATAGGAGAGGTATCACTATCATAATGTTAAGTTTGTCAATCAATGCGGAAAGTGAAACCACACCTGTGATTACCTCTTTGGTTTTCTAAAATATATAATAAGGTTAGAGTAGTAGGTACCTATTGGTCATGCAATAGGTACTACCCTAACCTTAAATATATTTTTAAGAACTGGGTGCAGTGGTTATGATAATATTCTTGTATTAAACTACATATTGTGACTTTTCAGGCTAAAGCCGAGGCAGCTATCGCCGTAGAAGTCGCCGAAGAGATCTTAAAGGCGGTGTCTGGTTAATCTGTTCGCTCATCACTGCCACCGAACAGTTAGTGTTAAAAGAACTATTTAATATTTACGTTTCTGTATAAATAAACACCGTCTCCAGTAGAACATATGTATTTTATTTATATTAGTTAAGTATAATTATTTCCATGTATGTATTTTATAAGTAAGTGGTATACAATTAAAACAACGTTGCGTAGTTGACATTTGAGTAGTTTATTTAACACAAATCAAACACTTTGGTACAGTTAGTTAGCTGTGGTTATCGATGTCGTATCGCCATAATAATAATTATCAAACTTACTTTCAAGTAGCCGCAAACCAAACGCACATCGACAAAAGCGAAAATATCATAAACAATTAACCCCTCTGCTGCCAATACAATTAAGATTATGGTACAAATTTTAATTGATTATTTATTTTATCATATAATTTTGAATAAATTTTATTTATTTTGTTCATATTTCAATTTTAACTAGATTTTTTCATTAAATCGAATTCTAATTGGAAGGTTAAGAGAAGATTCTGTTGCTAGGAAGTCGCGAAACCTAACTACAAGCCTACTTTGCGAAGCTTACACCACAATACACAACATATAATGGGAAACACCTAGAAAATGACACTCGAGTGTCTTACACCTAGTCATCTGCGTAATATAGAAGGATAAAATTACGATTATGATTAATAAAAATGCACCTTACTGTACTAGATTAATATTTTAAAAGATTATTTTAAATTCCATGTCAGCAGTGTTTGTTACGTTTTCGATGGTGTCATACATTGAGTAGTTCCTTGCTGGTTCGATAGGTAACTGTTTCATATTATCATTATTATGGTACGCTTCCTGTATTTCTTATTTCATTGCGTTTCAAAGAGTAGTCTAATTGATTATCATTAAATTTTACATAATAATGCGTAACGCGTGTTACTTAGCTACGGATTATATAGTACTTTGTTTAAAAGTTGATTAATTAGGTACTAATAAAGAAATGTATATCTAAACTTATCCTAAATAGTATATGCATAAATGCGAAAATCAAAACCAACATGTTTGACACAAATAGGACGTGTGGCAATAACGAAATGACAAAGAGAATAATTAAAACCAATAACGTTAAAAGGAAGCATCGTTACAACCATTCGGTTGTGGTTACCTAACATTACCATTCTAAGAGTATAAATAAAGTTTACGTCAATATTATTCCATGTAAAAATTAAAAAATGGGATAAAAATACAAAATATCACATACATTATTACATGTTGAGCTTAATTTAAATCGAATCCGAAACACCCCAAACCAGATGCATTTTACTGAAGCTATTTTTAAATTAAGCTAAACAAATAAAGTTAACTACAATTAAAATGACAGAAAAGTCTGTAGTAAACATCTATCAAAGTTGGGCACGTTGGATGAAGGTATATATAATGTGATGGACAGGACATTAACGCGTCACCTATCTATTTAAGCAAATATATCAATTTGAGATAACTACCACAACCATAATTTTCTGCTTTTACATGGTAATTCTACAGTGACGCATCATAGGTTTCTCTACTCTGGGAAGGTAGAATCTAATTTGTACATAACCCAACTTTGCAACTTTACTACAGGTAGAATAAAAAAACCGTTAAAAACTAAATTCAAAAATGTCCAGCCAACTAAGTTGGGGTAAATGTAAAAGTAAATAGCAACACAAAAACGCGACACACAAATGAAACTAAAAAAAAAGAGTAGATTTGGCACGAGTATCACCATCTTGCTGCATGCTAGACCAAATCAGAGCGAAGGTGCAATTGAAAGATGTATACTGAAAGAAAGTTTCTGCTTAAGCCTGCGAGCGGTACATCAGCAAGATGGTAATGGTCCACTGAATTAATTTATAAAATGTGCGTGTGTCGCCTCGCTGAGACACGTGTCCACTTTACAGGTTACACTGCCACAGTATCGTAGGCTGTGAGTCCCCCCCGCCCGTGGACTGCTTGCTGGGGGATTGGGGTGGCTGCTTCTGGTCTGAAAACATAGTCTCGAACATTAATGAACATGTTAACACTTACCTCTTCAATGTTTACGACAGCTGCGAGTATTTTTTTTTACATTGACATTACCTTAATATATTTTTATTTATATTAACAAGCAAAAGGGTTGAGCCTTTATATCGATAGATAGGCAAGGATATACTTTTTTTTAAGCATTTGAAGTAAACCATAGCACTGCTAATCTAGAGGGGTGAGTTTCTTTATTTAAGGAACACCAATATGTCCGCGCACTTGGCGTCTATTTACAGTGCTTTATAAATCTAATGGTATGTATAAAATGCAGCTAAAGAAAAAATGGTTTGGGGAAACTATTCTTTGTAACCACATAATTAAATTATAAGCAACTAAATCCATCACGCACGGACTAAAAAGTAACAAGTGCCGGGGCTCTGTTCTATTTCATATTAGGCTATCTTCATATTAAAGTAATGGGTAAACATGGTATGTACATATCATGCGTTCGTAACCGGCAACGCAATCTTCACAAAATAAAATCAAACTAGCCGAGGTATAAATATATTATTCTCCTTACCACATTCTTGGAGCAAAAAATAACATATTAGTGCACATTGATTCAGAATGTTAGCCACATAAAGGTTAATTACGAAACAAAAAATCAGGCAAAAAATAAGGTGGATTATATTCATTGAAAAAATGTTCATTTTCACATACTTTGACTTACTGTTTCCTGTAGATCATGGATGCAGAACATAACACATGCTTAATAACGAGCATAGACTAGTACACAATGCTTTATTAAATAAATAATTAAATATATCTATCACGTCACAATGTAATCGTGCTAGCGCACACACAAGGATCCGGCTTATGTATTAATAGTGTAGTCAGTGCGTGTGAGTATGATAGTGTTCAATCTTTAAAGGGACAATTTTATTAACTCTCCTTAGATTTATGGTATAGCTAAATAAAATGTTTATTACTTGTCTTTATGCAGTTAAGGATATTAATATTATTTGTCTATATTTCTGTCTGTGCTATACAAATAATTAGATTTATTTTGTGAGACAGTGAACAAAAACATGTGTCTGAGTTATAGGGTACATTGTGCAAGGCCTATCAAACTGACCTGTCAATGAGTTTCCTCATTTCCTCGCTGTGCAAGCCGTCCTTGGCAGTGTGGGCCCTTACTGCAACAACACACAAGTCACGACGCGCTCTATACTAGCCACGACACCCGGAGCCGCCTTCTACTCGACATCTCGAACAATAACCACATTGCGTGCTCTATGCTCTAAGTTTACTAGTTTTATAATTTTATCATTCAGTGGTTATTGTTCGCGCATGTCTATCTCCAAAACACGTACTAAATATCTACATAATAATTTCCAATAGAGTGAATTAGTTAACACAATCACGTCTAAGCACATAAATAGAAAGTTTAGATAAGTTGATTCAAAGAAAAGTAATTAATGAATTTTCCCATTGTTGAATCTTGCACTTGTCAAAATTAATCGACCTAGTTTGATTTTAATATTGTGTTAAAATCATGTCTTTAATTTTGTCAAGTGCTTAAACTAAAAAACAGTAAAAAGTACATAATTTTGAAAAATAATGAAGATAGGTAAGCCAATTACAAGAACGCTAATCTTGAAGCTTTAATTCAATTTGTTATTACTGATACAAATTTTGCATGCTGTCAGTCACAATAATTAGAAACATAAAGGAATCAAATAACTTGATCCAAAAATTTTACCGTCTTCTGTTCAGGTGACACCCAAGTGTGCATAAACCAATTCAACAATCAATTTCAAATTAACACTAGAGATTTCTCTAAAATTATGGTAGTTTGGAACAAATCAATAATAATAATATCAAATATTTATGTAAACCATACTTTTTTCTTCTAGTGGCAAGTTTGGCTGGGTATTAATTTATTTCTATTTACGTATTTTGAATCTTACTAGTTCGTAGGTAACCGTAGGGTGTTAATTATTTTCAAAACCAAAATAAAATGTATATCCAAAAAAATTAGTACTCAGCAAAAAATTGAAAATATTTTATATTTATAATATAAAGCAGCATACATTAATAACTGAAAGCATTTTGACAAAAAAGTATGATTCCCTTTTAGTTTAATCGACAGGTCCAAATTGGGTCACTTTCAGAAGTTTTACTTCAATTCGTTTGTAGAAATACTTTTGGGAGGAATAATTGATCAACAGAATAATTTTGTGACTTTTTTTTCAATTGTTTTTTATCTTTAGTTAGGGAATAAAGATGGGGTTGTCAGTTAGTCTTCGTTTTAGTTACATACCGGGGTAGTTGCGGGGCTGGTCGCATTCGGCTTCGGAGATTTCGTTCGAGTCCTTGCTCTCATTGAAGGAGGAGGAGCAGTTGTTGTCGTTGTTGGCGTTGCGTGGTGGGGGTGGGGGAGGCTCGGGAGAGCTGCCGCACTTGCGTGTTCCTACACAAATAATTATCCAGCATGTATAAGAAATCACAATGAGATTCAAGATATTTTACGTGATCCTGTCTCCATAAAAAGCAGTGCCAGTTCCACTTCGCGTCGTTCAAATGTGGTTTTTGACTATCCATACTAATATTATAAATTCGAAAGTAACTGTCTGTCTGTATGTTACCTTTTCACGCCTAAACCACTCAACGGATTTCGATAAAATTTGGCAGCGAGATGGATTGCATCCCGGGGAAGGGCATAGGATAGTTTTTATCGACATACCTCGCGGGCGAAGCCGCGGGCGGAAGATAGTAACCAATAAAATCATGAAATCTTAAACGACACCTAACTTTAAGCCGTTTTCAAAAGAGTTTTCGACGCTACATTTACCGCATGACATGAGACTTAACAATTTAAAATTGAGTTGCATAATTGCATTTGAGTCTCCTAATAGTGTCCCAAAAACATTGCTGTAAAACGTGCGTGTTTACCAATGATATTACCAATGCTGGGGCGAGAGCCGTAGTGGTCGGAGTAAGGAGTTCCATAGGCGCCGGTGTACTGTTCGTCTTCGGGAGCGCAGCAAGCGGGCTCATCGTATTCGGGGCCACAGGCGTACATCGGGCGGGAATAACGGGCACGCTGCATAAAATATACAGAGGTTACACGCAAAATCAGAAATGATTTATTTTCTGTAAGTAGGTTTGTACAAACACTTTTACACGTCAATTATATTTTTTTAAACTAGATGAGGTCGGCGTTTCCTATCTGACTATTCTGAGAAGAAAGTCCGAAACAAACTCAGAAGTCAAAGTCTCTTTTAAAGTCCAGACAAAATCTTGGTCAGATCGTGTGAAGACCATGTAGATTGGTGTCTGAAATGGTCTTTTGAGGAAAGAACCACACAGATTGAGCGGACCTGTCCAATCAGTGCACGCATTTGTCAAAAATCGTGCAGCTCAATTCAGAACTTGAGGAGCTCAACGATTCGACGAACAATACCAAAGAAAGGACATTTAGGTAGGCCGCGTAAATTACCCAAACTGCCAGATCATGATTAAAAAAAAAAACGAAAACAGAAAAAGAAATGACCCATACAGTCCTCACATTCACAATATTAAAAAAAAAAAAAAAACTTCACAAAGTAAAGAAAGAAGAAGAAAGTTCTCCATTTTCAGTAATGGTCTTTGAATGGAGATGCATAGATGACCTCTCACTATTAATGTGCACCTCTACTCTCCTGAACATAATTCAGCTGAAACCTTTGAAAGGCTGGGTTAATTGGTTGATATATATCTTGAGCTGTGTATGCTTGCTGCTGTGTGTGTAGAGCAGCGAGCATTCACAACTCTCTCTCTTTTTTTAAAGATATTTATGATGAACTTCTTATAAATCTCAGGATTTTGACTAACTCATAATACTTATGATCTACTGAAACATAATGTGACAATTGCTTCAAACAATATGGCATCAAGGAGGCTTACGTATTGGTCCTCTTCAGCGCAGGTGGCAGGGTCATCGTATTCGGGAGCGGTCGAGTAGATGGCGCTCTGTCCTCCCTGTGAATTCTTGCGGGCATAACGGCTGTTGGCGCGGGGCTGATAAAGACATAATACAAATTAAGGTTCAGCTTTAATAAAAAACTACATTGCCATGTGTCATACCCCGCGTCCTAACCAAAAACGATAGTCGCGCGAGTACGCGATCGACGCGATCGTTTGTATGAGTAACGACGTACAAACGCGACTTGATTGCGTGTATGTCATCCATACTAATATTATAAATGCGAAAGTGTGCCTGTCTGTTACCTCTTCACGCTTAAACCGCTGAGCCGATTTAGATGAAATTTGGTATGGAGATAGTTTGAGTCCCGGGAAAGGACATAGGATAATTTTTATCCCAATATTCTCACGGGATCGAAACTTATGCAGGTGAAACCGTGGGGCGCTGCTACTTCTAAATAAAGCTATAAGCGATTTTTTAACGCCACGGTTTTTTGTCGTTCTCTGGAATGTTTACGCACTGCTTAAAGCCGAGAGATGAAAATAAAACTGTGCTTTTTTGAAGCGTTGAGATATTGTCTGTTGGATTCCCAATTGTCGGCTCGAGACCGAGAGTTGAAAATCCAGTGCGCGATAAAAAATTGTTCAGTTAAAAATTCTGCCACGCGAACGTGGGATAACAAGTGCGCGAATCGCGTTATTCGTAAAGTAAGTAAGGCTAGTTTCCCACTTACCATGCTCTGTGATCCGGCGCGGGAGTGCGCAGGGTGGTGTGGGTGCGGGTGCGCGAGGGTGCCGGCGTGCGCGGGGTGGTGGTGCGGGAAGGCCAACGCCTTGCTGGGGTCCATCTCCTCGCGGAAGCCTAGTAGGTGGAACGTTGCGTAGGGGCAGATTTCATCTTCCATGCCTGTTCACACATAATAAATAAAACACACATTACCAAAAAAACCAAAAGGATCGGTTGCGCGATCGTTGCGTTCATATGTCACTCATTTGTTCGGAAGGCGCCCTCTGTCGTCGTGACCACGCGTTCGGATGCGCCGAACAAAATGAACATTACGATCGCGTTGGGATTAGGACGCAGCCTTAGACATGTTAGTTGTGATCACATCCACGGAGTAGTAACTGTTTGGAGTGCTGATTCGGGAGAACGCTGTGTTTGTTGAAACAGCAGCGCAGATTACAGATTCAAAGAGGAAATATAATATGAATTAGTACTCCAATTTGTGAACTACTCTGTGGTTCTTCTATTGGATTAGTAGCAGTGCACAGTGTTACCATTCACTGGAGTGCTTCAAATAGTAGATATTCCTTAACTCGGTAACCCATGCTAAAATAAATGTGTAGTAGTATTCACTCAAAAACACGCAACAAACATACAATATATGTTATTATGTATTGTACCTATGTATATTCGTAGAACTAGTATCAGGATATAATTCACAATGCTGTATTTTGTAATTACTTACGCTTTTTTTATTGGTAATGTAGTTGTGTATTATAGTAATCATCGAAATATCTACATTTTGCTAAAAGCAAATAAAAAATAACTGGGGTTAGAAAAGTGCAAACAAAAATAAAATAAATACCAAATATTTATAAAACATTAACAACCTCTTAAGAGGTACTCATCATTATGAACAACTTTTACTATGGGACCAAACCTGAAATCGCGAAAAAAATATCAGCTGTTCCCTACATTTTGACTAGTTATATACAAACATAAATGTAGGGAACAGCTGATTTTTTTTCCCGATTTCAGGTTTGGTCCCATAGGAAAAGTTGTCAATAATGATGAGTACAATGACCTCTTAAGAGGTTGTTAATGTTTTACCAATAACCCTGTATAGTTATTATCATGCAAAAAAAATGTAATGATCAATCTCATACTCACTCATTTGTTGTTAATAGCAGTTCATTCAGATAAATATCTCACGATTATCATTCACTTGGAAATCAGATTTATTGTATGGTCACCCCAATCTGTATTATACTTTTAATTTACATTTACAAAAATAAGCTGTAAGTATAATACAAATGTTGTGACCTTTTTTGAACTTCATAACATGAGCATAAAAATAAAATCTTGTTTTGAAAATAGTTCATGTTTATCTTTATAAATTTAATGTTTCAGGCTACGTCTGCGGTTATCTACCGGGTAATACTTATTTGGCCAACCAAAATTGGCCCTTATATGTAATCAAAGTCAGTCTAGATAATTCTAGGATTGCGTCGTTACTTGTATGCTCATGTCGGCGGCATGCAGGTACGCACTGACCTGTGGAGGCGGTGTCTCCGGATCCCGCGCGGCGCAGGCGCGGGCGACGCACGCGCTCGTAGTGATGGCGGCGCGGGTCCCACGTAGAGTGCGCGCCCACTGAACCACACTAACGTTACGCATGCGCTAACACCCCGCTACACCGCTCTAGAATCCTCCCACTCACTTTTCAGATTATCTAGAATTTTGCTACAACAGAGAATATAAAAAATTTTATATAAAGAATTTTCAAATACCCCAGATCGCTCTTTGCTGTACTTGTTTAATTATATTTTGAATTTATGTAATTTGACAGTTGAAAGTGAGTGAGATTATACTCGAGACGATACCATAGAAAAAGGAAATTACGTTTGTGCCAAACCGTCATAACAACATAGCTTTTGAGTTCTGCACTTCTGCTAGAGCTATCAGTCAAGTTTCATAAAATTAGAATGATTAAATTGTTCTTTTAAGGGCTGATTTTTCCAACGCCAGATAATTTTATCGGAGGAATAATTTTGAATTTTTGACAGTTCTTCCATGCAAAATCAGTCAGGTCTAGACGACAATTTTATTCCACGAGTAAAAATTATCCGTCGATTGAAAAATCAGCCCTAAGGTCACTATATAATTATGACGAAATTGGCAAAACGTCAAGCTGAAAATGATAAAATTTAAAAGTAATAAAATAGGCAAAGCTAAAATAATCATAAGGGTTTGAACATCTATAACTTGCAGGTAAAAAATTGCCTTTGGCTACATAGGTCAAAATTTATAATAGCTGGGCCCTGTATAATAAATTTCCTGATACCTTTACTGGACAGCAAAGTACAACATAGCTTTCACCTGACATTCACCACTAAGATATCTAAGAAGGTAAGAAAGAAGAAATGTTAAAGCAGAGTGAAGAATCATAGCGTAAGTCGTGCAGTAGAAAGAGAAGTAAAAGAGTGTTAATAATAACCGTTACCTCTTAAAATATCGACGCTTCCTTACATGTCACGAGCAGCTAAATTCCTATCACTTGATAACATAGGGTGAGTTGTGTGGTGTGAAACGTTGAGAGAAAGAGTGTGTGTAATACGTAGGTAATACAGTTACATTCCGATTTAGGCCCATGTGCCCATGTAACGCGCTGAATGATATCTAAGCATGCGATTCGAATGCGCGCGTCAGCTTTGACATGGGAACCGAGCCATCTAGTCATACGATCACGCCCCGATATACGTGACTTTTGTGCGTCCGCATTATGTGTTAACGTTAACTTTGGTATAAGACTGTATTTAAAATTTTGCAGTGAACTGTTTTGTAGTAACAGCTGTAGCGGCTTCAAGAGCGTAACGTGTAAGATGGTGGCGTGGTGTACTCACTGATGACAGCCTGGCGCTTGACGCGGTCGCAGGTGTTGTAGTTGGAGCCGGGCACGGGCGGCAGCTTGCGGTTGGGCGGCGCGATGTAGCCCAGCTCGTCGCGCAGGCCTCCGCGCTTGTCCAGCGTGCCGCCCGCGCCGCCGAGTGCGGCCTGCGATGCGTTGTATACTGCGTCGTCTAACAACATTGATAAGTTGATGAAGTTATTTTATAGTTAAAGTTAGATGTTGTTATTTCACCGTTTAAATGTGAGTACTTTAGTTTTGTTTGTTAATGACGAGCAAATTATATTAAACTGTGAATTTGGTAAATTAAAATACAAAATTAGAACTTTGAACTTAGTTCATGCTAAGGATGAGTATAATTATGTCAAAAAATAAAGTCGATGAGTAAACTAAGTTATCAAAATTGTTAACTAGATGATTAATGATTAGGACAAAATTAATCTAAGTATGAGATAATTCGAATTTGGGTAAAAGAAATAGTAATAAAGCGGTGTGCCATGCCACCATACATACAATACATGTCCTTCTGACCTCGCAGGCGGTGCGGGGTGTTCCTGCGAGCTAAGGTCAGACAGATCACCACCACGCCTACGATGAAGACAACAATCGTTGCCAAAATGGGTACCAAGACTTCAGGTTCAAGCCAAGCCTTGATCCAGGGGGGCAGTTCCTTCTCAGAGCCGATGTTGCCAGGTAACGGAGCAATAGTTCCTATAATACACGAAAATTAGTAGATATTTACCTTTATGATGGTCCCGGGCGCCTCGTACCACGCAAACGACTACGATAGCAATGATGATGACAAGTATCGCGGCGACAACGGGCACGATTAGGTTAAGGTGCGACAAGATGATCTTGATAGTCTGTTCCGTGGTAAGAGAGCCGTCGCCGACCTCGCGCGCGGGCGCGATCGTGCCTGAAATGCAAGCCCCACGTTACAAGAGCTATTTATTTTTAACTAAAATACACCGCAAGCATGAATAAATTATAATAAAAAGGCGATGCATTTCAGGTACGTTTTGGTGTAAAAATCGATATGCAGTAAAAGGGCATGCATTATGTAATGAACGTAGCGGTTATCTATACTTTCGACCTATGAGACCATCGTCATATTTATTATTAAAAAAGTAAATGGCGTATTAGTGATTTCTGTCATTTAGACGATTACTTACCACCGGTCATGGTAAGTGTTGCAAATTCGTATTCAGCGACATTGAATCCAGCATTGTTGTGGGCCGTAATCCTCAACACATACCATGTTGCAGGTTCCAGATCTACAAACGAAAAAGTTCAACATTATAGCAAACCTTTTGTTTAGTGAAGGTACTGCATATTTTAATTATTTTGTAGGAGTACAGACCGAGTACAACGAAGTTTCCGCCAGGTTTCACAGCGTTCGAGATTTGATTCCATTCAGCAGCACCCCTGTTACAAAAAACATTTACTAGTTAGATAAAAGCCAAGTCTAACACTTGGATATCACCTACAAAAGATTATAATGTTTCTCGACGTATACCGGGCACAGTCAATTTGAAACATTTCTATCCATTACTTGTTGGTCTGTTGGTACTACATCAAATTTTCTCTAGATACTTGTGCTTAGACCTATACAAATTCCCTAACGATTTAGGGCTAAATTCTTATTTCCACTAGAAAAACCACTAGAAAAAATATGCTTTTAATCTTCGTCTTTCCGAATTAGCCCGAACGTCGCGCCACAGTTTAAATTTCTCTCTCTGTCGGGTTACCTACTCCGGTTGCAGATCGTCTTCTGTCACTCAGAAGTTTTGAAATGTGTTTTTGGAATTGCATAGAATTGTTAATTGTTAATTTTGTAATCATGAATTACCATACCAAAGATAGGCAAGTACTTCCATGGTTGTAACAGCTCTGTATTAGATCCCATCATCCCGCGTTCGTATTTCCGAATACAGACGATGATTCCCGAAGCGCATAATTTCTTGAGATATTGGTTCGTTATTAAAATCAGAGTGTGACTCACTTCTTCTTATTCTCAACGACGAAGTGGCTCATGGGACAGCCGCCATCGAGCCACTGCTTGAGGTGCAACGTGACGGATGAGCTGCCCACCTCGATGAAGTCCGCGGCGCGCGGCACGGGAGGCTTGGAGCCGCGCGTGCGAGCGATCACTACGTCGGAAGCTTCGCCCGTGCCGATGCTGGGGGAAAACAACGAATTATTAGATTGTAGATTTTGGTTATGCCAGTTAGTAAACTAGCGAGCCACTTACATAAACTCACACCTTCCCATAGGGGTCGGCAGAACGCCACCTGCTACGGTCCTTACATATTCCTTTTGTTTCGTTTACGTTCATACATCTGGTCATACACCTAACATTTCTGGAGAACTTCACCAATAAGGTCCTTTTTGGCGTTTCCATTCACATCTTCTGTGTAAATACCTTTTGGTATTCTATCTAAGCACACTCTTTTAAATTTTACACCTATCAAGAACTTCGCCGTCATATCTAATAGCTAACATTTAGGCTAGTTAAACAAATAAATATCAAGTTCGGATAAAAATCAATGATTGAATAACCGATTTCGATATTTGTTAGTAAGTTACTCACCCATTGTAAGCCGTAACGTAGAGTTGATATCTGGATCCGCAGAACAAGTTTTCTAAAGTGTATGTGTCAGTGGTGCTTGGAATCTGAAAGCAAGGAAAAATACATTTTAAGACGGTCGCTTTTTTCGTACTAAACCTCGACTATGGTTTGCAATTGTTTTGTGTTTTTGTATTCGGCTACAGAATAAGGCATAGCGCTGACCCCAAATAAGTTGCCATGGATATAGCACAGAAGGATGTGTTTTTTTTGGAAGTCAGTAGTTTTTTTTGTAAAAAAGTTTTAACTTATTGCCAAACTGGACTTATATAGATTTTAAGCTAATTCCACATGGGTGGATCTACTATGCACAGCTATGAGGTCTTTACTTCGTTATTAATAAAGATACAAGTCTTAATTTTATGCAATAACCGTCCGTAAATTATAGGAATCGGCCATAAGAGATGCAAAAAATAACAAAATATAATGCGCTAATTCTGTGCTAATTCATAAATCTGTGATTCATATGCTACATCAAGATAAATATGCTTGTACAATTATGCAGCAATCTTCTCAATAAAAATCTTAAATTCATTCTTCATTCACTGACAGATAACTCATAGCCTCAATCGCTGGTTTAGAAGGATGAACGTTTGGACAAGAGTTCCTTATACAGCAAAAGTGAGCCCTAAGGAAGGGTTTTTGGAAATACTTATATTACCCCGGGGTTAAATAGGGAATGAAAGTTTGTATGTATGGAAGTTCGTCACTTTTCCCGATGGGATATTCCATCGTACACGGCTTGTATGAAAATAGTTACTTACCTGTACGGTTTCCCAATCTCCGAACTCTTGTTTGTAGTGGATGGTGTATCCAGCGGCGGGCGACTGGTCGACATCGACAGACGGCTTCAGGCGCAGAGTGAGGGACGATACGGACGATGACGCGATGCTGAGCTGAGGCGGGAAGGGGGGAGCTGACGGGAAATACGTAAGTCTTTTATAATTTATTTGTTCACATTTAAGCTTATTATCACAATATTATTTTTGAGTCGATGGTAAATGTTAGATGAGTTGGGCCCAGTAGGTGGCCACGCCAATCGAGGCAACAGTGACGTTTTTTAGTTCCTCACAAGTGCAAGTGTATGGACACTTTGGACACTCCTAACACATGGGGCTTGGTTTGGTCAGGAGCACCGCATTCACACATTCACACTAGTAAAGTAGTATGTAAGAGATAATTAAAACTAATCTTTCTAAATGCAGCATTAAAAAACAGTATTTATTTAATATCACAGTAACACCTTCAATTTAGAAAACCTTAAAAAATGCTTTACGGGAATGCCCCAAAACATCTAAAAGATTCAATAAAAGCGAACGGTCTCAGCACTAAATGCTACCTTGAATTAAGAAATAAAGTAACTATAGACAATCAGAGTACTTACCGAGAACAGAGAGAGTATGCGTAACGGTGTCAGTTCCGAACTGGTTGTCGACATGGCAGGAGTACTCGCCGGCATCCTCTCGAGCCACGCCAGCGATTTGCAGGGATCCTTCAGGCAATTGTCGGACGCGTTCCGAAGCTTCCAGGGGATGGCCTTTCACCTAAGAATTAAGAAAATAATTTGAATGATATATCCGGGCAGCTTAAAATAACACACAAACTCTGTAGGTACCAAAAACATCTTTTAAGAAAGTATCTTTATATATATTTCTATTAAGTCGGTAGTGTAAAATGTTGACTTCCTACTCGCAGCCCAAATACTTATTATCAAGAGCCGGTACCTGCTTATTTTGTTTAGTTTGGACGTTCTAGACAAAGAAATCGAGACAAAAAAAAAAGTTTCCTTTTCTTTTTATAAACATGACCAAGTCTTGGGTCAGCAAATCAACAGTAAAATCTTATTCTGATTTCTATCTATTGTGATTTAGGAAAATGTATGAATTTATGAAATACCTTCCACAAAATGTTGGGTGGGGGAACACCGACAGCAAGACAGGGCAGTTTAACATCTTCCTTGTAAGTGGCGGTAAACGATTCATCGAATGAGGCGATCTTGGCAGGCACTGAAACAAATATATGACACAACAAATAAAATAAATGTAGCGGAACATGATGCAAAATATTGTAGACATGACTGTAAAAGGAAACAATAGCAACTGTCAAGTATACTAGTAATTATTGTAATTCATCTTGATACTTGACGGATAGATTGCTTTGAGTGATAAGGCGTGACGCCTTTTGTAATATTTTTAACTACTTGAAAGACTTTCTCAAAAAGTATTTTCTAAGTGTTTTCTGATGTAGTGGTTTTTTTTTACATTTGATAATTTTTTGCGCTGTACCAGAAGATGACCTTAAATTGCTAAGTCTTAAGGGTAAATTTACCTTTGTCGCTGGGGCTGCAGGATGCGGTAGCTGAGGGCTGGCCTTCACCAATAATGGTAGAAGCGGTAACCCAGAAGTCGTAACGTCCGGCTTTCAGTTCTGTTGCGGAGTAGCTCGTTTGGGAAGCGGGTACCTATAGCACAAAAAATCATGTTGGTTATCTTCTTTTGCTAACACGTTGAACGCTTGAACTATATAGGTAAAATGATAGAACGTGGTAAAAAAAAATTGCCAGTCAGCAGGTTGTGTTGATTGGCTAAGGGTTGCATCGCCTCTTCTAGGGCATTTCCCTGCCTTTCTTTTTTCTTAAAAGACATTCAGATCGATTTTATTTTCCGAAAACAGGTCAAAAAGTGAAAACAAAACCTTATTAGGATGAGGTTCGGCGTTTTGTGCTTGAGTGTAAACGTTGTAGTGTGTGACGACACCGTTAGGCTGCGCGGGAGGCCTCCATGAAACGAGGATCGAATCTTGTCCCATAACCAGGGCCTTTACAGCGCGAGGAGCTTCCGGGACTGCAAGGTAACCATTATGTTTGTATGAATAAAGTCTATTTCTGTTTGAATTTTGTTCCATTTGTCTCCTCGATCATAAGTCAACACTCACCGTCTTGTTCAGTTTGGCAGTGAATAGGAGCAGATCGTACGCCATCGCCTCCGTTGGTAGTCGCAAGTACTTCCATCGAATAGTTTGTGAATTTCTTAAGTCCATGTAGAATAGTTTCGCTGCTAGCCGTAATCTTGGTATCCTTTGACTTCTCATCTAAAAATAAACATAAGTATAATTAAGGGGGCCTTTTCTTGCGCTATCATCGTTCAGTATCATTCCGTTGACTTTATAATGAAAAGTTTTGTTTGACACTTACCATACCAGGTTTCGCTGGGTCCATAAATCACTTTGTAAGCCTTGATAAGTCCATTAGCGGCGGCAAGAGGGGGGGAAACCCATGACACGCGGATGGTTTGCGCAGTAAGAGTGGTGCAGAGGACGTCCTGGGGCGGGGCAGACGGTGCGCCTTCAGCGGTGTAAGCTCGTACTTCGCCGGATACGGGACCCGATCCCATCTTGTTAAAAGCTTGTACTACGATCGCGTAATGGGTGTATGTCCTGGAAACAAAGTTCTTTGTTAACATCAGTTAGTTAGTTATGCAATGTTGGTAAATTCATAAGAGTTCGTAATCGATATGCCCTGCAAGTGAATTAGAATAGCAACTTTTTTGCACTATTATGTCTGCAATCGGCTTTGGTAGTCAGTTTTCTGTCAGCACTTACTTCAAATTCAGAATGTCCAAGTGGTGTTCCTTGCCAGATTCCTTAGAGATGTCAACAGTTTCAAACACGAAGGACTTGTTGCTGGATGCCAGTTTGTAGCCAACATAGTATCTAGAAAATTAAAACATCACCGTTATTTTTCGTTTCTTTGAGATTAGAGATCGGAGGTAAGGAGTCATTCGATTGTATTTTACCCCTGGAGTTCGCCGTTCCAGTCCTGAGGTGGGGGAGGCTTCCAGGTGACGCGGAGGGTGTGCTTGTCAACGGCATCGACTTTGCAATCTTGTGGGGGACCGGTCGGGGCTTCTTCAGCAGTGATAATGGTGACAGTTTCAGATGGCTCAGAAGTTCCCAGTTCATTTTCAGCGACTATCCTGATGTGGTAGGCAGTGGCTGGTCGTAAGCTATATACTCCGGCTTCAGTCGTGTCTCCAGGTACAAGAACTCTGCAAAAAAAATGGTGTTAAATATTTGTATGGACAATAATATTGACATCAGTTATGTAAGAGAAACTTGTGAAATACCTGTCAATATCTTTTTCCCAGTTACCCTTGGCGCGTTTGTATTCAATAAGGAACTTCTTGATTGGTGAGTTGCCATCGTAAGGTGCGGCCCAAGACAGTTGTACGGTCCTTCCAGATTTGTCTAATACCTTCAAACCGTAGGGCGCTTCGGGAACCTCTGTAATGTAAGTAACATTGGTTGAGTATCTTTGAATAATTGTTTATTACGATGTATTAGTATCATTGTTTAATCATCTTTTACCTTGAATGATCATGTTGATGCTGGTATCATCAGAGCCAAAGGCGTTAGTAGCGACGCAAGTGAAGAGAGCGCTGTCAGATCGTTCAGTTCTACGGATGCTAAGGTCGGATACAACTCCTCCGGGCAGAATTTCTTCGCGAATAGTGTAGCGTGGGTCAGATTTGGGTTCGAGACGTTTGTTGTTCATGTTCCATATGATACCGATTGGCTGTAATCAATCGAAAATGTTATACTCTGTTTGAGTTTGTTTATTTTTGTTTGTTACGGACTTCTCTTAGATTGTTACCTTTTCTCCTTTAGCTTGGCACTGCAAAACAGCTGGTTCACTTCTGCGGGCAGTCTGATTCCTCATTTTAATCTCGAATTGAGGTGGGGCTAAAATGTTAAAACAGAGGTTGTAATATCAATTAACCACGAGCTTAAGCTTTAGGCATTTGTAATTCAGCTTACCTTGAACGCTAATAAGAATAACGGCGGACAATCCAGATCCGATTCCATTAACAGCTTCGCATAAATAGTAACCCTCATTCGTCTTTTGAATATTCGCAATGGCCAAAGTTCCATCCTCAACTTTTACATTAGGGTTGTTAGGCTTAAGGTCTTTGTAATCGCCAGGGGTATCACCTAAAATGATTATACAAGATATTTTATATCTGTCGAGAAAATTAACTCTAATTACGTACAATGATGTTATAATTACCTTCAGCCCGTTTCCATGTGACTTGGGGCTTAGGGAAACCATCAGCTTTACATTCAACTTTAGCATCAGAGCCTTGAGCAAATGCCTTATCAGTGGGCTCAATAATCCAGCGGGGGGGAACTAAAATATCAACGATAGGTTATAGCACTTGCACTGTCTGCTACATGAAATAAGGGCCAAATTCTTTTTGATTACTTGAGTTTCATTCTTTATTTATTTGTTTATGTGTATAATAAAGAATGTTTGAATTACAAATAG
This sequence comes from Mesoligia furuncula, assembly GCA_916614155.1. Classification (NCBI taxonomy): domain Eukaryota; kingdom Metazoa; phylum Arthropoda; class Insecta; order Lepidoptera; family Noctuidae; genus Mesoligia; species Mesoligia furuncula. The sequence continues at coordinate 15,988,017 of OU744799.1, read as the reverse complement.
CATAAGATTGCAAACTTATCGCTTTTTTTATTACTGACTTTTTAATTTAATTTTAGACAGTAATTTTTTTGGCAATACAAAATATTTATTTTACGTTTTAAGGAAAAGATTTTGTTTTACAGACAATTAATTCTTTTCAATCTCGGTAAAGTCCTTAGTTTAATCTTTTAATTAGTGTTGCTAAGAATGATACAAAATCTCACCCTTAAATATACTAGGGGAAATCTTAATTTATTGAGTTTATTCAAGAATATTTAAGTATCGTGAACATCAGTTTTAACAAAATACAGAAATAATATTATAAGTATTAAGTTTTTTTTTTACATAGAAATCATTTTTTTTCTTCGATTTCTTCTACTCTAGTTCATGTATACTTAAATATAATTATATCCTCTGAAAAGCTCCTGTAACGACCAGGTATTGAATATAGTTTCAGATATACTTCATAAGCATTGTATAAATAACAGATATTTGTATGTGCTTTAAGGCGCCGCCATAGAAGCTTTAAAGACGAATATAATTCACAGCTTGCAAAAAAAAAATTTAGGCATATCAATCTACAAACCATATAATATTATTAAATTGGATATAAATAATAAAACAAATTATAAATACAAAGCATATCTACACTCCACCATCAACAATCAAAGCAATGCGCTAGAAATGTGAAGAAATAATGCCTTTGTTTATTACTGAAATGGTATCAACACATTATTTCAACAGACAATATACATAATGTTAGTAAGCCAAGCAACAAGCTTAAAATTAATGGCTAATACGCAAATTATTTAATGAAACAAATATAAAGAAAGGAACCCAAAGGAGAGGAAGGTGTAAGGATCAAAATAAAATGCAAGGAGAGGATGAAAAGGGTACGTCGATGATAGCCGCAGCCGGTTCCTATGGAAAGCATTCAAGACGACTGATCTAAACCCTGTCTCGAGATTTATAATGAAACGTTTGTATTAACACCTAAACGTGATCCCTTCAACTGTTGAAAAATCTAAATTTGATTTATCACAATTGAAATTCAATTGTGTCTCTTGAGCCACAGTTGAGCTACTACGAATATTATAAACAAATCAGAACAGCTATGAAGTGAGAGTTTCATTTATCTACCGATCAACGATATTTTGGACTTTTTTTTTCTTTAAAGTAACGGAATAATTAAAGCAATACAATATCGAATCTACGCAAAGCTAGTCCGTGCTAGGATGAAGGGTACACAGATGCGTGACGTATACCATGGACTTCAAGTGAGGCGGTATAGTTGGACATGCCAGCGGCATTGCGCGCGATACACGCATACGATCCGCTGTGCGACCAACCCGCCGGGTCGATCAGAAGCAATGAAGCTCTCTGCGCAATTTTAGTTGCCGTCACGCCGGGTTTCTCCTTCAAAGGTTGCCCTTCAAAGTACCACTGAATATCGAGAGGTTGATCGCCCTCCGAGACCAAACATGTAACTTGACTGGCCTGCCCCGCAAACAGCGGAGTCTCGAACGAGAATGGAACTATGCGAGGCAGTACTGGAAATAACCATAGATTTTTGGGTTAGATCAATTAGGATATCGTCGAGGCAGGCAATGTTAGCGACTTATGAGAAAAGAGGTATAGAACGGTGACTGTGAACGGACTGTCCTTTCAGGTGCGATATTGTGATGTTAGTTCCCACATTATTCAATTCAGTTGGCATCATAGCATTATCAAATTTAGACGTGCCGTTGACGACGAGTGTCGCTGCATATTCTGCGCGGCCAGCCGCATTCTGCACGATACACGTGTAGTTCCCTTGATGATTTGCGCTCACGGAGTTGATGGTGAGGATGGAAGCACGAGGATTGAGAGGCAACGTCGTGATGTCTCGCTGAAGGCTCGAGTCCATAGTCTCGCTGCTGAATGTCCATGATATTTCGAGAGGTAGATCTCCTTTGGTGGCAAGACAATTCACTACCGCAGTGTCACCCGGGTTGAATGGCACCTCACCGAAATTGAACGGCATTATCAACGGTGGAACTAGGACAGTAAAAATGTATGGTAAAGTGAAATTAGGAAATGAAAGTTTGAGGTTAAAAGGACGGAAGCGTAAAAATAGTCACTTTTTGTTCGCACCCTTTACAATCAAATCGGTGGTATGCGAAACGACGCCCGCAGTATTACTCGCGGTACAATTAAAAAGCCCTGCGTGTGTTGCATCCACTGACTCAATCGTTAATACGCTACTTCTTCGGTCGTTGGTACTAACACGAACTCCGGGAATGGATTTGGCAGATTGATTATTGACAGTCCAGTCAATAAGAACCGGTTGATCCCCATGGGTTACTATACACTGAAGAGCAAAATAATCCCCAAGAAAAGCCGGCTCTGGGCCGGCACTGAAAGGTGCAATCTTGGGAGGAACTGAAACAAAGTTTATCTAAATGACAAAATAATAAGTTTCTACCTTATATGAGACTAACCGTAAACAACTAAGTCAGCTGAATGGGTGTTACGGCCAGCACGATTCTCCCCGATACATGTATAAGAACCGGCGTGTTTGGCGTCCACAGATTCTATTATTAGTAAGCTACTTCTTTTGGAATTGGTCACAACATAATTGCTATTCCTCTGAGATATGGATTGTCCGTTAAACATCCAAGTAATAGTGAGTGGAAGGTCACCATAATTTATAGTGCATGCGGCCTGTAAATATTCTCCGACGTTGGTGGGTTTTTCGCCGAATGCAAATGGCAAAATGTTGGGAGGAACTGGAATGTAATTAATTGAAAGTGAAATTGGATAATTATATATTTGAGAAATAACCGAAAAACCTGTTTATATAACGATAAGGACTAAAAATAAATCTAATGTACCGAGCGAGAAATAATTAAGCACCGTTAATTATCAAAGTAGACGTGTGATAGTGGACTCCTGCTTCGTTTTCCGCAACACAAGTGTAGTTTCCAGCGTGATTGTGTGCTACTGAGGCTATACTTAGAATAGCACTTCTCTCGCCTATGTGAAATACGGTTACTCCAGATCTGGGTTTAATAGGTTCGTCGTCGAATAGCCACTTTAGTCGCAATGGATGGTCTCCCTCAATTACAGAGCAGGGGGTTGTTACTACTTGTCCGGAGTTCATTGCGACGTCACCGAATGAGAAAGGTTGGACCACAGGAGGAACTAAACAGAAAGCAAGCACATCCGAGCTATAACGTTTCAGTACCAATAACGTTGAGAAGAGCTGTGTGGCTGGTGGTGCCTGCCCTATTCGTCGCAGAGCATGTATAGTTGCCACTATTAGGTCCCAAGGCGGTCGGTATATCGAGGACAGACACGCGTTCGCTTAAATTTGTAGTTTTTACACCCATTCTGCGAGTGACAGGGTGTCCTTGGAAGCTCCAGGAGATATTCAGAGGTGTATCCCCCTTCGAAACGTGACAGTCAAGGTGTACAGACTCTCCCGCAAATACGGCTTCATCTAACTCGAAAGGTTTGATGTGAGGGACGACTGAGTAAAGAAAATATTGCAACGTTAGTAAAAATGTATTAAGGTGCATGCTGCGACATCTAGTGGAAATACCCTTAATGTTGAGTGTAGTGGAATATCTATCTTCTCCCGCTCTATTTCTGGCGATGCAGGTATAATTTCCACTGTGGGCTCCCGTCACAGATGCAATAGATAAGAAGGACGTCTGCTGCGCCATTTTCATGGTTTTAATTCCCATATGAGTGGATAGATCTTTGCCTTCGAATGTCCAAGTAATAGACATCGGTCGGTCTCCTTTACTGGCGTGGCAGGTCATTTGTACAGATTCTCCGTAATAGATGGATTCTTCAATTTCAAACGGTAGTATATGGGGAGGGACTGATAAAGGAAAAAGTGTTTTCTAAATGTAAATCTAAACGTGCATTATATCTATACACTTATAGAACAATTTTCTTACAGTAGCTATTGTACTAGGGGAACACATCCAATACCATGAATATTGACGAGGACAGAGTGATATGCGCGTCCGGCGCGGTTACTGGCCGTGCAAGTGTAGTTGCCGCTGTGCTGGCCCATAGCAGTTGGAATACTCAGGACTGAAGCTTTTTCTCCTAACTTAGTAGTTGTTATGCCCATGTTATTATGATAAGGGATTTCATGGCCTTCGAAACTCCACGATATTTGAAGAGGTCGATCGCCTTTCGATACATGACAAGTAAGGTGCACGGATTCACCAGCGAATATAGATTCTTCAACTTCGAACGGAATAATGTGCGGTACCACTTGAATAAAAAAAGAAACAATTACATAAAGGAAGATGTTACAGAAGTGACAAGGGAAACCATTCAGGGATAAATAATGTGTAACTGATAGTAATGGTGCCTTGATTCCTATGTATCCTAGCCATAACAAAATTTGAAATTCCAGCCGGTGTTATTGTGGATCCAAACGAATTGGAGAAAAATTCCATATTTTTCCTATGACACAGTAGTCTTTTTTTACCTTCGTGGTTACCGTTTCACGTTTATTTTGTTTGTTAGCTCTAGGAAAATGTTAATAGACTAAATATTTAAGATCTGCGATATTCTTTGGCGTTTTAAAAATAAATGATAAGGAATGAAAAACTAAAAAAAAAATAACAAAATGCATACGCTGCTTTTAGACATGCTTACAGAATTCATGCTGGTTCTGTCAACAAATCCTAAAAGCATCGATGCGCGGTGATTAACGTAAGACAAAACATGTTTTATGATGAACAAATGAAACTGACCATGAACATTTAGAACGGTGGAATGATTAGTGGAACCGGCTCTGTTAGTAGCTACGCAGGTATAGTTGCCACTGTGGCTGGCAGTTGCCGCAGAGATTGACAGAAATGAAGTACGCGACGTCATTTTATTCGTCATGATATCTAGATGCGATGAACTATTGTCGAACCCATGAAAGTGCCACTTGATGCTTAGGGGCAAGTCACCCTTGGAAACATGACAATTGAGCTGTACTGTTTCCCCAGCAAACACGGACTCGTCAGCTTCGAAGGGTACGATGTATGGCAACACTGTTAATCCAGAAGGCTTTGATTATTACAGAGACAAGCGTGCAGCGTGCGAGAGGCTAGGGCGGCTAAGAGACTTTAGGAATACCATTAAAATTGAGTGCGGTAGTATGAACTGCCAGGCCGGCATGGTTGGCGGCATGGCACGAATATTCGCCACTATGGCTAGCTTGTGAATTAGAAATCGTCAGTAACGAAGTTCGTTGGCCGATCTTCATAGTAGCTATTCCTTGATGCGAGGATAATTCTTGCCCGTGAAAACTCCAAGTAATTGTGATAGGAACATCGCCTTTTGACACGTAACATGTCAATTGTATAGGCTCCCCAGCAAAAACGGGCTCTTCGGCCATAAATGGAACGATGTGCGGAGGAACTGGTGAGGGCAAACAAATAATAAAAAACAAATAAAACAATGGTAACACACTAAAGTAACCAGTGTACCCTGAACGTTTAATGTAGCTGTGTGGTTGGTGCTGGCTACAATATTGGAAGCTGTGCAAGTGTAATTTCCGGAATGTTTCTCTGTTGCAGCTGGGATGGCCAAAATTAAACTTCGGGCCCCTACTTTTGTGATTATGACTGCGTCCGTCTTTTTTAATGGTTTGTTTCTAAATGACCAAGTGAGATCCAAAGGCATGTCGCCTTTCGGAATATGACACATAACCTGTATGCTTTCACCGTAAAAGACGGCTTCATCGAACTCGAATTGGGAAATAATTGGTGCCACTGAAAGAAATATCCAAATATTCTTGATAGTTGTTTGTTGTTTTGTGATACTATACATAAACTACAAGTACTTTTAGAGGATTGGTGTAAGAGGTAACAGAACAACGCATAAGCAAAGACAATTCACCGAGACCATATACCCTTGACATTGAGCGTGGCGTGGTGGCTAGCACTGGCAACAAGATTAGAGGCGGTGCATGTGAAATTGCCAGAGTGTTTAGCCGTCACTGCGGGGATGATGAGAACTGAACCCCTATCTCCCGCATTCATGATGTTCAAATCGGGCAGTGAACTCACATCTCCTCCGCTAAATGTCCACATGATATTTAAGGGCTTATCTCCTTTTGGTACGTGGCACATGACTTGAACACCCTCTCCGTAAAAAACGGATTCGTCGAATTCAAAATGAGTTATAACTGGTGCAACTGAAATGTATTATACCATAGAAGTTAAATATGTTTTTATGTGCACCTGAATGTTTTCCTTTGCTTTAATTTCTAATATTGGTTAGATTAGTGACAATCAATTTTATAGCCCGCCAAAGTTACAAAAGGTAAAAATATAGAAAACAAAAAAATCAAAACATCATCTAGCAGGCACAAATGCATTAATTCAAGGTACCGTTGACAAATAACTCCGCAGAATAATTCATGGAGCCCGCTTCATTTTTTACCACACATGTATAATTGCCCTGATTTTGATGGCTCACAGATTCGATGTTTAGTTGACTTGATCGTTTCGTGTTCACAAGATTAATTCCGATATCTCCAGATTTCACAGGATTTCCATTGAAAAACCATTCTATTGTCAAAGGGAGATCACCTTTACTGACCGCACAAGTAACCAAAACCATTTCTTGAGCATTTACTGGTCCTTCGCCGAATTCGAAATGTTTAATCTGTGGAGGGACTGCAGGGGAAGAAGTAATTAATTGACAAGCAAAATTAAAAAAGGACACAGGACACTGCGGTAAAAAAAAACAAATTTTGTTTTGCGTGTTTAAATATTTGTTCTTTAGTAGCTTTGTTATTTTTTTTTTATATCTGTGTTATAATAACCTCTTAGTTTTCATAACAATTACTGTTACCGAATTTACCTAAAATTGGTCCCGGATTTTTAGGGGCTATACTTTTTACGAGCAAGTAATATGTTATTAAATGTAGGACTAGGTTTGTGAATGAGGAGTAAAAAATAAGTTATGAAATTACACAAATAAATAACCAATTACTAAATCGTGCGAACAAAAGCTGATAAACTTCTGGAAGTGTTTGTACTCGGTACCGTTCACGTTGAGCACCGCACTGTGGCCACTGCGACCGGCTTCATTTTCAGCTATGCAAGTGTAGTTGCCGATATGTTCATGTTGAACGTTCTCTATGCTCAAAATTGATATTCTTTTTCCGTTTCTGTTTATCAGAATACCATTGCCCGAGTTAAGAGTTTTGTCATTTAGTTCCCAGTGTATTTTCAAAGGTAAGTCCCCTTTGCCGACGGTACAAGTTAGAGATACAGTATCCCCTGCGTTGAGTATTTCTTCCCCGAAATCAAAAGGCGTAACCTGCGGCACAACTATAGAATAGTTTATTGTTATTAATAGAATTAACAAAAAAAAAAAAAAAACAAAAGAGCTCTCTCTGAACAAAATACTTGTGACTCAAACTTATCTATTCGAATTACATTTTTGTGCTTCATATTTTATAATGCTTCACAACGTCATAACATGGAAAGGATAGCAACACCGTCAGGAAAACATGGATGAGGTTAAAAAACTAGGGAAATAAAGCAACAGATTAATACGATGCATGTGGTCATAATCGAAGTAAAAAAATAGATACCGTTAACAGCCAACTCGGTTGAGTAATTGGCATGACCGGCTCTGTTGGCGGCTGAGCAAGTAAACACTCCTGTGTGTATGGACGCTACTGAGTCTATCGACAAGCTGCTTGATTTGTGACCAAGCCTAGACACTGTGATTCCCTGAATATCACTAGTTGGTTCCCCATTCAAGAGCCAAGTGATATTAACTGGCGTGTCACCTTTCGTCACCATACATTGCACTCCGACTGCATCGCCCGCGTTAGCTGGTTCCTCTCCGAAGGTAAAAGGATGGATTTGGGGTAGAACTGTTTTAGGAAGCTACTATTAATTGGTGTAAGATGGCAAACGTATAAATTAAAATAATAACGAAACTACATAGAAATTAAAGTATTAAGAACCATTAACTTCCAGCGTGGCACTGTGATTGACTTGACCAGCTTGGTTTTCCACGTAGCAAACGTATAATCCCCTATGTGTGCCATTGACAGAATCAATATTCAGTATGGACATTTTGCGACCCATGCCTCCAATAGCTATTCCGATGTTATTGTTCTGAGCGATTTTTTTTCCATTTAGACTCCACGAGAAGTTAGCCGGTAGGTCACCCTTATGCATAACACATTGAACCGCCGCGGGATCACCAGCGTTGGCTGGCTCTTCGCCGAATTCGAAGGGTGAGATTTGGGGAGGAACTGAATTCATAAAAAGCGATTAAAATAAATATTAAATTAAGTATAAAGCGAACCGTTGACGCTTAGAATCGTAGTGTGGTTTGTAACCCCGGCTTCATTCTTGATTTCGCAAGTATAAGAACCTCGATGAACTGAGCTTATGGGTTCTATGTTTAATATCCATGTTTTCTTGCTGATATTCGTCAGCACAATGCCGAGATTGTTGCGCGGTTTTATTTCTTCTCCATTGAAGCGCCATGTGAACATCACCGGCAGATCGCCCTTGCTCATTACGCAAGATACAGATGCGGTTTCGCCTTCATTTAGAATTTCTTCTCCGAATTCGAAGGGTGTAATTTGTGGTGGAACTATTATAAGTAATTTTTAATTATGAGATGCCTATGGAATTTATAGATTCTTCACTTTGAAATAGTAGCATTTAGACTGGACTGATATAAGGGTGAATCAACCGTCCAATAACGTAAATATTGACGAGGAAGTCAGTAATTACCTATGCGGTCCCGGCGCTGTCATTGACCGTGCGTGTAGTTATTGCTGTGCTGGCGCACAGCAGTTGGTATACCCAGCACTGAAGCATGTGATAAGGATCTTCAAGGCTTTCCAAACTCCAAGAGATTTGAAGAAGCAGATCGCTTTTCGATACTTAACAAGATTCACCAGGGAATAGATTGATGAACTACAAACGGAATAATTTTCAATACCACTTGAGGAAAATTTTAAGTTGCGAAAAGGACGACTAAACTAGAAACTCTTGACTAATTCAGCCGAACAAATATTTGTGAAGATTCCATAATTCATGATGGTCCTAGTAATTGCGAGACTAACGAAATAATTACCTCATTTACGTCGAAAGTAAGATATTGGCACTATTAAAGGTATAGCGTTAATAATGTGAGATACTTAAATGAAAATGATAAGGACTGGAAACCAAATTTATTAAATGCGTACGTTGCTTTCAGACATGCTTACAGAATTCATGCTGATTCTGATAGCAGATCCTATTATTGATAAGCATCGATTCGCTGTGATGAACGAAAGATAAAACAAATGAAACTGACCATGAACATTGAGAGAAGTAGAATGATTAGTGGAACCGGCTCTGTTAGTAGCTACGCAGGTGTAGTTGCCACTGTGGCTGGCAGTCACCGCAGAGATCGACAAAAACGACGTACGCGATGTCATTTTATTTGTCATGATATCTAGATGCGATGACGTATTTTCTAGCCCATGAAAGTGCCATTTGATGTTTAGTGGCAAATCACCCTTGGAAACATGACAATTAAGCTGAACTGGTTCCCCAGCAAACACCGACTCGTCCGTTTCGAAGGGTACGATGTGTGGCAATACTGTTAATCCAGAAGGCTTTGATTATTGCAGAGTCAAGCGTGCAGCGTGCGAGAGGCTAGGGCGGCTAACGGGCTTTGGGAATACCATGAACATTAACTGTGGCCGAATGAACTGCTAGGCCTGCACGATTGGCGGCGTGGCATGAATATTCGCCGCTGTGGCTAGCTTGCGCATTAGATATCGTCAACAACGATGTGCGTTCGCCAATCTTCATCGTAGCAATTCCTTGATGTGAGGACAATTCTTGGCCATGAAAACTCCAACTAATTGTGATAGGGGCATCGCCTTTTGATATATGACACGTCAACTGTAGAGACTCTCCGGCAAAAACCGGCTCTTCAGCCGTAAATGGAACGATGTGCGGAGGAACTGGTGAGGGCAAACAAATAATAAAATAAACAAAAACAATAGTAACACACTAAAGTAACTAGTGTACCCTGAACGTTTAATGTAGCTGTGTGGTTGGTGCTGGCTACAATATTGGAAGCTGTGCAAGTGTAATTTCCGGTATGTTTCTCTGTTGCAGCTGGGATGGCCAAAACTAAACTTCGGGCTCCTAATTTTGTGATTACGACTGCATCAGTCTTTTTTATCGGTTTGTCTTGAAATGACCAAGTAAGATTCAGTGGCATGTCGCCTTTCGGAATATTACACATAATTTGTATGCTTTCACCGTAAAAGACGGCCTCATCGAACTCGAATGGCGATATGATTGGTGCCACTGAAAAAAATTGCCAAATGTTCTAGGTAACTGTTTTGTGACACTATAATTATGTAACTACAATATTCTTAGAGGATTGTGGTGTAAGAGGTAACAGAAAAGAACGCATAAGCAAAGACAATCACCGAGACCATATACCCTTGACATTGAGCGTGGCGTGGTGGCTAGCACTGGCGACAATGTTAGAGGCGGTGCATGTGAAATTGCCAGAGTGTTTAGCCGTCACCGCGGGGATGATGAGAGCTGAACCCCTATCGCCCACGTTCATGATGTTCAAACCGGTTAATGAACTCACATCTCCTCCGCTAAATGTCCACTTGAAATTTAATGGCTTATCTCCTTTAGGTACATGGCACATGACTTGAACACCCTCTCCGTAAAAAACGGATTCGTCGAATTCAAAATGAGTTATAACTGGTGCCACTGGAAAGTATTATATCCTAGAAGTTAAAAATAATTTCACGTGCCCAATATAATGAACCTGAATGTTTTCCTTTGCTTTAATTCCAAATATTGACTAGATTAGTGATAATCAATTTTATGGCCCGCCAAAGTTACAAAATGTAAAAAATAAAAAAAAAATACTCAAAACACATTTAGCAGGCATAAATGCATTAATTCAAGGTACCGTTGACAAATAACTCCGCAGAATAATTCATGGAGCCCGCTTCATTTTTTACCACACATGTATAATTGCCCTGATTTTGATGGCTCACAGATTCGATGTTTAGTTGACTTGATCGTTTCGTGTTCACAAGATTGATACCAATATCTCCAGATTTCACAGGTTTTCCATTAAAAAACCAAATGATTGTAACGGGCAGATCCCCTTTACTGACTAGACATATGACTAAAACCATTTCTTGAGCATTTACTGGTCCCTCGCCGAATTCGAAATGTTTGATCTGTGGAGGGACTGCAGTGGGAATAGGAATTAATTGCAAAAACTAAAAAGTGGTGACAAGACTAGATTTTCTGTAAATTAAGAAAGTCGATTACTTTTTTTCTCCATATTTTAATTTATTGTAGGATGGGGAAAACCTTTTGTTTTTTACTTCCGCATATTTAAATTGTAATCTTTTAAAAGTTTTATCAATTTTATATTAAATTTTGAAATGCAATTCTGTCTTTTCCGACAATGTCATGCCGTGATGCTGTTATCGTACTTTGCCACACACGATGTTACCATTATTTTGTAGTATTAGAACAATGTGTTTTCGAGTAGGTACATCTAAGGTAGCGAAGAGGGAATATAAGGCTTTTACTAAAATATTCGCAGCGCGTTAATTACTGTTTGGTGTAATAAATGTAGGACTGAGTGTTTGTGTTAGGAAAAAATACAATTTATAAACATACACAAATAAAGTAACAATTAATAAATCGTGCGAACATAAGCTGATAAACTTTTGGAAGTGTTTGTACTCGGTACCATTCACGTTGAGCACCGCACTGTGGCTACTGCGACCGGCTTCATTTTCAGCTATGCAAGTGTAGTTGCCGATATGTTCATGTTGAACATTATCTAATATCAGAATTGAGACTCTTTTTCCGTTTCTGTTTATCAGAATACCATTGCCCGAGTTAAGAGTTTTGTTGTTTAGTTCCCAGTGAATTTTCAAAGGTAAGTCCCCCTTGCCGACGGTACAAGTTAGGGATACAGTGTCCCCTGCGTTGAGTATTTCTTCCCCGAAATCAAAAGGCGTAACCTGCGGCACAACTACAGAATAGTTTATTGTTATTAATTGAAATGGAAAGATGCTTTATAGCTTAAGAGCGTTTATGACGTACGGTATTTCATACAAACTTTCAAGCCCTTGTTCTTCGAAATGAATGAACCGATTTGAATGAAACTTCATACGCATAAGCAGGATACAAAGGTCTAAAAAGTTAAGAACATTTTTCAAAAATAGTGTTACAGCCAAATTAAACCGGTTTTTTTCTCTATAGAAACAGAGATTTCCAGTCATCTGTTTTAAATAAGATATTTCGAAAATGTGTTTTACTAACTTTTTAGACCTTTGTATCCTGCTTATGCGTATGAAGTTTCATTAAAATCGGTTTATTCATTTCGAAAAACAAGGGCTTGAAAGTTTGTATGAAATGCCGTACGGCGTAAACGCTCCGCCGAAAACTTGTAAAGTGAATTGCAAAAACATTGGTAATCAAATAATATAAGTCTTGCAATTAAACCTAGGTACTTGTGAATTATTCCGTTAAAATTGCTTTTTTATCAAAATTTGGATAGAGTCACGTTGTCACGTAGTCTGTCACCATGCCTTTGATGATTTTTTTTTAATGTGGGCGTTATATTATGGAACAGAGTAGGAAAAGGAAATGGTAACAGGGATATAAAAAAATTGGAAACAAAGCAACAAATCAATACGATGCATTTGGTCATAATCGTGGTCATTAGGGTACTGAGTGGTTATAGATACCGTTAACAGCCAACTCAGTTGAGTAATTGGCATGACCGGCTCTGTTGGCGGCTGAGCAAGTATACACTCCTGTGTGTATGGACGCTACTGAGTCTATCGACATGCTGCTTGACTTGTGGCCGATTTTAGTCATGGTGATTCCCGGAATTTCACTAGTTGGTTTCCCATTCAAGTGCCAAGTGATATTGACTGGCGTGTCGCCTTTCGTCACCATACATTGCACTCCGACTGTATCGCCCGCGTTAGCTGGTGCCTCTCCGAAGGTAAAAGGATGGATTTGGGGTAGAACTGTTATAGGAAGCTACTATTAATTAGTGTAACAAACGCACAAATTAAAATAATAACGAAGCTACTTAAAAATCAAAATATGAAGAACCATTAACTTCAAGCGTGGCACTGTGATTGACTTGACCAGCTTGGTTTTCCACGTAGCAAACGTACAATCCCCTATGGGTGCCATTGACAGAATCAATATTCAATATGGACATTTTGCGACCCATGCCTCCAATAGCTATTCCGATGTTATTGTTCTTAGCGATTTTTTTTCCATTTAGACTCCACGAGAAGTTAGCTGGTAGATCACCCTTATTCATAACACATTGAACCGACGCGGTATCACCAGCGTTGGCAGGCTCGTCTCCGAATTCAAAGGGTGAGATTTGGGGAGGAACTGAAGTTATAAAAGCGATTAAAACAAATATTAAATTAATAAATAATAAAGCGGACCGTTAACGCTTAGAATTGTGGTGTGGTTTGTAACGCCGGCTTCGTTTTTGATTTCGCAAGTATAAGAGCCTCGATGAACTGAGCTTACAGGTTCTATGTTTAATATCGATGTTTTCTTGCTTATATTCGTGAGCACAATGCCGAGATTGTTGCGCGGTTTTATTTCTTCTCCATTGAAGCGCCATGTGAACACCACCGGCAGAGCGCCCTTGCTCATTACGCAAGATACAGATGCGGTTTCTCCTTCATTCAGAATTTCTTCTCCAAATTCGAAGGGCAATAATTGAGGTGGAACTATTATCAAATAATAATTATTCTTATTTGAAAAAGGGGTTAGGGTTTTGGGATAATGCACACTACATAACCGAAAAAAGCAAGCTGAACGTTATTAGGATGAGTACCGTTGACTTCGAGTATAGCGCTATGATTAACTGAGCCAGCCATGTTCGTCGCCACACAGAGGTACGTGCCCCTGTGTATACCACTTACAGAGTCTATGTTTAGGATCGAGGTCTTTTTGTTGATAACGGTTAAAACGATACCCATGTCGTTGTTCTTTGGTATTACTTGTCCATTGAGAACCCAGGAAATGTTAAGAGGTTGATCGCCTTTGCTTATTGCGCAAGATATGGAGGCCATGTCTCCTGCATTTGCTGGCTCGTCACCGAACTCGAATGGTAATATTTGAGGGGGCACTGTATAAAAATATTACTTTAAACTAAGCACTAGTGCAGGGGCGTGTGTGGCATACGATGTAGCTTTGGCGGGCATAAACATCTTGGTCTATAATATTATTTTTTATGAGTAGAAAATAACATTCATTTTTAAGTACCAATGTAATTCTAAAGTTTGTATACCTGAAAAAGAATTTGATTAGTACACAATACACGTAAAATGTAATACCATAATTTAGTGTAAGTAGCTGTTTACGGTATTTTTAGAATGAACAGGTTTTTTTAAAACTATTTAAGTATCAGCATAGTTTTCTTAAATTATGGTATTAATAATGGAGAAACAACGGAGTCCCAGTGTACCTAAGTTTTAATAAAGTTTAATAATAAAATATCTCAATATTAACTTGTAAATTTGAAAATGTTTTAGGAACTCAGTAACAAACCGTTTACTGTCATCGAAGAACATTACAAAAAAAACGATTTGATCAAGTCTTCCTGAAAAAAAAAGAAGTTTATTTGCGTATTCTAAATTGAGTATAAGTTTTCAAAATATGACTAGCTAACGGTTTTTTCTCGAAAAACAAACATCTCATGAATATTGTGAATTAAATGAGTTAATATCAAAATAAGGCAAATCATATCGCCTATTTTATAGTAGACTCTTAATCTAATCGACGCTTTTACGGGAATACTTTTTCAAACATTACCTAATCTCGTCGAATCAAATCATTGCATTCACAAAACAAAATATCTGACGTAGTATATCGTAGGTACCTTTGAGATAAAATATTATTCCGTAGTATTGTGAGCCTTACTTCATTGATTACCCACGTGAGTGAAAATTATGCAATTCTCGCTTTATCAAATCCGATTAGATTAGCTCGTTGTAATAATCTGTTGCTATGAATTCAGTTTTCAAATTGATTGTTTTCTTGTAATGTATATGTTACCGGCCAAACCCGATTTTAGGATGAACTAGTTTCGCCTAGGCCAAACTAGTTCTCCCTAAACGGGTTGCATGGTTGCGGACGGTCGATAAGCGAAGGGCACCCCGAGGTTAGGTTTGGTTAGGTTACTTTAAACCCTTTACACAGAAATAGGAGCCCCGCAAAGAGTCCTGAACTATTTCGACCGTGTTTTAAGAATGTTTGGATAATGGTGACTATCATTGGTTCTCAATAGAATTGAACAACTGAAAGTCTCAAAGAATTTGAACACTCTCAAAGGTACCTCAACGTTATAAAAACTTCTTGTGTATGAACTTACCCATGACTTGTACTTCTAATGCTCCTTTAGCGGTGTATCCCTGGGAATTCTTGGCTACGCAAGTATAGGTCGCTTCGTCGCTCATTCGTTCTACGTTTTCGATCACGAGGGTGCCATTGGGGAATACCTTCTGTTTGCGGTTGATGGGTAGCACCCTGGAATTTAAACGTTATTCAAAATGAGTCAGGGTCTAGTTTGCATAGCTTCATTTGATATCCTATAGTAAAGGTTCGGATAGTATAGGTTCTGTATTATACGAATGGAAAATACTTTCGAAACGAAATTCTAAAATAATGGATTGTGTTTCGAGGCACAGCATATTTCGCGTTAAAATTTTTATTTTTCGCCAGACAGTAGGAGGCGGAGCGAAGGCGGTTTAGGGAGGAGTCAAAACGTTGTAGACCATTCTGTTCACTAGGAAATGCAGCAGACAGAATTGTTACTTTTTTCGGGGTCAAAGTCAAAGCATTTATTTCAAATAAGCACATAAAAGGCACTTTTGATCGTCAAAAAAGTCAACGTCAGGTCTATGTCCGATAGAAAACAAAACAATGTTTTCGCCCGGTTGCGTTTTAATTTTATATACTTTTCGCCTAATATCCTTTGAAGGATCCAAAACAAAAGGATGCTTCCAAAATCGACACAATAAAAATCATAAATTCATTCATTCACTGACAATGCACAGCCTAAATCGCTGGGTTTAGAAGCATTCAATGTTGCACAAAAGTTCCTTATAAAACGAAAGTGGCCATTATGGAAATAGTTTTGAAACTCCCCAAGAGGTGAAGAAATAGGGGATGAAAGTTTGTATGAAAGATCGCAATTTTTGTGGAGGAGAAATACCATCGGGCACACAGCTTGTAATAATAATAATAAATTCGTTTCATATTAACCTGTTATCGCGTTCCCATACAATAGAGTCGATAGGATAGCCAGCCACTGGGCAGTGCACAATGAGGTTGTCTCCGGCGACTACGGGGCGTTTCTTCATGGGTCGCACGTAGGGCAGGCCGTATACGTTGACGCGGGAAGAGTGGGATGCGCTGCCGACCTGGAATTTATGAATATAGCTGACTTAGAAGTAAGTACTATTTTTCCTTTTTTGCTGGGGATATAAAACGCAGTTTGCTCTTTAAACTCTTATTCTATCTGAAGAGATGTTGAGATAATTTTCTAGGTGTTTCAGATACGGATAGATTAAGTTAATTGAATAATTTAGAATTATTGCTTATTTCATAGCTTTTAGATAAAAATATTATCATCATCATCCTATTGCCCTTATTCCGATTCTTTTGGTCGGCGCAGTATATAGCTCCCAGAAACAATAGAATCCAAATATTTACCTTGCTAGACGCAATGCACGTGTACAATCCACCATCATTGGTATGCACGGAAGAGATGTTCAAGTGAGATTCAACGTTGCCATCAGCAGTTACAAACTGCCCGATCTGAAGCCTTTCGCCGCTGGTCAGTTTCTCGCCGTCCAATAGCCAGGAAATGTCGGGAGTAGGGTTGCCAGATGCGACACATTTCAAACGGAGGGATGGGCCGGAGCGGAAAGTCTGTTCGCCGAAGCTGTGACGGATCAGTGGTGGTTCGACTGGAAACAGAATTTCGGATATTAGTTGACAATAACTTCGAATTATTAATATGAATTTCATGAAAGCATAAAGTGTGTTGTTTCAACTTACATCGTCCTCCCAGTTTCAGTTCAGCGCTGGCTCCTGCACTTTCTTGGTCGTTCCTAATGAAGCACTGGTACATGCCCTTGTCTTCTTTCTTCACTGATTCAATCCTGTAATACGGAAGCATGTTTATAAAAATCCTACGTTCTTAGATACGTTAAATACTTACGCCGCGTCGTGAAGGCATCTGCAAAATTTTAAAGAAAGAAAGAAAAAAATGTTTTCCTACCTTAGAGTAGCATCATGGTGCTTCATGTCCTTGCCATCCTTAAGCCATGTGATAGTTTTCACAGGGTTTCCTTCGTATCTGCAGGTAAATACAGCGGGTCTTCCGAAGTCAACAGTTTGCGTAGCAGGTTCAACAGCAGCTTTAAGGGGAGCAGTGACGGTCAAAACAGTTTCCACGGATTCGCCTGCAAATGAAAGATTGTTAATGATTTTCAAATCTTATCAAAGGAGCTATACTTCTTCTGTTATAAAAATATACTAACCACCAACAGAATTGTTCACAACACACAAGTATTTTCCAGAGTCTTCAACTTTAGCCTCTTTGATAATCAAGGTTCCTGATACTTGTTTTACTCTGTCATCAAGGGTAACTGGCTGTTTCCTGGTCGTGCCTTCAACGAACTTGTACCATCTAGAACAAAAGAGAACAAGTTCAGACAAGTTGCCATTTATCTTAGTTTAAGTTATAGGGACCAGGAACGTTGGTAGCTCGTCAATTAAAGCAAATAATAAAGTTACTCTAGATATAATTAGTAGAATAAGATGGTAGGTAATTGTTACAGATATACGTATGTACTGGGGAATAAAGTTCCTACTAGAGCCACCCACCTGAATCCAGGAACTGGAAAACCTTGACTTAGACATAAAATAGTGCCCGTTTCTCCGACATTCAACTCAGATTCTTGTAAACGACCACTAGACAGCTTGGGAGGAATACTGTTGGTTGGTTCTTAAAGAAGAAACAAAAGCAATCTAAACAACCATACTGCACATGTATGTAAGTGTGTAAAAAATACACGTTGCGAAGAAATTCAAACCATCATATTGGGAAATAAATGTGATGTACACGAAGATATAATTAACATAAAAAGCTAGCCGTTGGGACAGAGTTAATATAAAGCTACCGCATAAACCAGGGCTGTTCTTTTGCTATAAAAATAAGTAAAGTGCAGCCTTGACTCACGAAAAGCACAAAGTAAAGATTAAAGCGTTTGAACGAAAGCAAGAACACCCTGACACTTACCAACAGGTGTCTACGCCGCTCAATCGTTACTTTGGCTGGGGACCGTAATAGGGCGCGCGGCCGGCCGCGATTCATCACGCCTTCATGTCACGTGTGGGCGGGGCGGCCGCCGCAACAGACTGCAATAACAACGGATATCAGTACATTGGATGATGGTGATATGAAATGACTACGTGATAAATGAATGCGTGAGATGCCGGCGGCCAGCCCTAAGTTTTTAAAGGCCATACCTCGTAAGAGGGGCTGGGAAAGCTTGAACGTCGCAAAGGAGCGCGAGGCTTTCACCTTGTCGACCTATATGTCGATTGAGCCCGTCGCCCGTCACCTTTGGCCCCGTCCTACCGGTCGGCTCTGGAATGCAAAACCGTCCTTGTATTGCCTACTCACCTAAACACGGGTGCCGGGTAAGCAGCAACTTGACACGTTAAGTATGCCACGTCCATTTGCGCCACGGTGAACACTTCCCACCCCTCAAAGTTTTTAGTAGAATCCTTTCGAGGGGCAATTTTATTGGTTGGTTCTGTAATTACAGAGACGACTATTTTGCAAACCCTGTTTGGAATCGGTTTTTCATATTCTAAGAGACGCTTTAGACGTTGTCAGAAGCATTTATCTAAAATAAGTTAATAATATCACTTACGCATCTGGACGAGACACCCACGGCGCCGATTGAGTGGGAGGGACCATCGAATTATATTAGAAAATATTACCTACTTCTAGTTTTGAGAGTTGTATATCTCGATGACTTTGGGCTTAACAACAAAAAACACAAGCTGACGCACCTTGAGACTGGCACAGGAAATCCTTGCACAGGGCACAAAAGCGCTAGCGAATCATGTTGGGGGTAAGATACAGCCGCTTTTTGTGTTGTCGTGATACTTGGCGCTGCACTCCCGATCGGCTCTACATAAAATTCGAAAACATATTTACTCCTAAACCATAACTGATGTAAGAAATTCAAATCTTAACCGATCTTTTCTCAGAAGTAGTGACCAAATCAATTAACAAATCGTACAACAAACTTGCCTGAATACGGGTACGGGAAAGGCCTGTGCTTGACACAGTAATCCGAAACTTTGTCCGACGATGCGTATAAAAGTTGTGCTACGAGCGTCCGTTGAAAAAGTTGGTGCTTTGGAGGCCACAGGTTCTGTGATGTGAGAAAAAAAACACTTGCCTGAAAACTGGAGCGGGATAACTCTGAGCCTGACAAAGAAGTGTAAAAGGTTGTCCCTCGCGCTTTCGAAAAATGCTTCCCATTGATTCAGTGGAAAATGTCGGCGACTTAGCGCCAACTGGTTCTATAACATTGTTTGTACTGCTAATTAATGAAATGAATTTTGAAACTTGCCTGAATATTGGAACTGGAAAAGCTTGAGCTTGACAAAGTAGAGCAAAACTTTGACCTTGATGCCTTTTTATAGATGAAAGAGCTGATTCAGTTGAAAAAGAAGGAGCTTTGGATCCGACGGGTTCTGCATACAAATCATAACAAGATATTACTTGTGCCAAGAGATTTTCATCTCAGAAGAATTTTGTCGAAACCACCTAATTAAAAAAATAATTAACCAACTGATCTGATTTATAATAGACTAGAAATATGTAATTATTCAAATAGATCTTTCGACACTTGCCTGAAAACCGGTATAGGAAAAGCTTGAGCTTGACATAATAATGCGAAACTTTGACCCTTATGTCTTGTTACCGCTGACAGAGTGAAATCAGTGGAGAAGCTAGGCGGCTTGGAGCTTACGGGCTCTGGAGAAACAAACAATTTATTAATTTCGACTTACCTAAATACGGGAATAGGGGATGCTTGCGCCTGACAGAGCAATGCAAAACTTTGTCCGATTTCTCTAACGAATATACTGCCCTTGGAATCAGTCGAAAACGAAGGAGCTTTTGCACCAACGGGTTCTAAAAGAGGGACAACAAAGTCTAAAGTAGAACCTACCTGAATACTGGTTGAGGGTACCCTTGTGCCTGGCAAAGCATAGAACCACCAGAATTAGCTTCTATTTCGTAATTGTAAGAACTTGCGGAAGTAGGAAATGCAGGTGCTCTCGCTGTTACTGGTTCTAAACCAAGAAAACATAATCTAAGTTATGAGTCACTCACTTGAATACAGGAGGAGGGTGAGCTTGAGCCTGACACAAGAGAACTATGGCTTGTTGTATCACTTTCGTAAGAGTAGTGCTTTTATATTCCAAAGAAAACGACGGTGCTTTGGACCCGATTGGTTCTGTGACAAATACGTGAAACATCATTGATGGTTTAAATACATGGTTTTCTTACCTGAATACTGGGACTGGAAATGCTTGCGCTTGACACAAAAGAGCAAAATCTTGACCAGTTTTACGAGTTATCCCAGAGAACTGAACGTCATTCGAAAATGTAGGGGACTTTGAGCCAACGGGTTCTACAATTGAAAATATTAGGTATAATTTATTCACCTGAACACTGGTACTGGAAAAGCTTGAGCTGGACATAGGAGGTTTAGACTCTGGCCAGTATTCCTCATATACCAAGAAAACTTATTATCAGTGGAAAATGTGGGTGACTTGGATCCAATTGGCTCTAAAATTATAAAATATTGTAGTTATGTACCTGAATACAGGAATAGGATGTCCCTGGGCTCGACATAGCAAAGCTAAACTTTGTCCTACAGGTCTAATAATAAACCATGCCAATTTGTCATCAGTAGAGAATGTGGGGGGCTTGGAACCAACGGGTTCTGGAAAATGACAGAAATTAAGAGTAGGTAAAAGTTCTCACCTAAACAGTGGTACAGGATACCCTTGGGCCGGACATATTAATGCGAAATCCTGTTTTTGTCGAATCTCAAACCAGGCTAGTTTTGAACCGCTTGAAAACGAAGGGCCTTTGGAGCCGATTGGTTCTAAAAAGATGAGTAAAAATACCTGTATAAAGGGGCGGGGTATGCCTGTGCCGGACAAAGTAACGCGAAGCCCTGCTCAACGTTCTTTACATACCACGCCATTTTGAAATCCGTAGAGAATGTAGGGGCTTTTAGACCAACTGGTTCTAAAAACAAACGCGTCCTATTATTGTTGAGTTAAAACTCACCTAAAGACAGGGACCGGGAATGCTTGTGCCAGACAAAGCAACGTAACGCTGGAGCCCATCGCGAATTCCACAAACTCTATTGTTTTAGTAGGTACTTTTGGCGGGGCGCTATTAATTGGCTCTAGAAGAAAATAGATACAAATCACTTAAGTTTACCTGGATAAAGGTACTGGGAAAGCTTGAGCGGGACACAGCAGCGTTACGCTAGCATTTATGAGGGCACTGAAACCTCTAGTACTATCCAGTGTTGGGAACTTCGGAGGAACTCTTCCTACGGGCTCTGGACATAAATATAACCATTTTGCTACATAGTAAGATTAATTTATTTTACCTGAATATTGGAACGGGGAAAGCTTGCGCGGGACAAAGTAATGTGACAGTGTTACTGAGAGATACTTCCGTTATATCGATCATTTTTGTTGCTACTTTCGGAGCGGCGCTACCCATTGGCTCTAAGAACAAGTTACATAAGGAGATATTATAATCCATGTCTAGTAATATACCTGAAAGCCGGGGCAGGGTAAGCTTGAGCGGGGCACAAAAGAGTGACGCTATCACCTCCGTTTGCATCAAATGCACGACTTTTGTCGCCTGTTGTGAACTTTGGTGGAACGCGACCAACGGGCTCTAGGATCAAATCAAATTTATTTTTGTGGTGTTTAATCCATTGGGATTTTTTACCTGAATACTGGGACCGGGAATGCCTGTGCTGGACATAATATCGTCAAGCTGGAGTTACATACAGCGCTGAAACTTCTTGAACTATCCATCGAAGGGAATTTTGGTGATACTCGCCCCACAGGCTCTAAAGAGATAAGATCAAGATAAATCAATGTACCTGAAAAGTGGGGCTGGAAACGCTTGAGCTGGGCAGAGCATTGTCACACAAGAATTTGAGGAGAACGTAAAACTGCGTCCAGTTTCAGTTGATGGAAATTTCGGCGAGACTTTGCCCATGGGTTCTGTGTAATTATAAGAACGATAGACAGTTTAAAAATTACCTAAATGCTGGAGCGGGGAATCCTTGTGCAGGGCAAAGTAAAGGTACTCCATCGCCCATGTTAGCAATAAACGTCCTACTTATGTCTCCAGTTGGAAATTTAGGCGATACTCTTCCCATAGGCTCTATGAAATGAACGTTGATAATATTTTGTTATAAACTCAATAAAATTAAACCTACTATCAGAATTTTCTTACCTAAACATTGGGGCAGGGAATGCTTGAGCGGGACATAAAAGCGCTACGCTTTGATTGCTGTCATAGTTGAAAAGTCTACTTTTTTCTAAACTTGGAAATTTTGGTGATACTTTTCCCATAGGTTCTGAAGCAAATTGAATGTATTATATTTGTATACTACGATATGAATATTAAAATTGACAAGAATACCAGAAGTACCTGAAAATCGGGACTGGGAACGCCTGCGCAGGGCATTGTATGGCAAATGAATAAGATTTCTTGACTCCAATCATAGTTCCCATGACGACAGATGCAAATTTTGGCGGAACGCGTCCGACAGGCTCTACAGATGCAGCGAAAAGAAAAGTTAAAATTACCTGAACAGAGGGGTTGGGAACGCTTGGGCGGGACACTGCAAAGCGTAAGAATCGCCTTTTTTAACTTCAAACATGGTTCCAGTCAAAACAGACGCAAACTTGGGAGGTACGCGGCCAACGGGTTCTAAAAATGGTCATAATATTACTAGAATAGCAAAATGCCATACCTGAATATGGGGACAGGAAATGCCTGAGCAGGACATTGTAATGTAAATGACGCTCCCGACGTGGTTACAAACATCATGCCAACCTGTGTAGTGGCCAATCTAGGAGGCACGCGCCCTATGTGCTCTGAGGAATTACGCAAAACGTAATGTGAATCTTACCGGTACATTGGTGCTGGATAAGCCTGCGCTGGGCACAGTACAGAGAGGCTGGAGAGCTCAGTAAACTGGTAGCCACTTGTGGTCGACGCGCTAGGGAACTTGGGAGGTACCCGGCCCACCGGCTCTGCGCATGTTGGGAGAAGGCGAGATCACGAACAGAGGACACCAAAATAATCAATCGGAAAGTAGGCCCTAAACACCCCTACTAATCCCTAAGGATATCAAAGCTACCGCGAGTCAAGGCTCTGCAGGGTACCCTATCCCAACATTCAGGCAAGTTTATAAGTCCAAAATGGAAACTTAAAGACACAAAATTGTATTTGCGTATTTAAGCTTCGTAAAACATAAGTAACACAATAAAAATAATCTTTTTTAAATAAAAGCTTGAAAGTTAAATCAGTAAGTATTTAAAATCAAAATAGCGATCCATGTAACTACGTATGTAATTATCACAAATAAAGATTATAATTATTGCACAGAAAATCTTTTTACATGTTATTCCAAATTAAATATTCTCATTTGAACACTAACAAGGGCTATGTCCACACAATATTAAACTTAGAAGATTCTCCGAAAATGTTTAAATGAGAACATATTTTTCTTGTTTTGATAAAATGTTTTACAGTGAATAGTGTTAACACACGCATATTATGATGGTTCCCAAAACTGAAAGTAGGCGCTTAATAAGATTAATTTAACATTTTATTTCAATATCTAGTTGTCTATGTAAATACAAAACCTCCTTTTTTGAAGTCGGTTAAAAAAAAATCACTATTCACTGCGAAAATACTAGTAAATAATCGCGCCATTAATTCATGATGAGAAAACATACCAATGTGTAAAATAAAAGAATTATGTAAAGATAAAAATATGACAAAACGATTAATAACGTAACTAAAACATGAATTGATGACACTATTATAAAACTTATAAAAAAAAAAACTTACCGGTAATGACCAGTCGTCCCTTCGTCGCAGATAATCGGGTTTCACCAGTAAGCCTGTGCTTTGTTCTACATTGGTATGATTTGTAACCATCTTCAGGTCCAACATCTCTAATATGTAATTCTCCAGATGGAAGCACTAAGTATTTGCCCTCTGTCAAGAAAATAATAAAAAACTGTTGCATTAAACTGTTAAAATTTAAAGCTTGAAAAAGCAATTCAATGTTATGCAACGCAACATAAGGTTGCGATTTACTTATAAATGTCAATGCATGCATTAGACTAAGGAAGAGGGATAAAGGATAAAGGTGAGCCGTGAGGCCCATGGAGTCACGGGAACCCATATAAGGAACAATGCCCTAAACTTAACCATACGTGGTATGCAACCCTAGCAATGGACGCGGCCAATGACATTCAGAAAGACATTTAACTATTCCCGTGGCATGTTAATACTATCCTCAAGGCAAATATAGGCTGTTTACAGCCTGAAAAACAATTCACTTCGTACCGTCAAATTTATTTGTTGACTCTAGTTTCATGTCTATTTCCTCGTCGCCTTCGCTGATGATCCAAGAGATGACGTTAACATACTCTGATACAAAGCTTGGTATGTGGCATTTTAAAATAGCGCTATTGCCTCTCAAAACGTACTCTTCCATCAGGTTCACGGCGTATGCCTGAGATACCACTGAAACAATATTGTGACACCTGAGCCGAGTAGATAAAATGTTTGGGTAGTTACAACAGTAGTCAGTATATTAACTTTTAGTAAACAGTTTACGGTTTGGCAATGAGATTCCGTACTTTAAAACATGAATTGGGATGAAGAGGTTGAACAGGATGGAAGGAACAAACACTGACACAGAATCAGTCCGATAATGTACCTAGGTCGGACGAAGCGTTCATTTTAATTTCTCGCTCTTTCTCGTTTTCAGAGATTATCCAGGAACTTACTGCCACGTATTCAGAGACAAAACTCGGAATTTGACACTTCAAGATAGCAGCGTTGCCGCGCAAAACGTATTCTTCCCAAAATTTCACATCATAAGCTTGAGATACGACTGAAATCGTTACGTCAATGTAAATTAGAGTCCAAAATTTCAAATTACTACTACTACTTTCTTACAAATCAAACTAATGTACCTAGAATTAATGCAAATCGATCTGATAATAAACGTGCCTGTATGAACAACGTAGGAGGAAATTCGGAAAGGACGGATGCCTCGGTGGGGTGAGATTGTCGGTAAATGTTACCTAAATTAAAATCGGAATTCAAATTAATCTCCATATCATCCTGTTCCCCTTCAGAGATAATCCAGGAAGTAACCGTGACATACTCGGTGACGAAACTTGGAATATGACATTTCAGTATAGCAGCATTTCCGCGTAAGACATTCTCTTCCCAGAGATTTACCGTATAGGATTGGGAAACCACTGAAAATAGATAACATCGCATGAATGATGAACATCGTCTAGAAGCTTTGGTGTATCTATCAATTTTTTTAAGGGGATGGTTATAGGAATTCGGTCCTCGTTGCATATTGTTGAATACCTAAATTGAATGTCTGGTTTAGTTGAATTTCTAGTTCATCAACGTCTCCTTCAGAAATAATCCAAGATGAAACCGTAACGTATTCTGTTACAAAGCTTGGTATGTGGCACTTAACAATCGCTGAATTTCCACGCAGAACATTTTCTTCCATTAAATTCACAGTGTACGCTTGAGATACAACTGAAAAGTTCAAAATAACTCACACTTGGTAAAAAGTTTAGAAAAAGATGATGCGAAACTGGGGAATGGGAAAAGGGTTATTGGATAGCGCAAAAACCTAGTTTGGTGGAACAATACCCAAGTCGTTAGATTCTGCTTTTATTTCCAATTCATCGGTTTCTCCTTCTGAGATAATCCAGGACGATACACTAACATACTCAGTCACGAAGGTCGAAATATGACATTTGAGAATGGCTGCGTTCCCACGTAAAACGCTCTCCTCCATAAGGTTGACCGTATAAGCTTGTGTAACTACTGCAAATATGAATTCGAAGGATCGTGAGCATAATAAACAATATCATTATTCAAAGGATTAGGATGGGACACTCAGATACAGTGAAGTTATCTTCATAGTAAATACCCTCTTTATCGACAGTATCGTTAATTGTTATTTCGACCTCATCTGCTCCTTCAGAAATTATCCAGGATGCCACCGATACATATTCTGTCACGAAACTTGGAATCAGGCATTTCACAATTGCGGAATTCCCCCGCAATACGTTTTCTTCAACCAAATGAACTGTGTACGCTTGAGAGACGACTAAAAAATGAAATTGCCAATGAGTATTTGGTTTAAATTTTATGCCAATTTTAATGACTGCCAATTCAATTACCTAATTAGCAAACGAACGACCGTGGACAGGATACAAAGGTGTATAATTAATCAAATTTTGAATCAAAAGCACCGTAATTATGATTTAGTGTATACTCTCCATCCTCGGTATCGTGCCAAGAAACTACTTGAACATGATCTGACACAAAGGAGGGTATGTGACACTTGAATACTGCAGCGTTCCCGCGAATTACATAGATGTCGTAGACTTGCGATTCGTAGAATTGATTTACAGCTGAAATATTTGACACACAAGGATAAGACTATGTATACAGTTGTAGCCATATATTGACTCCGACACGGGGATTCAGTGGAGTGCGGATAGGGACAATTGGGGCCGCGCGTTGCTCTCTATTACCGTAATTGCCTTCAGAGCGGTTGAACGAGAACCCAGAGAGAGATTCTTCGTCTGCCACCCAATCCACTACATGAACGTAATCCGCAACAAATGATGGAATTGTACACTTGACAATGGCGGAATTGCCTCGTAAGACATCTTCATCAATAACACGAGGTTCATAAGACTGATGTACCACTGTGGACGTTAAAAATATTACCTATTCTTGAAATATTAATAAACTACACCAATCAGAATGCGTAGGACAGGGAAAGAGGAATGAAATACGTTTACGAACATGAACTACCATCGTTATAATTAGAGTGCTCCTCAGCAGATACCGTGTCATTGTCCATTATCCAGGCCACAACCTGAACAAAGTCCGCCACAAATGAAGGCACGATGCATTTCAGAATAGCTGTGTTGCCTCGCAAAATAAATTCATCGTTGACTCTAGCCTCATATACTTGGAGTACAGCTGTGACAATTCAAATAAAAGGAATCAGGAATGAGGATTGCTCTCTCTAAGTGAGAAATTACCCTCGCTACTGTTGGGATAATATGTGCCTCCTTCGCTATCCATCCACATTTCAACGTATACAAAGTCAGAAACAAAGCTTGGCACTTCACATTTCATGATAGCTGCGTTGCCGCGAATCACATACTCGTTGTCAGCTTCAGCTTCGAAAGGCTGTGACACCACTTTACAAAAAAATATAATGTTATTTAATGAGATAAATAAATCGAGGAGTTCATTTGGATGGGAAAAATGGTTTTGAAGAAATCATTAGAGATGTACCCTGTGCTGCGTTTGTATTATTAACTGTGAGGATTTGTCCGTCCTCCATGATCCATGCTTCAATGTAAACGAAGTCACTAACAAAAGATGGAATCTTGCAGTGAACAATAGCAGCGTTCCCTCTAATCACGTACTCGTTTTCGGCTTCAGTCACGTAATACTGTGATACGACTGATGAATAACAATTAGACACATACGTTGGAACGGTTCGAGGTGTAAGGAACTGTGTGAGTACGGGAAGCAAGTATGATTTGTTTAAGAGGCCATTGTACCGAGGTCTCCTGAGTGAAAAATCTCTGTTCCCTTTTCGTCGATCCATGCTTCCACCTTCACGAAATCAGCGACAAAAGAAGGAATGGAACATTTTAAAACAGCGGCGTTTCCACGTATGACATATTCTGTGAGAATCTCTGCTTCATAGAACTGATTCACAACTGAAAGAATGTACGTATGTGGTCCATGAAAACTCTAACATGTAAACTCTAAGGCAAGGGAAGGAGGCGCAGGATAAGGAATTTTATACAGTTATTTGCATCTGAACTACCGATGTCATCGGTTGGTAAGTATTCGCCGCCTTCAGAGTTGACCCAAGCTTCCACTTTCACGAAATCGGCGACGAAAGAAGGAATATTGCATTTAAGCACGGCGGTGTTTCCTCTGATTACATACTCTGAGACTACTTCGGCTTCGTAGTATTGTGTTACAACTGCAATAATAGCATCTAGTTGTATTTTTAGAAAGGATAAGGAATTGGCATGGTGAGCATGACAGGCATTTGGGAAATAGAATGTTATATTTAGTTGAGCATGTAGTACCATCTCCTTCCTTATTTTCCTCGTGAGCATAAGAATTGCCAGCCTCGTCTTGCCAGGAGATAACATTCACAAAATCGCCCACAAATGATGGTATAGAACATTTGAGAATAGCAGAGTTACCGCGAATCACATATTCGTTATTTACTTCTGATTCGTATTGCTGCTGTACCACTGAAAATGTTATGTTTGTAGTTGAGGTACTTTCTAGTGGAAAATTGGACTCAGGAAAAGTGACCAGGGAAACAAAACGGTGAAGGATTAACCGTAGTCCTCGCCGGGAAGGAAGTCTTCGTTGTCATCAGTGTGCCAAGAGAGAACTTCAACGAAATCGGCTACGAACGATGGGACCTGACACTTGAGTACGATACTGTTCCCAGTTATGACATACTCCTTATTGACGTCGGTGTCGTAATGCTGGGCAACCACTTATAAACATGGACAAAGAATTAAGTATGAGATAATATTATTAACTATTGGTACATA
This sequence comes from Mesoligia furuncula, assembly GCA_916614155.1. Classification (NCBI taxonomy): domain Eukaryota; kingdom Metazoa; phylum Arthropoda; class Insecta; order Lepidoptera; family Noctuidae; genus Mesoligia; species Mesoligia furuncula. The sequence goes on along the minus strand of OU744799.1, from coordinate 15,958,924 downwards.
ATTTCATGAATATTGTTCATAAATGTGCATATTTAAAACCTTTTATTGACGAGCACCTGTAAGAAAATTGTTAAGTAAACAATACGGCATGATAGTAATCACAAGTTTCCTTCAATGCTAGCGATTAGAAAGATTGTGTTTAACTATACGAGCTTTTTCACGATTTACTTTGCATCATACTGCAACTTACAAGCAGTAAGTAATATTTCATCTAATGAAACAAAATAGCGTGACTATGCTTCAATTTCGACTAATTCGATCATCTTTCCTCTTGATTATTTAATTGACCGTATTTGATCTCGTGTCATAAAGGGCAGCGCCCTATGATGGTCAATAAAACTTTCATACTTAGTCAGTGCAGCTACATTTAAAGTGTCTTCGGACGAAGAAACGATTCAATATGTCTACAAATTGTAGTAACGTCCTACCAACATGTTTAAAATACGTGTTTTGAAAGCTCGTGAATAAACTCGCATTATATTAACATTCTAATAAGTGTGGCGCCTAATACGGCATGCCCTATAATGGACATCGCCAATAGTCTCATTAAGCATGAGTGTGAAACATTCAATGCATTAACAATCGATTCAATTCCTGTTTACTCCTCCATCGAGTACAGACAGAACATTAACTGTAGGTACAGATTTTTATGCCCAGTAGTCAACAAATCATATCACATACAATTTATAGATACGTTTATCAATTAATAAACAGCTGACTATCAAATTACAAGTGAAAAGGGGTGCTAACTCAACAAATGTAAGCGGTCGGATAAACAGAAACATCATAGTGTTGGTTGACATAGATATAGCATATGTCATGTTATCCCATTAAATATTATTTATAAATCTGTCATGAAGCTTTATGGCTGCTTCTATAGCGCGCACGCGATAAAGAAACTTGGTTTTGTTGTAACACAATCTCATGCTTTATGAGATATGGCTGTAACTTTAGTCAAGTCGGCGCTTGCTTGTCATGTGAGCAGTTTGTCCGTTAGCAATTTGAAATATCGTTTTGGTAAATGTTTTTGTTCTTAAAGTTACATTCCAACGGACAAAAGCTTTAAGAATGCGCCTCTTGGAATTAGTAATTTTATGCAAATGGTGCTTACCGGCTCGAACGTTAACGTCCCGGGAATGAATGGTGCCAACAGAGTTGCGAGCGAGACAAGCGTAAACCTGAGCGTGAACCTCTTGCCGGTAATCCTCCGCGCGGAAAGGCGGGAATAGGAGGTTTCCGTTCGCTTGAACCTGGTAAAAGAAAACATCATGTTTAACGGAATTCCGTTTCTAATTTGTTGAGTCAAAGTATTGAACTAGTTCTGAAAGTATTATGAAGGAAAAGGTTAGTTTAATATCTATATTTTATGGGCTGTTCCTTTATTACAAATTCTACTTTCAAAGCGAATCGCGAGGCGATCTTGCCCTAATTCCTTTGCCTTTCTGAGCAAAAATATTACTCATTTACATTAGTTGATAGGTACCTAGATGCTAAACCTCGATGCGCTTCATTACTGTAACACTATGCAATGAGCTGCATATGCGGGCACTGCGGGCACCGATTAAACTAGTTGTCCTTGCCATGTAGTGTAGGCACTGAATTCGATATTAAATCATGTGTGCTTTTAAAACCTTCTGAACATACTAACTGACATTTTACTTTCTTTTGGTCTTAATGCTTATGCCGCAGAACTTATTTAGTGTTCCAGCCCAAAAACTATTATCATATACTTCCCAAAAAGTTAACATTGCATTGCTTAAAGTCAACTTGCATTTATAGGATAAAAATATAACAAGTCCAAGAGCCTCACCTGTCGCAATCCGGGGACATCACCAACAGCAGTTCCATCAGATCGCACCCAAATGATGTCAGGGGTCGGGGATCCTCGGGCGGCGCATTCCACAGTCGCTCCGGTCGTGTTGCTGAAGTCCACTCGGTTAGAAGGTTCCTTCATGAATATCGGTCCTATAGTTTCGTCCTCGCATAGCACTGACCCTGTAAAAATACCGTCAGTTGAACTATAATGTTATGTGTTTGACTCGTGGTTGATATTCATCATGTTCAACCCTTAGTATGCCGGAACGTAGATCTGCGCGAGACACAATGGCTTTTTAATTGTGCCTGTAATTACGACATACAAGGGGTTAAGGACGCCTAATTTATATGTCTTCGTCGGACATGTTTAGTGTTACGGCAATATCTGGTGTACGACTTTTTACTGTAGACACTGATCTAAATAGTTGGAGACAGAAAATACGAGATAGATGGTGTCATCCGGATATTGCTCAAATGTTAATAAATTCTTTGTAGAACTTAAATTCTTTACTAAACAAGAATATTGATCTGAAAATCAAGTTTAGCCATTAAGTATCATCTATCATCTTCATCACTGAGTGGTTTAATTTCATTAATGACACAGTAAGTTTTATATCAATACAATATCCTGAATGTCGAAAATGGTTGTTACTATGATATTAGTGCTGTTTCCTCTTGTTATAGCTCGCCTATTGCCTCACCCACCACGAGTTTAGCCATTATTTTCCGAAAACTATACGGCACGCCTATCAGGCTATCATATTACGACAAGATTGGTTGGGATTTTGTACAATTTATTTTCCCGGCTTTAATCTGCAACCCAATTGTGTAACACACTATCAATCACAATTTTTATCGTTTTGAAGGATATTGCTAATCCATTGCTTGCCATGTTCGAAAAATTTGTCTGGTCAACAACGTAAATAACGCAATGAATGTTGTTCAAAGGTTAAAATGAAAGCGATTGCTACTGATAATGTGTTACTTAATTACCCTGCTGATCTGATTAGATCGTGGTTTAAAACTTATACATAAAAACGATATATTATTTAAACTTTAAGTTACTTCCAGTCAGTGACGTGATTGTTTTCGAAAACACGAGTAAGCAAACCACGAACGCCAGGAGGTACTAGTTTACGGGAACTAAAAATCCTCGACCCAGTTTATAATGAAGCCTGGAAAAATAATCCAGCACAAGTGACGCGCTCTCATGCCACGTCTCGCGACTCGTTTCACTAGATGAAGAGCATGAGAATGACACTCACTAAATGTTAATTAGTGACCTCATTAGTTCAACTTAGTGTACGTCAAATGCTGTACATACTAATATCCGGTGTAGTTAAAATACTTGGGTTACCAACGTGTACTAACGGTTTTATGGCTTTAAAGATCCTCAAGTTTATAGCATCCTCATTATGAACAAACGAGGAGTTTACTGCTAATGAATCTTGCTTAGACGCTAAACCTTATTAAGAGCATAGCTTTATTATTTCCCCTTGTCTCTGTATCATCAAAAACGAGCAGTTAACAAAATTATTCCATCTTTTATTTTATTTCTTATTCTATGAACCCGTAAAATTATCCTGTATCTTCACACTGCAGGATAAAGACCTCCCGTTTCCACACAATTCTATATTTTATTACTTATACCAGCGACGTACTTATTTAATTTAAATGAAACGGTCAGAAACAATACGAATTGGGTTGAATTCGAACCAGTGCCGATGGAAGACAAAAAATAGCAACAAAGCGAACAAAAAAGCGAGGGCGTGTTGTGCTTGCGACAGATGTGCGCCTGCGCACGCTCCTGATTGGTCGTAGCCACGACAGATGTTCTTCACATCACAAATTCAAAACCTGAACGCAGGATGCTGATTCAACTAAGATTTATCACAACACTTGCAACGATTTCTAGCCAGTTTCTACACGAAAAAGTTATTGTTTAATGTTAGTTTTTTATTATTCTACGCATAGAATTAATATCTGAACAGTACGACTTCTATCTTAGGGCTCCCACACATAAACACGATACGACGTCGCGTCGTACAACGATGCGGCGTCGTTTCACGATACGACGTTGCGTCGTGGAAATCTACGATGAGCATCGTAAAAAAACACGACATCGTAACGTAATGTGCCACGCACGATACACGGCACGATGCCGTCGATACAGTGGGGTGGTGTTTTAGTTCATTCCGAAAAATGGACCGCTTTAGACGCATTCTGCTTCTGCTGTTAAGAAAAGACAGATACTTAGAAGATATTGGATCCACCCATTTCTTTCAAACATGAATAACGGGAGTCACTTTATAAAGAAGTACAATGCCTAACGTCACGACGTCGTATCGTTCATCGACACGTTACGACGTCGTGCCGTGAAACGACGCCTCATCGTTGTACGACGCGACGTCGTATCGTGTTTACGTGTGGGAGCCCTGAGGAACCTACGGCATAGCGATATGCAGTTAGGCTATTAGGTCATTGTGTAGTGTATTTAACGCCGAGCACTGTTAATGTTGAATTATACAATATCATACAAAATAATAAATAGTAACAGGCAGTTCTGCAAAACAAAAATACTTGGCGTAGGAGAGCTCCTGCCTAGATATTAAGTAAATTGTCACCTACATAATTTTATTTATCGTACATTTCGCACTATCTGTAATGTATCTAGATAAAGCGATAACACTGATGGAGGTGTAGATCAGTGTCAATCGTCACTTTCGCTTGCTATCAAAGTACATACCTATTTATTATTTGATGGATACTTTTAACTTTCCAGCTGTACTTTTTAAAGTTACATTGATGTTACATGTGTATAATGCGTATATGTATATGACCAATATATACACTATACAGGGTGTTTGGTCGATGGGCCGACACGATTTTCTTAGGGATAGGATAGAGAGACTCATATCCTAGTTTACATCCATAGTGGTTGTAATACTTAGAACGCAATATTTTTTGGTGTTATCTACAATGTACATTTATGTACAATTCGTTCTAGATAATCACTTGTGTGCTTCCAAAGTCTTAAGATTGTATTAAGGTACGACTTTTTATCTAAATTCATAATAAAAATGAAAAATAAAACAATTTTGTTCTAGCAAATGACATTCCTAATCTCTCAAAAAATAGTGTCGGTCCAAACACTCTGTACATACGTACTCATGGCAGTCCTGTAAATATTGATCCATGAAAATAGTAAAACTTCTAGAGATAAAACCGGCAAGTGCGTGTCGGACCATGAACAATGAAGGGTTCCAATTTATCCCAAAAACAAATTTAACATTGTATTTGAATGTAAAAAATACCCTCCCATACATCGATGTACGTCATGGTCAATTCTCCAACTGCAAATGAAAGTTCCTAATCGCAAAAAAATGTACTTATGGGATAAAACTACAAATTATGATTATCGGACATTTTCCTTGACTTGTGCTGTGCTGTGAGTTGCCCTTTGTCTTGCCCCTTTGTCATTTACCTTGCTTCTTGCCAAATTTCATGATTGTAGGTCAATGGGAAGTACCCTAAAGGTTTTGATTTATTTGCGAGTACCAACGACCATGGCGAGTACTTATCAAAATATGTCACATAAATGGCCGTATTTTTTATTGCGCTGACCTACAAGCTTGTTTTTAGAGCTCCAAGGGACCGTAGATTATTAACTTCAACTTGATACCTCGACGAGAAAAAGGTACTTATACTGACAGACAGACGGATAACGAGGTGATTCTACAAAAGTTTCGTTTTTTCTTTTTGAGGTACGGAACCCTAAAAATGATTAAATACGCGCACAAAATAATACCAGCAAATGTTATGGCCATAAGTACCGTAAATATACAGGGTTACTTTTCAAAGACCATCCAAATGTTTACATGGTGTTCTACCCATGAATATAAACATATGTATTTGCCATAATCGCCACGCTTGGCAGGCGGGTTGGCGATCGCAGTATGGTATGATGGTGGAATGCATAGAGAACGCTGCTGCCCATTCTCCTTTTACGACACCCGCGGGAAGTAAGGGGTGGGTCCGGCACCACACAGACATAATTATAACAATAGACAATAATAATATTCTACCGACATTTATGGGCTCAATTTTATTGTTGTGTTCATTTGGCGCTTCCTTTTGAGTTTTGGTTATGCAAAGTGATTCGAAAATAGCTTTTAGCAATAAAGGGCGTTGAACTTTTCATAAAGCCCGTCACAGCCGCCTATAATATAGATTAATATATCGAGATATACATATATTATAGTATAGCAAGCTATCACACACGGGAGCTATACTATAATATAATTATATTTTGCCCGCACTCGGTCTGCGGTCGTCCTTGTCCTATGCGTCTATCGTCCTATGCCAAAATATACTGAGATATACAGGGTTGTTGGTAAAACATTAACAACCTATTAAGAGGTCATTGTATTCATCATTATGAACATCGTTTACTATGGGATCAAACCTGAAATCGCGAAAAAAAAAATCAGCTGTTCCCTACATTTATGTTCGTTTATCTCGTCAAAATGTAGGGAATAGGTGATTTTTTTTCGCGATTTCAGTTTTGGTCCCATAGTAAAAAGTTGTTCATAGTGACGAGTACAATGACCTCTTAAGAGGTTGTTAATGTTTTTCCAATAACCCTGTATATGTCGACATATTTTGGTGACGTCATAGAAATATATATTATAGCTGCGTGTGCGGCCACTCGCAAATTTATATAGAAAATATGTCGTAATATTTGCTATGATTCATAATGATTAATAGTAGTAGTATTATAGCTACGTCTGTGGCTTAAAAGTACCTTTTATCATTTTCGTTTCTCAACAATAGAATGAGAACTGATTTTATGTGGAAGCTGTTTAGTTGAAGTAACAACAACAATGTTTTAAATATTTTTAAAGAACACGTCATCCTTTCCAACACATGCAAGTCTGTGCAAATCATACCTGTCGTTAAGAGTTCAAGGTAAGGCATATTATAAAGATGACACAACTTCAACACATTTTGGCATATTTATACAATTTATTAGTTACTGTACAAGGCTTGAAATGTTAGTGTTTATCTAAGAATCCTTTAGTTAATAAACTAGCAGTCCGATGATTTGGATCTAATTTGAATATGTACAAAATGCAGGCTTCTTTTGTTGCGAGTGTTGCGACGAAGGCGAAAACCGTGAAATCATCATTTCATTGGCAGACTTACGAATGTATGCGAAACTTGATTTACGAATAAAACAACAAAGTTTTACAATATGTTATCCTTGCTTTACAGCCTGACCACGAGATTATTATCTCACATTTAGCAAGAATGATGCAGCTCACATCTCGTGATATTGGCAATTGCAAGACCCTGTAATTTTTTCGGGGTTCTGATTTGGGTAAATTTTTGAACTCCTGATCCATGAAAAGGACTTACTATCCATCAATTCATAAGATGGTAATAAGTGACCTGATAGTTAATGGTCACCTATACTTATGGATATCTGAAATCCGCAAAACCATAAGCATCACAGGTTGTTGCACCAGAGACAAAAGTAGAATGTCCCATGTGCCTGAACTTAGCCCTACCACCTCACCTCTTTCGAAGTCTTGAGAGGTGAATACAATATCTGTATTGAGAGACTGCCGCAGACAGGTATGCTCGTTTTGCATTCGATCTTATCGGGTAGGTAACGGCACAAATGGAAGTAACATAGGCACTTCCATGAAATTAAGATGTCGTACCTATCACGTATTTTTTGACCCCACATCACAGCGCACAGACACCACGGTATTTTAAAGGTACCACAATCTGCTTACTTCCAAAGTTTTAGGAACTTTTAACAATTCCAGGCTACCTTAAAAAATGCAATTTTCGGAGAAGTTGAGTCACGAATCCTCGATAAGACTATTTACACAGCAATTTATTAAAACAAATCTGTCTTAACTGCGTTTAAAATCCTAATGAGTAATACGGTGGGCTATGAGCTTCTGAATAACGAACAAACGTATCGGAGAATTCCAACAGAGTCTACGCGATGCTCCTGTGGAGAATTCCAAAAACTAAACGGTATGTCGCGCGTCAACTGGCTTTGATTTGAATTCCTAATTTAGAAAACAATCAACCGTTCACCTAAGTGCCGATGGCCTATATTTCAACTCCTTTATTATGAAAATAGTCTCAATTACCATTTGATTGACTAGCCATGCTCACATTATTACCTAATCAGTAGACAATGAAGGTTGGCGTGTCCAACGTTTTTATTATTCGGACTCAATTAATGGTTTAAATTATTTGTAGGAGACGATTTTCTTTCATAGTTCAAGTAGTTACAAGGGATTCGATTAAGAAATACAGAAATCATTAGTAATTTGTAAACAACGTAAATGCTTTAGTGTTATGAACATGTAACACTCTACGGGCTGTAAATCTATTTGTGGCCGTTGACCCGGTGAAATTCTTAGCTGTTGGCGGCAGCTACCGTGTTATATTATCATCATCTATGCTTATCTTTTGTTTCTCAACGTCTTGCAACACAACTCGTGCCGTTATAAAAGTGCGCCTAAGCTCGACATCACTTAGGAACTTTAACAGAAAGATTACGTTGTTTATCTCGTCTTTTGTTCTGTAAGTAGGGCCGTAATTAATTTTCATTACCCATGGTGAATAGGGTTATTTACTGCAATGACGAATTGCTCTAGCTATTCTTATCTAGACAGTCAATTTCATTGCGAATTTTCTTATTGGTGGTTTAGCTCCTAAGATTGGATTAGACTAAACGATCAGTGATTTAAATGTAACTGAATATCTGTTTATTAGGGTATCTTCTAATCCAGCGTATCTAAGCACTCATTACTAAATCACAATGCAACTATATACATATACACTGCTCGTTGTGCCTTTGTTAGTATAGTTGCTAGTTGCATGCGGACGTAGATAATACCGTGTGGTATGACGGGAATGTGTAGCTTAGCCACATACTAAAACATGGTTTCTCAAAAAGTTTGAGAAACCACGTTTTGGTTTTCGGTTTCGGTTTCGTTTTAGTCTCATTTTCAGTTTCGTTAAATGCTCATTGGGCCTTGGAACATTTGCTTAGATGGCGATGGCAACGAGTTATTTCAGGCACATCCGAATTAACTGCGTGTTAACAACAGCACCATTGGGATATGGAATTGGGATATGTTCATAAGCAACGGTTATTTACCAATGAGGCTCGTTACCGCACGTTTTTAACATGAACTGAAAGTTCATTAGCAGTTCAGTCGAGCGCTCTTTTGATCGCTCATTAACACGTGCCTGTGGCTGTTTGTTGATAAACAGTGTGTTCATATCGTAATAAAGATAACGAGTAACGGATAGAAGAAGTTTATTCAATACTAGCTGACCCGGCCACAGAATAAGTAATAGACCCGGCGAACTTCGTACCGCCCCGCAAGCCGCTCTGCCCCCCCTTTTTAAATCTCTGATATCTTCTAAGATATTCATTTTAATGATATGCTATAACGTAAAGGGCATTTTTGATCTACATGAAATGCACAACGTATCTAATGTATTTTATTGGATAAGGATTATTACTGTATTGTTTAAAATAGCTTGGTAAATAACCAATTTTTTTTTTTTTTGTAATATGTAAAAGATGAAAATGGTTACTGTGGGTTATTCTTAGGAGAAAAACATCTCGGACTTTTTTACCGATCTTTTTGAGATATACAATTCCGTAGTCAATTATTTTGATCTATCTCGTAAGGTTTAGACAGGCAGCGTTTGCAATGTAAGCTCACAAAAATATGTTTGTTACATCACATTACAAATCTTTGAATTTACTAGGTAGATATATTTTTATTTTCGTAATTTTGATAAAAAACCTAATTCAGAAAAAAAAACTGTTTGTTTTCATGTTTTTTTTTTCATCTCAGAACAAACTGTTTTTTTACAACTCTAACTAGTACCTAGTAATACAAACTTAATTCCACGGAACAAAAAATGTCCCCGCAGACAGCAGAATGACAGATTGACACGCAACCATGAGCTATTTTTATTAATGGTAGTTACTCATTCATTAACCGCATACACAATCGTTACAATCCTTAATTAAGGTCTCTTAAACCCTGAGTTCCAACATCAAATCATCCTTTGTTCATGTATGAGCAATAAATATCCTGGACCAATAGACGAAGCAAGACATTAATCATGCAATAATTTCGTTTATAACGGTCTCTGGATAATTAAATGCTGAAAGAAGGAATCCACTACAAAGGCAGTTTCAACAGATGACAAATGTGTGTTATTCATTACTGTTATAAGTGAATTTTGAATGTTCAGCCCGTTTGCTCTGCCTGCTTCCGTATTTTCAGTCTTTCATTGTCGACGGAGAGAAATGGCACCATCTTAACATACCGAGACCCCTCCGTGCCTCCTGTCATTCGTGGATATTTGACAGTCAGAAACTGACAACCAGTCTTACCAAGGGGTATAGTGTTAGCCAGTAGCTGGGTTGTGGAGGTCAGAAAGGCAGTCGGCAGGAAAGGAAGCCGGAAGTCGGCTGGAAGCCGACCCGAAACACAAAACTAGGTTTGTTACATCACATTACAAATCTTTGAATTTCTCCACTTTTCTCTACTACAGCATGTATTATACATATAAACCTTCCTCTTGAATCACTCAATATATTCCTGAAAACTGCATTAAAATCCGTTGCGTAATTTAAAATATCTAAGCTTACAGACAGCGGGAGCGACTTTGTTTTATACTGATAAAGATAAGAAAACATTCGATAGATTTTAAAAAGATCAATGAAAAGACAACGGCTTTCAAGTTCGAAAAAATAGTTTGACATTCATATATTGCTACCTAATTCAAAATTCAATCAGCCTAGACATATTAGTTAGTCCATAATCTATGAGTTAGTCACTCGGAATGAATTTTTATGTAAATATTTTTTATAACACGGTTGTGAGTAAGCGCCGCGCGTCGCTCCTTGTTATTTTTCCTATTTCGGTTCATTGCTGTCATAGTATTTCGGGTCAGTGTAAGCATAACGTAAACAGAGTCAGTATAGTTTATTATTATAACCATTTAGTCGTTTATTTTCGCGCTGCTATACCTACTACCCTACCTAGACTAGTTAGTACTAGAGATGTAAATTGAAAAAATAACCAAATGTTTTTTTCACAATCTTGAAAAAAAAACTTGGCACCGTCGTTTTTTTTCTACATTTGGTTTTATTTCAGAAAAAGTGAAATACAATGGAATAAAACTAAATATGATTGTTTTATTTTTAATTCAAGTCAAATTACTTATGTTTAAATTAATGAAATTAGAAATTATACATAGAAGTAGATAATAATATGAACTTAAAAAATACTGAATGATGATGAATCAACTGTTAGGTTAGGTTAGGTTAGTTGATTCAGAATCAGATGAAACAAGTAAAGACACAGAACATGTCAATTATTCCGTTGTCGATAACACAAGCATAGATACCGATACACGTGATAGCACTGATGAACGTTTAAGTATTTTTTAAGTTTTTTCACTTTAACTCATAGATTATGGACTAACTAATATTTCCAGGCTGATTGAATTTTGAATTAGGTACTTAGGTATATTCTTAAAAAAAAATGCTACTATTTTCGGTCGTATTGCTAAATAAATCTTGTTTCCTTTTAGGTTTCCGTACCTACCTCGAAGGAAAAGACAGAACCCTTATAGGATCACTTCGTTGTCCGTTCGTCTGTCTGCCCTTTTTCTCAGGAACGCGTGGAGGTATCATTTGAAATTAATATCAAATTAGTATGTCTACGATCCCTTGGAATTCTAAAAATCAAGCTTCTATGTCATCGCAATAAAAAAATACGACCATTTATGCGACTTACATTTGTTTTTTTTTTTTGCGATTACAAAATTACATTAATTTGCTGTTGGAGTAATGGAGTAGGTACTGATGGTGACCTATACATATGTATGAGATTTTTTTTTCAACTAATTATAATGTCAAAATTTGTTCTTGGGATAAATTATTCATCCCAACCGTTCCAACCGTTCATTGTGCATGGTCCGAACCGCACTTGGCCGGTTTTGTTTTAATCATATCATTATTAAAAACAAATACATACTTATCGTGCTGATAAAAGTTATTTTTATCTGCATCACAATTTATTATTATACTAAACTCCATACTTCAATGCGAATAAAGCGCGCAAAGACGATGAATTAAACAATAGGTACATTGCTCTGAAACTACATGTCCGACATCTAGCACTTGGTAAGACAGCATTAGTCATTCGTTCGCTTTTTCTGCAAAAGTTGAATCATGCTGATGTTACTGACGTCTATATGTTAGTCCACTTAACCTTTATTTCACCTACAGTTGCCATATTATCTTCTATATTATTGGAAATAGTGCAAAGCAGTAGAAGATATCGTAGTATTAGAGTCACGGTCGTGACCTTCGCGCGTTGAAAGGCCAATGTTCTGCGGAGTTTGTGTAAAATCAAGCATTTAAACTGAACCTGGCGTCCTCGCCCACACGACACTCGTTGCCGTCGTTTAGTATAAACTAGGCATAGAGGGCGCGAGCTTAAGGTGGTATTTAATCCAAAGCCTGCAGTACAAAGTATATGGAAATATGTGTGAACTATGTTGATAATTTCTAATGAAACCCGGGAAAGTATTGTGTTGTGTATTCCGAGCAGCAAACAACAGCATTAAACTACTTGAACTTTCAGTTTGTACTTTCACATTTAATCATGGAGTTATCTCTTTAGGCTGCAGTTGCATTTAGAGGACATTGGCCAGTAACATAATACCTACTACGGACAATAATACGGATGGTCAGATGGATATTACAAACTAGGTACGTGAGGCTCCACTTTGTGGGATTTCATTTTTTTTTGCGTTATACAGCTTGTCTCATTTATACTCTAGGATTAAAAGATTAATTCGAACGCTTACAAAGAATCGCTTGGTGCCGTAATCAAATTACCATGAGAAAGAATACATAAGGAATTAGCAGTGTAAAATGAATCATCCAGTTGACTGAGATTATTTCTGCAGGTGCAACCAGTTATTTTAATAACTACATGATTGCGTTTTAATGCCTTTGCAATTAATAATTTAAAAAAAAAGAGAGGCTATGTTCTCAATCCTATCCTAGTATATATATCCCGCTTTGTTCCGTTACGTACGCTTAGTCAGAGGAACTGGTTTCGCGCTCGTAATCTTACTAAGATTATAAAATTGCCACCGCGAAATTCTGAAAACGAAGGCAAAACAGAAAAGTGTTTACAGCGTAATGATTGCTGGTAATACCTATGCAGTTAAGTACCCAATTTAAATATATTTACTGAGAGGCCAAATTCACTGTCTGGCTTCCATCCGCGCAAAGGTAAGTCTGGAACTCTAGGCGCACGCAAATCTCGAAGGATCCAATTTTATAGATTTTACTATAACATTTTTGAGCACGGCCACGTCTGGTTCCAAATGTGGCCTCGTATAGGGACGGCGCGGGCGGCGTGCGGTTGCCCAATCCCATCTGCTAACTAGAACATAGGGCATATACATATATTGGGCATTAGGTAAATCGCAATATTTGCGGGCGGCTCCTAATACCGGACTTGACAATGATGAACTTCTCATCGCCTCCCATCTACTTTGCAGGCGTCCGACTGAAGGAACCTGCGACCTCCAGAGTTTTGAAATAATACCGCAAACGCATGTGCTCAGGCATATATAAATAAATATCACGCTATGAGTATGAACTTTTACGACACCCATCATCAAGCATGAGGAGAAGGGATGGTGTAGTATATTTTTAGACCTAAACCATTCTTCCTCCCATTCCTATAGGTACCTACAATGTATGTATGAAATAATGTACGCTATGTGGAAAGTTGTAAGTGTAGAGCTTGCAACAGAAGTGTTTATAGGGTTTAGGCACACGATTTTGGCCAGTGGTCGTAAACAGTGTTACGTTTGAATAGGTTCGTTGCCCGGCCGCGCTGTATCGACCCGTGACGTCACGAGCGTGCTCCCGACGCTCGCCGTGTAGGGTGGACCGTGGATGGTACCCTAACGATCGTGACGCGTGCTTTTACGCGCTAACTGCGTAGAAAATCACGGATATCAATATTAATTTTTCAAGTAACTATGCACACCTTGATTTGTAAATTAGGTATGCTGTCCAACTGCCATTATTTTCATGTAACGATTCATTTATTCAGGCGCCGTAATTTGTAAAGCCGCGCCTATATGTGATAATTACTGTCAGTACTGTCACAGGAAATGATAATAATATAGTCTATCGATAAAATTGAAGCATCAATACTCAACTCATAAATTGTCATTAGTCGTGCGTGACACAACTAAAATTTTTGGGGCACATAGATGTTCACATAAACATCTATTTTCCATCACAATTATTGTAATGTCCTTTTTACTTATTCACGATAAATGTTTTTATAAAATAAATGTTGTTGAACTTACCTATAACGGCCAGTGCCACGAGGGCAGCGAATCCAATAAACGACATGTTATCGCACTTCGACACTTCACAGATCACTTTGGTTTCGTGCACAACTCAGAATTAAAAAGTCCACTATCGAAATAAAACGAAAAAAATGCAGTGCCGCGATGCGGCTGGGCTCCGCCCGAATCTGAAACAAATCGAGATTACAGTTAAAATTGTGCTCTTAATAGATCAGCAAGCAATTTTGGCAATAATAGTGGACAATAAAGAGACAGGAAATAAAGTAGGTGCCTACTTAGGTTGCTCTAGGTATCTAAAAAAGTTGAAAGCCAAAGATTTGATTGAATCTAATAATAGCATTTATTTGTATTACTTGTCTACCTTAATAAATGTAGGTAAGTTCGTAAGAGCTTCCTGAGTACCTAATTGTTTGAATAAAAGGCCGATACTCCCAAAACCCACAGTATAGGTACCTACTTATTGTAACTAATTATACCCAATGGAAACAATTTACCTCTAACTCAGGTTAATATTTTGTCTTACGCCCTAATTTGTAGATCGCTAAATAAGTTTCATGGTATTGTTCACATGTTTACAGTAGTTCACATGGTAATTAATTAGCCACATGTGTTTTTAAAAACCCATCGAATCAGTAACAGTTAATTCGGACTAAAAGCCAGCTTTGTAATAATATAAAGATTCTTCATGCCAAAGTTACTACCAAATTGAATACCGTATGTAAATATATTTAGATAAGCTTAATTTAACGCGATATATTGCGGAAAGGATTGGAAAACAATGCCAACTTACTCTATGTATGGTGTTCGTTATTCCAAGTAGGGAGAAACAATCTACGGTGACTCAAGCAAGATTATTGGCATGTCAAGGTTAGCTCGAGAACTTGTGTATTCTATTAAATATGTTTTTACTTGAAGTAAATAAATACGAGTAGTGTCCATATAGTCGTCAGTACCTACCTAATGTATATTTGCCATTTAGCGGTTTTGGAACCAGAACAAGCTAGCCTATAAATTTGTTACGTTTGAATGCCTTTCCAAAGGCAAAGTACTTCGGTAACCCAGGTACCCTACGTGAGACGGTCAGTAACATCAAGGCGTTGCTGGCCTTTTTTGAGGAGCTGGGGTGGATCGAATAGTCGATTTTCCCACCCATACGCAAAATACGCGCATTGACGTGGAGTTGCGGACACCAGCCCGTAGTACCTATTACCTATGCCTTTCCAAAAGACCCTTCGTGTGGTTAATATAAAGTCAATCTACACCTGTTTTAATCCAAATATCCCGTAAACTACTTACGAAATTAAAAATATTATAACAATTGCTTGGGGGGCAAAAACTGGGCGGAAATACGGTCAGTCACGCAAGGATAAACCAATTTGGAGTAATGTACGAGCGAGTGTACATATTCCCACTGTTTTGTTAATGCACTTCTACAGTTTTGTACTAACTACTAAACAATGTGAGCATCCGTAAAAAGACCGCACCAAGTATTAGCAAGAACATTTTTTTGGGCAGCTGTAGTCCGCTATAGTGAGTTCAAGGGCGTTCAACCCTATTTCTGGCTTGAGTAGGTACATTATATTGTTTGCTATCCCCCTCTATAATTTATTTAAAAGGGAGTTGTAAGCCGAGGGATTAGGAGCATTAACAGATGGACGTTATTACCTACTTTAGTTCCTGTCCGATCGAACAAACATTTCAAACTTTTACCTGCTAAGTTGATTTTAGTGTGGTTTTAGCGGACTATTTTAACGGGTGAGGCAAATAGATTTTTATCTATCTATTTACTGAATCATTCATTCAGTACACACTAAGGACATAGCACAACACACAAAGGCATAATTAAATGATAACAAATTACAACAAGAAGCTGCCAATACACAAAAAGAAAAAACATACATGACCTCTCAAGCTCCGCTAATGAGACACAATTGATTTTCTATTGTATCGTGATAAATAAGATACGCGCGGAGCTACACTATGACAATTATGAGTTTATGACATAGATACAAATGGTTTTTTGTGTTTGAAAATTCTTTTAACTACAATACAACTACTCGTAATATTCTTAATATATATTCTAATAATAACCTAGACTTGTCCTGTAAACAAGTTTAAGTAGTTTGCATACATTAATGTGGTAAATCAAGAACAAGATGTTGTATTTAGATCACTAGACACTAGATTGACGTTAAGTTTATCCTGTGAGTGGCATAAACACGCCTGTCTTTGTACAAGTACATATTTCGACTGAATGCTATCTAATACTTAGAGGACGGTGACATCACCGCGCCAATTTGTAAACTAACCCAATCACTACTGGACCTAGGAATCTAGTTCACCTACAGCAGCATGAAAATGTATGCACGGATTGAATTAACGACGTTATCACATTTTAAGGGTTCCGTTCCTAAAAGGTGCCACCGGGCCCCTATTACTAGGTAAGGCTCCGCTGTCATGTCGTAGGTAGACACTTGAAATTTTCACAGAGAGTGTACATGTAAGTACATTGTACATAATATAATAAAAATATGTAGTGTTAAAATAGTATTGTGCGGTCGTACGGAACTCTTTGTGTGCGAGGCCCTGCGGGGTCCTCTGGGCTAGAGAAAAAATGATTCCAGGAAAAGTTTTTTTTTTTACTAAGTATTGTACTTATTTACTTAAGTCTGTAAAACGTCTTGGCTATTCATACAACCTGTCGTAGCCACAGAGCATGTAACACTTTAGTTGTAGCTAGACGATCATTCATGCTATTCAAATGACGTTTAATTATGAAGCATCAACAACTCATTGACAGATCTAATCAGCAGTTTGCTTAGGTTGGTCATTACCGTCGCGTCTGGAAGACGTTAATGACAAAACGCGATGGTCCAAGGACATTACACAAGCGTTTTACATGACATTACACAAGTGTTGGTTTAATCCGCTAACGGTTTCCGTAACCACCACCGCATATTATCTACAGTACAATCCCAAACCTCGTGCATGAGTGACGGAAGACTATTTTGGGCCCCATTATCCAGAAATGGCTACGCGCCGCTCGTGTTTGGATTTAACGAGTGAGCGTTTGGGTACGTACGTTACATACATATACCAACGTGGAACGCAACATAACTTACAATGTTTGATTTTATTGCAAAGGAAGAAGGGAAATTAGGAGATTTGAATTTTAATGGGCCCGTTATTTCTGTGTAAAAACTTGGCAAGCTTTTCTTGACTTGACGCCTATATGAGGGATTGGTCCTTATTGGCTCAGGATCGAGTTGAGTGGAAAAAAGAAAGGGATGCCTCTGCCCTGCAGTGGGAGAATACTGGCTAATTATTATTATTTTCTTGGGCTTTATTCCATATAGCGGCCCGCCCCGGCTTCGCAGGGGTAGATACCTATTGGTATTTAACAAAAATAAGTATAAGGATTTTTCGGCGATACTATTGCATATTTTAACATGGAAAAGTAGTTATTGTGGCATAACTGTAATAGTTAGACATATGGTATCGTGGACTTTTTTGTAGATATTGATGTCCTCTATAGAACTGTAATACATCACTTTGGTCTATTGTCAATAGTTTCCGTAGCGTACGCGATATAAGGATTTTTTTTGGTATTTTTTGCGAACTTTGGGTTACATTATCGAAGTTTTCATACGGATCCCTAATTTTTTTGCAAATATTCTATCGCCTATGTCCATCAGGGATAATGTAGGATTCTAATGGTGAATTTTTCAAATCGGTCCAGTAGTTACGGAGTCTATTCAATTCAAAAAACAAACAAATCTTTCCTCATTATAATATGAGTGTAGAAATGCATGAGACTTGGACAGTGACAAGTACCTAAGCTCATCATAACCAAACATAACAAAACGTTTTAAATGTTGATCTACCACTTGGGGGTCAAAATTATGTTAATTGTAATTAACTTTTGTAAACAACATCGTCCATACTAGCCGTTTTTATCTTTCCACCGTACAACCCAATCACAGTAGTTACATGCAATTTTATTATTTGTATAGTAATGTAATCTGACATTGAAAATGCTATTCCGTGCTGGAAAAAATCGTCACAAAAGGTCTGTCTACGTTCGGCACCGGCGCGGCGACGGGATATATGTATAATACGTAGGTAGCAGTTGTCGTTATAGAATATTTGGTTCAATAGAATGGATCGACTCGCCTCCGAGCCGTCTGGGAAGCTGCAATACGAGTCCCCCTCCCCCCACCCTTGCTAAGTGGAAGTAAAGATAGCGAATTCCTTACCCCCCTGTCCTTACAAGCACCCCTCCCACGCAGGAAGACGTCACATACACCATTCGTTCATTTAATAGATGTGGGCTGATAGTTAGGTTTCAAAATTGAAAGCTTTATATCCGTGGCCATGGTGGAATTGATGCGATTAAAAACTCGTTCTATTGATTCTGAATCTTGAATAAATAAACTGTTAGTATAATGTTTACTAGTGCTCAATTTAAGAGTACCTAGCTAGCTTTAATTTAAACTCTTAACTCTCTTCCAGGATTTTTGAGTAATGAGGTTCTTTATGTACCTACTCATTTTAATTGGCTTGCTTAAATCTTAAACAGTTAAAATGGCGCCCGTATCATGTATTGTTTGGTTTAACCACAAAAGGGCCAATTATTCTTCAGAATAATTTTGTAAAGAGAGGTTCCTTTAACTGCTAACCTGCACAAACCACGCTCCATCTGTTGTTCGAACGTTTTGCACCTGCCTCTGAGGAACAGGCTTTTTTTCGGCCAATCGCTGTATCGCTCAATTTCTCAATGTCTTTAATTTCATTTTGTTTTTGGCCTTTTTTGTTTTATACTCAAGTCTGTGTATGGGGAGCAGTTCCAATCGAATTGTCACCCCTCTTAATTGTTGAAATGGGGGAAGGCCCGTATGCCAAAGGGTCGTCGAAATTAATGGCCTAAATAATGAATATTATGAGTACCTACCTATAGTACTTACAGTCATTCATACATAACTGTAGTGTGTAGTCGTTTTTGCTGGCGTTTTATTTCTTACCATAGTAATTAAATAAATGAAAATGAAACGCCAGCAAAAACGACTTAGGAATGACCATTATTTTCTTCGTGCTGCAAATATGGGAAGACCGGTTTTCCATGCAGCGAAAGCTAGCCTGCTTAATGGTCTAGAATCTATTTATATTGAGTAGTGGTCTAAATCTGGGTAACTACACAGTATGAGTATCGACTAAAACCGATTTACATGAGCTTGTCTATACGTAGCGCCCTTTTGTTGTTAAATCGTTACAGCGCATATTTCAGACCGCTACTACTAAATAATCGCATGTATGGGAGGTGTCTGCTCCACCACGTGCTACGACTCACAACTGAATGAATCACGCTGATTAGTCAAAGCTCACTACTTGTATGTGAATGACTTATTATAATATCCGTAGCTTTATTCATAGCAACGTAGGTACATTCATAAAAACATGCTCAACTATATTATCATTTGGATAAGCCCTTCCGTGGGGAAATTCTTAGCCAGGAATAATTTAGCATTCAATTTGGGCTGCTAAATATTCACTAATTGTATTATAGTGTTAACCCTTTCTCATATTAAAAATAACATCCGAATCAGATCGATAATTGCGAAACGTAAGTGGCCAACCGAAGTTACTCAATATCCGCCACCCACTAGCATTTCGATGTTTAGATTGAGACAAACTTGGACAATAATGTAATTTAGTGTTGAGTTTAATTCAAAAACTTGAACCAAAACAGAATATTATGTGCAACCCAAATATATCCTTTCGTTCGCCGATAGTACGCAGATCATTCCAAATAGGGAGGCAGGGCCGATAAACTGAATCAAGTCTAAATAACATGCCATCTATAATTAAAACATTTTATACAAATATAGTACAGTATCGGAGAAGGAAATACCAAATTAAAAGTAAGATATAGCAGGCGACTCTATATCTACACGTCCAAGACAACATCGTTATCGATCGTGGTCGCGCATTCGCCGGGTCGGAGCTTTTGCAAAAAAAAAAAACCCTTTTATAACATAAACACGAGGAGATACTGAGTGTTAAGGCTTTATTGTATTTCACGACTCTTACCTGAGAAGACCGAGTGGCGGCTCAGCGCAGCACCCACAACACTTCAAACACAACACCACACGCGAAGAGACGAGTGGCGACGACCGACCCGCCCAAGCTACAGACGCGGTATGAGTAACTTGTATAGCTATATGATATAAACGGCCGATGACTTCCGACCACAGAAAAGGATGGGTATACTATATCGTATATCTTCTACGCCTCAACGAATCAACAAGAGCGGTCCTGGCCGAGTCGTACCGATTTTAACCGAGGACCGAGGGTCGCACGCAGGACATGAAAGTAAATGCGCACGCAGGAAATTCGTAAAGACACTCATGAGCGTGCAGCGTACTTGTGGTCCCTTGTTCAGAAGTATATTGAATTCAAGGTGTTTTGCGTCGTCTCACTCTCACTTCGTTAAAGGATGTGTTGCGTTACCGACTGGAACATTATTTATAGCTCTCTGACTGTACGGTGTATGTGTGTTTTAATTTGACTGTAAATGTGTAAAATATACATATCAAAACGAAACTAGATTGATAATAATATTTTTATTAAAAGTAGAATAATAATTTATAACAACATAATTAAAAACATTTCTATGGCAGCATAAGTATAATATTGTATCTGGTGTATAATATAGAAAAATATTCTTAAACATTATAAACCATTAGAATCAATACTTTTATTCTTATTTCAATGTATTTCTACACAGCTTCGTAATAATGTGACATTATGGAAGGTTTCGAAGATATAAATATATCTTTCGTGAAAATATATTCCGAATACAAAAATGTATGGCACTTATAAATAAATTCTTCTAATTGCCTTATTATTTCTTATAAATACATAACATGAAACAATAATGGCTGAAAGTGAGAGCTTTAGGAACGTAAGTTATTGGGTTAGGTACGACCGAACATGTAACTTACATAGCTTTATAATGCTCACGGCTTAATATTGTTTACTACACAGGGTTATTGGTAAAACATTTACAACCTCTTAAGAGGTCATTGTACTCATCAATAAGAACAACTTTTACTATGGGACCAAACCTGAAATCGCGAAGAAAAACATAAATGTAGGGAACAGCAGATTTTTTTTTTCGCGATTTCAAGTTTCCTGTATTTCTACACAAGATCTACTCATAATTTCCATTGGACTATCTAATTATATGTTTTTCTAAATACATTCCATTCTCAACATCTAATCTAATAGCTTTCAAAATTTACTAAAGACTACATGAGGTTATTTCCAATTTTATAAAACAAAGTTCATTAAATAATGTTACAGAACAGCGAGGTTGCTTATCATGAAATGAAAAAATAGCTGCATGTGTTTCATTTTGCTTTGTTGCGGTTTTGTAACACTAATTAATGAAATCTAATTAAAGATTAGTATACAACGTCTACTACTTTGTTTATATGAGTAATATTATCTTGGTACTACTACAGATAGAGTCGAAATAGGAAAGTTATACATTTACATAAATATATCGTTTCTTAATATATTTCTAAACATTGAAGCTTTTGCAAATATAACTCTAAAAGATAAAATAGTGTTCTTACTAATATGGTTTAGCCGTATTTTCGAGACTGCAAGAGATTGGCGTTAGGATAACGCTAGTAAGTACCGTTCTGATATCGTGATGAGCACGGGGAGGGGTAGTATGGATGGAGGATGATCTTAAACGTCACCGGGTGCAGGCAGCTTCTCCCAGGTAGGTTCCACGCCCCAGATCTCACGCGCGTACTCCGCAATGGTGCGGTCAGATGAGAACTTGCCAGAAGACGCAATATTCTCGATCACCATCTCAGCCCACTTAGCCTGGTTCTGTGAATGCGAAAAATATATTAAAGTTGCATATTATCTCTTACCAATATTCGGTGTAAAAGCGAACGAATTCGCAGGGCAAACATGTTCGGATTACGGTGGGAATCAAGGCAGGAGCTTTTACGTTCGGAAGTATATAATTAAGAAGTTTGATATTATTCAACGAATGTCCAAAATGTGAATTTGACCAAGCTTAAACAGAAAGTACCTAAGTGATATTGGCAAAATTGTGGTGTTTCGTCAACATAAGTCATTAATGAAGAGTTGAAGTTTATTTCAAACAATAGATTTTTGCGTAAGCAAAAATTATAAGTACTTAGTAGTAAACCACATCTAGCTTCGGTTCAAACGTGAGTGAATCTGGCAACTTCTAATTATGGGTAATCAATTGAACCCATCAACTAGTGATATCACTACGTTCCCATTTGTATGCGTGGTGTGATGGGGTTAAAGCCTGTAATTTTGTACCAATAACCTTAGGCCTTTTATTCCTGTTGTGCCAGTTTGGATGAGACAATTCGTTTTCCTCGCAACTGTCGTAAAACCTAATATATCGCAGATAATCGTTTATTAAAAATAAAATAAGGAAAAATCACGCTTAAGAAATCACTATTGTCACTATTTTAGCGATACCATGCATGTACGGAAGCTATTCGTTCCCGAAGTACTAGTGACGAGCTCAGTGCCAAGGTATGTCAATAAGATATACATTGTTGCTAGTGTTTTATTAATATAACTCCCGCTTAAAGGTTGAATAGTGCAGAAATTACTCATTTTACTAATGATAACCTATATGATAAACAAAAAAAAAAAAAACTCGTCATTTTTATATAAATATCAAATGATTGTAAACAAAATGGCTATCGCTGTTAATTAGCACATAATTTGCACACTATAACTGATGGTTAATTTTTTTATCTAAACGGCTTTGTTGTAATGGCAGTGTAAGGCGAAAAAAAAAATCGCGGATATAATGACACCATAATATAATGGACAATGTAGTTGGGTGAGATTTTGTTTAGGGTTCAGGTCACTGGTTTTGTTGTAGAATGTTGTGTTATTGTTGTTCTAAAATGCGTCGCAGCGTTTCATATTAGCTCTGAGAAACAACGTTGAAACAATCTCAAGTCCAGACCATGAGACCAGACATGGAGGGGTTTATTTATAAATGATAAATAAAGTTAAGTGACGAAGTTAAACAGTCGCTAATCACTACTTAACTTTAAGCTACGTTTATGAATAAAGAGGGTTTAAGTCAAGTAAATTAATTGCTCAGCATATCGACTACCAATTTAAATTGCCCGTATATTCAAAGCACAACTGTCCTTTGACACAAAATGGCTATAACACGACAAATTGATGTAAGGTGCCAAATGCTTAACAATTAATTCCCGTGACTTTAGTTATGCCAAAATTTCCATTGGCTTTTTAAGGAAAGAGAAGAAGGAAAGTATAAACCACCATACCTGATAACACTCGGAGACCTTGTCCTGTGCCTCAATATACGCGTCGTAGTCCGCGAGGTGGAGGAACCGGTCGTGCTGCAGCAGAACATCGGCGATGTGCGCGAACCGGCCCGGCTCGTCCGGCGAGAAGAAACCGCTGCGGATCTGCTCGATACACTGCCGGAGCTCCGGGTTGCGCTCGTAGTACTCGTACGCGTTGTAACTACGCACATTAATCAAAATTAATTTACTTAAATTAGGCTGAAAATAAGCACTTTTTGAATTTTAGACGTTACAAAAGACAGCCCCAAACATTCCCCTGACCCTTTACGACTTTCTACGATGTCTATTTTCTGGGAAAACAGGCGTACAAAACGACCCATCATTTATATGAAATTGAAAGAGTTGTGTCAATCAATAACTGTTCCAATGGTCGGTATATCGGTCTAAGACGAAGGTTCGGAGCAAAACATTATAATGGATTGAATTCAGCAGATAAACCTTAACCTCTTTGGTATATTAATCGAGAGCATCTCTAGATCGAGCAGACCGTAACTGACTGGGAATCCTTGTTGTTCTCTAAGTTGGAATTGTGCCCAGTAAATAACGATAGCGTCGCAGATGCGACCAGGTGATGCCAACACTGGAATTGTAAACAGTAAACTTACGCTTTCACTTTCGGAGATTATAGGCGCCTAGACAAGAATCCTAGCAGTGTATTAAATCTAGATGGTACCTTATAGACATGAAAACACAACTAAAGTATCTAATGAAAAAGTCAACAAATGGAATGGATTAGACAACGTACCGGCGAATTTGTAGTGCTACTTCAAACAGTGCTTTGACTAAGATTTGAATACTTAAATCCGGAATTATAATTTTAAATCACCTTAAATATATTTTTCATTTGACAACAAAACTGATTTTATAGCCTCATTGCTTGTCGATGATTTTTCTTTTCATATCACATCATCATAATCAGCCTATAATTTTCCCACTGCTGGGATACAGGCCTCTCTGTGAGAGGGAGTGGGCAGTTGGCAGTTGTCACTTCTTCGAATTTTCGGTTCTAGGACTTAGGGGGTTTTCTCACAATTTTTCCTTCACCGTTTTGGGAGCAGTGGTGATGAAATAATTTACACAAAGTAATGTCTGAAAAATAGTCTGGGTTCGAACCTACGACCTACAACTCGTAAGTCGCGGCCCTTACCATTTGGCTACCACTGCTCTCTATTTCTTCATACTTCCATTTCTCTGCATATTTCTATTACAATTTAGTAATGTATTCAAACAATGTTTGCAGAAAAAGTGACGAGATATAAAGTAAACCTTCTTATTATAAATTAATATGTAACTAATTCTCTTTAGTGAACGATTGTGTAAGAATTTAACCTGAACAGGGTTTGTTTACACTTTTATCAGGTACTTTTGGAACAGAGTATGCGGTCTATAGAGGTAGAGCTGAAGAAACCAGGGTTAGAAACAATCAACGACCATACAGCCCATAGACGCCTCATAACAGGCGACCGATGTCTGTCAACACATCAGACTTATAGATCTGATATAGGTCACCACTCAAGAATTTTGATTCAGTTTCGACCACTTCCGTGAGACGTAAACACTTCCGCGTAAGTCAATAAAAATTGGTGAAAATAAGTTATTATAATAGCCCCTTGCACAATACGTTGGTGTGGTTACAATAGCCAAACTTCGAGTTTCCGGGAAGATGGCATAACATTTCATCGGTAAGTTAATAGTTACATAATCCTAATTAGAATTATTTTCTGATATTATTTATCGGAGTTCATCTTATACTGGTTATAGTTGTAGGTGAAAAAAGATGCAACGACTCTCGTTGATGTCTTTCATGTTTGCGTCCCTTTCTTCTGAATGTAATTTTTAGCTATCTCTTTTCTTCTATTATTTGGTAAACATAACTAGTGATGCAATTATCGTTATAGCAAAAACCTATACCTACTATTTATACGAAATTTGAAGATCTTTTGAATCATAGAGACATTAAATTCATTTTGAAACGATAATTGATTTTAGGTACCCACAAGATCCTGATATAAAAAATAAATGGATTATTGCAACCAAACGAGAGAACTAGTTCCCAACAACACATAGTGTAATATGTTCACGGCATTTTACTGAAGATTGTTTTATGTCTATGAAAAACCGTCGCCCCGGCTACTAAGTTCGGTAGTACCAACAATGTATTTGCCTATTTTGGTGAGTATTCCGTTGAACAAAAGGTAGATAGAAGCCAAAGAAGGTAGATAAATGTTCTCTTTTATTTTCAGAGTAACGCGGTTGACTCAGATTTATTCAAACCTGTCCCATCTCTAGTAAGGCGTAATGACCTTGGTAGGGCCAATCAGAACGCAGTACCCCGCTTCCTCATACCTCAGCTAGTTGACAGAATTGTTTTGGTGCGTTAGATCAAGCATTAGGCGTGTAAGGGCTGTATGGTCGATGGAAACAATAAACATTTCTTACATACAACGCTGCAATTATAATAATTGATTCTTCAATGCAATTTCAAATAGAGAGCACATTGGTACACCTACAATCCGAAGAAAATTATGTAGTAATGTAGGTCATTTAGATCAATGCTAGAGGTCGCCACAGCAGCTTTTGAATGAAGCTGATAAATTGCCTAGTGCTAGATTAAGAGTATTAATTAGCACTAGTCAGCAAATTGAGCTAGTTGCACTGATTATAATCTATTTATAAAACAATTATCAGCGCCACACTGCCCTCGCATGTTTTGCTTTGCAAATCCATACTAATATTATAAATGCGGAAGTGTGTCTGTCTGTTACCTCTTCAAGCTTAAAACGCTGAACCCATTTAGATGAAATTTGGTATAGAGGTAGTTTGAGTCCCGGGAAAGGACATAGGATAGTTTTTATCCTGATATTCCCACGGTATCGAAACTTACGCGGGTGAAACCGCGGGGTGGTGCTAGTTATAATATTGCTTGTCGATAATACGGTGTTTTACGAACAATTATGCTTATAGTGAAAACAAAGATAAGCACGGGCACTACTTACACTTGTTATTATTGTTGCAGAGAGAACGTAAGTGCAAGTACCTTTATCAGCGCATTTTACGCGCATAATACACGCAACAAGGTGCCCGGAGTATTGACATTCGCGTAGTAACGCGAGTGAAATGCAATGTGACTCGGCCTGGCTGGACAAATCTTCAAAATAGCTCGCAATTAACTAGGTCACACCCTTATTTCAGAATTTGTGACGCTACAGAATCTTAGATAATCGATCGAAAACGTGACCAGCCAGCTTGAAAAACCACTTTTCGCTGCTCTCTCAATCTCGGTAACGGAAGTGATTTTGACGACTTTTTGCATATCAACGAGCGTCACATAAGTTTGTGACAGGCATCGAGCTAAAAGTTTTGTGATACGTACATCGGTTTAGTAGGAAAATGCAAAAACCTGTGTCCAGCCAGCTTGAATTTATGTTTAAAAAATGTACGTATAAAAAAATAAAATCACATTTATTTATTTGTACTTATACAGCGTTTCAAATGACGAAAATTACGACAATTGGTCGAATCTTAACTCTTATTTAGGTTGTCTTACCACAGATTAATTATATACTTACTTACGCTTTTTACTGCGGGAAAAACTTTTATTCCCACGGGAAAATCAATTACAAAGCAGGCGTGGCTGCTACCGGCCGATTAGTCGATTAAAAAGAAATCCTTTATTTATGTAAATATTATGGTCACCTCACAATATTAATGGATGTTTGTATTGGAAAATTTAAATGATCAATAGTTTGAAACTACGCAAAGTTTCTGGGTCACAAATCAGGTTATCATTATCGTCCCCGTCACAAAATTTTTAACATATTTCGAAGGCAGTAGATCATCAGGCAGCGGAAATACATGTGTCCAGCCAGCTTGAACTCAGGCTGCCTGGACATTAAGTTTTTATTGATTTCTCGTAAACCCACATATAAGGGTTTACGAGAAATCAATAAAAACCATAAATCAAACGTTATTACTGTCACAGATTGCGTCATTAAATGTTAGTAAAGGAACCATATACGAAAACGCTCCCGTTATTGAGATTCGGAAGTGCCAGCCAGAAGTTTTATACGTAAATTCAAGCTGGCTGGACACAGATTTTTGTATTTTTCTACTAAACCGCTGTACGTATCACAAAACTTTTAGCTCGATACCTGTCACAAATTTATGTGACGCCCGTGGATATGCAAAAAGTCGTCAAAATCACTTCCGTTACCGAGATTGAGAGACCAGCGAAAAGTGGTTTTTCAAGCTTTCAAGGACACGTTTACGATCGATTCTCTAAGATTCTGTAGCGTCATAATATTCTGAAATAAGGGTGTTTAGCCGTCACATAAAATTATCTATTAACCTAGTTAAATGCAAGCTATTTTGAAGATTTGTCCAGCTAGCCTGAGTCACATGAAATGCGTGAGTCACATGAAACCCAATTGTGAGTGGAATGAGCAATGTAATCTTTTTAACCCCAAGGCATTCTCTGTCAGTCGTGACAGAGAATGCCTTCCGCCTTTTGTACCACATTTTGTGCATCTTCTATAGATAGTATAAAAAAACTTTTTACAAAAAAAAAACCACCGACTTCCAAAAAGTCACTACAAAGTGAAAATTAACTTTAATTTCGGAAGTCGGTGTCTTTGGATCTGTATTTTAGTTTTTGCCACCGACTTCCGAAATTAAAGTTATTTTTCACTTTGTAGTGATTTTTTGGAAGTCGGTTGTTTCTTTTTTGTAAAAGAGTTTTTTATTTTTCACTTTTTAGTGGATCCGTTTGTGATTTATCTAAGTTACAATAGCCTAATGTCAACTGCTCATCATATTTTACAAAATATTGCTTTTCCCGATGCTGGGACGTTAATTGTTGAGGAGTTGTCCTGATAAGAACCAGGAGAACTCCTCAACAACCACTCACCATACGCATTGTGACGAGCATAAATTGCTTATTATTATTGCATATTAAAGTAATTGAATCGCAACCCGTGAAATATTTGTCATTGAGTAGTTCCGATGGCCATCTGTGGTCTTCATCATCAGCTCCACTTTACCAAATGATGATTTCCGAGAGCAAATGCTCAAGTTACTTTAATTTTCAAAATTTCAAAATTATTTATTTATTTTGGGACAACTAGATCCAACGGTTAGTGTACAAAAACTTAGAAACTATTGTTAGTACAGTCGGTGGCCAACATTATCTGACCCACTTGAGTGATAGCGAATTTGAACCTTATCGTGAACATTTGGAATACTCCGTGCAAGCATTTCGATAAATCATGTTGTTAGGCGATTTTAATCATTATATTGTTGTTGTTAAGGTTGAAAGGCTAATGAGTTTCAAGACTACTAAAAAAAAACCAAGGCGAGGGTGGATGAATAAAAAAAAATATCGCGCATCAGTAACATTTTAAAGGTTTCTATGGTTAATAGCTAAATTCCGTGATTCATTTTAATAGCTGGTTGTGATTGTGCGATAATGAACTTTATGAAATATACGATATGGTTCAAATTCTTTAGAATATTGGGTCTGTCATCACAACTAAGATCGAATTTTAAAGCATATTACAAGAGTTGAGTTGGTCTCGTGGTCACTAAGGCAGCTCGATGTTCATCGTTGTCTGCGTTCGAAACCAGTAAAAACCTAACAGTTTTTTTAGCAATGTTTTGTTTTTAATTATTATCTATTTTTTTACGAATGAAGTCGGGAAATATCTTTTTAAATGGGCAGTTTGTATAGAAATGAAACAAAATCATTGCAAGTAATAAAAATGTTTATTAATTCATTAAAATATACATAAGTAAGATAAAGTAAGTAAATGCTCTTTAGTTCAAAATTAATACATTTTATAATATCTTCAAACCTAACCATTTATAAACATTAAAAAAAAGTCATGCTAATGGTAATTGCTTGGAAGTGTGTTATCGAGAAAACATTGATGAGAGATTAATGATTAAATGCGAGAAAATGAATGAATTTGTGAAATGTTTTACAGATTTATAGCTAAGTAAATATATGTAGTGAATCAACATGTTATTTAAATAGAAAAATGCATTTCCATTTATAACAATAACATCACCACAGAATCTTACATTTTAATGGTTTAGCATTCATTCAATTGAGCATTTACTTACATAGTGTGTTTCAAAATACTTATAAGTCTCCTTCTATAACTTGCTGTAAGCGCCTACGCATACCGCACACCATGTTCCAACACAAATCTTTTCCTCTCATGTGCTCCCATGTCGATGACACGATCTCAGCCAAATTGTTTTTATTTCGCACTTCGGATGTGTCCCAATTTAAAACCATTTGACCCCATAGGTTTTCTATAGGGTTCAAATCGGGAGTTTTAGATGATGATGGCCAGTAAATAACAGTTACACCTTCTTGAGCAGCTAACCAATTTTTCACAATGCCTGCACGGTGGATGGAGCAGTTATCTTGCACGAAGTAAATATCTGTATTTGGATAGGCAATTCGCACAGTCGGCAGCAGGACGTCACCATCCAGCCAGCAATGTTTTGTATACTAATTAAGTTGCGACATGACGCGATGACGCTTTGATTACACCAAATTCATTAAAAATACTTTTCACGATTTACGTCAAACGTTTTAGAAATGTTTGTCCGCCGCAGTCACTGTTTAGGCGTAGGTAGACTGACTTTTGTCACTTAAATCAATTTAGTATCCATCTACCCCACGACGTAAACTTTTACTTCATCCTACTTATTTGAGGACTTATAGTTTTTTTTTATTTACCCACTTGTTTTCCAGAAAAGTTGTTAGGCAAAAATCATATTGGTCGTTCTATAATAATGCAAGAAATATTGTAGAAATCATAAATGAAAACAAATAAAGAAAAAGAAATTATAAATAAATGGAAATTGATATAAGGTGGATTGTGTTTTCGAACCCACATGTTGTTCGTCGTGAATCCAGCATCGAACCGCGAAGCCACAATGACTGGTTGAGAATACGCGAAATTAAAGATTAGGTAGTAAGTATGGTCGTGATATTTAAAAGCTTTTCAACTTTAACGATAAGAAGATAATGATTAAAATGGCTTAACAAGATATGCCGGTGGGTCAGGCAATGTTGGGTGGGTCAGACAATGTTGGTCACCGACTGTACCTACTTAAATACAATAACAAAGGACAACACTCACATAAACATCACAAACGCCCCTGCGCTGAGACACCACGCCCCGTCAAGACAATCAACAGGGAGATACCTCCCTAAAAGATCACCAGACGAACGAAATGCCTCAACACAGGCGCACGCACATCTTCAGCTATAGTTTTCAAGATGCTGTTGTGACTTAATATTTGCCTATAAAATTTTAGGGTTTCCCTCGATTTCCATGGGATCCTCTCATCAGATTCCAACTTGATGATAATGGGACCACTTCGAGAGCATACCCTTTCAAACAAAAAAATAATTTTTAGAATCGGTCCGGTCGTCTTACGACATAAAAAAAAAAACAAAAAAAAAACTTATTGTAAGTATATAAAGTCGAACATACATTGCGATTAGGTTATATTATAACCTCCTCCTTTTTGGAAGTCCGTAAAAACAAAGTCGCTCCCGCTGTCTGAAAGCTCAGATCTTTTAAACTTCGCAACGGATTTTAATGTAGTTTTCAGCAATAGAGTGTTTCAAGAGGAAGGTTTTTATGTATAATTCATTCATATTATAGTAGCGAAAAGCCGAGAAATTCAAAGATTTGTAATGTGATGTCGTAAAAAAATAAGTTTTGTGCGCTTACAATGCAAACGCTGACTAAACCTAAAGAGCTAGATCAAATTCATGTACTACGGAATTGGATGTGTCAAAAAGATCGATAAAAAAAGTCCGCGATTTTATGTATGTTTATATCCTAAGGATAACACATAGTAACCATTTTCATCTTTTACGTATTACAAAAAAAAATTAATACAGTATTATTCCTTATCCAATTAAATACATTAGAAACGTTGTTGTAAAGAATAAATCAATAATGTATTGGCTCCTCCTAGTATCTCAGTTACGTCAAAAGACAAAAATAAAAAGCAATTGCTACTACTCATCATCTGCTTAGTCTTTACCTAAGTTGGGGTCGGCTTCCAGTCTAACCGAATGCAGCTGAATACCAGTATTTTACACGGAGCAACAGCCTATCTGACCTCCACCCCAGACTCACTGACAGACTTTCGGGCTTCTGATGACCCGTAACTACTGTCAAAGATTACGAATAACAGCCGGGACTAACGTCTTAACGTGCTTTCCCAGGCACAGACGGGGTTTTGGTATGTAAAGACGGTCAGCTATCCACGGACCAACCGCGGCAAGCGTAGCTTAACCTGATCGATCGACCCGTGCGGATGATATTATTTAGCTACAAGCCAAGCCCCAAATTAGTATTATTACTACTATTTTTTTATTGATTGTGGCAATGGTGGCTCTTTAACAGAAAAAAAAAACAAACAGCTCACCCTCGCTTCTGCAGAGCGTTCACATCATCGACCCTCATGCCGAATATGAAGAAGTTCTTCTCTCCGGCCTCCTCTGCCATCTCGACGTTAGCACCGTCCATAGTACCGATGGTTAGACCTCCGTTCAACATGAATTTCATGTTACCGGTACCTGAGGCTTCGGTACCAGCGGTGGAGATCTATAAAAGTAAGGACATAATTATCTATATATATTGTTATGTTTGAACCTTGCTGATTAGTTGTCAATTGTAACATTTTTGTAATGAGGGTAAAAAGGAAATAAAACAGTTTGCTTTCTGATCTCGACTTGGTTGTATCTTTTATTGGCGACTGCGGAAAATAAGCTGGATTTCGGTGAAAATGACGGCAAATGTAACGAATATAGTGTTTCCCGGACAATTTAACCCAAAGACTGATAAGTGGTGTGATTATAAAGAACAATTACTGTGCGCGCTTGATGCGGCGGGTTATGACAAACTTAACCTCGACAAGGGACGATCGCTGTTTCTTTCTCAGTGCGGCAAAGACACTTTCGCGTTAATTGCATCACTTTTAGTTCCAAAACGTCCTACGGAAGTACCTTTAGTGGACATTTTCAGTGTTTTGGATAAGTTTTATGAACCTGAGGTAAACGAAATTTTGCAAGCGGGAAAATTTTACAAACGTCAACAAGTGCAAGGTGAAAGCGTGCAAGACTTTGTGGCGGCTATAAGTCTGCTTGGTGCAAAATGCAATTTCATGGACTTGAAACGCCAGTTGAGAGACCGACTAGTGTTGGGGGTACGGGACGATCGCTTGCGACGCGACTTATTGAAAAAGAAAGACTTGACATATGAGGTCGCGTTACAAATGTGTCTAGACTATCAAGTGACGTTCCCTGATTTGTACCCTGCGTGTGTGGCTAGTGAGTCTAAGCAAACTCCGTCCAGTGTCACGGAGACTGAACCTATGGACATTGGTAATGTTAACTCGAACGAGTGTCGACGGTGTGCACGCGCACACAGGCCGGGCGAGCGCTGCCCGTTTGTTAAGGCGAAGTGCTTCTACTGCAAAAAGTTTGGGCACATTGCGGCGGCCTGCGCCAAGAAGCCAGGTCGTGTACACGAGGTCGACGACGCGAGGGAAGCCAACACGAGTGTGGACACTTCAGCTGAGAAGATGATGGGCGTATACGTCTGCGTGGATAATTACTCACCACCTATTACCACAGACGTTATGATAGACGGCGTTCATTTATCTATGGAAGTGGACTCGGGTGCATCGCGTACCATTATGTCTGAAGAGACATACAAGATGCTGTGGTTGACGCCCCCACCCCTACGAGCTACCAATCTAAAGCTCGTGACATGGACTCAAGACCCTTTGAAAGTATTAGGCCTAGCAGACGTGCGTGTTGTGCTAGGTAATAAGGAAGCGCAATGTGAACTGGTCGTGGTGTCGGGGAACGGACCAAATCTGCTGGGCAGGAACTGGTTCCATACACTAGGCCTTCAAGTATCAGGATTGTGCTGGGCTGAAGAGGAGATAGAACAATATAAAAAAGAATTTCCAGAACTATTTAAAGAAGGACTCGGCGAGTACAAAGGTCCTGCGGTGTCACTTCACGTGCGGCCGGATGCTACGCCCCGCTTCTTAAAGGCGCGCGCGGTGCCCTACCCTCTTAAGGAAAAAATCATTAGACAGTTGAACGAGATGGTGGAGGCGGGTGTACTGACACCTGTCCGTTATTCTGAGTGGGGGACACCGGTGACGCCGGTGATGAAAGAAGACGGAACAGTACGAATGTGTGGTGACTATCGTGTCACTGTGAACACCGCTATAGATACAGACATCTATCCGCTGCCGACGTCTGTGGAAGCGTTTGTGAGACTTAGTGGCGGCAGAATATTTAGTAAGCTGGACTTGAAAAACGCGTACACACAACTGAAGGTAGATGACGCGACAGCTATGCTGCTCACGCTGAACACTCCTATCGGTCTAATGAAAGTGAATCGTCTGCCATTCGGTGTCAGCGCGGCGCCAGCGATTTTTCAGCGTCTGATGTCGACGGCGTTAGCGGGTATGGACGGAGTGGCGTGTCTATTAGATGATATCGCTGTCACTGGAGCCACGAATGAAGAACACAACCGGAGACTTAGAGAAGTATTGAGCAAACTGCAACAGATGGGACTACGCCTTAACGTAAAGAAATGCGTGTTCGCTGCAAACAGCATCACATTCCTAGGGCACATGATTAATGCAGAGGGACTTCACCCAGCACCTGCGAAAGTCAAAGAGATTCAGGAAAAGTCGGCCCCAACCAACAGAGAGACCTTGCGTGCCTTCCTGGGCTTATATAATTTTTACGAAAAATTCTTGCCTGACAAAAGCACTGTGTTGGAACCACTGTATCGACTTTTAGAATCAAAAAGACCTTGGAGCTGGGGTGAGAAGGAACAGGAAGCGTTTGTGCAGGCGAAGCGATTACTGTCATCAGATCGAACGTTGGTGGGCTATGACTTGCAGAAAGAACTACTTCTCATTTGTGATTCATCGGAATACGGTCTCGGAGCGATTATTGCACACGTCATGGAGGACGGGTCAGAGCGGCCGGTGATGATGGCCTCACGGACACTACAGGCGCACGAGAGACGATATGGGCAAATTGATAAGGAGGCCCTGGCTATTATATTTGGATTGACAAAGTTTCACGAATTCTTGGCGGGTCGTAAATTTTGTATTGTGACAGACCATAAGCCGTTGGTCGGTTTATTCAATCCCGCAAAACCAATTCCAGACCAGATATCACCGAGGATGTTGCGCTGGTCATTGAAACTTTCCAGTTATAATTACAGTATACAGTACAGGCCTGGTAAATTGATCGGTAACGCGGACGCGTTGAGCAGGTGGACCGCTCCGGACACGTCGAGTGTGCAGGAGGATGTGCTGCGCGACGTGCTGCTGCTGGAGGAGCAGCCGAGCGGCTGGGAGCTGGACGCAGCTAAGATAGCCGCAGAAACCAACAAAGATGTGGTATTGCAAAAAGTAATGTTTCACGTGTTGCACGGATGGCCACGAAGGAACATAGACCCGAACCTACAAGCTTATTGGACACGGAGAGAGGCTCTTTCACATAATAAAGGTTGTTTATTGTGGAGCAACAGAGTCATAATACCTTCGTCCTTACAGGACAAAGTGTTAAAGTTGTTACATGCCCCTCATGCGGGCATTGTCCAGACAAAAGCGTATGCAAGAGGCTACGTGTGGTGGGTCGACATGGATCGACAGATTGAGAGTGTGGTGGCCGCGTGTCAGCAATGTCAGCTAGTGAGAAATAACCCACCAAAGGACCCGCAGGCTTGGATTGTTCCAGAGAAGCCGTGGAGCCGTGTGCATGTGGATTTTGCTGGGCCCTTTCAGGGAAAAACGTTTTTAGTCCTAGTTGACAGCTACAGCAAATGGTTTGAGGCTGAAATCATACCAGCGATGAACAGTGGTACGGTGATAGCTGTTATGAGAAAAATTTTCACTTCACAAGGGCTGCCCGACGTATTGGTGTCGGATAATGGACGTGCGTTCACCTCGGATGAATTTAATAATTTTCTCAAAAAGAATGGAATTAAACATTTGTATTCACCGCCCTACCACCCAGAGACTAACGGGCAGATTGAACGCACGATTCAAACATTTAAGAATAAAATAAAGAAACTAGAGAACCTGGACATGCAATGGCAGGAGAAACTTTGTAAAGTTCTTTACTATTTACGGACTGTGCCCAATAGCTCTACTAACAAGACACCTGCTGAGTTACTGAATGGGCGAAGATACAGGACTGCAGTGTCGAGCTTACACCCCGACTCGGCGCCCAGCCGCGCCGAGCAGCAACTGGAGGCGGCGGCGCAGCGAACGCCCGCGCGAACTTTTACGCTCCTGCAGCCAGTGCTCATACGCATGTACGGGCCCGGGAACAGGTGGCGTCGGGCCACCGTGGAGACGGTGGAGGGGCCGGCCACTTATGTGGTGAAGACGGAAGATGGAGAGCTGCATCGGCGACACGCAGACCAAATACTGGCCAGACCGCCGGACACATGTGCTAATGGGTCACCTGTCATTGACAGTCAGCCAGCCAATGATACGGATTCTGAATTATCACAGGATCCGCCAATTGTGATTCCGCCCCCTGAATTATGGCCAGATATTATAGGAATTCCTAATGAATGACTTAAGCGATTGCCATGTTAGAAGTAGACATTTTTGTTAAATTGATTTTGTTATCTACTGTTGAATTAATTATTGTATTTACCAATCATTATGAGAGAAAGGTATGTTATGTTTGAACCTTGCTGATTAGTTGTCAATTGTAACATTTTTGTAATGAGGGTAAAAAGGAAATAAAACAGTTTGCTTTCTGATCTCGACTTGGTTGTATCTTTTATATATAAAAGAAAGTCGTGTTAGTTACACTATTTATAACTCAAGAACGGCTGAACCGATTTGGCTGAAAATTGGTGGGGAGGTAACTTAGAACCAGGAGACGGACATAGGACTTTTTAGATTTTTTTTAATACTTTTATTTGCTTATAGGAGTAGAGTAGGAGTAGTGTAGGAGTAGGTTAGGAGTAGGTTAGGAGTAGGGTAGAAGTAGGGTAGGAGTAGTGTAAGAGTAGGGTAGGAGTAGGTTAGGAGTAGGGTAGAAGTAGGGTAGGAGTAGTGTAAGAGTAGGGTAGGAGCAGAGGCGGCTCGTGACAAAATTGTATGGGTGTTCACTTGAAAAGTCAAAGTCAAAGTTCCTAATTTATTTGTAGTAAATGTGGTACAAAAGGTAAAAACAATTAAAATACATAGCATTAGCAATACAATTTAATTTATTTTAAACAAAATTACTTATATAGAAAATGCATACGTCTGTCTTTTTGGTGTGCAAAAATATCTATAACTTTTTTGTGAAATTCAGATATCTGATTTATCAGCCGTTTTTCTATTGATATCATGCACAACGCATTTAAACGGTCCTGTGTCATGCTATTACGCGTAAAAGTTTTCACTTTATTTAAGGTGGAAAAACAGCGCTCACTTTCGACCGAGGTCATCGGTATTGTACAAATTAATTTTAATAATTTAATACTTTCAGCAAAAACTGGCTCTAGGTTGAACTCTATAAAGTGTTGCAGTAAAGCTACTGCGCCATCCGCGTTATGGAAATCTTCCCTGCTGTAAATAACCATTAGCTCGTTTTTGAGTTTTGAGCTTTCCAAAAAATCGTATGTTTTAACCACTTTTTTGAAATCTTCTTCCGGAAAGTTTTGGTTGTAGTTCTCAAAATTGCCAGTAAAAAATAGTTTTGACGCCAATAGATGATCAGTATACACAAATCTGTCCTTTATTTGCATTCTTACTACGTCACATATTTCTTTACGCATTGCCGAATGACTGACATTATTCGGCCGGCGTTTTTTCGCGGGCGAAGGCGGCGGCACTGCGTTACGCAACTCGCTTACTGTTTTTTCAAATTTGCCGACTTCGTTAGTAATTTTTATCGAGTCAATAGATCGGGTCTGTAAAAATTTAAACAGCATTTCACAATGAGGCATCAGTGTTGCGAAGAAATTAAGCCAATACAGGAAGTCGTCATTATTTAAATATGAAAGGAGTGATTGAGCTTGGTTGAATGTGTTCGAATCACTGTTTGGCGAATCCATGATAGCTTGCATGCACTCTTTCAGGGGCTCTAAGTTATCGTTAATAACTATCACGGTCCGTGTATTATAATTCCATCTAGTCTGTGGAGCGGCTGGTATCCTGCGGTTGACAATTTCTTTTAGGAATTCCGATCGTTTCGGCGAACGCGTAAAAAACGACGGAAACGCGTGCAGGTTGCAAAAAAAACTTCTTACAGCACTATTAATTGATGCCCCTCGTTCTAATATTAGATTGAGTTGGTGTGCATAACAGTGCACATAATATGCATATGGGTATATATCTTTTACAATTTTCTGCACACCATTCGAATTTCCACTCATAACTGAAGCTCCGTCGTAACATTGTCCAATTAATTTATTTTTATCGATATTTAACGAATCCAGCTCATTCAGTATCTCCGCCGCTAATATGTCTGCCGTGTGCCCTTTAGGTTGCAAAAATTTTATAAATCTCTCATATATTTTACCATCATGAACATACCTCACAATGAACACTAACTGTTGAATTGTAGAACAATCTGTAGTCTCATCTGCCTGAATGGCAACAAAGTTGGCTTTTTTAATTTGTCGTTGTATTTCACTTATGCAAACCTCGTAGATCGCGTCTAAAATGTCGTTTTGAATTGATTTTGAAGTACCTTTAAAAATGGAGCTGCTGGTTAAATGCTGCTTCATGGCCAAATCAATCTCGGCAACAAAATCTACCAAACCTCTATATATTCCGGGATTCAGGGATTCCGAAGACTCATCGTGCCCCCTTAAAGCAATTTGAAATGCACCACAAA
Source organism: Mesoligia furuncula (assembly GCA_916614155.1). Classification (NCBI taxonomy): domain Eukaryota; kingdom Metazoa; phylum Arthropoda; class Insecta; order Lepidoptera; family Noctuidae; genus Mesoligia; species Mesoligia furuncula. The sequence goes on along the minus strand of OU744799.1, from coordinate 15,920,305 downwards.
ATACTACACAATCTATTAATCTTCGTAAAATATGCCTGTTTTCGTCGACACGGTCATTGAACTCACGTATGGACTTTCGGTACGCGGAATCTAGTGCTTTACGAATGTCTTGTCGTCCGATAGACGCTAATTGCAGTTCATTCAACAAATGATACCGAGATTGTGAATGTTTTTTCATCTTCATTGAAAGATGAGCTAGGTCTTCAACCCCCGTTTCGGTCCAAGCAGTCTCACCTCCGCCGGCCGTGCCCGCTTCAAACAAAAGACACGGAAAACAAAATAGTTTGTTACTCACATCACAACCACATAACCACGGTGTTTTCACATATTGTTCTGATTTAAACACACGCGTATATGTTTTCGTTTTTGTCGTACATTTTTGCGTAAGGTTAAGTTCAGGCCGTGGCGGTCCCTTTGCCTTCAATTCAAGCCGAATTTCTAACGTTTTTTCACAGTTTTTAATGAACTCCACATTATAATTGTTCATTTTAACACTCACTAGTAATAACTGATAAGTACAGTCTATTGCAACACGTTTTAAGCGATTATTAGTTAAAAAAATCCCGAATTACATTCGCGCGCACGCATCTAAGTCGACTAGTGTTTGTTTATATCAGAGTGGCAACGTCGCGCGCAATCGCTGTCGTGCCACAGGTCGTGCGGGCGGGCGCGCGCGAGCGGTAAAATAAGCGGCAACGTCGCGTGAGCGGCGCTCCAAAGTTGGCTATTTTTTCATAGAAAATCTTTTGTTTCACGCGCAGGACTAAGGCGAAATTTCTCTTTCACTCCTGTTGGATTTCGTATTAGGCAATGTACTGAATCTTGTTTCATTGGAGCGCAATCGTGAGCGCTCCGCTTCGCGCGTTACCTATGACATGATGGTGTATGGGATGACGGGTATTTACAGTAGTTCTTTACGATAGATTTTAAATAGTAATATTATTAATGAAATTAAGGAGTATAATTTTATTATAATTATTTATGCGAGGGAGTTCACTGCACCAGCGCTCCTTAGGGCGAGCCGCCTCTGGGTAGGAGTAGGGTAGAGATAGGAGTAGTGTAGGAGGAGGGTAGTAGTAGGGCGTGGGGTCCTACCCCTTACCCTACCCTACCCCTAGTAGGGTAGGGTAAGGGGTAGGACACCACGCGAACGAAGTAGCGCCGGGCAGCTAGTTAGTAATAAAGGTTAAAAAAACTCGCAGAATTGGACAGAATGAAAGTATTGAAGTCACTTCAACCGCCATGATAGAATGCCCTGTTATGACAATCAAAATTAAATTACGCTAGAAAAATGAAAAATTAGTTCTTATAATGTTAATATTTCGCTAAAAAAAGATGAATCCTTATTTATATTTTGAGTTAAATAAACCACGAATAACTAATTGGTTTCTCAAATACTGCCAACTAGCCTATTGGCTAGTCTGCAACGGAGCTGACTGTCTTGACAGACACTGGATTAACGACATTCGTGGAGGATATAAGTCAATGTTAGCTTCAATTTTGAAGACGGCTTGATGTATGACTCATAATCTACAATTGGCTGATACTCGTGTGCGGGATGCCGACACGACAGTTTTGTGGTGATAATGCACAGCTGAATTGTGTCACAACACTCTGCTATCACATAGCCATCAAACTGGAGATTTCAGCACTATCAGTTCATCGATTTTAATGATAGCACCGTTAATGGTTACGAGACTTTTTACTATAAAACTGCACGCACCTCCATTGCTTCATAGGTTTGAAAAACTCGTCTGCTCAACAACGTAAATAACGCAATGATCGTGTCTGAACTGTCGAATTGAAGGGCATTGCGAACGATTGCCATTGTATGTGTGTTACGCAATTGGTGGTGCAATTGATACTTATACCCGAGCTAACTACTCTGCTTTACATCTCGATTGTGAGGTAAGTAGGTCCTTATTACCCCCAAATGGGGCTTGTAGGTGACCAATTAGCGCTCTAGGGTAATAATGTAGCTAGAAAAGCCCTAGGGCGGTAAGTAATTATTAATTATTATTATATTGTATTATTAATTATTAGATCTACGCCCTAGGGCTTTTCTAGCTACATTATTACCCTAGAGCGCTAATTGGTCACCTACAAGTCCCATTTGGGAGTAATAAGGACCTACTTACCGAATATGAGAGATGTAAAAATATATATATAGGGTTATTGGTAAAACATTAACAACCTCTTAAGAGGTCATTGTACTCATCATTATAAACAACTTTTACTATAGAACCAAACCTGAAGTCGCGAAAATAATCAGCTGTTCCCTACTTTTATGTTCGTATAACTCGTCAAAATGTAGGGAACAGCAGATTTTTTTTTACACGATTTCAGGTTTGGTCCCAAAGTAAAAGTTGTTCGTAATGATGAGTACAATGACCTCTTATGAAATACAACTGCAGTGTTGCCTTACGCTTTCACAGCTCTAAAAATATGTTCTTTAACAAAATCAGTTTTTTCATACTGGCCCTATATCTATAGACATACAAGTTAAGAACGAACCTGCTCGCTGAGATCAGCTGCGGGCATGATGCGCTCAGCCAGGGTGACGCGGTAGTTCTCCAAGAAGATTAATTTCAGCTTGTCTCCAACATCTGGGTCATTGTTTACCTGGTTCAAAGAAAACAACATTAAATATAAAGATACCTTAGTACCTATATTTTCTTAAAAGCATAACCATTGAGTTTCTTGTTGGCTCTCCTCCATAGGAAACAACCAATTGGAACCGAGCATCTAGCTTCTGACGTTTCATAAATGCCCATGTAGGTATGCGATGCGATGGTGTATATCCATACTAATATTATAAATTCGAAAGTAACTCTGACTGTCTGTATGTTACCATTTCACGCCTAAACCACTGAACGGATTTCGATAAAATTTGGCAGAGATAGATTGTATCCCGGGGAAGAACATAGGATAGTTTTTATCGACATACCTCGCGGGCCAAGCCGCGGGCGTAAGCTAGTGTGAAATAAAATATTGTGATTTAGTTTTTTTTAAACCATTTTATTCTGGATTTAATCTTTTAACCTTTCTTCACCATCGAAATATATAACAGGCTTAATTTAAAGCTATCGCGATGAAACCTGATTGTCACAGGACAGTGGTATTATTATCTTGAAGCACAGTTGTGCTACATTTGATAATTAATAAAAACTGCCCTATAAGGATATAATTATAACTAGCGACCCGCCCTTTCTTCGCACGATTTTTAAGACTTGACAAAACATGAAGGTTTCTTTATTATTAGTAACTTCTTTTTCTTGCAGAAGAAGTAACTTTAATATGAATGTGTTATAAACATAAACCTTCCGGGATCAATTCTCTAAATGATGGTCAAAACCTTAACAAAATCAGTAGCACAGTTGAGAAGAACAACGCGGTCATACAGACAGACACGAAAAGCGCTTAATTTATTAAATGTTATAATGTATATTAAGCAGCCATATTGGCAAAATCTAAAAATACTCACAGTATTTCCGACAGCACAAGCCAAGGCAATCATTTGCTTAGCAACATAGTATCCGGGGGCAGCCTTCCCTCCGATCATGACTGTCCGGGGAGTGATGGGCGCGCTCGGGTCGCGCTTGATGCGGTTGTACAGCGTGATCACATGCAGGATGTTCAGCAGCTGCCGCTTGTACTCGTGGATGCGCTTCACCTGCACGTCGAACATCGACGCCGGGTTGATCTTTACACCCGTGTCCCGCTCAATCAACGCAGCAAGCCTCAATTTGTTCTCCTGCTTAACCTTCATAACCGCCCGCTGGAATGCAGGGTCTTTTGACCAGCGCTTCAGCTGCTGCAGTTTCTCCAAATGAACCGTCCATTCCTCACCAATCTTGTCGCTGATGAGATCAGACAGACCTGGATTGCACAGAAGCAGCCAGCGACGGGGCGTGATACCATTTGTCTTGTTCTGGAACTTGCTGGGCCACATCTCGAAGAAGTCCTTAAAGATGGTTGCTTTGAGGATTTCGGAGTGAATGGCCGCGACGCCATTGACCGCGTGTGAGCCGACGATGCACAAGTGAGCCATGTTCACTCGTTTCTCGCCCTCTTCTTCGATGAGTGACATGCGGCGCATGCGGTCCTGGTCACCCGGCCAGCGCTTCTCGACTTCCTTCAGATGCAAGAAGTTGATGTGGTAGATCAGCTGCATGTGCCTTGGCAGCACATTCTCCAACATACTGGTTGGCCACCTCTCCAGAGCTTCAGGTAAAACAGTGTGATTCGTGTAAGCGCAGCACTGTTGTACCAGCTGCCACGCTTTCTCGTAGGGCAGTTTCTCATTGTCAATCAAAATCCTAAGTAGCTCTGGAATGGCGAGCGCAGGGTGGGTGTCGTTGAGTTGTATAGCAACTTTCTCAGGAAGAGTATCAAAAGTGGTTCTGACGGCCTTGCGAATACCGAATTTAGAGTTTTTGTATCTCCTGATAATGTCTTGTAGAGTAGCAGCGCACATGAAGTACTCTTGACGCAGACGCAACTCCTTGCCTTCGAAGAAGTTGTCATTGGGGTACAGAACTCTGGAAATATTCTCCGCAACGTTACGATCTAGGACAGCTTGGATGTAGTCGCCAGAATTGACTGAAAATAATTTATAGATTTGTTAGTATGTATTTTGGCGCCAACTAATAATGACATCATGTTTATTTATAATCATATTTAGTTTCTACTACTTACAGAATTTCAAGTTGAAATCGACGGGACTCTTAGCGGACCAGAGACGCAGCGTGTTGACAACATTGTTGTTGTAGCCGGGGATTGGATTGTCGTAGGGCATCGCGAACACGACCTGATAACAAACAATGAAATTACTTTGGAACAGAATTCAGCTATTCATTCTCCTGCCCTTATCCCAATTTATTTGGGGTCGGCGCACGCAACATGTCTTTTTCTTCCATACTTCTCTATTAGTCGTCATCTCGGTAGTCACCCCCTTTCTGACCATATCATCATTCACACATTCCATCCATCGTTTCTTTGATCTTCCCCTACTCTTATAGCCATCGACATTCATACTCAAAACTCTCCTCACGACATTTTCCTCATTTCTACGTAACACATGCCCATACCATGACAACTGATTCCACACATTGACAACTTTTCAGTTACCGGTGCCACTTTCAAACTACCTCTTATGTACTCATTTCTTATTCTATCCATTCGTGTAACACCACACATCCCTCTTAGCATTCTCATCTCTGCTGCATGCAATTGCCTTTCATTCATCCCTTTTGTGGCCCAACATTCTGATCCATACAAGACAGCAGGTCTAATCATGGTTGTATATACTTCCCCTTAAGATTAAGGGGAATGCGGGAGTTGCAGATTGTTCCCGTGACCTGCCGCCATTTCATCCATCCAGTGTTAATTCTGTGCTTAACCGTCCGATCTACTTCGCCATCGCTTTGCACGAGTGAACCGAGATACCGAAAGTCGGAACAGACTGGGAGAAGTGCACCATCAAGTGCTATAGCTCCAGAACTGGAGAGACCGCCGAAATCGCAGAACATATATTCGGTTTTGGTTCTGCTGATTTTCAAGCCAACATTCTCCAGCTTCTGTTGCCATTTCTCCAATCTGCTCTGGATCTCAGGTCTATCATCACCGACAAGGACAATGTCATCGGCAAACAACATGCACCAGGGTGCCTCCTCCTGGATTTCCGACGTAAGAGCGTCCATAATCAACAGGAAGAGGTAAGGACTTAAAGCCGATCCCTGGTGCAAGCCTACAGCCACACTGAACTCGTCGGTAATGCCGGCAGCCGACCGCACGTAGGTACGAGATTGACTGTACAATGTACATAGCACGAATTAACTCTACATACTTCCCGGGCAAACCTTTCTCTTTCAAGGCCCACCACAGCACATCCCGAGGTACCCTGTCATACGCTTTCTCCAGATCAATGAACACCATGTGCAAGTTCTTGTGTGCACGCCTGTACCTACTTCTCGCACAATTGGCGGAGTGCAAAAGTGGCGTCCATTGTTCCTCGACCTGGCATAAACCCAAACTAGTTTGGAGTAATCTCACTCTCCTCTCGCAATCTTGTCTCTATTACTTTCTCCCATACCTTCATACTATGTGACATGAGCTTTATCCCTCGATAGTTGTTGCAGTCCTGTACATCACCTTTATTCTTGAAGATGGGCACTAGCGAACTATTGCACCATTCTTGTGGGATCCCTCCTTCATGCAACAACTTATTGAAGAATAAAGTCAGCCACATACATCCATCTTTTTTTAAACACTTCCATACTTCTACTGGTATATCATCTGGGCCCATAGCCTTTCCATTTTTCATACCTTGGACTGCGTTTCTTACTTCATCCATACTAATTTCTCTCACCAAACCCATATTTACTTGTACCTCTTTGAGCACACCATTCCATTTATTCTCTTCGTTCATCAGTTTTTCAAAATAAACCTTCCATCGTCCTTTTATTTCGTCATCTTTGGACAGAACCTTACCAGCGTCGTCTTTCATACATTTAATGTGAATTATATCTCTCGTTCTCGTTTCTCTTGCTTTTGTAATCCGATAGAGTTCCTTCTGGCCTCTAGGGCTGTCCAGTGAGTCATACAACTTCTCCTGCGCCTTAGCTCTCGAAACTGCTACCGCCTTTTTTGCCTTTCTATTCCATTCTTTATAAATCATCTTCTTATCTGCTTTCAAACTATCATTCCCATTTTCTACACCCTGCCATTCTTTAAACGCAATTTTCTTTTCTTTAAGCATCTTTTGCACATCTTCATTCCACCACCACGTATCCTTTTCTATCATACCTTTCCCTTTCGATTCACCAAACACATCTTTTGCTACTCTCCTTATACAATCTGCCATCTCTTTCCAACATTCATTCACAGATTTTCCTTCCATATCCTTCATCTCAATCATTTTATCTACCACGTGACTCTTAAACATACTGGCACATTCCTCTTTTTCTATCATACGCCATCTAGTTTTGGGCGGGGGCCGTTCCTTGTTCCTACTGGACGAGACACTGACTTTTACCTCCATTATCATCAGTCTATGTTGTGAGACTAGGTCTTCACCTGGGAGCACTTTACAATTTTTGACACTCTTAAGGCTGTTTCGTCTTACTAGGTCGTCGAACCACGTGTTTGTTATTGCCAGGTCGAAGGCCGTGGCAGCTTGCAGCAGTGCCTCGCCTTCAGTGTTACGGTCTCCGTATTCCCAACCGCCATGCACTCTTTCATACCCATCCTTCTGTCTTCCTACATGCCCATTAAAATCACCCCCCACATACACTTCTTCACTATCTTGCACATCCATCATCAAACAATCGAAGTCCTTCCAGAACTTCTCTTTTAAACTATCCTCACACCCTGACTGGGGTGCGTACACACTAACTATATTAACCACCAAACTCTCCACAATCACTTTAACAGCTATCACTCGCTCTATTAAATCCACCACACATTCTTTCAACTGACTATCCAGAACTATACCCACACCATTTCGCTTGCCATCGCTCCCACAGTAATAAAACTTATATCCTTCTCCTATCTCTCTAGCCTTTGCACCCTTCCACTTCGTCTCTTGCAAACACGCAATGTTCAGTCGTCGCCTTTTTAAAACATCTGCAAGTTCTCTTCCTCTTCCAGTCATCGTACCTACATTCCAGCTCGCACACCTCAATTTAACTTCCCCCACACTCCGAGCTTGCGTCTTACGTCGCACCCGCCCGTTCTGGTGCGACAACCCTTGTCCATTTCTCACAGAAGCCGGGTGCTGCCCCTGTGCGTCGCCTGTGGGATACGCTCTAGCCCTATCGCGCATCATATCTTTTCTATTCATGTTGCTTTAGGTTTTGGCAAAATTTTACAGCCGGCCGCCAGCCTGACACCAACCCTCCTTGGAAATCAGCTATTATGTTTCCTTAATATTTAATGAAGGCTAATAAAACATTTGCATTCAGAATTTCTAATAGTCATGGTCGTCATTTTGTTGAAAGGTTTGTGTTTCATGTATAAGTGATTTCAGACAGAGTTATTAATAACGTTTCCGTATTTGATCTAAAATAGGGTGAGTCATTAGACACGAACCGGTCACCCATGTACAAAACATCTAAAGCATGTACATTACATGCGTAACACATCACACAACTGACATTGACAGTATAGGATAACGATAATCTTGTGTAAACAACAAATAAATATCCCATCTATTTGTTGTTTACACAAGATTATCGTTAACAAGAACTTTTCTCTGACGACCTATACTTATTGCAGATAAGCATCTATCTTACGACTATCTCTTCAAAGTTCAAGGTAAACTTGAGTTCAAGAAGGGAACAACATCTTAAGAAGAGCATTAATAAGTGAATGGTTAGATATTTCTAGTGTTATTTTACAATTATTTGGACAGTGGGGAGCGTAACAATTGTGTAATTGGTCAATTGTTGCACAGGAAGCGAATATGGCTGCGGAGCATTGTCGACTAGTTGTGTGGGTTCGCTTGACTATCATACTAACTGTGATTGACAGCATTGGCGAAGGAAAATTTCCGTTAATTAAAAACAATTTTGGCGTTAAACCGTTTACTATTAACGGATTCTGTTTGGATACAAAATTGCCGTACCGACTTACCGAGTACTCTGTTTGGTTTTAACACGTTGAACGCTAGACAGCAGACACAATAGAAAATCTATTGTTCGCGGTCACCGGTGACCGCGTTGGCAGTCAAAGCCTTAAGCAAGCGCGACGGCAATGTTGTGAGGAATGAGATGATACACTATCTAAGAATATCTAGATTCTAGAAGGTAATATCTAATCAAACAACATAAATAATATATCCTTCCTTAAATTATTATAATTAGATAGGGAAAAGTTATAGTAATTAGGCGCCTAGGTACCTCAGTAAATATTTTTTTAATGTGTTAAAAAAAACTAGTGATTTTACATTACTGGGTATTTTAAGGTGACATTATAAGGTGATAATACATCTTTAATTCAATAATGAACAACAGTCGTATTTTTATTTTGCTTTTGATTACACTATTCATGGCAACAAATTGGCGTTACAGATAAAATCACTCGTGTGTCACGAAGATATGAAATGTAACTTGTAGTAAGAAAAATCGTAAGTATGTATCGTATACCTAATGTTAAAATTAATAAACTATGAAGTATTCCTTTAGTGTCATTAATTAATTAAAAAGTGGCCAAGTGCGAGTCGGACTCGCACACGAAGGGTTCCGCACCACAAGGCAAAAACGCAGTAAAAAACATGTTTGTTGTATGGGAGTCCCCCTTAAATATTTATTTTATTTTAATTTATTATTAAAGTAAAAATACAAATGAGTATTTTGTGAATATTTCAAGTGCCTGCCTGTTGCCATATTTGATATCGAGCAAAAAAAATCGCGTTTGTTGTATGGGAGCCCCCCTTAAATATTTATTTTGTTTTGTTTTTAGAAATACATAATTTGTGAAAATTTCAACTGTCTAGCTATCGCGGTTCTTGAGATACTGCCTGGTGACAGACAGACGGACGGACAGACAGCGAAGTCTTAGTCATAGGGTTCCGTTTTTACCCTTTAGGTACGGAACCCTAAAAAGGAATAACTATTCACTTCTGTCCGTGACTAGGACAAATTAATTAAAGCGGCAAAACGGTTAGTTATTTTAGAACGCCACAAAGCAATGGGGTGCCTTTTTTAACCGACTCCAAAAAACGAAGGTTCTCAATTCGTCGTAATCTTTTTTTTTCTGTAGTTACCTGCGTGTCAATCCATTTCTTTCCTTCGGGCGTGTCGACCACGCGTCCGTAGAAGTTGACGGGCAACATGAACTCAGGACGCGCCTTCTCCCACGGGTTGCCGTAGCGCAGCCAATCATCAGGCTCCTCCTGTTGCTCACCGTTCTCAATCTTCTGTGCGAAGATACCATATTCATACCTGATACCTGTAATGGGATTATTGATTAAAGTAGCAGTGTCAAGAAAAAATTATGTCATTAGGAGTAGGTGACATGATTAATGGTCATTTTTAGGCTACGTTCGCACGGACGTTAAAATATCGCGGCGGGATGTTTTCGCGCACTGGATGTTCAACTCTCGGTGTTGAGCCGAGCGTTGAGAATCCAACAGAGCGCATCCCAGCGCGTCAAAAAAACAAACTGTTCGATTTTCAACTCTCGGCACTAAGCACTGTGTTGAAAATCCAGTGCGCGGAAAAAAATCGCCACCTGGGCTTGGTGTGTCAGGATTTAGCGACCTCTAACTATTGTGATGTGCCAAACTTTGCTTCATGTCATGAATGAAATATTGTAGACATGACGCAGCATAAATCACGCTTGTATACCCCGAAGGGGTAGAACCAGGCGTACAGTCTCGAGCAAAAGTATGTATACACTTGGCTTTATTCAAAGAGGATTTTCTCCTTCAGTTTTGAATGAAATTTTATGTTATTACGAACATAGTATTTTCGAACCCATAGGTTCATGTAAATTAGTGTCGTATTTCAACGTTGCATTCGTTATTTCGTGAAAAAATATTGTAAATCTCCAACCCAATATTGTAAATCTCCGTGGCCCTTCATTCAGAGATCAATGATCATTAACGTGATTTCGTATTACGTTATCAACACTTCAACAGATAACAAAAAGCTATTTATTTTAGTGAATAATTATGTAAACCAGTACCTAAACGTAGATATTTCTGGACTGATGTACATTGCGTGTCGCGCGGATGTTGACCTTTATTCCACTGGTGAGTGGTGGCTCTTATCATTATTATTTTTATTGCTTTCTAGTGTCTACTTTTTTGAGATATAACAAATAAAGTAGGATCCTATATCAATAAAATGACTACGATCTGTCGTCGCAATGTCGCATCATGTTGATTATTAATTATTATTGATTCGTATGGAAAACATGCTTAGTTAGGTACGTAAGTTACGGGTTACGTAGGTGCTTCGATTATTTAAATTCATAATCTCGTCATTTTAACAAAACGTAAACCGTAATAAGACTCGCATGTAACATGCAATTGTTTTTAACACAAAAAGATGATTCTTTTAGAAATCTGTTTTTTATTAACTTTAATAGAGGTCAATATGGAAAGGCGTTACAATAGCAGAAGGAAACTATAGATATTGTGTTATTATGTTTAACGTATTCAATTATACATTTATAATTGGCGGCGCGCCAGCGGCGGTGTTGTCAACTGCTTCAAATTAGTTTACACTGGTTAAATAATGTCAAGTATGTTTCCAATGTCCTGCGGGTCACAGTTATGAGCTTCTTGAAATAATTTCAATTTATATTATTGCATCTTCATCAACATTGAATGCCAACCTTTTAGGTTCAATTATGTTCATAAATTCTGATTTTCTTTTAATACAGTACTGTTTAATTATTTACTAATGTTGTAGTTCTGCAAAACCTTATTGGATTACCTAGTTAATAAAGTTCATCATACAAATTAAATATTAAATGAAAAGCTATAAATGGGCATTATAAAGTTTACATTCTAGAAGAATGCAAAGAGCAGGTCATTCACAAAAAAACAGATTCTGATTTGTCTCAATTCAAAGTGTTGGATAAATATTATTATGCCTCTCGAAATACTGGTAGTCCAACCTGTTATAAAAATATATTTTTTGATGTAATTCACTTACCATAACCATAGGCTGCCAGTCCGAGAGTGGCCATGGAGTCTAGGAAGCAAGCGGCCAGACGTCCCAGACCACCGTTGCCAAGACCAGCATCCTCTTCCAGTTCCTCCAACTCTTCAATGTCTAAGCCGAGCTGGTAGAGGGCTTCATCCACTGTACCCTGGATACCCAGGTTGATCATGGTGTTTTGGAGTGACCTCCCCATGTAGTACTCCAAGGAGAGGTAGTAGACACGCTAACAAAAAATATTGTAAATTATATACAAAATCAAAGGCATGGAATGATTGTTTGTGATTTGTGATTTAGGGATGTTTGTAGCTGGGGGATAAAAAGTTTTTACACTGTAATATTATTATGAAATGTCTAAATTACTTTTTTCTGGCTTCTATGATTTGAATAGGTAGGTACCCAAAAGATTGACTTTTTCAATTATACATGAATGTACTATTGAAATTATCATTGTTAGTTTGTATTAATTATTGATGAATAGTTATTAAACAATGCTTAGTATAATAGCATTTTATTTATTTTCTTTTGTAATTTTTCTATCAATTAATTAAGTATCATTTGAAATTAAGTTTGGTCAGTGGGTCATCTTAGGGGCGGAATTTTAGACAGGGAAATAAGAAATTTTATTTATTTAGGTTCCTGAAAGTAGGTTTAAGATTTAAGGATGTATTATAATGCTAAGAGCATAACTTTACAAAGAAAACTTAAAAAAGTAATGTGGGTACTACTCCAATAGAAGTACTTAGGTATTGTTAGATCATTTAACTTTTTACTATTGAACAAAATTACCTTGGGGTCCTTTTCATAGTAGTACTGTTGGGTTCGAATCCAGCGCGAGACAAGGTGGTCCCTCACGGTGTGGGCCAAGGCGAAGTAGTAGTCTCTCGGAGTGGCAACATTTCTATCTTTCACCAGAGTGTAATGCACATGACGGTTGAACGCTTTCTTCACCTCAGTAACATTTTCTACTGCTACAATACCTCGCACAGAGATTTGCTTCCGCTTGTCCGAATCGCTTTGTACGCTCATCTTGATTTATTCTCTGACAAAATTAAGTAAGGCGAAGGCCCGTGCAACCGCTAGACCCTATCAACCCTGACTGGTCAAACACGGTTCGCGATATCGGTCACCTTGAGAAGGTCAAACATATGGAGCTACCACAGAGTATTAACCGGTAAATTGGTGTTGTTGAGTGTTTATAGTAAAAATATAAGTTTTTACAATCCCCAAGTTTGCTAAATAAAGACATATAAATGTACACTATTAGCATGTATAGGTTTTAATTCAAAATAGCAGAATAATCTTTATTTTTTCAATTGAAAATGATAAAAATAACATTACAAGCTAGTCAAACTGACACACAGAACCACAGAACCGAAATACCCTGACGGGCACAGAACTGATGACGATGACTGACGGCCATTGACATAAAATTCCTATCTCAATGCTGACCATTGAGATAGGAAAAACATGGAGAGGCCGCGTTATTCTATACATACATTTGCTTATACAAATATGAGTGAAATATGATTCAGAATACGAAATATCGTTTTGTCTCGTTCTTTCTAATAAGATAATCGTATTTGATAAAAGAGACAACAATATTTTAAGTTGTTGCTCATTTTGGCAACATTTTGACGTGACGTAGTACAATTGTAGGTAAGGTGCCGTATCTGCCATATTTTGCGACAAGTTTCGTGGTAGTTTTGCTGTCAAATGGTTGTTTACTTTTTGTATTATTGAGATTTGCGAGAAATATACAAGGATTTTACCTTTTAAAACTGCATGCAAATGTTGGAAAACAACAATTCAACATGTCTGTGTGTTGTATTGTGAAGTGTGGTGCAAGAAAGAATGAAAATCAACCTCTAATGTCTTTGCAGAGGTTAATAGCCGGTTTTCATGCAAAAATACATTTAATAATACACATTCGATGATACAGTTGTGACACGATCATGAATTTATGGCTAAAGTATTGATATTTGGGTTCATTTCCGTATAATAGACCTTTTTAGTATATTTTGTTAATTCATTTGTTTGTTTACAATAATATGTCAAATGGAATAGGGTTGTACCGTTGCCGTAATAGTTTTCTCCGCTGAAACGTCATCGACATATTCTGCGATGTGAACATAAATAATTCTGTCTTATTCGGTCCGAGTGACCTTGCCAGGTCCGTCCTCTGGTTCACAGCACCGAAATTAAAATATTTTATTTCACATAAACCTACATGGCCACTTAGGAAACGTCAGTAGCTAGGTCATCATCATCATTTCAGCCGAAAGACGTCCACTGCTGGACATAGGCCTCTCCCAAAGGGGGGGGGGGGGGGGGTTGCCATAATCGCCACGCTTGGCAGGCGGTTTGGTGATTGCAGTATAGTTTGGTGGTGAAATGCATAGAGAACGCTGCTGCCCATTCTCCGGTACGACCCTTAGTCGCCTTTTACGACACCCACGGGAAGTATGGGGTAGTGCTATTCTTTAAGTCCGGCACCACACAGACTGTGGAGTTTCTTGCCCGTGCAGTAGCTAGGTGCACGGTTCCAATTGGTTGCTTCCTATGGGGAAGAACTGGCAAGAAACTCCACAATTTTTACAATGTTTTCTAATTTGTTAAGTACCTGGTACTGATTTTATTAATAAATAACTCGTTTTTTATTAAATTTATGGACTATCTGTTTCTCTCTTCTCGCCACTGCAGATTTATTACCGAAAAAACTCAGTGAAAGCTGAAGTGACGGTAACAGAGAGTTTTTACATTTGGTACTTACGCTATCAGATGCATTTATAAGTAGGTATCTTATTATATTGCCATTTGTCTTCACAACTGGTTTGTACATAATACACATTGTTTGTACATAATACAGGTTTGTACATAACTATAATATTTTCTCTGAAAATTTTAACTCTAATAAAAGATTTTCTTTTTTGACATGTATACCTACCGATAAATAGTTCAGTAATAAACCATGAGTCTTTCGTTTCACGCATCACAAAAGATTATAAATAAAGTATTTTTGCACACTTTATTTTTATGAAAAACTATAAAGTTACCGAAAATAAAGTAACAAACGTTATTATAAAGTATGGTTGGCAACCGTAATTACAACTGACTTTAATTTAGTAAGTTATTATGATCCAAACGTAATAACTAGTAAGACTCATATTTAGTATCGATACTCGATAATAGTAACACCTGTTCCTTGATTGACACAACCCTAGCAGTGGCAGCCATTTTATGCGACAAAACGAGTTGTAGGTATGCACCCTTTTTTTGTAGGTATTTCCAGTCCATACTTTTTTATGTCAATGATGCTGACGGCTGTCTTTCAGTCTATCAAAAACGTCAAAAAGTACTCTGTGCAGCTGTCAAATGTCAATAAGTCAAACAGCAGCTGATGGATTTGACATCATTCGGTCGGATATTCTCGATATTGTGATTCTGAAATTGGAAATTGATATTCTCGTAGCAAATAAAAAAAGGCACTGATTTAAAGAGGCAGTTGTAAATAGCGGTTTTGGTAAGTTAAAAATTATAAATGGCACGTTTAATAACTTGTTCAGCAGTTAAAACTAAGCAGTAAAGTAAACAAAAATGAGTAATAAAAAATAATGAAATGGATCAGTGAATATATAATTGAGTGGGAAAATAATTAAATGGGCGGTAAAAATGAATGAATGGGCAGTTACGTGTGGGCAGTAATAAATCGGAATTTGTCGGTAATAAATCTCATTCTAAGCAATTCTATAAACAATGAGGTGGTAAAGTAGTTTTGGGTGTGTAGTCGACGGAGCCCCGCTTCGCGGGGCCCCTATTTCTGTCTACAGGGTTTAAAGGAACCTAACACGAAGGGGATGACGGGGGCTCGTTCGCTCGCTTTGCTCGCTCACTCGAGCCCCCGTCATCCCCTTCGAACCTAACCTGTCCGAGTCGGGGTGCCCCAAGTCCCGAGCTCGCTTCGCTCGCTCTTGCATCCGCTATGATCTGCCGAACTATTTAGCGAACCGCCCATTCCATCATTTTTACCGCTCATTTAGTTATTGGACTGCTCAATTATTTTTAGAATTGACATTGTATGATAAAATAACAGTCTAATTGATCTTTTATTACTGTCCATGTTTTACTGTCGCAATAATTAATCAACCGCCATTAAATTAAATAACTGCTCAATATGTTTTTCAACTGATCATAATAACATCTCGAATATTTAAATAACAGCTCAAAAAATTAGTTCCCATGAAAAAATAGTCTATGGTTTATAAATTGGGCCCCAATGTGCGATTAAAGATGGGTTTTTCAGAATCAAACAGAGGCGGCCTGCGGTAGAAGATAGCTGTTTTAATGAACTATCTATCTGATAAGGAGCTACACAACAAACACGCTAAAAAGAACCACTTATAATATATGCAGGTAGTACGGAGTACCTACCTAATGGATTCCATTCCAGTCAATCTAAGGCACCTGTCTCACTGCCGATGAGGAAGCGACTAGCTATCAACGATTTACTCGTTCAAGAAATGTAGGTCCGTGTAAATAAAAGAGATAGGTACATATTAGTTCATCGTACACACTGCTAGCGACTAGGTACTCGTTTGTCGCAGCGATAGGAGCTATCAAAGAGAATACTCGCTCAGAGACGCTCTCTTGGGGGAGAAAAATCGCCGAGAGGTTTACTCTTGGTAATTTTTTATTTATTTATTTAATACAACACTTCTATCATTACATTAATTGTAATCGCTCTTCGTAAACTTGCTAACTCTACTCGCTTCTCGTTAATTGCCGGCGATTCTTCTACTCAATAAGCGAGTGTCGCTAAGCGAGTAGGTACTCTTTAGGATACACAGAACATATATACCTGTTAGGATAGCTCTTGCACATGATGTGTTGGCAGTTTGGCACACACACTTCTGCACTCGGCGAAGACTTCTCCGTTGAGATCGGTCGCCATAAGTCAGTGACCGAAATGCGTTTAGGATAATCGATTGGATACTGTTTACAGTTTGATCATTGTTTGGATGTCTCGTTTCTTTTTTTGTTAAGGTAGTTGGAAGATGATGATGATGATGATGATGATGAATCGGAAGACAAAAAAAGCTTTTTTAACATTATAACATTTATTTGGTAGGTAGGTACATATTATATGGTTTGCAGTAAGAGAAAGCTAGGCCTAAGAACAAAGGGTACCACCAAACGGGGTGAATAGGGATGCAAGGGTGAATTGGGACAAAACTTTATTATAGCCGGCGTTGAAATAATACAGTTTGTTGCCGAAAAGGACACTTAATCGTTAATTATAATACAATAAACACATTAGACTCCTTTATGGCAATAAACTAGGTACTTATATTACTTCAATGTTAAAATCGCTTTTAAAGTTTCGTCCCGATTCACCCCTGCATCCCTATTCACCCCGTTTGACGGTAGGTACTTAGCGTACTAATCATTCAGATTGGCCGTCTAACGATTTTTATTATTTGTAAACGAACTAAAAATACTTTACGGCGCCGATTCTGTTCATAAGCAGGTTTTTAATCACGTCTAAACTACCTAATACGGAGTAGTGTTAGGCCCTGATTAATCTGACAGGACTAAAATAAAATTTATCTTCTGTCCTTTTCTTACTGAAATAGAAAGAAAAACATGCACTGAACTTTTTAGTTTAGTTTGTGAACAAGGGAATCGGCACCACTGTCATATACATAGTTTAGATAATATCTCGTGTGATGAGTCTGTAACATGTCGTGGTATCAGCACGTCATTTTGTATTACATAATAGAAAAATAAAACTTAGTAAGTGAAGTTGTAAAATAAATCAACATTGTTGCACAATTAAGTATAAACTCTCAACTTAAGTAGGTACTTATATAACAAAATTAAGTGGAATATTGTGTCCAACAAATATTAATAGCGGTTTATATTACGTAAAAAATTTAATTTTTAATGAATACTAATAAGGCAGTTCGAAAATAAGTTTATTTTATTCAACAGTACTAGACAACACAATGAAATGACTTCCAATGATAAGATATAATAATAAGATCTCATTTATCTAGATCTAGACTGACCAAAAAAGGCTAGAACTAATTAATGTATAGACGCCAGCACATCGAGGTACCCGAAACTGTCAAATTTTCCCAATCAACCTTGAACCTTATAACTTTAGCGATAAAGTTGAAAATCTATTAAAGACATTTGACAGATTGTAGTAGATTGATGTGCTGGCGTCTGAAGTTACATTGATCATTTTTAAAGAAATTCAAAATATAGTTTTCAAGTTTTATCCCTATCCTATAATCAATATCAATCACATTCAGGCAGATCTCTATTAATAAAGCGACAGTAAACATAATTAAACGTCTCTCAAATACATACATATTCAGTAAATGCAATAATACAAAACTTTTAATCGCTTATCTTATCAAAATTGACACCGAAAAATTGCATTCGCTTTTTGTTTTTTTTTGGAGATTTTTTGGATTTTCTTGTAATTGGCACCGAAGCATACACTTGATAAACTTGATGCGAAATTAATGATCTCTCAAGAAAATCTTTTAAATGCATAATGTGATGCACATGCGTTATATTGCTGTGAACACAGGCTTGACCCGTTAGGCTCATAGGATTTATTTCGAACTAGAGTAAATGTTCTGGACGTGATTCAGTTCCTAATAGGGGAGCTACTGGCCGGACTTATGTAGATCTGTTCAGGGTAGAGGTCGCCTCGTATGCGTACTGCGCGCACGCCTTCTGCGGACGCGCGGAATTCTAGTTCGCCAATGAGTAAGCCGTCTGCATATATCGCCCAATCTGCCGGCTGACGAACTATCCGTAGTTTTGTCTGGAAAGTTATAATTAGTAAGTTATATACATGGTGTAAGAAGACCCACCACAATTCCGTTATTTATGTATTCTGTACATCACCGTTAAGATTGAGCAAGTAAGATTGTTGGTAAAGACTTTTATTTTTGGTGTGAAATATCGTTGTTTACGGCAGCGCGCAATGTAACGCACTCAAACATTGTGTTTAATAAGCATGAGTGCATGCTACAGTAAAGAAGTTGTAGAGAAATATCATCACTGTTACCAGAAGGTTCCTATACCTATGGGTTAGTAAAAAAAATGATCACTGTTAAGTATAATTTTACACTCATTATAACTAGATTGTTTTTCTGCTAGAATGAGGAAGATACCACTTCAGGATCGTGCTTGCGAGTTTCTGTGTATTCTGGGTAACATAGTGATATTTTATTTGATTTGATATGAACGGCCGCACAGGTCGTTCGATCAGGGTTAAGTAAGCTACGCTTGCCACGGTTGGTTTGGGGATGGATGGACCATCTTTACATACCGTGACCCCCCGTGCCACGTTAAGCGGTTGGTCCCGGCTGTCATTCGTGGTTCTTTGACAGTCTAGTTTGACTGACTATCCGTAATGGATAGTTAGAAGCCCGAAAGTCTGACAACCAGTCTTACCAAGGGGTATCGTATACCCAGTAACTGGGTTGTGGAGGTCAGATAGACAGTCGCTCCATGTAAAATACTGGTATTCAGCTGCATCCGGTTAGACTGGAAGCCGACCCCAAGATAGTTGGGAAAAGGCTAGGCGGGATGGGCGGACGACATTGTTGCCATCGCGGGTAGAACCTGGAAAGGGCTGACACGAGAGCACGGGCTTGGCACAAGAAAAGAGAGCCCTATGCCCAGCAGTGCGTGAAGTCGGGCTGTTGATGAGAAATATGGGTCTTACCATATTTAAAAAAAAAAAAAATATCCACTCACATACGTCCCAGGTATGAGTCTAGCGGTGCGCTGCCGTCGCTCAACACCCCATTCACCGAACCACGCGTTCAGCACGACCAGCTGTCTTTCCCGCTGAGACTCGAAATAGGCGCGCACGTTCACGTGAGCCAGCACGTTAGGTCGCGGCCATTCACGGGGATTATCCATCAGGTCGATTGCGAATGAGTGAAGGAGTGGACGAAGTCTGTAAATAAAGGGGTGGTACTGAATTTACTAAGGCTTTATTTATAAAAAAATACTGGTGACCCATCCGGCCCTGCTTTGCACGGTATTTACGAGTTGACAAAACATCAAGATTTCTTTCATAAACCTTCCAGAACAAATTCTATAAATGGTGGTGAAAACCGACTAATTTATAAGATATATAGATAGTTTACAAACACACAGTCACGTATTTGCATTTCCGGCAGAAAAATTAGCGGTACTCCGATACCCATGGTAAGATTTAACTTGTGTTATGGGTAATTACCCTACATGAGGCACCTCTAAGTAATTACGTTAGATGACACACATTTACGTTTAAGTAGGTACTTAAACAAAAATCAGGCAATCCCAAATACCCTAGATAGAGTAAATAAACGATAATACTAGTAGGTACTATTATATATATTATCGTTTATATCGAACTGCAAGACCTGCAGAACCTGAAAATTTTCGAATTCGGGAAAAACTGAACGTCCTTTTTTACCGTTCCGTAATTCTGACAAGGAACCCTTATAGTTTCGTCATGTCCGTCTGTCTGTCTGTCCGAGGTTTTGCTAAGAGACCGTTAGTACTAAAAAGCTGTAGTTTGTAGGAGTGTGTTATCAATTACGCCGACAAAGTGGTAAAATAATTTTTTTTTTTTTTTTTAGGGTAGCTCCCCTACGTGTTAAGTGTATCGCTTAAGAAATAGGGTATCGCTTAATAGGTCTTCTAAAATGACTTGGGGGTTGCTTAAATTATTTTTCGATTTAATGCTCCATTTACGAAATATTAAACTTTAAAGTGCAAATTTTTCTTCCAGTAGGGCGTCCCGCCTCTAAAAGCTAAACAATGCTAAATTCTTGACAATTCAAAAGTGCCTGTTGATGGTTTAATTGAAATAAATGCTTTGACTTTGACTTTGAAACTGCTTGGCTTGGAAAATCTGGAAAAATTCACGATGATAGTGCATTTCATGAACTATAAAGGAAATATTAGTTTAGCAGTAATATTGTTATAACCATTAACTCCTAATATCTTTACCATTACTTATATTCAGAATAAAGAACAACAGAATCGTACTATATTGTGATAACGGACTACTACGGAACCCTACACTGTGCGTGGCCCGACACGCACTTGGCCGGTTTTGTATTAGGTATAGTAATTTGGACAGGACAACGTCTCTCTGTCAGTCAGTAGGTAGTACATTTCAAATCAATATTTTGTTATGTAGGCATGTTATACCTACCTATGTAGTACGCATACAAACAATGTTAATAAAACTGTATCAGCAGCCGATTGATATTGGACGTCAGCCAACATTCAGGTCAGGCATTGATATGTGGTTGACTGGAAACTATAAATCTTCGCACATTTTTCATAGACACGTAAATATTCTCTTTTATATGTGGTACCTACTGATGACTAATGTGTTGTTCAGATAATAATTATATCCCTTGACCACCGGCCTACAGTCATCGCCGAAGGTGATGATGTGCAGATTATTCAAAGTGACTATAACAACGGACTAAGATTTTTTGGCTCTATTTTTTAATGCTGTGCGTTTTCACGCTATTCATAAAAAAACCGGTCAAGCGCGGGTCGGACTCGCGCACTGAGGGTTCCATACAAATTTGTAGGTATGTAAATAGTTTATCAGGGGATTTTTTTTTTGTTTTCTAAGTAACTACAAATTTACGGTTTTCGAATGTTTTCCTTTACTTGTACTAAGTACATGATATTGCTTCTTGCCAAATTTCATGATTCTAGGTCAACCGGAAGTACCCTATAGGTTCTGATTCCACAACATAAACGCCTCTATCTTACTATCTTTTGATTGCATCGACTTAGAACTTTATTTTTTCACTGCTTCAAGGGATTGCAGCCTTGAGTATTTGATAATACCTAATTTCAACTTGATAACTCCACGAGAATCCTGAGAAAAATGGTCTTGTTGACCGACGGTCAGACAGACGGACAACGAAGTGATCTTATAAGGGTTCAGTTTTTCTTTTTGAGGTGCGGAACCCTAAAAACCGTATAGTCCGACTTACCTGCCGTAAATAACAAGCTGGTGTCCTTCGGGAATGCCTTTCGATAACGATGCGATGACGTTCGCTTGCCATGTAGGCTCACTGTCCTCTGGTAATGAATCTATATTTGGTCTTAAGGGTACCTGGAAGAACATATTATTTTCACATTTTAAAGGCCATGATAAATTATTGTCTACATGCAAAAATAGTCCTGCGCTTTCCGCATCCAGCGGATTCTCGTGACTTTAACTTAGTCAATCATTTTGGGGGCCGTTATCAATAAAACTTATTACTTATCACGGCTTGGTACTCACTTCAACAGGTACTGGAGCTAATGTGGGGAATATATCAGTCTTCTGAACTTTCAGTGTCGCATCTCTGACGCCTGTAACTTGCACCCACTCCGCAGTCAATGGGCTCGGATTCCTATGTGCATAGCTGCAGTACGGCATCCCGTCAACAGCCCACAGCGTCTCCTGCTCATCAACTAGGATCTCTATCGTAAATGGGTGATCTGCTTCGAAAGGAAACAGTCTGAAAAACCAAAAATATATTGTGATGTTAATAATGCTAATTCGGCGAACGGACTGTAAATGCCCACCTCCCGCTATGCTAATTGGACACTAATTGTCCTATAATTTTGGGCGTAAAGTTAACAACCTCTCATAGTTGCTATGCTTAAATAATTAATCATGCATTCATCGTTCGTTGTTCGGAATGTTCAGAAACATGAGAAATTACTTACTGAAAGGGAAATTATCTTATCGATGTGGAAGCTGGAAAATGGGTCACCGAGTCGTATCGCGTACCTACCTATTGGAATAGCTATAGGTATGATTATTTAGTAAGCATTGTTTGATGTTATTACCTGAATGCAGTAGTCTCCTCTGGTCCCCATTTGTTGTGTCTCCTTGTATTTCGGACCACATAGCATTGCGGAAGACGTACGTTAAAATGCACGGCGATTTCGCCGCGCGCCGTGTCAGGTTCCCCACTTCCTATGTTTACTGCAAACCTAGTAGGTACAAATATATCTTTGATACAGTAATAATAATATACGTATTAGATAAAATAGTGTTGGTAAAGATAGGTCGTTGACCAAAATAACATTCAGAAGTACAAACACCGCCTTATTCAATTATTTATTAAAAAAACAATTGGTCGACAAAAGGCTGGTCTGTGCTAACATTTTATCCTATCAATTCCCACGAGCGCACTAAGGTTTAGAATAAGTACTCAGAGAACAGTTCTGATAGGTACTTTATTAGTCCAAAAGTTGTCAGTAGACTATAAAAAAAAATATATCGGGACGTCAGATGTGGTCGGACAAACTCTACTGTGATTACACAATCGGTACTTTCATCGTTATGACCTGGATTTGCGTGTTAACAAATGTATAGCTAGCCGTAAGGTCATGTGGAGAACACTGCGCGTGCTGACATTTATCGCCAGAATTTGGCAGCTATTAACCGTATTTAGTGCAGGCTACGGCGAGACCAGATTATCCATGAACTGTTTTTACAAGTTACAACAGCTAATCCTATATTATGTCGGTTTGTAGTCTGACTTTATACTAAGTTTAAGTATAGGTAATAAAAAGTTACCAAGCTAAATCGTCGCTAGGTGTCCCCGTGCATATGATGTGTGATCCGATACTCAGGGGCTCTGTTAGGGTCTGTGTAAACTTAACATCTCGCGCCTCTGCCAGTTGAGACTGAAATAAAACAATCAAAGCTTTTATAGGCTACATCAACGTGTTTTATAGACATTTTTACCGTTAACCAGTGGATAGGTGTTGTGTTACGTGGAATCTGACATTGACGGTAGGTATTCTCTGAAATTCCTACCAAAAAAAAGTCTTCGCCTTTCTTCATAAAAACACGTTTAGCAAGTGATACGATTTGACATCTGCGTCGAAGCCTGTGCGCGTTCGTACATTTGTACTAATCTAGTAGGTACCTTGAGAAAATGTCATGACATGATCGACAGTAAGAGGATCCTGTCGAAGTAAAAAGTCCCTATCACTGTAGCGTATTTTATATTAGCTTAAGCTTTAATTCAAGAAGAATGTACCCGATATTCCGTGCTACCAGGGAAAAAATGGGCCACCCTTGTCCAAATTTTTTAAAAGGGCTGACTAGAGGATGGAGGGTATATCGTTCTCTTGTCAGTTAATTCTAATAAGAACACCCAAACTTTGTTTGGATTTTGATAATGTTAAAAGTAATAGTATAGCAATTAACTACTCAAATACAATGTAGGAGCTAGTTGTGCACTTTATTTTGTTTGATCTATGACTCATTTCGCTTACTTTGTGAGTCAAAGTAATCAACAAACGATGCACGAATTCGCTCACCAAAGACGTCTACTGAATTACGCCGATGAGGTCATTGGGTATAGCTTTGCCTTAATTGGTGTCAGGGTTTTTTTAATAAGGTAGGTACTTATGTACAGGTTGGTGTCTACAAATACGGACTAGGTGTACATTGAGTGCATTTATAATAAGTTTGCTGGAGCGGCCAAACGGTGTCGCCATAGATTGTGTGGTGTGGATTTCATGTGTTCATTTATTACGACATATGTGCAAGCAAAAACTGAAATACTGCTTATAAGCACTGAAATGTACATGCAACATGGAACACGCATTGACATTTATAAACTAAACACCTATACGATTAACAAGTCTCTACATAACTACTGTATATACCTTGTTGTTTGTACATTGGGTACAAAGACATTAAACTATTTACATCTCTTTCGTCGTCGTCGTTTCAGCCGATAGACGTCCACTGCTGGACATAGGCCTCCCCCAATTTTGGGAGGGTTTGCCATAATCGCCACGCTTGGCAGGCGGGTTGGCGATCGCAGTATGGTATGATGGTGGAATACATAAAGAACGCTGCTGCCCATTCTCCGGTACGATCCTTAGTCGCCTTTTACGACACCCACGGGAAGTAAGGGGTGGTGGTATTCTTTAAGTCCGGCACCACACAGACCTCATCATACATACATCTCTTTGCTTGGGTATAAATAATAACATGCAATTTACATGGATGCTGTGTGCCCTGCATTATAAATATTTACTAAGTTTCAGCTTCCACGTACGCAGAGGTTTTGCTGCTGTGTAGATGCATATAGGTAAAAGGTATCTTCCTACTACATCTTTTAATGAAATGTGTTGTATGCCTAGAATATCGACCATGTGTGAAGAGCACCGTGATAATTCCATTTTCCTTGGTTGGATAAACACCTTTAACAACTTACAAGGGATGGAAACAGGCCCGGACTTAAGAGACCCAGGGCCCCTAGGCACTTGACATTTCACCCCCCCACTCCCCACCTCCCCCATCTCGAAGCCATTTTGGAAATTTAGCAAATCAAATCATGAAAATAAAACTTTTCATCGTTTTAATTTAAGTACCTCGGAAATTTATAAGCATCAGAAATAATACAGTCTATGCTATGTATATGTCATCATCACTGACCTCTATAATACAAGTACCTACCTCTTATTATAGAGGTCAGTGGTCACCATACATAGCAGAGACTGCATAGACACATATTTACTCGTCGTCATAAATCGACGTTTCTAAACAAAGACGTTCTTTCCTTTAACACTAAAATTACCTAGGTACCTACTTGAACCAATTTACTTTCTTCAAACAACACTGAATAGACTAGGTGTTTTTGTAAAAATCTTCATGATTGATTTTTTGTATAGCTGGTGCCGGCAGATTGAATGGTGATCTTTCTTAGAGAACTTTGGACGAATTGGCCGCAAGAGCGAACGACGCGATCTCGAAGATTGTTAGCAATCCGCCTCGGTTAGATTTCTTTTGACAATTGAATATAGAAATAGGAGTTGCTATGTAGGTTAATGCAGAAAACCTGAAGAAATAAGATAAATGATGGATGATGCAGGAGCGAGCTCGAATTGTTTTTTTTTTTTGCATCCTTCCTCGGAGAGGTCAGAATTCCTTTTCTTTACTACGGGTGTTACCATAGAAATGTGAAATTTGTTCTTTCATATATCTATGGGTGTAACCTACCTATAATAATAGGTACCATGATTTGAGCCAATAGCACAAAGCCTGTAGGTAGTATTTGCTTTTCGGCCCGGTACGGTGTCCGTCAGGCAGATAAGCTACGGTCGAGGTAGCGTCGGGGCCCCTAGGCCGTCTTTGTAGACCTAGGCGTAAATCCGGGCCTGGATGGAAGGCAATTAGGTACCTGCAGGTAGTTGGTCGTATATGTGCGCGTAGGGAGATGTAAAAGAGATTTACTGAAAATAACCTGTACGTGTTGTGAAAATACGCCTACTATTTCTCGTATGTTAACTGGACTATGGCGTTTTAATCATAAAACTAAAATACTGAAAGCATTTAAATATATGAATCAACCGTCAACGATAAGATATTTCGATAGTCATACCTAGATAACAATATTATTTACATTATTACAGGTTTACAGGGTTACGACTTACGATAACTTTGGACTGTCCACATAAAAGAGCCGAGTTTGAGAATATGTCTATCATTATCATTAGTTTTGTACGATTACAAGTTAGGTTACGAGTTTACGACCTTTAGTGTTACGTGTCTGATGTGATTTTATAAATGTGTAAGTTTGTATGTTTGTTACTCAATCACG
Organism: Mesoligia furuncula; assembly: GCA_916614155.1. Classification (NCBI taxonomy): domain Eukaryota; kingdom Metazoa; phylum Arthropoda; class Insecta; order Lepidoptera; family Noctuidae; genus Mesoligia; species Mesoligia furuncula. The sequence continues at coordinate 15,893,961 of OU744799.1, read as the reverse complement.
CCGGATTAGGATGCAATTATAGGAATAATACATGTAGACTATGACCTGGAATTAACACATAGGCTGCTTTTAACTGAACGGATATTTCTTTTAGTTTTCCTAGGATGCGAACAAAACTGCGGCCAACATAATGAATTAACGAGGCATACTTAAGTTAACGTCTATTTAATACTTACAGCTAATGAGCATCACAGTTACTTAGCGAAATTATCGTACACAGCACACTTGGTTGTTGTAAGTTATGGGTAGGCGTGGTGTAAGTTCGCGTGTCTAAACACAATCAATGTTCACCTAACTTGGTATAGAGCAGATGTAGTTACCTATATCCACCACGACTGTGTCGGTGTACCTACCAATTTCAGTGCCAGGCTTAGCTGTTTCATGTTTAATCAATAAGTTTTAGTAGGAGCATGAACATAATTATATAGCGGTAATGTAAGTACAATAGGCTCTCTGCTCGTAGGTATTGTGTTGATACATTTAATTAAAACTACAGTGTTAGATATATTATGTGTCCAGTGCCAGCCTAGCTAATTCCTAAAAGCGAAGTTTTGTTAATCGTATTTAAGGTCGACGCGCTAGGTACTAGGTAGCCTGCGAAATTTAAAATTTTCTTACGTTTTCTGCAATTTGCAGGTCAGTGTCGGGTTGTATGTTGATTTAAATATGATTCGCAACCGTAACAAATATAACTTTACAGAATTATAATTGAATGAATATACCTATATAATATATTCATGAAATATCAATGAATGGGGTTATATGTAGGTACTTAGAGGGTTGTATTGATAATTTTAATGATTATAATTATGTAATGCGGGTTCGATTCCCGCACGGAACAAATATGTGTACGACCTACAAGTAGTTGTTCCGGGTCTGGCTGTTTGTGTATGTGACTTTAAATGTTTGTAAACGCACCCATAATACAGGAGAAATTCCTAGTGTGGGGCAACATGTAAAAAAAAAAAACATTTTGTTCAACATACAACCTGACACTGACCTGCAAAATTAAAAAAAACGTAAGAAAATTAATTTCGCGGGCTACGCTGACGCTTCCTTTTAATCATTAATTTTTTAGTACCTATATTCAGATACATACCTAGATAGACATATCTCGATAAAAGTGAATTATGTATTTCTTATCGATTCTGTTCCTCAGTCGATAGATAAGAATCGAAGACAAATGAAAGCACTTTCGACACGATTCGTTTAGGTCTTAGCTCTGTCTAGTTTTTCGCAAAACTCCTACATAGGTACTTGTTTATTTACTTCGCCATCAAACTAGAATTAGTTAGGCAAGTAAAATGTTACGAACAAAAAAAAAAATTTATTACTTATAAGTGTTTGTGCATAATACAAAAAAAAATCATAAGTATAATATTATTCAGAATGCGGTACCGAGAAACACCTTCTGGAATGAAGTCATCAAGGATGTGAAGCGGATCTTTTACTTCCTCTAAAAGAGTATCCGGTTTTGCCCCTAGAGATATCTACTACCTATAATTTGAATGTAATAAAAAAAATAGGTTTAAAGGTATATTTCATGAAACAGTACCTAAGTAGTCTACTCTACCTGAGTATAGTAGGTACTATTGTCTTGATTCACCGGTACTGGATGCTGGGCAAGATTAGGGCCGGTCATAATTAATTTATCGCGCTAAATGGATTACAGTACAGTGCCACTATTTAGGCGGTATATATTAATTTAGTGACATAGGTACCTAATGAGAAATCCGCTCGCATTAAGGCCCCCGGCAGACAGTCGCGACGCTACTCTAGGTAAAACAATTTCTATGAAGTTTTCATGTCAATAATTGTTCTACTTAGGGTCGAGTCGCGTCTGTATGTGGGAGCGTTTATTTTAAAAACTGCAATGAGCTCAGCTTCAGTCACTAACCTTCGCACTGAAAATAAAATACTGTGTTGTCCGTTAGTCAGAATAACATTATTTTCACAACATTCTCAGGACAGCCGCAATCGTTGATTACGACATCTGCCGGCGTTAACTATTTTGAATAGGTAAATAAACATTTCAGAATAATAATGTACATACGATCAATGATATGTGCATACGATGAATAAATAACATTACATGAAGTCGATTGTGATAGGAGAATAGGTATGTCAAATAGTTTTGACCTTAACCTTGAGTTTTTGGATGATGTTAAGATGCAGTTAGGTAGGTAAGTAATTACTAAGTATAGTGGGATAAAATATTACCTAGGTAGGTACATAGGTGTATTGACGATTGATGTGTGATTTTCCCTGTTTAATCTTAACTTCTAGGTACCTACCTACCTTATTGGAAATTCCGCATCGATAAAGTCCGTAGGCCAATGTATCATGGTGGAAAAAATACTAAGTAGATACCTTTATGAGAGAAAAGTGAATGAGTGACTAAGTAGTATGTAGGTATTTATTATTTACCTCTACCTGTGATCTATCTTTTTTATGGTATTTTCTAATAAAGGCGTTCAGTTTTGGTGATGGTTTTATTAATAAAATTGTCGATAAGAACAATGCTCCACAGGTGGTATAAAAGAATTAGATTGTAGGCACCTACCTACTTAGTTATTGGATTTTCTTCAAAGATATTCAAGATTTTCATGGTCATCAAAATATCGCTTGCGTCATTATTTTTTAATAATATTAACGTAAACGTAGGTACCTACTTATGCTGTTTATCTACCTATTAGGCAACTTATTAAACTTAAGGTGAATGCTCCAACCAGCCCGCGAAATTCAAATTTTCTTACGTTTTTTGCAATTTGCAGGCCAGTGCTAGGTTGTATGTTGATTAAAATATTATTCGCGGTTGTAAGACATATATAGGTACAGAATTATAATCATGAAAATCATCAATAAAACGCTCTAAGTTCATAAAGCTGTTAGAATTACTTTTTCTGTTTTTTTTTTGTTCTTACACCTTTATGAAGTTGGAGGGTTGTATTAGTGATTTTGATTATTATAATTCTGTAACTACATACGTCTTACAGCCGCGAATAATATTTTAATCAACATACAACCTAGCACTGGCCTGCAAATTGCAAAAAACGCAAGAAATTTTGAATTTCGCGGGCTGGTTGGAGCATTCCCCTTAAGAGGTAAAGGTATTGACTTGACTCATTCATAGTTCTTAATAAATTGAAGTTTTTTTTTTAATTTATGCTACCTATGTGAAGCTCATGTCACGTCGGTAGGGACTAGATAGAAGAGTATTAACAAAAAATATAGGCCGAATGATTTAAAGTTCACCCACTGAAAGTGCTTATTTGCGCAAACTTAGTGAATCATGATAGGTTCAAATGCGTCACTTCAAGGTGGAGTAAAAAAACATTTCAAGTTTGGTTTGTTTTTCTCAAGGATTTTAACGTCAATTTTATTGTAATTTAAGTTATGGTGGGAACTAAACAGCCTTCAATTATTATGAAGCAGTGTAAAGTGCGCGCGTTACTCTTTGATTTATGAAAGCGTAAAACAAAAAACAACATTCATTTTAATAAACACTAAGCTTAGACTCAATTGAAATATTTTATTTATCATAAAAATTACCAAAGAAACCGGTAAGTTTTCTTCATTTTCACCTGACTCCGGTGGTCGACCTCGACAGAACAAACGGCGGCAAAACGCGCCGCAGCCGCATCTATCGTCGAGACACACCATGATTGAAGTTAATAGAATTCACAACACTCAATAGACGAGTCTGCAGCGCGACACTACGTTAATCAGTGAGATTTGGAATTCTACAGAATTCGCGCGACCACTGCATCCCACGAAAATATCCGCTCCAGCTGCGCTCAATCGCGGAATAGCCGAGCGCGCCTAGCCAACTACCTACCGCAATACTCGTCGATCGTACTGTAGCGTATAGCTAGTAGCACAGCTAGTAAGTTTGATTGTTGTTTTGTAATATCAAGTGCACAGAGTATATAAGTACCTCTATACCTTATACCCCTACCCACTGGCATGACTGAAAGAGGCGAGAATGGTCTGCCTTTACGCTTACACACCATAGACAATCATGAGTCACCCCGAGGAGTGAAGTGCACTGTGAGTCTGTGACACTTTGTTGTTATGGACTGGTGGCCGGAGTAGCCGATTATGATTTATAGGATTAAGGAGTTGCCGGTTTGAGGGCGAGGTAGTAAAATAATGTCTAGGAGTCTACTGACATAAGACTTTCCGTTTAGATTTAGGTATGTTACGCAAATTGTTATTATGTGGATATATATGGAAGGGTCGCTTGATACATTTGGAATACTTTTGCTGCGAATACAAAGAGCAAAGCATAGGTCGATTTCCAACATATTCTTTGATTATGTAGGTATACGCTAATTTAATAATCTAAAATATCTACCGTTAAATGTTAGTGGCGTAGGTGCCTAACATATTAAAGGTATAGTGGTAATTATGGAATAAATTAACTTTATAAAAACGGGCCAATTTGTCACAATTTATGTTCTTTTTGATTGTCCCAATTTTTTTGCAAGACACCGTATTGAAACCTTAGATACCTAAAAGTTAAGACTAGGTACTTAGTTATGTAAACTTGGTCATTATGGTAGGTAAATGTTATTAAAGTAGCGTTAAAACTAACCTCAAAGTCCAGCGCATCTTCTGCGAAGTCGTACTCGATAAAATCTCTTGGTATCGTCCCTTCTTCTACGTCAAAATCCATTCTAACACAATTCACACATTTCATCACTTCAACGGGAATGCTTCATTATGCTTCTTGCTCGGTCTACACTCGGTACTCCGAACTGTCAACATTGTTCTACATAAAATCAATACGTAACGCAGAATTTTATTACCGCAGAGCGCAGAATGTCAGATGTTAATAAATTAGAGCCCCATCAGACGAATTACTAAATGGGCAGTAAAATAGTAATAAAATCACTGCGGTTCACTGCACTGCAGTCACAGAACATTTTAACACTCGAGAGACTGCAGTTGCGCACTGCCTAGTGCCTTGCCGAATGAAAATTGAAAACAAACAAGATCTGTAGGTATGTCGTAACAAAACCTTTTGTAGGTAAGCGACGACAGTGATTACTAGTTCTTCTCTTTCACTCTGGCTACGAAATATCTGCGTGGAAAAGAGATAAATGTAATGAACTCGATTCTAATGTCATGACAACCTTTATCAGGATCATTGGACAAAAAATAAGCACACCGAATTTGAGTGTGATAATGATAATAAATCATGGATAAATCTCAATTTGCGACGGCCATACGGGCTATACTAGGTAGGTACTAGGTACCACCCAGATACATTATCTGCAGGCTGGCAAAAATTATGGGATTAAACTTATTGATAGAGTATGAGCCGGTCTCAAATTCTCGATACATATTTTTACAAAACATTTCGATACACCCAAAGGAAAATGGGTAGAAATGGGAATAATTAGTCTATAATTTAAATAAAAATATTGGAAACTAATTGATCAAGATATTCTTTCTGATTCATGTGACTTGACATTGATAGGTACGAAAGAATCCTATGGCACGGTAAAAACAATTTCTTAACAATAGTTACAATAATAACGGTCGGCTGGAGTGAACACTGGCACGGTAATAACAATTTCTTTACAATAATAACGGTCGGCTGGAGTGAACACTGACGCGCAAAGCTCCCCACCTCTTTCTTGCCTTTATTGGCCGGCTTGAGTGGAGATTCGCAAGAGCAGATGCTGGTAGGGATAATTTTCGGGGATCCATTGTTGAGTGCAAGTCACCTTCTGCCTTTTATTCGGTTATTATCTATAATATGTAAAGTTCTAATACTAAATAAACTGCAATTGTTAAAATAAAAATATAATAACCTAAACCAACTAAAACCATTTAAAAACTAACATATTGCGTCGATATATTCCTCCGTATCGCTGTCGACTGGTAATGTACCCAAGAGACTGGCGGCATTGCCCCGTTGTATGGCAATGCTTAGCCTCTGGCCAAGGTAAAAGCCAGCCCTTGGGTCACGGGAAGTGTCAACCAGCCATTTAGAGATTTAATTGATTAAGCAATGAGCACTCGGATCCCACGGCCCGAGGGTTTCAACCCCAAACGGCTCGAAAAATATAATTTCCGATACGGTTATTATACTTTCGCCGCTTGAGGTTTTCCGCACGCGCCGCAGCAGCATCTGTATTCGGGCAAGCGAGTCTCCAGGCATCCATAGCCTCGGAGAAGCACGGCACATCAGAATTAATCAGTGAGGGCTAGGATTTTTCTGATTAATTTATCAGTACCGTGGACCGAGGATATGAAAGCCGGTAGACTAATACTAGAAATTTTGCGTGTATAACTTAGTCTTTCTATAGTTTTAGATGACTAATCCACTAAAGGCACCCAAACCAATACACCGATATGTTTTGTTTCCATACTCTGCAATGGCCCTGCACCAACTGGGGGTGGTCGTTGGGTATACTTGCACAGTGCATACATTGCTAATCGTCGATTGGTGCCTCAACACTTAAAATTATCTAAGGGGCCTCTTCGAGTTGGCTGCGGCCCCACGTACGCCTTCCAAAGGTCCCTAGGACCCTAGGATCCTGAGATATGTCAAAGTTACAATAAAAATGCAAAGTCAGATTCAATGATTTATTTAAAAATTCTTATTAAAATATTTGTATATCGCAGCCAATTGGTTTAATTAGCCGTTTAGTTAACCGCCTAGCCTTTTAACTAAACGGCGGCCTTTTAACTAACGGCCTGATTGATATTCAATATTATAGTTTAGATTGGAACTGTAACCAATCACGCGAGAGCCGAATTGGTCGCAGTAACTAAGCTAGGGCTCTCTGACCTAATGGGTTAGATTAGGTTAGAACTGTGATCAACCGCGAGCGAGCAAAGAGAGCGAAGCGAAGCGAGCACTACTTCCAAAGGCCAGGCGGTTAACTAAACGGCTAATTTAACCAGTTGGCTGCGACATGTACACAATACCAAAACATTAAAATCACACTTTGATTTTATGGATGTTTTTTTATATTAAGTCAGGTTAGAAAATTATAAGTACATATTATTTTAACTTACCTACTGTTTTACTTGTTTTTTCGTAGTATTTTTAGAAGTTGGTAGTGTGATCTAGAACAAAAAAAAATTCGGTTAGAACTCGCACTTCGGGTTTTGTGAGAACAACTAAACATAGAGAAAAAACTAAACATATTATAAATAAAATTTTTTCTCCATGGGCGTAATCACGGTGTCGAAGGTTAACCCTCTACCTCTTTTCAGAAAATACGATAAAGCTACAGCGGCCCTGTTCATCTGGAGGCCAGTGATATATCTTTATTTCTAGACGGAAGCGACTAAATTGTAGCGCTCAAGATTTTTAGACACCTCTGACATCGAATTACTGGAACGCAACTGTTTAGGTCAAAACGAATATTATTGTAGAATAAAGGCTAAAACAGAATAGGGCCGGGCTGCGCCGCAACGCAACGCACTGCAAAAATCTTCCTTCATCACTTGCATACAAATTTTTATAAACCAACGCAAACTACAGGCGGGTCGTATCGTATAGCACTTTTTTGTATGAAAATCTGCGCTTGGCTCTAATGATTTAGCGATTTAAGTTTAATTTTTCTCACGATGCTTCACTCTCGCCAAATCAGATTAACTTTTTCTATTAGGTATCAGCTTTGGTCATTCAATTAGAAAAACCGATTTAACATTTTTTCGTACTAGGTACTAAAGACCCGCCACACCCGGTACACCTCGGCTCCCACAACACTATCACCACATTATTTAGACAATTCCTTAACAGACTACTGCTGGTTGTTTTACCAAGAAAGGATGATGTGCTCTCTGATGCTGCAGCAGCTTGGCGCGCGTGGCGTACTGGCGCGGGCACGCGGAGCACATGGCCGGCTCACACACACGCGTGCCGCCTTCCAACGCCTGACCACGGACTTTAGAGGCCCCTGCACATATTTATTTGTCTATAAAGGCTTACCAACTAAATACACAGCAGTAACCTGACAAAATTATAGATCTCAAATGTACCTACTTATATAAATTACAGGAAAGCACGGCACTATTAATTGGCGTACTTGTACGTAAAGGAAAAAAAGGAAATGAAATGTATAGGTAGTTTTAATAAAAATTATATACAATTTGGATTGCGACAGCGAGTAACATCACCCGGTATTTCCCAAACGGTTAGAGATATAGGTGTACAGTACACTCACATTTTGTCCGTAATAAGGAGCTAGCCTATGGGCATCGGCCAAAAAGAATCCAGGCTCAGACTGAGTAATTAAAAATGGAAGTATATGTGAAGTTAGCTGCGACTATTGCTGGTCATAGGGTGTTAGTTACAGAAGTTGAAATAATATTCCGGAAATCTCGGAGAAAATAGTGTCTTTTATTTTCACAAATTAATAATGTAATCAGCTGATATTTTCACAGACAAAAATCGTCTGTGACAGTGTGTATACAGTTTCGTATGTTATATCTAACCTGGATGATGTTTCTGCACATGTCGGTCGCGCTTGGCTGCTGTCCTGTATATCTTGGGGCACGTTCCACACGGAAAATGGCGCACGCGTCGCTCCAGCGGAACTCCTGCAGACACCGTGTTGTGAACGCGCCATAGATGATTCACCAACATGCCTCGGCGCTGACATGGAAAAATTGCCATTACAATGCATACGAAACTTGGTAAAGAAATGTGAAACTTTAACATTTTCGCCTGAATTTCATCTTTCTTTTAATTATTAGTTTATTTGTACTCCGTTTTTAGGGTTCCGTACCCAAAGGGTAAAAACGGGACCCTATTACTAAGACTTCGCTGTCTGTCCGTCTGTCTGTCTGTCTGTCACCAGGCTGTATCTCAAGAACCGTGATAGCTAGACAGTTGAAATTTTCACACATGATGTATTTCTGTTGCCGCTATAACAACAAATACTAAAAACAAAATAAAATAAATATTTAAGGGGGGCTCCCATACAAATAACGCGATTTTTTTGCCCTTTTTTGCTCGATATCAAAAATGGCAACAGGTAGGCACTTGAAATATTCTCAAAATACTCAGTTGTATTTTAACTTTAATAATAAATAATAAAATTAAAATAAAATAAATATTTAAGGGGGGCTCCCATACAACAAACATGTTTTTTTCGGCGTTTTTGCCTTGTGGTACGGAACCCTTCGTGTGCGAGTCCGACTCGCACTTGGCCAGTTTTTATATATATATAGTAAGCACTAAAATCTGACCAAGTTTGATGCGTATAACTACAGCCGTTTTAGAGATAGAGCAGTAACAAATAAAGTTGATGAAAAGCATCTCTTTTTTATCAAACCTCCAAGTTCGTTTACCGTTGTATTTGCCATAGTAATACCGACTTTGTAACTATACCCTATTCAGTTTGGCTTGAGACAAAACGTAAACAGCGTTTGTCTAGCTATAATTTAATTCTATTCAGTTAATAATAATAAAAATTAATAACACGGTAACCAGAGGTGATACCCCAAAAATAAAAACTGGAAAATATGCGCCTAAAGATCCTTTATCAAACCATATTAATCAATAAAAAAATATTTTGACGAGATACGCTTACAGAATTTATTTAATCTTTTTTCTAGGTGAAAGTCACGAAATATAAATTATTTTTTATAGAAAAAAGTATTACAAATACACACGTGGTTGTTCTACTCTTGCGTTTAAAATGCATTTCTTGATCGATTTATGCGATAAACAGTATAGGGAAATTTTTCGAGTGAAATCAAACACTGTGCGACGGCCAGACAGATGGCGTAGGCTTAGCAATAGGGTCCCGTCTTTTCCCTTTCGGTACGAAACAATGTTTTGTAATAAATAATATTCTTCCTTACTGACCTTGAAAGAATGTTGGCAAAGTTCACATTTGTATGGTGTAGTGTGTATGGCCGGGGCAGTGCAGGTTGTATTTATGGTTACTGCAGGCTTATCATTATCATCATTGTCCTGCAAGCAAAGTCAAAGAAAAACGAACCATAAATAACTTTATGTTCATGTGATTATAATGTTTATGTTAACAATTTTTATTTCGACATACTTTCTGCAATGGGCTTGGGATTTTGTTCGAATGTTGAGCCCAAATGTGTTCCGTGAGCTGTTTCATGTTTGTGAAAGCTTTTTCACATCCACATTTAAATTGACGGCCAGGACATTTACTGTGAATACACAAAAAAAAAAGGAATTTGGTATCATTATATGTAGTTTATTTTATTAGAATTGTTTCATACTTTGTGAGCGAGAAAAGTGTTTATTAGGTTACTTCCTATTTTTTCTTAGAAGCAGAACAGCCGGTCGATTGTGTAAAAATCTCACCGTGAAAACTTAGGTAAAGTGAGTTTGTTTTTGCTAGGAATTGACACTATTGACAGCTCACTCCACGCTCACTTTACCTAAGTTTTTACGGTGAGATTTTTACAGAATAGCACCGCTGCTCCTTATCTCCTCGTCTGTTAGTCAAGCTTATTAAATTCGGTAATAACAGAAAAGTAATTGTGTCTCATTAGTGACAGACTGACAGTTGAGCTCATATTAACTACTACACGTATACACTAATCTGCCGTCCTTACGAAAAGTGCAATAACTCGAGTTTTGCCCCAAATTGAGATAAGTACATCATTGGAATCTGCAGAATGAGATCTAAATATTCTTTTTAGACACTTTTTACGTATCCATGACGTAGCCGGTTTTAATACTAAGCATAATGTAGTGATGGAGATACAAACAACACAAAAAAATCTTTAACCGCGTTTTTCTCGAAATCAGGTTAACCTAGTTATACTTTTCGTTAAGACGGCAGTAATATTTACCTACGGTCATAATATGAATTCGATAAATTAAATTTATCGCAGTAATCAGTATGAAAGAACGCAATATTCCAAACTTAACGAAAAAAAAACAAATCATTCCAAGCTTTTTTTTTAATAGCATTTACTAATGTTTGTGGCCAGTAGGTACGCACCAAAGACATTAAATTATTATTAACAATAGACGGGACATAGCGAACAAAACCGTGATCCGATACTTGTTACCTAGGAGTAACAAGTCTCTCAGTCTAGTATGGTACGCCTGCGCGTCAAGTCGCATTCGTGTCCACGAGTCTCCACCAAAAGAAAAATATTTTCTAAGGAAATATGCCGAGATACGCATTACGATTTTGCAAATATCGTTATTGTAAAACGACTGGACCTAACTTCGGTTTATTTTCGTATGAATTATTTATATTTACTCAGTAATTAGAATTAAATAATTTTCATAAAATAGATATAGAAAATTTGCTAATTTTGTAATAAACGCCCTCTACGGTTGAGTAGCTTTACTACTGCCGCGCAGAGTTGTGATATTGTTTATCGATTTTGTTATCGATAATATTTATTACTAGCTGTGCCCCGCGGTTTCACCCGTTCACTAATTTAAGGAAAAAACCTACTAAAATAATTATATTCCATTATTGTAAGAGTATTACATAATATGATTATTATTTATACCCTCATGACCAGCCGCCTTGCGGAGTTATTATAAAACTCCTAAGATATTCATCTTTCTCCTAAGATTCATTGAATATAAAACAGTCGAAACGATAATTATTAAACAAATAATTATGTTTTATTTCAAGGACAATAAATATTTTTAATTTACTACTTAACGATTTATTTAACCATTTTATCTTTTATACTAATCGGACTTCGGTCCATTACATGATAAAAGATTTTAATTACCTATTACATTGTACAAACAAACATCGACATTAAATTATCGAAATCTTGAACATCTCTAGCTGATAGAAAAATAGATAACAGGTGCGTACGAATATGATATCTATTTCAATGACGTTAGCGTGCTAACTAGAGTAAATTGGTTACAGCGCCCTCTAGCGTTGAGTAGCTGAACTCGTTATGGATTTTTTTTTGGATGGGAAATCATCAAATGACTCCTCCCGCTCTGGGTGGAGCGGAAGGGAGTGTCAGACTCTTACTGACTAAAACCCACCCGTGTTCCTTCCATCTCAAATAGCACTCTTTTTCAGAAATCATCAACAAAAGTTACATTAGTTCCACTAGCGGTCAAGAGATTGAAAACTGCAATATTCTACACCGCAGTGCACAGAGTTAAAATTCTCTGACGAATATAGGCCTCGCCGGTGAAAATTTAAAAACATATGATGGTACGGAACCCTCGGTGCGCGAGTCCGACTCGCTCTTGTTTAAATGTTCTTATTTTTGTGGTTTTTGGTATTTTGCAAATAATTCTGTACTTATAGTAAACGTTATTCCTAAAGAAAACTTTATTTAAAAAAATGTTTTCTAACATCGATATAGTAGTAGTTTTAGATAAAAAGTTGAAACAAAATTGAAACGCTGATTTGAAACTACAACATATAATGTTTATCCAATCAATACAAAGAATATTTGATTGTTTACGGTTAAATCAAAATTGGTTAAATTCGAATATCTAAATTAAAACGATGTTTCATTCTGTTTTAATCACATCACTAGTAGAGATAGTGTGACAACATTTTTTAACGAGATGACTGTCATTTTACTGCAGCTAATATTAAAAGTCCGACTATAGTAATTGAAAATGTGTCGTTTTCGATACGATAGCCTGTAGAATGGTTGTGCATGGCTATGCAGGAGAACTCTAAATTTGTCAATGACTTATTACGTTCTAAAGATAACTAGCTGTCCCGGCAAACGTTGTTTTGCCATATAAATTATTTCTAGCTGCCCGGCGCTACTTCGTTCGCGTGGTGTCCTACCCCTTACCCTACCCTACCTTTGCCCTACTCCTACACTACTCTATCCTACTTCTACCCTAGTCCTAACCTACTCCTACAGTACTCCAACCCTACTCCTTTATGTAAATAAAAGTATAAAAAAGTATCCTATGTCCGTCTCCTGGTTCTAAGCTACCTGCCCACCAATTTTCTTCTTGAGTTATAAATAGCAAACTAACACGACTTTCTTTTATATATATGTACGAGTATACAGATACAATAGGTATTTTTTTATATTTAATAATGAAAACAATACATACAACAACAACAATGAAAACATTAATGAAATAAAGGAGAAATAAAATATAAAGCATTGGAATTAAATAATTGACTGCCATCGTCATGGCAAAGCGATTCAAGGTTGCTTCGGGGTCCATAATATGGTTGGGTAATTAGGGTTTTTTGTTAGGAATGTATCAAAAGCAGGCCGCTGTGTCGAACTGGCGTAATATAACATTTTTAAATGTCCAAACAATTCCGCCTAAAAACTTTAATTGAAATATACTTCTACTTAAAATAAAGCCAAACAACTTTCTCAATTAATAGTATTAAACTGTAATTAATAATTTCTCGTTATCAATTTTTACTAATAATACATAACTAGGTATACAGATGTAATCGATAAATCACTTAAACCAAAAAACAAGTCATTTTGCCACCAAAATTCTCGGCCCAACCAAGAATGGCTGAACATACATACAACGCAGACCTGGCCAATGGGGCGAAATGTTTAGGAATAGCATACTGGCAGATGCAGCGTGTGTAGGCCGTAGACCGTGGTAGCGGGGACGAAAGCCGTGTCTACGGCGGGCGTCTACGACAGTCGCGTCGACGGGCGTCGACGGCTGCACTTACCTCTGCCGTTGACGCGTGTCGCTCGTGTGTATGTACAGACGCCAGCACATCAAGCTACTACTATCTGTCAAATTTCTTCAATAGATTTTCAACTTTTATCGCTAAAGCATAAGGTTCAAAGTTGATTGGGAAAATTTGACAGTTTCGGGTAGCTTGATGTGCTGGCGTCTGTACAGTACGACCGGTCATCATAGCATGCTTACCATAGCAGTAGATGTTTCTCGGCTGACATGATTATGATTATGACAAGCATTTTTATTATTCCGCGAAGTATGACATTTGATCTTATTAATAACGTCCTACTGTCGTTTTTGATATAGAATAGCAACAAAAAAGTTTAAGAAATGCATCTTCTCCTTTTTATCAAACCTCGAAGTTCGTTGACCGTTGTATTTGCCATAGTAATACCGACTCTGTAACTAGCTAGTTATTACTGTTCAAAGGACACGGCCCTGTGAATTTTTAACGTTTAGTTTTTTTACCTTACGTGCTGACGACCCTTTCCTTTGGCCACAATTTGGTTGCAATGAGGACATGGGACAGGAATCTCTTCGACTTGCTTCGGTTGTTTCTGAAAGATTTATTTTGTTTTTATTTCTATGAACACGTGCCAAACTACTCTATTTACTGTCGACTATTCTTTTCTATTAAGAAAAGGTATAATTTTATGTCAAGCATTGTATATCGTTCAATGAAATACAAACCTCTTTCGAAGGGTTTTCACAATGAATTGGAAAATCCAAATCGTTGGTTAACGCATTTTCATCTTTATATCCAAGGGCATAAGGGTTAAAATCATTATCAGATCTGGAGTTCCCGGAAATATCAAGACTGGATATGCGGTCTGTATCAAAGAGATTCGTGGAGAAGTCTAATCCGTTGGTATAGTTTTGAAAGCTTTCGTCTGAGGGTAGTTTATTGTCTTCAGAGCACATTGATACATTCACTTTCAATGGAGGCACTTCCAGTTCCGAAAACGCTTTGTTACTGGCTTCTATATTTCTGAAACAAATTGTTGTCTTTTTTTAATCGTCTGGATTACACACTTTAATACTGCTCGAAAAGTCTTTAGAAAGTGATTTGTTATTATTAGCCAACTGTCAGATAGTCAATAAAGGCGTCATGGAGGTCCTTGGCTAAGGTACGTACGTGTTTACCTACACCTACTTAGCTCGCTATGAAAATGTCCACTGCGACCCACGGCCCACGGCCATGCAAACGGTTCATACAAACAAATGAACCGCGCTGCTAACGTGACAAAACTCCACGTGCACATGTAGCAGTGGACGTCAGAGAGCGACTTAGTTTGCATACACTCGTCAACGGTAAGGGCAACTGCAGCTGTGTCGACAGCTGCACCACCGTCGACGCGTCCGGGCTGCAGTGGACAAAATGTTTCAAATAAAACTATGTACCAACTTACTTTTTTTCCAATTTAACAGGGCAATGATGAGTCATATGTCGCCTTAGCCTGAAATAATAAAAACAATATTTTTTTTTTACAATATTTTTAAATGAACGATATAAAACTTTAGTATAAATAAGGCACTTACGCAAATATTTTGGAAAATGTTCGCCTACAATGCCGACAGCGATACCGTCGCTTAGGGGGTTCAGTCTCTTCCTATAACAGAAACTATATTATAATAGAGAAAATTGTGACATGTAAAAATGAGATGCTTACCAAACCAAGTAACTATCATCAAAGATAGGGTGTATCAGCATATTAGCCTTTTGATGAAGTGAGCCGTCATTCCACCTAACTGACACTATTCACAGCACACTTCAAACTCACTTCACCTAACTTTTAACTCACAGTCATATTTTCACAGAATAGACCGGCTAATGCTGCAGATTGCAAATAGAGTAGAGTCATCTCAACACCTGTCTCCCTTGAATTTGTATGTATATATATATATATATATATATAATAAGTATATAATATAGTAAATATTATGTATGTATTTATGTATTTGTGTACCTAGTTTAATTAGTTTTTTTAAATTTATCATTGTTCCTCTCAACCAAAGCACCTGCCATCCAATCTCTTCACCACCCTTGGTTGACTGGTAGAGAATGCCTAAGGCATTAAGTCCGCCTTTGTACCTTTTTGTGCGAAAAGTTTAAATAAATAAATAAATTGACACTTTTGATATCTCACTTCACCTAAGTTTACACGGTCATATTCACAGAATAAGTTTTATTCCATTTACTCAACTTTTGTATTAAGAGCGCGTATTCGATTTAGCGCAAGACAAAATCTACACGATTGCTAGAACGACGTAACTTTTACGCACACTACAATGATCTGTCTGTGTGCGTGAGCGCGAAACTATAAGCACGATCCATTTTGATATTTTGATACACTGATCGGTAAAGGATTGCGCGCGATGATTTATAGTGTTTTTTAAATAATCGTCTAAAATAAATGAGTTTAAATAATGATCTGAAAAAAATTCAGAAAATTTAGCATTAACTTTATTTTCATAAAATAAATATATTAGTTATGTTTCTATTCAACTACTGGTGAAAAAACATTGTTAAAGTGAATTGATTTTGTAATTTTTAAATATTGTTTTTTAATATCTAATAGCAATATTTTCGTAATTTTAGCTCTGTTTTGCACTTTGAGACATGTCCTGTTGGAAAAACGCATAAAATAAAATATTTTGGCACATTATAATGGTTCTATTCGTCTTGAAAGATAACTCTGACGTCTATTTTCGTAAACAACATGCAGGGATTGTCTTAGCTTTCAAAAACCGTCATTAAAAATTACACTTTTACTCTGTAGTGCATATAAATCAAGACTTAGTCTTTCTAAAACCGTAATGTTCTTCAAATAATCTGCTCACATCATTACGATATTGCCCTGGAAAAAGCTCGAAAACGCGATGTTTTCGTCGCGAATCGAATACACGCTCTTAAACTGGCATTGTATATTGATAAATGGTCGTGTTACACTACATTACCTTATGGCAAAAATATGCATGGGTTTCGAGATGTTTGGCAGATCGCAATGTTTGTTGACATTCGTGGCACCACCATGTCTTTTGTACTTGAGGTTCTGTGGAAATGGAAAAGGTCCCAATTGTAGACAATAGCATTAGTCGATCTGACCCCGTTAGGTACAAAAAAGGCTTTAATTAAGGGTAAGCGTAGACTGACGGAGAGGAGCAGTTTATCAGTTGCCCTTGTAACTGATAAACTCACACCGAGCGACCTCACCAAGCCTCCGCGCCTAGCGCCTCCGTGCGATTCTGAGCGCCTCCAAGCGCGTGTGCTTTTAAGGCGCTGTATTAGGCAAATATTTAGGTATTTCAGGAGGTGAGGCAGGGGAAGTAGTAGCTCCGCCCACTACGACCCAGCCGCCGCCGCACAGTGGGTCGAAACGATGATTTTAGTGACTTAGGGATCAACTTTGTTTTTTTAATTTTTTCTTTATGCGGATCGATAGAGCTCATTAACCTCAATAATAATTGTCCTGATGCTTTTTTTCTTAAACTTGCTCCTTTGGGTGGAAAAATGCATTTTGTTATTTTTTTGTATGGAGCCGATCAAATTAAATTAAATTTCTGCCAAGTGGCGAGTGATCCCGCTTTGAAACTATATTTTTCTTAGTGCTTGTCCAGTCTACTATCACTTGATGCTTTGAACATTTGCATAAAGTTGCAACACTGCTAAATAAATGGATCGAAAAAAATGAAAAAAATACTTTGAATAAAAAGCTTCATTTTTTATTTTGGGATGTGCTTTTAAGTTATAATTGATATGGAATAGTAAGGAAAAGCACTTAATAATTTACATAATTACTTAAAGACTAACGACAATACATTTAAAGGTCCCTAATTTGCTTGAATTTACTAAGTACGTATTATTTAAAAATGTGGATCTATTCATTTCTATTTGTTTATTTAATGAAGTTATTAAATCTTTTAAATTAGATTTAATACTGAATAGTAAGTAAAGATTCAAGCAAATACAAATTTACTAAAGGTAAAAACTTAAAACTAACCTATAGACAACAACAAATTTACTATTTACTTTCAGTCATGATGACATACAAACTAATAAAAAAAAACAAGAAACTTACAATCTACCAATAATGTTATTCACTATCGCTATGACTATCTTGTAAATTATCTACATCAATAAAATCTAAATCGGATTCTGAAGGAAAACTCAGCAGAAGCTCTTTGACTTTTGGAGAGAGAACCATGCTATTTTGTTTCGCCAATCGAGGCCGTAGACTTGTGATTTTTGGATCAGACGACATAAGAAGATTGTGTAAAACATCCTCATGTGTCACCGTTCTACTTACCTTTCTAGAATGAGTCTCTCTATATTTCCTAAAAATTTTATTACGAGCTTCCGCTGCCTCTTCCGACAGTTTTCAGTCAGTTCAGTTTTTTTCGACACCAAAGTTCTTTATTATATCGCTCCCATGTACCAACAATTTATGTACACAGGCATATAATACCAGGGATACAAGGTAACATACATTTCTGCCGTGTCTTTACAAAATTCGGTTAATTTAGAAAGGTCCACGCGCTCTCCAGATGCAACGGTTTGAAGAATCACGTGAAACCTTTCTATCAAATCTTCACGAATCCCAGTTATGCGGGCTGTTGTTGCTGCATCCCTGAAAAATCTTCTGACAGTATTGCCATCATTGGTTGTGCCTACTCCTTGTTTGACTATGTCGATGAGTAAACCGCATTCCCTCATAAATGCTTGCTGTATAGCACTCTTTCTAAGGGACAGTTTTTCTTTGTCATCGCCTCTGCAACTCCATTTTTTGAAGTCCAAACGATAAGCTGCAAACAAAAAGAAATGTCACTTAAAAATAATCTCACAGGAAACTACAAACATGAAAAAATATGGAGTAATAAAATTATATTTACCGATATGAAGTAAGCACTCCATGCATCTTATCCAGGCATATAAGGATGACATACCATACTGGTACATTTCCTCGTTTTTCTCTTTGAGAAAATGCCTCTAAATGTTTCATCTCTGACGGTTTTGCCTTGCAAATATCACAGACAGCTGCAGATGCATCCGACAAATATGATGTTATTTTGCCGTCTATCATCGTCAGGTACAATTCATGCTTAACTTCTACTTGGTCGATTCTTGTTGGCAGACGTCTTTCTATTTCTTCTGTTGCCACTGTTGTCTGGGTTTCTTTGGTAAATTTAAACAATATCGGACGACAATAGAAAGTCGATGATGGTCGCCGTTTGTTTGTTTGAAGAGTTTTTTTACTATCTGACAGCGACTTAAGCTGCTCTCTTAAAATCATAAATAAATTTAAATTGTTGACAAAATGTTCCATTATAACGAATAAGGACGATCACAATCACAATAGATGTTAATAGTAGTACGAATAAACGAACACTAGTAAATATATAATAAATATGGTCTTTTTATACTTACAGTGACAATCAAATGTTTACAAATTTTTCTACTACCCTCATTAACATTAAAGTAATGACTAAAAGTGAAAAACATTGTTTTTTATAAAGTAAAAAGTCAAGCTAATAACAGTCATTAAACACAAATAAAAATTTATAGATAAATGATACCTATTCACATTTTTAAGTAATACGTAACTAGTACCTAAATTTAAGCTAATAACGAACCTTAATATATTGTCGTTAGTTGTTAAGTAATTATGTGAATTATTAAGTGCTTTTACTTACTATTCCACATCAATTTCAACTTAAAAGAACTTGAGAAAATAAAAATTAATCAATGTATTTTTTCATTTTTTTCGATTCATTTATTTGGCAGTGTTGCAACTTTATGCAAATGTTCATAGCATCAAATGATAGTAGACTGGGCAAGCTTTAAGAAAAATATAGTTTCAAACCGGGATCACTCGCCACTTAGCAGGAATTTAATTTAATTTGATCCACTCCATACAAAAAAATAACAAAATGCATTTTTCCACCTAAAGGAGCAAGTTTAGGAAAAAAAGCATCAGAACAATTATTATTGAGGTTAATGAGCTCTATCGATCCGCATAAAGAAAAAAGTAAAAAAACAAAGTTGATCCCTAAGTCACTAAAATCATCGTTTCGACCCACTGTGCGCCGCCGCGCGCCCCGCGCCGCCGGTGCGACGCGACGTCCTTGGCGGCGCGTGGCTTTATTCTGGTACGGCGGCGGCGGCGTCCGTATTCTGGTCACCGATAATAATTGGTAATCCCGGGATTTTCAAAATAAATTTTGCTTTTGAATAATATGACGGAGATTGGATGTTTGGATTCGGATGCCTATTAACTTAAAATGGAGGTGTCTAATACAAAAATATTCAATTGGCTAATATGGAATGTTCTTTTGTATTGGAAAAACCCCGCGATTCCGGGTTCGATAAAAGTGTTCTGTTGAATAAAATTATATTATTTACCTAGAATTTGATTCATATTTATTTATTTACCTACGTAAAGTTGTAAAGTACGACAAAAAAATGTTGTTTCTCATACATACATGGATCAGAAGGCGCGTCCATTTGTATGAAATTTTTTTTTTTTCAATTAATTTGTTTTCAGAAGCCTTTTCCATACTTTTGTAACGAAAAATTTACTTTAGATTAATAATGTAAATATGCATCCGATTATCTGATCTCTGATTATGACTAACAATGAGTAAAACATTATTCTCACAATACAGGGTGATAAAAATCTTTTGGCTTTTTCAGTTTTTTTTCGACTGTCTGTTCATAATGGTGTGCTGGTTCCATCGCGGACATTTGCGGTGAATCACTTTTCGACCTTATTACTATGATAATAAGGTACAAAAGTGGTTCACCGCAGTGGGTGGCGCACTTCCATTCATAAGTATGGAAGTGAATATTGGGTGTGGCAAAAGAAGCATGATAGTAGAATAAATGTTGTGGAAATAAATGTAGGGAATAGCAAAATAATTACAATATTCCGTGTAAGTATTTAATATTTTACACATAATAAATCTAAATTTATATTTTGATATTAAACCATTTCTGCTTTCTCTTATCAGTGCCTTCTTTGAAATTGCATTCAAACAAAGAAGTATGACTGGAATTTTTTTGTAGTTGCTGAATGAAGTACATCATATTTACAATCCTTCGACCCTGTATTTGTAGGTTTGTATCTTCTTGACATTCGGTTTCAGCAAGGAATGGCTCGGCGTCGGTGGTTTCTCTAAAAAAAAAAACGTTAAATGTGTTACCCTAGTAATATGCAAAAGTAAATGTCTGTTCGTTTGTACTTAAATCACGCTGAAGACTGAACTGATAATACAAAGATATAAAACCTACATACCCATAATTTCGTTCTTCCGTAGTTCCTGTATCTATAGTGATTGGATTAATTGCAGTTATAGGTGTGAGTAATGTTGCGCTATTACTCTGAGAATGCCTGGGTTCTCTGTAAATGAATAGAAAAAATGTTACTCCATCGAAAAAATGTTATCGAACGATAAAACTGTATAAGAAATTAATTTCATTTATTATATAATTATATTTCTGTTATATTGTATCATATATTTAAAGGTATCATACACAGAGATCAGATAATCGGATGCCGAGTTAATGTTTCGTTTCGAAAGTATAGAAACGACTACAAATATTTGTTTTAAAAAAAATCCGGGATCACTGAATAACTAATAACTAATATATTGCATAGCTATAAAAGTATGGAAGTAGAAGCAACTTATGGAAATAATTTATTTAAAAAAATCACTGGATTGCAAAAGTAATCGAATAAATAGCTCGACTAATCGAATACATAGCTCCAAAAGTATGTAAGTGGCTATTGAAAATAACTTATTTGAAATAAAAAATCCCGGGATTACGAAATTGCGTAACTAATCGAATAAAATTAGATCCAAAAGTATGTTAGCTAAAAGTATGTAAGTAATATTTGAAATACAAAAATCACGGGATTACAGGATTGTATAACTAATCAAATGCATAGTACGCAAGTGTGGAAGCGGCTTCTGAAAATAAATTGTTTGAAAAAAAATTCCGGGATCAGCTGAAAATCGGAAAATTGTAGATTCACTCCGTGATTCTAGACAACGTGGTGAAGTGGTCAGTTTTTCTAAATATTATTTTTTTCATCTTTCATACGATTAGACGCGTTTTTTGACCCACTTTTGGATGATAAACAAAATTTTTTTTCCTACTCTACAACATTAGGTAGGTAAATAAATGAATATGCATAGGTACAATTCTAGGTAAATAATAAGAAAATTATGATTCTATTCAATGTAACTCTAAATTAGTCGATCCCGGAATCACTGGAGTTTTGCGATACAAAAGTATAATCAAAATCTCAACTTTAGATCAATAAATGCATCCGATTATCCGCGGGCCTGGGCCCGGACACATGTCGACGGCGCGGTGGTAGTATTTTTCATTACCACATTTTTTCATGAACACGTTTGAACTGTGAGCCGGTGCGGCGCACCGTGCCACGGCTCAGCGCCCGCCGCGGCCGCGACCGCACCGTGCGCCCGCGGTGAATGAAAAATACTACCGCGGCACGACGCGATGTCGTGCGGCGTGCCGCAGACATGTGTCCAGGCTCTGAGGGCACATATTTTTCATGAACATTGCACTAGAACGGAACGTACAACCGATATAAAAAGTAGCCTATGTCCTCTTCCAGGTCAGGAAAACAGGTAGACACCAAATTTATAGTAATAAACATGGCTACACGCCAAGCTAAGTATACATTTCCCGTATAAGCTGAACTCGCATTGTACCTATAGGATTTCCGTACAATGAGAGGTCAGCATATACTGGAAATGTATAGCTTGATATGTAGCCTGGTGAACATAACTATAAACCATTTACAACAAGATTAGAAAAACAATTTTTTTTTTACAGTCCGTTCAAACGATTTTGACTTCTATTCCGTAGGCATAAGGATCCAATTAAAAGCAAAAAAGTGATTATAATACAAACTGTTTACTGCAGCCGCCATTTGTCATGTCCCCAACGCAATAGAAGTCAAAATCGGTTGAACGGACTGTAAAAGGTTTGTTTATTATAAATATTTACATATACCTAAGTACCTGTAATTTTTTTTTTATACTTACTCTGATGTAATAGAGTTTTTACTTTTATTTCGCCGTTTTCTTGTACAAATCCGTCGTAACAATTTATTTCTTTTATTACCCATTGTGGTTTTGATAATATCACTCACACAATCACGAGTCCCAAAAACATAAAATTATGTGTCAAATGTTCACACAAAATAAAAATAATAAACCTAATATCTAAGTGTCAATTTTCACAATATAACTTATTTTGATACACGAATTACGTAATGGAAGAGCGCATGCGTAACGTCAAACGTGGCCGTTCTCTGTAATGGCTTGCGGCGGACTGAGCGTATCCCCGCCAAGCGCGCGACAGTAGTGCATCGCGGCATACAAATAAGGTAGAAAATGGCGATGCGTTTGATTTTAGCTGAACCTCGTGTCCGCCAATGTTAATATTATTTCGCAGTTTTAATTTAATTAAAAAATACATATACCAATAAGTTAAAATATTTTTACATATGTCTTTAGTTGATTAAATTTCCTTTCTTATAGTTACAAAAAAATTAATAGTTGTCACTCAAAATATTGAGCATTTCGAGACGAAAAAGTTTTTTCATGTCCCTTCTTTGCGATTTTTTTTTTAAGATGCTAGATTATTTCTATAAGATATTTTTGTGTAAGTCTTTTTTTTATACTCTTGACTATGCACTGTATTTTTTTTGGGTTCGTAGTATGTAGCAATTGGGATATCTGTGCGACGAAAAAGTGGACGTTTTTCGGTGTCCCGCTTATGGCAGGGCCTTAAGTAATACAAATTTCAGCAGTATGCAATAGTCAATAAAATCGTTTTTCATTTCGACTGACGTCGATTGTGCTTATGCATTGTCTACTTCAGGAATTCGTGGAAACAAATCATAAATTCAAATAGAGAGGGTGACACACGGTCACTAACAAACAGCCTCTTTTCTTTGCACTCAGTGTTGTGTACTTTTCATCAAAAACTGTCACATGCTCATCTTACTGCTAGCATATATATACAGCCGGTCGATTCTGTAAAAATCTCACCGTGAAAACTTAGGTGAAGTGAGTTTGTTTTTGCTAGGGATTGAGACTATTGACAGCTCACTCCATGCTCACTTCACCTAAGTTTTCACCGTGAGACAGTTACAGAATCGCACTGCTGTACTCTTTGAATGCTAGCTCTGCCTGGTTATTCAGCTAGCAGTACTTATTGGTAATTCTCGTTCTATAAGATTACTAGCTTCTGCAAGCGACTTCAATTTGCTTGCTCCCTCGACCCACCCCGTCGCATCGCCTCATCAGTCCGCGCTATTGCTTCGTTTTCGCTTAGCGTTATTTTTATTTTTGTTCGGCTCCTAAGGATCTTCGTCATATAAGCCTTACTAAGAAGTGGGCTATCAAATGCAAAAATAATTTTTCAAATCCGACCAGTAGTTCCAG
Source organism: Mesoligia furuncula (assembly GCA_916614155.1). Lineage (NCBI taxonomy): Eukaryota > Metazoa > Arthropoda > Insecta > Lepidoptera > Noctuidae > Mesoligia > Mesoligia furuncula. The sequence continues at coordinate 15,869,834 of OU744799.1, read as the reverse complement.
AGATTAGCGCTTTCACACAAACAAACCTTTCAGCTTTATTAGATTGATTATAGATGGAGTTATTCCGTTCTGAACCCCCCTCCCCCCCTCCGCGATGCCTTCCTGCTTGTTCGTCTTCTGTTTTAATGTCTACTTCATGGCACACTGAAGTGTTCACTTATGTGTCAAGTTAAACAGTGAAGCACAATGTTTTAAGTATAAGGTCTTTGAGCACAGTACTGCGCAATTTTCTTTTATTTATTACTTTAGTTTATCACTTACCTTTATCAAAGTCTTTTGTAGGTCCTATAAGGCCATAGGCATCAGCATATTTTTTACTGTAACCAAGCATCAGAGGCTTTCTGGATGGCACAATTTCTGTAGTGATAGTATATAATTCTTGATTTTCTTCATAAATCCAGACATTTGCAGAGTTCTGATCGCCTAGGGGTAGCAAGCCGATCCAGTTGGATTTGTCTGAAAATATTTATTTCAAACTTTTCTCAATTTTGTTGGTTACTACTACAGGCTAGATAAAAAAAAAATTACAATACCGGTAATTAGTTTTCATATTGTCATTAATACCTTTATCTGAAGTATCAATATGTGTTATAGCTTCGTCCATATCTTTCAACAGAAACAATGGTTTTTTAATTGAAGTTGCATTTAGGACTAGTTCAACTGCTTCTGATTGAGATATTTTACGTTTTATCCCTGAAATAATTTTTTCATGTAATGTTAAGTTTAATCTTTATTAAGTACCAAAGCAAGTTTTATTCACCGTATTTACATCTGCTTACCCATTTTAGGAATACAGGCGCGATGTTTGTTGTTTTTCATTTACATACCTTCTACAGGACCAAAGCGTGCCCTCTCAGGCAACGTGCGTCGTGTTGCAATGATGTGACGTCGTTGTATTTGAAGTACCGTCGGCAAAACAGCTAAGGCGCGCGGAGGAACAATACGATCTGGTATTTGAACTGTAAATTACATTTTGATATTATTAATTCTCTCTCTATCTCTTTTCTAGCTGAAATCTGCTGGAATACAAGGTATATATGGGAGGTATACATTATATGATGGCACTCCTATGTGGTCGGCCTAAGTGGCACTCATCATCATCATTATCACCTCAGCCGAAAGACGTCCACTGCTGGACATAGGCCTTCCCCAAGGGGGGGGGGGGGTTTGCCATAATCGCCACGCTTGGCGTTCGCAGTATGCTATGATGGTGTAATGCATAGAGAATGCTGCTGCCCATTCTCCGGTCTCCCTTAGTCGCCTTTTACGACACCCACGGGAAGTATGGGGTGGTGCTATTCTTTAAGTCCGGCACCACACAGACAAGTGGCACTGGAGTTACAATATTGGTCAACTGGTCGCATCAGAGTTAACAGCATTACTGGAAGGAATTGAATGCAAACTACAAGTCTTTTATTCTCCAGTCTCCCTTAATCGCCTTTTACGACACCCACGGGAAGTATGGGGTGGTGCTATTCTTTAAGTCCGGCACCACACAGACAAGTGGCACTGGAGTTACAATATTGGTCAACTGGTCGCATCAGAGTTAACAGCATTACTGGAAGGAGTTGAATGCAAACTACAAGTCTTTTAAGAACGTTTACGCCGTACGGCATTTCATACAAACTTTCAAGCCCTTATTTTTCAAAATGAATGAACCGATTTTAATGAAACTTCATACGCATAAGCAGAATACAAAGGTCTAAAAAGTTAGTAGAAAACATTTTCGAAATGTCTTTTTTTTTTTAAACATAACTGGAAATCTCTGTTTCTATGGAAAATTAAAAATCGGTATAATTTGGCTGTAACACTATATTTCGAAAATGTTTTCTACTAACTTTTTAGACCTTTGTATCCTGCTTATGCGTATGAAGTTTCATTAAAATCGGTTCATTCATTTCGAAAAACAAGGGCTTGAAAGTTTGTATGAAATGCCGTTCGGCGTAAATGCTCTTAAGTGTAAAAAAGAGAAATACAATAAAAGGGAATCAAAATGATGCTATTGATCTTTCTACTTCGGTCCTTTAACTTTTCACAATCTTCACATCATAATCAAGCATCATAATCCTCCATCCTAATTTATGCAGCATGCTCCTATTTATTTATAAATGTTGATAAATCATCATAACTCATTGAAGCATACAGAATACTTACAGAACACTACGAAGTGCCCAGCCTTCAAGACCTTTACACTCTGAATGCCAACAAACATTTGCATGTGCATTCCCTAAAGTTATGGAAAAAATCATCAAAGAAAAAGCCTTTGAAGTCATTCTTGTCTAACCGAGTAGTAACAGCATGGAATAGGCTCCCATAAAATGTTGTGATGGCTTCCACACTAAAATGCTCCAAGAATCGACTTGAAAGATTAAATATCTCCAAGCTATGTGATACATGCACATCAGTTAATTAGGTGCTAGTGTGTCTAACCAAATAACTAAATCAGTAATAACTTACCATAATGTTTTACCATCTGTGTACCAACATCATGATCACCTAGTTTCATCCCATCGTCTGTGTGATCATCTTTCATCAATTGAGGTTTATGCAAATCTCGCATATTCCCCTTAATAGGAAGTTGTTCAGTGTTGCCACACTCCATTAAAGAAGTTTGTAGTTGAACATCAAAGTCTGGTAATACATTTTGTATGTTTTGTTTCTTTTTATCTACTATTAAACCCATAATTTTTGCCGGCCCTTGACTTGAATCTGCAATAATTTTGATTCAATTTAATTAAAAGTGATAAGTGATACTGAATTTAGTATGGGTAAACTTATTATCTCAGTTAAAAACAAACAACCAAGCTCATAGGAATAAGTAGTTTCAAATGAATTCATAATTTTTTCTCTTTCTAGTCACTTTCGCCTAATTTCCATCCTTCCCTTTCTATCTAAGGTGCTCGAGGCCAGTGTTCAAAAACAATTCTCCCACTTTGTTCACCACAGCCCCCTCATCAGCCCATTTCAATCTGGTTTCAGGCCCGGGCACAGTACCATTGTTACAGCTCTCCTTAAAGTGATTGACGATATAAGGTGGGGAATGGAAGACACTAAAGTCACAGTCTTAGTGTTAATTGACCTTTCCAATGCTTTGAATACCATCAGTCACCAAGTCCCATGCATCATTATCCATCCTTTTCTATCTTATGGTCTTTCCGGAGGTAATAGAATGGTTTTAGTTATTAGTAACTTTTTCCCTCAAAACCAGGTAATTGAAGTACAAATTTTAATGTAAAAATCACATCAAGTTAATACAGGTGCTTTTTAAGACGACCCACTGACCTAAAGCTGCCTAGAAATGGTATAATTAAAATGAATTAGTTACCTATAAACACTTGTAGATGATCCTGTGCTTCTTTTTGTTTCAAGGGTATCGGCAATAAGTACTGCTTGCGGCCAAACTCTAGGCTCTAAAACAAAACATGATTGAATGCAATAATTACTGAGCTTTGTATTTTTAAGATTAAAACAAACTAGAGAAAAATATTTACTTACATTATCTAACAAGTGGAGGGGAAGGACTTGTTCATTTGAACTTAAATTTATGCTGGAATCCATCTGGAGTAAGTAAAGATGTGTTGGTCCATTGGGTATTTGAGGATCAGTATGGTTCATTCTGCAAACACAACAAAATCTTTGCAAGAAACAAAGTTAACTTAGGTACTGCATGTTTAGGGTGTTCTTAACTGCAAGTAAAAATAACATCTAAGTTAATATTAACTTACTTGTTTCAATGTTTTTAACTTATTTTTTGAGTTTGAGTTTGAATCAGTTGCTGTAAATAAACCTACATCAAACAAGAGCTGAAAAAAGGTTTTTACATTTTTAGTAAGACTGATAAAAGGTTATGTACTAATTAATAATAATTGTTTACTAAATGCAGGTCTAAAATAAACAGTTGAAAGTTGAAATGAACCGGTTGGCCGATTTGATTTATTTTCTTTTTTTTCTACTTCTATCATTATTCATTTGTGACAAATGGATGACATTGACTGTTGACGGTGTTGACCACAGAACATAATTCTCCGAGAGGGTGTTGACCAGTGTGACCATTTTTTAAATGGCGATTTGCCACAGACTGGGCAAAAAACCTGCCAAAATCTGCCTCACTTTTTTTTTTCGGGTGGGAAATCTTCCAATGACTCCTCCCACTCTGGGTGGAGCGGAAGGGAGTGTCAGACTCTTACTGACTAAAACCCACCCGTGTTCCTTCCTTAGCCCTTCCTTGTTCCGGGGTAGCGGTAACCCTTTTGGACAATCCCGCTGCCCCGGCAGGCTTCGGCTCTATCGGGCCCCTTCTCTGTTGCTGACAACTCTTTTTTGAGGCGCGCGTGGAACACGTACGCGCGGACTGCGTCCGGCACGGACCTGGTCCTGATCGGACGGTGAGCTACCCATTACTCTCCGCCCGCAGGCCTGCGCCTACGGTGGCCGGGAGTCGTCACGCGGCTCCCGACGCCCGGAGCGTCTTCCGCGGCGGCTGGGACGGGAGGCTCTCTCCTTGAGCCGTCCCGCCACCTCCTTCGCTAGCATGACTGCTTCGCAGAAGGAGGCGACTGCCTCCCACTCCCTCTTGCCCCGGACCATGGCTTGCACCAGGGCCGGACGCGAGAGGTCGCCGCCGCTGCCGATCGCCTCTACGAGGACACGGCGGTGCTCCGCCCAAGCGGGGCAGACCTCCACCGTGTCCTCTGGGCGATCCTGGCAATGGTGACACCCGGGCGTTTCCTTCCGCCTGATGATGTGCAGGAACCTCCCGAAGCTTCCGTATTCGGTGAGAACCTGCGTCAGGCGGTAGGTGAGGGCGCCGTAGCGCCTCTTTAACCACTCCTCAATTAGGGGTCTTATCGCCACTATCGCGGCGTGCCCTGCGCTGGGTTGCAACAGTTGCTCTTTCCATGCCGTCGACGCATGACGTCCGGTCCACAGCGGCATTTGCCGTGGAAGCGAAGTTTCCCCCCGGCGTAGTGCCTCCGCGCGCCACTCATACAGGCGCGCGAGGACTATCGCCTCCAGACCCCATGGCGGCAGTCCAGCAAGGAGGCTTGCCGCCTCGCCCAAGATCGTGCGGTAGCCCCGGATAAGCCTAACGGCTACCACTTTCTGGGGCGCGTTCAGGTAGTGGGCGGCTCGCCGCCGCAGTGAACGCGCCCACACCGAGGCCCCGTATAGGGCCATGGACCGCATGACCCCCGCGTAAAGCGTTAAAAAAAAAAAAAAAAAAGCCTCCGGCTAATGGCAGCGGGGGCGTTTGGCCCCCTCAGGTTGGGCAAGAGCCGCTTGAAGGCGGCCCCGGCCCATTCCAGTTTGGGGGCCAAACGTCAGAAGTGCTCGACGAAGTTCCACCGGCTGTCGAGGACGAGACCCAGGTATTTCATCGTCGTCTCGACACCGATGTAAACCCCTCCTACCGTTAGTTGGGATCCCGATGGTGGCGCGTTCCGGGGCCCATGAAACGACATGGCCCCGGGCTTGTGCAATGTCACCTCGAGACCCACCTGCCGGATCCTCTCCACAACTATCGCAACCCCGCGTGTCATCGCGTTGGCCGCCGCCTGATGCGACCTCCCCTGCGCCAGGACCAGCGTGTCGTCAGCGTAGCAAACCACGCTGACGCCATCCGGGAGGTCGGCTCGCAGCCGATAATTTATTTTTTAAGTTTTCGAAAGCTAGTTGATGTTCATTGTTCCAATTGAATGGTGTATCCTTTTTGAGGAGGGATGTTAAAGGTTTTGCGAGTTTGGAAAAGTCAGATATGAAACGTCTGTAGTAAGATACAAGTCCAAGAAAAGATTTCACGTCTTTTGGGCATTTTGGTACCGGGAAGTCAGTGATACATTTGACTTTTCTTGGATTTGGTTGTACACCGTCTTTATTGATGAGGTGACCAAGATAAGCGACTTCTTTGCATAGAAACTCGCATTTATCTGGTTGGAGTTTTAGGTTATAATTCCTGAGCCTATTGAAAACAGCGGATAAATTTTGAATGTGATTTGGTAAGTCTACACTACAATGTCGTCTAAATAAACAAAGCAACGTGAGCCTTGAAGTCCGCATAAACATGTGTTCATTAGTTTTTGAAAAGTTGAAGGGGCATTTTTTAGGCCAAATTGCATTCTTGTAAATTGAAAATGACCCTGACGTATGGAAAAGGCCGTTTTAGGAGCGTCTTGCTCGGATATTGGAATTTTATGGAAGCCTGAAGCCAAATCTAAAGTTGTGAAATATTGGCTTTTCCCTAACTGGTCTAGAATTTCTGTTATTTGTGGAATGGGATATGTTTCCCCAATAGTAACGTCATTGAGTTTTCTGTAGTCAATAACGACTCTCCATTTGCGTTGTCCCGAAGCATCCAGCTTTTTGGGCACTACCCAAATGGGTGAGGACCATGGTGAATTAGAAGGTGTTATTATGTTTTGTTCTAGCATTTTGTTAATTTGATTTTCGACTTCCTTTTTGTGACATTCAGGAAATCTATAGGATTTAGTTTGAATAGGGATATCTGTATTTGTTCTGATATTATGTTCGGTAGTTGTAGTATATGTGAGCTGATCGTTTGGAAGGTGGAAGATGTCAGAAAAGTCCATGCAGACTTTTAATAAGGCGTTAGATTCCTCTTCGTTTAGGTGAGAAATCCTGAGATGTTTGAGATTAGTAAGAGGCAATGTTGCATGAGGATTCAAGCAAGCTTGAGTTTCTAGAGGTTCTACGAGTAGTGTTAGATTAAGGTTAGATTGAAGTACGACGGGCTCTTCAGAGACGTTAACAACTGTTATGTTAATACGATTATTTTCCTTCACGTTAACGACGCAATTGGCAACTAATATTGCGTTGCATGAGAGATATGTTGGTCTATTATCGTCCCTTCTCTTATATTTGGGTTACTTACTGTGCATTCAATTACAGTTCCTGTGCGAGGTGGAATGTTGTATAATGGTTCAGCGAATTTTAATTATAAGTGGTCATCGTCTATTTGTAAGGTTTCCTGACAATAGTCGATTTGACAACCTAAGTTTTTTAAGAGGTCGTTGCCTATGCCATCGAAACTTAGGCTAATGTCCTCAACAACGTGAAATTCATGGGCATAGGTTTGTCATATTTTTTGAATATTTGCATTTTGAAGCTGCTTAGAGTTGGAGTTGTTTCACTTCCAGGATCAATTCCTTTGAGGATTATTATATCATCGCTTAACTTTGGGACTTTGGACATGGCATCTAATTTCAGCAGGCTTATGCAGGATCCTGTGTCAATTAGGAAGGATAAAGGCCTGTCGGCGACGGAGGTATTGAATATTACGTGAGGTAAGTATCTTAAATCTGTATTTTTATTTATTTTATTTATTTTCACATTTGTGTTTTGTTTCAGGTTTGGCAAGTTAACCGAAGATGAAATGTAGGGATTTGCAATGAGAATAGAGTCGGTGGATTTTGCTTTAGAATTTGGTAATTTACAGGATTTAGGTAGAGATTTGGTAGAAACAGCAGATTCAGTGGAATTAGTAATTGGTTTCATAGCAACAGTAGATTTAGTACGTGATTCAGAGGATTCAGTGAATTTAGTACGTGATTCAGAGGATTCAGTGGATTTAGTACATGATTTAGTGGGTTTAGTACGTGATTCAGGGGATACAGTGAGAATAGAGGCATCGGCTTTGATATAGTAGGACGAATTTCCCGCGCGACACCGTTCGGGAAATTTTACTCGTTTAAATGGTTTTGGTCGACTTCGTCGGTTTTATCTTCCTTGTCCTGATTTATGTTAAAAACCTTGCGGGTTGGTTGACGACCGTCTGAAGTAGAAGCAGCAGATTGGTTTCTGCTATTATTGTTGTATTGTCTTTTGCGACAATTTTCAATAGTGTGACCTATGTTTTTGCAGGAGCGGCATAATTATCATGTGTTTGGTATTTACTGCTTTTGAATGATCGGGTTGCTGATTTCGCGGAGTTGGGGAACGTGGTGACTGGAAGTCACGGCGGGAGTTCGTATTTTTGGATTTATCGTTATTGGAGTAAGTATTGGATCTTTTATAAATACTAGAGATGATTTTTTCTTCTTCAACTGCGAAGTTTATAGCGGAGTTTAACGAGTCTGGATTGCGGCATCTAACGACTTGCGATACCCTTGGCAAGAGTCCTATTATGAAGGTATGAAGTGCAAGATCTTGCATCGCAGCTACGCGTCCTGCTAAATCCGTTTTCTTTTTCGTCAGAATAGAAATATTTATTTCTGTAAGTAGTTTTGCTAAGCATGTTTCGATTTTTAATGCAAACTGGTTAACCGTTTCAGTAGAGTTCTGCTTACAGTCCTGAAGTTCAGTGAGTAGGTGAGCGTAGTGCTTCCTTTCCCCAAATTGCTGCTTTAAGAACTCGATGAATTGCTCAAAGGATTCGAACTCTTTGACACTGCATGTAGTTTCAGCTTTATCTATTAATTGACTTAGAATAAACTTAAATAAAATAGGTTTCTGGGTTTTTGTAGTTGTATTAAAGGCGCTCTGGCAATTCGCAATGAAGGGATTTAATTTTTCCCTGGAGCCATCGAATGGCTTAATGAATTTGAATAGAATGCCAAGTTCTATTTTTTCGTCGATTTCCACCTTTGTACTCTTAGAGCTACTGGAACTTTCCTCCTTTGTTTCAGATTTGGAAGCCATGATTCGATTTCACAAAATAAAATGTTTATTTAAAAACTAATTAATTATAAGAAATCGTCTCCACCTTATGCTACTTTGTAGAAGCGACTCAGTGATATAGACGCGTAATCGAAACGCGTAAAGTTCATTTCAAATAAACTTGCGATAAAGTTTGTTCACCTAATGTATCCCAATATTTCCAAACCATACGAAAAAAATGTATGGGCAGTGTCGGTAACACGATCAAAACATTGACTTACTCCGTGTTTGGTATTATGAAACTCAACCGATGCAATGTTAGCGACAGTTTTGTATGACGAACGATATCTATCGTAAGTTATTTGGGCTTTTTGGTACAGGGTGGTTGAATGACATTTATCGCAAGTTTATTTGAAAAACACTTTAGTCTAAAGAAAATGTACATTTGCCTTACAGTAAGGTCCTTATCAGTTACAATGTCATCATCTGCCTAGCCTTTTCCCAACTATGTTGGGGTCGGCTTCCAGTCTAACCGGATGCAGCTGAATACCAGTATTTTACATGGAGCGACTGCCTATCAGACCTCCACAACCCAGTTACTGGGTAATACGATACCCCTTGGTAAGACTGGTTGTCAGACTTTCGGGCTTCTGACTTCCCGTAACGACTGTCAAAGATCCACGAATGACAGCCGGGACCAACGGCTTAACGTGCTTTCCGAGGCACGGAGGGGTACGTATACGGACGGTATGTAAAGATAGTCACCCATCCACAGACCAACCGCGGCAAGCGTAGCTTAACCTGATCGATCGACCTGTGCGGCTGTTATTATTTAGCCACGGGCCCCTCAGTTACAATGTATTAGGAATAATGAACGATAGAAATTACTACATAGAAGTGAAATAAAGTGGCTCTGAGTTAATTCTGGTATTCTGTATCTCTTAGATCACTCACAGGAACGCCGTCATCATGAGGATACTCAGATCATCGTGACCGCTTCTCCAGCGGTAATCAGCAGAACAGCAGTCGTATCAGACCTCTGCACCAGCAGAGGGTGAAATCCGGTCTCGGTCGCAACTCGCAGGGCGAGCGCACAAGACAGGGTGTTGATCAAGCACTTTGATTTATTGTATATACATACATATACACATACACAACACAGTGTTGATTTGGTAAATTACAGCACTTTTAGAACGATTATGTTTCACTGGCACTTTCAGGTTTATTTTAGAGACGTATTCGGGTAGGGGATTTCGTATCCCACCGCTGCCACCAAATATTATACGAGGTTTCAAAAATTAGTTTAAAAAAAAGAAACTATAAATAAACTGGAAACAGAGTTTATTAGATTAAGAACTTGAACTTAGAGATTATTAAAGAAACTATGAATAAACTGGAAACAGAGTTTATTAGATTAAGAACTTGAACTTAGAGATTATTATGGAAATAGTAAGATTTTGGGACCTCCGACCCGTACCGAGTTTCAAGGTGAACTGCTCTTACAAACCGAATGGGAATGCTTCTAAGTTGCAAAATGCTGACTAGGCAAGTCTGGATGGCGGTCAGCCATTCCACTAACATTAGCAATAACAGCTCATTAACATTTTTCTAAATAAATAAATACATTAAAAAACAAAATGAGATATAACGTTGTCTTGCGACCCACCAAAGCCATAGAGCTCACATTTGCTTGGCAAAACGCTTAAGAGCGAGGCCCCATTAGTGCGTTGCGTCGTCGCAGCGTCGTCGCAGAGTCGACTCAGTACTGACTTATGAATAATTAATGTGTGACAATTTAATTGTTATTTCAATTAAATTAGTCAGTAATGTCTAATTTTTATTAGTCATTATTATATTCATAATAAGGGTCGTACGCGGAGAATGGAGCAGCAGGGCAGCAGCGTTCTCTATGCATTCCACCACCATACCATACTGCGATCGCCAACCCGCCTGCCAAGCGCGGCGATTATGGCAAACCGGGGGGGGTTTGCCATAATCGCCGCGCCCCAAGAATGACAAGCACAAAAAACACTTGGCCCCTAGTACCCGGCGGCCCGCCTATCCTTGGTTACGGTAGCAGCCAAGGCCACGGTGAGGCAAGGGGTGCTAAGAATCCCCGGAAGAGTATCCCACAATCACCGAAAACTGGACCTAGCAACATATAACACGCGTACACTCCGGACCGACGAGAAGATCACCGAACTCGAGGAAGAATTGAGCAAGGTACGATGGAGTATAGTGGGGTTATCTGAAGTCCGAAGAGAGGGGGAGGACTCGATAATCCTCAAATCCGGAAACTTGCTCTATTTCCGGGAGGGCAACCAGCAGTCCTAAGGTGGTGTCGGGTTTATCGTCCATAAGTCCCTTGTGAGCAACGTGGTGAAGATCGAGAGTGTATCAGCCAGGGTGGCGTACCTTATACTCAGAATATCCGAAAGGTATTCGCTGAAGATCGTACAGGTTTACGCCCGGACCTCGTCACACCCCGACGATGAGGTAGAGACCATGTATGAGGATATTTCCAGAGCCATGCATGGCTCTAAAACTCACTTTACCGTTGTCATGGGGGACTTTAACGCGAAACTGGGTAAACGTAACGATGATGAGCTGCGAGTGGGGCAACTTGGAGTTGGACGCCGGAACCACCGGGGCCACCTACTGGCCAGTTTTATGGAGAAGGAAGGCCTCTTTATGATGAATTCCTTCTTCAGAAAACGTGAGCATAGAAAGTGGACCTGACAGAGCCCGGATGGTGCAACTAAAAATGAGATTGACTTCATTATGTCGACGAAGAAGCAAGTATTCAATGATGTCTCTGTGATCAACGCGATGAAAACCGGAAGTGATCACCGCATGGTAAGAGGCACATTGAACTTAAATATCAAGCTGGAAAGATCTCGTCTGATGAAGTCTACGCTCCGTCCAACACCAATCCAGATCGAAAACCCCGAGAGCTTTCAGCTCGAACTCCAGAATCGTTTCGAATGCCTAGGGAGCTTCGTGGACGATTATAACGATGGGTTCGTGGAAACTGTCCATTCGGTCGGGTCTAAGATCTTCAAGACCCGCCGTACAAATTCAAAAAAGAAGCTCTCTGATCCTACTTTGCGGCTCATGAAGGAGAGGCGCGAGATGATCCTGCAGTCTACGGATGATGCGCTAAATTACCGGCAACTCAATAGACGGATCTCTAAGTTCTTGAAAAGCGATCTTCGCCGCTTTAATACAGATCGTATTAAGGACGCGATAGAGCGAAATAAAGGCGCCAAGGTCTTTGCTAGAGATCTGTCAATTGGGCAGAGCCAGCTTATAAAACTGAAGACGGATGATGGCAAGATCGTATCCGACAAACCTGAGCTGTTGAGAGAGATCGAGAGGTTCTATGGACAGTTATACACGTCAACAAATAACCCCGTTATGAATCTGGCAAACGACCCAAGAGCTAGATTTCCCCGGCACTATACCGAAGACATCCCGGACGTCAGCCTGTACGAGATTAGGATGGCATAAGCAGCTCAAAAACAACAAGGCACCTGGCGATGACGGAATTACGGCCGAGTTGCTGAAGGCCGGCGGAAAGTTCTGAAGGCCCTTCAGAAGCTGTTTGGTTCCGTTATACTCGAGGGCAAAACTCCACAGGCATGGAACAGGGATGTGGTGATACTTTTCTTTAAGAAGGGCGATAATGCCCTCCTTAAGAATTATAGGCCCATCTCACTCCTGACCCATGTCTACAAGCTGTTTTCGAGAGTCATCACGAACCGTCTCGCACGCAGGTTTGACGACTTCCAACCTCCCGAACAAGCCGGATTCCATAAAGGCTTTAGCACCGTAGACCACATACATACGCTGCGACAGGTTATACAGAAGACCGAAGAATATAACCTGCCTCTCTGCTTAGCGTTTGTGGACTACGAGAAAGCCTTTGATTCGATCGAAACATGGGCTGTGCTGCAGTCTCTTCAACGGTGCCAGATCGACTATCGGTACATCGAAGTGCTGAAGTGTCTGTACGAAAACGCCACTATATCAGTCAGACTCGATCAGAGATCTCGATCGAGGATCAGACCTCGAAACCTATCCTTCTGCAGCGAGGTGTGAGACAGGAAGACGTTATCTCTCCGAAACTGTTCACCGCTGCACTGGAGGATGTCTTCAAGGTTCTGGACTGGAAAGGGGCTGGCATCAACATCAATGGCGAGTACATAACTCACCTTCGGTTTGCCGACGATACCGTGGTCATAGCTGAGACTATGGAGGACCTCAGTACAATGCTCGATGACCTCAGTAGAGCCAACTTCGAGAAAGAGGTTAATCGACGAATCCGACTCGGCTGGGCAGCGTTCGGGAAGCTACGCAATATCTTCTCGTCCCACATACCGCAGTGTCTCAAGACGAAGGTCTTTGACCAGTGCGTGTTGCCAGTGATGACTTATGGCACTGAAATGTGGTCGCTCACAATGGGCCTTATAAGAAGGCTAAAAGTCACCCAAAGGGCAATGGAGAGGGCTATGCTTGGAGTTTCCCTGCGTGATCGAATCAAGAATGAGGCGATCCACAGGAGAACAAAGGTAACCGACATAGCCCGAAGAATTGCCAAACTTAAGTGGACGTAGCGTTGGAAGGCCCCCACAAGGTGGACCGACGACCTTGTGAAGGCCGCACGAACCCGTTGGATGCGGGAAGCACAGGACCGGTCTAAGTGAAGGTGCTTGGAGGAGGCCTATGTCCAGCAGTGGACGTCTTTCGGCTGAAATGATGATGATGATGATGAAATTCATAATGATTAAACGCAGGTGTGGCATACAATGCGTTAATCCCTTGCCACGACGCAACGCAACACACTAATGGGGCATCACCCTAACTCGCGCTTTGCGCGCACGCTCCGACGGCAGTTCGTCGTAGGTACTCGACTGGCTCGCACAATCCAACGAACGCGATCTACCTTTAGCATGAGTTGTCGGCGCCGCGAGATCTCACACTTTTACACATTTAATTAAATGTTTTCATTTACCTAAAACCGACTGATCGCGTACCTACCTCAGTGCTGTATGCAACAAAAGGAGATAAACAAAGAAATTTAAGATAGGTACAATAGAGGAGCCCCTCTATTGTACCTATCTTAAATTTCTTAAATGCAAAGAAATGTCTTAGAAAAACTGTGATCACATGTCTCAGTGTCGCCACCTGGCATAATATAGCAAAATTAGAGCAGCATAATCACGGAATAGAAAATTATCTACAAATTATAAATGCAACTTTGGCGAAAAGTTTATTTATTGTTGTTTAAAATTAAGTCTTATTACAACTCATGAATGTTGTTTTTCATTTTACATGTCAAAATCAAGACACCATTTTTCCATCTAACAATCAAATTCGAGCAATTCATAACGAGTTCAGCTACTCAACGCTAGAGGGCGTTATAACCAATTTACTCTATTTAGCACGCTAACGTCATTGAAATAGATGTAATTTTCGTATGCACTTGTTATCTATTTTTCTACCACCTAGAGATGTGGACAAGTTATCGATAATTTAATGTCGATGTTTGTACAATGTAATAATTAAAATCTTTTATCATGTAATGGACCAAAGTCCGATTAGTATAAAAGGTAAAATGGTTAAATAAATCAATAAGTAAATTGAAAATATTTATTGTCCTTGAAATAAAACATAATTATTTATTAGTTTAATAATTGTCGTTCTGACTGTTTTATATTCAATTAATGATTATCTTAGGAGAAAGATGAGTATCTTAGGAGATATCATAGTTTTATAATAACTCCGCAAGGCGGCTGGTCATGAGCAGTGGCGTGCCCTTCATAGAAGCCAAAAAGCCCGGCTTGCCCTAATAAAATCATAATTCACAACAACAAAATCAATAAAAAATATATTCAAAAAATTCCAGTCAATGAACTCGAACGCAAACATTCATGTCAAAGGAATAATAATACAATTATTTCGAAATCCGAACTTGCGCGCACCGGCCTAGGTTCGCGCCAAATTCCGCTTTACGCTATCACAGTCTAAAAATCATATTTTTATACTGTGACGCTATACAATGCATTCAATTGCGCCATCTCGCTCACACTAGTCTGGCTTTTACCTGGCTTCTATTTCCTTTCTCTGTCTCGCAGTTTTCGCCTACAAATTGCTATAAAAACGTTTACATTTGTTGATATTGGTAAGTACATAAAACACAGATTTCTATGAAATGAGAAGCCAGGCTTTTGATAGGCATGAAGTTCGCGCAAATGCACTATCCGCGTTGACCCGTAAGTTGCACGAGTGGCGGGCGCGATGAGTCGATGACGCGCCGCGTCTCAAATTGTTATTGTTTTGAAGTTTTGAATACTTTGAGAATTAGTTTTATTATTTGAAAAAGTGGTTGATTGTGGCGATGTCATTCCCTATGATTTTGTAAACGGTTAATGAATATAGTGTTCTTTTATCATTATGTGAATTCGGAAACTGTCATCGAAAAGGTATGTAAATACATTGAGTTTTCTGCAATTTTCTGCCAATAAATAATTATTTACTTGGGTTGGCTTTAGTATCGTTTGGCAGGCGGAGGGGGTTGAAAGTGGTTAAATCTGGTAGAGGGTGGGTCCCCGATTATAACGCTACCGCTCTTATTACAAGGTAATGGATATTTTTCGAGAAATTAATAAAAATTGTTTCTAACCTCAAATCAGATAAAAAGTGTAACGAAACGTTAAAATAGGCGATTGACAACCAAATCTGTACCAGTATATTGTCTGTGGTGTAAAATGTCTGTAAAATAGGTGAAACGGAACGTAAAAAAGAACTGTACTGTCAGTGTTATTAAGTACTCTGTGGTTCATTCCGTTTCTTCACGAGTGAATGTTTTGTTGTGTGTGAATGTTTTGTTGTTTTATTTGTCTTGTTATGTACCCCACTTTATGGTTGGAATAGGTCGAATCTGTCCCAAAACCGACTCGGGGCACCCCGACTCCACGTAGTCTTTTGGCTGCTACCCCGAGGGTGTATTTAAAAATCCGGAGGCGCGGAGGGAGTGCAGCCCCCGCCCGCTGTAACAAAGCATAGGCACCCGTGCGAGCCGTAGCGGCTGAGGCTGGTCGCCGGAGGCGACCAGTAAGCCGAAGCTGCGGAGGTGAGCATGGGTGCCTATCCTTTGTTACGTAAGGGCGAAGGGGCTGCACTGCCCGCAGCGCCGGAGACGTGCAGAAGCAACTTTGTATTGAAAACCAGTGTTTTGAGGTTAGGTTACAATAATTTGTTTTTCTCAAGAATGGTGCGTCCTCGTTTCATGGGAGTGGTACCAGGGGGAACGGGGGAACCCCCTCCCCCCTTCACCCCCCACCACCTCGTTTTCGTGCCCCCGGATACTAAATTTTTACCGATTATAGTGTTTCGAGGTTAGGTTACAAATATCTGTTTTTCTCAAAAGTGGTGCGTTACCTTTTCACGGGAATGGTACCAGGGGAGAGGGGGGACACCCCTCCCTCCCCCCCTCCCCCTCCCACCCCCATCCGCCTGCCAAACGATACTAAAGATTACCCATTTACTTCACCGTAACCAATCTTAAATTACTGTAGGTACTTCTCGGAAATAAAAACAAGTATTTTTGTCAGTCAAGAAGACAGATTATATTATAAAATAGGTACCTACTCATTCGATTGTTTACTAGGTATGAATATGACAAACATAGGTGTTAAACATAGGTATGTGTTGGCTCATGATTGACTTTAAAAATGTAAGTACCTAATTCATAAAATAATGCGTACGAGAAAAGAAAAAAGAACAATAAATCGATAATTTGGAGGCCATCTAGTACATTTTGATTGAACAAATGCATGTGACAGGCGAAATGAAGAAAGTTCCGGATAGGCGCTGTGGTTATGCGCATTCATTAATATAGATGGCGCTTGTGACAATTACGTACTGATGTTTGAAGAACTGTAGTACCTGTTCTTCGTATTTTAAAGGTTTTCTTACGGAAATTATAATAATGATGTTAGTACTACTAACAACCATTAACAACAAGAAAATCAGCCAATCCCTCAGTTGGCCTTTTTTTATACCTTGAAAATCTGTGGGCTTGCCCTAACTTTGACCCCTAGGCACGCCACTGGTCATGAGGGTATATGTAATACTCTTACAGTAACGGAATATAATTATTTTAGTAGGTTATTTCCTCAAATTAACGCGGGTGAAACCGCAGGGCACAGCTAGTAAAAAATATTGTTACGAGCTTCGGTTTAGTGACAATAAATACTGCCGATATAATAACCAAAAAAATGACACTTTAATCAACAACACAAATAACAACTCAACACACACTAATTACAAAACACAATTGCACTACTGATCGCTTCAAGTCGCACTTGAAGATCGCTTCGGATATTTTCGCCTCGGTCGCTTATCTAACACTGTGTCAGTCGTGCCGCATCTCGGCCTTATATAGTGCCGCAGATAGTTCTAGAACCTTCCATTGTAGAAACATCTAGAATGTTCGAGTATGTACATACCGGTCCCGACTGACCAGATGTCGATAGTTCGAGAAAGTTCTAGCATCGAAATTTCTAGAAGGATCTTGACTACTCGATCGATAGCGCTAGTGATAACTAATGTCACCATGTACCAGGCATTAAATAAACCGAAGTTAGGTCCAGTCGTTTTACTAAAACGATATTTGCAAAATCGTAATGCGCAACTCGGCATATTTCCTTAGAAAATATTTTCTTTTGGTAGAGACTCTTGGACACGAATGCGACTTGACGCGCAAGCGTATGGGTACGCCTGCGCGTCAAGTCGCATCACTAGACTGAGGGACTCGGATCACGGTTTTGTTCGCTATGTCCCGTCTATTGTAAATAATTTAATGTCTTTGGAGATAAATAACCAGGGTCGGCGGATAAAGTTGAAGTTTAATAAGAAACCGATGAATGTTTTCGAATAAAATTTTACTTAATTAGTAGAAAACAAACTTTTCATCTATCAAATTAAATTTCATTGGAAAACATCAATCGGTTTCACGACATCTTTTTCATCATGTTTTTAGTTGGTTTAAAGGAGACCTACACAGTCTCCGTGTGCCTTAATCCCCTCTTTTGGCAGCATTTAAACTACCAACGTAGTTTATAGGGAAGTGTTGTAAGGTATGATACCTTTGTACCTATTTTTACTCTTTTGTGTCCTGGAATGTATTCCTGCATTATTTTCTCTATTTCCTTTAGTCACATATTATGACTGAATTCAGCAGGATTCCCATATAACACTCTTCACTTGCTTCGCTTGCAAAAAAATATTATATTTTAATGCTATTTTAAAAGTTGTTTACCTAAAATGCTATAGCGACACTGGCATCTTAGGTATTTTTGGTGCTGTAGAAGTGTAGAGCCTTCACGCAGACGACGTCGTGGGCAGCAGCTAGTAATGAATAATAATGCTTTTTATTTTCAAGTTTACAATTTAGCAGAAAAGCACTATGTAAAACAGACTTTAAAAACCCAAAAATTGTAAGAATACCTCTGGCACCCAAGCTAAGATTAAACTTGTGTTATGGGCGTCAGGATTGTCTCTTTAATCGTTTACCAAGATAATATAAACAAGATTCGGAGTTACATAGTGATTAGTGTCACTAGCGATTGCCGGAGCAAGCAGTATGGTTAGATTAATCCAACACAAAAAAAAAAATAGAAGAAAAATAAAAAAAAAACAAAAAGCTACAAAAATATAACTTCAAACTAAAACCTGTAGCCATTCTCTGAGTGTGTAGGTATATGTGTGTGTGGGGGTGTGTGTTTGTATGTGCGTTTGAGTGTGTGAATGTGTGCGTGTGTGTATGCGCGGGCCCACTGTATATATTTGCGCTACTAACTATGTGAATTACATTGTGGAGTGCAAGAATAAAATAAGTCGGTTCTTTTAGACTAACATTTCTAATAGCTTTTCTGTCTCCTCATACATAAGAGTCATGATCCATTTACTCGCTAGCTTTTTACACTCAAATTTATTTTTATTATAGATGTACATACAAGCGACTTCCCAGAATTCGGAAACTTTCAGCAAACTTGGTTCTATGCCTTTCTATAGGACAGACGTCAGTCGATTTTCGTTTTGCCAGATGACCAGTACTATATTATGCATGTTTGCGCAAAATGGTATTGAGCAGGAAGAGCTGTCTAACCATCATAACTTGACAGTCTTTATACAATTGTTTAGTGCTGTAACGAAAATGTTTAAACGTCATAACTTTAAGGACAGCTCGTTGCGCTTTTTCCAATTGTAAAATGTTTGTTTTTGGAGCGCCACCCCAAACCGTCACACCAAACGATAGCACTGACTGGCACAACGAGAAATATACTATTCGCAGGGTATCAAAATCTGCACTACATCGTAGATTTTTAAAGATTGAGATAAGCTTCCTCACTCTGCCAGACAACGCCTTCATCTACATACTCCACGATATACGATAGTATATCATGATGCCTAGATATCTGACATTGGTAGCTAATCGCTATATTAAATAAAATTATAGGGTCCGTTGTTATAATTATGTTGTTAATATTAGAGGTTTTGTAGTTATATCATCTATTACTTACCCGTGCTAAATTTATTGAGCTCGTTTCGCTCGCTCTTGCTTACCAAGATTTCTCAATTCTTAAATTAACACCAACCCTACCAATAACTACTACTTAAGTCGACAAAGTAACTCTTATTTCTGTATCTATAGCCAAAAGAAAATCTATCCTATTCGAGGCGGGCTGCTAACCGGATTTTCGAACGAAGTTCTTTAACGCGGCTTGTGGTAGAAGTAAATTGGTAGAAAACGGCACTTAGGTAACGAAAAAGCCTTAGGCGACTACGAAACATAGACTAGTTTTCATGGTTTTCGAGGGTGTTAAAGCCGATAGTGAGGTCAAAATGAAAATGTCTTGAAAATTTTCGTCATGGTTGTTGTTTTCATGGTTTTTGAGGGCAAAATCCAAGATACCTAGATAGATTATTTTTACAATCCAACAATTTGGTTGAAATAGCACAAGAAATAGTCTTTGCGTACATTTTTCTGAGCTAATCAAAGCTCAATCATGTACATACTAAATAAGGCGGCAAAATAAAATGAGGCCGCCTCCCGTGATTTGTCATTTGACGTATTCCTTTTAAGACGTTATAGTGCAGGCGCGGTCGCAGCCCAAGATTTAGGGGGGTTACCATGGGTGCCGAGGAATATTTTTAGGGTGGTCCTTGTTGGTCTAGCGGTCGCAAGTGTTATCTACTGTTGAGCATGAGGTCCTGGGTTCGATTCCCAGCGTCGGGTAAAGTGTTATTAGGTTTTTTCATCAAAAATTTCTCAGAAGCAGCCTGGAGTCTGGAGCCCGGTTGGCAGCATTAGGTTCGCCCCCTATGATATTGGACTTAAACATAACTAGTGAAATTTGGGTGTAAGTACTAATTTGTAGGTACACCTCTACCTACCCCTTCGCAGATTAAAAGCGTGATGTTATGTGAATGTTTATGTATATCTCCAGCTTCACATTACTTATGTTATTCAGGGACGCAGCTTGTACATGGGGGGTACTTAATAATGCTGTTAAATGGGTCACAATTTTTTTTGATAAATAGTAGGTAGATTATGTAGGGTGAGAAAAGCGAGCGTAGCGAGCTCGACATTTTTTGACAATCCGGCTCGGTTAGATAAGGTTTTTTTTTATATTTTCAAACAGAAATAGGAGTTACATTGACGACTTATGCAGGTAAGTCTAAGCAACTATGAGAATGTAGAATGCAAGAGCGAGCGTAGGGAGCTCGAAAATTTGAAACAAGCTTGGATAGGTTAGATTTACTTCTCATAATTCCAAAAGAACTAGGCGTTACTTGCTAAGTCGATATAGGAAGAAAAGCTCGTGGTTAAAGAGAATATTATAATGCAAGAGAGAGCAAAGCTAGCCCGGAAATTTTAGCACCCTACCTTGACTAGGTTCTGTTTTCTTTTGACCATTATACAGAAAGTGAACTTACTTTGTCGACATATGACATTTACGGCAGTTAAAGTCTTGGAATCTGGCCTTTACCTTACCTACCCTTTCGAACCTTACGTACGAGCGGGGTGCTCAAATTGCAGTTAAAGTCTTGGAATCTGGCCTTTATCTTACCTACCCTTTCGAACCTTACGTACGAGCGGGATGCCCAAATTGAGTGGTTAGTATTACTGATCAAGTGATCACTTGTCACATCATACTTAATGGAGAAAAACTGGAATTTGTTGATCGAACGGTTTTTCTGGGAATCACGCTAGACGAGAAATTACAATGGGGACCTCACATAACATCCCTTGCGGGGCGGCTTAGCTCGGCCTCTTATGCTGTTAGAAAGATTAGACAATTAACTGATGTAGAAACCGCGCGTTTAGTCTATTTTAGCTACTTTCACAGCTTAATGTCGTACGGCATTTTACTATGGGGTCGAGCTGCTGACATTGAATCCATCTTTATTTTGCAAAAGAGAGCTGTCAGAGCCATTTATAATCTATGTCGCCGCGAATCTCTCAGGGAACTTTTTAAAAAGATTAATATTATGACGGTACCTTGCCAATTTATTTATGAAAATATTATGTATGTTAGAAAAAATCTACAACTTTTTAATAAAATAAGCGATAGACACAATTTTAATACTAGAAATAAAGATAAAATACATCAAACATTTTTTAGATTAGCCAAAGTAAATACATCTTTTATGGGGTACTGTGTTAATTGTTACAATAAAATACCTTGTGATATATTGCAATTAAATGAAAGAAAATTTAAAACTCACATTAAACGTACACTTTGTAAACAAGCATACTATAAATTAGAAGATTATATCCAAGATAAGAACGCTTGGAAACATGCTGGTCCTGCTCCATAGGACAATCTAGAGTCTAGACAAAATCAAACTGGTTGCTAATTTAATTGTAAAATTGATTCTTTCTTCTTTTTTTTGACGTTGATTTATATTCTGTAATTACTTAAACTCACACCCTGACTTATTACTTGTAATTTTTTATTTTAATGAAAATCGTTTATTTTTACCATGTTTGTAAATATGTGAGCACCATGTATCTATTAGATAATTAATTTATGTCATGTTTTCATTTTTAAATCTTTTACCTATTTTGGTATAGTAATTTTATTTTATTTTAGGTGCATCGTCTTCACATATTATTATATAATTAATGTACTTATACAAAATTGTAAAACATTTTAAAAGAGTAACAGTGGAGTTTCTTGCCCATATTATGTCTTGTGGACTGCTTGCTGCAAGACAACAGAAAACCGTTTGATTTCTGTAAGAAGGTAAATAAAAAGAATTGGTCGCTAAATTTGCCGCCCCTAAATTCTGCCGCCCTAACCTCAAGCCTACTCAGCCTGCTGGTAAATCCGCCACTGGTGCTACCACGCCTCGGACACTTCATACAACAACGCTCGCAAAATAATTACCTATTATAGTAGATACATAATCAAATGACGTTTGTACACGTGCAAATGTCTGCGTGAACCATAGATATATGAAAGAAGGAGATTTATCCGGAAGTTGAAAATATATCAGAACCCGATGTCGCTAGGTTGGCCCCACCACCGTGCCACTATTACACAATCTATACATGTAATTCAGTAAATGCAATAGATACAAAGTCACAAAACGCTCGAGCAACGCACACATAGACACCACTCATGGACACGTTATCTCGGACTGGTTGGGACTAGTGCGAGCGCGAGTGTTATCCGCTTGAGACACGCGTCTGTGAAGTGCAAAAATGGAGTAACAAAAAATGGCTATCTAAGCTAATTGATTACGCGGCACACACGGATTACGGTGCTGTTTTCTATTATCCGCTTGCGACGGGAGACCCGCCTCACGCAGCGCTGCTCTAAGGATGAAAATAGAAAACAGCACGCCGCGCGGGCGTCGGCTCCGTGCATGTTGAGTGACATGTTGTGCAACATGTCGCGCGCCAAATGTTGCCTAGTGGATACGAGGCTAAATTCACGCCACCAACTATTACGTAAGTTGAAAACATGATTTTTTGTTTGTGTAGATATTGTGTTGTTTTTAGTGCCATTTGATAGGTTTAGGTGTAAAACCGATAGGGCAAAATAAATTGTGTAAATAGGGTAATCCGTTTTGAAGTTATTAGGGATTTTCAATAGGAAAAATTGACAAATGTAAAATTTTATAAATTTTTGTTCTGTAAACTTTTTGTATTGTAATTTGTAATACTATGTTTATTGTTTTGTTTTAATATTGTAGAATAAGCTCAACAATGAATCAAACAACTAGACACGAGTGCCACTACCGCGATAGTTTTTTGTGCATAAGCCAAAGTTGACAACCATAGCGCGACCGCCGAGCGTAGGTATGAAAAGTACATACCATGTGATTGCCTTCTGTACTCTCTGTATTTTGTGACGCAGCTGCTGTAGGTACTATGCGACGCTCCGCAAAAATAATACTTTATTTTTGCGGAGTACCCTCTTTAGCCCTATTTGGACTGTTGCTACAAGAAGCTGGTGGTCGGAGTCGCAGTCAGCACCGGGGAAAGTTGTGGCGTTCGTCACTGAGTTTCTCTATCTTGTCCCTATTAGTATGTAGTCAATTTGGTTCCTATATCTGTCGCCAGGGGATATCCATGTGTATAATCTGCGGATATGATGTTTAAAGCAAGTGTTGGAGATGGTAAAATTTTCTTCACAACAGAACTGAAACAGTCGCTCACCCCTATCATTACATTTCACCTGTAACACGACGAAGATGGTCGTCGTCCTTGGTAACTCCAACTTTGGCATTGAAATCCCATAAGATGATTGTGACTTCCCGCTTTGAAAGTCCTCTGAGTGTCGCATTTAACGTATCGTAAAAATTACAAAACGATATATCGTAAAAGTCCTCCACTTCTTCTTCAGTTGTCTGAGCTGTGGGAGCATATATCTACACAATGTTAAGCTTGCACGGGAAGGTGTTAAGCTTGAGAGTCACTATCCGATCGCTGACTGTTTTATAGCCCAAAACGCACTCGCTCATAGTGCGTGGTACGATGAATGCTACGCCTCTGCTGCTTTCGTCTTCAGGGCCCGAGAAATACACTGTACTTCCAGAGTCAGATATAAAGTGACCCTGGCCTTTCCAGTGGGTTTCGCTTAGCCCCAGCAGGTGAACGTTCTTCCTCTGCATCTCGTTCTCCACAATCTGTAGTTTCACAGGTCGGTTGAGGCCGCGTATATTCCACGTTCCGATGCGGTGGGGATGGCGGATTGATTTGCTGGTGTTAAGTTCATCAGTATCAGAGTTTCCATGCGGCGCCTGACGATTCACGAGCGCATAGCCGGTAGGTTATAACAACATATAATATTTCGCGTATAACTTTTTTGTTTAAGAGTCCATTTTAATGATTATTTTTGCATTGGGTCCAATAAACCGATTTCAAAGGTGCCAAGAGTAATTTAATAAGATTCAACTTATTAAGTCTTTCTTTATACAATTTTCGTCGATAGTAGTAAGTCGATCCCAAATAAAAATTGTTACCTACTATATTAGCAATGTAAATAATTAACTTCGTACCGACTTTTTTTTTTGCGTAAGTATGGGAAATCAGAAAGAAATCAGAAATCAGAAATATTTTATTTGTGATACATAGGTAGGTACAGTGGTTGGACATGTTAATGTGCGCTATGATCAGCCTATTATAGGCATACAAAAAGAATTAATTACAATTATTACATGCAAATAAAGAGCTTACTCGTACTAAGCTACAAATTAACTAAGTACATAAATGATTGCATTATTTGATTACTATAGGATCAGAAGTCAAAATAACTTATTAGGTAAATGTCAAAATAATTTGTTAGAAACGTCAAAATAATTTGTTAGGTACTTAAATGTCAAGATAATTTGTTAGGTAAATGTCAAAAATTATTCAGATTTAGATAATTAATTACAATATAGTCAAAGAAGCAAATTACATTAGGTACATTACAAATGTCAAAATTTATCTGATAAAAAATCCGATACACTATAATAACATTTTTGACACAGCAAACTTCTCAGTTTTGGTTTAAATAAGTTAATATGTAGATTTTTTAGCTCTTTTGGCAATTTATTAAATAGAACTGTTGCCATGTGAAAGACTCTTTTATACATCAAGGCAGTATTCGTTTTTGGAACGCATAGACGACTTTCGTCCCTTTGGGTCCGATTGAAAGCTGTAGATGCTAAAGTAAATAAATGAGGATTTTGTTTAACGAAAGCCGCTACTTCAAATATATATAGTGACGGTAATGGAAGGATACTATGCTTTTTGTTGCAAGGATACTATGCAGTGTTGGTTTATTAGTATTATTATTTATCTTCGTTTTCGGTGTTTCTGTTTGAGTTTGCTTATTGTTTTTATTGTTACTACTTTTGTTCTTTTTAGTGCTGGACGACTTCAGTTTGGCGGGTGTTAAAGTTACTTTCTTATAAAGATCATTATTTTTACTTAATTTTTCGTTTAAAGACTTGAGATTACTATTTTCTAAAGACAAAGATTCAATTTCCGAGTGAGCGCTCTGTAGTTCTAATGTAAGATGAGTAATTTGTTCACGTAGTTTCTTAACTAAATCGTCTTCATCATCGGAAATCATCATCGGAAATCGGAAATCATCAAATGATTCCTCCCGCTCTGGGTGGAGCGGAAGGGAGTGTCAGACTCTTACTGACTAAAACCCACCCGTGTTCCTTCCTTAGCCCTTTATGTTCCGGGCCAGCAGTAACCCTTTCGGACAATCTCGCTGGCCCGGCAGGCTTCGGCCCTAAGGGGCCCCTCCTCGATGCTGACATCTCTTTGAGGCGCGCATGGAACACGTACGCGCCGTCCGGCACGGGCCTGGTCCTGATCGGACGGCTACCCATTACTCTCCGCCCGCAGGCCCGCGCCTACGGTGGCCGGGAGTCGTCACGCGGCTCCCGACGCCGGGGGTGTCCCCCGCGGCGGCTGAGACCGGAGGCTCTCTCCCTGAACCGTCCCGCCACCTCCTTCGCTAGCATGACTGCTTCGCAGAAGGAGGTGACAGCCTCCCACTCTCTCTCGCCCCGGACCATGGCTTGCACCAGGGCCGGACGCGAGAGGTCGCCGCCGCTGCCGATCGCTTCTACGAGGACACGGCGGTGCTCCGCCCAAGCGGGGCAGACCTCCACCGTGTGCTCCACCGTGTCCTCTGGGCGATCCTGGCAATGGTGACACCCGGGCGTTTCCTACCGCCTGATGATGTGCAGGAACCTCCCGAAACTTCCGTGTCCGGTGAGGACCTGCGTCAGGCGGTAAGTGAGGGCGCCGTGGCGCCTCTCTAGCCACTCCTCAAAGAGGGGTCTAATCGCCGCTATCGCGGCGTGCCCTGCGCTGGGTTGCGACAGTCGCTCTTTTCATGCCGCCATGAGATCGCGCTTGAGATCCGTCCGCTCCGCCGCGATCTGCCGCGGAAGCGGATCTTCCCCCCGGCGTAGTGCCTCCGCGCGCCACTCATACAGGCGCGCGAGGACTATCGCCTCCAGATCCCATGGCGGCAGTCCGGCAAGGAGGCTTGCCGCCTTGCCCGAGATCGTGCGGTAGCCCCGGATAAGCCTAATTAATAAGAGTAATTAATAAGAGTAATTTAATAAGATTCAATTTATTAAGTCTTTCTTTATACGATTTTCGTCGATGGTAGTAAGTCGATCCCAAATAAAAATTGTTACTATATTAGCTATGTAAATAATTTACTTGGTACCGACTTCATGTTCACATTTTAGTAATTATTAATAACTAGCACTCACTAATAGTATTAAATCATAGATTTAACCTCGATTTTTATTCCTCGGATAAAAGTTATCTGACTATTGAATAATCAGATTAATCAGCCCTTATCAAACATAATTATTTGAAGAGTAAAATATGGTTATCAACATAACATCTTATTTTTTTAGAATACTCAATAATCCTTTTATCAGGAATCGATAGATAGATAGCAATCAAAAAAACTTACCTTATTTAATTAGTCTATTTTTTAATTTGTGATTTATGGCAGAATTGTAGTAACTGGTATCATTATTCACGCACACAGAGACATAGACGCACAGTGTAAAATTTGTAAAACACCGCCTGCACGCACACAAATGCTTGAAATTGTTGGCTCGTTTTCTTTGTTTTGATTGTAGGGCGACGCTCCATATAAACATTATGTAATCAAAGGAAGTGACCTTGAAGCGCCGCGGCGTTCAATTATAATAGTTATCTATTATAAAAAAGAGGTTTATTTATTCAATATATTATGACAAAAATAAGGTAGGTACTTACTTACATTTAACTAATAATTGCTTAAGAGGTGTCATAAAGTATGATATTGAGGTTAGATATGTGCCTGGAAACAAAATGTTTGTAGCCGATTATTTGTCTAGGAACTTTATTAAGGACAATGCCCAAGTAGATCCAACATTGCAGGAGTTGGTACACAGTTTTGAGTCACAATTAGCAGTTGCAGACAAAAAAATGGCACAGTTTCAAAATGAAACATTGAATGATCCGGATTTAAGGCAGGTTATTACATGGTATAATGAAGGTTACCCTAAAAATGATAGAAAGATTATTAGTAAAAATTTGAGTGTTTATTACAAACTGAGAACTGAGTTACATGTAAAAGATAACATTGTTTATTATAATGATCGCATAGTAGTGCCACAAAATATGAGGCAAGGGGTGCTAGAAAGCTTACACACAGGGCATGTAGGAGCTGGCAAATGTAAAAAAAGGGCCAGAAATTTGCTGTATTGGCCTGGAATGTCTATAGATATTGAGAAGTTTACCATATCTTGTAACATTTGTGAAAAATATAGAGTCTCTAAGTCTAAAGATCCGCTTATGTCTCATGAGATTCCTAACCTACCATTTTATAAGATTGGAATGGATATTTGATCATATGGAACTAAAGATTATATAGTAGTAGTAGACTATTACTCAAGGTGGATTGAAGTGAAGACTTTGAAAGATAAAACAGCGGGTACTGTAATTCAAAAGTTAAAAGTAATTTTTGCAGTTCATGGGTTTCCCAAGATCATTGTTTGTGACAACATGCCTTTTGCCAGTTACAACTTTAAACAGTTCGCAGAATCTTGTGACATGCAACGAAGTCATTCTAGTCCTAGGTACCCTCAATCTAATGGTCTAAGTGAAAAGGCAGTGGGAATTGTAAAGAACATGATGAGGAAGTGCAGAGAAAGTAACACTGATTTTAATGATGCTATGCTGAACTACAGGGCTACACCTGTAGCTGGATTAGATTACAGTCCTTCAGAGCTTTTGATGGCCAGAAAATTGCGCACTACCTTACCATGTTCTGAGAAAAGCTTAAAACCTGTTGTACCTAAACTGGCATATGAAAAAATGCTACAGTTGAAACAAAAGTCTAAGTTAAATTATGATAAGTCTGCCATTGACAAAAAGTCATTTATAAGTGCAGAGAATATTAAAATGCAAAATCAACCAAATAAAATATGGGTGCAGGGGAAGATAGTTAGAAAGGAAGGGCCTAGGTCATTTGTAGTTAAAACGGAGAAGGGGAATGAAGTTAGGAGAAATGAAAGACATTTGATGCATAGTAGAAATGTGTTTATTGAAAAACCAATGAATATTTATGTACCTAAAAGCAAGGATAATTCACAAATGGTTGTCCTGAATAATAGAATAAATGAGGATCAGCCCTGTTATTCTGAGCCATCTATGTCAACTCAATCAGAAGCTAGTGGTACCTCTGAAGTTATACAGACTACGAGATCCGGTCGCTCAGTGCGTCCTCCTATTAGACTGGCCGATTATTCTTTGTATTAATTTTTAATATTAGTCAGTGTTCACTTGTTTATTAAGTTGATTTTATGTACCTACCTAATATTGTAGTTGCTGTCCCGTAGTATTTTACATTTGTAAAAGGGGGGGATGTTTAGATATTGATTATACTAGAGGTGTCAGGGCAACACTAAACGGAAATGTCATTACACTTTTGAATCATCATGGAAGATACTGGCTTGTTTTATTTAATACGAAATTCCTGTTTAAACAAAAATATTATCTCTAAATAATCGGTCAATGGCGCCGATTTTGTTGTTCACAAACTAAATTAAATTTAAGTTCAGGCATCTTTTTCATTCTATTTCATTAAGACAAGGACAGAAGATAAATATTAGTTTAGTCCTGTCAAACTAGTCAGCGCCTGACGTAAATTGACGTATTTTTAGTAGCCAAGTTTTTAATCTCGTCTAAAGTTGTCTTTGGAGTATCTAAATTTGACAGAACTAAACTAATGTTTATCTTCTGTCCTTGTCTTAATGAAATAGAAAGAAAAAGATGCCTAGAAAAAGATGCCTGAACTTAAATTTAGTTTAGTTTGTGAACAACAGAATCGGCGCCATTAAATCGCATAGTATTAAAAATGCGAAATCTTACAAACAGTTTATGTATAGGTACTTAAATACAAATTCGGAAAAGCATCACATATTCACAATAACCAACCAACGTGATTAAAACTCAAATAAAACTTTTAAATTGAACGCAAAATTGTGTGTTCGTGCCAGCAGTAGGTACAGTCAGTACAGCGCGCGGGGAAGGGAGTGTCTCTTCTGTACGGACTACTATTATGTATTCTGTGGTGCTACATAAAGTTTTTTTTTGATCATAGGTACTAATTGAAGCACCGAATTAAATCTCGATTTCTACTATTCTTACTTTTCTACCTTGCTCTGCTGATACCTGAGTAAGAGTTCTGGGTTGATTTATTATGTTTTCGCATTGTTTTTTATAGATGCATCAGGAAACGTGGAATTTCCACTTCTCAATCCTACTAACATAAATACAAGAAAACTAGATTTCTTCTAATCTAACCTTTTTCCAACGCTCTGCTGATACTTTTGTGAGATTTCTGCTTTTTTTTTTCAAAATTATTAGCGTATAGAACTCTATGCTCCGCTGGGAAATTATCTGCCAAGTTCACCCACATAACAATACCTTCATTCACTCGAGCTCCAATGTTACCTACTCATGTTCGATAGATACAAACCTACAGTTTTGATTATTTCGATATCACACATCAATTTTATTATAATCGTAAAATCCGATCCATAAAGATATATATTAGACATAGATAGAGATAATACTTTTTATTTAGTTTTGAATAACTAAACTTGTAGATAACTTTATAAAAGGACCCAAATAAAAATTATTATTTATTTTATTTATAATATTTAATATTTATACATTATAAAGCATTTATCTTGCAATCACGCGTTTGCGACAATCCAGCTGCTGAATTGAGAAACGCGAGCATTGACACCGGGATAGAATGAATTGGCGCACTCGTAGCCCCAGGAGGTTACACCTACTATAATGTCACGGGAGTGAGCGAGGGGACCACCAGAGTCACCCTGGCAGGCGTCCTTGCCGCCGACGTTCAAGATACCGGAGCATAACATTCCACTGGTGATGTCGGGCCAATTTTGGAAATTTGGCTGCGTCTTCAGGTAAGCATACCGCTCAGCACACAGCTGCTGATTGATGATGTCGACATCAACGTGCATGAGCTGCTCGGAGGAGACGCCATTGGACTGCAAAGAAATTGCATTATCGTTCAATGCAATGCAATAGGAATTGAGCTTCTACCTACTTATGGCATTAAAATAATAGGTAATTACAGTGGTCTTAAACAGACCGGTTTTCATCAGGCTGCGCCTTCCAGTCGGATCACGATCAATAATATTTATTATTGAGGCGCTGCAACCAGGGGGCCTAAAAAAACCAATTTGGAGAATCATAAAAGGCTAACATTATGAATCGTAATATGATGAAGACAGTCCGTGTTTTTCTTTTTTTCGCTGCACTACGTAGGTAGGTATATACAATGAAAGAGATTGGGATTGGATTTGGATCGGATTGATTGGTATTTTAGCACAGACAAAAAAAATAACTGAAAAATGCTGCACCAATGGGATTTGATACGATTAACTTAACGGTTAACTGTCCATTATGTTATCCTTTTATGATTCTGCCAAAGTGGCCTTTTTAGGCCCCCTGTTACCGTAATGTCATTCTAGTTGCATTTTACAACCATCACGGGGGGCTTGCTTAGTCAATGACGAGATAAATAAAGTAAGTAATTTCAAATTAAATAGGTAGGTACCTAAGTAGATAGGTATAGAGTCATCCTTACCGACTTCAAAAAAAAGGACGTTATCAATTCGACACTTGTTGTAATATTATTGGAATTGCATTATATTCACATATTATGACAATCTATTAGGGCTTCCAAACAAATATACAAAATTTTATAGTATGTATGTATGTATGTGTGTTTGTCCACGCATTTCTCCGCAACTATTAATCGGATCACGATTTTTTTTTATTGGCTTACATTTACTTCAACTTAGGGAACAGTGCAAGTTTCAACAAAATCGATTCAGTAATATTTAAGATATGGACTAATATGTGTAAGTGTGACGGCCTGCTTTATTGATACGAACGAGCTGCCGGGTGTAGTGTCAAAGGGAAAACATCTCGAAGCCTTGGTCAAATTCTAGTGCAATATTTACAACGAAACTGTTACCTACTTACCTATTATTACAAACAAATATTCTAGTGTTTACTTAAAACTAAAAATTACGAAATAAAAAAGTATGTATTTTAATAAAATTAAACCGACTTCAAAATGCAATTAACTCAAAATTATGAAATAACTTTAATTTCGGAAGTCGGTGGTAAAAAACTAAAACTTAACTACAGATCCCAAGACACCGACTTCCGATATTAAAGTTATTTCATAATTTTGAGTTAATTGCTTTTTGAAGTCGGTTGAATTTTTAAAAAAATTTTTTTTTTGGCAGTGGTATTGTTGAATAATTACCGAGAGTGTGCCCCACCCGACATAAGTGAGACTAGTGCCGTCAGCGAGGTTATAGTTAGCACCAGCGATTTTAGCGGGCTGGACTCTGTTGGAGTACACGGCCGCGTTGTTAAGGCGGACGATGGCGACGTCGTTGGTAAGGATGGCGTTAACGTACTGCGGGTGCAGGATCAGCTGGCTGATAGCGTGAACGGAGCCACCGTTGTGTGCCAACGAGCTGCCGAGAATAACACGCCATTCGAAGGCTTGGTCACCGCTGAAAACAATCATATTATCATAAGCTGGTAACCTCATATTTTTATCTTGCTGTATTAAAATTCTACTTACTAGAAACAGTGTGCAGCTGAAAGCACGGAGGTTGTGGTGAGTAGAGATCCTCCGCAAGATTGGGACCACCAGAGGCCCCCCCGCAAGTATTGCATGTTGGACATGTACGGGTAAGTCTCGATGCTAGTAGCAGAGCCACCGACGATGCGGTTTATGCTCCTGGGTACAGCTGTAAAAAGCATTGTTTCACATCACTTATTAAGTCCATAAAATCATAATAGGTTAATCAAATTAAATTTCTAATTAGTAAATTAATTTTTGAAAGACATGAAAGTTATATGCGTAGGTACCAAGGACGGAGCCCAGAAATGCCAAGAGGATGATGATACGCATGGTTCGTGTTTAAAAAAACAAAAAGAGTACTGTGCTAAATTATCGATAGCTGTACGTTTTTATACTCCAATATTTTAATATCTTTATCAAGTATTGTATGGCAATAATACGCAGATAATGATAATCTGGTCAGGAAACACCATATCGCAGGTGTTTATGTGAATATAATACCTACCAGCCCTTATTGTCCAACTGCAGGGAAAGACCTCTTCTCATACAAAGAAGGCACGAGCATTGATCACCGCTTCACGCTTGCTCAAAACGGGTGTCAGTTATGTCCAAGATAAACTCAGCAAGTATTATGTGAATATCTATTCAAAATACGCATGGAATAACCGGCCTAATAAAAAAAAAAAAATCTAAGTATTTGAAAATCAAAGTTTATTATTATTTATATTTATTATTCGTAAATCGTGCGTTGTTTCAAATTATTTAGATTCCTGTTTAAAGATACTAATCTTCAACACAAAATACAGAGAGTACAGAAGGCAATCACATGTATAGTCGGCTTCATGATGTGGGTACCCCCCTTTAAAGCATCTACATTCGAACCCGCGATGGCCGCATTGCAAGTTTTGTATTTTTAATAGACTTCAAAAAAGAAGGAGGTTCTCAATTTATATATTTTTATATATTTATTATATATATTTTTATATTTATTATATATATTATTATTATTATTTATTATTTATTTATTATTTTTATATTTTTTATATTTATTATTTATTATTTTATATTTATTATATATATTTTTGGTTTATATATTTTTCTTTATTTTTTTATTGTAATACGTTTTCAAACACTTTATAGATAAATAACAATGCACAAGAATATTAATTTAGAACTGTTGGTAACAGTTAAGTTGGTCTAGAGGTTAAGGATATAACATGTGAAACCGCTGACCCAGGTTCGATACTGGCAGTCTGATAATTAGGTTTTTGTTTTCATCAAATTTTATTTTTCTCTGAGTTAGACTATTAATGCAACTTTTTCTTTTTATTGTTGTTATAACTATTAGGTTTATATTAAAATGAAAGAAATATAATTTAATTATCTATCATTTTAAATTATTGTTTTAACACAAACACGTTTAATGTGCGATAGTGCGAAATGTGAAACAAAACTAGACTCATCAGACGGTAACTTCAATATAGATTAGTAAAATGTATGCGTAACTACCCCAACTAACAACTATGCATTCTCTGCGAGTTCAATAATATAGTTAGACAGAGACAGAATTATAACGCCAAGTAGATTGATAATTCATCGAGTTACCTCTGATGGGCCGGCTATACATACCTAACTGGCTTAGTTGGTAAGAGCTCGCGGTAATCAAAGGATAACCGGTGATACGATGGTTCGAATCTCGTCCGTAATAAACACTTTTTGTATTATTCTTAAGGATGTATATTGTATATATTATGTTTGAATTGCAAAGTTGTTGCAAAGTTAATTTTAATACAACTGGGGTACCCAATTGATGCAGCCCACTGTACCTATGTACAGTATGCAACAATTCTGCATAGGCACGCTATGGTTGAAATTTCTGTGAACATGCTTCGCGCCGTCCCCGCGCCCGCGCCGCAGGCCCGTATTTACATCTGTGTGTGTACACTGGCTAACTAGTCGAACGAAACAAAAACATATTACCGTGGTCGCTTTTTCACACGCGAGGCGTAATTACGTATGACCTTCGTTGGTTCATACCACTGCTAAAATTCACAACTTCATAACAAGTACTGCTAGCGGATAACGTAGCGTATAGGATTAGTAAACATGCAGGCCTGGGTTCGAATCTCGAGATGAAACTTTGATTTATCTTTTCAACAATAATCTTATCTTTTTTTTATTATTCGATAAATTAATACACGAGAATAATAATGTAATACCTACTTATTTATTTTATTTGTATTATGATATTGTTATTGAAATATGGGGGTAAAAATAAAAAAGGTTTTAAGTGATTTCAACATTTTTATTCTTTATAATTTGATAAATAAACTTTTAATTTTTTTACAGTTTATTTAAAACAGTTTATTTTCTCATAAAGGACAATTTATTGAAGTAAGCAGGTAATCAGTGAGCTACGACCATTAGACTTAAAATATTGTAACTATCTTAGTAATAAAATAATATTGTGCTTTAATTGCGGATATAGCTTAAGTACCTATTCATTTTCAAAATTCATTTTGAAAAGAAGATTGAAACTATAAACCTCAAAATAATCCTTATTACGGATATGACACAATAATATTTTAATATTACTAAAATCAATTGGTAATTTATAACTTAATACGTTGTATAACCCCCATTATTATCCATGCTATCAAGTAAACGCTGGCGTATGGATCATATAATGTTTAAACATATATCTTCATATTTCCTTGCAATGCAACTTCATCTGGTAGGTAACTGGTTGGTTAAAACCACTTGTTTCTTATTCACTGACTATACTCTTCCTTATACATATCTTTTGACCCTCCGACTCAATAGTAGATAATTTCTCCAAAACAAAAAAGGAATATTGTAAGGCTACTAGCAAAATTATAAAATATTAAGTTATTACTTTTTTAAACAAAATTATTTTGAGAATAGTTCAAATGTTACAAAATGATTATATTATAATTTATACATAATGCTATATTCATCATTCCAAAAGTAAATAAATAAACTCTTGGAAATATAATTTTTTTCTTCTATTTAGACCTTATGTTAATTTAATTCACTGACTTGTCCTATTTAACAAATACTTTTGTAGGGAGATGGCCTGAAACACAGGTTTAAATAAACCGAGATCAGGCAACGCACTACATTACCTTCAGAGTTCTATTTTAGACTGTAATCACATATTTCACATACCATAGTCTATATCCAGATTATTATAATCCTATTATAGGCCTAGATTAATATATACTGCTGAACCATATGTACACTTTTTGTAAACTTATTATTATTTCAATATTTATTATAATTATTTATTTATATTATTATTTATATTTTGAACCCTAATTAGCTGTATAATTAATCATATTTAGTAACTTATTCAAGTGTTATTCAGATATTTGTACTATCAGATCATTATTTCTCAAATAAAAGCTTAATAATCAGAAAGGCGTGACTTTTTATTCAGAGTTATGTAAAACAGCTGCAGTGCGTGGAGAGCTTTTATTCAGCTTATAATGAATCGCCATTAAAACTTATTTTTAAGTAGTCTATTGAATCATTAAGTATATCAAATGCCTCATTTTAGTAATTAATTACAGTTAAAAATACAGGCTATAATTTATTTAATGACTTTTGAAAGATAAGCATTAGCTGTGTTATCCTAAGTATTTTTTCAACACCCTTGCTCGTAAAGTGGCTCATATTGAACAGCTTTTAGGTCCATAATGCAGTGTATTAAAAACGCGTGCTTTTTCTTTATATTAATCCACAAGTGCTTTATTTCCACAGTACTACATAACTATTTACTAGTCGGAGATGCGCGCCTTTTTAATCTCATCAATTCATATTGTCGTATTCGTATTGTTCTTGGTCCCAAAATTAACTAATTTTATTTATTTTAAGGCAAGGACCACGGACAATTTAAGGTGAATGCGCAGTGGTAGACCGCGAAATTTAAATTTTCTTAGGTTTTTTGCAATTTTCAGGTCAGTGTCAGGTTGTATCTTGATCAAAATATGATTTGCGACTATAACAGGTATGTACATCTTTACAGAATCATAATCATTAACACACATTTGTTATGGAAAAGTTCTTAGGGAAAAAATCTAACTTGAAAGATTCTATTCTAATGACTATAATTATGTAAATACATATAATTATATTATAGTCGCGAATCATATTTGATCAAGATACAACCCGATACTGACCTGCAAATTACAAAAAAACGTAAGAAATTTTTAATTATCCACCTTAAATTGTCCGTGGTTCCTTCCGAAACCAAACGGAAAAGACCCTGACTGGCGTTCTAATAATGCGGATTCTCACTGAACTCATGTATATTTCCCTATGCCAATAGTACTTCCTAATTCCATACTAACTAAACTACAATTTGACATACGACAACACGATCAGTCTAAACATCATTTTGTTTATTACATTTTTTCTATAGGCTGTTTAGAGGTTTTGTCAGTGCCATAGACTAATATATTTAAAAAAACTTTTTTACAAAAAAAAACAACCGACTTCCAAAAAACACTATAAAGTGAAAAATAACTTTAATTTAGGAAGTCGGGGTCTTTGGATTTGTATTTTAGTTTTTTGCCGCCGACTTCCTAAATTAAAGTTATTTTTCACTTTATAGTGTTTTTTGGAAGTCGGTTGTTTTTTTTTGTAAAAAAGTTTTTATTTTTCACTTTTTAGCGGGTCAGTTTGTAATTTATCTAAGTTATAATAGCCTAATGTCAACTGCTTATCACCTTTTACAAAATATTGCTTTTCCCGATGCAGGGACGTTAATTGTTGAGGAGTTCTCCTAGTAAGAACCAGGAGAACTGGAGCTGATTGAGAAGTCACCATCAGCTTCACTTCACCACACGCATTGTAATGAGCATAAATTGCTTAGCAGCTATATTAAAGTAATCGAATTGCAACCCGTGAATTATTTTTGTCATTGAGTAGTTCCGATGGCCATTTTTGGTCTTCATCATCAGCTCCACTTTACCAAATCATAATTTCCGAGAGCAAATGCTCAAGTTACTTTAATAATAGACTTAGGCAAGAAAAATTTTGCTAAGGGCCAAGTTTATGTTGCGCTTAGTCGTGTAAAAACGCTGGATGGCATTGTATTATGCGACTTCGAACCTACCAAATTGTAAATAGACCACATGACGAAAAGGCATTGCGTGAAATGCAACGATTGAGGCTTTTATAAATCATCATCAGCCTATTGCAGTTCACTGCTGGACGTAGACCTCCCCAAGTTTGCGTCAACGTTCACGGTCCTCCGCTTCTCTCATCCAGCCACTACCGGCAACCTTTGTTAGGATAATTATACAGAAGAAAAACTCGCAAAAGTATTTCACTTTATGAAGTATTTATTAGTTTTTAGACTAGATGCTGATAATCCTGGCTGCAGCATCAGGCCAGACTTATGTCAACATTGCATTGAACTTAAAATTTAGTCCTGTTTAAAATGAGCCCAAACACGACTACGGTGCTGTAATTTCAAGGTTTGTACTTTTTCTGATGCTCCTGGCTTCAGCATCAGGTCTCTATGTACTTCGGTGTTCCTCATTAACAGTACGTTTATCCATACATCGAGCCCTTTTCAATGAGCCTAAACACGATATATCTGCTGTTAGTTGTCGAGGAGTTAGGTACTCTGCAGATTATCCTGACTGCAGCATCAGGGCAAAACTTGATGATCATGAGACCAAATGTGGCAAATGCCCTATCAAACATCAAAACAATTTACTAAAACAGTCCTTTCCTGTTCGAGTAACTGCTTACTGTTAAGGAGTTGTACCTTCCATCATCAGCCCAGCTACCTGAGATGGTGACAACCATACGCAAATACACAAGATACTTCATAAAATATGCGGAAAAAAAAGTGAGCCTATAAAATTTGAGGGTTGCCCTCGATTTCTCTAAGATCTCATCATCAGATCCTAACTTGGTGACAGTGAGACCACCTCAGAACTATCTACTTTCGAACAAAAAAAGAATTTTGAAAATCCGTCGATAATCGGCGGAGTATACGGTAACCAAACATACAAAAAAAAAAAAAACATACAAACATCCGAACATTACCTACCTCCTCCTTTTTGTAAAGTCGGTAAAAATGAGATTCGGTGCTTTTATTTACACCTGCGCGCGCATCGCTAGTGCTGGCTAGCACGGCGCGCGGAAAAACAAAACTAGCGCGCCATTTTCCAAACAAGTTAATATTTAACGATACAAGTCTGTTTTTTTCCTCGCAAGTGTGTTGAAAAACATCGTATGAAACGCGTGTGCATTGATCATTAGACTCTCGGCTTTCTTATCGCACTCGCCTGCGGCTCGCGCGAATAATACCGCCTCGAGCATAATGATCAACATAGCACACATGTATCATAATGTACTATTACTTACCAATTCTTAGTTTCGCTGTGCACGTCGTTATTGATTTTATTCAATGCAACGACATAAAGTGTCAGAACAAAGACGCACTGCAAGATTAAACACCACTTTTTTTCTACTTTACAACATAACTCTTAATTCTGTTTGAAAAGTATTACGCAAATGAATTTAACCTTGAATAATTTCTGAATATCAATATCCATAATTATGCATTTGTCTGAATAGATATGAAATAACAGCTCTATAAAAGAGATGTCAGCTTTTTCTCAGATGTTACTAAGCTAAGAGGGCCATTAATAAGCTATTATCCAGACTTTAAATCGCTGTTATACAGACTAAAGCATTTAAAACTGTGCCCAAATTGCTTGATTAACAGCTGAATAGACGTTTGGTCAGACATTATCCAGATAATATTTTATTTATTTTATTTTATTTTACTTTATTGGGACATAAAACAGTTACACGTTACAATTACTGTGTGACAAAATAGATCAAAAACTAAATAAACGTGTAACCCACACCAATGTCCGCGAAATAATAGCATAAAGATAAATAGTATAATGCGTGCGATAATTTTACCGAAGAGTAAGAAGTACTCGGTCATATTTTTGGAATAATAGGTACAAGATGGCTATTTTAGGGATTCAATAGCCAGCTTTTTAAACTTAAAGTGTGTAAGCGCAAATATATCCAAATCGATAAAGTGTGTGTTATACGTATCTACAATGCGTTGGAAAGGCGCCCGTGCCCCAGCGTGAGTACTGCACTTTGCGGTGTGGAACAACCGGGGCACACGCGCCCCCCGACGCATCACAGTTCTAGGTACAATGTAACATAGATTATTAGTAATATCTGGACAATCGAACCTGTTATTACACAGACCATGAAGCATCATGGCCATTAGTAGGCTGCGTCTTGACTCCAAGCTCAGAAGTTTATAGCGCATTAATAATTGGGTATATGGTAATTTAGACTTAGTACATCTATAGTGCATAGCACGTAAAAATTTTTTTTGAACCATTTCCATTCTTTTTATATAAACATCAAAAATGGGACTCCAAACCGGTACTGCGAATTCCAATTGAGAGCGGACCAAAGCTTTGTATAGAAGTAAAAAAGTAGATGGTCTTTTAAAGTCGTTTGAAGAACGCATGACGAAACCAAACATACGATACGCCTTATTAACGATGTTGTCAATATGAAGATTGAAATGCAATTTTGAGTCCATTACAACACCGAGATCTCGAATATGGTCAACTCTTTGCAGAAAGCTACCATGTAGACTATAATCAAATTTTATAATGTTTTTGTTTTTTGTGAAAGTGATTGCGTTGCATTTTGGCAAACTAAGCTGAAGTTTATTATTTGAACAATATCGAGAAAGCCTATCAAGGTCCTCCTGCAAGAGCAAGCAATCTTATGTGTTTTTGCAAGACTTGTAAATGATGTCATCGGCATACATTAGAAAACGGGAATGGACAAAGCATTTCTTAATGTCATTGATAAACAAAATAAAGAGTAGAGGCCCCATAATTGAGCCCTGGGGCACCCCAGAGGTAACGATGATTGAACCTGATTGGAAACCTTTAATTACTACCTTTTGCGATCTATTGTTTATATACGCCATGAACCAACGTAACAAATTGCCACGGATTCCGTTGTAAGCAATTTTATCTAAGAGTAGTTTGTGGTCCACCCTGTCAAAAGCCTTCCGAAAATCTGTATACACAGCGTCAACCTGAACGCGTTCATCCATGCTATTGAATAAAAAATCTGCAAATAACATAAGATTGGTATTCGTCGAGCGCCGTTTAACAAACCCATGCTGCTCATCAATAATGAGGTTATGAATGTGAGAATAAACTTCACTATGTACAAGACTCTCGAAAAGCTTCGACAAGGTGGACAGTATAGAGATAGGGCGATAATTTTGTATGTTGTTTTTATTGCCACTTTTGAACACTGGTGTAATATGTGCCCGTTTCCAAATATCGGGAAAGGTGCCTTCTCGTAAACATTTATTAAATATAATAAAGTGGAAGTACAATAGTTTCTGCAGTCTTCTTTATGAAGACTGGTGGCAAATTATCGGGACCAGGACCCTTATTTAAGTCTAATTTCAATATGGCTTTGTGTACAACACCTACTGGCAAATAGATGTCACAGATACAGGTCGAATTATCTGCATATGTATTAGGTGGCTCCCACATCGCAGGGTTAAAATTCGTGGGTTCGTAAACAGAGGTGAAATAAGTTGAGAACATGTTACATATATCAGTTGGATTATTTGAGGTTAGATTTTCAAAAAACATATTTGCTGGAATCTCCGCCCTGCCCTTCCTGCTGGAAACGTAAGTCCAGAAATGTTTAATGCCAAGCGGAATACTGTCTTCAACCGATTTCATGTATCTTTCAAAACATTTGTCACATTCAGATTTAAAACGTTTACGATGAGTAGAAAAAGTCTCATAGTCCAATGCATTACCGTATGTTTTCCATTTAAACCAAGCTTTTTCTTTATTTCTGAAAATACGTATGAGCGAAGGAGAAAACCACAGAGGAAAACGTGAATTTCTGAGACGAGATAACGGAATATGAGTTTTAATTATACTATTGATTTGATCATAGAATGCATTAACAGATTGTTCAGCAGAAAGGTCATAAAACAATTGATTCCAGTCCAATGCACTCAATTCTTTATTAATAAGTTCATAGTTAGCTTTAAAAAAATTGAGCCTCGTAGATAAGTGACGTTTCATTGGCACACATTTCGTAATAAGTGATGTTAATATCGAGAAAGGCGGATGGTGATCATCAAGCGGTAGCAATGGTGTACACGTTTTGGTCTCACAGTCAACGTTGGACAAAAACAAATCCAGTATACGCCCTAAACTATTCCTAAGTGTGTTATATTGAAAAATATTAGTTAAGGAAATAAAGTTACATAAATGACAGCTCAGATTATCAGTCGGTTGTGGAACAACATAGTTACATCCATTACGATCCAACCAGTTAATACCTGGTAAATTGTAATCGCCTGACATAAAGAATGTGTCGGTACTAGTGTCATTAATAACATCTAGCAGTTTATCTAAGTGTGATGTGTACACGTCGTCCGGAGAACGCGGCGGTATATAGGCTGCACTAATGATATGACGCTTAGTAGGGTGTGACCCCGGCAGCTGCACCAAGACGTGTTCGATGTCAGCGCGAGAGGAGCGCATCAAAATGCTAGTTGGTCGTAATGTACGTAAAACGGCTATCAGCACCCCGCCACCGTCACGTTTCCCCGTGGTGCAGCGGTCGCGGTCACATCTAAACACTAAATATCGGTCATCAATAAACTCACCGTCGGATATGTTCGGTATAAGCCAAGTCTCTGTAAGAATGATTACGTCATAGGAAAAAGACAATATATTCATAAATAATGTATGTAGCTTTGTACGCAGTCCTCGACAGTTTTGGTAATATACCTTTAGATTGTATTTATCCATTGGAATTAGGAAAAATGTAAAAAACGCTACAAAAACAAAGCCTGGAGTCAAGTTCAGTCACAATTACAGACCTAAACAAAGTAAAATAAACACGGTAATGGTAAGTACAAAAAATAACAAAATATGTAATCAACAATTGCGACCACAATAATAATTGGTTATAATGTGGGTAAGATGATAATGTTACGGTTCTATCTATTTTATAGTAAAACGTTAAATTAACAAAAGATGCAAGAATTAAGCCATGTTTACAGGTAAACAACACAAAACAATTCAGATATATATTGAAGTTTGAATTAATGGTGTAATTATTTAGATACGTGAGGGTCATTGTAAAATAATTCGTGCGCGCTTTATTAGCACAAACTAAGTAAACAACTCGAAGTAATCGTAATATATGAGTCAGAGAACATAGACTGTATGGTAAACAAAATAACAAGTTACAAGTTAAGAAAAATGAATAAGACTGCACTATTACGCAAATATTATTGCACTTATTTAAAACATTATCCAGATGCTTTTTTATAGGGTTTGATTTTAGATAAGTCCTCTTCAGAACGAATGGTAAAAGCCGCTTCGGGGATGTCAGCGCGAACGAGTATAACACCGTGTTTAATCCAAACAAATCGATGTCCGTTTTGTTTTGCAATCTCCTTAGTTTGACGAAACAATTTCTTATTCAGTAGCGTAAGATGCTCATTTATGTATATTTTTTGTGGAATGCCACTCAATTGCAGAACATCAGTTGTGATTCCCTTTTTAAGGCGAGCTGAAGCAATGAAGTTATCACGTAGTATTTGGCTGGAAAGTTTAACCACTATGTTTCTTGGCCGTGCGGACTTAGGATTCATTAGAGGAACACGGTGAATAGCAATGACGTCATGAGGCGATAACGGTTGTGCGATTAAAATCGATATATTTTCAAGGATCGACATTAGATTTTCGCCACGCTTCTCAGGTAGATTACTTATCGCAACATTGCAGTTACGGGATTTTTGTTCTGCGGTTTCTAACTTTGCTTCTAGAGTAGCAATTCTTTGTTGAACTGCAAGGGGAGAAGAAGCTTTTTCCTCGAGCTTCGAAACACGCGAGGCCAGTTCCTTCGACTTCACTTTTAGACAATCGTACTTATCGCTAATGAATTGTATGGAAGACTTCACGCCTTCAAACTCGGATAAAAGCAATGAAAATTTAACATCCTGTTTTGTTAGATAAGTCTCGAGCATAGATTTTATATTTGCTTGGAAGTCTTTAAGTTCCTCGCGCCAGTCTGGGTCCTTACTGCACGACATCCCTTTGCGAAATGTGACGTAGGGAGGAGGGGACTCCTTGTCTATCAAGGAACCATCCACACTCATTTCACCAGATGGATCGTCGACTTCAGTGATATGTTCGTAGGTGCTGTTAATTGTGTTCATGTCTCAGACCTCAACACTACACTGTGTTAGTAGACACAGTTAAATAGGTTCGCACACGAGCACAAAAGTTAACGATAACAGTATAACACCGATGGGTAATTAGTCACACTCGCACTGTTACGCGCACTAATTTGTTACTATTTTTGAGTAACAGCGAGACGACCGGTTTACTCCGGGGCGCACGACGGAATCGTTTCAGCTTATAGTTTCGCGGATCGCTAT
This sequence comes from Mesoligia furuncula, assembly GCA_916614155.1. Lineage (NCBI taxonomy): Eukaryota > Metazoa > Arthropoda > Insecta > Lepidoptera > Noctuidae > Mesoligia > Mesoligia furuncula. Next base: position 15,826,448 of record OU744799.1, on the reverse strand, counting down.
TACTCAAACTTTATTCAGAATGACTGTACTTTGGATAGCACCGGTCCCCTGCGGCCGATCCATCCTCGCGGAAAGCGAACGTTAAGATGTTCTCGTACGTTGCGAGCAAAATGTGCCGGAGCTCCATCATGATGAAACACCATGTCTCTTTGGTTCTCAAAGTAATCCCAGTCAACCACAGGAAAGTCGTCAATTGCCTCTTCGAATTCCGTTTGTAAAAACGTTAGACAGTTGCTACCGTTCAGACGTGATGGCATAATAACGGGACCGATGACATGCCCGTCATAAAGGCCAACCCACACATTCAGCCGCCACTGGTGTTAGAATCTGCCCTGCCGTGAAGCATGTGGATTCACGCGAGCCCAAACGTGATCGTTATGCATATTTGAAAGTCCTGACCTCGTGAATGTTGCCTCGTCCGTCCAAAGAATATAGTTTACGTAACGTAACTTTAGGGTTTTCCTCTAACTGCCTGAGGTACCACTCGCAGAAGTTCCTCCTGGGTGCAAAATCGGAGGATATCAGCTCCTGTGTACGGCGATAGTGATAAGAGTGTACTACGTGAGCTCGACAAATGGATGTGCGAATAACACTTGTGCGACAAAACTGTACTGCGACTTACCATAGTTCGATTGCACGCTTGTGCGACACACTGAAACTCGACATCACGCTAGTGCGACATGAAGAGTAATGAAGACACATCAGTACCTATTCATAATCATATGTATATCTGATGACCTTGATAGCTCAGTTAGTTACAGACTCTTAGTAAAGTTTCCGGATTCGTTTCCGGGTTACAAAACTTGTTAGCACTTTTAACGATTATAATTCTGAAATTTTCGTGGGAACATTTCATGATTTTCTTCGTGATAGCATGTTTTTTTTTAAAAAACGACAAGATAGAGAAGAACAAATTAAAAAGCATTAAAAAAAAAGATTCAATGGATTTGTTATCATTCTTGCGTGGTCTGTCCTATATTTGCTATTCAAAAAAGAAATAATCAAATGGAATCGTATCCGTTTATCAATACCATTTTTAGGGTTCCGTAGCCAAATGGCAAAAAACGGAACCCTTATGGATTCGTCATGTCTGTCTGTCTGTCTGTCCGTCCGTATGTCACAGCCACTTTTTTCCGAAACTATGTAAAAGAACTATACTGTTATCTTGCTGAAAACTGCAAACTTGGTAAGTAGATGTATTTTGTGAACCGCATTAAGATTTTCACACAAAAATAGAAAAAAAAAACACTAAAATTTGGGGGGCTTAGAACTGAAACTCAATTTTTTTTTCATCAAACCCATACGTGTGGGGTATCTATGGATAGGTCTTCAAAAATGATATTGAGGTTTCTAATATCATTTTTTTCTAAACTGAAGAGTTTGCGCGAGAGACACTTCCAAAGTGGTAAAATGTGTGTGTCCCCTATGATGTACATTACCATGTAAACTTCCACCGAAAATTGGTTGGAACGAGATCTAGTAAGTAGTTTTTTTTAATACGTCATAAATCGTAAACCGCAATTTACCTTTCAAAAAAAAAAAGTATTATTAAAACATCGATCAAAGTTACAACGAACTACAAGAACTTTTATATTATGTTACTTGCTGCTACGGAACCCTTCATGGGCGAGTCCGACTCGCACTTGGCCGCTTTCTATTCATAAGTCATAAATAGTTTTGATAACGTTGCAATATAGTTTGTTTTATTTATACACTAGCTGCCTGTGAACTTTGTACTGCCTTAGAATCAATAACAACTACAAGTACAACTACAACCACAACTACAACTACACCTACACTTACTACTACAACTAACTACAATTTTAAAATTCCTTAATTTTAAGTTCCGTAATAACCTTGTACAAAGTATTAGAAAACTTTTGAAAAAGATATAAATAAAATCGGTAAAGTTGTTCTCAAGTTATGACCAAGGGAAATAGGGATTCATTTTTATATATATCGACGGTTGAAAGGCTAATTGGCCTAAGCGACATTTTTTTTAATAATAATAATATGTACATTTATTATAAATGTACATATTATTATTATTATTTTAAATTATGCAAAAAATGTCGCTTAGGCCAATTAGCCTTTTAACCGTCGATATGTATAGATAGATTAGTTCCTAGCTAATCTATCTACACTGTAACACTGTAATAGTGTCATACTAGTGTACCAACGTACTGTTGAATCACAGTACTGTCACTCAATTGATTGTCGCACAGCCGTAATGTCGCACTGCCGTAATGTCGCACAACCATAGTGTCGAACTACTGTCGCACAATCGTTTGTCGCACTAGCGTGATGTCGAGCTTCAGTGTGTCGCACAGGCATGCATTTGAACTATGGTGAGTCGCAGTACAGTTTTGTCGCACAAGTGTTATTCGCACATCCATTTGTCGAGCTCACGTAGTACACTCTAGTGATGAGTGTACTACGTGAGCTCGACAAATGGATGTGCGAATAACACTTGTGCGACAAAACTGTACTGCGACTTACCATAGTTCGATTGCACGCTTGTGCGACACACTGAAACTCGACATCACGCTAGTGCGACATGAAGAGTAATGAAGACACATCAGTACCTATTCATAATCATATGTATATCTGATGACCTTGATAGCTCAGTTAGTTACAGACTCTTAGTAAAGTTTCCGGATTCGTTTCCGGGTTACAAAACTTGTTAGCACTTTTAACGATTATAATTCTGAAATTTTCGTGGGAACATTTCATGATTTTCTTCGTGATAGCATGTTTTTTTTTAAAAAACGACAAGATAGAGAAGAACAAATTAAAAAGCATTAAAAAAAAAGATTCAATGGATTTGTTATCATTCTTGCGTGGTCTGTCCTATATTTGCTATTCAAAAAAGAAATAATCAAATGGAATCGTATCCGTTTATCAATACCATTTTTAGGGTTCCGTAGCCAAATGGCAAAAAACGGAACCCTTATGGATTCGTCATGTCTGTCTGTCTGTCTGTCCGTCCGTATGTCACAGCCACTTTTTTCCGAAACTATGTAAAAGAACTATACTGTTATCTTGCTGAAAACTGCAAACTTGGTAAGTAGATGTATTTTGTGAACCGCATTAAGATTTTCACACAAAAATAGAAAAAAAAACACTAAAATTTGGGGGGCTTAGAACTGAAACTCAATTTTTTTTTCATCAAACCCATACGTGTGGGGTATCTATGGATAGGTCTTCAAAAATGATATTGAGGTTTCTAATATCATTTTTTTCTAAACTGAAGAGTTTGCGCGAGAGACACTTCCAAAGTGGTAAAATGTGTGTGTCCCCTATGATGTACATTACCATGTAAACTTCCACCGAAAATTGGTTGGAACGAGATCTAGTAAGTAGTTTTTTTTAATACGTCATAAATCGTAAACCGCAATTTACCTTTCAAAAAAAAAAAGTATTATTAAAACATCGATCAAAGTTACAACGAACTACAAGAACTTTTATATTATGTTACTTGCTGCTACGGAACCCTTCATGGGCGAGTCCGACTCGCACTTGGCCGCTTTCTATTCATAAGTCATAAATAGTTTTGATAACGTTGCAATATAGTTTGTTTTATTTATACACTAGCTGCCTGTGAACTTTGTACTGCCTTAGAATCAATAACAACTACAAGTACAACTACAACCACAACTACAACTACACCTACACTTACTACTACAACTAACTACAATTTTAAAATTCCTTAATTTTAAGTTCCGTAATAACCTTGTACAAAGTATTAGAAAACTTTTGAAAAAGATATAAATAAAATCGGTAAAGTTGTTCTCAAGTTATGACCAAGGGAAATAGGGATTCATTTTTATATATATCGACGGTTGAAAGGCTAATTGGCCTAAGCGACATTTTTTTTAATAATAATAATATGTACATTTATTATAAATGTACATATTATTATTATTATTTTAAATTATGCAAAAAATGTCGCTTAGGCCAATTAGCCTTTTAACCGTCGATATGTATAGATAGATTAGTTCCTAGCTAATCTATCTACACTGTAACACTGTAATAGTGTCATACTAGTGTACCAACGTACTGTTGAATCACAGTACTGTCACTCAATTGATTGTCGCACAGCCGTAATGTCGCACTGCCGTAATGTCGCACAACCATAGTGTCGAACTACTGTCGCACAATCGTTTGTCGCACTAGCGTGATGTCGAGCTTCAGTGTGTCGCACAGGCATGCATTTGAACTATGGTGAGTCGCAGTACAGTTTTGTCGCACAAGTGTTATTCGCACATCCATTTGTCGAGCTCACGTAGTACACTCTAGTGATGAGTGTACTACGTGAGCTCGACAAATGGATGTGCGAATAACACTTGTGCGACAAAACTGTACTGCGACTTACCATAGTTCGATTGCACGCTTGTGCGACACACTGAAACTCGACATCACGCTAGTGCGACATGAAGAGTAATGAAGACACATCAGTACCTATTCATAATCATATGTATATCTGATGACCTTGATAGCTCAGTTAGTTACAGACTCTTAGTAAAGTTTCCGGATTCGTTTCCGGGTTACAAAACTTGTTAGCACTTTTAACGATTATAATTCTGAAATTTTCGTGGGAACATTTCATGATTTTCTTCGTGATAGCATGTTTTTTTTTAAAAAACGACAAGATAGAGAAGAACAAATTAAAAAGCATTAAAAAAAAAGATTCAATGGATTTGTTATCATTCTTGCGTGGTCTGTCCTATATTTGCTATTCAAAAAAGAAATAATCAAATGGAATCGTATCCGTTTATCAATACCATTTTTAGGGTTCCGTAGCCAAATGGCAAAAAACGGAACCCTTATGGATTCGTCATGTCTGTCTGTCTGTCTGTCCGTCCGTATGTCACAGCCACTTTTTTCCGAAACTATGTAAAAGAACTATACTGTTATCTTGCTGAAAACTGCAAACTTGGTAAGTAGATGTATTTTGTGAACCGCATTAAGATTTTCACACAAAAATAGAAAAAAAAAACACTAAAATTTGGGGGGCTTAGAACTGAAACTCAATTTTTTTTTCATCAAACCCATACGTGTGGGGTATCTATGGATAGGTCTTCAAAAATGATATTGAGGTTTCTAATATCATTTTTTTCTAAACTGAAGAGTTTGCGCGAGAGACACTTCCAAAGTGGTAAAATGTGTGTGTCCCCTATGATGTACATTACCATGTAAACTTCCACCGAAAATTGGTTGGAACGAGATCTAGTAAGTAGTTTTTTTTAATACGTCATAAATCGTAAACCGCAATTTACCTTTCAAAAAAAAAAGTATTATTAAAACATCGATCAAAGTTACAACGAACTACAAGAACTTTTATATTATGTTACTTGCTGCTACGGAACCCTTCATGGGCGAGTCCGACTCGCACTTGGCCGCTTTCTATTCATAAGTCATAAATAGTTTTGATAACGTTGCAATATAGTTTGTTTTATTTATACACTAGCTGCCTGTGAACTTTGTACTGCCTTAGAATCAATAACAACTACAAGTACAACTACAACCACAACTACAACTACACCTACACTTACTACTACAACTAACTACAATTTTAAAATTCCTTAATTTTAAGTTCCGTAATAACCTTGTACAAAGTATTAGAAAACTTTTGAAAAAGATATAAATAAAATCGGTAAAGTTGTTCTCAAGTTATGACCAAGGGAAATAGGGATTCATTTTTATATATATCGACGGTTGAAAGGCTAATTGGCCTAAGCGACATTTTTTTTAATAATAATAATATGTACATTTATTATAAATGTACATATTATTATTATTATTTTAAATTATGCAAAAAATGTCGCTTAGGCCAATTAGCCTTTTAACCGTCGATATGTATAGATAGATTAGTTCCTAGCTAATCTATCTACACTGTAACACTGTAATAGTGTCATACTAGTGTACCAACGTACTGTTGAATCACAGTACTGTCACTCAATTGATTGTCGCACAGCCGTAATGTCGCACTGCCGTAATGTCGCACAACCATAGTGTCGAACTACTGTCGCACAATCGTTTGTCGCACTAGCGTGATGTCGAGCTTCAGTGTGTCGCACAGGCATGCATTTGAACTATGGTGAGTCGCAGTACAGTTTTGTCGCACAAGTGTTATTCGCACATCCATTTGTCGAGCTCACGTAGTACACTCTAGTGATGAGTGTACTACGTGAGCTCGACAAATGGATGTGCGAATAACACTTGTGCGACAAAACTGTACTGCGACTTACCATAGTTCGATTGCACGCTTGTGCGACACACTGAAACTCGACATCACGCTAGTGCGACATGAAGAGTAATGAAGACACATCAGTACCTATTCATAATCATATGTATATCTGATGACCTTGATAGCTCAGTTAGTTACAGACTCTTAGTAAAGTTTCCGGATTCGTTTCCGGGTTACAAAACTTGTTAGCACTTTTAACGATTATAATTCTGAAATTTTCGTGGGAACATTTCATGATTTTCTTCGTGATAGCATGTTTTTTTTTAAAAAACGACAAGATAGAGAAGAACAAATTAAAAAGCATTAAAAAAAAAGATTCAATGGATTTGTTATCATTCTTGCGTGGTCTGTCCTATATTTGCTATTCAAAAAAGAAATAATCAAATGGAATCGTATCCGTTTATCAATACCATTTTTAGGGTTCCGTAGCCAAATGGCAAAAAACGGAACCCTTATGGATTCGTCATGTCTGTCTGTCTGTCTGTCCGTCCGTATGTCACAGCCACTTTTTTCCGAAACTATGTAAAAGAACTATACTGTTATCTTGCTGAAAACTGCAAACTTGGTAAGTAGATGTATTTTGTGAACCGCATTAAGATTTTCACACAAAAATAGAAAAAAAAAACACTAAAATTTGGGGGGCTTAGAACTGAAACTCAATTTTTTTTTCATCAAACCCATACGTGTGGGGTATCTATGGATAGGTCTTCAAAAATGATATTGAGGTTTCTAATATCATTTTTTTCTAAACTGAAGAGTTTGCGCGAGAGACACTTCCAAAGTGGTAAAATGTGTGTGTCCCCTATGATGTACATTACCATGTAAACTTCCACCGAAAATTGGTTGGAACGAGATCTAGTAAGTAGTTTTTTTTAATACGTCATAAATCGTAAACCGCAATTTACCTTTCAAAAAAAAAAAGTATTATTAAAACATCGATCAAAGTTACAACGAACTACAAGAACTTTTATATTATGTTACTTGCTGCTACGGAACCCTTCATGGGCGAGTCCGACTCGCACTTGGCCGCTTTCTATTCATAAGTCATAAATAGTTTTGATAACGTTGCAATATAGTTTGTTTTATTTATACACTAGCTGCCTGTGAACTTTGTACTGCCTTAGAATCAATAACAACTACAAGTACAACTACAACCACAACTACAACTACACCTACACTTACTACTACAACTAACTACAATTTTAAAATTCCTTAATTTTAAGTTCCGTAATAACCTTGTACAAAGTATTAGAAAACTTTTGAAAAAGATATAAATAAAATCGGTAAAGTTGTTCTCAAGTTATGACCAAGGGAAATAGGGATTCATTTTTATATATATCGACGGTTGAAAGGCTAATTGGCCTAAGCGACATTTTTTTTAATAATAATAATATGTACATTTATTATAAATGTACATATTATTATTATTATTTTAAATTATGCAAAAAATGTCGCTTAGGCCAATTAGCCTTTTAACCGTCGATATGTATAGATAGATTAGTTCCTAGCTAATCTATCTACACTGTAACACTGTAATAGTGTCATACTAGTGTACCAACGTACTGTTGAATCACAGTACTGTCACTCAATTGATTGTCGCACAGCCGTAATGTCGCACTGCCGTAATGTCGCACAACCATAGTGTCGAACTACTGTCGCACAATCGTTTGTCGCACTAGCGTGATGTCGAGCTTCAGTGTGTCGCACAGGCATGCATTTGAACTATGGTGAGTCGCAGTACAGTTTTGTCGCACAAGTGTTATTCGCACATCCATTTGTCGAGCTCACGTAGTACACTCTAGTGATGAGTGTACTACGTGAGCTCGACAAATGGATGTGCGAATAACACTTGTGCGACAAAACTGTACTGCGACTTACCATAGTTCGATTGCACGCTTGTGCGACACACTGAAACTCGACATCACGCTAGTGCGACATGAAGAGTAATGAAGACACATCAGTACCTATTCATAATCATATGTATATCTGATGACCTTGATAGCTCAGTTAGTTACAGACTCTTAGTAAAGTTTCCGGATTCGTTTCCGGGTTACAAAACTTGTTAGCACTTTTAACGATTATAATTCTGAAATTTTCGTGGGAACATTTCATGATTTTCTTCGTGATAGCATGTTTTTTTTTAAAAAACGACAAGATAGAGAAGAACAAATTAAAAAGCATTAAAAAAAAAGATTCAATGGATTTGTTATCATTCTTGCGTGGTCTGTCCTATATTTGCTATTCAAAAAAGAAATAATCAAATGGAATCGTATCCGTTTATCAATACCATTTTTAGGGTTCCGTAGCCAAATGGCAAAAAACGGAACCCTTATGGATTCGTCATGTCTGTCTGTCTGTCTGTCCGTCCGTATGTCACAGCCACTTTTTTCCGAAACTATGTAAAAGAACTATACTGTTATCTTGCTGAAAACTGCAAACTTGGTAAGTAGATGTATTTTGTGAACCGCATTAAGATTTTCACACAAAAATAGAAAAAAAAAACACTAAAATTTGGGGGGCTTAGAACTGAAACTCAATTTTTTTTTCATCAAACCCATACGTGTGGGGTATCTATGGATAGGTCTTCAAAAATGATATTGAGGTTTCTAATATCATTTTTTTCTAAACTGAAGAGTTTGCGCGAGAGACACTTCCAAAGTGGTAAAATGTGTGTGTCCCCTATGATGTACATTACCATGTAAACTTCCACCGAAAATTGGTTGGAACGAGATCTAGTAAGTAGTTTTTTTTAATACGTCATAAATCGTAAACCGCAATTTACCTTTCAAAAAAAAAAAGTATTATTAAAACATCGATCAAAGTTACAACGAACTACAAGAACTTTTATATTATGTTACTTGCTGCTACGGAACCCTTCATGGGCGAGTCCGACTCGCACTTGGCCGCTTTCTATTCATAAGTCATAAATAGTTTTGATAACGTTGCAATATAGTTTGTTTTATTTATACACTAGCTGCCTGTGAACTTTGTACTGCCTTAGAATCAATAACAACTACAAGTACAACTACAACCACAACTACAACTACACCTACACTTACTACTACAACTAACTACAATTTTAAAATTCCTTAATTTTAAGTTCCGTAATAACCTTGTACAAAGTATTAGAAAACTTTTGAAAAAGATATAAATAAAATCGGTAAAGTTGTTCTCAAGTTATGACCAAGGGAAATAGGGATTCATTTTTATATATATCGACGGTTGAAAGGCTAATTGGCCTAAGCGACATTTTTTTTAATAATAATAATATGTACATTTATTATAAATGTACATATTATTATTATTATTTTAAATTATGCAAAAAATGTCGCTTAGGCCAATTAGCCTTTTAACCGTCGATATGTATAGATAGATTAGTTCCTAGCTAATCTATCTACACTGTAACACTGTAATAGTGTCATACTAGTGTACCAACGTACTGTTGAATCACAGTACTGTCACTCAATTGATTGTCGCACAGCCGTAATGTCGCACTGCCGTAATGTCGCACAACCATAGTGTCGAACTACTGTCGCACAATCGTTTGTCGCACTAGCGTGATGTCGAGCTTCAGTGTGTCGCACAGGCATGCATTTGAACTATGGTGAGTCGCAGTACAGTTTTGTCGCACAAGTGTTATTCGCACATCCATTTGTCGAGCTCACGTCTCCAGTGATGAGTGTACTACGTGAGCTCGACAAATGGATGTGCGAATAACACTTGTGCGACAAAACTGTACTGCGACTTACCATAGTTCGATTGCACGCTTGTGCGACACACTGAAACTCGACATCACGCTAGTGCGACATGAAGAGTAATGAAGACACATCAGTACCTATTCATAATCATATGTATATCTGATGACCTTGATAGCTCAGTTAGTTACAGACTCTTAGTAAAGTTTCCGGATTCGTTTCCGGGTTACAAAACTTGTTAGCACTTTTAACGATTATAATTCTGAAATTTTCGTGGGAACATTTCATGATTTTCTTCGTGATAGCATGTTTTTTTTTAAAAAACGACAAGATAGAGAAGAACAAATTAAAAAGCATTAAAAAAAAAGATTCAATGGATTTGTTATCATTCTTGCGTGGTCTGTCCTATATTTGCTATTCAAAAAAGAAATAATCAAATGGAATCGTATCCGTTTATCAATACCATTTTTAGGGTTCCGTAGCCAAATGGCAAAAAACGGAACCCTTATGGATTCGTCATGTCTGTCTGTCTGTCTGTCCGTCCGTATGTCACAGCCACTTTTTTCCGAAACTATGTAAAAGAACTATACTGTTATCTTGCTGAAAACTGCAAACTTGGTAAGTAGATGTATTTTGTGAACCGCATTAAGATTTTCACACAAAAATAGAAAAAAAAAACACTAAAATTTGGGGGGCTTAGAACTGAAACTCAATTTTTTTTTCATCAAACCCATACGTGTGGGGTATCTATGGATAGGTCTTCAAAAATGATATTGAGGTTTCTAATATCATTTTTTTCTAAACTGAAGAGTTTGCGCGAGAGACACTTCCAAAGTGGTAAAATGTGTGTGTCCCCTATGATGTACATTACCATGTAAACTTCCACCGAAAATTGGTTGGAACGAGATCTAGTAAGTAGTTTTTTTTAATACGTCATAAATCGTAAACCGCAATTTACCTTTCAAAAAAAAAAAGTATTATTAAAACATCGATCAAAGTTACAACGAACTACAAGAACTTTTATATTATGTTACTTGCTGCTACGGAACCCTTCATGGGCGAGTCCGACTCGCACTTGGCCGCTTTCTATTCATAAGTCATAAATAGTTTTGATAACGTTGCAATATAGTTTGTTTTATTTATACACTAGCTGCCTGTGAACTTTGTACTGCCTTAGAATCAATAACAACTACAAGTACAACTACAACCACAACTACAACTACACCTACACTTACTACTACAACTAACTACAATTTTAAAATTCCTTAATTTTAAGTTCCGTAATAACCTTGTACAAAGTATTAGAAAACTTTTGAAAAAGATATAAATAAAATCGGTAAAGTTGTTCTCAAGTTATGACCAAGGGAAATAGGGATTCATTTTTATATATATCGACGGTTGAAAGGCTAATTGGCCTAAGCGACATTTTTTTTAATAATAATAATATGTACATTTATTATAAATGTACATATTATTATTATTATTTTAAATTATGCAAAAAATGTCGCTTAGGCCAATTAGCCTTTTAACCGTCGATATGTATAGATAGATTAGTTCCTAGCTAATCTATCTACACTGTAACACTGTAATAGTGTCATACTAGTGTACCAACGTACTGTTGAATCACAGTACTGTCACTCAATTGATTGTCGCACAGCCGTAATGTCGCACTGCCGTAATGTCGCACAACCATAGTGTCGAACTACTGTCGCACAATCGTTTGTCGCACTAGCGTGATGTCGAGCTTCAGTGTGTCGCACAGGCATGCATTTGAACTATGGTGAGTCGCAGTACAGTTTTGTCGCACAAGTGTTATTCGCACATCCATTTGTCGAGCTCACGTAGTACACTCTAGTGATAAGGGTGACGATTGTCGTCACGAAGACTCCGCCAAACTGCAACATGGTTTATACCGAATCTTGTTCCGGCTCGCCTCGTACTTGTGGTCGGCTCTTCTTCAAAATGCTCTAACACTAATTCAGCCAGCCTGGCGTCGACTGTGCTTGGACGCCCACTTCCAGTAGACCGATGAAAAGAGCCGGTGGAATGTAGTCGTCTTGACATGTTCAGAAAACACTGGTACAAAGGCAGCCGTCGCTGTTCAGTGGGGGGAGTCTACCATCGATAAACCGTTGCCGATACAGTTCGCGAGCACGATTTAACTCATCGAATGCCGTAATTAGAGACACAATAGAAAGACAATTGCTTATCTCGAACTGTGTAACTTAAGACATTCAAAAGGTTAAATTGCTATCTTCATGGCCTACGCATAACATCATATCGTAATATTCCGAGCTAGAAAGCATCGTTATTTTGCAAAAAATGTTGGAAAAAAAACTCGAAACAGTTGTAGGATATCGATTAGAAGATTTGAAATTGACAACATATTTTTGTTTTTCTAACTTGACATTTTTTGAAGCAAGTCTTGTACCTAATGATATCCTTGTATTGAGGTAGCAAACATTTATGAATGAAAAATATAAAAACTATTAAAGAAGACAATTATTATGTAAAATAGTTAGGTACGTAGGCCTTTCAGTTAAATAATCTGGTTCCCTGACATGACAGCTTACTAGGGGGGTAAACAAAATTTTTGACTTTGATAATTAATTATATTTTTTACTGGGTATTTTGTAACACGTTGTATATCTATGGAGACGGCGAAGGTGAAGGCGCTGCTCGCCGCCGCGCTGCCCGCCCCCGCCCCGCCCGCGCCGCTTGAGTTTACCTAATTTACGACACGTCGCGCGTCGCCTTTGTACATTTTGTATGAAAACGTTTTGAAGCGGCATCATACCTGCCCCGCGCCTTCACCTTACGCCGTCTGTGTAATTCGCGCCTAACGTAGCATTGGTTTTTTTATGCTAATCTATATTTTGACAATTCCTACTCTTTATAATATTTTGGGCGACGTTACTGACAGACAGATGGGCTCACTAATGTGCCTACAATAAATTGTTCCCAAAAATGCTTGGAAATTCGAGCATTATTTTGACAACCTCCGATCGATCATCGGCCGGTTGATAATGTTAGTTTATAATGACTATAATTATGTAAATACTAATATTATAGTCGCGAATAATATTTGATCAAGATACAACCTGATACTGACCTGCAAATTACAAAAAAACGTAAGAAAACTTTAATTATCCACCTTAAATTTGTCCGTGGTCCCTTCCGAAACCAAACGGAAAAGACCCTGACTGGCGTTCTATTATTGCGGATTCTCACTGAACTAATGTATATTTCTCTATGCCAATAGTACTTTCTAATTCCATACTAACTAAACTACAATTTGCCACACGACAACACTACGATCAGTCTACACATTATTTTGTGTTTATTATATTTTTTCTATAGGCTGTTTAGAGGTTTTGTCAGTGCCACAGACTAATGTATTTAAAATGAGATTCAGTGCTTTTTACGTAGTATGTCTAAGAAGTCTGTGGTGCTTTTATTTACACCTGCGCGCGCATCACTTGTAAGTGCTGGTTAGCACGGCGCGCGGAAAAACAAAACTAGCGCGCCATTTTCCAAACAAGTTAATATTTAACAATACAAGTCTGTTTTTTTCCTCGCAAGTGTGTTGAAAAACGTCGTATGAAACGCGTGTGCATTGATCATTAGACTCTCGGCTTGGGTTGGGTCTTATATCGAGTCGCCTGAATCTGAGTTAAGTGTAGATATGGGAGGGTTTAGGGGGTTCGTACTAAGCGATAAAATGTATTTTTTGCTGCCGGAGACGCGCCAAAATATTTTAATTTTAAAAATCTTGGGAAATCTTACAAATGCATAAGAAGGAACGTAATTTTGATACATTTCGTAGCGATTTCGATACTGCGTTTATCGAAATGCGTAAAAAGAAACCATTTTCCCCGCGTTCCGAATTGAGTCAAAAGGGATTATATCGCGAATCCAACCAAATTTAATAGTCACAAAATATAAGGACTATTGAGTACTATTGTGACGTTGCGCGTTGGTCGGTATCGCGATATAATCGCTTTTGACGCAATTCGGAAAGCGGGGTTTGTTTACTTTGTAAACAATTACATTGACGTTCAACAAATAAAATACTTTGACTTTGACTTTGACAAATACTTTTGTTTGGCGTTCGTTTTGTCATTCCGTTGCTCTCGAGTTTACGTGAATTTTATATTTTGCTATGATTATTAGCTCCCCGCACCCTAATGAGTGACAGATCGTAACCAAAGCACACAGACTTGTGTTGGTTAGGTTAAGTTAGATAGCGCGAACCGTGCGAGCGAAGCGAGTTGTGTAGGTTAGGTTAGGTTAGAACGGTGACCACTTAGCGCGAGCCGAGCGAGCGCAGCGAGCGTGCCGCGGCAGCGGCCGGCGAAGCGCCAGAAAGTAATTACCTCCCCGTACCCTAATGAGTGACAGATCCTACCCAGACCACACAGACTTGTGTTGGTTAGGTTAGAAGGTTTTGTTCAAAGTGGAATAATAGAAAAACTACGCATCTCCGGCAGGGCAGGAGTGGGGGGGGGTGAAACAGGGCGCCCCCCCAACCCCCCTCCACCCCTCCCATCTTCGTACGGAGGCGACTTGATATAAGACTTTAACCCACACATGTATCATAATGTACTATTAGGATTATATGAAGTTCCATATAGTCTGTATAGTGTTTACCGGCCGAAAAATTACTATCTATCTTAAAATCGAGTAATTTAATTATGGAACGAACGTTTTACTTCGAAACATTTATCAAAGGTTTTATTTAATTTTCGAACTGGCTTGCAATAAGAGCTGTTTAAAGTTAAAAATTAACTAAGTAATGCATTATATTGGCGCGTAAAAATTATTCTTGTTTGACATTAATCATGGAATTTATAATTAATTTACTTAGTTTCAATTTCCGCGCATTACTTGAAAGTACACAAGTAAAGTAAAGCCTGGCCGCATTGATGGACTCACGTGAATGACTCATTTTCACATTCGTCTATCAATGCCTCTTTTGCAGGCCGCTCAGTAATGTACAGAATTGTAAAATACATACCTACAGGTAAGGTAAAAGTAAAAGTATTCCACAATACTGATCCAACACGGTGCAAAAAAAAAAAAACTCGCTCAAACTTTTGTTTAATCAATAATTTAATGTCTTTGGTTCAATCATTAATCGTCAAAAAAATTTCGCAATTCGTGATATTGTGCAATATAAAATAGATCTCCTAGGACCTTAGGAACTTGTTATCGGACGGTGTTAATTGCTTTAACCTTCGATCAAGAATATACGGTTTACCCATAGGCAATGCCCTAGGCCCTACCATTTTTGCTCCCACAAGGGGGTGGGACGAACACTACAGACTGATTGAAAATCCACCTGAAAACAACATTAAAAAGTCCAGACATTATGAGGTAAAAATTTAATTAAGTGTGGTAAAAGTTTTAAACTTAATATTATAAAAAAATATTGAAATAAGTACAGGAAGTGCTTAAATTAACACAATTATTAGTTATAATTATTGAGGCCTATTTTTTTTTTAAAATTGAATCTTGTTGGTTTAATAACAACGATGAGATACCTACCTATATTTAAACCACAGCAACCATTCAATTCATTTAGTAAGTACTTACCTATTTCTCTAACTAATCTAAGGTATCTATCTACAAATTGTTATTTACAATTATAAACCTAATTTTTGTCTGGGTTATGAGACTTTTAATATTAAGATGCCCAGCATTTTTGTAATTAGCTATTTACATTGTCAACAATCCAGTTGCTGTAATGAGAAACTCGAGCACTGACTCCAGGGTAGAATGAATGAGCGCATTGGTAGCCCCAGGAGGTTACACCGACGATGATGTTGCCGAAGTGAGCGAGAGGACCACCAGAGTCACCCTGGCAAGCGTCCTTTCCACCCTGGTCCAAGATACCGGCGCACACCATGCCACTGTTGATATCAGGCCAGTGCGCAGAGTTTGGCTGAGTCCTCAGGTAAGCGTAACGCTCAGCACACAATTGTTGGTTGATGACGTTAATGTGAACGTGCATGAGCTGCTCGGAAGATTGGCCCTGGTGCTGAAAATAACAGAAAAACGTTGTATTACAAAGTTTTCAATTTGGAGTGGAATTGTTAATGGTTAATAGTACCTATAGGCTCGCATGCAAGCTGGCTTACATGGGCATTAAACATAACTGGTCAAATCTGGGTGTACTTAGTATAGGTTCTCCTCTGCCCAGCCCTTCGGGGAACACATCAACATATTAGTTATGTTTATGTTTGTATATGGTAAAAATTAAACTTGTTAAAATCACTAAATTTCAATTAGGTTTCTGGCGGTGTATTATGGTAGGTACTTATTTTAAAGTAAGGGTTTTTCTAATAGATACCAAATTGGATAAGTACCTGGACATGACCCCATCCAATGTGTGTGACAGAGGCGCCATCATCAAGATTGTAGTTGGGACCAGGGATGCTAGCGACTTGGATACTGCTGGAGAACACGGCGGGGTTGTTGAGGCGGACGATTGCGACGTCGTTGTTCAGGATGGAGTGAATGTATTGCGGGTGCATGATAATCCGCCTGACAGTGTGGACTGTGCCGCCGCTGTGTGCCAACGAGCTGCCGAGAACTACACGCCAATGTGGAACTCGGTCCCCACTGTAAACAACAAGATGGACATGGAAATTAGGTTATTAACTATTAGTTATTAATATTCTATTTATTAGGTTATTATCTTGTTTACTATATTCTTTGTTTGGTGATATCCAATTGCTTTACTTACTAGAAGCAGTGTGCAGCGGAGAGCACCGCGGTTGAGGTTAATAGAGATCCACCACATTCCTGATTCCACCAGACGTCCCAATAGGATCCCTGCATGTTAGATATGTAGGGGTAGGTCTCAACGGTGGTAGCGGAGCCTCCGACAATGCGGTTGATGCTCCGAGGGACCGCTTAAAAATTATACAAACAAATCAGTAAGTAGTTTTGTATGAGTTAATATAGGCGTAGTTAATAACAATTCTTCCAAAACGAAGTTATCTTCTGGGCAGTAAACGGTCTATAATATTATTATCGATCACGATTTCAGAATTGGGTGTTAAAATTAAGGAATGTAGGTAGGTGCGTAGGTGTAATATGGACAGTGGCCTAAAAAAAATCACAAACAAAAAGTAGGTATGTACCTATTCAACACAATTTTTTGTTGTAGGTACTTGGTAGATATAATTAAACGAGATAAAGCAGTGTCTTTTGTCAAGGGCGCAATATTAATTCAAGCTCGCCCAAGAGCAGGGATTGAAAAGGTTCCTAAAATACCGGTAAAGTACCGGTATTTAGCGGTTCCGGTTACTAGAACCCGAACCGGAACCGGAACCTAAATTAGAACCTTTAAGAACCTTTATTTTACCGGTTCTTCTTCAAAACGAGTCCGAACGAGTTCATAGTTACGATGCCGCTCAGCGCAGGGCGATCTAGCGGCAAGGTACCTACGGGCGGCCGGGTCGCCGCGCCGGCGCACGGTGGGATCAATATCACCTTTCATACCTAGACTTAGAGGCTTGAATTTTGAAAGGACCTTATTTTGCTACAAATGGATTCTGCTGATCATTACTTTACTATAAAATTTCGTATGAGGCAATTGCGTATACAAATGAAGGAGTTATAATTTTTTTAAGAAAAAATTGTTTAGCGCTGACATGAAAAATGAGGCTATCTCTGGAATCATAAGGTTTGCCAATATATCCTTACAGATATACTACTATTTATTTGTAATTTTTTGACATACTTACTTCGTATTGCGGTACCATTTGTGCTATTTTTCAAAGTCCTGTTTTAATAAAATCTTTTTATATTGATGATTAGTTTTAATGCTTAAATGCTTTAAATATGAGTATGCGAAGTCTAATTCACATTTTTTTTATACTTTCGGTCAAAACAGTATGAAATCACAAAAGTTCGTTATTACAAAATTAAAATGACTTGGTAAATTATGAATTACCTTTTGACTGTAATCTGCACTAACAGTCAAGTCCTTATATATCTCCAACGGCGATTGACTGGTTTCGTAGTTACCTGTATGGCCGCCGGCAACATATAAGCATAGAAGAGTCTTGCTCTTCGTGGTGTTATACTTCTGCCGGTGTACCTCAGGGTGGCGTTTTATCTCCTTTACTTTTCACAATATTTATAAACTCCATTACCAAAAAACTTCTTTCTTCCTACCACCTTTATGCAGACGATTTGCAAATTTATAAGCAAGCTGACTTCTCGAATTTGGCTGATGCCGTTCATATCATCAACAAGGATTTGGTGTCAATCTGTGAGTGGAGTGAGGCGCATGGGTTGCAGGTTAACCCATCGAAGACTCAAGTCATTGTTGTTGGCAGCTCAAGGATGATCCCCAAGATTAACTGGTCGCAACTTCCCCAGGTTCAATTTAACGGAACTGCTATTCCTTTCAGCGAAAAGGTTAAGAACCTTGGGGTTTGGATCGACAAACATCTTTCTTGGGGTCCTCAGCTACAGGAGGTAAGTCGCAAAATTTTTGCATCTGGTAAGTCACTGAGACGATTGCGGAACTTTCTTCCAACTGCCACTAAAACTGCGCTTGCACAATCCCTTTTACTTCCCATCCTTGACTACGCCGATGTCAGTTATCCAGATCTTACTGAGGCACAACTAGATAAACTTGAGAGACTTCAAAACTTTTGTATAAGATTTATATTTGGCCTGCGCAAATATGATCACATTTCAGAATTTCGTACAAAGCTCAAGTGGCTTCCCATACGTCTTCGCCGGAATTCTCATATCCTATTTCAGCTCTACAGTATTTTGTTTAATCCTAAAACCCCCACTTATCTTAAAGAACGTTTCAAGTTCCTTCATGACACACATAATAGATATCTGAGGTCATCGAAAAACCTGAGACTAGAGATGCCGATGCATTCCACCAGTTTCTATACAAATCTTTTACTGTTCAAGCAGTACGGTTATGGAATGACTTGCCCTTGTCGATAAGGCGTAAAAAAAATTAAAATTATGATAAAAAAGCACTTCCTCTCTCCTTAAACATCATAATTATATTTTTCTTTGCTCCTGTTTCATGTTTATTGTTATACGTATATATTTATTTAGATTAGTATAATATACTTTATGTATGTATTTATTGTATTATGTAAATGGTACACCACAGACTACCTGCAGTATTTGTCTGTCCTTCCCCTTTTTAATCCATCCAAAGGTTGTCTTTAAAAGATCGCTTTTAGCGATAAGACCGCCCATTGTGTCACCCTTTGTACAGTTTCTATACCTTATGTCTGTAATTAATATGGTGTACATAATAAAGAGTATTCTATTCTATTCTATTCCTTATTAGCTAACGACCTCATTGAGGTAATCACCTCATATCACTAAATACTTATGTACCTAATGAATTAACAAGTTAAAAGGATACACACGGAAAATAATTAGAGTATACGTTAATTTAGCAATGAGTGCAGGTTCACCTTAATGAGGGTAATTAGGTAAATGTTCATTTTGAGCATTTCTACTGCTAACATCTGATAGCACCGTGCGTCTCAGTGATAGTGAATAATGGAAAGCATAATTACAAACTTGGATTTGCTTGTTATTCTGAGGAACCAGGATACTTCTTCCTTCGATCATGAAATATTGTTCAATTAAATTGTAATTAGACTGGGTTCTAGCCTTTCTGATGAAGACAGTGTTACCCTAAAGGAATTATGTCGAAGTTTCACACGGGCAGTTCAAAAGAGATGGATACGATTCCACCGCAAAGGTGAAATTTTTAGACGTGATTACAGTAATTGGCTTCAGGCTAATATTGACTGGCCAAACTGCGTGCAAACCGATTTGCTCGTTCAAGAACCAATTAGAGAAAATATTTGTGCGGAATCTGTACCATCAACGTCACTGATGACATCGACTTCAACGATGACAAAAAGATCTCGAAAGCCGTTTCAAGATCTAGGTAACAAGCAGGAGAGACGATCTGACGAACGTAAAGGCGATGAACCTATTGAACTAGCGTATTTAGCTACAGCACTTTTAAGACAAGATGGTCGTGAGGATATTGCATCTGCTATTAAATATATGCTGAAAAATCCAGAAGCAGCGGCAAAAATTAAGGAAATGATTAAGGAACCCGTTTCTACACCATTATTTTCACCAGAGAAAGCACTAGGTTTGCAACTTTCATTAAAACTATCGAAATGGCAATACATGACTTTGAGGGAAACGACAATTCGAGAAGGTTCAAATGATATATACCTATCTTACTATAAAGTACAAAAGGCTAAAGCTGCAGTGCTACCCTCCGAAGACATTTGTGACTGTAACGGATTCCTCAGCTAAGATTGCACTACAAGCATTACTAGATTTAACATTAAACAAGATTCTTAAAAGTCTTAGTACTAATGTCATACATGGCAAACAAGTGATGTTAATATCAAAGTGAGAATTTGACGGTGCATCCAACCAAAGTAGATATAAGCAAAAAATGGTGAGTGACCAAGAAGATGACTTTTTTTTTTTTTGCGAATGGGAAATCATCAAATGACTCCTCCCGCTCTGGGTGGAGCGGAAGGGAGTGTCAGACTCTTACTGACTAAAACCCACCCGTGTATCTTCCTTAGCCCTTTATGTTTCAAGCATATTTATGACCTCTTTGGTTCTATTAAAGTTGATAGCTGGAGATGAAGCTAAATCAAATGCGGCCTGCTACCTGTGTTTGGCTAAGCGTACGGAAATTAATAAGTTAAATACCGTTGCGTCAAAAACCATTTCTCCTGGTGTATATGAGTTTGGGTTATCGTCACTACATGCCCACATTAATGTGATGGAATGTATTCTACACATAGCTTATGTCTTGATTTCAAGACTTGGTCCGAGTGAAAAGAAGATCACAAAGAGTTGTTACAGTCAAGGAAAAAATTTATCCAAGATCTATTTAAAGACGAGCTCAATCTTTTGATCAAGGATCAGGCACAACTAACGATGGTAACACAGCGAGCATGTTTTTTGAGTTGCCTGATAAAACTGCAGCGATCATTGGACTAGATGAAGACCTGATCCGCAGGTTTGCTGTGATTCTGCAAGCTTCACATCTCCACATCTGGAGAGGTTATAGATGTGCCTAAATTTTAAGAATACACTAAAATAACCGCGGAAAAATACGTGGAACTGTATAATTGGTACTACATGACATCGACCGTACACAAATTATTAATTCATGGAGGTGACATAATCGCAGAAAATGCTATTGTGTCAAAGAAGCTTCTTCCGAAAGACTCCCACTTTCGGAAAAAGCTTTAGAAGCCCGAAACAAAGATTTTAGGAGGTTCAGAGAACACCATTCGGGGAAGAAGAGCAGACAAGCATCAAACGAGGATATCCTCAATATGCTTATCGTCTCTTCTGATCCTCTTATTACTTCAATAAGCCCAAAACTGGATGCCCATAAGAGGCAGACATACTTTAAGGAAACTTTAGACCTATTTAAACTTCAGGATCAGGAAGCTCCGATAGAGTTCTTAGATGTAATGGCAATTAGCCTGATTTTGTGTGCCTGTGTGGAATCTGATGGTGACGAAGAAGTTTAGAATAAGTTAACTTTTATAGTCTATGGTAGATAGATTCATAAATATTGTATTTTTTTTTCCTTTTGGTTGACATTTATTTATAACAATTTTTTTTTAAATACATATATCAATACTAATTCAGTTACAATTTTATTGTTTTTATTAATAATTTGTTATTTAGTTTAATTTAGTTACCTACTGATTTTATTGCCGATGATGATTTTTTTTTTATAAAATACAAATTTTAAAACTGTTTTTTAATCATACAATCCAATACAATTAAATGTACTAGATACCTACCATGAATAGCAGATATCCCACATAGGTATAAAACGAAGTATAAAAAAATATTGTAAATTAGACTTGGCATACTCATATTATATATATATATATATATATATATATTTAAAGCATTTAAGCATTAAAATGAATCTCATAAAAAGATTATTTAAAAACTTTAAGGATATAAAAAAAATATTGCACAAATGGTACCGCAATACGAAGTATGTCAAAAAATTACAAATAAATAGTACTATATCTGTGTATAAGGATATAATGGCGAACCTTAAGATTCCAGAGATAGCCTCATTTTTCATGTCAGCGCCATACAAATTTTTCTTTAAAAAAATTATAACTCCTTCATTTGTACACGTAATTGCCTCATACGAAATTTTATAGTAAAGTAAAGATTAGCAGAATCCATTTCTAGCCAAAAAAAGGTCTTTTCAAAATTCAAGCCTCTAAGTCTATGAAAGGCGAATTTCAGCCCACCGTGTGGCGCGCGGTGGGTGGGTGGTAAATTTTGTGAAAGGAGAGAGGGGAACATTGCATTTGTAGATCGTTCGCATCATTCGTTGCCTAACCAACGCGTGCGCCACTATATATGTTTCCTTGTTTGATTTATATGTATAAACCACTAATAATAATTACTGACAATATTTGCTGACACTGTACAGTACAGACTTCCACTTGCCAATAATTCGAAGGCGAACTGAAAGAAAAGATAGGCCAGCCACGCGTCAAACATTATCCCTTCTTTCTTAGAGAACCTTTAAACCGGATGATACGGAACCGGTATATTGGAACCTTTATTTGAAACCGGTACTTTGGAACCAGAACCGAACCGGAACCTGAACCGGAACCGTACCGAAAAGAAGAACCTTTTTAAGAACCGAAATGAAGAACCGGAACCCAAATTCGTACCGGTTTTCAATCCCTGCCCAAGAGGAATACTCCTGCATAGAGGAGAGCAGGTACTACTCTACTTTGAACATCTTCTGCGAGGTAATAAAAAGCTATTCACTCTCCGATTTATCTTTTTTCACACGAATTTTTAGCAGGTACCTAAATGCAAAAGTGCCAAGGTATCGCGCGAAATTCAAGTTTTCATACGTTTTTAGCAATTTGCAGGTCAGTATTAGGTTATTATGTTGTATGTCGATCCAAAGATGATTCGCGACCGTAACAAATATTCGAAATATTATTTACAGAATTATAATCATCGTCAATACGACTCTCTATTTTTATTTTTGTTTTTTAATTGTGATTCAGCACAATAGGTAGGTAGGTACTCGAACTGTTGCCCGGCTAGAGCCTGGCTTAAATACCTACTTGCATTAGATTAGGTTTGTCTCTATTGGACGTCGCGGGGGGATTCATACACCTCACTCCCCCCGCGGGCTTGAGGTGGCCCGCAAAGGCGAGCCGGCCACCAGCCGTGGATCGTGGAAGGTGCACAACTTTCCATGATCCCCGGGCCAAGTGTTGGAAGGGAAACAGCGGGTGGTTTTTAGTCAGTAAGAGCCTGACAGACCCCTCCGAAGGAGGAATACCGTGAGGATTTTCCACCCAGGAAGAAAAAGGTAAGGTTTGCATAAAACTTGACATTATCGAGCAGGTGGTGTGCAAAAATATTTTGCAGCATATACATATAGGACAATCTTACGAACTCATTTATCTAATATCTTTAACTCACCAAGGGCGGAGCCCAGAAGTGCTAAGACGAAGATGGCACTCATGGTTCAAGTTCAAGGCACTCTACCTACTTGATGGACGATGGCTTTACATTTTATACTGATACCTGTTATCACATGCGTACGAAGATAATCACAATTTTTTATTAAAAAAAAACCCCATGTTATCGTATCAGTCCTTCCGGTATTTCTAGTTATAATCCATTCAAACAATTAATCCATTCAAACAGACTATCTGGGCCCTCGGCTTCGCCCGTGTGAATTAAAATATAGGTGGTGGTGAAGCGTCAATGCTTTTTTTCAATATAAAAAATAAAATAATAACATTTTAGGATTTTTTCTTATAATATAATATCTCAGTGTTTCAAATTAAATATTTTAACTTCTCAATTGATGAATCCTGGCATCCAATATTTTTGTCGCAGCGCCCATGTATCGGAACTTTCTTGAGTTTTCTCGCTAGATGCCGATAGATGGCCTTCGCGACGCGACGGTTTAACAGTGTGTGTTCCCCGCTGGACAGTGAATGGCGGGTGTGAATTGCTCCGCATTTTGAATATTCCTTTTTTGGTGAAATCTTGATGATACTCGTAAAATAATCGGACCTGCATCTGTGCTTTGTTGAGAACTTATAGTGCAGTGTTGATTTTTAGAGTTTCAACCATTCCAACGGACGATATAAGAAGATTTGCGAACCGGCCGGCCGCTATAGACCTACCGCCATCATGCGCTCATGAACGAGATATCTTCCCATCACCCTGGGTCTGAGTGGGATCTCTGGATTGTCAAGGTACGTGGGTTTTGCTGCTGTAATTTTTGGTATTGGTTCATAAAGGGATTCATCAATAGGGAAATTATCTTATTTTTGAGGTCCGCCATTACGCTCGTGAGTTAAGTTCTTATTTCGAATTTTTCTCACCACACTCATCAAAGGTGCAGGCTATTTACACGCCTCACCAGGTGGTGAATTAAATAAAGTCAGTTTTAGTATCTAGTCCGATAGAAAGAAAAATACCTCATGTCAGAAAATAAGAAATAAATATCATTTGGATTTTTTATCAGCAAAAAACAAGAGACGACCCACTGACCCAAGATGGCCAGAGGATACTGGTAGAGAACGCCAATTTCTTCCCGGTTTCAGATAATTATCCTCAAATTACCTCTAAATAGACGCTATTTATTCAACAATTTTAACAGGCGACATTACTTTGTTCCATAGTAGGTAAAGGTGTTGTATACAGGGTGGCAGGGACATCGACGCGCAACCGCCTACCATGGATTCAGTACATGATTCTGGACCCCCCTGCGTTGAAAATTTTCGTCGGCTTTTTCTTAATTTTTACGTTTTTTTCTGCATTTTTTTTTACTGTAAACTGTATAAAATCGGGTCCATATTGGCTCACCTAAAGTTCTTTACCCGAAATTGTTCTTCCTAATGATTTGTAATTCGAATGATCAGTCTTCCTAAAATTTTTCATCCTAAATTTTTTATTCATAATATTTGTAGTGGTACCGGCGATGTTCATAAGACTCATGTTTCCGAAAATTTGTAATTAATAATATCATTAATGTAAATATATTTAAACTCCTACTGTTTTTTATCATAACGCTTTTATCCCTAAACATAATTACCATAATATTAGAAGATGATATTTATAGTTTTAATTTGAGGGTATGATTATTATTTGGGGGTATGCTTTACAGTTGGTTTAATACTCAAAGGCTTTACATAACGTACTGAGTTGTGTCTATGGAACCACTGTACTTCCACACCCGGCGCTTTTTGATAGTAGCTATTTTTTTTTTGGATAGAATAGACTCTTTTTAGTGTAAATTTGAAAACCGCAAAGTTCGCAAAATCATAGTGGCCGAGAAAAGAAATACCAAAGTTTTTTTTTATCTACAAAAATATGTGGTTAGGCGTAGTCGACGGAGCCCCGCTTCGCGGTGCCCCTATTTCTGTCTACAGGGTTTAAAGGAACCTAACACGAAGGGGATGACATCCCCTTCGAACCTAACCTGTCCGAGTCGGGGTGCCCCAAGTCCCGAGCTCGCTTCGCTCGCTCTTGCATCCTAAGTTGTCATTACAAATGTTTTACTTTTATAATTATATTATGTTGGTTACCGCTATAAATAAAATCTAAACAAAAAAAATCTATAAAAAGAAATTTAAACAAAAAAGATATGACTTTGAATAATAGTGTAAAAGATGGTTACGTTGAGAAAATATAGGAAAACAAATAAAAGTATAATAGATGTTTATTGCTACATACATTATGAAGTTGAATGCTTCGGAATTATGAACATTAGAGACAGAGTAGTTAGGAATTGTGATTGTTAGGATGAAAAATTTTAGGAAGAACATTTTCGGATTTCCAATTATCGGAGTTGAAAATTTAGGTGAACTTTGGCGCACCCGTATAAAATCATTATTTCTATCTAACCCAATGAGATTTTTAATTAAAAAATAGTAAATTCACTTGTTTCACTTAAAACAGCAATGTAAATAAAACTCCAAAGGGCTACCTGATCAGCTGTTTTGCCAAAGTTTATTTGCGAGGTCAACACTGGCTTAGGGCCTACGCTATACGCTTTCAAATGCCGACAAAGGGAGCTGCGGCGCCGTGCGCCGCCGCCGGCGGCAGCGCGGCGCGCCGTGCGATCTCGTAAGAAGCTATGCAACATATCCCAATAAATCTAACAGACGCGTCATATGAGGCATTTTAATCATCTACTTAAATGAATGACCCATTTACTACTTTTATTTTAGATTTATTATGGGGATAATTATTTTTCTAAAGCTTCATCGATTTAAGTAAAGAAGATTAAAAAAAACGTGTAGAAGTGTATTGATAGTCACGTAGTTTTTCGATATTTTTTTATTATCAACATTAATTTTAGGTTTAAATGCAATTCAACAATGTAATTTACTGTTTCATAAAAAAAAATACATCAATTTTCGCAATTAATTTCATGAGTAGGTAACAAGGTATAACTAAATGAGTTTGTACACTCTATCATTTTGTTGATCTGTGTTCGGTGCTTGCACTGCACTGTAGGCACAGTAAGTACATTTCTTTTGAATTTCGCCGATTTTATCGGATTTTTGCCAGTTCCTAGATTTTGTTGATCGCAAACGGGCGCGCTGTTTGTCGCGAATTTGTGATCTTAACGTACCTAGTTTTTAAATCAAAAGTAATTTTCTCTGTGTGTGTGTGTGTGTGTTTGAGGGTGACGTTCGAAATGCCTTCCAGACCTAAACCATTCTTCAGTGCCCGCGATTACGGGAATATGCTCATGTGCTATGGCAAAGCACGTGGGAACGCAAGACGGGCACTACGTATTTATGTGGAGAGATATCCCGAAGATAGGCACCCATAAGATTCTCATGTCATAACATGAGCGTTCCAACGTGTCTTGGACAATCAGTCAATAGTACAACAGCGCGAGGGAGCTGGCAGGCCCGTTAGACCGAGTGTTGCGAACCACATACTGAGTGTCGTGCGGCAGAACCCGTGACTGGGAATACGCGTGATTGGACCCATTTTTCTCCCGGAACGACTAAACGGGCCACGATACCACGAATTTTTAAGAACAACTCTCGAGGAAATAATCGGTAAAAAGTAGGTGTTTGTGACCGAGTGCGATACCGTAGCAGAAATGAGAAATCGCATTGTGAATATGTTTGCGACGCTGCGTGAGGAGTGTGTCCAGGATCCCACTTTTTTGCCCCGTGACCACGCTGAAACTCTACGCCGCGCTCAGATCTGCGAGCGAGTTGGTGGCGGCCACTTCGAACTCTATCTCATTAGGAATGAGCGAGATTAAGGCAAGTTCATTAATTAAAGATTACTGGATCGCTAAGTTCTCATCAAGGATCCTTTTTGTTATCAATACTCATCGGTATCGCAATTTTATGGGAATAAGCTTATTGTTAGTTTTATTTCCATAACGGGTACTTAATAAGTAACTACCATCGGTTATCAAGACTAATTACTTAAACATGATTTTATGTGGTAGGTACACAACAATGTTGTCGTTAGGCGATATTTCGTAGGTACGTTCACGTTCGTCCGGCAGCAGCGGCGCCGGCGCGGCGGAGGGTGGCCGCGCCACAGACTTGAGTGTGTGAGTATAGGCACAGTATAAAGATCATACAGTATTTCGACTTCATACAAACGGACGAAACGTGAGCTATACCTACGCGCCTCGACCTCGGCATGCGCTCGGCATGCAGACAGTCGCGACTGTGCAGTGACGAACGGACGGTGTGTTGTTTTTTCTAACAATAACCGCGCGATTTTTTCACTAAAAATAAGTTCAAGTAGGTACATATTTAATATGAAGAGTAGGCTATATTGTGCTACAATAAGATTATACTGTGAGGCTACAATAAGATTAATTCGCAACCTTTTTTGATTGTACCCAGCGATGATTTTGTGGAATATATAGAAAAAATGGAGGAAATATTTCGAACTTCATTTAAAATCAAAAATATAAATAAAAATATAATAACCTCATCGGAAATTATATTTTCGAGCCGTTTGGGGTGGAAACCCTCGGGCCGTGGGGTCCAAGTGCTCATGGTCTTTTTAAAGAAATTTCAAAACGGCTGGTTGACACTTCCCGTGACCCAAGGGCTGGCTTTTACCTTGGCCAGAGGCTAAGCGTCGCCATACAACGTGGTGATGCCGCCAGTCTCTTTTGAGTTTTTCGACGCCATTTTCTAGTTTCTGTGTAGATAGTTTTAGTTAAGTTAGAATTTAATATTGTTATTTTTACCTGTCTTCATCTCAGTAATAAATTAAATGACTAACTAATTAACTATGTAACATATAAATTGTAAAGTAGCTGCAGGTATCTATAACCAAGTAAAAGATATTCCTTTTTCTCCACCTTGTCCATGTTTCCCACAACAATTTTTAATTAAGCTTTATACATAATATAATGCGGATTTTTTATACTTTAAAATTGAATAATAAAGCATTTCGTACGTCTCAGTCGAGACGCAAATATTTTTCGGTCGCAAATTTATAAGATTTGTTATTCAAACATAAACATGGATTTTTAATTAAATCTACCAATCAAAAAACAACACGCATTTTTATTAAACACTTCCTATTCAATTCACAAACTATTTTATTTGTTTATATAAGAAAAGTATATTTATTTATTTATTTTATTATTTATGTATCTACACACAGTAAAATACAATAACAAAACTAAATGGAAACACAAAGTAGGCAAATGTAATTAAAATGCTGGAGGAGGGCAGCCCTATCGTATGTTTACGTACCGCGCGGCTGTAGGCATTTATTTCAAGGTTACGGCCGAGTTACAATACTGTATGATCTTTATACTGTGGTATAGGTTAGGTAGCGCGCGCGTGCGCCATCCGCTGAGCGTTTAGATCTCGTTGTTTGCAATACATTGCGCGCTCAAAAATGTCAATTTTTTTAACCGGTCATTTCCGAGATGAATGACTTTCGTAATTTTATTTATGGCATCAGGTGTAACCTTTTCACGACGTTTGTGCGTCGATGTCCCTGCCACCCTGTATACTTAATGAACAACAATCCACTCAAAACATTTTTGAGTGGATTTCTCCAACAGCTGGAGTTTCCTTTATGATTAGCGGCAAATCAAGTCAAAATCAAATCAAATCATTTATTTCTTTGCAAACATGGCTCTATACCCATGTTTACATACATAGGTGTTTTTATAATAAAGTGCTCCATATTTTACCGTCACATGCATGCAAAGGTTTACAATCCAAATAAAAAAAAAAAAAAACACATAACCCTCCTTTTGGGCTTCGCCGCAGTCGGGTAATAAGTGGCATCATTGGAGTTACAGTAATTAATATTATATTAAAAAATCGGCAAGCAGCTAGAAGTCGTGTCTTATGTTCACTGTGGAAGAATATGTATACGCTTTGCCGCAGCTTATCAAGCTACTGTTACAACCAACAGGAAGAGTCGTAAAAAAACACTTTATTAATAGATATAGATAAATAGAAAATCATCTGATGATAAAGTAATCTAATCAGGCTGGAATTATTCTACTTAGTTGTGGCTTTGTATTGGGTTTTTATCTTGAAAAACCGGCACCCTGATTGCGTAGCACAATTACTCAGCGGAACTTACATGAATCATTATGAAACAAAACACGCCACACGCAAAGGAAAGGGACTACACACAGTAGCGGCCCCAGGGCGGGCCGGTGCGAGCGGTGCGACGGCGCCGGGCGCGTCATGGGAGAGGCGCTGAAATGCGACTACCGGACACCAGTCAGATGATAGTAACTTACTATAAAGCGCGGACGCGGAGTCGGTATCGACGGAGACTCCAGTCCGATCACTATGTATCGGCAAGCTGATCCCTTAGGGGAAGCAAGCTAAACACTTAGGTGTTATCCTAGACCAACATCTCATTTTCAGTGAGCACATAAAGACAGCTCGTTCGCGCGCCTCTTTCGCTCTCAGTAGGCTCCACTTCATACTGACCGCCCGCAGCAAATTGTCACTCAAGTGCAAATTGCGCCTCTAAACCGCGATCATCCGTCCCTTCATGACCTATGCTTGCGTCGTCTTCGCTCACGCTAAGCCTCACCATCTGCATAGAATGCAGACCCTCCAGAACTGTTTCCTCAGAAAGGTCACGGGAGCCCCCTTCTATAATAATAATTTATTTAGCAAAAAGAAGAAATACAATGCATGTTACATTATTTTGTTAATACATTTGTGCTCAATTTTTGTGAATAATGACCCCGATGCTAGGAAAATCCTGTGTTATAGGGGCCATCCATTCGTCCGATTAGATTATTTTACAAAATTCGGGAGTCTAAAACGTGTAACAGCAGCAATAGTGTGTGAGTAAGCGCGTGTGATGTGGTGTAATGGGGGAAGTGGATGTGTGTGTGGTGTGTGATGTGTGTATGGTGTGTGATGTCTGTCGTGTATGTCTAGAGAGGGAAGGTGATTTGGGGTGACTGTGGTTGTGTAAGTGTTCGTGATACTGATAATTATATAATAAGCTTTAGGGTTTCAGCAGTGCTTCTGTTTCATCATAATCTAGAGTGAGGAGGAATTCTTTAGCTATTTTTTTACATTTGTGTCTGTTTAATGTATGTATGTTAAGTTTTTTATGTATTTTATTGTATATAAGGGCACTTAGGTAGGAGTAGTGACGTCTAGCAAATGTGGTTTTTGTTTGTGATGTGGGACAAGCCGGTTTGGGTCTTCTTCTTACTGTCGGGCTGTTATTTATGTTGTATGGAAGTGTCGCGTGTTTACGCATGACTGCGCGCTGTATGTATAGTTGTCGAACCGTTAGTGTTTGAAAGTCCCTATAGAGTGACCGCGTTGGGAATCGAAAGGATCTTTTTAGAATTACTTTAAGTACGGCTCTCTGGGCTCGTTCAACCTGTATAATGTCGGTCTTGGCGGCCCCTCCCCAGGCAGTGATGCAATAGCTCAGGACTGATTCGGCTAATGCCGAGTAAACAATCTTAAGGATTTCGCTGCCTGCCCTTAGCTTAAAGAGAAAAATAAGTTTTCGTATTCGTGCGGACACTGTTTGTAAATGTGTTTTCCAGGATAGGTAGGCATCCAATTGAAGGCCGAGATATCGTACCACTGGTGCTCTATTTACAACGGGGCATGTGCAAATGGGGAGAGGGTTGGAACATGTGTGGGCTTTAATAAGCAATGAACCATCTTGTGGCAGGGTGGTACGTCTTGAGCCAAAGGTGATAAAAATAGTTTTCGCAACGTTTAGTGTGAGACTGTTTTGCTCTAACCATATCATCACTTCACCGAATCCCTTTTCCGCTATCTCTTTAGCTGAAGCCCAATCACGGCCATTAGGATAGAATAGTCGTGTCATCCGCGTAGGCTATTATTTTTGAGGATGGAAGGGACAGCTGACAGAGTTCGTTGTTCTAAGTCCGCAATGAGAGTCCACATTTAGATCATACAATGCCCACCGTCCAGTAGTTCATGAAACACCTCTTCAAGCGTTTCTTTGATTCTGCTATCAAGCACCCGCCCAATCCCCTGATTGCAGCGGGCCGCCCGAAACACTCCCTCCCGCATAAGTAGGATTTGCCGACCGAGGCATACCCTTATCATCCCCGACGACGCCACGACCCTCCTACAGGAAAGTAGTAAGGCCACCAGTCTCTCAGAAAGTACTAGCCCCGGCAGCCGTCCTTCCGCGACGCTCCATATCATGCCCGCTCCGACCCTTGCTCGAGCCTGCCCGCGCCGCTGAGCCTGTACTTTTTTCGTCCCTAAATAATTCCGATCCAGCCTGTCCCTTGCTGCCCTTAGCGTGTAGTCGCTTAGTTTTTAAGTGTTTAAGCCCTGTCTGGAGGCCTTAATTTATTGAGGCATCCACAGGCAAGCCCGGTTAAGCAGACAACAACCTAGGTTGAACGGTGAGACACATTTATAAAAAAAAAATCGACTGAGACGCGACGATCATTATGCGTGCAAACGGAGCGGGCGCGGCGGCGCGGAAAGGTCCATATTGGAGAAAACTTATTTACGTCCCAGCCATATGTCAGGTAAGACTGTCGGACCCTGGAATCTTGTCCTTAGAAATTAGAATTTCCCAAAAACTAAATTATTCTGAATTACCTAATTCAGAAATTTGTTAGCGCAAAAGCTAGAAAAGTAGCCACCTAGGGTCTGCTGTGTAAATAAAAGTTGTCAACTAAATTACTGATTGTTATTATAATCTTTACTACTTGTTACCTCAGCAGGGCAAGAGCGCAAGCTCAGTGGCATTGTCGAACGCGGCAGAGCATTAAAAAATGTTGCCCATTCCGTGTGGGTGGGTAGTGCACTGATTGCCCTTCGAGTTTTCCGTCGCTTTGTAGTCGCATGGTTTCACACATTTCTTTGCACGTTCTCCAAACTTAGGGTGGTACCAGCATTGTGGGAACTTGTTGTAACTCGACTGCGATCTCGACGAACTCGAGCGATGACTTGAATGGCTACTCGATCGTTGCCGTGGTCGTGACATGCGATCGATTTTTGCGGTCAGCTTTTCAACCGGCCTGGCCAGTGCAGCTATCTCGGGATTCGCACTGCTCGCGAATGTTGCCGTCGCGATGGCGCATGTAGATGCTACCTGGGGCCCGACGACGTCGTTGATTCGGTCTGCTAGCTCTGCCAATTCCTCCATCTCCACCTTGGACTGCGAGGCGATGATGGCCTGCGTCCCACTTGGTAGACGGCTCGTCCAAATCGTGCGGAGAAATTCCTCGAGAACGCCCGGTCCAGCAAGGTTTAGTAAGTGACGGTAGAATTGCGATGGTTTACGATCGCCGAGTTCTTCGTGCATGAGTAACTGTTTTACTTTCTTCTCACGCGAAGCTGACATTCTTTTAATTAATCCTGCCTTGAGCTTGTTGGTAGCTGGAGGGTTTTCAATTATTTCTTGAACCTCAGAAGCGTACTGCGGGTCCAAGTGGCCTGTGACGTAATAAAATTTCGTGTCATCTACCTTTATGTCCTGGACCGGGACGACTGTAATTTGAATTGGTCAATTTGCGAATTGGACCATTTGCTATTTGGACAATTTGCGATTTGGACAATTTGCGAATTAGAAAATTTGCGAATTGGACAAATTGCGAATTGGGCAAATTGCGAATTGGACGTTGTGAGAATTGGACATTTTGAGCCCACTGGACTTTTGCGAATTGGACATAATGCGCCCAAAGGACTTCATGACGTTTTTTTAACAAGAAAATTTTAATTTTTTGCGTTTCTGTTCCACAGTAAGTCTGGAAATATCATGTAGTTACTCATGTTATTTTTATTTTATACCTCAGTCTTATCAATTTCGTGAAAAATCATATTGAAGTTAGGCTATTTTGGTTAGTTCCGCCCCTTAAGTACTTCATAGCCTCAATATTTCAACTATTTCACGTCAAACGAACATTTTCAGTTTAAAATCTATCAATACATAATAACATACTCACATCAAAATGGTCTTCACAGAAACAAAGTGGCGAATTCGTGACTACGTCGTTCGGGTTTCGCCGTGCGAGCTTTAACCATTGATCTCATTATTTTCTTGTTTGGGACCTAGATAAACACCTTGTTGGGTGTGGTTATTGATGTGTTTTTACACTGAGGCACTGCACACCACTTATAAACCTTGGAATTCATTTTTATCACACGAAATATGCAATGTTTGTTAACTTTCTTCTGACTGCGCGTAGACACATTTGACGTGTTTACCTAGGCGTGACGTCAGACCCGACGAGGATTTCAAATCGCCGTGTCTCTCAATGGCCTCACCCCAGCAATGCGTGACATACACAAGAAGATCCCCAGTTGAACGACCACGACGGAAGCCGTACTGGTGGTCACTGAGGAACTCATTGTCTTCGAGGTATGCCAACAGCTTATTGTTAAGTACCCTTTCCATCACTTTGCACAGTATGGAGGTTATGGCGATCGGTCTATAGTTGACAGGATCGGCACGGTTACCCTTTTTGGGCACCGGCTGCACATTAGCAAGCTTCCAGGACCGCGGTACCATTCCGGTTTTTAGAGAGAGGCGAAACAAGCGCGTCGAGACAACTCTGGAGCACAGCTCTTCAGGACCCTTGCGGGTATTCCGTCAGGTCCGCTGGCTTTATTCACGTCTAGACTGCTAAGGGCCTTACGGACCTCTTTCAGATGGATTGAGATCTCCGGCATTGCGGAGCCACAGTGAGGTGTGTTAGGTGGTATGTAAGAGGCCGTATCAAGGTGTGAATTTTCGGCAAAGATGGAGGCAAATAAATTTGTCTTGCGCGGTATGAGCCAGCGTTCCATCAGACTTCAGCATAGGAGGCAGCGTAGGACGACAGAAGTTCATCTCGACCGATTTTGACAGGGACCAGAACTCCTTGCTACCCGAAGGGTAAGACGCCAGTTTGGCCCCAATTCGTCCAGTGCAGTCCTTGGCGGCAGAATTGTATGCTCTTTTCATTGCCTTGACTGTTGCACTTGTCACTGCGAGCCGAAGCCCAGGCGTGGTATGGCTGCTCTTTGAGCAAATCGGCTTGCGCACAAGACGCGCTGTACCAGGGCTGAGCGTCGCAGCCAAGTGACACGTCTGAGAATGGGATAAAATATTCCATTCCCTGACGTATCACGTCAACAATTGCGTCAGCGCAGTCGGAAGAGTTGCGCGAAGAGAAGCAAGTCTGCCGCCATGGGTAAGATGCAAATAAACGCCGCATCTCATCCCAGTCTGCTGACCCGTACTTCCATATTCGCCTCGTGCCTCTAGGGCTTAAATCTGGCGGAGAACAGGAAGACACGGATTTCACCAGACAATGGTCAGACGATCTGAGCTGAGCCCAGACCGATACATAGTGCCTATCTGGATCTGTAGTCAGCAGAAGGTCTAAAGCAATTAGATGTGTGGCTGTCAACATCCGGAACGCGGGTAGCTTGGCCAACCAGCTGGTGGAGATCTAGCGATATCGCAAACTTGCGCGCCTCTCTTCCAGCATGGTCAGTTTTCTGATACGGGAACAACCATTCCTAATGATGGGCATTCAAATCCCCCAGAAAGACAAGCCCCGCTGTAGGATATTTCTGTTGAGCCAATTCGGCTGCCTCCGAAAGATGTTCGAAAAGTCTTGTCGTCTCCTGATCACCGCTGTGCGACCTGTAAACACCGACATAGATAGTTTTAAGGGAGCCGTTGTCCACCAGTAGCCACATAGTGGAGAAACCCGCTACCTCATAGCAGCGGAGACGTTGACAGCATGTCATCGCGGACGTACACACAGACCCCAGCCTGCTTCTTAAAGTTATGTTCAAATGAGTATCCTGGGTAGTTGAGGTACGCCACGTCTAACGGGGTCGATATCTTCGACTCCGTCAAAAGGAACAAATGCGGCTTCTCGGTTTCAAGGTGGTTATGGACCGAATTGATATTTGATTGCAATCCACGGATGTTAGTGAAATGCACTTTTAGTGGGAGGAAGTGCCGCCGTTGTTTAAATTTATTCCTTGTGTACTCTCTCAAAGTGGTTCATTCTGTACCACCCCATACTTACAAATTTTGAATTTGAGTAGCCACATGCACAAACACGAGGTGCTTAGCGAAACTATCTTAAGTAAAAGCGCAAAAAACAACTAATTTATCAATCCAATTGATATTCAGCTACTACTACTACTCAAACTACTACTACTACTATTTACTCAAATAAAATGAGACGAAATTTGACTTAGGTACGTTATTTTTTCAATTTTCGCTACAAACACAAAACACGGGCGCGCGTGGCCGCCTGCGCCTCTAGCTCGCTGTAGACTGGGGATTTGGGGCAGGAGGAGGGCTCCTCAAAGACGATTACCTACTTAATGCAGTTTCCACCTAACCGCAACGTCGCATTTCTGGATTATTTGGATGGTTCACCCTGTACTGCTGGTTCATTGTTAACTACTCGACCTACCTACTATTGTTAGATATTGGCGCCGATTCTGTTGTTCACAAACTAAACTAAATTTAAGTTCAGGCATCTTTTTCTTTCTTTAATTTCATTAAGAAAAGGTAAGTGATGCGATTATATTGAACTTTATATCATTAAAAAAACAAATTTGTTGAGTTTGTTTTCATCATAATTCTTTTCATCATGATTCATGTAGTATAATACTTTGGTGGAAGTGCTTTTTCTTTTTCAAAGAAAAATCGAAACCCATAAAGGATCACTTCGTTGTTTGAGATCACTTAGTTGTTGTTGTTTATCTGTCTGACCCTTTTACTCCGGAATTCGTGGGGATACCAATTTGAAAATTATATCAAATAGTTAAATATACGGTTCCTTGGAGCTGTAGAAATATCAAGCCTCTAAGAATTTGACTTAGAAGCTGGCATAGATTGCCATTCATGTCGCATATTTTGACACTCGCAAATAAATAAAACACTATAATAATAAGACCACAGCATATATAACAACAGACCTGATATAACACTAGTTGATAAAGTAAGCAAACACACATTTATAGTAGATATATCAGTCCCAAATACTAATAACATTCAAAAAACTATCACAGAAAAATCAGGAAGTATACAGAATTACAAGAGGAAATTACCAAAGTTTGGAAAATGAATAGAGTCACTATAGACCTAATAGTATAATAAAATCAACAATAAGTGTTTATCCCAAAACAAATATTTAATAGTTTTAATGCACTAAATCTATCTATATACACATACATAACACTTCAAAAAGCTGCCACATTTAACACTTGCCGCATAGTAAGATCATTTTTACAACTAGACTTGGACAATAATTTCACTGCAGTACAGACAAATTTACCTTCTTAAAATAATAACTAGAATCTCACCTTGGTTCACACCCGTGAGATTCTGAAAATACCAGGTAGGTACTAACCTGAGAAAATTTAATTTAAAAACCAAAATAATAATAATAAGACAAGACCTAAGGAGGTTCTCGTTGGGCAGCTGGATCAAGGCCTTGATTCAGAGAGCGGTACTTCTGGACACGGCCCGCATTGTTAGGAGATTCCTCTCTCTGGAGCCCTGACCGCCGGTGGCTTGGACCCTGTTCTCGATACCGGTGGGCTACTACTATTTTTTATATTTTAAAATGTTTTTATATCCTAATATTTAAAAATATAATCTATAAAATGTATATAATGAAATAAAGGAGTTAATAATAATAATCATTTTATTATCAGGCAACTAAGGCTCATAGATAAAATACACAAAATAATCTTATACTTACAATAATAAACGAATACATATTAAAAACCTTAAAACTATGAACTATACACGTAACATTGTCGGCGTCGTGTTTCGCTGCGTGGTGCATTCATCTCTAGATGTTGGGTTGGAACTCGTACCACGAATGACTTAAAGTTGATGTTGTGGCGCGATTCCAACCTTTCGACCCTCAGAGTCCAGTTGGTCTTCACCTTCAAATACTGCACGACTTTCTCAGTTGTCGTGGAGTGTACAACAGCGTCGTAGGCACAACAGGGCGCAGCAGCATGTTGGGTCCACTCGATGCGGTGCCACACAGGTTAGGAGAACAGGGCTTCTTCTTCTTCCTTTCTACTTTCGTGAAACCCTCCTCATCAACTTGGCTGGCTCTTGGCAAAGAGCAACGGACCACAGTCAGGGCAAGTTGAGCACCCTTTACCAGTTTTTCCCCTTTTCTGGTTTGTCGCTTAGGCTGCGACGCATCTGATTTGACGCTAGTGACAATAGCAGCGTAGGCACGTTTAGGGGTCGACGTACCTACGCGTGACGTTTCCGCAGCCGGTGTTGTGGCGCGGGTGACGGCGGCGGCTGGCGGCGCTTGCTCAGCGTTATCGGCAGCTGGTGACGCTATGATATATCCTATGAGTGTACCTTATGGGTTTTAATGATTTCCGTTGACCTAGAATCAAGAAATTTGGCAAGAAGCAAGGTCTCACAGCACACATAGTGAACAGGTTTTCAAGGTCCGAAGGCGAGAACACCCAATGAAACGCACAAACTGTTTCAATTAGGAGAATTTATTCACAAGGAACCGCACATATAAAAAAATTGTTTGCTCGGTAACGAAACCATAGCGAGATGTATTTCGATCCTAACGCCATCTAGGGAAGCGTGAGGTAAACCTTTTCACATGAAATATTAGACATACCGCCCACCAAGGACATATTGCAGAATGTCCTTCTCTTAATCTAAACCGCCCACCGTGCAACATGTCTAGTAATATGGGGCGCACGGGTACGAAATTTTAACATAATAATAACATGGGTAAGGTATATAAAGACAAAAAAAAACAATTTAGTAATTCTTACAAACTACTATACGTGGAAGTATCCAATTATGAACAATACATATTCTTAAATTATTCCTTACAAACACAAAGTTTAAGTTGCTACAGGAAGAATAGCCAATTTCGTAATAGGTCTCTTTATCAGGGAATTTTTAATTCTAACAGTAACGACTCGAGTGATTCCGTCGGGGCCAGGATGTTTTAACTCGATCTTCCCTAGCAGCCACTTACCGGGAGGTAAATCATCCTCTTTTATCAGAATTATGCCGCCTATGGCTGGTTCAGGATTTTGGTGAGCCCACTTATGGCGTTGTAAAAATTGATTCATGTAATCTTGTGACCGCCGCCGCCAATAGTCCTGTAACATTCTTTGGGAAAGTTGCCACCGTCTGAGACTAGATATGTTAGCCTTTTCAAAATTCGAATCAGGGACTAGGACGAGTGGTTCGTCAACCAGAAAATGGCCCGGAGTTAACACCGTTAACTCATTTTGATCTATACTGGAAAGCGGTCTCAAGTTGAGGCACGCTTCAATTTCTGCCAACACCGTCGTTAGTTCATCGAACGTTAATGTAGAGTTCCCTATAACCCTTCTGAGGTGGTATTTAGTGGACTTTATTCCTGCCTCCCATAGACCGAAGTTTCGAAAAGGAAATGTGAAGGTTACCCGAATCCTTGACATTTCCTTTTGGAAACTTCCACCCAGAGCGGGAGGAGTCATTTAATGATTTCCCATCCAAAAAAAAAAAAAAAAGGTTTCTATCACTGATTGCCTTAAAAACTCTGGTCCATTGAACCATATCGCAGTATTGCCGAGTTCCCCTGGAGTCACGCCGTGAGAGGCACAATCCGCTGGATTCTGTTTGGATGGAACGTGTGACCAATATTGTGTATCCAGTGTGCTTAAGATTTCTGAAATGCGTTTGGTCACAAACGTTTTCCAACGGCTTGGATGACTATTAAGCCATGCGAAAACAACTTCGGAATCCGTCCAAGCGTGCACATCTAATACATTCAGAGTTTTAGCAACGTCCGCCATCGACTTAGCTAATAGAACGGCTCCACATAGTTCTAACCTAGGTATTGACACCTTTTTGATGGGAGACACCTTGGTTTTCGAGGTAACTAACGCAACTTGTATGTTACCCTCTGCATCTATAACTCCGATGTATACCACTGCAGCGTAGGCCATTTTTGAGGCATCCGAAAAACCGTGTAGCTCTGTCTTTACATTGCTAGATTTAGTGTTAAGCCAACGTGGGATTTTAACGTTCACTAAAGAAGATAAGTCCTTACGGTAAGTAATCCATTCCTTCAATAAACTACTGGGCACTTCTTCGTCCCAACCTATACCCGCTAACCACAGCTTTTGTATCAAAATTTTAGCAAAAATGATACTAGGTGACAACCAACCTAACGGGTCAAAAAGCCTAGAAATATCCGATATAATTTTCCTTTTACTTACAGGTTCCGTCGGGAGAGGCAGTTCTACAGAGTACTGGAAAACATCAGCCCGAGGATCCCAGTTAAGTCCGAGTATTTTTGTAATATTATCTATTTTTATTTTCACTTCCTCAGCCTTATCTCTTTTGCTTTCTCCTAACTTATGTAGTAATTCTTCGCTGTTACTTATCCATTTTTGTAATGGAAATCCCCCTTTAGCTAGAATATTTTTTATTTCTGTATGAATTTTATATCCTTCCTCTACGCTTTCTGCTCCTGTCATTAAATCATCCATGTAGAAATCATTAAGAATGATTTTGGCTGCTAATGAATGATCCTTCCCTTCATCATAAGCAACCTGATATAAAGAACGCACTGCTAGAAATGGCGCCGATGAAGTACCAAATGTAACCGTCACTAACTCAAATTCTTCAATTTCTTTTTCAGGACTATATCTCCGAAGAACCCTCTGAAACATTGTATCATCTCTATTGACCAGAATTTGTCTATACATTTTAATGATATCAGCACCTACACAAATTGGATGTGTTCTCCAACGCATAACCGTATGTCGTAATTCTGCTTGCAATCTCGGGCCAACCAACAAGTCATCGTTTAACGATACCCCATTTATTCCTTTGCAGGAAGCGTCAAATACCACGCGCACCTTAGTTGTTTGCTTATCTTCCCGGAGTATTGCGTGATGAGGTAATTACAACCCTTTATTCTTTTCTTTTGGAGATAACTTTACCATATGGTTAAGTTCTATATACTCTTGCATCACCGCATTGTAATCCGCCTTTAATTTGTGATTCTTTGAAAGTTTAAATTCTAAACTCTTTAACCTTTTTTCAGATATGAACCTAGATTCACCATCCTTACAACCTTGGTTACCATCCCGGAACGGCAACCTTACAATGTAACGTCCGGTTTCGTCTCGCTTTGTGGTATTTGCAAAAATATTCTCACATTCCGTTTCCTCTATACTAAGTATTTTTTCAGTTCCCGATGGCTCCGTTTCTAGCTCCCAGAATTTACGTAAGAAGTCATCAGCCTGAACCTTGGAATGCATGACAGGGATACAAGGATATGAATTGATGTCGGACGAATTTTCTGTACCGACAACACCCGAAAGAATCCATCCGAATTCTGTTTGTTGTGCTACGAGCGATCCACTAGTACCTACTCCTTTTGATTCCATCTTGAATAATTTGGCTGAATATCTCAGCACCTAATAAAATGTTAATTTTATTAGGAGTGTGTAGTGTCCGACCGAATGTTCGGTTTCGGTTTCGGTTGTGTTTCGGCAAAAACACGAGTTTCGGTTTAGTTTCGTTTTCGGCGGCAAACTTGCCGAAACTACGATCGAAACCGAACGTGCATTCGGGAGCGTTCGCGCTGCGATCGGTCATGTTCGGCGCGATGAATGAATGAATGAATCCCATCAGAGCCAATGTCGTGATTCGTTTGTTTGTTTGCTGTTCGTTTTGTTTTGTTGTGATGGCGAGTTTTCGAGTGACTTATTTTGAATTTGGTAAGTTTTATCTCGTTTTATGTCGTTATAACTTAAGAGCGCGTAATAAAGATCAAAAAAATATTCAATATGACTGATAAAAGTATAATCAAGTTTAATCTAACCTACTTATAATTTTTTTTTTTGGTCCGCTTTACTCTTTCGCAAATGCTATACGTAAACAAAAATTAGTTAGGTAGTTAGTAATAGTGCATTTTATGGTGATAATATTATAGATTCAGAGTTTCAAAGTTCATTTTAGTATTTATGACCAAGGTATGTTGATTATTAATAAATGAAAATGTTGCTTATCTGAGGATGAGGTCGGGCATCCCTTCCCCTCGGACAGCCATTGCGCACGGACGTGTTTACCTAAATAGTCTATTTAATTAAATCAATATTTAAATTTTAATACAAAAATTAAAATAAATCGTAAAGTCTAATTTTCGAAAAGTACCAGGCGCGCAAAGTGTTACAAGAGATCGAGTCACGCGGCGAGCGAGGCGAGATAGCAAGTTGGTGTCCACGCTACCCATCTCTGTCGACTACGCGTGAGTCATTACCACCTGACTCCGCCCTCTTCAAGGACTACTAGCAATTGCAAGCGCCTAACAAATTACACTAAGCAACGTGTGTCAAAGCGTCAATTCACTTGTCATCTCCAGACGTAAGGTACATATTATTTTTTTTTTGTTAACTTTTCAATATGATGAACCGGACGCCACCTAAATCTGGCAGTGAACCTCTTCTTCACCACAGTTCTGAGCCCGATTTGACAACACCAGTTTCGGAACTAACGGTTGACAGAGTCACTTTACGTCAGAAACGTAAACATGATTCTGAGCAAGCAATTGAGATGAAATCTCTCCGGGAAGACATTATGTCATCACTTGATGCCTTGAGAAAGGAGCAGCAAGAGAAATTTAGTTTGATGCAATGTAATTTAGACGAAATAAAGGTTCAAAATACAGAATTGAGAAAAACGGTTGAGTTTTTGAGTGGTAAATATGACGATCTCATGGCTAAACTGGCCCTTTTGGAAAAAGAAAAGAGGAACACATTGGAGTATGTAGGACATTTAGAAGAAAAAGTCGAGATCATGGAACGAAATTCAAAATCATCAAGTCTAGAAATTCGCAATGTACCTAAAAAACCAAACGAGTCCAAGGATGATCTTATAAATCTTGTAAAAAATCTGGGAACTGCTGTGAGCACCGAAATACAAACAGGCGAGCTCAGAGATGTTTTTCGTCTTACCAGTAACAGGAAACCCCAAACTGATGGGCCTATTACCGTCGAATTTACGTCAACCATAATCAAGGATAAACTACTAGCTAACATTAAAACCTATAATCGCGACCACAAGACCAACCGACTTAACAGCTCGCACATTAAAATGCCGGGAAATAGTCCCGTATTTATCTCTGAGAGTCTTACAACTAAAGCCAGAAAGCTGTTCTATCAAGCAAGAGAGTTTACAAAGCAAAATGCCTATGCGTACCACTGGACATCACATGGCAAAGTCTACATAAAAAAGGAAGACGGAGCGCCGGCAAAGAGAATATTACAGGAATCCGACTTTGAAGGTCTGAAACAACTAGAAAAATGACTTGATACACTTAATAACACCCAACAACGCGTGCTACCTAAAACATTTATGCTCTGTCTGAAAATTGCATGCCTTGTTAATTTTTCTGTATTTACCATAGTTTTAATTTTTATTTTCTTTCTTTTGATTTTTATATTTTTATACGTGTATGCCAACACACACAACAAACCAATGTACATTAAAACCCTATTTACACTATACAAACAATCACTACACAAAACAACAACCAACAACCATAATATATTTAATGCATTATATCAGTTTTTACAATACATATTCACATTTATCTGTCTGTATTTTCTACATCACATTCAAATATACATCACTACCTCTTACCCATGGCTCCGCCCGCGTGGAACTGACATATTTAGTAGCCCATGTGTTGTTCCAGGTTGTAGAATGTCTGTCTGCCAAGTTTCTTTAGTAGCACTAGCAACCATCCATCCATCCATGCATTCACTCATCCTCATAAGCTTTCACACTTGTAGTATTAAAAAGATTACTGCACGCTATCATACATGCTTGTTTACTTTGTGCTTGTTTAAAATCGTTATCGATATTGCAGATGATTTAGGTACAGGATACCTTATGACTCCCCAGTCCGGTACACCCATAAAAAAACTATTTAACAGTGGATAGCGTGTCAGAAATTATTAGCAATATAGATCAGCTCTCAGTCTCTGCCACTCTTAATTGTGACCCCGAAGAATGCACTCGCTATGTCACTAACCCTTCCAAGCAATTAAAAATAATTACCCAGAACATTCGCTCTATTCATGCAAACTTCGACTCTTTCTTAACCCTCCTCCACAGAATAAATCTTGACTGCGAAATACTAGTACTGACTGAGTGCTGGCTGAAACGTTATAATGATTCAATCCCTACTATCGATAACTACTCCTATTATCAAACAACAAAACACTTAAACCAGAACGATGGTGTAGTCCTTTATGTAAAAAATATAGAAAACTACACAGTCGAAGAACCTGACGTCTCAGATGCCAGTTGTCTAGTGCTAAAAATTGGCACCGATAAGGCAATAATATGCATCTATAGATCCCCGTCTTTTAGAGACGTAAGTAACTTCCTACAATCCCTAAACGCTCTTTTAACAAGCCTGGTTACATATAAAAACATAGCAATAGTTGGTGACATTAATCTAGACATCGCATGTACTATATCTTCAAACCAAACCTCGGACTATCTCGATCTCATAGCTTCCCATGGCCTGCTATCTGCTCACTCACTTCCCACTCGTGAGAATGCCTGTCTTGACCACATAATGCTTAAAACTAACTTGACTGCACTCACCATAGTATTACACGCTTCCGTCTCCGACCATAACGCTGTAATGCTGTGCCTTAGTCTAAACAAATTTGTCAATCCACGGCCATGCACCATTTCGAAGACTAATTACGAAACTCTTGATAGTGAGATGAAGGCCACTAATTTCCAACTAGTTTACGAACATACCGACGCTAATGAAGCGACAAAAAGTTTAGTTACTATTCTAGCTAGACTCATAAATACTCACACTTTTATAATCGAGATTCCAAATAAAAAACGCTTACTCAAACCGTGGATGACTATTGGTATGCTCCGCTGTATGCGTAATAAAGATGCAATGCACAAAAAACTCAAGCTGTCTCCGAGCAATGTTATATTAAGTATTACATATAAAAGATATAGGAAC
Source organism: Mesoligia furuncula (assembly GCA_916614155.1). Taxonomy (NCBI): domain Eukaryota; kingdom Metazoa; phylum Arthropoda; class Insecta; order Lepidoptera; family Noctuidae; genus Mesoligia; species Mesoligia furuncula. The sequence goes on along the minus strand of OU744799.1, from coordinate 15,781,900 downwards.
TACTGCACAAAAATCTTAAAAAAACTAAAAAGAGATTATGACAGGAGAGAATTGAGTGAGGCTTCAAAAGACAATAAAAAGATTTGGAAGGTGATAAAGAGAGTAACAAATACAGGCAAGCCAAACATACCCAGCACTGATTTATTGGCTTCTTCTACTTCACCTCAGGCCTCGGTTGACGGGGTAAACAACTTTTTTGCCAACATCGGCAAGGAACTTGCAGATAAATTTTCTTGTCCACCTGATAGTCAAAAAATCCCACCAGACATTGCCTCCACATCCTCACCTTTACAATCATTCGTCATGTTAGACACCGATGAAGCGGAAGTCGGGGAGGTATTAATGTCATTGAAATCAGATTCTGCTATAGGCTGGGACCACATTCCAACACAGTTCTTAAAACGCTATTCATTGACACTGGTCCCCATTCTCACACATATTTTTAATCTCTGCTTCCATACCGGCACTTTCCCCCTGTACTTCAAGAAGGCCATCATACACCCCATTCATAAAAATGGGAGCAAAAAGCTTGTAAATAATTACCGTCCTATTGCAGTATTACCTTCTATTTCTAAAGTTCTAGAACGCCTAATCAACAAAAGACTTGTGACTTATATGGAAGAAAAAAAGCTTTTTTCTCCCAATCAATTCGGCTTTAGACGCAACAAATCCACTAGCTGTGCTGTAAATGATTTAATCGACCATGTTACAAAAAATATTGATAGTAAAAATAAAGTATTGTCAATTTTTTTGGACCTAAAAAAAGCTTTCGATACGGTTTCGATTTCTGACTTATTAATAAAGCTGGAGGAACTCGGGATTCGTGGCCATACACTTAATATCTTTAGGGACTACCTTCAAAACCGAACTCAGTGTGTAAAAATACAAAATTACCTCAGTAGAGAGGAACCAGTGACATTCGGCGTTCCCCAAGGCAGTGTGCTTGGCCCAACCCTTTTTCTGATTTATGTTAATCAATTATGTAATATGAATTTGGAAAGTGGAAGAATCGTGGCGTTTGCTGATGACACCGTCCTTACCTTCTCTGGCGTGACTTGGGATGACACCTTCGCTTCCGCACAAAAAGGACTAAATAGTGTTCTACAATGGCTCAAAAGACACCTTCTCACAATCAATACCGACAAAACTAAAATTCTTACGTACAGCTTGCGACATTCCACTCAACCTCCTGATTCATACGCTTTGGTAGCGCACTCATGTTTACTGTCTGGTTCTGCAACATGTACATGCCCAAAATTAGAACGTTGTCGAACCATAATATACCTCGGTGTGACTCTTGATGATGGCCTGAGCTTTGCACCTCATATAGAGCTACTGACAAGAAGAATCAGAAAATTAATTTTTGTCTTTAGTACTATTCGCCACATTGCAGAACCTCAAACTATCAGGTGTACATATTTTGCTCTTTGCCAGTCTCTCTTAACGTACTGTATATGCGCTTGGGGTGGTGCACCCAAGACGGTACTGTTGAAACTAGAACGAGCTCAGAGAGCAGTGCTGAAAATTAGTACCTTTCGGCCCATCCTTTTCCCAACTGAAGAACTATATAAGAACTGTAAAGTCCTCACAGTCAGACAATTATTTGTATTACACATATTACTATATCAGCATCAAAGAACCTCCTACGAAATAATTACCACAAGACGCAAAGACAAAGTATGTCAACCCTTCCGCTGTAAATACTCTTTCACAAGAAGATTTCCCTGTTTCCAAGGTCCTCATCTCTACAATAGTCTTAACAGAATACTGAACTTTTACTCACTCCCTATAATATCATTTAAAAAGAAGCTATATAATTGGCTACAAACCCTTAATTACAACAACACAGAAAGCTTATTGTTGAGTCAATACAGCTCCCGTTAAACCCCTTTTCCTCATTTGAACATCGCTAGCTACCATTACCCACAAATATACGAATAATAATTCACACACACACACCCTCACACACACACACACCCTTACACACCACACACACACCCTCACACACCCCACACTCACACCCTCACACACCCCACACACACACCCTCACACACCCTTTCACACACCACTACACGCAATACTCTTTATATTTCTTAGTTTTTTTTTTTATATTACTTTGTTATATTTCCTTTCATAATTAGTTTATTTGTTCGTTTACCTACGCCATATAATGAACTACTCACATAATTGCAAAATGGCATGTATGTACCTAAATGCAATTAAGAAACATCTCATAGAGGGTCGGGCCCAGCATCTTTAACACAAGTTGCCTTGGCAACTTAGCAAGGGTGCTGGTGTCGCCACACTATTGTATAATTTACTTTAAACTGTTATGTACTACCATGTGTTTATTGTAAAATGTAAAACTTGATGCAAATAAATTATTATTATTAAATTATTATTATTATCTATGTGATTTGAAGAGAAAACAATAAAGACTGACTGATTATACTAACGTTTTCTTTATTTTTCCCTCAAAATATGATCCTTGTAAGGAAGTTTCGGTTCCGGTTTCGGCCGAAACAGAGACCATTGCAGAAATTCGTTTTCGGTTTCGGTTTCGGTCGTAAAACTAGTTTCGGTCGGACACTAGGCGTGTGATACTCAGGATCTGCCAAATCGTCTTCACTCAACTTTACCCATTCTACCCTGCTGTTACAACTGGGAGAAGGGATGTGATGGACTTCAAGACGTATGCATTCACTTGAACGCTGTAATCTGAATTCACTCGAGAACGTATATCAACAACTACGGAAGAATTAGACATAACTGTTTTATTACCATCTACACCTGTTACCCGGTGTTTTGTTAAAGTTTTCTTTAACCCTAAATATTGAGCCATTGACTCCGTGATAAAAGAGCCAAGGACCCTTGGTCTACTAATGCGCGAACCACACGATATGTTCCATCCTTTGACTGGGCTTTTACTAAAGCCGTATGTATTAAAACCGTATCCGTACAATTTCTTGTCGAAAGGCATGAAACTATTGGCTTAGTTGATCCCTCCGTTTGGATAGCGGCCTTTTGAGTTTTAAAATTCCATTTGCTAAGAATCGTTTATTGTTGTAAATTGCCTCTAATTTTGCCCAACTAGCCGTATAATTATCCGATGTTACATTAATGTTTCTTAATAGGTGCTCTGCGTCTCCGGTTAAGTAACCTTTAAGGTAAAATAATTTCTGCGTATCACCTAGAGCTGAGAGAGAGAGATTGGGTATTAGCCCTACAAATAAATCCCTAAATGTCTGCCACTCACTATAATTGATAAATGATTTTATTTTTGTAAGTAGGTTGGTACAAACACTTTTACACGTCAATCATGGTTTTTTTTAAACTAGATGAGGTCGGCGTTTCCTATCTGACTACTCTGAGAAGAAAGGCCGAAACAAACTCAGAGGTCACAGTCTCTTTTAAAGTCCAGACATAATCTTGGTCAGGTTATATGAAGACCATGTAGATCGATGTCTGAGACGGTCTTTTGAATGAAGAACCTCACAGATTGAGAGGACCTGTCCAGTCAGTGCACGCATTTGTCAGAAATCGTGCAGCTCAACTCAATACTTAAGGAGCTCAACGATTCGACGAACAATACCAAAGAAAGGACATTTGGGTAGGCCATATAAATTACTCAAACTGCCACCTAGAGACCTAGAGAGAAAAAAAAAGCAACTAATAGAACAGAGAGAATAATAAAACAATATATATAAAAGTAATAAAATGACCCACATCGTCTTCACATTCACAAATCACAATAAATAAAATAATATAATAATTTACAAAGTAAGCAAATGTCATTGTTTTTAAAAAAATCATTAATGTCAATGTTGTGTATATTAAAAAAAGGACGTTTAAAATGCAGAAATTTGAAGCAGCTCAATCCCAAGCCTTTTTGTCCTTAATATAATCTTTAACTGTATAAAAGGCTTTCTGGCACAACTTACGTTTAATGAATGATTTGGATTTATTGAGGCTTAGATCTTGAACGTGGCTTGGTAGCTTATTATAAAAGCGTATACATTGGCATCTGAACGAGCCACCAATTTTTTGTTGAGCCTTGTTGTAGGTACAACAAATTTGTGTTTGCTTCTATTATTTATATTATGGATATCACTGTATTTTTTTAAACAATTTTATATTTTTATGGGCATATAAAAGATTTTCATAAATATACTGAGAAAGCACAGTCATTACATTAATCTCTTTAAATTTGTCTCTGAGAGAGCGTCTCGGACTTAATTTATAAATTGATCGAACAGCTCGCTTCTGCAAAACAAAGATAGTCTGAATATCGGCGGCATTTCCCCACAATAGAATACCGTACGACATTACACTATGAAAATAGCTAAAGTACACTAAACGGGCAGTCTCTATATCAGTTAAATTACGAATTTTTCTAACAGTATATGCTGCGGAACTTAGCTTTTTTGACAATTTATCTATGTGGACCCCACTGAAGCTTAGCATCCAAAGTTATGCCCAAGAATACTGTGTTGTCTTCAGGATTCAATTCCTCGCCTTTTATCAACACATTACTTTTCACTTGCCTAACGTGGGGTAGCGTAAACTTAATGCATTTGGTTTTTTTCTCTTTTAGAAGCAAATTATTATTGAACCAATGGACTACTTTCGAGATCGCGCTATTTACATCGTCAGTAACCAACTGCTGACGTTTAAGTTTAAACAAAAGAGAAGTGTCATCTGCAAACAACACTATATCATGATTATCCTTTATGAGGTACGGCAAGTCATTAATATAAATAAGAAACAAGAAAGGACCAAGAATTGAGCCCTGTGGGACTCCCATTGTTACTATAGATCCGGGTGATCTTTTTCCATTAACGTCAATGCTCTGAATCCTTTTAGTCAAGTATGAAGTAAGAAGATCCAGAACAGTGTTCCGGATTCCGTAATGGCGGAGTTTCCTGATTAACGTTTCGTGAAGAACGCAATCGAAGCCTTGGACAAATCACAAAAGATGCCCAAGGCATCGCATTTATCTTCCCATGCATTATAAATATGTCCTAAAAGTTCAACACCGGTTCATCAGTAGTTGAACGACCCCTTGTAAAACCGAACTGTTTGCTATGTAATAACTTATGTTTATTAAAAAGTCTTTGCATTTGGTCTAAAATTAAATTCTCAAAAATTTTACTAAAGGTAGGTAGTACAGAAATAGGGCTATAATTTGTGGGGTCTGATGTACTACCTGATTTAAACAAAGGTATATTTTACTATTTTTCATAAGGTCAGGAAACTCCCCATTGTCAATACAACTATTAAAGATAAGAGCTAACGTAGGTGCTACAATGTCAATAATAGACTTAGCTACTTCTACAGAATTACCCCACAGATTACAGAGATACCAGACAGAGAAACTAATTGAATCATATCTCAGTGGCAGAAAACAGATGGTAGAATTGAAAAGAGTCTCCTTAGCTACTAGAACTGAAGAAACGGTTGTTTCTGAGGTTAGAAATATCCTATCCGGAGTCCCTCAGGGCAGCATTCTAGGGCCACCACTTTTTCTAATTTATATAAATGACATGTCGACAGTAACAATGCACCATATGACCTTATTTGCTGACGATAGTACTATATTGTTTACCGGTAATGATAGAAGTAAGTTAAAACTTGACTTAAATAGCACCCTAACAATAATTATAAAATGGCTTGATGAAAATGACCTAAAAATAAACCTAGAAAAAACCAAAATCATGAATTTTAAACAGCGAACACAACCTAATACAAATTTAAATATATGTTACTCTAAAACCAATATAGAAGAAATCGATGTAACCAAATTTCTGGGTCTCTATATTGATAGCAAAGTAAATTGGAAGCCACATATAGAGCAAGTTTGCAAAAGACTTAGTCAGAGCTCCTATGCTCTTTATAGATTAAGAAACAATGTCAGTCAGTCTGCACTACTAACTGCCTATCATGGATATGTTGCTTCAATCATACGCTACGGCATCATATTTTGGGGCAACTCTGTAGAAAAAGAGCGTGCTTTTAAAGCTCAAAAACGCTGTGTGAGATCGATGTGCAATATACACCAAGTGGATTCATGCAGACCACATTTTATAAATTTAAAAATATTAACTCTCCCTAGTGTATACATATATGAAACTGTAATGTTCATAAAATCAAACCCAAACTTATTTGAATTTTGCACTAGGGCCAGACAGAAAGACAAGCTGCGCACCGTAGCCAGTAAAACAAAGCTTTTGCACCAGAGCATCTTTTGTATGGGCCCACGTGTCTTTAATAAACTTCCACCTTTTCTTAGAAATATGAGCGATATAAATGCCTTTAAAAAAAAACTACATGAATTATTGATAAGTAAATGTTATTACTCTATAAGAGAATTTCTAAATGACAATACATTGAATGATACTATTTTTGTAACATGACTAATTTGTAATTTGACATAAATATTATTCAGGACTAATTTGTAATTTGACATAAATATTATTCAGGACTAATTTGTAATTTGACAAAAATATTATTCAGGACTAATTTGTAATTTGACTTTTAAATTGAATTGAATTTGTAATTTGAAATGAGTACATACTAAATATTAATCATGACTAATTTGTAATTTGACAAAAATTTATACTAATTTAATCTTAATGTATTGCATGACAATTTGATGTATTGTATTGTAACTATGAACCAAACTTAAATGTGAATTTTGTATGCCGCAATGGCGGGACATAGCAGACTTATCTGTAACTAACACACCATCTTATGAACCTATGATCCACAATAAATTATTTTGAATTTGAATTTGAATTGAGATCTGCAGTCTTTTTTACATTTAAAGTGTGAAAGGTTTTAATTATATCTCTACAGGTAATATATTCAAAATGAAATTCCGAATCGCAACCATTAACATTTTCCTTAAGCAAAGACTCAGCAACAGAAGGTGATGAGTTTAGTGATTTAGTAGTTGAAACGGGAATATCTGAAAAGAAATTTTCAAATGCCTCGGCGACTTGTGAGTCTGATTTTATTATGTTGTCATTAATAGACAGGCTGTAGTCAGTATTTCGGTTACTAGATCTTCCCGTTTCACTATTAATAATATTCCAAGTCGTTTTAATTACATTACTGCTGTTTTTAATCTTTGAACCCAAATAACGTGACTTGGCCATATAACAAACTTTTTTAAATAATTTTGAATAATTTCTAACATACAAATTAAATTCATCAGTGTTAATATAAATCCTTTCATTGTACAGTTCATAAAGCCGTGTTCTACTTTTATGAATGTCAATGGTAGCCCAATCACTGAAGGGTGCATTACTATTAACCGAGATAGTCTTGGGAATTTCCAGAGAACACACGTATCCACCTCACCAACACCTCCTCCTCCTCTCCTTCACCTCAGGTAACTTAAAGTTCCTAAATCCTGTACTACAGCTAGCTCCTGGACTAACATTACACGTTCCACTAGACATTTTCATATTGTTTAATCATTCTTTCAGCTCGCTTTTAAACTGTATATAAAACTCTTCGACTTCATCATATAAGCCATTCTTATGATAATTTGAACTAAGTAAATCAGATTTTTTAACCTCACTAATTATTTTTACATGTGTGTTGTAGAATAATTCCCATTGCTGTTCTAAGTTTTCAATCCTAGTTTCTATATAACAAACAGTTAGACGCTCTTTAGGGCTCTTTTTAAAGTTAGATATTGACTTGAGCATTTTAGCATTAATGTCTTCCTGAATGTCGTTAAGCTACTCCATTTTTAATAAAAAAACACAAAACACAAATATAAAATACACAATTTTCTTGCAACTAGATACAAAACACTATGAATAAACTTATTGTCCAGTAAACACGTTCATTAACACCACAAAAATTATAAGTTTCTTTGAAGCCCAACGATATTTTTCTAAAAAAAAAAAAGTCCCAGATTACGTTAGAATTTAAAGTAAAATCGGGCATAAGTTCCCCGTCTGAACCACTTTTTTCTTAAAATTAGCACAAGTCCAAACTAATATTTCCAAACGGCTAAGTTAATTATCTAGTGATTTTAAGGTTCAAATTTCAATGCACTTTCTTCAATTGTTGAAGTTATTTTCTTCTTAGTAATAAGATCCAAAATGTACTCAGTATTTCTCCACTATGCACTCACTGATACTGATACTCGACGTCTCCCGCCGCCTTTGTGGCGCCCTGTAACGGCCGCTTCGCGAACTCCTCTGCCTGGCTCCTCCACGCAACGTCACTCCTCCGGCACCCAGCCGGGTCCTCTGCTTCGATGACGTCACCGCTGACGCCTCGCTGTAGGGATGCTCTGGACAGCAATCCACTGCCCAGTCCTAACGTTGCGGGATGTTAATCACCACCACCACCGATGACTAACAAAAACACCTTCACGCCAATCCGACTCCGAAGGACCACGAACAGGTTTTCAAGATCCGAAGGCGAGAACATCCAATGAAACGCACAAACTGTTTCAATCAGGACAATTTATTCACAAGAAACCGCACATATAAAAAAATAAATCCAAAAGGTTTTGAAAAAAAAAAACCACAAAAACGGTCGTCAAACGTTCAAACGGTTTGCTCGGTAACGAAACCATAGCGAGATGTATTTGGATCCTAACGCCATCTAGGGAAGCGTCAGGTAAACCTTTTCACATGAAATATTAGACACTTAAATACGGTAAATTATCCGAAAATCGTTCATTTGTAATTTTATTCGGAATCGCAAAATTGGCCGTGTCTTAAATTTAGTTCATTCAACTCGGTTTACTCTCCAATCTAACAAACTTTTTTTTACTGCATACTAAAGTTTGTCCTTCAATCTGGAATTGGAAATTCATAGGCTATATGTATTACTTGTATGTCCGTGAATCTGGGGGTCTACTCCCTAAGCACGAAGTCCGTCGCTTCGGCCTTCGTTACGGGCGTTTCCTACTCCCTATGACCAACGGACGGATGATTCGCTCGGGGTCCGAGCGAAGAATGAATTTCAACGCGATTTGACAATTGAAGGGCTAAGTGGACAAAGGTGTTATCTGACAAAATCGAAAAATCCGACTTATTTGGTTGAACATAGGTTTTAATTGATGATAAAATGTTCAACCAAATAAGTCGGATTTTTCGATTTTGTCAGATAACACCTTTGTCCACTTAGCCCTTCAATTGTCCCTACTCCCGATGTGTTTTTGCCCGTCCGAACAGTTGAACTTGACATTGGTTTCGACGGATAGTTATGTCAGTTGATACGACATCAAAATAGTTCTCGTGCTGTAGACGAAAGTTAAGAATTTGAACTATGGCTGCTTTTTTAATTATTGAAGAAGCTTTACAGGAAGAGCGGAGGCAACGTCGATATAATTTTCGCCAAAACTTTAGGTTGGCGAGTATTCCCGACGTTGAGTTCATAGGGAACTATAGGCTCACTCGGGAATAATTCGAGGACTTATGTGCGGATTTAATTCCTCTTTTGAAGACATACATACATAAGTACATAAATATAGGCTGATAAACATATTACCCTCCTTTACGCCGCGCAGTCAGGTAAAAAGAGACAATGTTTCGGGATAGTACATGCTAAGTTTTGCCAATATTGGATTTTTTTGGAATAAAACAAGGAATTAACTTTAATCGTTTATTTCATTTATTTTCATTATGCTCCATCAAGAGTTGGTAGGTACGTCTTAGGTTTTCCTCAGTGGATGTAGAGAGTTGCTCCTGGGAGAGTGGGTCGGCACGTGTAGGAGCATGAGTGGGTGAGGTAGTTACTGGCTCTGGATCTCTTACAGGTGGAAGCTGTGCAACAAAAACTGAATATCATTGACGGATACATCAAAACATATATAATTATGTAGTTATCTGTAATTTATTATTATTTAATAAAAAAAAGTCACGGGAAAGACTCATAATTATAAATACAATACTTATTGCTTTTAGTTTTTTTACCATTGAACAGACTTACTATCATAAATTATAAATGTAATTCTTACCAATGGAAAAGCTAGCACTCTTGCTCCGGTTTCCAGCTCTCTAAAACCCTCTCCCATTATCGATAGTATCTTTAATTCCACTTGGGAGAGGGTTGTGCTACCGATGGGCCTCCATTTGCTGACCTTCTGGCAGCTCCAGCAGCCTTTTTGGCAAGGCGTTTTTTGTCAGACCACACCTAAACTTTGAATATTTGGTTAATTTTATGAAGCTATATAAAAACCACTATACTCGTAACTACTCCTACAGATAAGTATTTGGAGGATGACTGATTATTATCATTGTATTCACTTTACTAATGACAAGACCTTAAAATCATATTAATATTGACACGAGTAATGTATAAAACTCACCCTTTGCCACTGCTAGGCGGACTTAGTGCAACTTCCCATTGAGTTATAGGAGTTGCACAGGTTTTCCTACAGCCGTTTTGAGCGAACTCTCCCGTCGCGTCGGCACCCCTCAATAACCCGCGAGCTAATTCATGGTTCTCACCCATAAAATCGAGAAGGGCCTCAATTTGCCCGTGTGTTGCTGCAGCGGTTGGGGCCATATAAACAAAATTAACTAGTAAGCATAATAAAATATTGGAAATTTTAAAACTTCCCGGTTGACAATTTGATATTTCATTTGAAAGTGTCAAAAGTAGTCTGTGGAAAATGTCCTTCAAAAAGTAAACAGGCAAAGGTATCAACAGGATGATGCCGGTTTCCGGACAAAAATGGCAAAAATAATTCAATTCTATATTTAAAGACATAATAAAAAGGATATTTTTTTAAATGTGGTACTTTTCTAATGACAAAAGTATTAATTTTTGTTTAATAAGCTAGAAAACTACAAAATAAGTAAACCGGTAATCGACCGGTAAAATAGGGCAACTCTATCGCCATGCGTCGTTCGTTCACGAATATTGTCTATGATTCCGTTTGAAACTGATGAATCCGAAATCGTTAGGGAGTAGGGTTCATTCCGACGTATCGGACTACTATCGGACGGGCTCATTACTTCGTTAACGGAGTTAGGGAGTAGACCCCCTGTTACCGGCGGCGTCGGAACAGATTCACGAATATACGATAATATTGAATAATATAGCTACTTGCACAGCGATCATACTTAGGTACTACATTGAAAAGAGGCGTTTCATCTGATTATTTTGCGTATACTTACTACAAAAGATTCAAATTCAAACACAAATATATGATTTATTCCGGTCTGATCCCCTGAACCCCCCCCTCCACCCCCCTCCATCCCCTACTAGTTCGTCTTCTGTTTTAATCTCTGTCTTATTCACAGGCCAGGCGAAAAGTTTCTGCATGGCGGGAAGGGATTGTGTTTTGTTTTCGTCGTGTTTGATGAGAGGGGTAGGCAAGGAGGCGTGGGTGAAATTTGATTTTTTTCTGGCTTTATGCGCCACATTAACTAATTTAATGAGGTTAGGTTTGTTTTGGTCTTGCTTATCATTGTTTTTTATCAATTTTAATGGTTTACTTTTCTCTTTTCAATTGCCAAATGATATTGAAAATTACAAATGGAATATCACAAGTACGTATGAAACAAGGATGTATGCCCAAAAAATTTGTTTGCCAACCAGATGGGGATACACAAACATCTGACACAACAGAGAGACCCTATATTGCTAAGAAACGAAGGACGATGGTTCTTGAAGAGTGTGAAAAGCATTTCAGAGAAAAAAGTATAGATAAAGAACACGCTTGTTCTAAAGAATTTGCATCTGGCAGATCAGGTATACAGGGTGAATTTTCCAAGTGGGCGTGGATGGCCAAATCTGAAACTATGAGGAATAGCGAAAAGTACTGAAAGGAGTCGCGGGCTCGATTTTGATGAAAACTGAAACTGTGAAAAACCCACCGCCCACCCCACTTGAAAAATTCACCCAGTATATTTTATCAACAGATTTAATTAGAATATAGCATTGAAAAAGTTGACGATGGTTCTTGAAGAGTGTGAAAAGCATTTCAAAGAAAAAAGTATAGATAAAGAACATGCTAGTTCTGAAGAATTTGCATCTGGCAGATCAGGTATACAGGCTGAATTTTGCAAGTGGGCGTGGATGGCCAAATCTGAAACATAGTTTCAGATTTGGCCATCCACGCCCACTTGCAAAAAACTGGAATAGCGAAAAGTACTGAAAGGAGTCGCGGGCTCGATTTTGATGAAAACTAAAACTGTTAGTTGAAAAACCCACCGTACCCCACTTGAAAAATTCACCCTGTATATTTTATTAACTGATTTATTAGAATATAGCATTGAAAAAGTTAACTTTATTCTCAGTATTATTACATACATTGTTGGTACACTCAAACTACATAGATCCAAGTAATCTCATATTTGTGTTCATAATTTTATTATAACTTTGCACTATAACAAAACATTTGTTTAACAGTTCAGCAGATTGTTGAAGAAGTTTCCAATTAACACCAAGAGTGTTGGATAAATCAGTTCAAGCACACATATGTAAATCATTCAGAAGTAAAGCTAACCAAACAAAAGTCAGTTTGATAAATCAGATGACATCACCATTGAAGCCGTTTCTACATTCTGTCTCTACATCATCATTTAAATGCAAGCATGGTGTTAATAGTAACCCATCAAGACCAAGTATAAATGTTTTGAGTAAAATAGTCAAACAAATAGAACAATCAGATAGTGAAACTTCTTATACTCTCTCCGTAACTCACTCAGAATCATCAATATCCATAAAATCTCTTCAACTGTAGTCTACATCTGGCTGTAGCGAGATGCTAAAGGATGACAAAAGGAGAGAAGATTTAAACGCTTTAGAGTACACCTTAAAATTAAGGCTCGCGAGCACATTCGCAAGAAGCTGGCAGTATCATCACAACGGTAATATTTTCTCATTGTTTGTCTTATTTCTTTTTAGTAAGTATATTCATGTATTTATGTATATTTATTTGTTCTTATATTTATATGTAATTAGGTATATATTATATTCATAGTTTTAATAGGTATATGCGTATTTTTATATTTAAAATATTTATTCCTCAATGTTCTTGATTGCACCTACCACTCTTTGTCTCTGCATCACCCAAAGGTTGACTGGTAGAAAATGTCTATGGCATTAAGTCCGCCTCTGTACATTTATGTGCTTGAAGTATTAAATAAATAAATAAATAAATAAATAAATAAAGGAAATTCAAAAAGCCCCCGTACTTATGTTTCGTTGCATTCCTTTAAGTTGTTTTTTCAGACAAATATATCTACCGTTTAACCATATTTTACTACCTATGTGTTTTACTAAGCCTGTTTCCATAGTTATAGATTTGTGTTGTAGAGTCGAATGGAGTGGGTAAATTACACTTAAACTAATAAAAAAATCGATCCAAATGCGTAATCGGTAGGTCACAACAAAACACAGTGAAGTTTTCATAGGAGTGACGTCATGCGCTGTGATTGGTGTTTCAGTCAAAATGGCCGATTGCAGTATTTTAATCTTTTATTTTAGTTAAAACCCGATTAATCTCAAATTTTTAAATAAAACTAAATCAGTGTTTTAGATCCTTTTAATAAGTATTTTCCCCTGACATCATTAAATCTTTGATTATATGATGCTGTCGTCACGCCAATTGTGATTATCTTCGAATTAAAGATAATAATTTTTGCTTGATAAAGATATCAGATACTTATTTATAATAAAACGAAGTTATTGTCCATTTAGCTCAATACCTTCTCGGGAGTCTTTAACTTGAATAATGCGTGTAATTATTATTTTAGCCCTTTTGGGCTCTGCCCTTGGTAAGACTTATTCAGATTAGTTTTTATTAAGCTTGTGCTGTGCCATAAACGTTTTCATTCTATTTATTATTAAAAAGATATAAATATCCGTAACTTTAATCGTGACCGATCGATATAAAATCGCTGATCCCAAATACCCGCCACTCATTTGTTTTTTGTGGTTGAGGGGCCTGTGGCTAAATAATAACAGCCGCACTTGACAAGTCGATCGATCAGGTTAAGCTACGCTTGCCGCGGTTGGTCTGTGGATGGGTGACCTTCTTTACATACCGTGACACCTCCGTGCCTCGGAAAGCACGTTAAGCTGTTCAGCCGTTGGTCCCGGCTGTTATTCGTGGATCTTTGACAGTCATTACGGGTGGTCAGAAGACCAAAAGTCTGCCAACCAGTCTTACTAAGGGGTATCGTATTACCCAGTAACTGGGTTGTGGAGGTCAGATAGGCAGTCGCTCCATGTAATACTGGTATTCAGCTGCATCCGGTTAGACTGCAAGCCGACCCCAACATAGTTGAAAAGGCTAGGCAGATGATGAGTTGAAAGGAATGCATATTATTTAAGTATCTAGTAGGATAATAATGAGTGATCGGAGTAGGTAGATTGAATTGAGGTCATTGATCCGAAACGTGTATAATATATTTCTGCGATTATAAGTAATTTACCTAATTAATTTAGCGTAATAATAACTTTTTCGATATTTTTATAGCCGTCCCTAGGAATGCTAGCCGCATCGTCGGTGGCTCCGCTACCAACATCGAGACCTACCCTTACATGTCCAACATGCAGTACACGCCGGGTTTCACATGGTCCCAGTCGTGTGGCGGGTCTCTGATCACTTCCACCGCGGTACTGTCCGCTGCACACTGCTTCTAGTAAGTAAATAAAAAAAAACGCCCAACGCAATATTAAAATTTACAAATAAGCACGATCAAGTAGGTATCATCATTCTCCTGCCTTTATCCCAATTTATTTGGGGCCAGAGCAACATGTCTTTTTCTTCCATTTTTCTCTGTCGTCATCTCGGTAGTCTCAATATTATTTTACAAATACTTTAAGAGCGTTTACGCCGTACGGCATTCCATACAAACTTTCAAGCCCTTGTTAGGGTTCCGTACCTAAATGGTAAAACGGATCCCTTTTGGTGAGACTCAGTCTGTCTGTCTGTCTGTCACAGCTGGATATGTCAAGAACTCCTAATGCTATCAACTTGATAGTTTTAGATGACGTTTGCCCAACTATTTTGCAAATAAGAAAGAAATAAAAATATACGTATAATTGTATATTTTTTGCAACAGGGACTCAAAGGGGTTCCGAAAAATTCGTAGTGGGGCTACTCGGGCATGTGGGGTATCATATGAAAGAACGCAGCTTACACATTTTCAAACATTTTTTCTTTTTTTTAGGCCGCATACTTTTCGACTTTTGATGTGAAAATGTAAAAAAAATACCGTCCCCCCCCCCCCCCTTATCTCCGAAGTTTGCAAATAGAGAAATCTCATATTATTCTATGTGATAGAAGTTTCTGTAAATTGTTATTTATTTAATATTCAGACAACAAGATCCATTTTGTTAGTAGAAAGATCTTTAAAAACTATGTTAGTTCACACATAAACGCATACAATTTTTGAAGAACGGACAGTCATAAGTGTTCGCTATCACACTCAGGATGCTGTTGCTACTCACACGCACACTGTGCAGCAGTGACGACACTTTCTTGCGTAGGATCGCCGCGAAACCATCTGCAAAACGGAGGAAGCTTCAGCAGCATCCTGAATGTGTTATTGTATTGGACCCGCAGAGCATTGACAGCCCTTTGCGAATATACTGTCTACAGGCTGCTGGAGTAAAACGTCTGACAAAAGGATTTAAATAACAAAATCTGTACCTCTCTTGTGAAGCGGGTAAACCTGCGGGCCAGCATATTAGCCCTGACCTCCCTTTCCTTATCACATTCGTTGTTCAAAGAGTCTGTGACTACATGCCCCAGATATTTGAATTCACAGACTCTTCGCAGTACAGTCTTACACAGCATAACAGGTGGAACCTTATCCATTCTCCTGCATCTAAGAGCAAAAAACAAGAACTCGTTCTTTTTCACGTTATACTGCAAGCCATGACTAGCAGCATACATCTTACACATTTGCAACAGTTCTCTGAGAGCACTGATAGATGAAGCCAGCAGCATCATGTCATCTGCATAGCTGATGTTATGTACACAAACTCCATCAACATGGCATCCGACAGGGCTTCTGCTGAGTCCATCTATCAGATTATTTATGTACAGGTTGAAAAGAAGTGGAGAAGATATACCCCCCTGCCTCACCCCGCATCCCAAAGTATATGGGTCCGAGAGAGCCCCATCCCATTTTACATGATTAATCTGCTTCTCGTACCAATACCCAAGAACAGAACATAACTCCTCAGGAACATTGGCATCGCGTAACTTCCTCCACAGGACATCATAACAAACCAAGTCAAAAGCCTTGCTCAGGTCTAAGAAACATGCAAGAGAAAAATCTGAAATTAGTTTATGTGATAGAAGTTTATGTAAAAATTACAGGAAAAATAAAACGAAGTCGCTAAATAGCACACTTTTTCAGACATCATCATTCAGACCATCAACAAAAGTTACATTAGTTCCACTATCGGTCAAGAGATGGCGCTGACATAAAACTGTAATATAGAATATTACACCGCGGTGCACAGTGTTAAAATTCGTTGACGATTATAGGTCTCGCCGATGAAAATTTAAAAACATGATGTTACGGAACCCTCGGTGGGCGAGTTCGACTCGCTCTTGCCAGGTTTTTCATACATAACATCCAAATTTTTACATGGTATTCTACCCATGAATATAAACAACTTTCATTATGGGACCAACTCTGAAATCACGAAAAAAAATAATCACCTGTTTCATACATTTTGGTCAAGTAGGTATTGAAGTTTTGTATGAAACAGCAGATTTTTTTTTCGTCATTTCAGAGTTGGTCCCATAGTGAAAGTTGTTTATATTCATGGGTAGAACACCATGTAAAAATTTGGATGGTCTTTGAAAAGTAACCCTGTATGACCAGCGGTTAGGGCTGTGTATTGATATATCACCCAGTCAGTCAGTCAGTCAGTTTACCATTTTATAATTATTATATATTAGTATTAAAGAATATGCCTTTTTTTGCGGATGTGAAATCATCAAATGACCCCTCCCGCTCTGGGTGGAGCGGGAGAGTGTCAGACTCTTACTGACTAAACCCCGCCCGTGTTCCTTAGCCCTTTATGTTCCGGGCCGGCGGTAACCTTTTCGGACAATCCCGCTGACCCGGACAATCCCGCTGACCTATAGTTAGTTCACAATTGTACTAACTGCAAAATTTTCAATTTTCACTTTTTTGGTTCCAAATACACTAAACGTCATGCTGTTTCGTTTGCGCGTATCGAAACACCGATAATCCGTCTCTTTCTACCAAAAACGTAGTTCACAGTTGTATTAAATAAGTTCCATGAATGCTCCACTATACTAATGACCTTTATTTTTATAAATCCAAATAAGACATAGGTACTTGACTGATTTTAAGTTTCTCAACTGCAGAAAATTTCAAATCACAAACTTATAATCACTTGCAATATCTGCTCATACTTTTTAGCAGTGCTTTATTAGTGAACTAAGTGTGTGTTGATAGTACAAAGAATCAAGAAAGTTTGATGTAGGTACAAGTGTGTTCGTCCGCTGCCAGTGCACTAGCGCAGTTGACCGCAGCAACCTGTGCTACGCTTGTGGGGGAGCTCACAAAGTGACGGAGTGCACGTCGCTGACCCTGCGGTGTCCGCTGTGTGCAGACCAGGGTCTTCCAGCGGACCACCGGCTGGGGGGCAAAAAATGCGCTCCAAGAAAGAAACGAGCCTCGCGAGCCCCTGCCACATCGCAAGGAACGGCGCCGGCACCACTGAGTGTGGGCCCTACAGGGTTAATGGATACCTCGCCTTCCCAGCCCTAAAAATTCTCCAGTGCAACCTGAACCACTGCCGCAATGCACAGAATCTGTTTTATCAGACTATTGTGGAGTGGTCAGTTGCCTTGGCGGTTGTAGCAGAGCCCTATGGCCTTCGGGATCATCCTCGCTGGTTCCGAGATACCGAGGACTCTGTTGCCGTTTACTGGGCTGGTGGAAGCGGTCGGCTTCACTGCTCCCTACTAGATAGGGGGCAAGGTTTTGTTGCCGTAGAATGGGGATCTCTAGCCGTAGTAGGCTGCTACGTGTCTCCCAATACTTCGCTCGGAGAATTCGAGGAATATTTGGACGGGGTTGCAAACAGCATTCGACACAAATGCTCACCCCGTCCGGTGCTCGTTTTGGGTGACTTCAACGCTCACTCCAGAGCTTGGGGAAACACCCGGGACTCGCCGAGGGGACACGTGGTACAAGACTGGGCTGCGACACTTGACCTCCGACTTTTAAATCGGGGGTCCGTGTCCACATGCGTTCGGTGGCAGGGGGAGTCAATTGTGGATCTCTCATGGGCGACTCCTTCTGTTGCCCGCATGGTGTCGGAGTGGAGGGTGGCGGAGGAGATGGTCACACTTTCTGACCATCGCCACATCATTTTCGATGTGACACTGAGCCCTTCCGGTAGCCCGAGCCGTCCAGTTTCTAGCCCACCAGCGCGACGTTGGGCCCTCAAGCGGCTCAATCGAGACATGCTTATTGCAGCCGCCAACGTCGTGGCGTGGCCGGAGGATGTCCATTCCCAGGGGATCTCGCCCGATCCAGAGGAAGAGGCTGCTTGGTTCCGGGACAGGATGACGTCGATTTGTGACGCTTCCATGCCCCGGGTCAGATGTGCTCAACGTCTGGGTGCGGTTTACTGGTGGTCGGAAGACATCGCGCAGTTGCGCGTTCTCTGTCTAA
The DNA here is from genome assembly GCA_916614155.1 of Mesoligia furuncula. Classification (NCBI taxonomy): domain Eukaryota; kingdom Metazoa; phylum Arthropoda; class Insecta; order Lepidoptera; family Noctuidae; genus Mesoligia; species Mesoligia furuncula. The sequence goes on along the minus strand of OU744799.1, from coordinate 15,763,238 downwards.
GGTCCCGACGCCAGTATCAACGCACTCGACGCAGGAGACAGCCAAGAGCCACAGAAGAAGAAATAGCCGGAACCTACAGAGAGTACCGGGAAGCCACTATGAAGCTTCAGCACGCCATCTCGAATTCCAAGTCTAGGTCTTGGGGAGAGCTTCTTGAGGGGCTGGATAGGGATCCATGGGGGAGACCGTACAAATTGGTAATGACCAAATTGCGTCCCTGGGTCCCTCCCATCACGGAAACTATGGACCCGACTCTACTGGAGAGAGTCGTAAACACGCTCTTTCCAGTAGCAAGAGACAGCCCCTCGTCGCTCCTGCCATCTTCGGACTGGACTGACGAGTTTGGGGTGACTGAGGGCGAACTTAACCGGGCCGTAAGGCGTATGGGAGCTCGTAACACAGCGCCAGGCCCGGACGGTATTCCTGGCCGAGTGTGGGTTCTGGCTCTGGCTTCTCTGGGGGACCGCCTGAGACGGCTGTTCAACAGCTGGATCCGTGAGGGCGTGTTCCCCTCTGACTGGAAGGAGGCTGGATTGGTCTTGTTGAGGAAGGCAGGCAGGGACTCAGAGTCTCCCTCTGCATACCGTCCCATTTGCCTACTCGACGAGGTTTCCAAATTATTCGAAAGAATAATTGCCGAAAGGCTCGTCGAGCACCTGTCGCGTGTTGGTCCCGACCTCGCCGATTGCCAGTATGGCTTCCGGCGGCAGCGCTCTACAGTCGATGCGATCCTACGCGTCCGCTCGCTGTCGGAACAGGTAGTTTCCCGGGGTGGGGTGGTATTGGCGGTAAGTTTAGATATCGTCAACGCCTTTAACTCCCTGCCCTGGGATGCGATTAGGGCGGCACTAGTACATCACAGGGTGCCCCCTTACTTGCAGTGCATCATCGGGGCTTACCTACGCGACAGGCACATTCGCTATGTGGGTCGGGATGGTAGCGTTTATCGGAGGGAGATTACATGTGGGGTTCCTCAGGGGTCGGTTGTGGGTCCTCTCTTGTGGGATCTCGCATACGATGCGGTCCTACGTGTCGATCTCCCCGCTGGCGTCAATATCGTTTGCTACGCAGACGACACTTTGGTGTTGGCCGGCGGGGAGACTTTCAGCGAGACCGTTCAGCTTTCTGAGCTCGGGGTGGCAAGAGTCGTGCGTCAATCCGCGAGCTGGGTTTGGAGATAGCGCCTCATAAAACTGAGGCGCTATGGTTCCATAAACTGCCAAGGACCAGAGAGCCACCCAGCTCGTCAGTGACTGTTGGAGATGCGCAAGTCCAGGTGGGTCGATACATTAAGTATCTTGGCCTAACCCTAGATGGTCGGTGGGGCTTCGAAGAGCATTTCGATCGCCTGGTCCCCCGCGTCGGTAAGGCAGTGGGTGCTTTGCACAGAATACTGCCCAATCTCGGGGGACCAAGGGAAGAAGTTCGCCGCCTCTACGCAGGCGTCGTGCGATCGATGGTCCTTTACGGGGCGCCTGTATGGTCTAACAGACTGTCAGGCGTCCGACGCTGCAGGAATAAAATCAACAGCCTGCAGCGGAAAATGGCTATACGTATCGCACGTGGATACCGAACAGTATCTTTTGAGGCGGCAACTCTCCTGGCACGCTTTCCGCCGCTGGACATCTTGGCAGATAAGGACGCTAGAGTCTATAACCGGATTCACGCCATGCGCCAAAGTGGCGATAGCGTGCCAGGAATAGCTATTGTTAGGCCCAGGCGGCTGGAACGGCGACACGCGTTCGAGCGGTGGCGCGAGCGGTTACAGCAGCCGCAGTTTTCGCGCAAACGCGTTGTCGAAGCCGTTCTGCCGCACTTCGAAGCCTGGCTAAAAAGAGGGGAGCGCATCTCCTACAGGCTCACTCAGGTGCTGACCGGGCACGGTTGCTTAACAGGATTACCTGAACAGGATTGGGCGTGAGGCCACGGCAATTTGCCACCATTGTGGAAGCGACCAAGACTCTGCACAGCACACGCTCGAGGAGTGCCCTGCGTGGGCCTCCGAGCGGCAGGTTTTGGTCGCCAGGATTGGACGAGATCTGTCTCTGCCAGCAGTTGTGAGGGCTATGCTGACGGAGACAGAAAACTGGAGGGAAGTTGCCTCCTTCTGTGAGACCGTGATGGTCCAGAAGGAGGCTGCCGAGCGGGATCGTGAGAGAGCCAATCCCGCTCGGAGAAGAAGGCGTCGAGGAGGCAACCGCCTCGACGTCTAACACGCCGAAACCCCACCTGCATCATTGAATGCAGGCGGGACTTTGGAATCACGGGCGCTAGGAGCGGGGACTCTGATTGCCCACCAAGTGATTCCAGGGAATACGGTGGCACTGTGATCACGTGCTGCCGTGCAAAGTGAGGCTCAGGGGAGACCACTTTATAGTCTCCCCAGAGACGTGCCCTAACAGGCGTTGCACTGAGGGGGTTCCGGATTGGTCTATTAAGAGGTAACGGGCCCCCCTCCATGTGCTGATGGTGATCACCGGGGTGGTTTTAGTGAGGTAAGAATCCCACACTACCTGGTCTTTTTCCCCAATGTCCAGGTGCCTTTTGAAGGTTTCCCCCCGAAAACAAAAAAAACAAAAAAAGGTACAAGTGTGTTAAGTACCTTTATTTCAAGGGGTTTGGAATTTTTAAAAGTGCACATTGGATTAAATAATTTTGAGATATAATCCCATTTGTACAACTGACACAATAGGCTTGTGTCCATTAAGAGTAAATTTAAGGGATAGAGGTTTATAATGATTAATTATGTTATGGAGAAAATAACAAACAATTTTAATTATTAAAAGCGTTATAGATTAATAATATTTTTAAGAAATAAATTTCGTAAAATGAAACCTTTAGTCACGTGACAGTGAACACCAATCAGAAAGCGTTACGTCACGCCGTGCGAAACTCCAATCTTGTCTTTGACGTTTGGAGAATCGCTACCGGTTCGTGATAAAATTTTGGTTTTTAACAACTAATATCAAATTGATACAGTTTTTGCTAGTTATAATTTGAAAGAATATAATATAATATCTGAAAAAGATACACAACAAAATAGCTTTATAATGGTAATAACTAGGTATTTGCCATTTCAACTTTAAATCATTTAGGTAGTTATGTTGTTTGATATTATACGTACTTAGGTAAACTTGTATCAGAAGTATCTATGAGAGAAGAACTTGGAGTTTGGAGTACAACTTTCTTTTGATTCATTCAGACACTCTGATATTATCATCTTTCTTTGTTTCTTTAGAATATATGGCCGTTTTGTACTGCTGCATGTTCGTTTTCTTCTGTCTTCTTGACATCCAAATTTACTTGGCATACAACCTGGTTTCACGCGCACTTGTGATACTGTTCCCTTCATATGATACTCCATATAATTAATCATATCATTTGGCAACTAGAATACTTAATAAAAAGAGTATGTTTGTAACATTAATTAGAAAACTAGAATAAAACGTCAACCCCTAAAAGTGAAACAACTTAACCTAAACTCATGTATTTATTATTTGGAAAATAGGGATTCTACAAAACACATCTAGTTTGCTCGAATTAAGTAATAGACTGTATTGTGTGAAATACTTAAGTACATCAAAATGATCTTCACAAAAATACATTCTTGAACCTGTTGATAAAGTATGAGCATCATCTCTTCTTGCAAGTTTTAGCCACTTTTTCCGTATTTCTCTATTGTTTTTTGGAACATATATAAGTAAATAACTTGTTTGGCGTTTTTATAATCGTGCTATCACACTGGGGCACTATACAGTACTTATAATATGAGAAATTCATGTTTAAACGATAAAAACTAACTATAACGTACGAAGACACGATCGCTCTTTGGTTTGTTTCGCACGGCGTGACGTCATTCAAGACGCCATGACAGTCTTGTTCGTTTTGGAACCAAATTGAAATTGGTTTTTTAAAACGCGAAATTTATAAAGTAAATGCTCGATTAAAAATAAATAAACCTTTTTTTTCGATAAAATGCCTAATAAGCTAAAGTATTAAGCAGTTATTGAAATTTTGTCAACTAGCCTATTGTGCTAAGTAATATTTACTTGAAGGGGTTTGGGAATTTTTACTATCCTATAGATTCTCATGACAACACTGGCTACTGCTGTTTATGGGACGAATGTAATGGCAAAAAAAGTTTAGATTCTGCTGAAATCTGTATTATAGAAAGAGCGCAAAAACATAAAAGCATATTTACTTTGCGTGAATATGCTTTGGTGATACTCTACGATGTTATTATTATGAAACACGGAGAATTCTATGATTTGAAGGGATTAGAAAAATCTTTGAATTCCAATACGACGATCAATACAAAAAATGAGCGTGTGTTTCTATCCAGCGGGGCCTCGTGAGCTAGGCGCATAAAACTAGTGGCAACGCGCAACGCTTTGATTGTTCAATGTACCTCATGAATTTATGAACAAGGGCCAATATACCTCGATCATTTTGATTGTCCCACAATTTTTTAATTTTTTTGCAAGTTTAAACCAAAAATAGTTAATGTTAATGTCAAACTCAGCGCGCAGTTTTGTTTTTTGATTTACGAACCTTCAGTGAGGTCTACGGTAAGTCTGATCGTTTGATGAATTGGTTAAGTTAATTTGCTAGTGATGTAACTTGAAGTTTGGAACAGTTTTATCATAATAGTACATTATGATACATGTGTGCTATGATCAATGCACACGCGTTTCATACGACGTTTTTCAACACACTTGCGAGGAAAAAACAGACTTGTATTATTAAATAATAACTTGTATGGAAAATGGCGCGCTGGTTTTGTCTTTCCGCATAGCCAGCACTAGCAATGCGCGCGCAAGTGTAAATAAAACCCAAAGAGTAAAGTAACTATAGAGGAAATAAAAGCACTGACCACAGAGCATGTAGGCACTGACAACAGACCGCTAAATAAAAAAAAAACACAAAACAATTTTATTGTAGTTTAGTTAGTATGGAATTAGAAAGTACTATTGTAATGTATAGAGAAATATACATTAGTTCAGTGAGAATCCGCAATAATAGAACGCCAGTCGGGGTCTTTTCCGTTTGGTTTCGTGGACATTTTTTTTAATTTAAGGTGGATAATTAAAATTTTCTTACGATTTTTGTAATTTGCAGGTCAGTGTCAGGTTGTATCTTGATCAAATATGATTCGCGACTATAATATATATGTATTTACAGAATTATAGTCATTGGAATAGAATCTTTAAGTTAGATTTTTTCCATATGAACTTTTCCATAAGAAAGATGTATTAATGTTTCGAATGATTATAATTCTGTAAAGACGTACCTGTTATAGTCGCAAATCATATTTTGATCAATATACAACCTGATACTGATCTGAAAATTGCAAAACAAAATTTGAATTTAGCAGTCTACCACTGCGCATTCACCTTAAATTGTCCGTAGTCCCTGCGCATTAAATATTAGTTCATTTTGGGACCAAGGACAATACAGACTATTTAAAAAAAAAGTGAATTGATGAGATTAAAAAGCGCGAATCTCCGACAAGTAAATAGTTATCTGTGGAAATAAAGCTCTAGTGGATTAAAGTAAAGAAAAAGCACGCGTTTTAATACACTGCATTATCGACCTAAAAGCGGTTCAATAAGAGCCACTTTACGAGCAAGTGTGTTGAAAAAGTATTTTTTTTCGAACGTGATATCTATTGGTACCTAAAAATTCCTACTTTACCCAAAACTCGTCATTTAAAGTGCTATTTTGACGATTACTGGGACCCGCTCAATAGTTGTCATTAAACTCGTCATTTGAACCTTATGCTTTGGCGATAAAGTTGAAAATCTATTAAATTAATTTGACAGAATGTTATAACTTGATGTGCTTGGCGTCTGTAGAAACATATATATGGTTTGGGCTACATTTGACAATAGAACTGGGTTTCTCTTAAACTGTTTTCGCTTCGCTCACTCATTGCTTGAGTAAGCGCGCTCTGCTTATTCGTGTCTATAAAGGGCTCGCTTCGCTCACTGTACCTATTGTAAGCACGCTCCACTGACTCGGCTCGTAAAAAGTATTCTTAGTTCTAACCTAAACTGCCTCACTGAGAAAGGTATAATAATAAGTTGTAATTAAGCTCTGGCTAATTGATGCTAGTTTTCCAACAGTAATTCACTCAGATTGAGCGCAGTTGGTACAGTTCCAATCAAATCCTCACCTATATAGAGGTGTCTACTTACTAAGTCTTCTGCCGTTAAACTTCCTAATGTTCTCGTAATCTTGACGCATGCACGCACTTGCACTATGACATGGTGCCGCTGATTAATATAAGTTGACGATTGTCGATGATTTTTTTAAGTTTTCAGGTTAATACCCGAATATTTAAAAAAATCAGTCCCCCTGCTAGCCTAGCTTTTGAATTGTTTGCGTTCCCATTGAGGGACCACATTTGATTTTGAGCTTTTGAATGCGTCAGCTTTTAGTAAAAGCTCTCAAACAATTGTAAATTCAGCCTCTAATTTGTAAAAGTAGCCACTCAAAAGATACAATCGGTTAAAGGTGGTCCCTCAGTCGTGACTGAGAGGCATCCATATCTCAAAATCTAGTTAAAATTTATAACTGCTATAAATGACTACTCTTAGTAAAAGATTTGTAAAACTAATTTTATGAATATCACCCCTTCCTTTTCACAGAATAGAAAGAACTAGCATGCGGAAGGTGGTCCCTCAATCGATCACCATAAGGTTCACCTTGAGTGGAGACCACAATGGAATTTGAAATGTACTTGGGTCTAGCGTTAGTAAAAGTACTCGAACGATTGTGAATTCAACCTCTAGTTTGTAAAAGAAGCCATTCAAAAGTTACAATCGATTTAAGGTGGTCCCTCAATTGAAATGTTTATTAAAAGAAAAATCAATTTACGTAGCATTCGGAAGTTAAATTGACGAATGCTACAGTCTATCCTTTAGTAAATTTTTTTACTAACGATTACTTTACTAAACAGTATCAAAATATTTACCGTTTTATTTTAAATAATAATCGAACTCCTGGGAAGAAATACTAAGATAGAGGTGACCACACAGCAGGATTTATTTAATAAGTAAAAACTAGTGACTGTTGATATTATTTTTAATTAATATTTGACATCACTTAGCTAATTAAAAACACAGAAAGAAAAGAAAATTAAAATAATGGTAATTAAAAAAAAAACAAACAAAATCTTACACTGCAGTCCTGCACTGACAATGTAACTCTAATGCCTCCCACATTAGGCGTGCGCCGGGCGCGAGCGTTCCTCGAGCGTGTGACCGACGTGCGCCGCGCAGTGAAATTGACTACGCGGCACGCACGTCGGTCACACGCTCAAGGAACGCTCGCGCCCGGCGCACGCCTAATGTGGGGGGGGGGGGGGGGCTTAAGTTTCTAATTCAAACATTACTGCTAATGAGACAGTAGCAAAGTGTATGAATAAAAATTTGTTCATTTGGAGGACTTTCATCAAATTTAGAAAAGACATTAAGAAAAAGACAGAAGATAAATAATATTAGTTTAGTCCTGTCAAATTAAGATTCTCCATAGACAAGTTTAGACGAGATTAAAAAAATTGGCTACTCAACATACCTCAATTTACGTCCGGCGCTGACTAATTTGACAGGACTAAACTAATATTTATCTTCTCTCCTTTGTAATGAAATAGAAAGCAAAAGATGCACTGAACAAGGGAATCGGCGCCAATGACAAATGTTGTGTTTAGGTTTAGCTACAAGACATAAGAAAATTTAATCAAAATGTCTCTTTCGCAAAATGTCTACTAGTCGTAAAATGTCACAATGTCGCTTTCGCAAAATGTCGCTTTCGCAGAATGACTCATTCTCAAAAGGTGGCTTTCTCACAATCCTTCTTTCGCAGAATGTCTCTTAGACAGACACAGTTTCGCATGTACCTATAATATTAGTATGGATATAGTATGGATTAAAGCTCAGCTATAATTCACTAAATTCATTAAAATGCTACAGTCTATCCTATAATATTTTTTTTTTACTAACGATTACTTTTCATGCAACATTTATATTATTAACTTTCACTTAAGCTTAACCAAAAGCCAGAGCCATCAACCTAAAGCCAATTCTATTCAGACAATTCTTTTCTCTGACAAAAACTCTGTCACACTGTAGTACGTTTTATCTATTAAAAATGTACATAGTCTACTCTTAGACAGTGGTTGTCAAGTCTTTCGGACCACTTGGTAATTTATTGTAAACTAGCTTCCGCCCGCGACTCCGTCCGCGCGGATGTCGGTCTTCGCGTGGATGGTTTATTTCTCCATTTTGAGTAACTCTGACAATAACATCTTATAAATATCTATTGGACCCAAATACGGCTAAGCCTATAATAATTAAGGAGATCCCTCTATTGAGCTACTGCTGTTGAGCTCGCGTTCTATAGTAAGTATTTTTTCTATAGTAATTCCGACCTTGATAAGTAGCATGTAGCAGTAAATTACTGACAGTGACGAAAAGTTTGCAATAATAAAAAAGTGATCGTGACAATGCGACAAAAAGTTAATTGATAGCTTCAGCATACACAACATTGTTAGTGAGCTCGTCCGGAATATGAACATGAAGATTTCTTGGACTGCTCACACGGGAAAGAGCTACGTAAAGTTGCCCGTGTGAAAAACAACTCGCGGTAAGATCTACGCCAGCAACTCCTAGGGTCTGACCTTGAGCCTTATTTATTGTCATGGCGTAACACAAAGCTACAGGAAACTGTATTCTCTTAAATTGAAATGGAAAATTATCCACTACGGGTAATGCAACGTGTGTTCGCGGTTCTACAGAACAACGTCTATGAATAAAACCGAAAAATAAGATTTTTTTTTCTACGTATTTTTCCAGGATAAAAAGTATCCTATTTTATGCCCATAATAATAAGGTATAATTATACCAAGTTTCATCGAAATCGAACCGTTAGTTTTCACGTGATGCCTGCATATACAGACAGACAGACAGACAGACAGACAGACAAAAATTTTTTTAATCACATATTTGGGTTTGGTATCGATCCAGCAACACCCCCCGCTATTTATTTTTTCAATATTTTCAATGTACAGAATTGACCCTTCTACAGATTTATTATATGTATAGACTAGCTGCTCGGCGCTACTTCGTTCGCGTGGTGTCCTAACCCTTACCCTACTCCTACCCTACTCCTACACTACTACTACCCTATTCCTACCCTACTTCTACCTTACTCCTAACCTACTCCTACCCTACTCCTAACCTACTCCTACCCTACTCCTAACCTACTCCTATAAGTAAATAAAAGTATTATATTTAAAAAAACGGATAAAAAGTATCCTATGTCCGTTTCCTGGTTCTAAGCTACCTCCCCAACAATTTTCAGCCAAAACGGCTCAGCCGTTCTTGAGTTATGAATAGTATAACTAATACGACTTTCTTCTATACATATATTTCTAAGCTACCTCCCCACCAATTTTTAGCCAAATCGGTTCAACCGTTCTTGAGTTATAGATAGTGCAACTAACACGACTTTCCATTATATATATAGATTAGTATCAACAAACAGCCACTAGAAATTCTACTTTGTGGTCACCTCTTCTTAGTAATTCTTCCCAGGAAATCGATTATTATTTAAAATAAAACGGTAACTATTTTGATACTGTTTAGTAAAGTAATCGTTAGTAAAAAAATTTACTAAAGGATAGACTGTAGCATTCGTCAATTTAACTTCCGAATGCTACGTAAATTGATTTTTCTTTTAATAAACATTTCAATTGAGGGACCACCTTAAATCGATTGTAACTTTTGAATGGCTTCTTTTACAAACTAGAGGTTGAATTCACAATCGTTCGAGTACTTTTACTAACGCTAGACCCAAGTAAATTTCAAATTCCATCGTGGTCTCCACTCAAGGTGAACCTTATGGTGATCGATTGAGGGACCACCTACCGCATGCTAGTTCTTTCTATTCTGTGAAAAGGAAGGGGTGATATTCACAAAATTAGTTTTACAAATCTTTTACTAAGAGTAGTCATTTATAGCAGTTATAAATTTTAACTAGATTTTGAGATATGGATGCCTCTCCGTCACGACTGAGGGACCACCTTTAACCGATTGTATCTTTTGAGTGGCTACTTTTACAAATTAGAGGCTGAATTTACAATTGTTTGAGAGCTTTTACTAAAAGCTGATGCATTCAAAAGCTCAAAATCAAATGTGGTCCCTCAATGGGAACGCAAACTTTTGAATTAGGTAATAACTAGATGTTCAGGCTTATTGTGTCACATATGATTTAAAACTTTCTCTGTGGTTGGCTTTTTTTATAATTTCGAGCAGATTTACAGTCGTTATGAGGTGAATTATTTTTTACTCAAAGGCTTTTGTAAAAAAAAATCATATGGTTTCCGATACTGCCTTAACCATTGTATTTGCCCGAGACTGGACTTAGTTGCATTGCACTCCTTATTATTATTGCATTGCAAACCTTCCACCGTGATATTTTTCAGTTCGAAGCAGATTTAAGGTCTATATCAGACGATATCTTTATCTTTTTTGCTACTTGCTGCAGATTTTCTTTCGTTTACTGATAATGCCATAGTTTTTGAATTTGCTCGGCACTGGGCTCTTGAGATTCGTTGCATTCCTTATGATGCAAGATTACTTTAATTGAGATTTTTTTTTATTTCTGGCCAGATTTACGGCCGGTGTGAGACGACATTTGAAATTATTTTGCTATGGTAAGGGTTGCCTTTAACCCAGAGGGTTTTTGAGCAAGTATATGCAGGGCGAACATTTGAAAGCTGAGTAGGTGCGGCATGAAAAGAGAACACCGAAAATATTTTTGGCAAAGTTCCTGATGGGAGCCCCGTGGTCAGGAGTTCACTTTCACATTTCAAAAAAGGGCAAATTAAAGTGATTTTCAGAGCCATTGATTTTCGTATGATCATATGCGGCCTAACCCATAACGACTTAAATAAGCAAATCTGATGAAAAAATTGTGGGCTTTCCCTAAAATTGACTTTGAAAACTCAGATTTGGACAATTTTTAAAAGGATATTCAGGGCGATTAAAAGTTATTTGTGCAATAGTGTTACACGTCCTGATAGTGAATCTATAAATATCTGACGTAATCCGTCAGATATTTATATATTCACTATCAGGCCATGAAACACTATTGCACAAATACAAACATCCATCAATGCAGTCATGCATGCCATGCAATGCTCCATTAATCATGGAGCCTTTTGGCAATTATGACGAAATTTCATTTATTCAAGCAATTCCGTTCAGGGTAAGTCATCCAGCTCGGTAGACACAACTTTGAGAAAGAGGCTGACAGAAGGATCGAGTTGGGTTGGGCAGCATTTGGAAAACCTCGTCAAGTCTTCTCGTCGCCTATCCCGCAGTGTTTAAAGACTAACCAGTGCTCCCTGCCCGTCATGACCTACGGTGCTGAAACGTGGACATTGACGGTCGGGCTCGTCCACAAATTCAAGGTAGCTCAGCGCGCTACGGAGCGAGCTATGCTCGAAGTCTCTTTGAAGGATAAAATCAGGAATGAAATTTTCCGGAAAAGAACCGGAGTTACCGACATAGCTTGCAGAGTAAGCAAACTGAAGTGGCAGTGGGCTGGCCATGTCTGTCTAAAGACCAATGGCTGGTGGAGCAGACGAGTCCTGGAGTGGAGACCGCGTATCGGCAAGCGTAGTGTGGAACGCCCCCCAGCTAGATGAACGGACGACCTAAAGAAGGTAGACTGAATGCGGAAGGTGAAAGAAAAGGTGTTGTGGCGCAGTCTGGGAGAGTCCTATGTCCAGCAGTGACTGCGATAGGCTGAGTTGATTGATTGATTCATTTTTATGAATCAATCAATCAACTCAGCCTATCGCAGTAAATAAATGCAAAATTACTACCACTTTTGGGTGCTTTTGCACCCAAAAGTGGTAGTAATTTTGCATTTATTTTTAAATTAACGAACTGAGTAGATTTCATTGCTATTTACATTTGAAGCTGCCCCTTTTGTGAACATTTGTGGGCATTCAGAAGTTGGAAATATCAAACTCTTAATAGTAATTATTAAAAGATATGTAGCAAAATTAAAGCGTCGTCGAAGTACACTATAAACAAGCTCGATTATTTCAAAATTATACTATGACACTAATTGAAATTTCGACGCATAGTGAAGAAGGAGGATCGGGCGTATGCGCCTGCACTTGCGATGTGACGTCAAAGGCAAATTATATTTTGCTTCAAAATTAGTACAATTATGACAAATCTTTTGAATGCTCAACCATTACCCTAGCATTCAAATTCTCTTAGTTATTAACGGTTGAAATGTTACATGTTTTTGTCGGTCAAAAATGTTGAGTTTACCAGAGACTGAAACGACGTTTTCACGTAAAAATTTATTCTGATTAAAACAGATTCTGTGATTCTGATAACGTAAACGCACCTAATAACGACCCGTTAAAATCCGCGCTCATTACCGCCCTATTCAGAAAACTATCATTTTTATGTCCTGTATTAAAGCTACACAATTGGTTGCTTTAAAAAAAATGTAGATGTATTTGTATTGCAAATGTTCATCTCTTGTTTGTGTGCGTAACTCGACGATTTAAATATAATAATTGCTCAGTTCGTCCGTGGACCCGACCTCAGTGCATTTTCCAGAGTGTGGCATTTTCGATGGCGTAAGTACTCTTGTTTCTTTTTTAGCAGAAGATTATATTGTCAAGCATTTTAATGTAACTTCTAGTTCTTTTGATGCATTTTTGATACTTTCAGGAACATAAATAATGATTCATTTTAATGAGATTCTATTTTGTTTTGCTTAAAATTCAATATTAAAAATAGGCGGTAATAGGAACCAAAATCACAATTTTATTCCTATTATCGACCCATGTCGCTGATAAGTACTTGTCATATCTTTTGTGTGTCATGATTTCTGTTAAAATGCATAAATTAATAGGCAGGAGGCTATACTAACTCAGTTCCTTAGTATGTTAACTTATATTTGAGCTATTAACGCCATATATTCAAGAGCTTTAGTAGCCGTATACACTAACTTTGTTCTTATGTAAATATTTTGATGAATAAAGGAGGTATAATTTTTAAATAGTGTATTTTTATAGTTGAAATATCATTATTATTAAATATTTATAGCAACCGCACCACTTAAAATCATATACATGAACAAAAATCACATGTATTTACACAATTCATACACATTCCCTTGGGTCGGTAATAGGTTATACGATTTCCTTTAAGAAAACCTATTACCGATCTACTTGTACATTTACGACGGACCCCATACTACATGTTTTTTTATTTGGTATTTATTTTCAAGTAACTAAACATAAAGTTATTTAATAGACATTATAGTATTCCATAATAAACATACAGATTTAAAATAACATAAGCTTTATTATATTATAGTAATACTTAGCTAACATTTATATGTGGAGTCATATGGTAATTTTAATTACTATTTGCTATCCGTTTCCTTCGTATCCTAGACTTAGTAAATAAATTTTGTTTCAGAAACATGGATCGATCAAAACGTAAACAATATACAGTTAATCAACTTGACGCTGCACTGATGGCTATCACTAATGGAGCAAGTATCTATGAAACCTCGAAGAAGTTTGGGATTCCCAGAACAACTCTTCGTGACAAGAATATATAATATATAATAATTTTATTAATATGTTTCATTTGTCAATCTAAATCCAAGATTTGATTTTTGATTTGACATGACTACTAAACTTAAGAGGCGGTTTACAGTCAAATGCACGATTTAGCTAAACAGCAACATTTTCAATGTTGACAATGTGTTATAAAATTACTTTAATGCCTTTTCTACTGTTTTAATAGACCACATTTTGTATTTTTTATTCTATTTACGAGTTATGATACTTTTTCAATTAGCGGCGCTAATGGACGGTAAACCGCCTCATAAATGTTATTGTAATTTTATATGACTATGTTACATTTTTACTAAGATTCTATAATGCCATTTACTCTTGTATAATACCAAATGCCCCCATTGGTTATATATTATAGTTGTTATAATCAATGCTGGCCTTTGGTAATTTGTTATACATAATTCGTATAGATATGATATTTTTTACTGATTTAACGCTGTTAAGAATATACTATTATAAGAATACATATAATTGTTAAGTGTTGATAGCATTCTGTACTGTGTTGGAGCATTTATATAAACAGTTCAATATACACGAGCATTTTTATTTAACTTTAACGGTTTCATTTATTTAGTGGTCGGTATTAGGTGTCACATAAACGGTATTAGGCACACACCCGATATTTTGAGTCGGTAATAGGGACATGACCCTTTTTCCTTTTATTTAATTTTTATTTTTTTAAGTAATTCTTTGATTATCTGTTCTTATACATAACTAAAAAATCGATAGTTTCAGTACTTGAAAAATTATTTTTATTGAAGTCACATATTAAGAATGTGCTTATTTTTTGGATATCAATCTGAACTCCGCTTAAACTGGCGGTAATGGGTGCGTTTACTCTTATTTTTTAAGAAAAAATATATTAGAATTTACCTATCTACTCTCCTAACACCTCACAACCTTTAGTAATTTCTTGCGATTTGGTCTTCTACCTACCTTTTGTTTCTTAAACTTGCCACTCATAATGATTTATTTATGAAAGACAAGCACAATTTGTTTTAATGTGTAATCATCTTGACCTCTTATGTTAAAGGCCTGAGAGTTCATATACGCATCAAAAATTTGCGACTACTGGGTCCTTTTGATGATTAATAGTACAAATTTGGCGAGTACTGGTACATATAGTCCATTTTCACATTTGCTTCAATATGTATTTATTATCACAAAAAATTATAAACATGAAAACTTATTTAGAATAACGGATAATTTTGCTATTTCGTCATGCAAAAAGTTTTGTTCTAAATTAAATACTTTTCACGCAGCAGTTCTTCAAAGTCAGTGAATTTCAAAACCCGACGAGTATTGGTACAGTCGCCAGCACATCAACTTACCCCACTTTGGCCTTGAACGCGTTATGAGCAGCTACAGCGAGAATCGTGCGAAAGAGACATATAGCTTTTGTCTGTTCTTGCTAGTAATGTGTCGTGCTGCAGTGCGTACGTGAGAGTGTGTGCGTATGGTCGTCGTGGTGTGAATAAGATAATGTGCGATAAGAAATAGCGTAGCTATCCGAATCAAATACAGTGTCACAACAGGATGACAGTGGGGCGAGCGTATTTGCTGCAGCGCTTAAACAGTAGGTGTCGTCTCACCAAACTATAAAACATGCAGCGCTAGACCGCTTAAAACGTATAGTTTTCTCGCGACCAAAACGTCATAAGCGCCGGGAATTTCATGGCGCTTACACATTTCTTGCAAGACTAAATAAATGAGTTGTTACCGGTCGGTAACATACCCCGCGTTCCGAATTGCGTCAAAAGCGATTATATCACGAATTCAACCAAATTTAATAGTCACAAAATATAAGGACTATTGACTACTATTTGTGTCGTTGCGCGTTGGTCGGATTCGCGATATAAGTAATCGCTTTTGACGCAATTCGGAAGGCCCCCGGCCTGGTGCAAAAACTGGTTTTGCGGCGTCGCGTCGTCGGTTCTGAATACTAAGTAATAATAGTTCTATGGTAGCAGGTTGAATAATTGAATCGAAACGCCCAGCGCAATGCTTAAAATACCTATGAAAGTTTATACATATAATTTTTACATATTTGTTGGAAAATTACTTAGAGTAACTACCTACTCATATTACATTTAAACAGGTAGGTAGTACGGTATACACCGTTCGTTACACAATGAATTAGCGAAATTTCACGCTCTCGATGAATAATGTTAAGTAGACAAGTAGGTAGGTAAGTAGGTATAATCTCATATCAGAAAAACATTTCCTTTTTTATTAGGGTTCCGTATCCAAAGGGTAAAAACGGGACCCTATTATTAGGGTTCCGTACCCAAAGGGTAAAAAACTGGCCAAGTGCGAGTCGGACTCGCACACGAAGGGTTCCGTACCACAAGGCAAAAACGCCGAAAAAAACATGTTTGTTGTATGGGAGCCCCCCTTAAATATTTATTTTAATTTTATTATTAAAGTTAAAATACAACTCAGTATTTTGTGAATAGTATTTCAAGTGCCTACCTGTTGCCATTTTTGATATCGAGCAAAAAAGGGCAAAAAAATCGCGTTTGTTGTATGGGAGCCCCCCTTAAATATTTATTTTATGTTGTTTTTAGTATTTGTTGTTATAGCGGCAACAAAAATACATCATCTGTGAAAATTTCAAATCGCGGTTCTTGAGATACAGCCTGGTGACAGACAGACGGACAGACAGCGAAGTCTTAGTAATAGGGTTCCGTTTTGTACCCTTTGGGTACGGAACCCTAAAAACGAGACCTAACACTCGTATTTATAGACAAGTAAAAGTAATTACTTAAGCAAAAGTAATTACTTGAGCAACGCTTTTTATTGCATAGTTAAGAAATCGGTCCGAGTAAGAACTGTTTTAAGTTAGAATTCTTAGCCAAGTAATAGTAACCAATTTCGTTGCTTAAGTAACGCACATTCAATTCGGATCTATTGTTTCTTTGTTCTTCGCGTTGCTTTGTCGTTTTCTAACCTTACCTAAACATGGAAAACATCGAGAATTTATTTTTATATTTGGACAATTTTGACAATGACCCATTAGAGGAAGTAGTGAATAATATTACTATTAATGAACCAAGAAAAACTAAAGTATATTTCCGTGACGCAGATCCTCTCCGCGAATATTCTGAAAATGCTTTCAAGATGAGATTTCGGTTTAATAAAAGTGTTGTAGTGAAAACATGTCTTTCTCTAATGATGAGAATGGTTTTTTACGCTCTTGGTCTGCCATTTTTAAATATGAAAACTAAAGAAAGATAGATTTAACAACACCAATGCAACAAATTAAACCGATATCAAAAAGTACTCTGTGCGGATAACCCAAAGACTACAATATAATGCGGGGATAACCACAACAAGGTGGGAATGACAAGATGTAAAGTCAGACGCATTTTGAGTATAACACTTGCAAGTTAAAAATCATGTCCCAGTCCTAGCAAAAATGACAAGAGTAACCTTCTATCTAATATGGTCGGGTTGCATCGTGTAAAACGTTTCATTTTTCTTTTAAGTCAGTGAATATTTTTTGATTAAAAAAGTATCTTAAATAATTTTTAATTGTTGTTATAAGAGATATTTTTGAAGGAACTTTGATGTAAAATAATAATATTAATAATTTGAGAAATAAGAGCAAAGTTCTGTTAAAATTTATCCCAAAGTAACTTGCCTCGTCACCTGTAACGAAACGCGTGAATAAAATGTTGCCAGGCAGAAACGACAGCAGATACTTTACTTAGGCTTCTTTTACTTATGCATTATCTTAAGTAATTGCTTAAGTAAGTAACGAGAATTTCTTAACTATCGAATATGATTTTGTATTTAAGAATTCTAACTTCAAGTAATGACTTAATTAAGAAATTACTTAGCAACAAGTAATTACTTGTTTATAAATACGAGTGTAAGACTTCGCTGTCTATCCGTCTGTCTGTCACCAGGCTGTATCTCAAGAACCGCGATAGCTAGACAGTTAAAATTTTCACAAATTATGTATTTATATTGCCGCTACAATAACAAATACTAAAAACAAAATAAAATGAATATTTAAGGGGGGCTCCCATACAACAAACGTGTTTTTTTCGGCGTTTTCGCCTTGTGGTACGGAACCTTTCGTGTGCGAGTCCGACTCGCACTTGGCCAGTTTTTAAATTTCAAGCAGGTTTTAATGACCTTTTCCGGGTTTTGTTACCTACTTAGTGACGGGCTGGCGGTCACCTGTCTTAGCGCGTTCCTTGCTCTTCTATTCTATTATTGATAGCTGCGCCATGCGCCACAGTTATAAACTTTTGTAGTTATCATCCTTTAACTATTTTTATAATACCTATTATATCTGTTATTGTTCCAAAATAAAAGATTTTTATTTATTTTAACGAAATTAAATGCTGAAAACCCATAACATAGGTAATCTGCTTGAAATTTTGAAAGAAATATGGACACCTACTTCTTACCCCATCACGAACGTGTGTGAAGTTTAGCCAATTAATTATACCTACAAAAAGCCTTTTGTCAGTCCGCCGTGTTTAAGATTAACGTTTCGTCCGCAGCATGATCTTATTACAAAAACAATCAGGTTGAACCTTGTAACGAAATTACCAATACCTACCGAAGTTTGCTTTGACATGATGTTCAACCTTATTGCGCTAGTAATAAGATACGATTTCAAAGGTTATGAATTTTCAAATAAAATTCTAATATATTATTATCGTTACTTTACATCCCAAAACCTATACTATGATATTATAAAGCTGATAAGTTTGTTTGAACGCGCTAATCTCAGGAACTGCTGGTTCGAATTGAAAAATTCTTCTCTACTTGATTCACTATAACGTTTTTAGGGTTCCGTACCCAAAGGGTAAAAACGGAACCCTACCTATTACTAAGACTTCGCTGTCTGTCCGTCCGTCCGTCCGCCTGTCTGTCACCAGGCTGTATCTCAAGAACCGCGATAGCTAGACAGTTGAAATTTTCACAAATTATGTATTTCTGTTGCCGCTATAACAACAAATACTAAAAACAAAATAAAATAAATATTTAAGGGGCTCCCTTAGATAAACGCGATTTTATTCCCTGTTTTGCTCGATATCAAAAAGGCAACAGGTAGGCACTTGAAAAATTCACAAAATACTCAGTTGTATTTTTACTTTAATAATAAAATAAAAATAAAATAAATATTTAAGGGGGGCTCCCATACAACAAACGTGTTTTTATAGGCGTTTTTGCCTTGTGGTACGGAACCCTTCGTATGCGAGTCCGACTCGCACTTGGCCTGTTTTTTATCGTAATCAAAGTTCTAAAATAATGCATTATTTGCAAAGGTGTTTTTATAAACATGATATTAATCCTTATCCAAATAAACACGTTACTCATCACAAGTATTTAATTTTGAACAAAATTGCCCTTGACAAATTTGATTTCAATGAATATCTTAGGAAATATCATAGTTTTAAAACAACTCCGCAAGGCGGCCGGTCATGACCTGAAGACGCAGTGACTGCAGTCGAAAGGGCTGTGTGATCTAACCCCAGGGGCCCCCAAAATATCTTGGCGGGGTCTTTTGCAAAAAGGACGGTGACGTTTTTTTAAGTAAATAAATATGCCGTCGGGGCCCACTGTATAACAGATACGGCGGTAGCTAACCCCCTGCTTCTGGCACTATAACTACACAACCGATCATCATGAAATTATGCATACCTACCAATCAGAAAAGGACATAGGATAGGTTCCTACAGGAACGCGTGTGAAACCGCGGGAAAAATATTAAAATAAAATGCGGAATAACAATCAAATCTTTTTATTTTTAAACATTAATATAATTGAAAACATTATAACAACTACCTACTTTAAATTAAAATATACTTACAACAAAAGTTATAAAACCAAACTATACCATAGATTAAGATAATTTATTTGCGTAAAACATGGTATACACAGGTGTTATTAAAGCATATGAGATCATACAGTTTTGCAATAAATGAAAAAAAATGCACAAATAAACAAAATTGAATTTAAAAACATTATAATTTATGTTCAAAAAATCCTTAATATTATAGAAATTATTTTCATTCAGCCATCTACCTATATAGTTTAGTTTTGAATAACCTACAATTTAATATTTTTATACATTAGGTAATTTATAATATACCTACAGTCCTACATGCTTCATACTTACATAAAAGTTTCTGTAACCATTACCTATGTCAATAAAGAATTTTTATTTTTAAAATGTCTGACACATCTCGCGGACCTTTCGAAGGCGTTATTATTATTAGGTATATAGATTAGAATTTTATTTGTAACAGACCACCAATGGCTGCCAAGCAAAATCAAATGCGGTAGCATTTGATTGCCAAACAAAAATGAGCTTTTACCTAGATTAGTATAATTTGACTGGGCTGTATAAGGTCCGGCACACACTGGAGGCACGGCACGACAAGGGATTTTTGTAATACTTACAGATGATTTCGAATCTAATTTAACACTGTTAACACAAACATTTCACACAACAAACTGATTAAAAACAAGTAAATAATATTTATTTTTACAAGCTTTTATTTTTATTGATATTTGTAACAGATTAATTATACAGTTACAACTACCAATGGCTGCTAAGAAAAATCAAATGCTGCCGCCAAACAAAAGTAAGCTTTTAAAATCCCTTGTCATGCCATGCCGCCAGTGGGTGACGGCCCTATCTTAAATTGTCACCAACAATCGTAAAGAAAAATTCTCAAGAATATAACAGTAGTGCGAAAATAAATATAAAATTTCAATTTACAGTATTAATTATCACGATATTAGAAGAATGATCCATACTAATATTATAAATGCGAAAGAACTTTGTGTGTTATGCCTTCGCGGCCAAGCCGGTGGGCAATTGTGATGAAAAATATGGAGATAGTTTGAAGCCTGGGGAAGGACATGCGAGGAATATAGTTTATTATGACACAACATCAACGAACGACATGTCTGGCGTCTTTTCTCAATCCGGCGGCGTCTCCTGACTGTGTCCATTGATATCTAAAACAAAGAAAATTTTGTCATTTTCAATACTTACATAGGATTCTTTGTTATGAGAAATTGTAGGGGCTAACTTAACTAATCTGCATTCGCGATTAATTTGCCAAAAATCGTAAACAAAAATGACTTTACCTACAGAAAAATAACTTTAAATCGTACACAAGAAAGTTCAGTTTACGCTACAACTTTAACTTTTTCAATAGTGCTAGTCACTCTGAAATCAACTTAATTGCCATTACAATAAAGTTGATATTTGTTTAACTTGAAATAATATTAATTTGAAAGAAGTTTGAATAAACTTTAAATGAGTATGGAACGGTTAAAAAATATTCTTCCAAATATAAACAAACATACACAAATAATCTGTCGAATTGAGAACTTCCACCTTTGTTGAGGTGGGTTGTAAAATATGGTTGTAAAGGACTGAAGATATTTTTCATCTCTCATACTCGGAAAGTAGTGTTTGTTTGATCCGAATAGCGGGTGGAAAACTCTGCTTCCCACCCTTGGGCGGGAAAGTCTCATAGTAATTGCTTCCCTCCCTAGGGCGGGAATGAAATTTAAAAATAGAACTAAATTTAGTTAGGTAGTCAGCTTAGTCAGACATACGACACCCTTAATTGATTATGTAAATATTTATTATGCTACCCATCAAATCTTATGAATGTGCGTTAATTAGGAGAGTTGGATAAAAAGCTCATATGTTAACGCCATTAAATCTTTCAGATTTAGCGCACAAGTTAATAATTTACCTTGAATAAATTCAACATACATAGGTACGATAATCACCATTTTGATGTCAGTTGTGGTCGAGGCTAAAAAACATAAAAATTGGGGATTTCGAACATCCTGACTTTACCATAATGGGGCTGTGAATATATATCATTTAGTTATTTGACGAATTTATCCATAGTTTAAGGTAAATAAGTAGTGGTAGTGAACTTTTTTTGATATCTAATGTCGAAGTTTCGCGCCAATCGTACCTATGTGTTTACATTTTTACTTTTCACAAATTTCACACACACAGATGTAGATAAGATTTAAAATGTGAATTTAAAATGTACCTCATTTAGGTACTGAATTTCGCGCCGAAATGCTTCTATAATTGAATTTATTTTCGGAATGCGATCGCTGTTTAAAATTATTTTAATTTATTGGACAATTATTTATTGTGGATTTTATTTTTGATACTTTCTAATAGTTTACTACAGAATTCCCAGTAAACATTTTTTAGGTAGGCTTATCAGAAGTTTTTTTGAGAATGATGATAATTAATTAATTCTATAGATTGGTTTTTCTGCGAACACTTTAGGTACATTTCAATACATTTTGTTAGTTTAAAGAGTGTTTATTGAGTTTCTACAATTTTTTTTCATGTTTTTTATTGCGAGTTTCGATTAGGCTGTATGCAAGTTTTGAATCGAAATAAGAAAGTTGGGTCAGCACTAAAAAGTGTCACGTCGCAACACAATTTTTAGTAATTTTTATCAAGATTATCGTCGTTTTCTAAGTAATTTATGAAAAATGGTAAAAGTAAGAATGCAGACAGAATTATAATAATACGGGCCCTAGTAAGCGGAACGGCCTGCGGTGGTGACACAGAATCTACTCATGTGGCGGTGACGTGGTGTGTTCCATACATCAAATTTAAAAATTATTCATGTAATTATTATCAATAAATATTTTAGAAACACTACTATTTTTTACTTTCCTTAAATTCGAAATGAAAAGTAGAGTGTTTAACGCGGGTGAAGTCATCAATTCCCACTCGGACTATAGCCGCCCTCGCTGCGCTCGGGCGTCTAAATGCCTCGTATGGGAATTGATTCCTTCCGACCCTTGTATAACAATCTACTATTTATCTAATAGAGTAATATAATAAGTGATACAACCACTGAGTTTGACTGTTTTTATGGGTCCGTGGCTTAGGCCCCCAGTGGTCGACGCACCTGTGGCCGACGCCCTCGATACGATTAATTTAATATCTTTTTTTTTTGTGCTTTTTCACTTAGTACAGTAAATGAGAAAAGTGTTTCACCCTATTAATAAAGTATTTTTCCTTGCTAAACAAAAGTTATCTATCAAATAGCAGAGAGAATAGATCGCCAACAATCAATATTAAGTACATTTAATATATTTGTAAAACAATTTTTGTGCCTGACAGTACATTTGATCAAAAATTACTTTTAATTAAATTAATCGAATCGGGGGCGTCGGCCACAGGTGCGTCGACCACTGGGGGCCTAAGCCACGGACCCGTTTTTATTACGAATGGAATTATCCTACTTAAAAAGCGTAGGTATTTCTACATCAGATAGTGTTGCAGTCCCATTTTATAAACTAGATCTGAAATACCTAAGATATCTAATAGCTATGAAATACTTATACGAAAGTTGAATAACTAAAGGAAGAACTAGAAAAAGGATATACAATAGCCTAATGTCAACTTGCCCATCGCCTTTTACAAAATATTCCTTTTCTCGATGCAAGCCCGTGCCGGACGTCGCGTACGTGTTCCACGCGCACCTCAAAGAGATGTCAGCATCGAGGAGGGGCCCCTTAGGGCCGAAGCCTCCCGGGTCAGCGGGATTGTCCGAAAGGGTTACCGCTGGCCCGGAACATAAAGGGCTAAGGAAGGAACACGGGTGGGTTTTATTCAGTAAGAGTCTGACACTCCTTTCCGCTCCACCCAGAGCGGGAGGAGTCATTTGATGATTTCCCATCCTCAAAAAGAAAAAAAAAAAAAAAAGGGGGGGACACACATTTTACCACTTGGGAAGTGTCTCTCGCGCAAACTATTCAGTTTAGAAAAAAATTATATTAGGAACCTCAATATCATTTTTGAAGACCTACCCATAGATACCCCACAAGTATAGGTTTGATGAAAAAAAAAAATTAAGTTTCGGTTCTAAGTATGGGGAACCCTAAAATTTATTATTTTTTTTCTATTTTTGTGTGAAAATCTTAATGCGGTTCACAGAATACATCTACTTACCAAGTTTCAACAGTATAGTTCTTATAGTTTCGGAGAAAAGTGGCTGTGACATACGGACGGACGGACAGACAGACAGACAGACGGACAGACAGACAGACAGACAGACAGACATGACGAATCTATAAGGGTTCCGTTTTTGCCATTTGGCTACGGAACCCTAAAAACGTGCTTTTCAGCGCGACAACGTATCAGTGAATCGATTTTAATCACATAGGCTATATCAGCTATCAGCATTGCACCCGTGCGAAGCCGGGGCGGGTCGCTAGTATTCATATAAAGAAAGAATCACGTTTTCAAGTTACGTAATTATTCTGCCTATAATTTTTCTTCACATTAAAATTCTCAAAAATTCCTGTTAGAAACTAATACGAAAACTAATAATTAAAACGATATTACTATTCTATCATTTTTACACTATTCTAACTTATTGGGCTGATTTTTCAATCGACAGATATTTTTTACTAAGTATTGGAATAAAATTGACATCTGACAGTTTTTGTTTGGAAGAATTGTCAAAAATTCAAAATTATTCCTCCGATAGTAATAAATTGGCTGGCTAAAAAATGAACTGACGTTGGAAAAATCAGCCCTAAATGGAACCAAAAACAATAGTTCATCGAATTATGCTTACGGAGGTAGGTAGGTATAACTCTGAATTTAAGCTTTCACGAAACAGCGCGCACCCATTATGAAAGAACACAAAGAAGATATACCTATCCACAAATATAGATCTATCCCTTCTATTAATTCGAAAATTCTATAGAAAAACACCATTGACACATTTTTAACAATACGACCTTTGTTTATTATTATTTAAAATTTATAACTACAAAAAATATTACTCACCGTTATGCCCGTCTGCCGACAAATATCAATCACATCACATCCACTCAATCGAAGGGCTATGATGCGCTCCCTTACAATTTGCGTTAACTGAGGCGGCATTCTTGATTTTGATATTTAACTAAACTTTGATAAAAAATAATTAAAACGCACAGTCACAAATGTCTGAGGACTAGAGATCCCGCCTGGCGGCACTCAGCACGACTCCAAGTAACGTACTGCAAAGACTACAATATAATGCGGTGTTGAATAAAATATAAATGTCAAATGAACGATGTGATGTGACATTCGTTTAACTTCGTGAAGGTTCGGGGAAACTCGGGAGCGGTGGCGGACGCGCAGGGGCGCGTGGGTGTGGCTTATTCCTAGTGAGACATGGTAATTGGCTTCCAATTATTAGTACGTGCTACCATTGGGCAATTTTTGAAACGTTGAAAACTCCACCAATCATACCAAGGATACTTTCTTTCTAACACTATACGCCGCGTCGTAGTTATAGATATGCATACAGTTTACGTTGATGTGCTGGCGTCTGTACATTTACCTTACCGCTGGCCCAGGGACGAGGAAGAACGCGCGGCTGCAATTGGTCAGTTCTTGTAGGTATGCCTATCGTTAGGGCTGCTCTACTTCATTAAGGGAAAATAGTCGATATCGATAAAATGGATTTTAACATTATGAAATATACTCAATTAAAATCATAGAAATAATATTTAATCAAAATTTAAACAAAAAAAAACATGTATCCTGTTATTATTGATTTTTAAAATGAATTAACTTGTTATACTTAATTATGTTTCTGGGGGCCTAAAAAGGCCACTTCGGAGAATCATAAAAGGATAACATTATAAATCGTAATATGGCGAAGACAGTCCGTGTTTTCCTTTTTTTCGCTGCACTACGTAGGTAGGTTTAATCAAAGAGATTGGGATTGGATGTGGATCGGATTGATTGGTATTTTAGCACAGACAAAAAAAAATAACTGAAAAATGCTTCACCAATGGGATTTAATACGATTAACTTAACGGTTAACTGTAGGTACATTATGTTATCCTTTTATGATTCTGCCAAAGAGGCCATTTTTGACCCCCAGATTGTTCTTTGTTAAAAAATATAACCGAGCGTCTACATATTTTTGAATTATGCATCTTGCTAATTCAATTACATAAATTATTTGTTGATTCTATTTCAAATTGATGAAAATTAATATGCGCCATAAATGATACGCAATCAGATATTGTAAAACCGACCTTACAAAATAATCGGTACTACCTATATGTATTTCAAAACATGTATGTCAAACAAACACAATGTGTTTGTTTGACATAATTTTTTTTCATGTCATGAAAAAGTTTTTTTCATGTCATGAAAAAAACTTTTTTACATCGAAGACCACAAAGACTACTTGAAAGTGAAAAGTATTTACCTACTATACTTACAAAACAAAAAATAGAACCTTATCAAATTCACTACCTATGATGTATGATTGTATGACCGCCTTCCACGTAATTGTAAGCGAATCCAAGTGAAAGTTGTACTTAATATGTTGTTATTTGTGGCTTCGTAATAATTGCGTGTAAAATCGCCCGACCGCACTGGGACCGATAGGTCTCAGCACAGAGCAAGTGCACAAAGTAGACAAACGGAACAGAGATAAAGCTTCATACAACCACGCGAACGAATTGCGCAACGCGAATTGGTTGCACAATACTACAAGCACGCGGGGCATGTGTCCGTGACCACTGGCCGCTTGTCGCGTACGCGGCAAGACTGGACAAAACCGGTTTACGCTGGCTCAGCCAGTTGACAATCTCAGGGTTGCGACGCACGTTGTTTGTTTTTTTAGTTGTAACTTAGCTATAGTCATCACCACAAAATACAGAGTACAGAAGGCAATCACATGTATATACTTCACTTTTCATACCTACGCTCGGCGGTCGCGCTAGGGTTGTCAAGTTTGGCATATGCACAAAAAACTATCGTGGTAGTGGCACTCTTATCTAGTTGTTTGATTTATTGTTGAGCTTATTCTACAAATTTAAAATAAAACAGTAAACATAGTATTATAATACAAAAAGATTACAGAACAAAAACATATAAAATTTTATTCAACTAGATCTAGATATTATTTAATTAGATCAACCGCGTTTTATATTGTCTAAAGTAAAAACTTCTTTTTATTGTGTAAAATGTTATAATAAAATACCACTCGATATTCTTCAATTAAATGAGAAGTTTCTCTTCCTGTTTGGTAGCAAAATTCTATTAACCTCTTAAATAAATTGCAAACTATAGTTTTGTATAATATAGAAGCATTTTTTTAAAATTTTGTAAATGTAAGAACCATGTTTCCGTGTATTATTATTATTTTTTAGAGATTTGTTTTCCTCGGCCTAGCTGGATAGCTGATGACACGGGCCTAAGCCAAGTGTTCATCAGTGGGATTAAGTGTTGGAGTATTATTAGATACTGCGTGCTTTAGTAGGCTGTATGTTAGCCGAAACTATATTTGAGTGGGAGTAATGGTGCGAGTTATCGGACTCACACTGCAAGAATAACACTTGAACTGAGAGAAATAATTCGAGGTAAAACAGAATATAAGCCAAAATGGCAAAGACGGTTAGAGGAAAAAGTTAAAGATTTACGACGGAAAATAGGTAGATTGACACAATTTATGAACGGCAGCAGCAGTAGAAAATTAAAGAAACATGTAAAAAAGATCATAAAACTTTACGAAATTCATACCTGTACGGTATGAATTTCGTAAAGTTTTGAGAGGTCATTACGGTCTTTAGGTATCATAAACGTTGTTCCAGACATTATATAAGAAAGTATTGATTTGGGGTCTTGGATGAATGAATTTATGAAATTTTGCTGTGAATTTTTTGTACCAGTAACTATGGATGTGGTGTGATCCGGGAGCTTTCCAATTATGTAACCTTGTCAGAACTTTATGAAATATTTCTGGGGATATGTGCTCAAACACCAATTCTGATTGTATCCAATCAGCTTGAGAATTGTGGCAAATAGGTTGTTCCCATAATCTTGCCCAGAAGTGTTGTAGTGACTCTGGGTCAATCAAGGGTATTATTTTCATTGTCACGTGGGTTGTTGTGTTGAATATTTGCAATTACCTGTCTGATATTGCGATAAAAAAGTTTTTCATTGTGGGTGAATTGAGTGTTTTGTTGTTTTTTTAACGTGCATGCTTTATATCTTTCGAGTCGGCCTGTTACGACAGAGAGTTTTTGTTTCAGTGTGTCTAATTTGTGTGCTGCTTGTGTATTTGGTTCTTCGTGTACGGTATGAATTTCGTAAAGTTTTGTGATCTTTTTTACATGTTTCTTTAATTTTCTACTGCTGCTGCCGTTCATAAATTGTGTCAATCTACCTGTTTTCCGTCGTAAATCTTTAACTTTTTCCTCTAACCGTCTTTGCCATTTTGGCTTATATTCTGTTTTACCTCGAATTATTTCTCTCAGTTCAAGTGTTATTCTTGCTCCGTTTACCTTAGCAGCGGTCCATGCGGCACAATAAATTATAGTTTGTAATGTGTTGAATTCGGTGTCTTCATTAATATTTTCTGGGAGTACGATTTTGTTTAGGTAGTCAACTATTCTCGCAAGATTTTTAGACGGTTTCTGTTTAGGAATATACAGTCTATTAATAGAGCTAGTTTCTTTAAAAAATGGGAGTACTTGTTGGAAAGTATCATCTATGAATGGCTCCCATATCTGGATTAGTTTCTGGGTTACATTGTATTTCTGTTATACTATTTAATTCAGTATTATCTGATGTTTGTATGTTATGTGTAAGTTCTTCTACCGTGTTTATTATTTGGGTTATGGTATTAGTATTGTTGATATTAGTAATAGCTGGTATCGTTTCCCTATTGTTGCGTGAGTTAAGGTTATCTAGTCCGAGTTCTTCAGACACCTCTGACTTTAATGAATTTAATTTATCATTGGTGATGTAATTATTGTTTATTATTGCCCTCCTCTGATCAGCAATTCGTTGTTCGCTAAGGTGAGCAAGTGAGGGAAAACTGTTTATAAAATCTACGTACATGCGTCTTCTATAAACTGTCTCATTTCTGCCTGAATCTGTAACCCTATAATAAGACCGCATTATACCTTAATTTTGTTCGCTAGTCCATCTCATTCGAGTCTGTGTTCTTGTTTGTGTAATATGGGTTTCTAAGGTTGAAGGTTGCGTTTGTGTCGGTGTAGGTGTTTGTTGTGTGTGGTCCATAGAATTTTGTGATTGTAGAGTAAAATGGTTCAATTGTAGTTGGTCTAACTCTTCTTGTACTTCTTTTCGTATCTGGTCTTTTGTATTTTGCGGTAGTAATTTGTTATTTTGTATAGCTCTTCATTGATCTCCTATTCTCTGTCGAGTAACCTGCACGTTCGGGTATTTTTCTATAAATTTCAGGTGGAACGGTTCGAGATAAGTTCTTTTGTCTGTATCTAATAAAGTCAATTGAAATTTGAAAGTACGTGCGCAGAATGAACTTATTCATTTCAGGTGTCCATCGTCTGCGTATACTTGGAGCGCTTGAAGTGGGTGCAAGTTCAGAGTCAAGATTGACATCTCGCACAACACTATCAAGCGTGTTGCTGGTGGACAAGCTAGTTGTTCTTTTTGTCATGTAGGAGGGGCGAGTCGAAGGGATGGATGAGAATAATGAAATGGTATCATCGCCCGTGGAATCGGCTGTAGCTTCGACGTTGTGAGCCCGCCTGGTCAGCCCACTACGACCAGCTGTAACAATTTTGTCGGTAGGAGCCCGCTTGCTCAACTCCTCACCGACCATGGTTCGCATGCTGTGGCATCTAGTATCGGCTCCAGATGCGCCCCGGCGCTCTCCGGGAAGTGACCGTAAATTATATATTCTTTTATTACTCATCTCCATCCATACAGGGTTACCTTTCTTTGTTAGCCGCGTAAGTTTTTTGTACAGTTGTACAGTACGCGTGTCCGCCCCCCACGTAGCTAGGTGTTCAGCTTGGACGTAAGGTAGGATTTTAGGGGGCTTATTATTATTATTATTATTTTTTTTTTATGTTGACTTATTTTATTTTATTTGTTAGGAATAACAAACAGCAGTATATTACACAGTAGGCATACAATATAAAACTTGCAATAAAAGTAACAAATACACTACTCAAGACGTTATCCACAGATTACAATACAAAATAGCTAGATGTTAGCAGGGCAATTTAAAAAAGCACTTATTAACTATATACTAGGGCTATCTCTTAAAATAGTTGTAATTTCACTCTTAAATACAGCTTTGCTGAGAAACATAATATCAGTAGAGCCAAACCGTTTATTATAGGTGTCAACCAAGCGATGTAACGGTGAGCGAGCGCCTGAGTTCGTTCGAAAAAATGAAGTAGCAAATAGGTGTCTCGAACGAACCTCTCGACCGATTACAGTACGAGGGATCAGGTAGCACAAACTGTTCACAAGATCAGTACAATCAAATTTATTACGGCATATACTAAACAGAGTCATCATTTCAAGTAGGGTGCGACGGGATTGTAGGGTTATGAGGTTATATTTTTCAAGTAATAATTTATAGGACATTTTGGTTTTATAGCATCTATAATGCATGGAACGGAGGTACTTACGTTGAACCAACTCAACGATCTCAATGTACTTTTTGTAATAAGGGTTCCAAATGGGTACTGCGTATTCAAGTTGTGGCCTTATTATTGATTTGTATAGATGCAAGTATGTAGAAGGCCGATGAAATTCTCTAGACGCTCTCATTATGAAACCAAACATTTTATAAGCCTTATTGACTATGCTGTCCACATGGGTGTCAAGATGGAGTTTTGAGTCAAGATTTATGCCTAGGTCACGGAGGGATGAAACCTTGTTTAGGGCAGTGTTTCCAAGAGAGTAATTGAAATTCAGCACATGTTTTTTCTTAGTAAACGTAATGCTGTAACATTTAGAGATACTAAGGTGAAGCTTATTAACAGTGCAGTATTCCGAGAAACAGTCAAGATCCTTCTGAAATTCTAAACAGTCGGTTTGAACAGTAATATTTTTGTAAATTTTTAAATCGTCCGCGTATAGTAGGAACTTTGAACTCTTAAAGCAGTCCTTGATGTCGTTGATGAATAAGATAAACAGAAGGGGCCCTAAAATTGAGCCTTGGGGGACTCCTGAAGTGACCTTTATTGTATGAGACTCAAACCCATTAATGACAACCTTCTGAGTCCTATTAGTGACATACGACACAAACCAACGCAGCAAATCTCCTCTAATACAGTTGAATGCGATTTTGTCGAGTAATAGCTTATGATCTACCTTATCGAACGCCTTTTGAAAGTTTGTATAAACAGCATCAATTTGCTGCCTCTTGTCTAAGCCTTCAAACAGATGTGTTGTGAAAATAAGGAGGTTACTTATACAGGACCTTCCTCTGACGAATCCATGTTGTTCTTTTAATATTACACGCTGAATGATTGGATATATCTCACTATGCACTAATCTTTCAAAAAGTTTTGAAAGCCCCGATAACAACGAGATTGGACGATATGTAGATACATCACTCTTGGAGCCGCCTTTATGGATTGGAACAATATTTGCTCGTTTCCACATATCAGGGAATACGCCATAGGCAAGGCATTTATTATATAATATAAACAACGGAAAGCACAATGTGTCACAAGTATTTTTTAAAAAGATCGAGGGAATACTATCTGGCCCAGGACCCTTAGAGGCATCCAATGATTTAAGCTCTTTTTGAATTTTGTATACAGGAAAGTGCAAATTACAAATATTAATATCGTTATCAGGATTAGCGGGAGGTGGTACCCATGAGTTATGATCGAAAGTAGACGGTTCATAAACAGATTGGAAAAACATTGAGAACAAGTCACAAGTAGTAGTAGGGTCATTGGAAGACTGTTGCAGATAGTGAACTGTAGCTGGGATACCATTACTGGAGTTACGATTAGAAACGTACTTCCAAAATGCGCCAACGTTATTTTCTACGCTGTCCTCTACAAAATTCATATATTTTTTATAACATATGTCGGCCTGTTTTTTGAATTTTGCTCTGTAAATAGAAAATAGTTCGTAGTCACTAATGTTTCCATATTTCTTCCACTTAATCCACGTTCGAGATTTCATTTTAAATAAATGCAAAAGTGATTTAGTGAACCAGTGTGGGAATTTAAAGTTTTTGGTTTTGTGAGTGGGAGTATATAATTTAATAATTTCGTATAATTTTTCGTAGAAAGTAGAGACCGCTTCATCAGGTGGTAAATCATTGAGTAACATGTTCCAATCAGCGTTTTCAATGTCTGTATTTATTGCATTGTAATTAGATTTGTGATAATTTAGTGCTTTTATATTTGACTGTTTAGGCATTCGTGAGGGTTTTTTAAATGGTATTTGTATATAAAATGAAGGATGGTGAGTGTCTATAGGTAAGAGAGGAGTATTAGGATTACAAGCGACAGCATGTGTATTGCAGAAAAACAGGTCGATAATACGTCCGTTACGATTATTAAAATTGTTAAATTGATTCAAATCAAATCGTGAGCAAAAGTTTAGTAAATGCCTACTTGTATCCGAATAGGTATTATTAGTGGCACACACCATGTATGACGGTGCATTAATCCAGTTAAGTTCTGGTAGGTTAAAGTCGCCAGTTAAAATAATGTGTTCTATGTAAGGATCATCAAATAA
Source organism: Mesoligia furuncula (assembly GCA_916614155.1). Taxonomy (NCBI): domain Eukaryota; kingdom Metazoa; phylum Arthropoda; class Insecta; order Lepidoptera; family Noctuidae; genus Mesoligia; species Mesoligia furuncula. The sequence goes on along the minus strand of OU744799.1, from coordinate 15,731,013 downwards.
TTTCGATAACGAATTCATGAAGTTTACATAAATTTCTTCTGAGGTGTTTGGAGGTTTGTAAGTGGCACAAAGAAGTAGATATTTACAATCATAAAGGGGGACTTTAATTATTTGATGTTCTGGTAAAATTAATGGGGGTGACAGTGTGAGACAAGATGGAATAAGATCTTTGAAGACAGCTATTAGGACGCCTCCCCCATCTTTTTTATTTGAAACTGCTCGATCGCGATCGTGTCTGAAAACTGTATATCGAGAGTCAATGAATTCGTTTTCGGAAATATCCGGCGTCAACCAAGTTTCAGTCAAAATTATGATATCGTATGCATGCGATAATATATTAATGTACAATGTGTTCAGTTTAGTCCTGATCCCTCGACAGTTCTGATAATATATGGAAAGATTATCCAACATTTTGAATTTTAGTAGACATTTGCGTATTTATTTTAAGTGGTAAATTGGAAGATTTCTTACATAAATTTAACAAGCAATGTAATAATAGTATACAAAAAGTATGCAAAAATAAAGCAACAAGGATTAAAAATAGAGAGATCAATGTGTAGCACAAATAATGGCAAAAATAAAACAAAAACCTAATTCCACAAGATGTTTGGCGCCTAATTAATGTTTTAGACCATTTAAAGTGTGTTACAGAATATATAAAAATAAAAAGTGAGCCAAAAAAACATAAAAATACATAATAGACATATAAATACATATCGAAATACCTAGCAAGGACAGGCGGATGAACCCGTAAAACACGCTTATTCCGTAGCCGTAGTTGTAGGTACGTGATTTGGCTTGATCTTCTTAGATATGTCATCTTCTGTACGTATGGCGAACGTAGAGGAGTCTTCCGATTCCTTGACCAAGATAGTTGCATTCCGGACCCACACGAACTTGAACTTGTTTGACATAGCGGCTGCACGGCATTTTCGAAATATATCCTTGTTGCGCAGCGTTAGGTGTTCGTTCATGTAGATGCGACACGGTGCACCAGACAGGCCTATACGATCCGAAGTCAGTCCTTTAGATAGCCGGTATGCACTGAGAACATTATCACGCATAATTTTAGAAGTAAATTTTACTATGACATTCTTCGGACGATTATTCTGTGAATGTGCATGTGGAACACGGTGAATGGAAATTATATCTTTCGATGTTAAAGACATGTTGAGCGCTGAACCAATTGACTGCAATATAGTAATTAAATTCTCACCGCGCCTTTCCGGCATATTTCCTATCTCAACGTTGCACTGCCTCGCCTGTTGTTCCAAAGAATCGATCTTTCTTTCCAATAGTTCAACAGTCGAGGCTGCCGAGTTATTCACATTATGTTCCAGCTGTTTCAGGCGCCTTTCACAATCCACATAGTTATCTGAGTTGAAATTCACTGTAGACTTCAACTCCGTAAGCGTCTGTGATAATTCATTGTGCTTTGTGTCCAGCCGCGACATATCCTTTTTAATAACGACGTATTCTGCATGCAGTTCCTTAACGTCATTTTGAATTTGGGCCGAAGTCAGCGACAAAGTATTGAACTCTTCCCTAAGGTTGTTAATATTCACATTAATATTCGTGAACTGGTTATTCATATCAGCTCGGAGATCGTCAATATTCTTCTTCAACTCAGCGGACAACAAGGCAATAGCCTGGGTTAGCTCACAGTCAGGCTGTTTCCGCTTTCTCTGGGTGACATTGGTACCCGGTTCATTAGTCGTGCACAAATCAGGGTTCGACTTGCTTATTTTGCTATCTGGTGAGCGAATCATGTTGGCGTAAATAAAATAGATGATAAAAAGTCTTAGCGTTTATAATATAATAGCGAAATATAATAGATAGCAGTACAAAAATTCGCAACGCAAATCTCACGTACAGTTGGCTAAGTTGGTTAAGCCGGCCGCTACCACTCACCGTGCACACTTGGTCGCCGGTTCGCGCCCCGCAAAGTGCGACGCTTTTTCCAATCTCGGAATATTTATTTCGGATGTTAATATATGGATTACAATTATCTGAAATAAATTATTCTATTCTATTCTATTCTATAATATTAATTCCGTCGAGCAACCGGTGAGAGGGACAGCGCTCTACACTCCTCAAGATGGCGCAGACAGCATATGACACTTCACACAAGATAGTAAGAGAGGCACCGATAATTTAAAAAGCAAATTAAAAGCAAGCAGTTTCGAATAAGCGCCAAAATCGACAGCACGTCCACCAACAATTAGCTCAAAAAGTGAACTGAAAACTGAACTTGAAAGAGCATTGCAGTTGAGAACGTGTCATGCTCAATTAAATGTCTCACTGATGGTGGTGCGTGTGTTTCTGTAGGGTACACTACATAAATACGAAAAACTTTATTCCGACAGTCACAAATACGAATTTCAAAATACCGATTTTCATAATTCCGAATGGTTCAAAATTCCTAATATAACAACTCCGATTTATCATTCATCCTATTTTTATAATTCCGAAATTTCAATATTCCTAACGTTTATAAGTACTATTCTCAAAATACCGAGTTCCAATAGTCCGAATAACAAAAAGTCCGAATTAATGAAAATTCGAAACATCAAAAATACGAATTCCGATTAATTAGAATTCCGAATTAATTATAATTCCGAAATAAAAACGCCTTGTAAAATTGAATAGCAAGACAAATATACGAGTAGAATACGGAATATCGAAGCACAAAATATCGATAAATGCTAATACGATGCTACAATATTACGATGCACGTAACTGCGAAAGACCCGTCTCTGCGACGCCACTACACTTCCATGCACGTTACCGCGATAGATCTTCACTGTGACACTACTAGACTTCGATGCACGGTAAAGGTATTTATATTGTCATACGCTCGCTCTTGCATCCTAGTATCGACGGAGCCCCGCTTCGCGGGGCCCCTATTTCTGTGTAAAGGTTTTAAAGTAACATGCATGCAGCAAGCATACAGCATGGAAGCAAACACGCAGCATGCAGCATGCAAGCAAGCATGCAGCAAGCATGCAGCATGCAAGCAAGCATGCAGCAAGCATGCAGCATGGGGGCAAACACGCAGCATGCAGCATGCAAGCAAGCATGCAGCAAGCATGCAGCATGGAAGCAAACACGCAGCATGCAGCATGGAAGCAAACACGCAGCATGCAGCATGCAAGCAAGCATGCAACAAGCATGCAGCAAGCATGCAGCATGCAAGCGAGCATGCAACATGCAACATGCAGCAGGCATGGTTTCTGTCACGGCTCCGGCGCTGCGGTTCTCCGGCGGCCCCACGCGTGCTAATCGTCGCAGACGGCTTTCGCTCACCATCAGCCTCCTGCTTCTCAGCCCGCGGGCCGCCTCGCCCCTACGCGCCTACGCGATTTTAAATTACACTCTAGGGGTAGGGCAGACAAGACTGCGTGGAGTCGGATTTACAGCGATTCGTTTCTGTCACTAAAACCTAATTTTTAGCAAATGTTTTAGAGCTAACAATTTTATTATAAATGAACATTCGGAATAATACACATTATATAATACAATACTTAGGACATATGACTTTATTTAATGCAAAATTAGGAGATTCAATTATTATAGTACTCGATATTATGACAGAATAGATTTAGAAGTAAAGATAATTATGTAAAACAAAATTTCGAATTTTTGAACATTATGGTTACTGAAGTTTATAGCAAACGTGTTATGGATAATGACTTTCGGACAAACAATTTTAGGAGAAGAAAGGGAGTACCAATTTTAACAGGTTATTCGGAAAATTGAAAATCGGAATGACGTTTTTCGGACCGAGAACCCATCGAGCATTTGATTCTTCGAACATATGAAAATCGGAAAACAAGCAAATCGCATTTATGACTTTCGGAAACATAAATTTCGTGATTTTTAATAATAGAGATTATAATTCTTAGGTATTATGAAATTCGGACTTTTGAAAATCGGAACATCGAAATTCGGAATAAAATATTTCGGAATATTTGGGTGTTCCCGTTTCTGTACCTATTATAATTTTTTCTAATTATTATTTGCAGTGGCGACCAAATTAGGCAATGGCGTGTAGTTCTCGGCAGCTCGAGGGCACAAAGCGGCGGCACTGTGCACACTATCCGCCGGATTATCTTGCACCCACAATACGATCAAGTCACCATTAACAACGACGTGGCGGTGGTCCGCCTCAACAACCCCGCCGTGTTCTCCAGCACCGTGCAGACCGCTAGTATCGCAAGTGCCAACTACAATGTTCCTGACGGTGCCACTGTCACATACATTGGATGGGGCAGACTCTGGGTTTTTATAAAATTTTGTATTTATATCCACCCTTATACATACCAAATTGTATTCAAACCAGTTGACCATTGAAATTGAACTAGGTACAGCAGATGCCAGCATTGCCAACACATCAAGCATCAAGTTGATTGGGAAACTGTAAAAGTTTCCCAATCAACTTTGAACCTTATGTTTTAGCGATAAAGTTGAAAATCTATTAAATAAATTTGTAGTAGCTTAATGTACTGGCGTCAGTACATACATTAACAATTCTATTTTAATTACATTTATGGTAAATTTCAGAATGACGGCCCAGTTTCCGAGCAGCTCATGCACGTTGACGTCAACATCATCAACCAACAGCTGTGCGCTCAGCGTTATGCTTACCTGAAGACTCAGCCCGGCTACGAGGACTGCCCCGACATCACCACTGGCATGGTGTGCGCCGGTATCTTGAACCAGGGTAAGGGTGTCTGTGCAGGTGATTCTGGTGGTCCCCTCGCTCAAACCGGAAACATCGTCATCGGTGTAACTTCTTGGGGCTTCGAATGCGCCGATTCTGTCTACCCTGGAGTCAGTGCTCGCGTTTCTCAGTATAGCAACTGGATTGTCGCAAACGTAATCTAAACAATATGAAAAGTTGAAAAACTTAGTTATAAGAAACGTTATCGATTTTACGAACGTACCTAATAAAAATAAATAGTTATAGAAGTACCTAGATAGGTATTTTTTATATCTACGAACAAAGTGCAAATTATCTACTAATATTTATCTCGCTCATCAGTAGGTGCTAATACGCATGTTAAACTTAGGGAACTAATTTTTTGAGCTGTTATTTAAATATTCGAGATGTTATTATGATCAGTTGAAAAACATATTGAGCAGTTATTTAATTTAATGGCGGTTGATTAATTATTGCGACAGTAAAACATGGACAGTAATAAAAGATCAATTAGACTGTTATTTTATCATACAATGTCAATTCTAAAAATAATTGAGCAGTCCAATAACTAAATGAGCGGTAAAAATTATGGAATGGGCGGTTCGCTAAATAGTTCGGCAGATCATAGCGGATGCAAGAGCGAGCGAAGCGAGCTCGGGACTTGGGGCACCCCGACTCGGACAGGTTAGGTTCGAAGGGGATGACGGGGGCTCGAGTGAGCGAGCAAAGCGAGCGAACGAGCCCCCGTCATCCCCTTCGTGTTAGGTTCCTTTAAACCCTATAGACAGAAATAGGGGCCCCGCGAAGCGGGGCTCCGTCGACTACACACCCAAAACTACTTTACCACCTCATTGTTTATAGAATTGCTTAGAATGAGATTTATTACCGACAAATTCCGATTTATTACTGCCCACACGTAACTGCCCATTCATTCATTTTTACCGCCCATTTAATTATTTTCCCACTCAATTATATATTCACTGATCCATTTCATTATTTTTTATTACTCATTTTTGTTTACTTTACTGCTTAGTTTTAACTGCTGAACAAGTTATTAAACGTGCCATTTATAATTTTTAACTTACCAAAACCGCTATTTACAACTGCCTCTTTAAATCAGTGCCTTAAACTTATTGCGTTTTTATACAGTAGGTACCTACCTACTATCTCAATAGTTTTTATTTATTACATTATTTAATACTACGTAATAATGTTCCGAGGTATTTTTAATAAATAAGTAGGTACCTAACTTGTTTCTAATATATTTTACCGGTAACTCTGTTGTTTAAGTTTGTTTTGTATCCTTGTGGCTCCACAATGGGAACACCCAAATATTCCGAAATATTTTATTCCGATTTTCGATGTTCCGATTTTCAAAAGTCCGAATTTCATAATACCTAAGAATTATAATGTGTATTATTAAAAATCACGAAATTTATGTTACCGAAAGTCATAAATGCGATTTGTTAGTTTTCCGATTTTCATTTATGTTCGAAGAATCAAATGCTCGATGGGTTCTCGGTTCGAAAAATGTCATTCCGATTTTCAATTTTCCGAATAACCTGTTAAAATTGGTACCCTCTTTCTTCTCCTAAAATTGTTTGTCCGAAAGCCATTATCCATAACACGTTTGCTATAAACTTCAGTAACCTTAATGTTCAAAAATTCGAAATTTTGTTTTACATAATTATCTTTACTTCTAAATCTATTCTGTCATAATATCAAGTACTATAATAATTGAATATCCTAATTTTGCATGAAATAAAGTCATATGTCCTAAGTATTGTATTATATAATGTGTATTATTCCGAATGTTCATTTATAATAAAATTGTTAGCTCTAAAACATTTGCTAAAAATTAGATTTTAGTGACAGAAACGAATCGCTGTAAATCCGACTCCACGCAGTCTTATCTGCCCTACCCCTAGAGTGTAATTTAAAATCGATTAGCACGCGTGGGGCCGCCGGAGAACTGCAGCGCCGGAGCCGTGACAGAAACCATGCCTGCTGCATGTTGCATGTTGCATGCTCTCTTGCATGCTGCATGCTTGCTGCGTGCTTGCTGCATGCTTGCTTGCATGCTGCATGCTGCATGCTGCGTGTTTGCTTCCATGCTGCATGCTGCGTGTTTGCTTCCATGCCGCATGCTGCATGCTTGCTGCATGTTTGCTTCCATGCCGCATGCTGCATGCTTGCTGCATGTTTGCTGCATGCTGCGTGTTTGCATGCTTGCTTGCATGTTGCATGCTGCGTGTTTGCTTCCATGCTGCACGCTTGCTGCATGCTTGCTGCATGCCTGCTGGCATGCTGCATGCTGCGTGTTTGCTTCCATGCTGCATGCTTGCTGCATGCATGTTACTTTAAACCCTTTACACAGAAATAGGGGCCCCGCGAAGTGGGGCTCCGTCGACACTAGGATGCAAGAGCGAGCGAATGACAATATAAATACCTTTACCGTGCATCGAAGTCTAGTAGTATCGCAGTGAAGATCTATCGCGGTAACGTGCATGGAAGTGTAGTGGCGTCGCAGAGACGGGTCTTTCGCAGTTACGTGCATCGCAATTTTGTAGCATCGTATTAGCATTTATCGATATTTTGTGCTTCGATATTCCGCATTCTACTCGTGTATTTGTCTTGCTATTAAGTTTTATAAGGCGTTTTTATTTCGGAATTCGTATTTTTGATTTTTCGAATTATCATTAATTCGGACTTTTTGTTATTCGATCTATTGAATCTCGGTATTTTGAGAATAGTAATTATAAACGTTAGGAATATAGGAATTTCGGAATTATAAAAATAGGATGAATGATAAATCGGAGTTGCTACTCGTATATTAGGAATTTTGAACCATTCGGAATTATGAAAATCAGTATTTTGAAATTCGTATTTGTGACTGTCGGAATAAAGTTTTTCGTATTTATGTAGTGTACCCCTCCACAATACCACGAACGTAGTTTCCTATCAGTTACAGTGTGTTATTATGCCAATAAAATATATATAAAGGCAACAGATCATCCTTATCAGAAGAGGTTATGTTGCCTGGATTTGCGGGCGAGGAAGGTATATGAAAGTCATTATGAACAATTACAAGATGTTTAATCCAATTATCTGACTAACTATAATGCGTGAACGACTTTCCACCAAGTACGTGGGGTGCGATTAATTAGGTACCTAACTCATAACTGGATATCATAGCGCAATTCGGTCGTTCCCGCTGGTTAATACCCCGTGGTTAACACTATTAATTACTGGGAATGGTTAGCAGTGTTGACGAACGCGACATTTTTTCCCAATAGTTAATACCCTCGTCTTGCGAATAGTTCAGGAGTCAGGTTAAAGAAAAGTAAATAGAAATCTATATCTACACTTAATATTATAAAGCTGAAGTTTGTTTGTTTTTTTATTTTTATTTTTTTACCAGCGGGAACGACCGGCGCAATTCCTCCAATCAATATCGTCTTTTACGATCAACCACAGACTATAATAATATAATGCAGGGTAACGATCAACCCATGTGACTCACTTGATTTTTTTTCTCCTTTTGGCTTCGCACGGTTTGTGCATCTAGCCAATGTCACGTTAGGTCTTTTATTACGAAGGAAATAAAGGTAGGGAAACAAAAATATCATTTTCGAATTAGTTGTAACGAGATAATAACTATAGGATCACTATTTATAATGTGCATCTGGATTGAGGGCCAATTTTTTGAACCCTTGCGAAACGAAGTAAGACTTATAAGGAAATTAGTTAAAAATAGTAAAAACTTAAAGCATATGGGCCATGAATTTCTTAAACGTGAATTAAAACTGTTATGATTACAAAACTGGGGCCCTCTATCTAGACGCGTACATAAAGCATAGCCTAAATCTCAGTAAGTACTATCTCTGGGTTAATAATTTTTATTTAAGAATTTAGTTAATAATTTCTTATATATTTTAAGAAATTCCCAAATCTGTAGAATATGACATTACAGATTTATGGCGGTATATCTAGGGCCTTCAATTCATTATTGTCTAAACTGAGGAATTTGCAAAACATGAATTTATCTGAAGAAATACATAAATACGACTTTAGCATATTTTACTAAGATAACTATGTGAATTAGTTAAAAAGAAATAATGACACAAAAATAAATTGTAAAGAAGTAAAGTTAAGTAAATGAAAGTCGAATTTGACTAAAACGTCTGAACTGAGAGCCCAATATTTTCGGCTTTACCCAAGTAGCAAAAAAGTTGTATAATATTAGAATTATACAACTAATAGACATGTAAGGGCTATATAACAGTTTTGCAGCAACTAAACAGTTGTAAAGTAGTATTCAGTTCGATGCATTAGTTATGTATACTTTAAGTCATGTTAATGTGTCTGGTAAACGTCATCTCAATAATTTTATATGACGGTTATTTATCGTTAAGTCGATTAAAAGTTTTAGTCGGAAAATAGTGATGAGTCGCCATGTTTTGTAAATTTAGAAACTTTTATTCAACACTTAAATAACAAACTGTGATGTAATGATTTTATAGTTAACTATTATAAAACCGTCATACTAGGTCGTATACTTTAAGTAACTTTTAGGTTGAAACGTTATTCTAATATAACTTATATAAGCCAATTGATTATTTAAACAATAATTAGCAACTTTTGTATAACTCAGTCGCCATTTTTCAGTAAGTATAATATTAATTATGGATTTCAAAAAGTGGAAAAGAATTAAACGAAGTGGTGGTTTGAGAAGAAAAGTAAATAAAAATTATCAGTTATTATAGCTAAATACAGCAACAATACGTACATTTAATCTGGAAGAAACTGTGCCCAGCCAAGAAGGAAGTGGTAAAAATGAAAGTGGTTCCTTACATTTTTCAACATTTAATGCGGTAAATGCTGGATCCATTTAGGACAGGTGTTCTACAAATCAAATTTGTTCCTCTCATCTTTTACCAGAAGGCACACTAGATAGCGAAAGTAAGTTATTGCATGAAATGGTCCTCTATCAGCTTCATTCGTAAGTTTATATTACCCAAATCTTTATTTTTTGTAGATTAGTTAAATAATTCCAATTTCTCTGAAGAAGACAACTCCATGGAAATGAGTGACGAAAGTTCTGAAGAACTTGATAAAGATCATCAATTCCGGCAAGATTATAAAAAATGGGCAATCACTTCTCTGATAACTGAAAATGCGTGTTATCCCATGGCCATTTTAAATGTTTGAGTAACTTAGTCCTTTTTTGTTAAAAACTTATCAACACCAAAATATATCACAATGATGTCCCTGTAAAAAATACAGAAGTATAATTCCCATGACTATGCCCACAGGTTTTCCATTTTCCAACAGAATCCTAATTGCAACCGTCATGGTGGACGCCATAAAACGTCGTAAAACGTCGTATGAAACGCGCACACGCGTTTCATACGACGTTTTTCAACACACTAGCGAGGAAAAAACAGACTTGTATTGTTAAATATTAACTTGTATGGAAAATGGCGCGCTGGTTTTTTTTTTTTTTTTCTTTTTGGCTTCGCACGGTTTGTGCATTTAGCCAATGTCATGTTATGTTTTTTATTACAAAGGAAATAAAGCTTATAAACAATATTTTAAAATCTTTTATAAAAAAACCGCGTCCACAAAGTCCGAAGTTTTTCGCGCTGGTTTTGTCTTTCCGCATAGCCAGCACTAGCAATGCGCGCGCAAGTGTAAATAAAAGCACTGACCACAGTGACCACAGAGCATGTAGGCACTGACAACAGACCCTATATAAAAAAAAACACAACTAGTTTAGTAGTGTAGTTAGTATGGAATTAAAAAGTACTATTGGCATAGAGAAATATACATTAGTTCAGTGAGAATCCGCAATAATAGAACGCCAGTCAGGGTCTGTTCCGTTTGGTTTCGGAAGGGACCACGGACAATTTAAGGTGGATAATTAAAATTTTCTTACGTTTTTTGTAATTTGCAGGTCAGTATTAGGTTGTATCTTGATCAAATATGATTCGCGGCTATAATATATATGTATTTACAGAATTAAAGTCATTAGAATAGAATCTGTAAGTTAGATTTTTGCCCTAAGAACTTTTCCATAAGAAGGATGTATTAATGATTCGAAAGATTATAATTCTGTAAAGACGTACCTCTTAAGAGTCGCAAATCATAATTATTTTGATCAAGATACAACCTGACACTGACCTGGAAATTGCAAAAAATCTAAGGAAATTTGAATTTCGCGGTCTACCACTGCGCATTCACCTTAAATTTCCGTGGTCCCTGCGGTAAATAAATATTAGTTCATTGTAGGACCAAGGACAATACAGACTATTAAAAAAAAAGTGAATTGATGAGATTAAAAAAGCGCGCATCTCCGACTAGTAAATAGTTATCAGTGGAAATAAAGCACATGTGGATTAAAGTAAAGAAAAAGCACGCGTTTTTAATACACTGCATTATGGACCTAAAAGCGGTTCAATAAGAGCCACTTTACGAGCAAGTGTGTTGAAAAAGTTTATTACGCAATTATAATGAAATCATTAACTTACAGCTACTGTTTGAAATCCTATATGCTACTAAATAAATTGTGAAAATTTTATGAAAGCAAGAACAGGTACATTGTCCCATGGTTGGGCAAAAGCCTTTATAAAAATAATAAATAAATTATTTGATTATTGCCATCAGAACGAACGATATTTCAAGCAAAAATGATTTGGGTAACAGTATTTTTTTTATGATCATTCGAATTCCGAAATATTTTTTTTTTATCACGAAACTTGAGTACAAAATATGCTATGACGATAATAAGCGATAAATCGAAGAAAGTTTATTAAAACTTATACTCTACATTTACTAATCTTTACTACAATCTAAAAGAAATTGTAGTCACCCTATTTGCAAATTCAGATAATAAAAATAAAACTCGATTTACTTATACCTATAATAAAGGGTCTTTTAATTTCTTTCTGGTATCGAATTTGTTGCACAATTTTGACACAAAAAGAGACAATTTTGTCTTATCTTTCATACGATAAGCGTAATAAATCGAAAACAAAAGAAATGGAGGACTGAGGGATAACTTTCAAACAACAAAAAGTGGTGACCTGTTCTTGCTTTTATAAATTTTCACAATTTATTTAGTAGCATATAGGATTTCAAACAGTAGCTGTAAGTTAATGATTTCATTATAATTGCGTAATAAACTTTTTCATCTCTCATACTCGGAAAGTAGTGTTTGTTTGATCCGAATAGCGGGTGGAAAACGCTGCTTCCCACCCTTGGGCGGGAAATACTCATAGTAATTGCTTCCCTCCCTATGGCGGGAATGAAATTTGAAAATAGAACTAAATTTAGTTAGGTAGTCAGCTCAATCAGACATACGACACCCTTAATTGATTATGTAAATATTTATTATGCTACCCATCAAATCTTATGAATGTGCGTTAACTAGGAGAGTTGGATAAAAAGCTCATTATGTTAACGCCATTAAATCTTTCATATTTAGCGCACAAGTTAATAACTTACCTTGAATAAATTCAACATACTTAAGTACGACCACCATTTTGATGTCAGTTGTGGTCGAGGCCAAAAAACATAAAAATTGGGGATTTCGAACATCCTGACTTTACCATATGGGGCCGTGAATATACATCATTTAATTATTTGACGAATTTATCCATAGTTTAAGATAAATAAGAAGTGGTAATGAAGTTTTTTTGATATCCAATGTCGAAGTTTCGCGCCAATGTGTGTTTACATTTTTACTTTTCACAAATTTCACACACACAGATGTAGATAACATTTAAAATGTAACAAATGTTATTGATAATATTATAAACAACACGAAAATGCCCAGGTTTTAACGTTATATTCAAACACAGGTTCAATAATACGTATTAATCATTACCACTACTCAATTTGTGTTCAGAATCGCCGGCCATTAGTGTTTTTTTTTATTGTAATGATGTGTGATAGCGATTATTCTAAACAATTTTTTTTAAATTTCGATTGACTCGAGTAGGTAATTAATTTTTTTAAGCAATTTTATTTTTATTCAAAATTATTTTAAGCAATAAATACAACAAGCATTGTTTATAATAATGATTTATGCTTTTGTAATATCATTTCAATCTCTTCTAATATCATGTCAATAACAGACAGGCGGACATAGGTACCTCATTTACTGAATTTCGCGCCGAAATGCTTCTATAATTGAATTTATATTCGGAATGCGCTCGCTGTTTAAAATTATTTTAATTTATTGGACAATTATTTATTGTGGATTTTATTTTTGAAACTTTCTATAGTTTACTACAGAATTCCCAGTAAACATTTTTTAGGTAGGCTTTCCAGAAGTTTTTTTTTGAGAATGATGATAATTAATTAATTCTATAGATTGGATATTCTGCAAACACTTTACATTTCAATACATTTTGTTAGTTTAGAGAGTTTTTATTCAGTTTCTACAATTTATTTCATTTTTTTTATTGCGAGTATCGATTAGGCTGTATGCAAGTTTTGAATCAAAATAAGAAAGTTGGGTGGACGGTCAGCACTAAAAAGTGTCACGTCGCAACACAATTTTTAGTAATTTTTATCAAAATTATCGTGTTTTCTAAGTAATTTATGAAAAATGGTAAAAGTAAGAATGCAGACAGGATGATAATAATACGGGCCCTAGTAAGCGGGACGGCCCGCGGCGGTGACACAAAATCTACTCATGTGGCGGTGACGTGGTGTGTTCCATACTTCAAATTTAAAAAAGACTAATAAATAGGTACATATTATTCATGTAATTATTATCAATAAATATTTTAGAAAAACTACTAGTTTTTAATTTCCTTAAATTCGAAATGAAAAGTAGAGTGTTTAACGCGGGTGAAAGTCATCAATTCCCACTCGGACTATAGCCGCCCTCGCTGCGCTCGGGCGTCTAAATGCCTCGTATGGGAATTGATTCCTTCCGACCCTTCTATAACAATCTACTATTACGTGTATGAGAATTGAGTGCCCATTTTGTACGAAGATATCTTGTTTTCACAAATTTTGTTTGGCATTTGCTTAGATTTTGGCATAAAGACTTTTTCTGTAGTGTCCATAGTTTATCAGTTTCAAGTGGGCCCTCAATCCTCTATGTGAGAACTGAGGGCCCAACTTTACAGTCTATAACTCGGTTATTAGACTTTCACAAAATCTGATACCAACTTTCACAATTCTTTGGGAATGTTCACTAAAGCCTAAGCACATTTTCAAAGAGTTTTAACAAAGTGGCTTACACCACACGCACATTAACTTTTGTTCTAATAAAATTTCTTTTTAAGTTGATAGTTTGTCTGAAACAAAATTAATTAGATTTTTTTGTATGGAGCGAATCAAGTTTAATTTTTTTTCTTCAATTGTGCTAATATGTTGGATGTGTGGCGTGAGTATATGATAGCTAGGATCATTCTCTATCCACGAAAAAAAAATCAGCGCCGGCCATCCGCGGCAGCGCGAGTAATGATTCGGTAAAAAATAAATAATTTGTAAGAATTTTTTTGCCATTTAAAATAAATTCAAAGTATATTTTTTGTCTCATTTAGCTGTTTTGACCTTCTTTTTAGATAAATGTATAGTTTAATAGCGCATAGGTACTTATGACTAGTAATTCTGGTAGAGATTTAGTTATTATTGCATGTTATCGGTAGCACCTGCATTGTGATTGATGACTCAATTGTTTGTGCGCTCGGCTAAGCGCCTAACAAACGAGTCACCGAAAAATGCTTGTCTCCGATTGGCTGTGTTATTTTTTGTAACTGCGCGTTATCTATTGTTGAATAAATATCGTAATAAGTTTCAGGCTATACTAATTTTGTTAATGATAGATAGGTGAAATAATTTAAATTTGTACGGGCAAGTCGTTGATAAATTATCTACATAATCAAGCGTACGTATATTATAGTATACGTTATCGTACGAATGATCAAAGAAACTGTGAAGTAATTGTAGCCCTGAAAAGGGCTGTTTGTCATATTCCTAGCCCTGATGGGCTTTTGTGGGAATAATCTAGAGCCGGATCACATTATTTCTTGTTCCAGAAATGCTAGTGGGTCCGGCAAATTTTCGGACTCTTCTATGAGGCATTCTTCTTCCTCCATAATCTTACTGCCACAGGGAGGCTCAGTAGTCTGTCACAACTGAATTGCTTCGTACTAGGAGGACCTGAGCGGCACAGTGACCCTAATTTCGTCGGCCGCCGCCGGTACACCGTCCCTCGAGGCTGTCAAGAGTGGACGGGGTTGCGTGGCAGCACAGATCGGGGAGATTGTCGTGGAAGAGGAATACTTCTCCCCGAGCCGAACTCTCGACGAGTTCCACAACTCCCTTGCGGAGTCGAAGTCGTCGTCGTCGGGTTCCGTTCCCTCCCCATGCTCTCCTTGGGGACTTCAAGGCTTGGGGTTCCCGGTAAACGGACACACGGGGCAGGATGCTGGAGGATTGGGCTCTGGAGACAGGCCTGGTCGTCCTAAACCGGGGTTCTGTCCCAACGTGTGTGCGCATGCGGGGTGAATCACACCACTGATTTCGTTTCACACAAATTCCGTTCACCAGCCCCGCTCTGTTGCTGCATGTCGTCGACTGGCGCGTCATGGAGGGGGTGTAGACCTATTCCGACCACCGGTACATCCGGTTCGACGTCTCCGCCCAGACCTCGAGCGCGCCAGTCCGACAGGCCCCGAGTGGTCCGCGGTGGGCGCTGAAGCAGCTGGCTGGGAGCTCCTCCTGGAAGCCTCGATCGTGCAGGCCTGGGTGTCACCACCGGACAGGCCTGCTGACATCAACGACGAGGCGGAGTGGTTCCGGGAGGCCATGTCCGAAATATGTGACGTGACAATGCCCCGGGTCCAGCCAGGATGCGCCTGGCGCCAGGTGTACTGGTGGTCGCCGGAGCTGACGACCCTGCGCGAAGCGTGCGTCGCTGCGCGGCGCCGGTGCGCCAGGCATCGCAGGCTTCGTATCCGCCCTCCGGATACGGAAACCATTCAGGCGGTACGAGGGGTACAGAGCGGCGAAGACCGCCCTCCGAGCGGAGATCCTGCGGGCCAGGGGTCTGGTCCGCGAGGAGTCGCTGGAGACTCTGAACAGGGACCCGTGGGGACGCCCCAACAAAATGGTGCGGGATAAACTCCGCCCATGGGCCCGCTGACGCAGAGTCTCCGGCCCCAGCTCGTGGAGGACGTGGTGGGCGCTCTGTTCCCTTGGCGAGGGGAATATACACACCCGCCCATGGCTCCGCCTCCTGCGGTGCCCAATGCGGACCACACTGCAGACGACGACGACAACTATGCTCCGGAGGTGATCGAGGTAGAGTTGAGAGTGGCGGTACGTAGGCTGAATGCCAAAAATACCGCCCCAGGACCCGACGGCTTACCTGGGAAAGCCTGGGTTCTGGCCTTGGTGGCTCTCGAGCCTCGACTGAAGGGGCTTCTAAGCGCATGTTTGGAGAGGGGCCAGTTTCCACTACGTTGGAAAACGGGGAAGCTGGTCCTCATTAAGAAGCCGGGGCGCCCTGCGGACTCTCAGTCCGCTTACCGGCCCATCGTGCTGCTCGACGAGGTGGGCAAGCTCTTTGAAAGAGTCATTGCAGACCGCCTCGTCGGGCAGCTGATGCGGGTGGGGCCGGATCTGGCGGAGGGCCAGTTCGGTTTCCGCAGGGGGCGCTCTACGGTAGACGCTGTCATGCGTGTCATCTACCCCGGTCATCAGGGAGAGTGGAACCGGCGAGATATGTCGTGCGGTGTCATGGAGAGTGCGACTGTCGCAACCCAGTGCTGGGCACGCCACAATTGCGGCGATAAGTCCCCTCTTTGAAAAGTGGCTAGACAGGCGCCACGGCGTCCTCACCTTCCGCCTAACGCAGGTCCTCACCGGGCACGGCTGCTTCGGGAGGTTCCAGTTCAGAATAAGGCGGGAGGAAACGCCCGGGTGTCACCATTGTGTGGATCGCCCGGAGGACACGGTGGAGATCTGCCCAGCTTGGGCAGAGCACCGCCGTGTCCTCACGGCGGCGATCGGCGGCGGCGATCTCTCGCGTCCGGCCCTAGTCCGGGCTATGGTACGGAGCGAGAATGCATGGGAGGCTGTCGCCTCCTTCTGCGAAGCAGTGATGCTCGCGAAGGAGGAGGCGGAGCGCGTGAGGGAGAGGCACTCCTTGCGCCCTCACGCCCCTAGCCGCCGCAGGAGACGCCCTGGGCGTCGGGAATCGACATCCGATTCCCGGCCATCGACAGTAAGAGTAAGAGTCTGACACTCCCTTCCGCTCCGCCCAGAGCGGGAGGGGTCATTTGATGATTCTCCACCCAAAAAAAAAAGGTGAATGTGAGTACCTACATATTTCAAAATTAAACTTTGCAGCGCAGTCGAGGTTTTTAAGCTGGTGATATCATTTGATTTGAATGGGACAGATAAGGGCCTAGTTGCCTTAAAGCAACTATGCTCATAGTAGTACCTTAAGAACTAACATCACATAATTAGAAATTACATTAAAAATAAAGAAAACAAAATTGTTAATACTATCTATATCCAAGCGCACGGCAGTGCGCAGGCCAAGTTCCAGCAAGAGGCCACACGTACGCCGTGCACTATTTACCCGAACCGCTTTGAGCTACTTTTGACCACCCTGTATCTAACTATTTGTCACACGAAATCGAATCAAACTTCACACACATAATACCATGACTGCTGTTAGTTCGAATACCAAATTTCATAACGATTCGAAGTTATGGACTTTTCAAAATAGCTAAAGTGTCACTGACTGACTGACTGACTGACTGACTCACTTAGAGTTAATCAAAATGTTTAGGGACTTCTAGTAGGCCTAGAAACTTGAAATTTGGCATTAGCATGAAACTAAAAAAAAAATAATAAAAATGGTCAAGTGTGAGTCTGGCTCGCGCATAGAGGGTTCTGTATTAAATTTTTATTCTAGCCGGCCTAGAAACTTCTAACCGGCCTAGAAACTTGGAATTTGGCACGAAGCTAGACATTAGCATTAAAATAAAGGAAAAATTAAAAAGAGGCCAAGTGTGAGTTTGCCTCGCATACAGAGAGTCCCGTATGATTTTTTTTTCTAGCTGGAACTAGACATTACCATGAAACTAAAATAAAAATTTTAAAAGCGCTCAAGTGTGAGTTTGGTTCGTGCACAGAGGCGTTTTGTATAGTCGGCCTAGAAACTTGTAATTTTGCACGAAGCTAAAGTAAAAATAAAAATGCGGTCAAGTGTGAGTTCGGCTATCACACATTCTGTTAATCCGTGTTCCGTATTAAAAAAAAATAAGCTTAATTTTTAGGTAAGTATAAGACTTTCTTAGAAAGATAAATTATTAAAAACCTTTTAACATGTCAAATGACTTATATCAAAAGTTATAAACGCAAAATATTTTTTAAGAATACTTATTTAACCCCTTTTAAATTGTTTTGTTAAGCAGATTCATTTCTCTATTTCTAACAGTATTTTTTTTAAGTAAAACTAATATCATTAATATTTCAAATTGTAACTTGAAGTTTTGAGCCCTGCTTTTGTTTACCGGGAGCAGTTTCCGATATGTTTAGCTTACGCAATCACCATTCATAAGAGTCAAGGTTTGAGCTTGGACAATGCTTTAATTGATATTGGTTCTTCTATATTCACTTGTGGTCAAGCCTAACGTAGGTACTAAGGTAGGTAAGGTAGGTAGGTAGGTAATCTAGGGTAAAAAATTTGAGTGGTGACCATTTAATAAATATCGATCCTAGCCAGATCAAAGCACAAGAAAGTGCTATTGTTGAGTACAACAGATTAAGGTCGCTCTATAGACCGGATTTAAATAACATATGTGTGAAAAAGAATAAGTTAAAAAAACAACTGATGAGGAATGGTTACCACACGTCCAAATAAATAAAAAAACACCTCATAAGAGAAAAAATAATAAAAAACTACAAATATAAAAAAAGAAAACCTAGGCTATACAATTAAATCCTAGACGTGTATCTACCCACTTGGAAAAAAGCAATGAAATCACACCAAAAACCATTTTTTTTGTACCGGCCTTATTTTGCAATTCTGTTGTAAGTAATTTGTGTTTGAAACTTTTAGATATCAATACAATAATATTGTTCCATTCAAACTTGGCGGGTTTTCAGAAAACCATAAAATAATATGCATGAAAAATAACTATAATATAACGAAAACCCGCCAAAAAATGGTTTAAAACTTGGCGTTGGTTTCGATTTCAACTCTTTTACTGGTCAAACATCTACATGAAGTAAGGAACTTGGCCTTTTTTTTCAACATTATGTTTTTGGTGGGATTATACTTTCCGACTGCGGTTTACAAAATGTATAGGTACTTACTATGAACATTATGGTCACCCTACAACATTTTCTCCTAGAAAAAGTTAAAAATCAATTTTCTCTTTTATTTTATTAATTTATTAAGGCACATCAACAACACAAACACAAACATTTACAAATAACAGCGAACAGAGACATGGACTAGTGTTTACGTCAATTACAGACATGCACAGCATTCACAACAAAAGAGAAGAAAAAACACAGCATTCACGTTACAAAAGCAAAAAAAAAAATTAAATCAATAATAACACAAAAAAAAAACAAAAACAACAAAGAACAAAAACTCTAGCTAAAACCTCGGTAGTAAAGAGAATACCCTCATCGACTTAAACATTGAACATTGACTACTTAATCTATATCTATACCTACATATAATAAAATTGTAGAAAAGTGGTGTCTGTACAATGGAAATATATTTAAAAAAAGTAGCAGGGGTTGTTATTATATCGATGCCGAACCCGAAAATGTAATTAAATTTTTTTTTGTCTGTTTATCTGTTTGTCTGCTGTGTTTGTGCACGCTAATATCAGAAACGGCTTATTCGATTTAGATGCGGTTTTCACTAATATATTGTAGTAAGCTTCACTTAACATTTAGTGTTTATTTCATGTCAATCGGTTCATAAATAAAAAAGTTATGTCAATTTAAAGAATCACGGCGAATATTTGTTAAGGTATTCTATCAGAGTACGTAAACGCCTCGCGCCTGCGCGTCCGTGGCTATATATACAAGGTGTAACAGAAAGGGGGTATCAACCCTGAAGGAGGTGAATGAAGATGAAAAAAAAAATTTGGACCTCCCATAGTAATAGCACATCAATGATTTACTATTACTATGGGAGGTCCAAATTTTTTTTCATATTTCGACCTATGTTCTTTGGGGAAATTTGTTCAGTTTCATGGGCACATTCACCTCCTTCAGGGTTGATACCCCCTTTCCGTTACACCTTGTATAAAGAGCGCTGAGAGCCGCGCCGCTGCCATCTTTCCGATCCAGCCCAGGGTCTGTCCCTTGCTGCCCTCTCCCAGCGACGCCCTAAGCCGAGGTCCGTACCCCACAGGGGGTGCCCTTAGCGTGTAGTCGCTTAGTTTTTAAGTTTATATTGTGTAGTTAAGTTGTGTATTATGCCCTGGCTGGAGGCCTTAATTTATTGAGGCATCCACAGGAAAGCCAGGTTAAGCAGTCGACAACCCCTCAGGTTGAACTGCGAGATGACCATTTCAAAAGAAAACGCGCCGCTGCCATAAGGATTCAGTTATTCGTAGCGAACGCACGTATCCTGGAGAGTATAGGCGAATAGTTGGATTCGATTATTGCGATTCACTTGAATACTGACTGTTTGCATATTTCATTTATTTATATTTTAGGGTTTGTAGGTTAGGTTCTTTTTCTTAATTAACCGACTTCACAAAGGAGGAGGTTCTCAATTCGACGGGATGTTTTTTTTTTTTTTTTTTTGTGTGTTTGTTACGCGATTACTCCACCAATTGTGGACCGATTTTCAAAATTCTTTTTTTGTTTGAAAGGGTATACTCTCGAGGTTATTATTAATTATTATTATTATCATCAAATTGGAATCTGATGAGAGGATCCCATGGAAATCGAGGGAAACCCTCAAAGGAGATGGAATTTTTTGGCATTACTAATTTTGGAAAGCTACAGAATTCAAAGCTATTAAAAAAAAAAGCGCTTATTTTTATGTACTGATAGCCAGATTAACTTTATTATTGACAATGGGGATAAAATCTCGATAAATATGAGTAGGTAACTTGATTTGATCGAACACAGAGCGGCCAAATACAAGGTTTTTTTTTTATTTTTATACCGACTCCAAAAAAAGGAGGTTTTACACCGCATTATATTGTAGTCTTTGTTTCAACCTCCTTACCCTAAACATGAACACCCACTAAAACCCATAAACATGACTCATTAGAAAATGACATTTCACGTCATGTTATTTATTTTATTTCGACAACTTCACAAGTCACATTCATAGATAAAAATACTAAATGTACAAGCTCGCTCGCTACTGTTTGTGCTAGTGTAAATGTTTTGTGCTCCCAAAGTTTTACGTGGATCTTTTCAACGACCTGGCTTGCTTTTGGATTTCGAAGACTCCTATCTTTCTGAACAACCGTTGCGAGAGAGAGGACCTCTATGTGTTTGTGTGTATAACATTACGAGTCAACGTGATGTCAACCACGGACTGCTGCCTAAACTATAACTATACTATCTACCTTCTTGTACCGTTGGGCACCGACAGGTGTGTGTCAATTGTGGATCTTCTACAGCACGTTCCAGAAATCACCAATTACGGACTGATTCGGACAGAGAACGAGGCATATATAAAGTGATTCGAGAATGGAATGGTACTGGGCATGGGCACGGCATCAAGCTAGCCTGTCTCCCCCTGCACCTTTCTTAGATAAGTAATATATTTCTAATATATGATGAATAAAATATTATGATTACCTACTGGTTTTTTATTGTATGTACCTACAATAATCCTGTCATCCTTAGGTAATTACCATTAACAGTATTATATGCTTAGATTCCGATAAGTGAGTCTTTAAAGTGTCCTGAGTTTTCTGTGACTACCTACTATATTTAATTAAAACTGACAGAGTACACTTAGGCTGCGTTTCCACCAGAGCGAGGATGCGTAAGTTAAAACTAACCAATAACAACGCTAACTTAGTTCAAGCTATGAAAATGAAGCGATGTTATTGGTTTGTTTCACACACATCCCTCGCTACGCATCTTCGCACATTTCTGGTCGAAACGCAGCCTTAGACTGCCATTAGGTCTATATATATGATCAGTGAGTAAATCTTTGAATTAAACAAACTTCAACAACTAGTTATCATTTTTCAAGTCATTACAAAGCATAATTAGCAATATGTTATGCATACAATAAACATTTATGCGTTAAAATAGTAATAGAGGTAAAATAACCTAAAATGAATGCACTTAACCTCACTTTTACGAAAATTCAGATTTCTCTTTAACCCCATTGTTATTATTTTTTATTTATTTTTTTAACAAAAGCTCTTAATATTCCCTTTCAAACCATGCCACTTTTATTTTTGTAGTAACTAAAAAAGTTTAATGCCAGCGTTCTATGAACTTCTGCCATTCTCCTTTTATAGGCAAAGCTATAACGATTTGGGTATTTTTTAAAATAACTTCAGCATTTGCTCTCGGAAATCATCATTTGGTAAAGTGGAGTTGATGAAGAAGACCACAGATGGCCCACTAAAAAGTGAAAAATAAAAACTTTTTACAAAAAAAAAAACAACCGACTTCCAAAAAAAAACACTACAAATTGAAAAATAACTTTAATTTCGGAAGTCGGTGTCAATAAACGAAAATGCCAAAGACACCGACTTCCGAAAATACAGTTATTTTTCAATTTGTAGTGTTTTTTTTTGGAAGTCGGTTGTTTTTTTTTTGTAAAAAGTTTTTTTTCTTTAAAATTTTGTAAGTATTTGGTATAGGTTAGGCGGTTCTTTCCTTGATTATTGGGTATTTAGTTATCTTAATTTTTATTTAGGGTTTTGTAAATAAATATTGTAAGCATTTATTATTGGTTAGGCATTTCTTTCCCTGATTTTCGGTATACTTATCTTAATTTGTATTTAGGGTTTGTATATAAATATTATAAGTATTTGGTATAGGTTAGGCATTTCTTTTCTTGATTTTCTTTATTAAGTATAAGTTCATTAGCTTAGGTTAGTAATTATTTTTTCTAGCAATTCTTTTGTTTTATAAAGTTAGTACGTTTGTCTGTGTAGAAGAATAGCACCACCCCTTACTTCCCGTGGGTGTCGTAAAAGGCGACTAAGGGTCTCACCGGAGAATGGGCAGCAGCGTTATCTATGCATTCCACCTAGGGAATGCAGAACCGGTTCTGTTTTAAAGAACCGGGATTTTCGGGACCTTCTGGCTAAAGAACCGGGATTCCCGGTACTTTCGCTACTTTAAGTAAGCAAAGTCAAAGTCAAAACATTTATTTCAAATAGGCACGCACTTAAAAGGCACTTTTGAACGTCAAAAAAAAAAGCCTTTATAAGATGAAGAGTTGAAACGGAGAAAGTAAAAGAAAGACGAAATGACAGGGCAAAATAAAAACATTTTAATCAAATCAAATAAAACGTTTTATTTCTTGTTTTATTGGTAACTACGCATATTCTACCAGCAACATCTTTATTAACATTAAAACATTTTTGTACCTAATCCTAGATAATATTTATCAAAAAAAATTATTAAACATCTTCTCCAAACAAATGATTTAAATCAACATGACTCCTATTGCAATTCTGCATAACCAAATTAAATTAAAGCGTAGCATTAATCAGTCTCAATATTATTGATTAGATAATTAAGATTATCTAATCAATAATATTGAGACTGATATTTTTTAAATTGTTATTTATTAACATAATTCATCATCATCATTTCAGCCGAAAGATGTCCACTGCTGGACATAGGCCTCCCCCAAGCACTTCCACTTCGACCGGTTCTGTGCTTCTCGCATCCATCGGGTTCCCGCGGCCTTCACAAGGTCGTCGGAACACCTTGTGGGAGGCCTTCCAACGCTACGTCTTCCGGTACGCGGTCGCCATTCCAGAACATTTCGGCCCCATCGGCTATCTGTTCTGCGAGCAATGTGCCCTGCCCATTGCTACTTAAGTTTGGCAATTCTTCGGGCTATGTCGGTTACCTTAGTCCTCCTGCGGATCTCCTCATTCCTGATTCGATCACGCAGGGAAACTCCATAGCTCTCTCCATTGCCCTTTGGGTGACTTTCAGCCTTCTTATAAGGCCCATTGTGAGTGACCACGTTTCAGTGCCATAAGTCATCACTGGCAACACGCACTGGTCAAAGACTTTCGTCTTGAGACACTGAGGTATGTGGGACAAGAAGATATTGCGTAGCTTCCCGAACGCTGCCCAACCGAGTCGGATTCGACGATCGACCTTTTTCGAAGTTAGACCTACCTAACTGGACAGTTTGTCCTAGGTAAACATACTTGTCCACGACTTCGAGTGTAGTGTCTCCGATCTTTATGAGAGTGGGTGTTACATGGGCATTTGACATGACCTTCGTTTTGTCCATGTTCATTTTAAGACCCACTCTTTCGGAGGCTTTACTGAGATCATCCAGCATTGTACTGAGGTCCTCTATAGTCTCAGCACTGTCTCACACCTCGCTGCAAAAGGATAGGTTTCGAGGTCTGATCCTGGAGTCGGACTGACATAGTGGCGTTTTCGTACCGACACTTCAGCACCTCGATGTACCGATAGTCGATCTGGCACCGTTGAAGAGACTGCAGTACAGCCCGTGTCTCAATCGAATCAAAGGCTTTCTCGTAGTCCACAAACGCTAAGCAGAGAGGCAGGTTATATTTTTCGGTCTTCTGTATAACCTGTCGCAGCGTATGTATGTGGTCTACGGTGCTAAAGCCTTTACGGAATCCGGCTTGTTCGGGAGGCTGGAAGTCGTCAAACCTGCGCGCGAGACGGTTCGTGATGACTCTCGAAAACAGCTTGTAGACATGGCTCAGAAGTGAGATGGGCCTATAATTCTTAAGAAGGGCATTGTCGCCCTTCTTAAAGAAAAGTATCACCACACCTCTGTTCCATGCCTGTGGTGTTTTGCCCTCGAGTATGACGGAATCAAACAGCTTCTGAAGGGCCTTAAGAATGGGTTTTCCGCCGGCCTTCAGGAGCTCGGCCGTAATTTCGTCATCACCCGGCGCCTTGTTATTTTAGAGCTGCTTCAGAGCCATCCTAATCTCGTACAGTCTGTCGTCCGGGATGGCTTCGGTACAGTCTCGGGTCAATCTAGCTCTTGGGTCGTTTGCCAGATCCATAACGGGGTTCCTTGTTGACGTGTAAAACTTTCGATAGAACCTCTCGATCTCTCTCAACAGCTCAGGTTTGGCGGATACGATCCTGCCATCATCGGTCTTTAGTTTCGTAAGCTGGCTCTGCCCAAAGGAAGCAGTCTTGTTTGAGTCTTTTTTGCGAAGCACTGTCCACCAAAATCACAAACACAACGCAAAGCACAACATTCTGAAGACGCGATGGCCGCCACCAGCCCCTCCCGCACCCTCGTGCAGCATGCTCTTGTAGCATGCATGCTTCTTGTGCATGCTAGGTAACAAGTGTATTCCGCTTTAAGCGGTCGGGCTTTATGCTATAAAATTAGAAATATTCGAAACGCGAAGTATCTTTTCCCGAAAGTACCGAAAGAACCGGGATTTGGTATAAAAAATCCCGGTTCCAAAAACGATGCAAATTTCCGGGATTTCCCGGTACTTTCGGTTCCGGGATTTCCCGGGACTATTCACTAATTCCACCACCATACCATACTGCGATCGCCAACCTGCCTGCCAAGCGTGGCGATTATGGCAAACCCCCCCAAAATTGGGGGAGGCCTATGTCCAGCAGTGGACGTCTATCGGCTGAAATGATGATGATAATGACGTTTGGTTTACACGTCTTAACACTTATTACTTAAACTGTGATAATTTTAGACTGTATAATAATCTGTAAGTATTTATAATTTAATTGTTTACGATAGTACGTGTTTACTAAATAACTGTGTGTTAAGTAGTAAGTACTATTTTATTGTAAGAATGCCTCGAAGAAGATCCAACCTCTCCCAATGTAGCAGAAATGCTAAAAGGATGAGATTAGTTCGATCACAGGAATCTGAGGAAGGTCGTGAGGCAAAAGGCTCTCTGCACCAGGCTAGGTTTCGTGCTGCAGAAACTTCGACTCAGCGAGAATCTCGACTGAGTTCAAATCGTTCTCGAATGATGACAACTCGAAATAGGGAAAACGGGGAACAACGAAAGGCACGTTTATCTGTCGATCGCGAAGCTCACGCGCTATCGCGTGAGTCTGAGACTTTTGCTGTCAGGGAAATCCGCCTGAGCTCCCAGAGAGTACGGACAACAAATGCTCGATTCCAGGAGACACAGGACGAACGGGAAATACGTCTCACTGCCGATCGTGAAGCTCATACACTATCGCGTGAGTCTGAGACTTTCACTGATAGGGAAATTCGTCTGAGTTCTCAGAGGGTTCGGACAGCAAATGTTCGGTCTCAGGAAACACAGGAAGAACGAGAAATACGTCTCACTGCCGATGGTGAAGCTCAAGCACTAGAGTCTGAGACTTTCACTGAAATTCGCCTGAGTTCTCAGAGGGTTCGGACAGCAAATGCCCGGTCTGTAGACGGTATATGTAATTCAAAATATGCTGCCCGAAAAGTCACTATTCCACGCGGACGAAGTCGCGGGCACAGCTAGTTATACATATTATTATTTTATTTTAAATTAATATCTTATCTTTTATAATATCTTTTAAATTTCTATCTCTTAAAGTATGACATTTAGAAGAACGGACGATATGTTACAATTTAATTAAGAAATAGTTAAAAATCTTATTCTCATTTGCGTTAATCTATGAGGTTGAGCGTAGTCAATAAAGCCGAAAATATTGGGCTCTCAGTTCAGACGTTTTAGTCAAATTCGACTTTCATTTACTTCTTAGCACTTAACTTTAGTGTCATTATTTCTTTTTAACTAAGTAATTCACTTAGGTATCTAAGTAAAATATGTTAAAGTCGTATTTATGTATTTCTTCAGATATATTCCTGTTTTGCAGATTCCTCATAAATCTGTAATGTCATATTCTACCGCGGATATCGAGGGATATGGCATGGAGGCGTGGCGCGTGTCGCCTAGTTAAGGCGAGGTAGAAAGCAAAATAGCCTAACTTCAATATGATTTTTCATGAAATTGATAAGACTTAGGTATAAAATAAAAATAACATGAGTAACTACATGATATTTCCACACTTACTGTGGAACAGAAACACAAGAAATTAAAATTTTCTAGTTAAAAAAAAACATCATGAAGTTACCTCCAAAGAACAATGCTCAAAACGTCCCCACCCTTGTAGCACTTTAAATCCTATGTTAATCGGAGGGCCTCATCCGTCAACGTCAGAATCGCCGGTCAACAGTCGTATTTAGCTTTGAAATTGTGCTTAAAAATTACTTATCAATTGCTTATATTTGCTTACCATATTGAGAAAATTGCTTATTTCATCTGCTAAAAGAATTAAAACATTTAAGATTGACCGACCATTGTGATATCAGAATGGCTGGTCAATGTCTGTAGAGTAGTAACTATGCGGAATTACTGAAATTTTCATGGGCCAAAGATTGCTTATTAATTGCTTATTTCACAATTTATAAGCCTAGACCCTGTTTTCTTTCTATAAGCTAGCTAAGAATTTAAAAGCCCCTGCGCCTGTTTAATTTATGAGAGCAAAGTGACGTATGTCGAAAATTGCGTTTATATGTCAAAAGGTACTATTATTTATTACTCGTTTCTTTATTTTCTGTAATAACCAAATGGTGCCCAGTGTCTATATTATTTTTAATCATGGCTGTATTTATTAACTATGTATATCTTACTGACACAGAATACTAAAGTATTTAATAGTGACTTAGCCGACATTTTTTTTAAAGTTGCCTGCCAATAATGAGATGAAATGACCCTTTAAGAATGTTTTTCGAGGCTATGTCATCATTATGAGCCTTTTCATACAGGCCTTCTCTCTGTGAGTGAAGACGAAATGGGCCTTAATCTACCACGCGGGCCCAGTGCGGATTGGTGGATGTCACATGTCTTCGAATTTTTGGTTCTTGGACTTGCCGGTTTCCTCACGATGTTTTCCTTCACCGTTTTTATAGAAGTGGTACCTACTGCCATAAACAACACAAAGTAAAATGTACCTGTCTGGGTTCGAACCTACGACACTTAAGTCGGGGCCGTTACTACCGGGCCACCCACCACTGCTCACGCGTATATGTATGTAACGTCTGTATGCATGCCCGTTTCTATAAAACGCTCTACTCCCCAAACGGCTTATCGAATTATGATGACATATCAGGTGTCGTTGGGTTCGTCTCAATTGGGAATACGCATCATATTTATTCAGAACAGACTCGGTAATTAGAAAAATTGAGAGGCGTCTTATGGACACCCGGTTAGAACGGAGTTCCTTTCGTTAAAATTATCTTTTTTGTTTTTGTATCAAGTAGGTAGATAATGATTAAATGAAAATTGTAGTTGTTGCTGCTGTTATTGTTGTTGGCTGTCGGTTGATGGTTGTTGTCGTATTGTTGTTAAAAAGTTTGAGTGTCTTAGGTGATCGCCAAGTGCCTCAAAAATCACTGTAAACAAACAAGTTGGTTTTTGAAATTAAATATGTCATTACACATTTTTCGGTCTAGCCCCTGAGCCCGCAAACTAAACGTGCCCCATAAAAAACTCCTTGACAAGACCAACTTCCTGCCTCTGTTCATTATGAAACTAAAAATAAGGCAATAAATTTGCCTTAAAGCACGCAACTATATAAATGCAACACATGCAAGTACAAGTAAAAAAAAAATACGGACAAGAGCGAGTCGGACTCGCGCACCGAGGGTTCCGTTCCATCATATGTTTTTAAATTTTCATCGGCGAGGCCTATATTCATCAGAGAATTTTAACCCCCTTTCAGTCCCTGTTGCAAAAAATATACATATATTTTTATTTCTTTCTTATTTGCAAAATAGTTGAGCAAATGTCGTCTAAAACTATTCCAAATTTCAATTTGATAGCATTAGTAGTTCTTGAGATATCCAGCTGTGACAGACAGACAGACTTAGTCTCACCATAAGGGTTCCGTTTTACGATTTTGGTACGGAACCCTAAAAACGACGATAGTAAGTTATAAAAATTGTAGGGTAGATTAATTTCATCTCAATATAGGCAGGCAACTTAAAAAAAATGTCGGTTAAGCCACTATTAAATACAGTATTCTGTGTCAGTAAGATATACATATTTAATAAATACAGCCACGATTAAAAATAATATAGACACTAGGCACTATTTGGTAATTATAGAAAATAAAGAAACGAGTAAGTAATATATATTAATACATTTTGATATATAAACGCAATTTTCGACATACGTCACTTTGCTCTCATACATTTTACAGGCGCAGGGGCTTTTAAATTCTTGGCTAGCTTATAGGAAGAATAACAAGGTCTAGGCTTATAAATTGTGAAATAAGCAATTAATAAGTAATCTTTGGCCCATGAAAATTTCAGTAATTCCACATAGTTACTACTCTACAGACATTGACCAGCCATTCTGATATCAGAATGGTCGGTCAATTTTAAATGTTTTAATTCTTTTAGCAGATGAAATAAGCAATTCTCTCAATATGGTAAGCAAATATAAGCAATTGATAAGTAATTTTTAAGCACAATTTCAAAGCTAAATACGACTGTTGACCGGCGATTCTGACGTTGACCCTCATCCATGTGATCATTTTATTGTATGACAGCGAAAGTGAAATGACCATCCGAAAAAAGTTATTTCGACATGCAGAAACTGGGATCAGTCACAATTATGTTGCCGTTTAACGTTCTTTGTTATTAAAAATATGACAAAATAATCGCAGATGTTGCTGGCTAAATAATAACAGCTGCACAGGTTGATCGATCAGGCTAAGCCAAGATTGCCGCGGTTGTTCCGTGGATGGGGTGACCATCTTTACATACCAAGAACTCTCCGTGCCTCGGAAGGTCCCGGCTGTCATTCATGGATCTACGTATAAGATGCCTATGGCCCTTCGATTAACTTAGGTTTTAAAGTGCTACAAGGGTGGGGACGGTGCCCATACATTTTCGAGCATTGTTCTTTCACGACTTTTCGATTTGTACCTAATATGCTTATGACTACTAGAATAAAAAATTGATGATTAATGTAATAACACAAGGCGACAAAAATTGTGGAAGCAATTTTTTTTATACCTTTTATTTGTGGTTTTATTACGACGATAAGCTTATAGAACTTACGACGTTCTTAGTTCGTGGAAGAAGTCATCTTCCGTCGCACATTACGGGAACTTCAAACATATTTTTGTTTCACAAATCAGTCGCCACAGAGTACTTTTTGATAGACTGTCAGTCGCCGTCACTCTGTTGAGACGAGAGGACTGCGCTCAAATTTTCGGCTGCGCTGGTATTTAATTTATTTGCGTAAATAATATTTTCGTAATTTATCACTTTGTAGGAAAGACACTGTGAAATAGAAAACATGAAAAAATAACTAAAACCACTCCCGAAACGATTATTAAAAACAATAAGACTTGATAAACTAAATAAATACCGAGGCAAAACTATAAAATAAAAATATTAAAATAATTCAATGTTGATATTTAAAACGTCAAGATGACATACATTCTTTGACAGATTTTTTACTGGTATAGTACAACTAGCGCCATTGCTCTGCATTCGGTTCATTTTCTTGCGGAGAAAATTTGCAACATAGCCAATTTCGCATTCATTTGAAAGTTCATGCTGGAGATTTTACACCTTATTACGATAAACTCAGAAACCAAATTCGTCTGCTCCTACTTTTCTTGACAAACTCCTTGTAAGGTAACCCTAAAGGTGGATACAGACTTTGCGAGGCATGCACAGCGCACGGTGCTCATCGCATGTTTCGCAATGTGTAAACGTTCATATTCGTGGTGAGGCATGCGGAAGCACATGCCTCACCACGAATATGAACGTCCACACATTGCGACGATCCATTTCGAGCGACTTTTGACCATTCCCTAAATCAAGTTGAAACATGACATAAAGGTTATGGGTATTTTATTACTGGTGTTTACAAAAGAAATTAACCGGAAATTAAACAGGTAATGGGTTTATCGTGGACAAAAGTACAAAACGGTGGGCACATGAATTATTTCATACGGATAGTTTTCTCATGACTAGCCTTCTTTTTATGATGGGGATGAGTACAGGTTGTAATGGATCACAATGTTTGGGATTGTCGACTTCGCCGATAAAAGAGTTGAGATCTAAATGGGTGCAAGTTCTATAGAGTTGAAAGAAAGTCTAAAGTTCATAATGTAACTTGGAACTTGGCCTCTTTTTCTACAAATGTTTTCGGCAGGGATTTAATCCTACTCGCACTTCGCGCTGGAAAGGTTTTCATAACACATACCATTTGACTTTTCATAATACAGTGCAAAATCCACCGTACCAATATTATTTTTTACTTGGGTATCTTGGGTTGTCTGTGTGGTGCCGGACTTAAAGAATTGCACCACCCCTTACTTCCCGTGGGTGTCGTAAAAGGCGACTAAGGGTCTTACCGGAGAATGGGCAGCAGCGTTCTCTATTTATTCCACCATCATACCATACTGCGATCGCCAACCCGCCTGCCAAGCGTGGCGATTATGGCAAACCCCCCCCAAAATTGGGGGAGGCCTATGTCCAGCAGTGGACGTCTATCGGCTGAAACGACGACTTGGGTATCACTGTTGTTATTTTATTGACTTTAGTACGATCGTGCAAAGCAAAATCCACGATATACTATAATAATTTTTTACTGGATAACACTATTTTCCATCAAAATGTCGTGACGTCCAACATGCAAGGTTCTAAATAAAATTTGGTTACATTGGAATTTGAACTTTGTTACGCCAACATTGAGTTTCTAGTTCCAAAACATAACTATAATTATGATTCTTAGATTCTGAATTCAAACTTAGCGTATAGTAAGTATATGCAAAATAAACAGATGTTTTTACGTACTGAAGAATTTTATTGAAAATGAAGAGAAAGCCAAATCAAGCCATTTTCCGTTTAAATATTGTAATTTGAGAAACCATTACGATACATAGGGTTGCTGATCACTTTGCAGTGCAACAAAATTTTGATAGATTTGTTCAATCTATCAAAATCTACGGACGACGTCGCCGAGGCCGGCCTAGAAAGCGATGGCGAGATGACCTAGATGCACATCAAGAAGGCTGGTTTGAGGTGGCGCACGAAAAAAGAGTCTGGAAGGATATGGGGGAGGCCTTTGCCCAGCAGTGGGACACAATAGGCTAAATATAAATAAATAAATTGTTCAATCATGTTCGTCCTTAATATGACCATTATGACATCGTCATTCTAAAATGCTTAATTTAATGAGGGATTTTCTTTTTCTTTTTTTTTTAACGCTTCCCTAGTCGCTGGATAGATGGCGCTGAACTTGGTAAGTTACTGCAAGGAACGGAACGTCACATATTTTTTTTATTAATTCACTTGGATGTAATTTTGAGATCGTAAAACGAAAGCAAACGAAACTGTCACTCAACGAGCGTATATGACGTGACGCAATGTTTTTTTTTCCAAGCGTTTTGACTTTGGCACCTAGTAACGTAGTCAGTTCAACGCCATCTTCAGGGTTCTTGGAAACTTTTTTTCACAAATGCATACAGTAAATTATCCGAAAATCGTTCATTTGTAATTTTATTCGGAATCACAAATTTATAGGCCGTATCTTGAATTTAGTTTATTCAACTCGGTTTACTCTCAATCTAACAAAATATTTTTTTACTGCATACTAAAGTTTGTCCCTCAATCTGGAATTGGAAATTCATACATAGTGTAGCGAAAATATACGGAAAGAGACACTTTTCGCTAACTAATACGTATAATTTGTCTTTAAATCCAAATATTGATTATAAAAAAAGATAAAAATATAGGTACAGGTAAAAATGATGACAAAATATTTTGAGAATCCGTGACGTGAAAATTGGAAGGAATACCTAGGGATTGTACCAAAAAAAATTTAAATTTGAAAACGCGACGAATTTAAAACGTGATTGCAATCAATTTTAATTCGTACGCGTGCTTAAAAAGGTCCGCAAAAATAGGTAAGGTATCACACCCGCCGTATTTCAGTTAAAATAAAAAAATCAAACTACCTACAACATACTAGGTAATACAAGAATAGGGGAGAAATAAAAATATCTGTTTAACGCAGGCTCCTGTCCGTTGGCGAACACGACCGGCGAATCCGGCTCAGCACGGCTCTGCTCGTCCGTATCGGTACCGACGAATCGGCTGTTGCTCCGGGGAATTTCATGATAACTATTGGCCAGCAACTGGGTACCGGGGAGGAGCCGAGAGTATCGGCTTGAGTTCAGGCCTTAACCTGGAGTAAAATTTATCCATAAGAACCCGTGAAGCAAGCAGAATCTCAAGGAGCATAGAACCATAATTATTACGTACCAATGAAGGAGAAAAAGAACTTTTAATTTTCCATCAGCAGTGGAGACTCTTTCAAAAACGCCTTCTAGCGAGGAACCTTTAGTAAAGAACGAAAGCGATTAAAAATATTGCGACATGAAAAAAATAAAACAATGAATAACCCAAAAAATAGCAAATACGCACCATGATTTCAATACAAAAACACTTTCAGATAAATAAATATCAGAGATTTAGGCGTTTAGATCGAGAAGAAAAAAATATAATTTTTCACGTCAACAGATTTCTTTCAAGTGAAGCTTAGCACCATAAAAAATGCCATCTGACGTATCAACGATTCGTAATATGAAAAAAAAACTAAAGTAATACATGGCCTGTATTAAAAACGAGGTTGAATATCAACTCCAAGAAGGCTTGATGACGAAAAAAAAATAATGCAGGATTTGTTAATGCTGCAATAGGCAATATGTATTACTTGTATGTCCGTGAATCTGTTACTGATCCCTGAACCCCCCTCCACCCCCTCGATCCCCTGCTAGTTCGTCTTCTGTTCTAATCTCTGTCTTATTCACAGGCCGGGCGAAAAGTTTTTGCATGGCGGGAAGGGATTGTGTTTTGTTTACGTCGTGTCTGATGAGAGGGGTAGGCAAGGAGGCGCGGGTGAAATTTGATTTTTTTAAGAGCAACCTGACCATAAGTTGGTACGCGCGACGGGGCGGCGGCGGTAACCGCCGTTGTTATATGAGATAATTTAAAAAATAAAAAACCCGACTGCGAAACTGAAAAGCTAAAAACAAGCCAATTTTAAATTAATAAAAGTTGGAAGCAGGCGGGACCCATACCATTTTTATTATATTTTCAAATTCAAATGGGTCCCGCCTGCCAAATTACTTTTTTATTTCCAGCTTTTTAGTTTACTAGGCTATCTTCCGGGTCACCGACACGGGGCAGCTCACCGTAACGGCACACATCCCCGTGTAGTCAGGACGGATGGTGCCTGCCCTCATCTGCACGGCAGAGCACCCCCCAGTCCTAACGATGGCGGCCACCACCTCTTCCTCCGTCGCGGTGTCGCTCAAACCCAAGATGCGCACGTCAGCGCATTTGGTGGGTCTGGACACGCGGGCCTCGTCCGCGTTTAGGGACGCTCTAAGCCTTTCAGCCAGAGCGTCAGCGGTCGGGCCGCTGGCCGCACTGGGGACCTCCAGCATCCGGGCACCAGTCGCAGTGACCCTTACCCGGACGCCACCGGTGACCCCGAGCTCCTCAAGCTTCACCGCCACTCTCGCTTTGGCGAGCACGTCGCCGTAGGTCATGCCCTTCTTCTCGGCTTCCGGCTGTAGTGTGATCACTAACACACATCAACATAATCAATTAATTGAAATAATTAAATTATTTTAATTAATTGTATAGGTCTAAACTTACAACATTTTTATTTTTGTAGTACTTATTTTTCGGATTCCACACGCAGTTTTCTCATTCAGATTTCAATTACTGATTATGTTGAGGCTACTTTAAATTAAATTATTTTAATTAATTGTATAGGTCTAAACTTACAACATTTTTATTTTTGTAGTACTTATTTTTCGGATTCCACACGCAGTTTTCTCATTCAGATTTCAATTACTGATTATGTTGAGGCTACTTTAAATTGAATTATTTTAATTAATTGTATAGGTCTAAACTTACAACATTTTTATTTTTGTAGTACCTACTTATTTTTCGGATTCCACACGCAATTTTCTCATTCAGATTTCAATTACTGATTATGTTGAGGCTACTTTAAATTGGATAGGTACTGTAATTGCAAATTGGACATATAACAGAGTCTAACTAGGTAATTTTTATTTCGGTTGGAATTAAAACAACTTAAATACCTACAT
The DNA here is from genome assembly GCA_916614155.1 of Mesoligia furuncula. Lineage (NCBI taxonomy): Eukaryota > Metazoa > Arthropoda > Insecta > Lepidoptera > Noctuidae > Mesoligia > Mesoligia furuncula. The sequence goes on along the minus strand of OU744799.1, from coordinate 15,695,942 downwards.
GACATACTATGCACACTCAAAAGTAGTTAAAAGTACTAAATAAATAATAGCTACGGTCTCAAATCCATTTTTTTAATGTTGCATGCGTACGAGTTGCGTCTGTCGAGAATTAACACAGACTGAACGACCAACAGACGGCTCGTGGTGATCCATCAGCTGATGCATCTGACGACGTCTGCGCACGCATCTGCCGACGTGTAGAGGAGGCATAAAACGCGAATGGATGGAATAAGAAATGAGTAGGTACAGACGCCAGCACATCAACCTACCCGAAACTGAAAATTTTTCCAATCAACTTTGAACCTTATACTTTAGCGATAAAGTTGAAAATCTACTAAATAAATTCGACAGATTGTAGTATGCGCTGGCGTCTGTACATAAGAGGAAATCTGAAAGTGGCACCGGTGGCTGAATCGGTTGTCGTGGTATGCGTGTGATGCGAAGGAATGACACATTGGTACCTACATTTTTGGCAGGTATGAATGTGGAGGGCTATAAGAGTAAGGGAAGACCAAATAAACGTTGGACGGACTCTGTGAAATTTGATTTAAGTAGGTAGTTAGAAAGAGAGTAGCTATCGAGGAAAAATAAAGACATGTTGTGCCAACCCCAAATAAATTGGGACAAGTGCAGGAGAATGTTGTTTTTCATAGGAATAGCACTGAGTAGCAGGGGTTGAAAAAAGCCACAGTGTAGGAAATCTAACTCTGGACAGCCACAAAGTCAGTAAAATATTTGGTCTAAAATACCTTAAATTTCAATAAAATTCTCTAATGGTGAAAACAAGCCTTGAAAAGTTGAAACTATATACCCTTTCAAACAAAAAATACATTTTTAAAATCGGTCCACAATTGACGGAATAATCGGTGTACATACATAAAAAAAAATTTACGCGACGAATTATTGGTAACCTCCTCCTTTTTTTTAAGTCGGTTGAAAAGCTTCATCATCCAAAAGAACAGATGAACGATGGGTTCGTGGTGGAAACTGTCCATAGGGCCGGGACTAAGATCTTCAGCATCCGTTGTATGTACAGTGGGCTGCAAAAATCCATAGACAGTACAGAAATAAAATCGCGTGAAGCGAGAAATTACGCCATCTAGCGTTAAACCAGTTAATGACTAGCAAAATTTAATTACGCCGTTACTAGATGGCGTTGTTTTGCTTTATATAACAAAATATTTTTGTAGTTTCTTTTTGTCTCTTCAAACTATTTATAATATTAATAGTTTCTTTTAGGGCTGATTTTTCCAACGTCAGATAATTTTATCGGAGGAATAATTTTGAATTTTTGACAGTTCGTCCATACAAAAACTGTCAGACGTCAATTTTATTCCACGAATAAAAATTATCTGTCCATTGAAAAATCAGCCCTTAAACTAATAATTGTTCCTAACTACTAACCTACTATGTTTAAAATTAATATCAATTTATTATTAGGTAGGTACTTATCTGATTTTCTAAGTTTTAGTTTTCAAAGAATCATGTCCAGTCTTGACCTGAAAATTTTCGACCGCGTCTAGTGATGTAAAATATCTTAAAAATTGCATTTTTTTTGCTTATTTCGTGTCACTTAATTGAATTTTCAAATGAAGCCAGGAAAGAATACAATTTATATTATGTTTATCATTCTCTGTCAAAAATAACCCTAAAAAGACCTGGAACGTTATAAACACCATCATAAATAAGCAGATGTCTAGGTCTCCACCTGTGGAGTTATTGTCTTTGTCCAACCAAGACTGCAAGTCTTCTTTAAACGAAGTCAACAATTATTTTGTGAATATTGGCAAGGAGCTTGCAGCAAAGCATACAAATTCAGGGACATTACATGAGTCATATGTCAGGGATGATGCACAGGTGAATTCAATTGTTATTCACTCTCCGGATTGCGCTGAGATTGAAAATATTATAATGGGTCTTCGCTCCGATTCTGCCCCGGGATGGGATGGAATCAGTTCACAGCTTCTAAAAATGAGCAGACAAACTCTTGTACCCCTCGTTACTCACATATGTGGTCTGTGTATTGCTGAGGGTGTTTTCCCGAAAGTTTTAAAGAGAGCGGTCGTTCATCCTATTCACAAGGGGGGAGACAGAGGCAGTGTCAACAACTACAGACCAATTTCAGTCCTTCCGGCATTGTCGAAGGTTCTTGAAAGGGTCCTGAACAATCGACTTGTGTCTTTCTTGGAAAGTCACAAGATCCTCTCCAACAATCAGTTTGGTTTTCGTAGGGGTAAGTCTTGTGAGGACGCTTTCTCAGCCCTGATAGACGATGCTGTCGAGACACTAGATAAAAAATCTAAGTGCCTGGGTTTATTCTTAGATCTATCTAAGGCATTTGATACTGTCTCTGTCCCCATCCTACTAAAGAAATTGGAGAGAATTGGAGTTAGAGGCCCCGCACTCGCTATCTTTGCGAGCTACCTATCTGAGCGAACACAGTGTGTTAAAGTCACCACGTATATTAGTGATGAGTGTGGACTGTCTTTCGGAGTTCCTCAAGATTCCATTTTGGGGCCCACACTTTTTTTAGTTTATGTGAATAGTTTATGTGATTTAGCACTCCCATATTGTTCCATCTACACATATGCGGATGACACGGCCCTTTTAGTACATGCTGAGAATTGGGACGAAGCTCGAGAGAGAGCAGAATCTGTTCTTGGCATTGTCATGTCCTGGTTATCAGCGAATAGCCTTACTCTAAACGTGGATAAAACCAACTTTATCACTTTCTCCCTCAAATCGAATTCGCAACCTGATCTCACTTTTTCAGTTAAAGCTCATATTAATTGCAATGCTCACCCAGGCCAATGCTCCTGTTTTTCCCCTGACAAGAAAAACAAGTGTCAAATACCTTGGTGTACTAATAGACAACCTCATATCATGGAATTCTCAAATTGGGATACTGTCTGGCAGAGTTAGAAAACTAATTACCGTGTTTAAAAGCCTGCGGCACAGTGCTGACTTAGATACCTTACGTATGGTTTATTACTCTCTGTGTCAGTCAATTTTAACATTTGGCATAACGGTTTGGGGCGGTGCTTCGAAGACAAGTATGATACAGCTTGAAAGGGCTCAGAGAGCTGTCCTCAAGGTCATGACTTTTAAACACTATCGGTATAGTACAGCTCAATTGTACAAAGATTGTCAGGTTTTGACCGTGAGGCAGCTCTTTGTGCTAAACTGTACATTGCGCAGACATACTTCCATACAGCTCGATATCAATCGCTTAAAAAAACGTAGGACCACAGATGTATGTCCCATAGAGAGGCACAGAACGAAACTCGCAGAACGACATTTTAGAATCCTTGGGAGTCGAATATACAACTTTGTTAACAAACGATGTAACATCTACACATTTAACAAGTTTGATTGCAAAGCAAAGGTCTGTGAATGGATCATAACCCTGAGCTACGATGAGGTTGAAGAAATCCTCAATACATAGCTTTACCACACACCTCCTTTCACCTAAACAGTACCCCTTCCGATAACCTTACCAACACATCATAACACTACACTACTCAGCACAACACTACTCAACACATCACTATACAACACTACTCAACACAACACTATACAACACAACACATAAAATAACACTACACAGATGGTTTTTTTTTTTCTCTTTCTTTGATTAGTTTATTTTTGTATAAGTAAGTTTAAGATATGTTTTTATTTTTCGGTCTATAGTCCCCACACTATGAAATTCCGAACTTATATTAATTGTCAACCTGGTATTAACTTGAGAGCCCTGACACCCATAACACAAGTTCAATCTTAGCTTGGGTGTCAGAGGTTTATAACTCTGTATAAACCTACAATTTATAATAAGACTTCTGGGTATGATAAATCAAGTGGTATATGCAAATTGTAAACTGGAAAATAAAGATTTTATTATTATTATTATTATTATTATTCTCAATATACTTTTGGAAACGGAACGTGTTTTACACACGTTCCATTTTAAGTGTACAATTGACAGATTACGCGTAAAACGGACTTCTTTAGCCGCAACGAATGACAGGCTGCCGCTGTGACAACTGACAGTGTGACCGCTGTCATTTGTTTGACGTTTTGCAGTCGTTCGTTTCATGCGATTTTGGATTTTTTGATACCCTTACAACTTTTGCATTTTCCATGGACTTCGATTACTTCGGCCTGTGTTATGCGGATACCGATTTAGTGCTTTTGATTGGGATCTAAGTTATCGTAATCGCTCTTGTTGGAAAGTGTTATGGAGCCTTCTACGAGATTGGCCTAGATTGGCTTTGTATAAACTACAACAAAGTGTTAATACGCTTCGGCGTTTTCGGGCGCTTCAGCTTGATAGCAGAGTCATCTCGCTAATTAGCACTTGGATATATCCAGTAATAGTAAGTATAATAACAATCAAGTACCTAACAATTCGCCCCTAAGACGACCCACTGACCCTATTTAGTATTCAGTCAACGGAGGCTAGCATATTAATTGTTTTATAAAAAAGAATTGATATTTAGAAGTGGTAAAGTATATTTTTCAAGTTACACGAAAAATATAACTAGTACTACCTACTAGAAATAGGTGACGTCCCTATGACGACCCACTGACCGAATGTGTTTGTTACATCTAGATTTTCCCCATGTTTTAGTTATAGTGGTTCTTTTAGACATATACATATAGATACTTATTTCCATTGTAGGCTTTAAAATCTCATAATATACGAAGACACTGAAAATCTAATGACCCTTAACCCTATCTACCACACAAACACACTTTCTTCACTTACTTCACCACTAGATCATTCACACATATACCTCTATTTCACCACTCATATTAACACACATACCCACATCCATACCTCATTTATCTTCAAACTCACTAACAAACCCCAGCACTCTCTAATGGTACTTACTAAGACGAATAATTGAATAAGTTAATAGTGAGTGTGATAGTGATTTAGTAGTCCTAAGATAAAAATTAAAATGTCAATAGCTGAACACTATCCCCTGAGATACAGGTTTCTGCCTAGTTTAGGGGCAAGGGTCAATACTATGTGCACCTTATTATGATCACCACAAAATGTTGAAGTACCTACTTGTAATGTACCTATTTGTATAATTGTAACTTTTAACGGTAAGAAATAAACTATTTTTATTTTATTTGTTTTCAGATAACGGAAGAAGATTACATTTGTGAAGCGTGCTTTGATGTATCCATGCAGACTATTAATGCTCAGATTCATGGAAAAAATGAGTGTGATCCATCTGTTGGTTCATCTCGACGTGGTCATGCTCAAGTGTGCACCGTTTGTTGTCGATCATTGCTCAATCGTCAAAGTGACCACATTCTCAAAGAAAACCCATAAAGCCTCACACTAATGATTATCAACTTAATGCATGATCACAGGCATGAAACCAACATTGTGGCTCCAGTGGCATTTTTAAATGAAGTGGTTGTACGAGAAGATATTGAATAAATGATAATAAATCAATCCTGTTTTTTATTTAATTTCCCTGTCCTCGCCAAAAACATGTGATGTTGTGCTCTTTTCGTTATCTATTTATGTCGTCTGTCAGGCCAACTCCTGGAGTCTGGTCCGCTTCGACGGCGACGACAGATTTTGACCGATACCTACTTCAATGAGTTCATTGAAGTAGGTATCGGTCACTTTGTGCAAGTTTGAGCAATTTAGGTACCTACTTACAGTTGTAAGTAGGTACCTAAATTGCTCAAACTTGCACAAAGTGTAGTAAACAAGGATAGCACAACATCACACGAAGTCTATAACTCAGCATCGGCGGGTTATTACGAGAATAATAACTACTGTTTGCGACCGCGCGCCAATTTGATGATGATGATTTGATGTTATTACATTGAAGAGGGATTTATTTCTGAGTGGTTGTAACTCTCAGCAGTTAAGAAACAATTTGATTTTAATTATCGTACAGTTTTTGAGATTATAACAGCTGTCAAACCTTATCTGACAGCTGCTATAACCTCAAAACCTTATTTACTTAATAACATTTTTCCCTGGCCTCTAAATGAAATGATAATAAATGATTGTGTTATTAAGAACAATAATTGTTTTTATACAACACTAGTTGTAGGTAGACGCGACCTGTAAAACAAATCAAGTGACAGGTCAATCAATGTATGGAAAGTGGGCATGATTCTTTGTGTGTGTGTGTGTGTGTGTGTGTGAGGGTGTGTGTGTTTATAAGTTTGTTACTTCTTCACGCTCAAACGGCTGTACCAATTTTGATAAAATTTCGTATGGAGATAGCTGACACCTTGGATTAACATATAGGCTACTTTTATCCCGATATTCCCACGATCGACATTTACGCGGGTGAAACCGCGGGGCGCGGCTAGTAATGCTTATATAAATCGAAGAGTTATGAACTTGACTGACTAAGCTCAAGTAAGCTCAATTGATCGTTCGCTAAGTTCACTTCGATTACCTCGTTCCAGTGCCTTTTGTTCGGTTTTTATTTTTATTCAGGTGAATTACTTATTTCGATGGGTCCTAAGTATTATAGAATTATAGTTGACTAACTATAATTCTATAAAACTATAGTTGACTCAGTATACTTAGGAGCCATCGATTTTACCAAAATGAGTATGCGAGTTGTAATATTGACTTCGTTACAAGAGCTCAAGTAATTGCTATGCATGCATAATCAAGGCAAAAACTTGTCAGAAATAGCCAGAGAGATCGTTGTAAACGTAAGCAGTTTTATTTTTAACCCCCGACGCAAAAACGACGGGGTGTTATAAGTTTGACGTGTCTGTGTGTGTGTGTGTGTGTGTCTGTCTGTGGCATCGTAGCTCCCGAACGGATGAACCGATTTTGATTTTGTTTTTCTTGTTTGAAAAGAGAATTAGTCGGGAGTGTTCTTAGCTATGTTTGATGAAAATCGGTCCAAGATGGCCGTCGCCACAAAATGGCGGATTACATATTTTTTCACAACTCCCTTAATATGAGTATCAAATGAAAGGGCTTGAATAGTAGAATACTATACACTATGAAAATTTCAAATCCAAGATGGCCGCCACCACAAAGTGGCGAATTACTTTTTTTTTCAACAACTCTCTCAATATGGGTATCAAATGAAAGGGCTTGACTAGTAGAATACTATACACTATTACAAATTTCAAATTCAAGATGCCCGCCACCAAAAAATGGCGATATTATATATTTTTTTCACAACTCCTTCAATATAGGTATCAAATGCAAGGGCTTGACAAGTAGAATAATGTACACTAAATGGAAAGAGAATGAGGAATATTAACTAACGAAACGAAAACTAAAAACTTGAAAATATTATTTTGTCTGATCAATGCTCTAGAATGATGAGGAAAGTGAAGTGATGACTGGTACCTACGACCACTGAGCTTCACTATTTTTATTACGAATGGAATTATCCGTAAGTATTTCTACATCAGATAATGTCACAGTCCCATTTTATAAACTAGATCTGAAATATCTAAGATATCTAATAGCTATGAAATACTTGTACGAAAGTTGAATAACTAAAGGAAGAACTAGAAAAAGGATATAATAAAACAAAAAAATCTGTTTAGTCTTAAAAATTTTTCTTCAACTATAAATTAATAATTATTTTTTGACGGATAAAAAACCTAATTAAACACCAAATTACCTGAATCTTAAAACGCAAGAAAATAAAAGAAAAGAAATACAAAAATTAAGGAGTCCCTCCAAAAAGCATGAAATAAAAAATTAAATTTAAAATTTAAAAAACCCCCGACACAAAAAAAAATAAATAAAATTAAATGTAAATAATTGGAAAAGGATCAACTTAAAGAATCTAGGTAACGAAACTAAAACAGATAAATTCATTATGGAAGCCGGGGGACCGTTCTGTGGAACACCTATGCTAAGAGGTCCCCATTGCCATATTGAATTTATCTGTTTTAGTCTCGTTACCTAGATTCTTTAAGTTGGGGGTTTTTAAATTATTTGATCCTTTTCCAATTATTTACATTTAATTTTATTTTATTTTTTTGTGTCGGGGGTTTTTCAAATGTTTATTTTTTACACTTTTACATTAAGAGCCTATACTACCTCAAATGGCTTAGCATGATCCTCCGTTATATCGAAAATACCGCAGCATTAATTTTGAAATAAATATATGCTAAAGTTGAGGATTAATGTTAAAAGTACTATGTTAGACGAAAACGCGATTCCATAAAATTTTCTCTATAGAAAAAAAATCCAAAGTTACCTCCAAACCGAAGAATAAACCGCTGGTATTCAAAAAATACTTCAAATTAGATCATGAAACTTTGCATACTAACTGAACTACCTGTAAAGCAGGTCTTATGTTATTTAATTTTTTTGAATAACCTTTATTTTCACCGTAAAAAGCAAATATCTAAACTATTGGCGCTGCCTTCCGCCCAGCACCGCACTCTGTCTCGCTCTCACACAGTCCGCAAGCAGTATAGTGCGAGCGAGATAAAGAGTGAATTTTAGCTGAGGTAGTATAGGCTCTTAAAAACTCCATTATTTGTTTATTGCTATACTACATAATAATCAGTATTGCCATGGCTCTTATATATTTCTGTTTTATTGTTGCAGAGAAAAACAGTTGTTCAATGGGTACGGCGATTTGAAGAGGAGGGTTCTTTGCAACACCATCAAAAAACTGGTAGTCCACGACTTATAAACACATTGCAGCATCAAACCATGATAAGGGAGTATGGAGAAAATGGATTTCTGCCGACGAACCACCATACTGGTTTATTTGACATAAGTGTTGACACTGTCCGTCGCGTCGTGCTCTTTATAGTGAAATGCTGCAATAGCGGAGGCATTTTTTCTAGCCTCCACATTCTCTCATTCATACTCTTATAGCCATACATTCATTGATCTCTACATTCATACCTTCCAAAAATTTTGGTACCAATGTGTCATTCCTTGGCATCACATGCATGCCCACACCACGACAACCGATTCAGTCGCCGGTGCCACTTTCAGATTTCCTCTTATGCCTATTCATTTCTTATTCCATCCATTCGCGTTTTCAAGTGCCGGAGTTATATTTACTACTAGCTTCTGCCCGCGACTTCGTTCGCGTGAACGAAGCGCGTGAAGAAAGTGTAAAACATAGAACCTATGACTACAGGGATAATGTAGCTTCTCATTAGTGGAATTTTTGGGATCGAATCAGTAGCTCCGAAGATTACCCCCTACAACCTCACAAACTTTACCTCCTTATTAATATTAGTATAGTTATTCCCGGAAACATATTGATGTATTATTATATTAATGTAGCCGATTGTAATAATCTGTGTTAATACCTAGTAAGTATTGGTTTATGATAATATTTATTAAAACACCGATATTATTTTTTCTGGAAATTCAGTTCATGTTGTTGACGTGAAAAAGTCTTAGGAAGCCTATAACAAAATTGCATTCTGTCAGATTAGATATGGATTAGTAGGGCGACAACCCGCTCAGTGGGCCACGAGTTCACGTCTTACTGTAGAGTGTAGCTGTAGCTGATCTACGACTAAACGACTTTGATACTTTTTCTACTAATGTGATATTTGTTAATATTTTCGTATTGATTAAGTATTACTTCATTTATTGTAATATTAAAAGTAGGTACTTATCCCAAAAAATCAATAGCTTTTGCGACATTTAGTTTTTGAAAAATCATCGTCTCTGTGAACCCTCACTACTTTCATTGCGTAGTAGACAGTCCACACTGCAAATACGCAGATCCTATTCGCAATATGAAGTTGACCTTGGACTTGGTAAAATTAACCGTGCTTTTCATTCACAGCAGGTTTGCCGGAATGGTGCCTTTTAAAACATTTATTTTATATAAGGTAGCGTCTGCTGACAGTAAGTATAACATAATTATTAAGTGTGGTGTAGGTTTTGCAATGAGTAAACTGGCTCTATTTACTAAGCTAAGTATCCGGCGATATAGATTAAGCATTTGGATAATCTCCTTTATAAGTCTGTTCGTGTGTTATTAAAGGGGTCCAAAGACGATAAATTATTAATTTATTCATCTTAGCAAGTTCCCCTTAATACCTACTAGGTATACGGCTTTTATTACAGAACAAGTTTTTCGATCAGAATGCAGGAATCTACCCGGTCAAACGCTTTTCCGTTTGTGTAAGTATATTCGTCCATTTGAGCACCGTCATTCATATCAGAAATAACAAAGTTGGTAAACTTGGAAAACAAAACAAACGACATCATGAAGTAGTTACGTACGTTAGAACAAACGCCTAATAGTAATGCAATAAAAAGCTTCTTCGCATATTTAGGCGACCAATTAGCGATTACCATACCGACGACTCAGCCGATTTCTGACACTAATTCTCTCAGTGCCCAATGCTCGATCTTTTTAGGGTTCCGTATCCAAAGGGTAAAAACGCGACCCTAAGACTTCGCTGTCTGTCTGTCCGTCTGTCCGTCCATCCGTCTGTCTGTCACCAGGCTGTATCTCAAGAACCGCGATAGCTAGACAATTGAAATTTTCACAGATGATGTATTTCTGTTGCCGCTATAACAACAAATACTAAAAACAGAATAAAATAAATATTTAAAGAGGGCTCCCATACCACAAACGTGTTTTTTTCGACGTGTGTGCCTTGAGCTACGGAACCCTTCGTGTGCGAGTCCAACTCGCACTTGGCCAGTTTTTTTTATACTCAAAACTCAAACTCAAAGCATTTATTTCAATTAAACCATTTACAGGCATTTTTGAACTGTCGGTCAGTCACAAAATGTGAAGCTAGTTGCCCATTCCAAAGCGTAGTAGGTACCTATGGAGAAGAACGGGCAAGAAACTCCATGAACACTCTTTTAAAATGTATTTAAAAAAAAATCAGTTACATCATTATTGTTGAATTTATAATTATATGTGAGAACGATGTAAAACAAAGTCGTACACGTTAAAAGCGTCCAAAACTAGCGCCCTCGCAATATTGTACGGTCCCACGGCATTCTCCTTTCGTTTTCGGTTTTCGGCAATTTTCGTTTTCGTGGCAAAAAAAGAAAAGTAAGCAAATCAAAACTTTCATTTCATTTATTTGGAAAAAAAATCAATTGTTACACAACCATAAAAAAAACCGGGCAAGAGCGAGTCGGACTCGCGCACCGAGGGTTCCGTGACATCATATATTTTTAAATTTTCATCGGCGAGGCCTATATTTGTTATAGAATTTTAACACTGCGCACTACACTGTAGAATATTGCAGTTTTATGTCAGCGCCATCTCTTGACCGATAGTGGAACTAGTGTAACTTTTGTTGATGATTTCTGAAAAAGTGTGCTATTTAGAGACATTGTTTTATTTTTCCTGTAATCTTTCCGTAAACTTCTATTGCATAGAATTATTTCAGATTTTTCTTTCTTCACAGCTTTGTCGGTACGGACTTGGTTTTAAAGATTTTACAGTTCTTTTATTACTTACTAGCTTACCCGGCAAACGTTGTTTTGCCATATAAATTATTTCTAGCTGCCCGGCGCTACTTCGTTCGCGTGGTGTCCTACCCCTTACCCTACTCCTACCCTACTCCTACACTACTCCTACCATACTCCTACACTACTCCTACCCTACTCCTAAAAGTATTAAATAAAAAATAAATAAATGAAAAGTATCCTATGTCCGACTCCTGGGGGCCTAAAAAGGCCACTTTGGGAGAATCATAAAAGGAATTCATTATGAATGATATTAAAAGTCGTAAAATGGTCACAATCTGACAATTCATAATATTGTTTGTGTACAATTCGTAACACGCAATTCATCTATTTGACAATTTTGTATGGAGATTCGTAAAATGGTCCACAAAATAGGAATTGCTTTAATGTCAAATAATGGAATACTAAGAAGTTAGTCAAAAGCAACATTTCACAAATCGGATTGGAGGCTTTGTGAAAAAATAATGTTATAATAGCAGATTTAGCCCTATATGAAAACTTTCTGGAGCACGCGCGGGTTACGACGACCCTTCTAGATCGCCGACAAAATGCATCTCTTCGGAAAATGGACATAGCGTTCGAAATGCCGGATCTCGAATTTGTTGGCATAGACGGCTAAATAAGTGTGTCGCGACCTCATCTATGAGCTGGAGGCGTACACAATGTACCCGCCGCGATGGCATAAGTACCTACTATCCCCAAGGCAAGTAAAAGCATTGTTTTGTGATAAAAGTACCTAAGTAGGGTGTTTTTCAACACTTTTAACTAAGTAGTTCCAGATAGACACTATCATCTATTATTATAGAGGTTCAGGTACTTACTCAGTACCCCCTCCGTGAAATGCATACAATCTTCTATTCATATTTTAGGTGTACAATAGGTACACCTCTGCCTAACCCTTCAGGGATATATAATTATGTGTGATATTGTTATAGTATCATACTTTACTTCAATTTAATTAAGTAGTATATATAAGAGGACCCTTAGAAGAGTATACCATATTAAGTATACCTTTTACTAAAATAAAACAATAGTGATATGAAAAATATTTTATTAAATTATTAACAATTCTCATCTTAAATTATTAATAAACTAATACAAACATAATAATTAATTAGGCTTTTTTTTCATTCATTTAGGTTTGCGACTCTGATTAGTGTCGATGCTAGCTGCGGAGGGGCACACTGTGTGTTTATGGAATCACCAGACCCACTTGGAACAACTCTGCCAGGCTGAAAAGGAAAATTTGTGGTTTTTAGTAAGTCAAATCATCATCATCATCTGTCTAGCCTTCTATCAACTATGCACTATGTTGGGGTTTGCTTCCAGTCTAACCGGATGCAGCTGAATACCAGTATTTTACATGGAGCGACTGCCTATCTGAACTCCACAACCCAGTTACTGGGTAATACAATACCACTTGGTAAGACTGGTTGTCAGACTTTAGGGCTTCTGACACCCCGTCATTGTTTAATTTGAGTGCTATTATAATAATAAAACAATTATGTTTCAGGTGACGCAGGCTATCCCTTAAAATCAACATTGAAGACACCACAAGTGGACACAGAGCCCGATACCTTTTTCCCTTTATGCAAAGTTTTTGTGTTATTTAAATGTTATAATACAGTATGTTTTCCTTTTTTATTTCTTTATAATTATATTATATGAATGACTTAATTTTTTTATTGCATACATGTACAAAAAATTCATACTTTACCTATAAGGGACACCAATAAAAAATAGTCTCGTCTGCATCAGCAAGCCTCCCAAGGTTCTGCACTATTAATTTACTATATCAGCTGTAGCATGTTGCATCTCCACCTGAGGTAAAACTCTCCGAGCTTAATCTAGTGCAGCCAGTGGGCGACCTAAAAAACGTAATAAAAATACCATATAATCATTATCAATAGTCATCATGTCTTAGTCGCAATATGAATAGCTGTAGGGTTAGAAAAATCCACTCACTGCGGTATCTTGCTTGCCGAGTTCGACGAGGCAGAGGCACTGTTGTAGCATCGGCAGGGCTAGGGTTTGGTGCTGACGCACGAGTCTGGACAAGACATAGGGCTGCAGTGATCTCGAAAAGGAGCTCAAAACCGACAGCGCTTCCACGTTCACTGTAGAAAATCGAGCAGATTGTTCCATTGTATCTCAGACACTAGCTGCACGTCTTTCCATTCCTACAAAAAATTACGTACATTTGAATACATTTGCACAGCATTTTATTTAAGTAATGATTTAAGTCAAACAATTATACACTTACTTTGTATTAAAAACGATCTTACTCGCACGAAATACTAGTTTTAAACTACACACATTATGATTGTTTGTTGATGTTTGATTCAGTTTGACGTTGAGGCGGGAGAAACGAAGGGTGCGTTCCGAGTTGGGATGTAATCCATTTGAGCGGGCTTAAAAACTAAAGACTAACAACTCGCTCTAAATCGTAGCGATGCGATTAAACTCACCTAAATCGTAAACAATTTAGAAATTAGTGCGGTCGGGACCTTCCAATCGCACTAAATCGGAATCTAACTGTTCTAACTTCAATTACATCTTTCGGTTTCCTACAAATAGTTTACTTAACGCTTAATTCGGAATGCGGCCTAAAAATACGCGTTGCCAGTTTATTGTTTCTAACTTCCCTTTTCAGGGCTTATCTGCGGACTTTTTAACAGTTATGAGTATGTTATAACGTAATAACATTTAAACTGTAGAAATAAAAAATAAAAACTTATTTGATCAATAAAAACTGTAAACCAAACTTTACCGATAAAATTACGGTCTTTATTTTTTTCATGCGGTAATATTTACGCCAAATATGAATCTGTTTGAAATTGAATTCCATAGGATTCAGCTATTATGTGTCACCATTTTACGAAAAATAGAGGAATTGCTACTGATCTACTGGGAATTCAGGAAATTACTCGTTTTTTGAGGAATTGCTTGAAGTGGCCTTTTTAGGCCCCCTGGTTCTAAGCTAACTCTCCACCAATTTTCAGCTAAATTGGTTCAGCCGTTCTTGAGTTATAAATAGTGTAACTAACACGACTTTCTTTTATGTATATATTATAGATTTACACCCAAAGTTACGTTAAAAATAGCAAGAAAAACGAATCTTTGTTGGCTCATAACTTTTTATTTTACTATTCTGTTTGCGTACAGACAACATTAATAATAAGCCAAAACGATATCATGTTTAAAGTTGAATGCACAATGTCAAACAGTGGTGTAATACTCCCCCGTTTGTATGGATAAAATAGATACTAGTGGCACCTTAATTTTTAATAGCAGTGGGACAAGATATCCGTGGATATCGATGATGCACCCCTACTGAAACATGAGCAGTGATCGGAGTAGGTAGATTAAATTGGGGTCATTGATCCGAAACGTATATAATAATATGGACATTCCACCGGACTTTCGCAATTGGTTGATTATTTAAAAAATAACCGGAACAGGTAGGAATTGTATTACAATGAGCAATATTATATTCTTCATATTTTTTTATGGCACACAGTCACGATTTGACACAATCCAACGACCAATCAGAACAAAGGATCATGGGTGGTGCTGGTGAACTAACCGGTTATCAAAACAATGCGTTTAAAGTATTGCATGCTCGTAGTTACTTACGTGTTACGTGGCGTACGACGCCCACATGCCAGGAGGCCTATTCTACTAATTTGCAACGTTACACGTTCAATTGTGTTTCAACAACAGTTCGATTTCGATCGCCGTTCGATAGTTACATAAAAAGTCATTCTACTATTTCGTATGCAAACTGGAAACTAAACTTAAACTGAATCGAAACTGAACGTAAACGTAACAGCGGGTAACCTGTGTTACCAACATGCAAAATAGTATGTTTTAATAATACCACAGAAAAAAAAGTTGAATCTAAAAATGTTTTTAAAATACGAATACATGTCACCGAAAGTATTTTAGAAGTATTTTGGTAGCTCACTCGTTTAGTTCGGTTCGTAGAGTGTGCTTCTTTGTTTGTTACTGTGTTGTGAAAATGTTACGTGAAAACATAAATAATTTAGTTTTGATACCTTCCTTTAAATTTTGAATTTAGGAGTAATAATATCACCAACATAAACAATATTTAATTGGATCCGGTAATACCGGAATTACTTTCCGGAAAATGGCTTTACCAAAAATCTATCTATTTAGGTACTCCGATAACTGAACATGAGCCATAATCGCCATCCTACTTCATTCATTTGGTCGGTGGTTTTTATTGAAATAACGATTTAACTTAAAATTTATTTAATCTTCTCACCCCGTAAAAATAAATATAATAGACTATTTCATTACCGACTTCACAAAAAGGAGGAGGTACTATGTTCGGATGTTTGTATGTTTTTTTTTTTTTTTTTTTTGTATGTTTGTTCATCGATTACTCCGCCAATTGTCGACGAATTTTCAAAATTCTTTTTTGTTCGAAAGTAGATAGTTCTGAGGTGGTCCCACTGTCACCAAGTTACGATCTGATGGTGGAATCTTAGAGAAATCGAGAGCAACCCTCAAATTTTATTGGCTCACTTATTGTTTTTCGCATATTTTATGAAGTATCTTGTGTATTTGCGTACGGTTGTCACCATCTCAGGTAGCTGGGCTGATGATGGAAGGTTCAACTCCTTAACAGTAAGAAGTTACTCGAACAGGCAAGGACTGTTTTAGTCAATTGTTTTGATGTTTGATAGGGCATTTGCCACATTTGGTCTCATGATCATCAAGTTATGACCTGATGCTGCAGTCAGGATAGTCTGCAGAGTACCTAACTCCTCGACAACTAACAGCAGATATATCGTGTTTAGGCTCATTGAAAAGGGCTCGATGTGTGGATAAACGTACTGTTAATGAGGAACACCGAAGTACATAGAGACCTGATGCTGAAGCCAGTCGAGCATCAGAAAAAGTACAAACCTTGAAATTACAGCACCGTAGTCGTGTTTGGGCTCATTTTAAACAGGACTAAATTTTAAGTTCAATGCAATGTTGACATAAGTCTGGCCTGATGCTGCAGCCAGGATTATCAGCATCTAGTCTAAAAACTAATAAATACTTCTTAAAGTGAAATACTTTTGCGAGTTTTTCTTCTGTATAATTATCCTAACAAAGGTTGCCGGTAGTGGCTAGATGAGAGAAGCGGAGGATCGTGAACGTTGGCGCAAACTTCGGGAGGTCTACGTCCAGCAGTGAACTGCAATTGGCTGATGATGATTTATAAAAGCCTCAATCGTTGCATAGCGACGATCCATTCAGAGTATTTACTGACACGAGCCATGTTGTTGAGTCGGAGTGCGGCGTGAGGCGTCTTGTCCTCGCCTTTGCTCTTCGATCTGATCGATTGAGTAACTCAGCAGCACACCTATCGGCTGCTACGCGGATGAAGTTTGTTTTATCATCATTAGCTACCCAGACGAAATGGTACTGTTGGCTCCCTCGACCGGTGCTCTCCGAAAGCTACTTCATGTGTGCGAGTCGTACGCTGCGACACATGGGTTAATTTGTAATAGCAGTAAGACCACGGTATCGATGAGGTACCCCTACTGAAAAATTAGCCATAATCGCCATCCTAATTCATTCATTTGGTCGGTGGTTTTTATTGAAATAACGATTTAACTTGAAATTTATTTAATCTTCTCATCCCGTAAAAAAATAATATAATAGACCATTTCATTTGATTTGAAACTTTTAAACCAGATATTATTTTGACGAGATACATATTTCGTTTACGAATTAGCTACGATCCATTCAACGTATCTACTGACGCGAGCGTAGACGCCAGGGTAGACTGGATCAGCGCACTGGTAGCCCCATGAGGTAACACCGAGGACGATGTCACCTAAGTGAGCGAGGGGACCACCAGAGTCTCCCTGGCAGGCGTCCTTGCCGCCGACGTCCAAGATACCGGCGCACATCATGTTGTCGGTGATGTCGGGCCAGTTCTGGAAACCTGGCTGAGTCTTCAGGTGAGCGTAACGGTCAGCGCACACGTTCTTGTTAATGAGCTTGATGTGGACGTGCTGCAACTGTTCGGGGCCTGAACCTCCGCTCTGTAAAGTAAATAGGAATAATACTTCATTAAAGGAACTCACAAAAAGAGGTTTTCAATTGGCCACGTTTGGCTTTGTTAGTATTTCAAAAATACCTACGTATTTTTGTTGAATCATTTAATTGATTTTGTAGGTAATCAATAAAATTATGCTATCCCATGAAAATTTATCAGACAAACCTACTACATACAAACAGCATAATCTATTCTATTTCATTTCATTCAGTGTGAACAATCTAACAATAACAAAACAGAAAATTCATAATCATGTTGACATAGAAAAAGAAAATAATCACCGAAAGTGCTCCCCAACCGATGGTGGTTAATGTAGTACCGTCAGGAATTGAGTAGCCACTGCCAGGGATACGAGCGGGTTGGATGGATTTGGAGAAGTGGGCTGGGGTGGCCAGGATGATGAGGGCGATGTCGTGGTCAATGGTGAAGGGGTTGTATCCCGAGTGGAGGATCATTTGGGAGACAGCGTGCTGAGATCCGCCGCCAGATGCGAGTGAGGTGCCCAGGGACACGCGCCACTCCGCAGGAGTGTCACCGCTGCGTCACACAAACAGAGATAAGTATTAAACGAAAATTTACAATTCTTGCGTCAAATATCGACGCACACATCGATTCAAAACTTATTTACTTGTGTCCAGTCTAGTTACTATATTTAGGTAAACGTATTACGTGCTTTTTTACCATTTAACATATTTCTGGGGCAGATAATAGGTTCGGCAATGAACCTACTGTCTGCTCTAGATTTTTGTGACGTGGGCATAGACAATAGGCACCCGTAGACAATGGGCATGTGAATTAAGTAGAACTTACTGGAAGCAGTGAGCAGCAGAGAGTACTGAGGTGGAGGTGAGCAGGGAACCACCGCATGCTTGGTACCACCAGATGCCCCACAGACCGTACTGCATGTTGGACATGTACGGGTACTGCTCAACGGTGGTGGGGGAGCCACCGACAATGCGGTTGATGCTCTTGGGCACCGCTAGAATGAAACACAGAACATTATTAGGACACAAAATAAATTACAAGTGGACTGCCTCGTCTGTCCTCGCAAGCGATTAACGAGACTCGTGATCATAAGTCTCGTTAGTTGACCTTATGATGCTGAGTTCTATCCTCAGAGATTTGTCTATTGGGATTTTTTCTCAGGATTTGTGTATAAATTTTAACCTGGGTCACGCTATTAACTACTTAGCGTGATCCAGGTTATAATTGTGATTTAACGAAAATAAGTAAAAAATAAAATATAGAAATTGATTAAAAACTGACAAAGATAAACTATTCAAAATGATCGACTTTTATTGGGACGATTTTCTGTTTTGCTGGACAAAACCAACAAACAGTTGTCCCATATTAACCCCGGTCCGAATGAACTGGACATCCAGGGAGAGGCCTTGGCCCAGTGAGTTGGATTGGCATGATGTAGTAACTAGTAGTAATTTAATTCATTTTATTCGTATTAATTTAAAAGCTCACCGAGTGCGGAACCCAGAAGGGCTAACAGGATGACGACACGCATGATTGTAGAAGTTACAGCTCGTACTCTGCCTGAGGACCTAAACTTCGTTCTTATATATTAGATGTTGTTATCCATTATCTTTTAATTATCAAGTACTTAATTTTAAACAGTCATTCTCATTAGATTAAATTGTTCGATAGGTGGGTAATACGACTTGAGGTTCCTAAACCTATTGGAACAATTTAGGTACCTACTTACCTAAATGGTTTAATAGATTTGTTTGGTTTTGCAAACTGTATGTAGGTACCTACCTACATACCTATTTAAGCCAGGTACCTCCCTACTCAAACAAGACTTTGAAAAAGACGAGCAAGCGTGATGATCAATGCTCGTAGTTCGCTGTACGAGAAGAGGTCTTTGCCCTGCAGTGAGACAATTACAGGTTGGTATTCCTAATTACAGGTTGGTATTCCTAATTACAGGTTGGTAATCCTAGTTACAGGTTGGTATTCCTAATTACAGAGACTGCATAGTCGGATTTTTTATATAAATCACTCAAGACATACGTTTACGTTTTAACAAAACAATATAGAATCACCGTTTCCACCAAATGTCTGATGGGCATAGGCCACATCGACCGGTCCTGTGCTTTTTAGAATCCAGCAGATACCTGCAACTTCACCATATTGTCATCGTTTCACTTTGGAGGCCTTAGAACGCTGCCTTCCGATAGCAACGCAAGCAATGTGCCCTGTTCTCTCCCGCTTAAGGTTGGCAATTCATGAGCCATGTCTACAAACTGTTCTGAAGAGTTATCATGAACTGTATCGTACGTGCAGGTTTGACTACTGAATTATTGTCAAATCTATGACTTCAAAGTAATTAGGTACCTAGTAAGATGTTATTAGTATTAGGGTAGACCGGATAAAATTGTACCAGGGTAGGGTAACACCATGGGGAATATCTCCGCATACCCATTGCTGACATGCTGACGCCGCGCCGCGCCGCTCGACGCTCCTAGAACGCATGCCGACAAAAGCGTCGAGCGCGCGGAAGACTGACCCAAAATCATAACCCTTCTTTTTGCTTCGCCGTAGTCGGGTAAAAAAGAATTTTGCAAATCCGTCTATTTATGACGGAGTTATGACCCTATGACACACAAAAACTATCCAAACCTCCTCCTTTTTACCCGACTGCGTCAGAAGGAGGGTTATGTTTTTCGAGTGTATGTATGTATGTATGTATATTTCTTTGGCACGCTCTGTAGCCTAAACGGCTTGATCGATTTCAGCTTGAGAGGTGTCGTTAGATTCGTCTTAATTGTGAGAGTGACACTGGGTATATCAAAATTGAAAAAATATTAAAATGGCCGATTTTTGGCGCAAAATGTCTTCAAAAAAAAATTTTTTGTCTCGAAACCTATCGAGTGGGGTATCAAAATAAAGGGTTTTAAAAGGTGATTACAAAAATATACATGACTTATATGGTTAAAAGTAATTATAAGTGACAAATCGTAAAAAACACGTACCAAGAACTAAATCGTTTGCGAAATCTTTCACATTTGTAAACTAAAAAGCTGGAAATAAAAAAGTAATTTAAAAAATAAAAAAACCCGACTGCGAAACTGAAAAGCTACAAACAAGCCCATTTTAAATTAAATAAAAGTTGGAAGCAGGCGGGACCCATACCATTTTTATTATATTTTCAAATTCAAATGGGTCCCGCCTGCTTCCAACTTTTATTTAATTTAAAATGGGCTTGTTTGTAGCTTTTCAGTTTCGCAGTCGGGTTTTTTAATTTTTTAAATTACTTTTTTTTAAAGTCGGTTAACAAAAGAAAATCTAAGCAATACTTTTCACTCAGTGTCAGTTTATAAGTTTCTTACTATTGTTGGCTTTACATCGTAATAAAATTGTATTCGAGTAGTTTCAAGTTTAAAACCGGGGACGGCTGTAGCGGTACAACTGTCCCCATGGTAGAACTGACCCCTTTAGCGCATCGTAATACCTGGGGCCCCAGGTACTACGGTAACTTTTCCAATCCCATCCCAAAAACAAATCCAATCCCAATCTCTTTGATTATATCTATGTGGTGCAGCGAAAAAAAGAAAAACACGGACTGTCTTCGCCATATTATCATTCATAATGTTATCCTTTTATGATTCTGCCAAAGTGGCCTTTTTGGGCCCACTGGATTCAAGCTCATACTTAATAAAAAGGTATTTAAGTAAGTATCGGTTTGTTAACAGTTTCTAGGTCTAGATCGAGAAGAAATTTAATTAAAAGGAAATAGTAGATAAGTACAGAAAAGAAAGTTAAATCTAAAACACAAAGAAACAAGACAAAAAAAATACTGAAGAAAGCAGCTCCAGTAGTGAAGAAATGAAATCAAAGTATTTATGCTGTAAATTGGATACCTATCGGAATTATTTCACTTATAAGCGTATTAATAGAAGAAAAAAAATAAGCTAGATGGACTCGACATTTCCTATCGGACTACCTACCTACCTCCTGCCTAAGAAGAAATGGCGAAACAAACTCAAGGGTGAAAGCAAAGGGTCGAAGTCTTTTTTAAAGTTCAGACATAATAATGGATCATTTGTGAAGATATTGTAGATTAGTGCCTGAAATGGTCTTTTGGGGAAAGAACCACACATTTGAGTGGGCTAGTCCAGTGCCAGCATTAGTCAGTAGGTACCTAGGTAATCGTTTAGCTCAACTCAGAACTTGAGGACTCCAAGAAGATGAGTGTGTATGGAATCATTTAGTTCTAGTAGTCCAAACGAAATGGCTATAATACAATGCATATCGATAGCCGTACCTACAGCCATGATTGAGTTTTTTTTAAATGAGAAGGCTGATAATTGCTGTAAGGTTATTGATTAAAGTTAATTACTAGTTATTCCAGTTAAACTAAACAGGTAGGTACCTAGCTAACTTATTAAATAGATTGACTAAAATGTATCGGGAACGATTATACCACGCACGGGGACAATATTGTTCCAAGTGCTTTGCCATACAATATATTGAGTTTTTCCCAGTGGACAGATTGATGGTTAGACTAGTCTGTCCAGCGGGATTTTTTTTCCCGTTGGTCAGATTTATTTGACAGCTGGGAAAACAACAAAAAAAAAGTACAATGAAAGTAAAAACTGTTTTGCATTTTAATAGTTAATTAATTTGTAATTTTCGTTAATTTTGACTATAAATAAATAATAAATTATAAGTATTACCTTAGCTAAAAATATGTAACTCGTAAAACATAAGGACCATGTTTTGTGGTGTTTAAATATGATTTTATTGTTTAAAACTACGATTTTTTTTTTCTATGATTATGTCTCGATTATAAGTTTACTGTGTTTTGATTGTCGTTATATTAAAAGAGGATCTGCTGAGATATTACCATTTCAAAAAGTATGTTTTCTAATTATTGTACAACTAACCCAGTAGGTAACCCCAAGGTCAGGGACATTCAATAAAATAAAATCAATCCATATTAAAAAAAGAATCACATGGTGATATTGGGTTATGTGTTCGGGCACTAGAATGAGGCTTTGCCCCGGGCGCATTTTTTTTTTTTGAGTTACAGGACCCTAAAAGTAAAGAGAACAAAGAAACGGTACCTACGTACGTTGGTATCTACCTAAAAATCATTAATTAACCTTTAGCGACTAATCGGAGATTATAAGATAAGTACACAAGTAAATGCAACAGGTAATAATCTAAAAAATGTTACATAATACTTTCTTTGATAAAAAAATCTTGAATTTGAATTATTTTTTGTTTTGAATGAACAAAAAAAATATGAAAATGATATGAACACATTGAATGAAAAGATACTAGAAAAGCACTTGTCCATTGCTTGTCCCAAAAGAGTGAGATGAGCATAGACTTTCATAGGTGGGCTAGCTCACGTATCATGTACCTACCTATGTTACATCAAAAAGGGTAGTGGTAACCGCGAAATTCAAATTCTCTTATGTTTTTTGCAATTTGCAGGTCAGTGTCACCTGTTATTGTCGCGAATCATATTTTGATCAAGACACAATCTGACGCTGACCTTTTTTTTTTTTTTTTGAGGAAGGGAAATCATCAAATGACTCCTCCCGCCCTGGGTGGAGCGGAAGGGAGTGTCAGACTCTTACTGACTAAAACCCACCCGTGTTCCTTCCTTAGCCCTTTATGTTCCGGGCCAGCGGTAACCCTTTCGGACAATCCCGCTGACCCGGCAGGCTTCGGCCCTAAGGGGCCCCTCCTCGATGCTGACATCTCTTTGAGGCGCGCGTGGAACACGTACGCGCCGTCCGGCACGGGCCTGGTCCTGATCGGGCGGTGAGCTACCCATTACTCTCCGCCCGCAGGCCCGCGCCTACGGTGGCCGGGAGTCGTCACGCGGCTCCCGACGCCCGGAGCGTCTCCCGCGGCGGCTGGGACGGGAGGCTCTCTCCCTGAGCCGTGAGCCGTCTTGGGCCTGGATGACTCCGTAACGGAGGGAGAGGTGGTGGCCGCCGTTGTCAGGACGGGCGGGTGTCTGGCCGACCAGGTGAAGGCAGGCACCATACGTCCTGACTACACGGGCATGCGAACCATAACGGTAAGCTGCCCCGTGACGGCGGCCAGAACGATCACGGAGGGTCGAAGGCTCCTGGTGGGCTGGGTTTCAGCGCAGGTCAAACTGCTGGAACCCAAGCCTCTGAGGTGTTACCGATGCCATGTGGGGCACCATGTTGGCATCCAGTGCACCTCGGAGGTAGACCGCAGCACACTGTGCTTCCGCTGCGGTCAGCCCGGACATAAGGCCGGCTCGTGCAACGCCGCGCCGCACTGCATCGCATGTACGGCTGCTGGCAAGCCGGCCGATCACCGGGCTGGAAGCAAGTCCTGCGCTCCACCCGCCGGGACCAGGAGGAAAGGCAGGCCCTCCGCCGCCGTCGCCACCACCACCATCTGACGCTGACCTGCAAGTTGCATTCACCTTAATATACATACTTGTAGTACTTAATAGTAGGGTAAATACGCCAAACGTCGCCCCCCCCCCAATCTTCGGCCGTCTGGACATTTTTAACTTGCGTTTATTTAAAAGGCACTTAAGTGGCAATTCTGCCAGTCGAATTGCATCCTTAGTTCATACTCTATACGTACGAGTACAAACCGTTACTATCTAAGTCACTCGCTCTTCACACACTGAGCGTCAGCAGCGATGCCAACGTTAAAGCTTCAAGTTCGTTTGTTCTGAATACTCACGCTTCGGGGATTGATATTACAACGCGCAACGGTAAGACATTCTTTTTTTTATTTTAAGCTTTGTTATCAATAAAAAGTTAGTTTTATTAAATTTTAAGGTAGTTTTTTTTAATGTTTTGCGTATTGAGGGGGCCGCCATTAGAATACCAGTTTCGGCTTAAAACCAGATTCTCGACCGCAGTCTGTTTTATAAACTGCAATTCTACCAATTCCTTTGGTATAATTGGAGAATTTGCAAAGCTTCTAAGTAAATAAATCTATTTTACGTTTAACCTTTTGAACGCCAATTGTTACGGAATGGAAATATTTTATTCTCTGTGGTTTTTGTTTTATCTGTCACTGACAGTAGTAATGTCAATCAAGTCGAGAAAAAACGTACCCTTTTTTAGCCACG
The DNA here is from genome assembly GCA_916614155.1 of Mesoligia furuncula. NCBI lineage: Eukaryota > Metazoa > Arthropoda > Insecta > Lepidoptera > Noctuidae > Mesoligia > Mesoligia furuncula. The sequence goes on along the minus strand of OU744799.1, from coordinate 15,671,321 downwards.
CTTTTTAACCGACTTCTTCAAAAGGAGGAGGTTTCTCAATTCGACCGTATATATGTTTTTTTTTTTTTTTTTTTTATGTGTGTTCGCGGATAACTTCGTCGTTTATGAACCGATTTTGATTATTCTTTTTTTGTTGGAATGGGGATATGCCAAGGGTGGTCCCATGATAAGGAAACCAGGATCTGATGATGGCATCCCAGTGAAATCGAGGGGAGCTTTCGAAAATCGTAGGAGCGACTAGTGCGTTTGTTAATTTTTTCATTAAGTATTTTAAAGCACTACAATTTGATGAAGGCCTGGAGTCGATCTGATGATGGAGCCGAAAGACAGTCGAGGGGACTCCTCAACGATTTACAGCAGTTACCTTGTGTTTGGGCTTGATTAATTTGTATTGATGTGAACTTTACACCTAGATAGGTTGCGACTGTCATTAGGGGTCTGATGATGAAGACGAAGGACAGTTAAGGGAACTCCTCAACAGATTACAGTAGCTACCTTGTGTATGTTCACCGATTACTCGAAGACGGCTGGACCGATTCCAAAAGTTCTTTTTTTATTTGAAAGGGTATACTCTCGAGGTGGTCCCATTATCATCAAGTTGGAATCTGATGAGAGGATTCCATGGAAATCGAGGGCAACCCTCAAATTTTATAGGCAAAGCTACAGCGATTTGGATATTTTTTAAAGTAACTTGAGCATTTGCTCTCGAAAATCATCACTTGGTAAAGTGGAGCTGATGATGAAGATCACAGATGGCCATCGGAACTACTCACTGACAAATATTTCACGGGTTGCGATTCGATTACTTTAATATGGTTGCTGAGCAATTTATGCTCGTCACAATGCGTATTGCGAGTGATTGTTGAGGATCTCCTGGTTCTTACCGGGAGAACTCCTCAACAATTAACGTCCCAGCATCGGGAAAAGCAATATTTTGTAAAAGGTGATGAACAGTTGGCATTAGGCTTTTGTAACTTAGATAAATTACAAACTGACCCACTAAAAAGTGAAAAATAAAAACATTTTTACAAAAAAAAAACAACCGACTTCCAAAAAAAACACTACAAATTGAAAAATATCTTTAATTTCGGAAGTCGGTGTCAATAAACGAAAACGCGGAACCAAAGACACCGACTTCCGAAATTAAAGATATTTTTCAATTTGTAGTGTTTTTTTTGGAAGTCGGTTGTTTTTTTTTTGTAAAAATGTTTTTAAGCAGGACTTGTCTACCTCGAAGCTGATTTCTGTATCTACGAAACACGTCCAAAGTAAAAATAAACCAACGCCAATTAGTTTATAAGAACCGTAGTTGTTTCATTCTACAACAAGTGGCGACCGTGACTTGCGAAACTTAACGGCGGAACTAACACTCGGTGCTGTGAATGCGAAGGCCTGCTTGCACCCACGCGGCTCTAAAGCCATTTTGTTTTTCAACGTGCTTTAATCCATATTCATCGTAGCCAGAATGGAAGCATTGGATAAACTCAAGAGGGAAAGGGGTCAGATACGACGCATATTTACCAGACACGCATCGATTATTGAAGATACGATCAAAAAAACGAATCTCCCCAATGAGACAGATATGGAGTATCTTCAAGAAAAATTTAACTTACTAACGACGCTGGACAACAAGATTCAAGATATGGTACTCGGAGCGACCGATTATTCGGAAGAAAAGTGTGATGAGGAATTCGACGAGGCGGAGGCATACCGACGAAGATGGTTAGTTATAAAGGGACAAATAGACAAGAAACAACCGAAATCGATGTCGTACACTAACCAACCTTCGAAGCCGCATAATCTAAAGTTACCACAATTGGAACTGAGAAAATTTGATGACGATCCTAGGAGCTGGGTACCGTTTTGGAGCCAGTTTAGAAAAATCCATGAAGATGAGGCCATTGATGACGACGACAAGTACCAGTACTTGATTCAAGCAATGACACCGGGCTCTAAAGCAAGGATTCTAGTCGAAGGCTACGCGCCTACTAAAGGGAATTACACTAATGTAGTACAGATGCTAAAGGAACGATTTGCAAAGGACGAGATCCTTATTGAAACTTATGTTAGGGAAATACTTAAACTTGTGATGTCAAGGGACAAAGTAGCTGTAGACGTTCTATATGACCAAATTGTAGCTAACTTACAGACATTAGAGACCCTTGGAATTGTAAAGGAGAAGTATGAGTGTATATTGTACCCACTTGTGGAATCATCCTTACCAGAAAATGTTCTGCTTAATTGGAGTCGACTCCCCCATACTGATAAGTCTAGACTAACGCAGCTGTTAGGGTTTTTGAAGACAGAGGTAGGAGCGCTGGAACGATTGAGCCTAGCTAAAATAGATTTTTTCCAGAAGGGTGTATCAGCAGACAGGGAGGCGTCAGCTCCTACAGCTACTTGTCTATTGTCCAAAGAGACAAATGGTAAGAAAATAGAACAAACAACAAATAAAGGTAAGAACCATGCATGCTATTTTTGTGACGGTCCTCATAGCTCCATTGAGTGCATTAAGGGGAATAAATTAAGCCTAGAGGATAAAAAACAGTTTATAAAAACCAAAGGAGGCTGTTACATTTGCTTAAAGAAAGGACACCTAGCCAAACATTGTAAAGCCTTTGTAAACTGTTTAAATTGCAAGAAACGCCATATGGTAATATTATGTCCAGCGCTACATAACCAGGCCACTGCTTCCATTCCTAAGAGCTCTGATCCTGAAATGGAAAAGGTTCTCGTTAACAATTTCTCTAGTATTAACTCAACCACTCTTTTGCAGACGTTGATAGTTAAAATATCCACCAATGGAAGAGAAAAGAAGGTTCGGGCACTTCTGGACTCCGGATCACAGCGCACCTACATCAAAGCAGGCATAGCAGAAGAAATGCAATTGGAGGTAACAGGTACCGAGAGACTGGGGCACATAGTATTTGGAGGCATCAAGAAAGGAGTACAGGTACACAGGCATATTGAATTCATGGTAAGTAGCTTGGATGATACCTATAAAATTAAAATAAGAGCCCTAGAACAGCCCACACTATGCGGCAACTTACCTAAAGTGCATGATGTAGACATCATAAGAAAGTTGCAAGACCAAGGCATAAGACTGACCGATGCAAAAGAAAGTATATCAGAAATAAGTTTGCTCATAGGTTCTGATTACTTAGGATCCATCCTGGAGTCAGATTTGGTGCAAGTGGAGGAAAACTTGGTGGCAATAAAGACGAAACTGGGGTGGACATTGCAAGGACCTATACAGGGTATATATAACACCATAGTGACCTCTCATTTTGCAGCAACTATTCAAGAAGATTCTTTAGAATTCATGTGGAACATCGAGACATTAGGAATAAAAGATCCATATATAAAAGAATCAGAAAACACAGAATCAGAGATGTTAGCATTATTTAATGAAAATGTTTCAGTTAATAGAGAGGGCCGTTATGAGGTGAGCCTGATGTGGAAGTTGGGTTATCCAGAGCTGGAATCAAACTACAACCAAGCATACAATCGACTACTCTCCATAACAAAGAAACTGGAACGTACACAGAACATTGAGGCCTACAATGATGTTTTTCAAGATTGGATTAATGAAGGCATCATAGAAGAAGTAAAGAATGACAAAAAGGACGAAGGACATTATCTACCACACCATGCAGTAGTCAAGCTGGAGAGTACTACTACAAAAATTCGCCCAGTATTTGACGCTTCAGCCAAAGACAGAAACAACAATTCGCTGAATGCATGTATAGAAAAAGGTCCTAATCTGATTGAGTTCATACCAAAATTACAAATATTATTTAGAGCAGGAGCATATGGAGTGATATCTGACATAAAGAAGGCATTTTTACAAATAGCAGTCCGTCCACAAGATCGTGAGAAGTTAAAATTGCTATGGTGGAAAGATCCAAATAATAAAAATGAGGTAACAACGTACTGCCATGCAAGAGTTCCTTTTGGAGTTGCTTGTAGCCCATTTCTGCTGGCAGCTACTCTAAACCACCACCTACAGAAGCATGAAGACAAATACCCTGCTACATCAAAAAGATTAAGAGAGTCATTCTATGTTGACAACTGTGTGACCAGCTTTAACTCAATAGAAGAAAAGCAGACATTTGTCAATGAGGCCACAACACTAATGAAGATGGGCCAATTTGAGCTAAGGGGCTGGATGACAAATAGGAATAATACAGAAGAAGTGCCAGTATCAGTTCTAGGGATGTTGTGGAATAAAAGAAGAGATACTATTGAGTGTCAACTTAACCTAAAGAAGTTAACAACAAAGGTAACAAAGAGGGAATTGTTGTCAGTTACCCAACAGATTTTTGATCCACTGGGATTAGTATGCCCTGTGGCATTGGTGCCAAAGCTGATAATACAGAAGGCCTGGCTACTAAAATCTGGATGGGATGAGAAAATACCGGATGACTTAGAGAAAGAATATGTTGATTGGTTGAGTACTCTTCACTATCTTAAGGAATGCCGAGTGCCGCGGCGTCTCACGGAGGCACCGCTCCAAGAATGTGAGACAAGTGTCCACATATTTAGTGATGCGAGCAAAGATGCTTACGCAGGTTGTATTTTCTTACGAACAAAGCATGGTGATAAAATAACTGTGCAGCTTATAATAGCCAAGAGTAGAGTGGCTCCCATTAAGAGATGCATATCATTGCCGCGCTTAGAACTGATGGGAGCTCTCATCGCGTCGAGGCTCTATATTGAAGTGGTGAGATCTGGTTTACTTCATCAATGCAAGGAATATGATGTCTACTGCTGGACAGACTCGTCGGTGACCCTGGCGTGGCTGAAAAGACAAAACACATGGAAACCATTTATTAGTAACAGAGTAAAAGAGATTTGTAAAAATACAAACAAGAATGATTGGAACCACTTACCTGGTAATAGTAATCCAGCAGACTTACCCTCACGTGGCTGTTCTGCAAAGACACTGAAAAAGAAAAGCTGGTGGCTTGGCCCGCAATGGCTGTATCTAGGAAAAGAACACTGGCCCAAGTCAATCTTGTCGAATTTGAAAATTGATGAAGAAACAGTAAACAGTGAACAAGTTAAGAATTCAGCAGTCCACATAGAAGTAATTTCAGAGAGTTTTTGTAGTAAACTGATTTATTTTAATCAATATAATAATATAGTCCGTCTGGTAGCAAGGATGCTAAGAATGAGCCCAAGAATTAGAGGGAAATATAACATCAGCTCAGATCATATAGAAATTGATGAATACAAGAATGCAGAAGAAACTTTGATAAAGTTAATACAAACAGAACATTTTAAAAAACGCGAAAACCCTGGACATAAATTATTAACAATAAAAGAAAAAGGGATTATAAGAGTAAAGACAAGATTAGAATATTCAAATGAACCAAAAGACTTCATCTACCCAATATTACTTCCTGGGAATGAAAAAATAATCAAGAGGATGGTACAACAACAACATAGAACAATGAAGCATGCTGGAACACAGCTGATGATGTCTACATTGAGAAATTCATTCTGGATCATAGGAATCAGAAGGTTGACTAAGAAAGTGGTATCAGAATGCATGATCTGCAAAAGATATAAGGCAAGGCATTATGAAGTTCCACAGCCACCATTACCTACAGATCGTATAATGAATAATGCAGCATTTGAAGTAACTGGAATAGACCTAGCAGGCCCTTTGTACCTCAAAGATAACAAGAAATGTTGGATTGTACTCTACACCTGCGCCGTTTACAGAGCCATTCACCTGGAACTGACTGATTCATTGTCAACACCTAGCTTCATGATGACATTGAGAAGATTCATAGCCAGGCGAGGCAGAGTAAGAGTTATTTACACAGACAATGGAACAAACTTTATAGGCACAACAAATTTACTGAAAGAGGTGAACTGGCAGGAAGTAGAAACTGCTACTAACTCCTATAATATAAAGTGGAAGCTGTCAGTACCAGCAGCTCCCTGGTGGGGAGGATGGTGGGAAAGGTTAGTGAGAGTTGTCAAAGAGATGCTGCGTCGAATCCTTGGAAAATCTGTGGCAGACTGGATTGAACTCACAACCATACTCTGTGACTGTGAAACTATAATAAACAGCAGACCACTTACCTATGTAGAGATGGGAGAATACAAGCCATTGACACCAATGATGTTTTTACACAGCTTACCAAGTAGTGATACTCCAGATTTGGACCAGATTGATCATAAAAGTCTGAACATCCGACACAAGTACTTACAACAGCTGCGAGAAGATTTTAGAAGAAGATTCAGAAATGAATATTTGTCACTTCTGATAAATAAAGGAAGAGAACAGAGAAGAGAACCCAAAGTGGGAGAAGTGGTTTTGATTGAGACCGAATCTAGTCGGTTAAATTGGCCGTTAGGCATAATAAAAGATATTTTTACAGGAAAGGATGGTTGTACGAGAGCGGCAAAAGTCATGACTTCTACAGGAGAAAAGGTAAGAGCTTATCAGAAATTATATCCATTAGAACTGAATGCCTCAGATGATTGGATTGAGCAAGTCTCCAATAGAAATGATCCAGTGATTCCGGCGCCGTCGTCCCCAGCCAACTCTGTGCCTACTGATGACACAGAACCTCAGTTGACAACCATGCCACCAGCCAGTACTAGATTGGGACGTTCTATTAAATTACCATCTAGATTTTTAGAATAAAGTTCTAATGTAACATATTTTGATGTTTGTCTAGACTTGTCAGTAGGGGAGAGTACCTACTAATGTAAACAAATTCTATAATTATTATTCTTTAGTAAGAACCTATCAACTCATTTTGAGAATATAAGTATATATAGACTTGATATGTGAATGTCTGTACTAATCTGTAATATTAAGAATTCTATGCTGATTTTTTATTATAATTTTATTATAGCACAGGCTACTAGCATAAATAATGTTATGAATGTTATGGTACCTAATGTACCCAAATGATACTGTGTATATTTAGTTGCATTACAGTCTTGTGATGTAAGTCACATTTGTTGTTAGCGTATCTAGTGGTAAATACCTTTGAAATGTTGTAATACCATAGTATAATTAATTCTAGTTAGCAGTATGTAAACTCAGTCTTTCCGCTCCCTCGGGAGGATGTTACGGAATGGAAATATTTTATTCTCTGTGGTTTTTGTTTTATCTGTCACTGACAGGAGTAATGTCAAACAAGTCGAGAAAAAACGTTCCCTTTTTTTAGACACGCTTTTAAGCAGAGGACTTGTCTACCTCGAAGCTGATTTCTGTATCTACGAAACACGTCCAAAGTGAAAATAAACCAACGCCAATTAGTTTATAAGAACCGTAGTTGTTTCATTCTACAACACCAATGTCGGCTATAGCCGACATGAGCAAGCGTGCCCTGTGCGCCAACGACGGCTATACTCGACAAAAAACAGGTCGCAGAAAAATACAAAATAAACCTATTAAATCATTACTTTTATGTATTTTATTGATACACCTTGAAATTAAGATTTTCGGGCTTGGCGTACAGGGCATAGGAATACCGATATGGCGTGGCGGTGAAAAGGTTAATCGCCAAATACCGGCCGGGCGATATTAGTTGAACCTCGAAAAATAAGGTATACAAAACAGGGGGCGAATTAACTTACGATATGGTCGTAAGGAATCCGCGGATACTAGGCCTGTAAACTTCTTGTATCCTCTAAGACCTTTTATACTTCTTAGTTTGTATCGATAATTACCCAACTCCTTAATTATCACGTAAATATGGGCCAAAATACAGATCATCTAACTTAGAATTAACCTTATTGCCGCTAGTAGTCGGCGCCTGGCGCCAAAGTACTTACGTAATCACCATTTTTGTAAATCGTACTATTTTTACGCCTTTTATCAAAGTTACGATTCATTTTCTTGCTGGCTATTTTAATCCGATTAGTACCCTATCACGTCTAGACTGCACTGGCTCAGGAATCCGATCAGGCATGGAGTCATCACATACTGACCTTCCTACACGAGCAAACATTAAATCGTATGGCTTATACCCTGTTGTATCATTAACAGTATTATTAATACCCTAACATTTGGTAAACTATTGTCCCAATTATGAGAGGCCTCGCTAGGTTCCGTGGCTCTCAATGCATCGAGAATTGTGCGATTAGTGCGTTCTACCTGCCCATTAGACCTAGGACACGCAACGTGTGTTTAAACTGCTTTTCCGTTACAAACTTCTTGAAATATCTACCCGTAAAAACCTTACCATGATCGGAAACTACGTGATCTGGGAGACCGAATAAACTAAATATGCGTTTTAAATCTCTAATTGTCTCCACAGAATTGACAGTACGTGTAGGCTCAGAAACAACGAATTTAGAGCAAGCATCTGTCAATACTAACATGTAATGGTACACTTTTTTAGTTTTGCTAAAAGGGCCCAAATGATCGATATACCTTTTTCATTGCTTCCGTAGGTTTAGGAATTGGATGCAATTTGCCTTCTTTCCTACCGTATCGAAGCGCACGGCAGTGCGCAGGCCAATTTCCAGCAAGTGGCCGCACGTACGCCGTGCACTATTTACCCGAACCGCTTCGAGCTACTTTTGACCACCCTGTATCTAACTATTTGTCACACGAAATCGAATCAAACTTCACATACATAATACCATGACTGCTGTTAGTTCGAATACCAAATTTCATAACTGTAGCTTTAACAGATTCAAAGTTATGGACTTTTCAAAATAGGTAGCTAAAGTGGCACTGACTGACTGATTCACTCACTTAGTGTCTAAACACACTATGCCGAAGTTACGCGACCGAAGTTCGGCAAGATTACGCCCGCAATGCTATTTCAATGCTATTTAACGCAACGTAATTTCGGCATAATGTGTCGTCAGTAATTCAAATAGCATTGCAGGCGTAATCATGCCGAACTTCGGTCGCGTAACTTCGGCATAGTGTGTTTAGACACTTTGAGTTAATCAAAATGTTTAGGGACTTCTAGTAGGCCTAGAAACTTGAAATTTGGCACGAAGTTAGACATTAGCATGAAACTAAAGGAAAAATTAAAAAAATGGTCAAGTGTGAGTCTGGCTCGCGCATAGAGGGTTCCGTATTAATTTTTTATTCTAGCCGGCCTAGAAACTTCTACCGGCCTAAAAACTTGAAATTTAGCATGAAGCTAGACATAAGCATTAACTAAAGGAAAAATTAAAAAGAGGTCAAATGTGAGTTTGGCTCGCATGCAGAGGGTCCCGTATGATTTTTTTTCTAGCTGGAACTGGACATTAGCAAAAGAAAAATTTTAAAAGCGGTCAAGTGTGAGTTTGGCTCGCGCACAGAGGGTTCCGTAGGTATTTTAAAATTTTTTTATAGTCGGCCTAGAAACTTGTAATTTTTCACGAAGCTAAAGTAAAAATAAAAATGCGGTCAAGTGTGAGTTCGGCTATCACACATTCTGTAATCCGTGTTCCGGTGTGTGACTAAAGCTATAAACGCAAACGAAATAACAAAGGGTAAAATAAAAACTAAGTTAAAAAAAAATGATAATAGCAAAAGTGGGTACAAGAAAAAAATATCTAAACAATATTAAACTATCATAGAAAGCCCCTAAGTTGGGCCGCCATTAAAACCTTTTTACAACTTCCAATAACTTGTTTGCTAAGTTAATAATATCTATGAACCAGACGTTGAATATATCAGAGAACACCTTCTCAATTTGCACTACAAGCCAGCGTTAAACACTACCACAATAAATTGTGAATATAATATTACATTTATTATTGAGAAATATATAAGCTATCATTTACTACGTATTATTATGTGCCATGTTTTTTTTATTAAATTTCTTTATTTAATTATAATTTATTATTTTTATTTTGCCTAGTTTTAAATCCGGGTAAAGTCTCCCATAATCACATCCAATTCATTTACGACTTCTAGTGATGATTGGTTTAAAAACATTTATAATAACTGCGTCACAAAACCAGAAAATTTTCCCAATTACCAAATTAAAAATAATACTCTTTATCGCCTTGGTAAAAATAAGTGTTTGCTAACTAATGAATTTTCTTGGAAAGAAGTTGTTCCATCCGAGCTACGTGAAAAAGTCATTGCAGATAATCATAATGAACCATCAAGTGGTCATTTGGGAATATTTAAAACTTATAAACGTATTGCACTTAGGTATTACTGGCCAGGTATGTACAAGGATATAGCAGAATACGTTGGATCATGTGGTACTTGTCTCGAATATAAGTCTCAAAACCATGCTATCCTTGGTGAAATGGGCCGGCCTAAGCAATGCTCTCGACCTTACCAAATGATATCCATCGACTTAATGGGGCCTCTTCCAGTCACTAGGAAGCAAAACAGTTACATTCTGGTAGTAACTTGCTGTTTTTCCAAATTTTGTCATATATTTCCAATAAAGAAAGCTACTTCAGGCATAATTATAAAAATTTTAGAGGAACAAATTTTCCTCATTCAAGGGGTTCCTCAAACTATATTTCTGGACAATGGTACTCAATTCACAAGTAAAGACACTACAGACTTATTTAAGAAATACAAAATTCCCAATATTTTCTTCTCACCTAAATATACCCCTCAGGTTAACACTGTGGAACGATACAATAAAACCATTATTACGTGTATTTCCACATTTGTAGAAGGCGACCACCGATCTTGGGACGTTTTTATTCCGGAAATTCAATTTGCCATAAATAATTCGGTTAATGAAGCTACGGGATTTTCTCCATCGTTTCTTGTATTTGGTCGAGAACTGGTTCTTTGTGGTTCCCATTACACCGAAACAGACCTGGGTGATGAAGTCTTGTTTTTGCCACGCGAGGTTTACGCTGAGAACCTTGGTTGTCTAAGTACCATATTTGACCAAGTCCAAAAATCCTTGTATCATGCTCATATAAAAAATACGTCGCATTATAATCTAAGACGTAAGGCCTTTGAGTTTTATGTCGGTGACATAGTATATAAACGTACTTACGTGCTTAGCGACAAAGATAAGCACTTTAGCAAAAAATTGGCTCCTAAATACATTAGGTGTCGTATTATTCAGAAGCTATCACCTCTCGTTTATGTTTTGGAGGATATGTCTGGTAAAAAGTTAGGGTCTTGGCATATAAAAGATCTTAAAAAATCCACCTATAAATGAGTTCTGTGTTTCGTTACATTTCCCCAGTACGTACTAAAATGATATTAAGATCTGTTACAAAGTCATTGACAAATTTTTGTCATAGACTTCAGTTTTGTTAGGTCACGTCACATAATTAAAATTGTTGTGTGATGTTAAGTATGTTAAGTTTTTATTTGTCAGCGATGAGGTATGGATGAAGTGAATGTTCGTATGCAAGGTGTAGTAACGTATTTAGTGATGCGGATTTTATTCCCAGAAATAAAATCCTTATGAGGGCCGGCGGGTAATGTAACGGAACGTTACATGACTATTCATGTTTTATTATTAAGTGTCAAACGTATGCTACGAATGTTGTTCTTTGAGGGTGTACGTCTCGGAACGCAGCGGTATGGAGTGCGGGGAGTGTTCGCTTCATATATGTGACTAGCGCGCCCGCGCACCGCGGCCAGTCGCTTCTAAAGTGTTTTTCAAATAAACTTGCGATAAATGTCATTCAACCACCCTGTACCAAAAAGTCCAAATAACTTACGATAGATATCGTTCGTCATACAAAACTGTCGCTAACATTGCATAGGTTGAGTTTCATAATACCAAACACGGAGTAAGTCAATGTTTTGATCGTGTTACCGACACTGCCCATACATTTTTTTCGTATGGTTTGGAAATATTGGGATACATTAGTAGACGGAGGTGAACAAACTTTATCGCAAGTTTATTTGAAATGAACTTTAGACTGATCTCTGAGTAGACGTATTGCATCCTCATACTACGACCTCTCGAGCGCACTAGCCGAGACAATCGTAATTTTTTTGCGATATTCGTTTATCACACGTAATCCTATCTTAATAATAAATAATTCCTCGGTGGAGTGTAAGTGCCTGTTATTCCCGAATTAGGGATCTACAGCGAGTTTACATCGCACATTGTTGGTGTCACCGTGCAAGCCAGACAGCCGCGTCGCCGTACGCTTCAAGGTCATCGGCCACCTACCATCCCCGGCCTGGGCGTCTTCGGCGGAATTCTGCAGGGAAGTGCCTATCTCTGCAGGAGTGACAACAAACGGGCCTGAACCCACAGTTACAAATTTGTGTGCCTCCATTAGAGCCTGCTGGGTATTAAACTTTTATTTGTACCTACACGCTCGTTTTATTCAAATATCCATTAGGATAAAAACGGGTGGAGGCTACACTTTTTGTCGTCTACCCCATCGTGTGGGGTATAGATGAATATGTCTTTTAAAATGACTTGGGGGTTGCTAAAAACATTTTTCGATTTAATGCTCCATTTACGAAATAAGGTACTTGCACCCAATAAGGACCAGCACCTATTAAGGGCCACTTTAGAAAACTTACACTTGCCATTTTTTCAACTGCTTCAAATTTCGCGCGCACCATGCTATACCACCCATTGGTTAAATGCAATCGCGCGATGACGCGTAGATGCCGCCATTTTGTCAGTAGCGTCCAGTTTGTGTAAGACAGCGGTTAGAGACACTATTTTATAAAATTGATGCGCGTTGTTTTGTTAGTTTTTCGTAAAAAAAGTAGTGTATTTAAGTAATTTTTTATAGAAGATTGGATTTAAACATTCAGAGATAACTCTGCAAAGGTTGTTTATACATTGTTATTTTTTCATTATACAACTTTAAAATGTTTTCATCTATCACGATACCCAAATCCTAATAAGGACCATAATATGAGTTTGTATTAAGGTCCGGTTCCACGAAGAAAGTGTTGGCTTGACGAAAGAAGATACTGATGATTTTGTGTGTTCATTTGTATATAATATTTTTAATTAGTGTTTTGCGACAAGGTTTGCGACGTTGTTTTTATTTGATTATTTTGATTTTGTTTAAAAAACTTACTAATATATTTTAGTACTCCTAATACGGCCCATCACGGTATCGTATATGAAATTAAGACTGATTTTCCTTAAAATGCTGTAATTAATGACTGAAGAAAGAGTAGGGGGAGTCCGGGAGAGTTTACCCGCCTTCGACTAAAATGCTCATAAATCGCTTTATATTTACAAAAAACTATTTTCTACAAATTGTACCCTAAGCTGCATTATTAAGCTTTATTTTTTGTTAAGAAAGTTTTATAAATCATTAATACTTTATGAGTAATTAACGATTTCTACTGAAGTGAGATTTGGCTAATATCTCCCGCCTAGGTGGGAGACTTGACCCCCAAGATTTGTAGGTTAGGAGTCAGTTATCAAAAATGAATGAATTGGGAGATATAGCACATTTAATGTGGCTCCTCAATTGAGATGCTTTGGTAAATAGATTTGCCTCTAATCTACTTATACTTGTGACAAAATTTGGAACAAAAAACACTTATATTTTGTATAAATTTCTACTAAATGTAAGTACGTATAATCCTGCCATAAAAAGTAAGTAAGTTTTTTGTGGATGGGAAATCATCAAATGACTCCTCCCGCTCTGGGTGGAGCGGAAGGGAGTGTCAGACTCTGACTGACTAAAACCCACCCGTGTTCCTTCCTTAGCCCTTTATGGTACGGGCCAGCGGTAACCCTTTCGGACAATCCCGCTGACCGCCGCAGGCTTCGGCCCTAAGGGGCCCCTCCTCGATGCTGACATCTCTTTGAGGCGCGCGTGGAACACGTACGCGCCGTCCGGCACGGGCCTGGTCCTGATCGGACGGTGAGCTACCCATTACTCTCCGCCCGCAGGCCCGCGCCTACGGTGGCCGGGAGTCGTCACGCGGCTCCCGACGCCCGGAGCGTCTCCCGCGGCGGCTGGGACGGGAGGCTCTCTCCCTGAGCCGTCCCGCCACCTCCTTCGCTAGCATGACTGCTTCGCAGAAGAAGGTGACTGCCTCCCACTCCCTCTCGCCCCGGACCATGGCTTGCACCAGGGCCGGACGCGAGAGGTCGCCGTCGCTGCCGATCGCCTCTACGAGGACACGGCGGTGCTCCGCCCAAGCGGGGCAGACCTCCACCGTGTGCTCCACCGTGTCCTCTGGGCGATCCTGGCAATGGTGACACCCGGGCGTTTCCTCTCGCCTGATAATGTGCAGGAACCTCCCGAAACTTCCGTGTCCGGTGTACACATATCTACGAAGTTATTAGCTGTTCTTTAATTTCCTATGAAACAGTTTTGAAGGGTGACCATGAATACATTATTTAAAAGGAAAATCTTCGTTTTGTGGCTTATAGTTGAATATAATTTCTGTTTCCGGAATGAAAAGTTTAGAAGATGTAATTTGTATTGCAGAAGAAAAAAAGATTTGTACGTCTTGTGACCACCAAACAGTGTGCAAATATACTCTGTCAAACATAGTTTCCTTTGAATTAAATTTTTCTACGAAGTTTCGAGTAAACGAGGTACCAGAATCTATAATGATTTCATGTAGGTCATATACATTAATAGGCGTTATAGAATTTATACCTGCAATTAGTAATGCTGGCATAAATGTCACTACCCAACGAAGGATAGATGTTTTGTTACGACGACTACTTATGATTCTCACTGTAAAATTAGGAAAAGCACCGATCAACCAATATTAATTCATTCATTAACTTATGTCGAAATTGGCCCCGATTCTGTTTTTCACAAACTAAACTAAGTTTAAGTTTATGCATCTATTTCTTTCTATTTCATTATGAAAAGGACAGAAGATAAATATTAGTTTAGTCCTGTCAAATTAAGATACTCCATAGACAATTTAGAGGAGATTAAAAAATTGGCTATTAAAAATACGTCAATTTACGTCAGGCGCTGACTAATTTGACAGGACTAAACTAATATTTATCTTCTGTCCTTTTCTTAATGAAATAGAAAGAAAAAGATGCCCGAACTTAAATTTAGTATAGTTTGTGAAAAACAGAATCGGCGCCAATGACTACTAAATACCTAAAACATATGAAGAATCTCTGTACCTACCTACATACTGTGTCGATATGTTAAAAATTTAATTTTAAAAACTAGTAATTCTGTTTTTTTTTTTTTTTGCGGATGGGAAATCATCAAATGACTCCTCCCGCTCTGGGTGGAGCGGAAGGGAGTGTCAGACTCTTACTGACTAAAACCCACCCGTGTTCCTTCCTTAGCCCTTTATGTTCCGGGTCAGCGGTAACCCTTTCGGACAATCCCGCTGACCCGGCAGGCTTCGGCCCTAAGGGGCCCCTCCTCGATGCTGACATCTCTTTGAGGCGCGCGTGGAACACGTACGCGTCGTCCGGCACGGGCCTGGTCCTGATCGGACGGTGAGCTACACCAACCACCAGGTGGGCGCTGGTCCAACAGGCCCCGAGTGGTCCGCGGTGGGCGCTGAAGCAGCTGGACCGGGAGCTCCTCCTAGAAGCCTTCGTAGAAAAATTTAATTCAAAGGAAACTATGTTTGACAGAGTATATTTGCACACTGTTTGGTGGTCACAAGACGTACAAATCTTTTTTTCTTCTGCAATACAAATTACATCTTCTAAACTTTTCATTCCGGAAACAGAAATTATATCCAACTATAAGCCACAAAACGAAGATTTTCTTTTTAAATAATGTATTCATGGTCACCCTTCAAAACTGTTTCATAGGAAATTAAAGAACAGCTAATAACTTCGTAGATATGTGTACACCGGACACGGAAGTTTCGGGAGGTTCCTGCACATTATCAGGCGGGAGGAAACGCCCGGGTGTCACCATTGCCAGGATCGCGCAGAGGACACGGTGGAGCACACGGTGGAGGTCTGCCCCGCTTGGGCGGAGCACCGCCGTGTCCTCGTAGAGGCGATCAGCAGCGACGGCGACCTCTCGCGTCCGGCCCTGGTGCAAGCCATGGTCCGGGGCGAGAGGGAGTGGGAGGCAGTCACCTCCTTCTGCGAAGCAGTCATGCTAGCGAAGGAGGTGGCGGGACGGTTCAGGGAGAGAGCCTCCCGTCTCAGCCGCCGCGGGGGACGCCCCAGGCGTCGGGAGCCGCGTGACGACTCCCGGCCACCGTAGGCGCGGGCCTGCGGGCGGAGAGTAGTAATTCTGGTTTCATTTAACATCATCATCCATCATCATTTCAGCCGTAGCACGTCCAGTGCTGGACCTCCCCCACAGTTCCCCCTCAATATTAACTCGATCTCGCCGAGAAACTCGACGAGAAACGAGAAACTCCGAGCATAGCCCTCTTCATTGGCATTTGCGTTTGTCCCAGGTACACTCACAACATGGTCACCCAATAGCGATTTCCTAATGAATATCGAAAAGTAATTTGTTTTTCAGATACCGAATATACACAATTTTGATTTGTACATATGTATTTAGTAGATATTTATACTAAATGTTAATGTCTCTGGTTATTGATTTCGTTGTGATTTCAGGTAGATACAATCAATTATTTATTATGCAGAACGTCAGGACTTAGGAGCCAAATAAAATACGTTTATTTACTAAATTCACTCAGTTTTACTACTTTCTCTATGTTTTACAAAGTCAAACACACTTACTTCTAAATGTTTTTTGGAATGGAATTTAGTGTACGTTACCCCAGCAAGAAAGTATCTCCTAGAGTTATATGAGTAGAACGTATAGTTGGTGCCTTATCTGCTGTAAATGTGCCCCCACATAAAAAATGTGTGCCCCCTGTCGTTTTGGAAAAAAATCGAAAAAACAATTCTTGCTGGGGTAACGTTTTTCTAGCAGGAAAATTCTAAACGAATGATCGGAGAGAGAAAAACTGTGCATGGCCAGAGAGCTTATATGTGTGCCAAAATGTGCCCCCAAAAAAAAAAATCTGTGCCCCTTCAGAATTTCGAGATATTGCATTTCCTGCTGGAGTAACGTTTTGATGAATCGTATATCTCTAAAACCATTGCATGTGCCCCTGTAGAATAAACATACACGAGTAGCTCTTAATGTGTGCCCCTTAGTGCCCCAATTAGATTTAAGAAAATATTTATAGTTTTCAAGTTATCGCGGTTTTATGAAAACCCGAAAAAACATCGCAGCGCCTAAATGAGACAAGGCACAAGTTCGCTGAACACTGTATTCGGTCCTTCTTGACGCTAATAATAACTATACAAAGTTTCAAAACTGTTCATGCATGCGTTTTTGAATAATCTTGCTAAAAGTCAAAACGATGGTGTCATAACTTTGACGGCAAAATACAAGGAACTGGCTCAATCCCAGATGTGTAGGTGTAAACCAAAATCTTGTGCCTTTAGTCAAAAATATATGGTGAAAATATTGAGCTTGGAATGTTTCGCATTAAGTAAATATAAACAAAAAACCAAAATATGTAAACAACGGCTGGTTATCCGACCAAATCTGAATGACTACTAAGAAGCGAGTGATTCATACATATCGATGACCTTCTTTATTGGACGTATTATACCTAAGCTGTTGTCCGTACAGACGTGTTCAAAAGTATTGGGGGCTAATTAAAAAATATATTAAATGCACCTTGTGACTATATTAATGAAACAGCTTGTTGATGTGGAAATTATTATTTTTATTCCCTTATTTTTAATTCTTAAAGTAATTATTGCATCACATTACAGATCAAATTTCCTGCCTATAAATATTAGAAATTATTTGCATGTTGTGTAGTCATTATTATTTAAATCACAGATTAGTTTTTCATCTAAGTCTAAAGTCCCCGTCACGAGAAGCTATAAACTTTGTAAATAAAGAACTTTATACTAAAGTTCAATAAGTAATCCTAAATTCAATCAACTCAATGTAACGTACGTGTAATACGAAACTAACGAGCAATTTCACTTGGTCGGATTTGTGGTACTGGAACGCGTCTGACTCATGGAACGTAAACATTTGGGCCGCCATCGCCATTTTGAAGTAAGTTACAGAATACTCGGAATCGTCTGACGGCAGTAATTAGATGTGTGTGTTGCCTTAATTATATCCCTATATAAAAATAAAAATCATTACAAACCGTTTTTTTTTTTAATTTGATCCAAAAGTTGCGAACCCGTGAATGTGTGTTTACATAATTTATACCTTCTCGTGACGGGGACTATAACATATAATTAGTAAATTAAACTAAAAACTGTGTTAAAACCATTATATCACGTAGGTAAAAAAACGTCATATTCTTTTGCAATCGAAATAAATAAAATAAATAAATAAAATAAATACGGTAGTCTTGGCATCATTGCCGATGAGTAACAGAAGCCGTTGTGAATTGTAATTTACAATCTAACTTTAAATAGGAAATTGAATTGAAATGTACTGAATTCTAGATATTGTTGAGATTTGCAGTTGCAAGCAGAGAGCCTTCATGAATTGTTAAGACGCAGATGTGCATACCTGTTTATTGTATAAAAGAATATGAACTAAGTTATTTCCCGAATATTACATCTGGGATAAGAGAGAACCATGTTGAAACGGCTGAGCCGCTCTGCAAGTCGGACGCGACGCCACTCCGATGTCACCAGGCAACGGTTGCCAGGGCTGCGCCGAAACGCATCGGCGGCGTGGCGCCCTAGGCCGCCTGCGTGACTGCGTCTGTCCCGTCACAGCTCCCTTCGTTTGTTCGTTGTCATCCGTATTGTCATCGGTGTCACATAGACCACAGAGTACTTTTTGATAGACATAGACGTTTTTGTGTTTTTTTCGTGATTTTATTTTATTGTTAATATTTGTATTAGTTTTCATAAGTTAAATTAATAATATAGATAAATAAATGCTTAGTGGCAGCAGCGATGTGGTAGATAACAGTGCTTGTCAACCTTCTACATCGCTGAGCATCTTGGAGAGATGTCCGCTGTGTACCCAGGCACGATTTTTTAAAGGTAAGCGGGGTTTGAATGTGCACATTGGAAAGGTGCACAGACCTCCAAATGTGCTCATCTCAGACCCTGTCTCAACATCTATACCTACAACTCCAGCTACATCCACTTTTGACCCGTTTTGGAAAACCCTGTCCAAATTAAAAAACTCTATTCCTGTTTCGAAGCGAGTTCCCCGCGGCGCTAGACCTCTAGTGGCGCAATACCTAGCAGGTTGCATTCGTCTCGCCGCCCGCGAGAACTCGCTAAGTGCTTGGGAACAACTACTCACCTTCCCTTACAGAATTCTACATGTATGTACAAAAGAATTTGGCAACCAAAAAGACATTAACTGCACAAATTAAAGAAAACTGTAATATTTCGGCTCATAATTTAGATTCAAAATTGCAGACACAGACACATACCTCATCAAGAGGTATATCCCATCTTGTAGAAACTAAGTTAGGGGAAGGTGACATTAGCGGAGCAGCCAGGATTCTTTTTAGCAGTGATGTAGTGGCACCGTGTTCTCCAGAAACACTCGCAGCTCTGGAGAGCAAACACCCTGCCGCAGCGGATGGCCTTTCTTTTCCCGACCCTCCTGATCCTGATATCCACTCCCTCACCATTACAGGTCGAGAGTTGGTCACAGCCGTTTGCTCTTTCCGGAACGGCTCCGCTGGCGGCCTCGACGGCCTGAGTCCTCAGCACCTTAAGGACCTTGTTTGTTCAGGCGCCGGGGCAGCTGGCGAGTTGCTCTTGAAGGAGCTTACGGCTTTGATTAACCTTATGCTCTCCGGCAAGGTGAACGAGGCCGTCATCGGCGTTCTGTACGGGGCCAATTTATGCGCCCTGCGTAAGAAGGATGGCGGCATTCGGCCCATTGCCGTGGGCACTACTTACCGCCGTATGGCAGCCAAAATTTGTTGTAAATTTTACGGTGAGGTTGTTTCGGAAAAATTTCAGCCCCTGCAGCTAAGGTTACGGCTCCAAAGGGGGCTGTGAGGCTGCCGTACACGCTTTGTCAACCTACCTAAATTCTGAAAAAGGAGAGGTCATCCTGAAGGTTGACATAAAGAATGCCTTCAATTCTGTTAATAGGGACACCTTGCTGGCAGAAACTAGAAAAGAAATACCCCAAATTTATAGTTTCATTTGGCAATGTTACAGACACCCTTCTAAATTACTGTATCGGGACAACCTTTTGGAATCTGCTGTTGGCTGTCAACAAGGTGACCCCCTTGGGCCAGTGATTTTTAGTTTAGCCATTCACCCAATTATTCGACAGCTAAATTCCAAATTTAACGTTTGGTATCTCGATGATGGAACCTTGGGAGGCGATGCAGAAACTGTATTAAAAGACCTTCAATTTTTTTAAAATGAACTTCATTCCATTGGCCTTGATCTCAATCTTTCGAAATGTGAACTATTTTTAGCGGACAGTACTGACAGACATCTGACTCTTCCCAAATTTTACGCAATAGCTCCAGAAATCAAAATTATTGAAAAAAGCTCTCTTCGCCTCCTTGGGTCTCCAATCTTTGACAATTCCTTTCCCGGTTTTATTGATGAAAAAATCCAAAATTTCAATGATGTTTCGGAAAGATTGTTCCAAATTAAAATGCATTCGGCCATAACCTTAATCCGCTATTGCTGTTTCGGCCCTAAATTAACATATTTTCTTCGCGCTTCCCATTTATGGAAGCACACTCACCTTTTAGACAAAATGGACCAAATTATCAGGCATACATTAACTTCCATTTTAAATGTGGCCATGGACGACCGAGCTTGGGCACAAGCTACTCTTCCCATTCGTATGGGGGGCCTCGGCGTCCGCAAAATTTCTAGTATTAGTTTACCGGCTTTCATATCTTCGGTCCACGGCACTGATAAATTAATCAGGAAAATCCTAGCCTCCACACTGATTAATTCTGATGTGCCGTGTTTCACCGAGGCTATGGATGCCTGGAGACTCGCTTACCCAAATACAGATCCACCCAACAATCCATCTTCCCAGAGACGGTGGGATGAGCCGCTCTGCAGAGTAGTACAGAACAATTTACTTCACTCGTCTGCTACTTCTGCGGAACGTGCGCGTCTGCTGGCTGTGGGTAGGTGGGAGTCGGGTCTTTGGCTTCATGCACTACCTTCGTCGAACATAGGCACTTTGTTCGACGACACTACTTTTCGCCTCGCTGCTTCCCTACGACTAGGCACTCCTTGCTGTTCTCCCCATCGCTGTCACTGTGGAGAAGATGTCAACAGTCTCGGACACCACGGCCTGTCTTGCAACCGAAGTGCGGGTCGCTTAGCGCGGCACGCGAACATTAATGACATCATCCGACGAGCTCTTGTCACCGTCGGCGTTCCAGCTGTATTAGAACCCAATGGCTTGGCACGCGACGATGGCAAGAGACCGGACGGTATGTCTTTATTTCCATGGAAGATGGGTAGGCCTTTAGTGTGGGACGCTACGTGTGTCGATACTCTTGCGCCATCCCATCTTCCTGGCTCGACATGCTGTGCTGGCGCTGCTGCTGCGGCTGCGGAAAACCTCAAGCGGCGAAAATATAATAACCTCATCGGAAATTATATTTTCGAGCCGTTTGGGGTTGAAACCCTCGGGCCGTGGGGTCCGAGTGCTCATAGTCTTTTTAAAGAAATCTCGAAACGGCTGGTTGACACTTCTCGTGACCCAAGGGCTGGCTTTTACCTTGGCCAGAGGCTAAGCATCGCCATTCAACGTGGTAATGCCGCCAGTCTCTTGGGTACATTACCAGTCGACAGCGATGCGGATGAGTTTTTCGACGCTATTTTCTAGTTTCTGTATAGTTTTAGTTAAGTTAGAATTTAATTTTGTTGTTTTTACCTGTATAAATAAATATTACCCGTAGTTTTTATATAAAAAAAAAAAATAGTAAATTCGCATCACAAAAAATCACAGATCAGTATTAAGTACCTATAATATTTTGTAAAAAAAATATTAAAATTGAAATCACAGATAAATAATTTTCTTACGAGTAATTTGCTAATACATAGATTCAGATAGTTTTCTGATAGTTTTGGAAAAGGATTAGGTAAATTACTTAGCAACAACCTGTGTCATTCTTCACAAAACTTTTGCATGCCTCAGACATCCTACAAACAAATAATCTCTTCAATAACTAGGAATGAATATGATCCTAATGCCATTATTACTGTACTTATAGGTAACAGTTTAAATGTTAAAAAAGATGATATCACTGATAGTGTCACCAACCTTATGAAGTTAAATTGTAAGAAAATAATTTTGTGTGCTTTTCCATATTTTGAGCACTTGTCAAACAGACAAAACAACTACATTCACATGTTAAATAATTACATGCATTTCATAGTTAGTCACCATAGTGACAAGTTTATATTTTTTGATACCAACATTTTTGTTGATAAGTTAAGGTCGACTAGGGATACTGTGTATCTGCCCATTAGTTTTAGACGTCAAATAGCTCTATTAGCACTTAATATTAACCCAGACATAATTAGTATGTCGAAGTCATCCATAATTAGCACCACAATTAGTAATAGTACTAATTTTAAGTTGGTTAGCTCAGATATTTTAAACTAGTTCTTAAAACAACAGAAGGTACCACTAACAGTATAGCTACACTTAATAACAAAAAGGTATCCCACAAAAACATTTCATGTTAAATGTTGCCAAGACGAGACCATGTAGCTCGCACTGTCAAAAAGTAATCAGATCTCATGTAGAGCCAAGCTTCTAACTCTACACACCCTAACTCTACAAGGCCTGACTTCGCAAACTCTACACCTTAGTCAAAATATCTGGTTTGGCCGTTTCGTTACTACAAGAACCATTAACAGTATGAGAGTTTTTCACCTTACGCTCATGTGAATGTAGCGAAATGGCCAAGCCATATTATTTTGACTAAGGTGTAGAGTTTGCGAAGTCAGGCCTTGTAGAGTTAGGGCGTGTAGAGTTAGAAGCTTGGCTCTACATGAGATCAGGGCCTCAAGTCTGCTATTACAATAGTGTCAGAAAGGTCTATCATTGATTGCATAATTGTTGATTTTGACAAGTTTGGTAATCTACTAATATAATGGCGTCATTATGACTTTCCAATGGTCAACCACTGACACTCCATTGAAAGAAATGGCATAGAATGGTAATCTCGTACATAATTAAAAATTAATTACTGACTGAGGCGGTAATCTGCTAAAATTTTGACAGTTCCTTTGATCAGTGACCTACCATTAGAACGTCATTGTGCAGTCATTGCTTTTAAATCGTTACGAATATCGTATATGTTCTGTGCCATTGATCGACCAATGATCAACCATTATGAATTTAGCAGATTGCGAACTTTTAGCAAAATGACAATGGAATGGTGGTGGGATCGTGTTGGAATGACGAATTTATAAAAATAGCAGACTTGGGCCCCTGATTACTTTTTGACAGTGCGAGCTACATGGTCTCGTCTTGGCAACATTTAACATGAAATGTTTTTGTGGGATTTCATTTCTTTTTGTAAGTTGCTTATGATATTTATACGAGTATTTTTGCTGTTGTTCATTTTTTCTTTCTTTTTTTGGGGTTTATTTATAACAAGGACCCCCTATATAAATTATCAGACCTCTAGCATCAAAATTTACGGATTTTTTTTTTTTGGGGGGGTAAAAGTTTCCAGTTTTAATATTTTTTTGTTGTTTGTGTACTATTACTAGCTTACATACCAAATTTCAGCTTTCTAGGACTTCAGGAAGTACCTTAAGAATTTTGATGATCATCAGTCAGTGAGTCAGTGACGAAATCGGGGTATTTTAGATATCGATAAAATCTAAAGTATAAGAGCTATGCAATTGAAACTTTATAGGTTTAACTAGCTGCTGCCCGCGACGTCGTCTGCGTGAAGGCTCTACAGCACCAAAAATACCTAAGATGCAAGTATCGCCATAGCGTTATAAGTAAACAACTTCTAAAATAGCATTAAAATATATATTTTTTTTGCAAGCGAAGCAAGTGAAGAGAGTTATATGGGAATCCTGCTGAGTTCAGTCATAATATGTGACTGAAGGAAATAGAGAAAATAATGCAGGAATACATTCTAGGACACAAAAGAGTAAAAATACGTACAAAGGTATCATACCTTATAACACTTCCCTATAAACTACGTTGGCAGTTATGCTGCCAGGAACCAAAATGTAAAGAGAGTCGGGACTGGTGACGCGGGAGCAAGCCACGTACAGTTGCCCGTGTGAGAAGCAACTCGTCCTGAGGTCGACACCCGCTGCCCTCAGTGTCTGCCCCTGCGACTTATTGATGGTCATCACGAAGCAAACACTCACGGGGAACTGTTCGGTCTTGAACTGGATCGGGAAGTTATAAGGTATGAGGGGAATGCGTAGTATAAATACTGCCTCGCCGACGCCACAACCCGTAAGAATTTCCGCCTCAATGGTGTGTCTGTGGAGCGAGATGACTTTAAGGCGGGTCCCGTTACACAACTTCGGAGGAGATAAGTAGGTTCCGAAGAAGCATAATCGGGACACCGACCTTCAGCTTGATGGTATGCGCTGTATGTCCACTTGCTGACAGGAAGTTCAGAAATTTCACGGGATAATGTGTGGCGTCATCTTGCTCGACAACAGTGTTCATCGAGGTGTAGACCCCTTCATTCCCCTCAATTTCTGAGAGAATGCATTCGTTAATTGCTGCAGCCTGATCATTTTTGGGCGTCAAAATGGCCCGCTCACACAGCCAAGAACTCTGCTAGTGCAGTATACGACTGATGTCCCCGTACACACAGCGAATGAGTTCTTCTAAGCTGGATACCACTCTACCGAGAGACTCTGGAAGCACCACCTGTCCACCTCTCTCTTCTGGTAGAGTGCCTTCGCCAAGACTTAGAAGGACATCGGAGAATTCTTGAGCACGTGCATTGCCGCCGAGCCGAGCTCTCATATTAATGGTCAAGTGCAGCGTACGAACTCGGTACTACAACGAAGATCGTTTCAACGAAGCATTCACCTCGTCATCCCTCTATCTCCGCGTCACCACGGGAAGCGTTTGCCGGAAATTGCCACTGAACAGAACTGTGACACCATCCATCAAATGTCGTTCCTGCGGATGTCCTGCAGGGTTCTGTCCACGGCCTCAACTGCCTTCCTATTGGCCATCGTACACTCATCCCATATGATCAGAGAGCAATCTTTGAGCGCGTGTCCCTTATCGCTGTTACGTGACACACCACAAACAGGCGTTTCGGCGCTCTCTAAATCGATGGGAATTTTAAACATGGCATGTGCGGTCTTGCCACCCGAAAGAAGTGTGGCAGCGATTCCCGACTACGCTACAGCAATAGCAATTTTGCCTTGCCTCCTGACCTTTGCAAGTATGCCAGTGGTAACTACCACCACCCCTTACTTCCAGTGGGTGTCGTAAAAGGCGACTAAGGATCGTACCGGAGAATGGGCAGCAGCGTTCTCTATGTATTTCACCACCATACCATACTGCGATCGCCAACCCGCCTGCCAAGCGTGGCGATTATGGCAAACCCTCCCAAAATTGGGGGAGGCCTATGTCCAGCAGTGGACGTCTATCGGCTGAAACGACAGTGGTAACTAATGTTTTTCCTGTTCCACCAGGAGCATCTAAGAAAAACATTTTACCCTGGTTTTGCCCAACGCTTTCAAGGACGGTGTCATAAATTTGTTTTTGCTCTGAAGAGAACAAAGCGACATGGTCATTTCGTATGGTGGTCATTTCGCCCGAGTCGTAATTTGTCTCAGCGTTATACTCCCGATATCCACGGTCTTGATGCGGTGATGATTATAAGCTGGTAACCCATATTCGATCAGTATATTGCCACCGATAGAAATGACCACATCTTGAAGTGAACTGAGACAGGTGTTCAGCATGCGTTCATCAGTTACTTCAGTTACTATATATTGTGGTGAGAAATAAAGCATTATCTTATCTTATCTTATCTTATCTTACTTCGACTTCGCCTCCAGTAGTACGCCTCAAAGCTCGTAGAAAATCTTCAGACAGATGATGGCGATACTTCTACCACAAAGCTACCGGGTTCGCGACTCCACAATACACCAAGATGACACATGCGGCTAGGACTGTCACTGACGCTCGCCTCCGCGAGGGTGTTATCCCAATTTTGGTCACCGTCGAGAAGGTGACGTGCTTTATTGCTATTTTAAAAGTTGTTTACTTATAATGCTATAGCGACACTGGCATCTTAGGTATTGTTGGTGCTGTAGAGCCTTCACGCAGACGACGTCGCGGGCAGCAGCTAGTTAGGTATACGACATGAAAAATTATTAATTACCAAGCAATAATCACACAGATAAATACCGAACAAAAGTAGTAACAGTCAATGTTTATTTTGTACTAACAACATGAAATTGATGAAGAAATGATCATCATCAATGAACATAACTTTTTGTAATATAAGTATTACAAAAAGAACAACCAAAAATTTAAAAAAATGCGGTGCTAAGGCACCGCATTTTTTTAAAATTGTCTTCCTCAACTCTGCTCAAGATTTTGCGGGTTTTGTTGGAACTTGAACTTGAAAAAAAAAACAAAACGAACTTTTATGAAGAAAATGCACACTATCATCTATGAATTTTAAGAATAACTAACTATTAACCTCGCCAACATGATCAAATTTAAAT
This sequence comes from Mesoligia furuncula, assembly GCA_916614155.1. NCBI lineage: Eukaryota > Metazoa > Arthropoda > Insecta > Lepidoptera > Noctuidae > Mesoligia > Mesoligia furuncula. The sequence continues at coordinate 15,644,799 of OU744799.1, read as the reverse complement.
TATGAATTTCCAAAAAGTGTTAACATGTAACTTGATTTAATTTTTATGAAATCTCATAGATGGCGCTGCTTCAAAATTGTCTTTATACTACTAACATTAATTAAACTATGTTTCTCTGTCCAAGTTACTTAAATGGCGTAGTTTTTATAATGTAAAGCTAGATAATAGCATGGCTTACTCAAAAACAACATTTAAATATGCGTCGTTAGACTACACGCTGTCACAGAATGCGTAAGAAAAACAAAGATTCACAGCTCCTCCCCCGTAGGTGATAGCGTGATAATATGTAGCCTATATGTTGACCCGACCTCTTAGTAATATTCATGCAAAATTTGAAGTAAATCCATGCAGTACTTTTTGAGTTTATCCCGGACATACATACAGACAAACAGACAAACAGACAAAAATTCTAAAAACTATATTTTTGGCTTCGGTATCGATTGTAGATCACGCCCCAAGTATTCTTTAAAAAAAATATTCAATGTACAGTTTTGACTTTCCTACGATTTTATTATATGTATAGATAAGTCAACCACTGGCATCATATTCCGAAAATTTTGTTTATCTGGTATAATCCAAACCCAAGTTAAGAGGGTTAAAAAATACGACGAAGTGCTTCGAGAAAAGGTAGGTAGTGCCCTTGCGCTTCGCTTGGCTGGTCTTGGCGGGGGCACTACCGTGCCCCCAGATTTTCTGGCTCTAAAATAGTGAACTGCAGAAAAGGGGCTAAGCAGAAATCCTTGAAATTATTTCATCAAAATATTCAAGGTTTTTCTTCCAAACAATTGGAAATTGAGTTATTTTTAGAAAAAACAATGTTTGACATTATTTGTATAACTGAGCATTGGTTAAAAGATTCTGAAATGCTAATTAACTATGACAATTATAGTGTGGCCAGTTGTTTTAATCGAAATTCAATGCTGCGTGGTGGTTCACTAATCCTAATTAAAAGTTGTATTAAATTCAAACCTCGTAAAGACATAGTTGAACTATCAGTTGAACATAGCATTGAGCTGTCTTGTGTTGAGCTAGATAAGCATGTTATAGTGTGCGTTTACAGACCCCCAAATTATCAAAACTATTCTATATTTGAATCAGTAATGGAAGATGTTTTGGCAAAACTTGCAACTGGTAATAGATCAGTAATTATCTGTGGTGACTTTAATATTAATATTTTAGAAAATAAATTAAGTAAGCAGAACCTTACAGTGAACAATGTTAATACTTTGTATAATGAATTCTTCTCGGTAGTCCAAACCGAGTTCAATAATTATTTTAAGAAGAACACTAAAACTATCAGCCCCAAGTTTTTATTTTGTGACTGGGCAACTAAAGGGCTTAGGAAAAGTAGGGAAAGACTTTTCGAACTGTATGGCCTTAAGCCTTATATTAACACGGAAACTTTTAATAAGTATGTTGCTACTTACTCTAAAACTTTTAAGAACGCTTGTAAGGCAGCTAAAGCCTTATATATTAGCAACAAGGTTAAATCAGCAGACAATAAAATAAAGACGGTTTGGAAAATTATAAATAATGAAACAAACAGAAATAAAAAGCATAATTCTGATTACACACTGCAGACGTCAAGCGGTCTCATTTGCGATAACAAAGAAGTGGCTCAAGAATTTGTAAATTTCTTTACTAGTATCCCACTCAAAACAACTGAAACCTTAAATTCCTCGCCCTCACTCGCTTTTGATTTAGTAAGGGCGAACGTTTCAGCCTGCCCGATTGAATTTAACTTTAGGCATATTAACCCCTTAATTGTAAATAAAGCTTTTAAGCAAATTAAGATCAAATTGACCGAAGATCTTTGGGGAATGTCCATTAAGATCTGTACCTCCATAATTGAGACTATTGCACCTTACTTAGCCTTAGTATTTAATTCGTGTGTGGATCAAGGAGTCTTCCCCGATTTAATGAAATACAGTAAGGTTATACCACTTTACAAATCCGGAGACAGTAAAGACACCAATAATTATAGACCCGTATCCGTTTTACCGGTTTTCAGCAAGGTGTTTGAAAAGATAATGCTTAATCAAATGCTCAATCATTTTAACACGAATAAAATCCTACACGATCAACAGTACGGTTTCACCAAAGGACGTTGTACGACCGACGCCGGCGTAACTTTATTAAAACACATTTTTAACGCGTGGGAAGAGGCCCAAGATGCCATAGGAATCTTTTGTGACCTCTCCAAGGCATTTGATTGCGTCGATCACCAAACCTTGCTTTTGAAACTTGAGCATTACGGACTTGGAAAACTTGCGCTCAGTTTAGTTAGTTCTTATTTAAATGATAGACAACAACAAGTTCAAATAAATGGTGTCAATTCACTTGGTTTAATAGTAAAAATTGGTGTGCCACAAGGCTCGATATTGGGTCCTTTCCTCTTTTTAGTGTATATAAATGATCTACTCCATTTATTAAAAAATCAACTACAAATGGTGTTATTTGCTGATGACACTTCCTTAATTTTTAAGGTAAATAGACGTGCTACAAATTTTGACGACGTAAATAACGCCCTACTGCAGGTCCAAAATTGGTTCACTGCTAATAATCTAGTATTAAATGTAAAAAAAACTAAGTGCATAAGATTTTCTTTACCAAATGTCAAGGGTAGTGATTGTGAGATAATATTGAATCAAGAGAAACTAGAATTCGTCGATGAAACTGTTTTCCTAGGGATCACGCTCGACTCAAGGCTACAATGGGGTCCTCATTTAACATCTCTTGCAGGACGGCTAAGTTCAGCAGCTTATGCTGTCAGAAAAATCCGTCAATTTACTGATGTAGATACCGCGAGACTAGTCTATTTCAGTTACTTTCATAGTATCATGTCTTACGGTATTTTACTTTGGGGACGGGCTGCAGACAACGATTTTATTTTTATTCTGCAGAAAAGAGCCATCAGAGCCATATATAATCTCCGCAGGCGCGATTCTCTAAGGGATCTGTTTAAGTAAATTAACATCATGACGGTGCCTTGTCAATATATCTATGAAAACATCATGTATGTAAGGAAAAATTTACATCTTTTTAGTAAAAGAGGTGAAAGACATAATTATAGTACTAGAAATAGGGACCTATTAGCTCAACCAGGTTTCAGACTGGCTAAAGTAGATTCATCTTTTATGGGGTACTGTCTAAAATGTTATAATAAAATACCTCCCCACATTCTTCAACTGAATGAGACAAAATTTAAATCTTGTATAAAACGCACACTATGCAGTCAGGCATATTATAAGTTAGGGGATTACATCGCTGACAAAAATGCCTGGCTCAATGCTAGTCCTGCTCCACAACTAATTGACTAATACTTGAAAATACTGTTGGAGCTGCTGAAGATTGTAAGACTATCCTTGCATTGTATAAACTCAATTTCCTTTGTATTGTATAATTGCATAGCACAGATGTGAGTTCTATGTAATCTATAGCTACCATTTACCGGGTAATAATATATCTTTCATTGACTTGAATATTCCCTGGCGGCTGATAGTGTGTCATGCTCACTCAAATGTCTCGCTGACGGTGGCGTGTATGTTGGATCATTTAGCTCCCTTCAAAGTGGTTGAGCTGAATGGTGCTGATATATACGTCATGTTCGTGAACGGGCGCCGTCAGTAGGGGCTGGTCATCACTTAGCCGCCTGGGCTTATTTTAATTGTTTTAATTTTGGATTGTTGTTTTGTTACTATTTGTTGTATTCTGGACGCTTTTAACACGGACATATTTTTTATTTTTTACATAGTTCTCACATTATATAATCATAAATTCAAAAGTAATGATGTAACAAATGTTTTTGTAAAATGTAATTTAAAAAGAGTGTCCATGGAGTTTCTTGCCCGTTCTTCTCCATAGGTACCTACGATTTGGAATGGGCAACTAGCTTCATATTTTCTGACTGACCGACTTCTTGACAATTCAAAAGTGCCTGTTAAAGGTTTAATTGAAATAAATGCTTTCGCGGCTGTAAGACATATGTAGTTACAGCATTATAATCATCAAAATCATCAATACAACGCTCTAAGTTCATAAAGCTGTAGGAATGACTTTTTGTTTATTTTTTTGTTCCTACGCCTTAATGAAGTTGGAGGGTTGTATTGGTGATTTTGATGATTATAATTCTGTAACTACATATGTCCTGCAAATTGCAAAAAACGCAAGAAATTTTGAATTTCGCGGGCTAGTTGGAGCATTCCCCTTAATGATAAAAAACTTACTGTTAATTTATCTAACCTACGTCTTATCAATAAATATATATATTATTAGCAGAGTGAGCAAGTTTTATTTAAAAAAAAAGATAACGACCACAAAATAAAGCTTATAATTCTTTCAAACAAGTAATTAACAAAAATTGATCTTAATTAAACACAAGTAACCTAACACACGCCTAGCTAAAACCTGTCCTAGCTCTTCAAGCGCCCAAAATGAAATGACCGAGGCAATGAGCTCGCCGCTGCAGCCGTCCGTCTGCCCCTCTCTCGCGCCTCGTGACGTCATTCAGCAGCCACGCCCTCAATGTCAGGATTCTCCGCTAACAATATATATAAAGACAAATACGGGCTTATTTATATATAAAAAAGAGCTACTTACCTCTTTTTAGTAGTAGGTACCTATTCATCACACATTCATGAACTATATTTTTTTTTAAACATCGGGACCAGTCAAATTTTGGGTCAAAGACCTGGCAAATGGATGTATTTCTTTCGTTCACACATAGATTACTTACTGGATGTATTTTAATGAAATTTAGAATGGAGAAGATAGCTTACCTTGGAATAGCACTTACGCTACTATTTATAATGTACTTAATCATGTGTAAGGTCATAGAAACAGCTAGTAGAATATAATTCAATAACAAATTTATTTTATTACTTATTACTTTTCTACTTCAGTGTACTCAGGCACAACACGTGTGAACCGGTTAGTGAGTAAAGTAAAGAAGGTCATCGATTTGTATGAATCCGTCGCTTTTTAGTAGTCATTCAGATTTGATCGGATAACCAGCCGTTGTTTACATATTTTGGTTTTTTGTTTATATTTACTTAATGCGAAACTTTCCAAGGTCAATATTTTCACCATATATTTTTGACTAAAGGCACAAGATTTTGGTTTACACCTACACATCTGGGATTGAGCCAGTTCCTTGTATTTTGCCGTCAAAGTTATGACACCATCGTTTTGACTTTTAGCAAGATTATTCAAAAACGCATGCATGAACAGTTTTGAAACTTTGTATGGTTATTATTAGCGTCAAGAAGGACCGAATACAGTTTTCAGCGAACTTGTGCCTTGTCTCATTTAGGCGCTGCGATGTTTTTTCGGGTTTTCATAACGCGATAACTTGAAAACTATAAATATTTTCTTAAATCTAATTGGGGCACTAAGGGGCGCACATTAAGAGCTACTCGTGTATGTTTATTCTACAGGGGCACATGCAATGGTTTTAGAGATATACGATTCATCAAAACGTTACTCCAGCAGGAAATGCAATATCTCGAAATTCTGAAGGGGCACAGATTTTTTTTTTGGGGGCACATTTTGGCACACATATAAGCTCTCTGGCCATGCACAGTTTTTCTCTCTCCGATCATTCGTTTAGAATTTTCCTGCTAGAAAAACGTTACCCCAGCAAGAATCGTTTTTTCGATTTTTTTCCAAAACGACAGGGGGCACACATTTTTTATGTGGGGGCACATTTACAGCAGATAAGGCACCAACTATACGTTCTACTCATATAACTCTAGGAGATACTTTCTTGCTGGGGTAACGTACACTGGAATTTATATTGATAATTTTATGGAAATTCACGCTCTCATGTATAGATTGAGGAGCCAAATTAAAAGTACCTATTGTACGTATATTCTTTAATATCAAAAGTACTCGAATCAGATTTTTAGTAGGCATTATACCTACACAATTACTACTAAATAATACAATATTTTCAAGAATATTCATTACATACTTTCCGTGTTCCATGTGGCTCCTCAATCCAAACATTTGGATTGAGGAGCCACCATTATGTTCATATAACTATTGAGCTATTATACTACAAATTCGAGGATTGATCTAGAGGTGTGACTAATATATTCATAATAGGTACAGGATCATAATATAAGTCATGTATATTCATATTAGGATATGCAAATATAGAATAATAGGTTACCAGATACTCAAATAATAGGGACGCGTAATAGCGAGGCGACTCGCCGCGCTCGCTATGCTATTACTAATTTACTATTTGCCGACCGCGATCGTCTCACTCACTCGCCGACCGACGTCTGGGCGCCTGACGAGTGAGCGAAATGACTGCGGGCGAGTGAGCGAGATGAATATTGTATGAATAGAACATGGCTGCTTGCCTGTCGTTGTGCGTGCGTAATGTGTGTATTGTAAAGACTTAGTTATACACGTCGGGCTTAGTATGAAAGCTGCATAAGTTGGTTACCAAGTAAGCAAGCAATGAAAACTTTTACATTTGGTCTCTTGTTTCTGTCGCATTTTCTAGTATTAGCTAATACGATATTAGTTTATAATATTAGTAGTGACCAATCACAGTGGAGTGACTCCATATTGTCTGTTATTGTATTCGGATACAGCACGTGCGCGCAGTGATCGATAAGTTTGATAAAGTAACTAATAACTATTAATTATTTTGTTAGTAGGTACATATTTAGTGACTAGCTTCCGCCCGCGACTCCGTCCGCGCGGATGTCGGTCTTCGCGTGGATGGTTTATTTCTCCATTTTGAGTAACTCTGACAATGACATCTTATAAATATCTATTGGACCCAAATACGGCTAAGCCTATAATAATTAAGGAGATCCCTCTATTGAGCTACTGCTGTTGAGCTCGCGTTCTGTAGTACCTAAGTATTTTTTTCATAGTAATTCCGACCTTGATAAGTAGCATGTAGCAGTAAATTACTGACAGTGACGAAAAGTTTGCAATAATAAAAAAGTGATCGTGACAATGCGACAGAAAGTTAATTGAGAGCTTCAGCATACACAACATTGTTAGTGAGCTCGTCCGGAATATGAACATGAAGATTTCTTGGACTGCTCACACGGGAAAGAGCTACGTAAAGTTGCCCGTGTGAAAAACAACTCGCGGTAAGATCTACGCCAGCAACTCCTAGGGTCTGACCTTGAGCCTTATTTATTGTCATGGTGTAACACAAAGCTACAGGAACCTGTATTCTCTTAAATTGAAATGGAAAATTATCCACTGCGGGTAATGCAACGTGTGTTCGCGGTTCTCCAGAACAACGTTTATGAATAAAACTGAAAAATAAGATTTTTTTCCTACGCATTTTTCCAGGATAAAAAGTATCCCATTTTATGCCCAGGATAATAAGGTATAATTATACCAAGTTTCATCGAAATCGAACCGTTAGTTTTCACGTGATGCCTGCATATACAGACAGACAGACAGACAGACAAAAATTTTTTTAATCACATATTTGGGTTTGGTATCGATCCAGCATCACCCCCCGCTATTTATTTTTTCAATATTTTCAATGTACAGAATTGACCCTTCTACAGATTTATTATATGTATAGATTGGGTATTTATTTTTTGGTGGCGGTTTTGGTGGTGGTTTTTGTGGTTATTTAGGAATTTAGTTTAGATTATGAAGCGGGCGAGAACCAGTGAAGTTTGGACACATTTTACTGTAGAATCAGAAGAAAATAAAATTGTAGGTAATTATTAACGAGAATCTTGTATTTCATATTAACTAATACGGAGAATATTACGTAGGTATCAATATTAGATTGAGTAGCTATTATTGAATCGGTTAACTAGTATTTGACTAATACTCAGTAGGTAATAGATTGTGAACGAAACCAGCCTCAGCGGTCACCACTCTCAAAGGGATACTATTCTAGCTGGGAAGACTGATGAATACAAACTCAAACTGTTCACTCATTTAGTTTTAATTGGGTTTACAACAAAACAACTATGTTACTTAAACTTATTATTACATTTCTTTGGAACCGATTCTAATCGAATATCGCAATCGATGGCCCAGGAGCGAATGCCGTCTCCGCACCCGCTCCTAGCCAACGAACCCCCAAAATCCCCGCGCCAAATCCTGCTCTCCAATTGGCCCACGACATCAGGCGATACTAGTGTCGATGTCGTAATCCAATAGTAGAGCGACCTATTTTCCCGCCATGCACCAATCAATATTAAATCAAGGGTTGACATTCCCAAACAATAGTAATTAATCGTTTACACAAAAAATCGTTTACACAAAATTGCTTTGATAATATTTAAAACATTATATTTACAAAAATCCTAACAAAATTAACTAATTTTAACAATTATCTTTAAAAACATAAGTTTCTATTTATTAACAAAGAACAAAACCTAACAATCGTCCGTCCTGACATCGTGTGCGGCCCTGCACACGACTCCAGGTGGAAACCTAACAATCGGATTTTGACCAGTTGCTTGAACTTATTACAATAATATTTAATAACTACTACTACTGCTACTTATAACAACAATCAATAAACAAAATAGTGAAGACAAAATAGCATTATTGAACCTTTCAGACATTCGAGTTTTTGACCAGTTCCTTGAACTTGTTACAATAATAATTAATAACTACTGCTACTTATTAATTTCTTTTAATGAACTAACAACAATCAAACAAAATAGTGAAGACAAAATAGCATTACATACAACTGTAGAAAATATAAGTTTTTTTTTGTAAACAACACATAAAAGGTTTAAATAACGATATCCATCAGCAATTACACTGGTATTCAGCTGCATTCTGCTAGACCGGAATCCAACCCCAACCTCGTTGGGAAAAGGCTAGGCAGATGATGATCCATCAGCAATCGATTTGCCGGATCGACACAAGGTGAACCCAAATGATCGATTCATTGGGTCACGAAACATCTCAAGAGTAAGTTCACGACCGATCGATTATGTCGTGAAACAAACTAGATCCCTGAACGATCGATTAATCAGGGTGCCCTAATATCCTGAACGATCGATTAATCAGGATGCCTAGCGGCGCCCGCACGAGCCGATCGATTTATACTCGTGATGGCAGCCGATAGGACTTGCTCGTGCACTTTTTGCATCAAGCCACGAACCGATCGATTCTCGCGTACTTGATCTGTAACAACGAATAATATTCTGTACATAATATTGTCTTAATTTCAACATAACGCAATAAGTATGGTGCTCATATTCTAATCCAAATTATTGCCAATATTATTGTCGTCACTATCGCAGCTATCATCAACATCATCCTCGTCGATCTCTAGAGCGATCACATGGCTTCATGCGGTCCGCAGCGACAGTTGTTGGGCGTCTGCTTCCTGTATCGACTAGTCCCGGTATCGGTGCTACAACATAGTGGTCCATACCTAGAACCTTGCTAACACGGTATGGTCCTACGAAAGAAGGCATAAGTTTGCTCTGTCCGTTGTTACTAAAACAAGTCTTTGTTATTTTTACGAGCTCACCTTCACTGTAGGTGCGCCCGTGTTTTCTTTTTCTGTCATACCTATCCTTCTGTTTTGCCTGCTCTCTATCTATTAGCCTTAACTTCGTCGCGTATACCCGATAAATCATCCTTATTGCGAGTGACTACTGTGACAACATTAAGCATGGGATTAATTTCACTGCTCATACAGGTTCCGAACATTACCTCTGAAGGCGTCCATCCCGTATTATTGAGCCCCCATTGAATTTTACCCAAATGGCTGTCCCAGCTCTTTTCTTCATGTCTAGTGCTTAACGCCTTCAGGGAATCGATAATGGTGCAGTTGTAACGCTCGACCTGCCCGTTTGACCTGGGGCTAGCTACCGCATTTAAAACGTGTTTTATACCTTTGTCTAAGCAAAATCGCTTGAATGTATGTGAGGTAAAACAGCTCGATCACCACGATCGCTTATGAGACGGTCAGGGTTTCTAAATGTACTAAAGATATCTTCTAAAGCCCTAATTACATTTTGCGTGTTGGTGTTTCTAACGGGTCTTATGATACAGTATTTGGTGAAACCGTCCACAACCACTAACAGGTGAGTAAAACCCCTATTTGACTTCATAAAGGGCCCAATGTGGTCCACATGTGGAATGGAATCTCTACCTTTGTGATGGGGTGCAGTACGTAACGCTTCGCGAGTGCTTGTATTGTTGTTTTTTTTTTTTTGCATAAGCACACTCAATGCTAGCGGTCAAGAAGTATGTGGGACTTCTTGACGAACCTGGACATTTTGGGGAACCAATAATTATTTTTAATCCTCTCCAAAGTCTCCTCAATGCCGAAATATCCAATGTCGTCGTAATTGAGCTTACATATTTGCCACCTTGCCCCTTTTGGTACTACCCATCTGACCTTTTCCTCATCACCATATAAATAGCGAAATAACCTATTGTCTCTAATGACATAATTCTGTTTAATGTATCGTAGGCCTTTTTCATCTAGATTACTATTCAAAATATCTACTATCCTACGCAGCTCAGAGTCGCCTAATTGAAGTGTGTTAAGCCAATCTTCGCTACTAATGGTCATTATCGTCGGAAACTGATCCTCAAGAGATTCCGACGGTCCGACAGGATTTCGTGACAATGCGTCAACATGACTCATTTTAACTCCGGCCCTATATTCAACAGTACAGTTGAATTCCTGTAGTGTCAGCCACCATCGTGCTATCCTTGGGATTAAGTCCCGCTTTGAGAATGTAGAACGCAATGCGCTGCAATCGGTGATAACCTTGAATTCTTTCCCTAATAGATAAACTCTAAACTTACGAAGGGAGCAAACTACTGCTAGGGTTTCCAACTCATAAGAGTGGAAGTTCCTCTCCTCGGGAGAAGTCTGCCGACTATAATACGCTACAGGGTGGAAGTTCTTACAGTCTCGCTTTCGCTGAAGAAGAATCCCACCGATTCCTAGCCTACTTGCATCTGTGTGTAATTCTAATTCAGCAGCGGGGTCATATATATCTAAAACCGGTCTATTAGCCAAACTCGCTTTAAGCTTCTCGAACGCCCGCTCCTGATCGTCACTCCACTCCCAGGCTGTGTCCTTTATAAGTAGCTTGCTAAGAGGCGACGATATCTGTGCAAAGTTTTCTATAAACTTGCGAAAGTAGCTGGCCAGGCCAAAAAATTGCCGGACGTTGTGCACATTTTCGGGTCGAGGAAAGTTGACCACGCTACATGCGCTTTTCACCGGGTCTGATACCGCTGGCGCTAATCTCGTAGCCTAAATAGTCGACCAACTCACATTTTGACAAGTTTAAAGTAAGATTCGCCTTTTCTAACATCTGCAGGACTTCCTCAAGTCGCTCTAAGCACTGTGTAGCGTCCTTTCCAAATATAAGAACGTCATCGATATACACTGTTGCCTTACTAAATCGAGCTGAACCTAGTATTGTGTTAATCATGCGTTGAAATACGGCAGGTGCATTGGCTAGGCCAAACGGCATACGATTGTACTCGTACTGGCTGTCCGGTGTAACAAAGGAGGTCAAATGCTTGCTTCGTTCTGAGATCGATACCTGATAATAGCCAGACGCAAGATCGAGAATTACGAAACACGATTGCCCGGAGAGACGTGCTATTTCGTCCTCGATGATAGGCATTGGATACCTTTCTTTGACAGTCACTGAATTCGGCATACGAAAATCTACACACAATCTTGCGGAACCATCCTTTTTACGTACGAGTAGAATAGGGCTAGCATACTCGGAAACAGATTCTCGTATCACGCCAGCATCTAACATATCTGCAACTATAGAACGCACCTTTTCCCTCTCGTGATGCGAGAACCTGTACGGGCGATAAACAACTGGACGCTGACTGTTAAGTTCTATGCTCATCTCTGACGCTGGTACATCCTAAGTCCTTCAAGCACGAGGCGAAACAGTGCTGATATTTCTCAAGTATTTTTATGAGAGTGTAGTGTGCAGCACGCCTAACCCTATATAACTGTAACTGCACATATACTAATGTTCATTATTATATCGGTATTAGAACCAAACAGTTCTCTTTATTTAATAATCACGGTCACCCTATTACAAGAGTTCGTCTTACATTTTCAGATACATCTTCACCTACACGCACCTGACTTTCATCGAATCGCTGCCCATCTTTTGACTCAATTGACGGTTCATTTACAACTCGATTCACAACGTCGACTCTCTCAGCACGACAAAAGATTAGTTTAGACGAAATTCTGCAAAAACCAAAACACGGTAAAACCAATACGTTAATGCGTCCATTGATCGAACGATGAAGTCCTCCAACTATGAAATACTGATCGTTAGGCTTTCCTGCTACGCTATTTTTCATCGAACGCAAGTTGAGTCTCCACTCTAACTGATGCAGGGCCATAGATGTCAATTGTACTAGATGTCGAAAACCTCAACAAGGTATCACTGTCATCAGCAAGTTCAGAACAAGGCAATTCATTCCCAATATTATAGAATTGCAATTTGTTTCTATCTTTATATACCGATATGTGAGATTGCTCCGTAAACGTTTGTCCTATAAGCACAGGGACCTCTAATAAATGGTCGGTCACGACTTTGCAAGTAACTCTAGCCTCTACCTCATCGACACTCATGTCAACCACGCTATTACCAAATCCTTTCATTAGTGTGGGGACATTATCGTGAGATACACCTAATCTCCTGGCAGCGGATTCCCTAATCAGGGTAACGTCGCTCCCGAAATCTATAAAAACTGTAAGTACATAACTACTGACTTTCATTTTTAGAGCCAGGGTTTTTATCTATGGGTGCGTCTTCATTGTTTATAAAATCAATTCTCATAGTTTTCTGCGCTGCACCACTAGTGCTTGTTACTTTGTCATCTGACTTATTATAACACTTTTCCGCAGTGTGGCCGACCTTATTACAACGCGTGCACTTCACCAACGGCTTAGTGCAGTGCAAGAAACCATGTCCCTTTTCCTTAGAATTATAACAGGTGACGTGACTTGGTATGGCACTAGGTCTAGCGCTCGCTGTATTGGAAACGTGAGAATTATCAAAGTCCCTATTACTGAGTAAATACTGTAACAGTTGATCGGGATGGGTACAACGCAGTGCTAAAGCTCCTGATTTAAGTGTCTTATCTGTAATGCCATGTAGAATGCATTCTACTGCGCGGGTACCTACTATATCACATTGATTCACTAGGCTTAGTTTTTCATAGTATGGATTATGATGACCTCTATGGATTCGTTATATTTGCTTTTTCTTTTAATCATATCTTCCAAGGTCTGGCCGTAGTTCTGTTCGCAAGGAAAAGCGTTCAATAGCTTCTCTTGCCAAGTAAATAGAATAGTATTTAAACTTTCGCACCACGTCTTGGCCAGACCTTGCAACTTTTGCATAGCGAAATGAGTGGTGGATCTTTCATCCCAACCGTATACCGAAGCGCACTCATTCACCTTTCTTAACCACACGTCCATTCGCTGGTTTTTGGACGAGGGATCAAAGTTTGGCAATATATTTTTATAATCGATTCGCTGTAGTGGTGCGCTTTGGTTTACATGTGGTAATGCGAGACCATCTCTCAAGTTACTAATGATGTCAAAAAAATCTCTTTTTGAAAAAGAATGGCTACGTGACCTTCCAATCCGTCCTGCAGGGTCGTGCTGCCGTAGTCCACGCTCCGCGCATTGCTCTGCGCGTAGCTCGGCGTCCTGGCGCCGCGCTGACGCGGAGATGCTGCGGAGACGGCTGTCCGCTCGCGGCTCGTCGCTGCGACGCGACGCGTGGTGCAGGTTTTCGGCGACGCGCAAACGGTCGCGCTCCCGCCGTACTTCATTCTCAAGCCTTCGAAGCTGGTCACGGCCCAACTCGATGTCCGGCTCGGGACTTCGACTTCGCAGCCGACTTCGGCTCCGCGTGGCAGAGTGGGGCTCCCTGTGACCCGGAGTCACGAGCCACCGTTGACCCAGTTGATTGCCTGAAATCTCGCGATAAAGGAATTTGAGAACTGGATATCGAAGTTGTAACCTATTGAAAAGTTTGTGATTGCAGACAGATACAAACTAAGCAATCGTTTAACCTTTCTTTAAATACCACTGGACAATAGCAAAGGGTACAGATATATCGTTTTAGTTGAGCATTATGCATTTTTTTCAGTGGGATTAAGATTGGTATTTCTTATACAAACAATGAAATCTAATTCATCCTGTTCTAAAAATAAAACTGGCACCTTTGTTCCAAGTAAGAACACTTAAGTCCCAAAAGCGATAAATGCGGTATGCAGCGTCAAGTGGTTCGCTCGCATCGGTTCAACTTATCGTCGGAGGTGTCGGGTGACGCTCTGCTTGGTAAGCGCCGTCTCAATCCAATAATGCTAAAAGATCTACATCGAAAAACTACAGAACAACTTTATATTTTTGATTAAATTACATTTGTTTTAAAGGGGTTCCCTGACATCCACCTCAACCATTTTATTCCAAGCTTGCGATTTGGCTACTGACCGGAATTCGAACCCGGACCACAATATGTCAATTCAATTGTTTATTAGCCGGCCCGTTACTTCTTCCACAGTAGTAACACGGAATAGTGTAAACGGGTATTCACTCGCTAAATTACGCCACGCTAATAATATATCGGTTGACAGACCCACAAAAACTAATAACATTAATTATAAACCAAATGTGATTATAAGACTTCAACATAATAACGTTTAGCAGTAAAAAATCTATACAAAATCTAAAAACAAAAGTGTGTTAGGTACTACGTAATTAACGCAATATCCTAAAACTAGTTAATTCAAGTTAATTCTGAGGCAAGATCCGTGATATTATAATCACATCAAATAAAGTAGAGATACAATTTGGGCGTGTACTTACGTTTTGGGTGCTTTTCACTTCTGAAGTGTGAACGAAACCAGCCTCAGCGGTCACCACTCTCAAAGGGATACTATTCTAGCTGGGAAGACTGATGAATACAAACTCAAACTGTTCACTCATTTAGTTTTAATTGGGTTTACAACAAAACAACTATGTTACTTAAACTTATTATTACATTTCTTTGGAACCGATTCTAATCGAATATCGCAATCGATGGCCCAGGAGCGAATGCCGTCTCCGCACCCGCTCCTAGCCAACGAACCCCCAAAATCCCCGCGTCAAATCCTGCTCTCCAATTGGCCCACGACATCAGGCGATACTAGTGTCGATGTCGTAATCCAATAGTAGAGCGACCTATTTTCCCGCCATGCACCAATCAATATTAAATCAAGGGTTGACATTCCCAAACAATAGTAATTAATCGTTTACACAAAAAATCGTTTACACAAAATTGCTTTGATAATATTTAAAACATTATATTTACAAAAATCCTAACAAAATTAACTAATTTTAACAATTATCTTTAAAAACATAAGTTTCTATTTATTAACAAAGAACAAAACCTAACAAGATATGGTATCATAATATGCGATAAGTAATATAAGTATTCAATAATAGGATTACCTAAAAATGACCCTAATAGGTATAGCATCTCTAGATTGATACTGCAATATTTTTAACCTTTTAAGCGCTTGGCTAAATATCAATTGCCGTGCCCCTAGCGCGCGGCTACAAATCGATAAAATAATCATCATCATCTGCCTAGCCTTTTCCCAACCATGTTGGGGTCGGCTTCCAGTCAAACCGGATGCAGCTGAATGCCCAAATCGATAAAATAATACCTACAATAAATAAGGAGGAGCAATCGTTGAATAGAACGAAAAAGTCATGCATGTTCTCTGTCGCAGAAATACGACACGAGCGGTAGGGGCAAGGAAATAAGTGGTTAAAAGGTTAAACTTACTATTAGTATATTAATTTCATTGAGATACGGAAACTGGCTCCTCAATCCTTACGGACACGTTTTATTAAATGCCGTGTGACTAGTTATTTCTAGGACCACTTATGAACTTCATGATTTTAATTCCCCGCATTCTGGAAGATACTTACTTATCATAACAAAGATATTAAATAAGTCCTGTAATTTCTAATCTCGAAGTCCCATTAACTTTTTCCATTCGCAATGTTATTTTTACGTTTAGTTTCACCCCTTTTAATTTAAATTCCCTTAATATTTATTTTAATAAATAAGCTCATTTAAAAACATTTATTTCGATAATTTCTTTAATCAAAACATTAATTGCGACATGTAGTTGTTCCTAATTGAAATAATTTGTTTACAACTTTTGTGTCGTTACATCTGTCATGTCCACAATGACATAATGACAGCACGTAATGTTGGGAAACGGTCGATTAAGACGTATCGATAATTTAGTTTAGTGACATTGTCGACATACTCTTATCGATAAATCACAATAATATACGGTTTTATTTTTTTCTTTTTGTTCATCATTACAATTTATTGATTACCCTATTTTCTATCTATAAGAAGCAAGCATAAGCTTATTATTTCTTCGAAGTTCTTTCTTTACTAACAGTCCTTTGTTTCCCTTTAGTTCTTTATTAGATTTAAGGTTATTTTTTTGATTTAAGTCTTTTGTTTGACTTAAGTCCTTTGGTTGTTTTATGTCGTCTCTTTCATTAGTCGTTAATTTAACTTTTGTCGTTACTTTTGCTCTTGAATTGTATGTCATTGGGATCCTTTTTAGGGTTCCGTAGTCAACTAGGAACCCTTATAGTTTCGCCATGTCTGTCTGTCCGTCCGTCTGTCTGTCTGTCCGTCCTCGCTTAATCTCTGTGACCGTTAGCACTAAAAAGCTGAAATTGTGTAGGAGTACGTATATCAGTTACGCCGACAAAGTGGTAAAATAAAATTTTGGAAAATATTTTTTTTAGGGTAGCTCCCCTACATGTGAAGTGGGAATGAATATTTTTTTTTGTCGTCTACCCTATCGTGTAGGGTATCGTAGAATAGGTCTTCTAAAATAGCTTAGGGGTTGCTAAAATTATTTTTCGATTTAATGCTCCATTTACGAAATATGAAAGTTTAAAGTGCAATTTTTGTTCCAGTAGGGCGTCCCCCCCCCCCTCTAAAAGCTAAACTACGGGCTTGAAAAATCTGGAAAAATTCTCGAAGATAGTGCATTTCATGAACTTTAAAGGAAAAGTATAGCGGTTAAGATAACTTTATTAGTTTAGCAGTAATAGTCGTTGAACTTGGGTGTTGGATAGTTTTGTACCAAATACAAAATCCTTAGCATTAATCTTTTAAAGTGACTAAGATGAAGTAGTTGCTTGTTTATAATGGGTAAAGACTTGCATTGAAAACCAAAATATGTTTTTTTTTACCTATTCAGAATAAAGAACAACAGAATCGTACTACATTGTGATAACGGGCTACTACGGAACCCTACACTGTGCGTGGCCCGACACGCACTTGGCCGGTTTTTTTACTTAGGTCTTAAGTCTTTCGTTTTTAAGTTAGGCTAGTCTTATTAGTTTTTAGTTTACTTACTTTCTTTCTAGATTTAGTCGACGCGTCTAGAGTTTGCACTGATAACGTTTAGATTGAAGTCCGGATTTCATATTTATTCAGTATCTGCTGCACTTCGATGTCGTTTATTCAGGTTTAATTTCGATTTCTTATCTTATCGTCGTTAATATTTAGGCTAGGTTAGTTTATTTCTTACATACTTATACCTTTGAATATTTTTTTTTCTTTCCTCTTCCTCACCTAGATAATCTTCTTCTTTTCTTTGGAAAGGGGGTACTGCAGTATTAACAAATGCTGCATGGTATTTGTTTGTCATCAATCCTACTTGGAGTTGATATCCAACCTCATTTTTAATTCCGGCCATGTAGGTATTACTAACCAGAGATTTCTTCTATGTATTTTTTTCAAATTACGAATCGTTGATACGTCAGATGGCATTTTTTTCTTGGTACTAAGATTCACTTGAACGAAATCTGTTGACGAGAAACGATTTTTTTTCTCTCTCGGAGTAAACGCCTAAACTTTAAAATAGTGATGTGAACCTAAATATTATGATATCTATATTGTTTGCTTGTGTTTTTGTGTTGAATTAAGGTGCGTGTTTACTATTTTTTGGGTTATTCATTGTTTTTTTTTAATCGCATTCGTTCTCTAAGTACTAAAGGTTCCTCGCTTCAAATGTGGTTCTCCCAACAAATCCACTGCTGATGAATTAAGGGTTGATTCGTCCTTTTTCTGGTATGTATTGTTCTACGCTGCTTTTTTTGGGTACATGAGACTTTGCTTGCTCCACGGGTTCTTATGGATAATTTTTACCCCAGGTTAAGGCCCGAACTTTCTGCAAGCCGATTCATTCGATTCTACCCTACCACCCGCCTAAGGCCACTTTGGAGAATCATAAAAGGATAACATTATGAATTATAAAATGGCGAAGACAGTCCGTGTTTTTCTTTTTTTCGCTGCACTACGTAGGTACAATCAAAGAGATTGGATTGATTGGTATTTTAACACAGACAAAAAAAAATAACTGAAAAATGCTTCACCAATGGGATTTGATACGATTAACCTATCAGTTAACTGTCCATTATGTTATCCTTTCATGATTCTGCCAAAGTGGCCTTTTTAGGGCTTTTTAGGACTCCTGCAAATTAATAATAATAAATAAATAAAATAAAATAAAAAATGTTTATTGAAGAAAAGCCTAAGTACATTCTAAAGCAATATTATATAACTGAGTGGCTATGCTAAGCACAATACATTGAAACCCTGATCTCTAAACTAGGGGTGACCCTGTATCTTAGAGATCAGTGTCCCTCCGCAGCAAAGTCACAAGCCAATATTTGTAACTCATTGGCACTTGAAAAGGTATTTCTTTACATATTTAAAAAAATAAAAAGAGAAACAAAAAAATAAAAATTAAAAAATTAATTTAAAAAATAAATAACCCGACTGCGAAACTGAAAAGCTACAAACAAGCCCATTTTAAATTAAATAAAAGTTGGAAGCAGGCGGGACCCATTTGAATTTGAAGATATGATAAAAATGGTATGGGTCCCGCCTGCTTCCAACTTTTATTTAATTTAAAATGGGCTTGTTTGTAGCTTTTCAGTTTCGCAGTCGGGTTATTTATTTTTTAAATTAATTTTTTTATTTCCAGTTTTTTAGTTTACAAATGTGAAAGATTTCGCAAACGATTTAGTTCTTGGTACTTGTTTTTTACGTTTTGTCACTTCGAATTACTTTTAACCATATAAGTTATATATATTTTTGTAATCACCTTTTAAAACCCTTTATTTTGATACCCCACTCGATAGGTTTCGAGAATATTTTTTTTTTTTTTGAAAACATATTGCGCCATAAATCGGCCATTTTATTTTTTTTTCAATTTTAATATACCCAGTAGCACTCTCACAATTAAGACGAATCTAACGGCACCTCTCAAGCTGAAATCGATCAAGCCGTTTAGGCTACAGAGCGTGCCAAAGAAATATACATACATACATACATACATACATACATACATACATACATACATACATACACTCGAAAAACATAACCCTCCTTCTGACGCAGTCGGGTAAAAATAAACCTTTAAGTAAATAAAATATTTTTTGAATATTTGGGAATTTTCTGAAGGAGCAGCTGATCCGTGCCGATCAGAGCCGGTGCCGGTGCCGGCCGTTAATATCTAACCACGATTGAAGAAGACCCTACCAATAATACCGTCAATCGTCGTTGACGTCTCATACGTCAAACATCGCTCTGTTAAGGCTCTGTGTTATTTAAACAATAATTATTAAATTTTATCGCTAAATGGTGGCCTGAACATAGTCAAATACACTAGGAGTGAGTGGTAGTACTGGTTATAGTGTTATTTATGTTGGGAGCGGCATACACTAGATGAATAAGGCGATAGCAGTGCAAGTGCGAATTCGGCAGTGATGGTTATAGTGTTATTTATGTTGGGAGCGGCATACACTAGATGAATAAGGTGATAGCAGTGCAAGTGCGAATTCGGCAGTGATGGTTATAGTGTTATTTATGTTGGGAGCGGCATACACTAGATGAATGAGGTGATAGCAGTGCAAGTGCGAATTCGGCAGTGATGGTTATAGTGTTATTTATGTTGGGAGCGGCATACACTAGATGAATAAGGCGAAAGCAGTGCAAGTGCGAATTCGGCAGTGACAATCCACTAACAACACCATCAAAGCAGGTTGGCTATAAATAATTAACAAAAAGTTGATATTAAGCTACTACACACGTTATACTGGGCAACAATAACTAATAGTACATTATGATACATGTGTGCTATGTTGATCATTATGCTCGAGGCCGTGTTATTCGCGCGAGCCGCAGGCGAGTGCGATAAGAAAGCCGAGAGTCTAATGATCAATGCACACGCGTTTCATACGACGTTTTTCAACACACTTGCGAGGAAAAAAACAGACTTGTATTGTTAAATATTAACTTGTATGGAAAATGGCGCGCTGGTTTTGTCTTTCCGCATAGCCAGCACTAGCAATGCGCGCGCAAGTGTAAATAAAAGCACTGACCACAGAGCATGTAAAAACAATTGTAGTTTAGTTAGTATGGAATTAGAAAGTACTATTGGCATAGAGAAATATATTTTATCATTGCGTTCTATCATTGCGGATTCTCACTGAACTAATGTTCAGTGAGAATCCGCAATGATAGAACGCCAGTCAGGGTCTTTTCCGTTTGGTTTCGGGTAGGGACCACGGACAATTTAAGGTGGATAATTAAAATTTTCTTACGTTTTTTGTAATTTGCAGGTCAGTATCAGGTTGCATCTTGATCAAATATGATTCGCGACTATAATATACAGAGCGTTAGGTTAAACGAGGGACATACTTTGAGGGGAGTTAGTACTCATGAAAATGAACAACTTTTAATATGGGATTAACCCTGAAATCGCGAAAAAAAATCAGCCGTTTCCTACATTTATGTTCGCATAGCTCGTCAAAATGTACTGGACAGCTGATTTTTTTTTGCGATTTCAGGTTCGGCCCCATAGTAAAAGTTGCTCATTTTCATGAGTACTAACTCCCCTCAAAGTATGTCCCTCGTTTAAACTAACGCTCTGTATATGTATTTACAGAATTATAGTCATTAGAATAGAATCTTTCTAGTTAGATTTTTTCCCTAAGAACTTTTCCATAAGAAAGATGTATTAATGATTCGAATGATTATAATTCTGTAAAGATGTAGGTACCTGTTAGAGTCGCAAATCATATTTTGATCAACATACAAACCTGCAGGGTAATTGCGTAACACACTATCAGTAGCAATGGGTTTCATTTTGACAGTTCAACAACATTCATTGCGTTATTTGCGTTGTTGAGCAGACACATCTTTTGAACATATGAAGCAATGCATTCGAAATATGCTTCAAAATGATTCAAATTGATAGTAATAGTGTGTTACGCAATTAGGGTGCCGACACTGACCTGAAAATTGCAAAAACCTAAGAAAATTTTAATTTCGCGGTAGACCGCGAAATTCAAATTGTCCGAGGTCCCTGCGCATTCACCTTAAGGTAAATAAATATTAGTTAATTTTGGGACCAAGGACAATACAGACTATTAAAAAAAAAGTGAATTGATGAGTTTAAAAAAGCGCGCATCTCCGACTAGTAAATAGTTATCTGTGGAAATAAAGCACATGTGGATTAAAGTAAAGAAAAAGCACGCGTTTTTAATACACTGCATTATGGACCTAAAAGCGGTTCAATAAGAGCCACTTTACGAGCAAGTGTGTTGAAAATATATTTTAGAAAACAACACTTGTGAATTCAATGTCGGTTTCATTTTTCAAATGTAAACATTAGCTGAGTCATCTATCCAATCACCAATTAGCTCACGAACGTGACAGGTTTATCATCGTTCGGAAACTTTACTTAAGACATTTGAATATTAGCGTTTTGAGACTGCGTTCCATTACAAACAGAATACTACTTAATAAAATACTGAGTAATAATGGAGGAATGTAACAATATTACATACCGGAAAATACAACGAACCAGTTCCCTAAACGACATCTCCAAAGATGGTTCGGCGCTTTTCGATGCAACTATGATGAGTTTGCCAAATACATCGCTAAATGTTACTCAGAACACACTCGATTTAAACGAAAAAATTAAACAATTATCGGATGATTTATTGATAGCGCACCAGGAAATTGAGAATCTGAATTCCGAAAACTTTCACTTAAAAAACTTTTTACAAAAAAAAACAACCGACTTCCAAAAAAAACACTACAAATTGAAAAATAACTTTAATTTCGGAAGTCTGTGTCTTTGGTTCCGCATTTTCGTTTATTGACACCGACTTCCGAAATTAAAGTTATTTTTCAATTTGTAGTGTTTTTTTTGGAAGTCGGTTGTTTTTTTTTGTAAAAAGTTTTTATTTTTCACTTTTTAGTGGGTCCGTTTGTAATTTATCTAAGTTACAATAGCCTAATGTCAACTGCTCATCACTTGTTACCAAATATTGCTTTTCCCGATGTTAGGACGTTAATTGTTGAGGAGTTCTCCTGGTAAGAACCAGAAAAACTAGTCAACAACCACTCACCATACGCATTGTGACGAGCATAAATTGCTTAGCAATCATATTAAAGTAATCAAATCGCAACCCGTGAAATATTTCTCATTGAGTAGTTCCAATGGCCATCTGTGGTCTTCTTCCTCAGCACCACTTTACCAAATGATGATTTCCGAGAGCAAATGCTCAAGTTATTTAAAAAAATACCCAAATCGTTATAGCTTTGCCTATAAAATTTGAGGGTTTCCCTCGATTTCCATGGGATCCTCTCAAAAGATTCCAATGTGATGATAATGGGACCACCTCGAGAGTATACCCTTTCAAACAAAAAAAGAATTTTGAAAATCAGTCCACAATTGGCGGAGTAATCGCGTAACAAACACACAAAAAAAAAAAAACATACCGTCGAATTGAGAACCTCCTCCTTTTTGAAGTCGGTTAAAAATCAGATGTGCAAAAATATTTAAAAGTCATAGAAACATACAAAACTATTAATTTATCGGACAATAAAAACGTTACACCTCGATCTGGAAAAAAACGCAAACAAAAACAGAATACTGCTACTACGATAGTTTCAAAGAGCACACAAACGACGTTCACATCGGTGCAAATAAGGAATGATGAAACCGACACTCCGAAAACAACGAAAGAATTAACAACTACCCCTCAATCTGAACGCAAAAATAAAATAATAGAAACTCAACGAGAGGAAACTATAGTGTGTACTACTACTAAACCAACGCACTACATCTACACAAGCTAAATCTGATAAAAAGTCAGAACAAATGACTCAATACAACAAATCGGTGCATAAAAATCCAAAACTATGCATCATAAGTAGTAACACCACGACTAATATATTATCAAGAGCTGAAAACACATTTCCTGAAACTCAAATATGTCACTTTCTCTTGCCAAACAGTGGAATCAAAAATCTTTTAAACAACATAAATGCAAAACTAGCCAACTACTCAATGAGTGACTACTGCATAATTTTCATTGGTGACAAAGATTATCGAAGAACGAACAATTACTTTGACTTGATTGTTTATATTAGGGAGACACTATTGACTGTACAACATACTAATGTAATAATATGCTTACCGACTTTTAAATTTAATGTCCATTCTATAATGTATAACTCTAGAATTGAAACTTTCAATAATTTGTTATATCTCGACATTCATACATAAAATTATGCAATACTGTTTGACTCTAACCTAGACTTGACATATGACCGCACTATGTTTAAGTATAATGGATCAATTAATTATTACGGCATAAAAAATATATTTGAAAATTTAAAAAATATTATGTTATCTCTACTGACATTCAGGAATACGATGACAATGTATCTCCCCATATTTTTCGTGCATGAACAAACCAAACAGTATTCAACTCTTAATATTTTTCATCAAAATTTATGCGGCATCAATAATAAAAAGGATGACCTTGAAATGTATCTATGCGAATCGTCAAAAGAAATGGATTTTTTATGTATATCCGAACATTTTCTGAACGATACTCTGGCAAAACAATTCAATTTTATTAACTTCAAAATGGGGTCTTACAACACTAGATTAAAAAAGAATCGAGGAGGTTCGATGATTTTAACAGCTCAGGATAGAAACGTGGATGAACTACAAGTATGTAAACAGTTGTATAAAACTGACTGCTTCGAAGTGTGTGGAGTTAGTGATTGTGAGACAAATTTGTGTGTTGTTTGTTGTTATAGAACTCCGGCAAACAGTAATTTTGATCACTTCATGGATAGGCTTGAAAAACTGTTACAGCATTTCTTCAATAAATTATGTATAATTTGCGGTGACTTCAATATTAATGTATTAAAAAAAGATGACACGAGACACAGTTCTTTCTTATCGTTGTTATCGTGCTACAACTTCAGGTATCTAATAAATACTCCCACCTTCAAAAGGAATAAATCAGAATCATGTATAGATAATATTTTAACTAATTTACCAGACACTCTTATAGAATGTACAAGTGTTGATCACAATGGGCTATCGGACGGTCACGCGGGTCTGTTCTGTACACTACGCTTAGAAAAGGTTGAGTTTAAGAAACGGATAAATTATATGCGCATTTGCAGAAGAAAATATAATGACAAAAACAAAAGTGAGTACAGAGCAAAGCTGTTAGAGACTGACTGGAGCACAGGTATTAACACTTTTATAGGACAATTCAAAGAAATGCATACATCATACTTTGAGAAGTGTAAATTAAAAGTCACTGTTAAAAGAAATAGGAGGTCTAAATGGGTAACTAATGGAATAAGGACATCCAGCAAAGTAAAACGTTTCCTTAACACCATAGACAAAACGCAATGTGACATTTCAGTTATAGAATATCGAAACAAGTTTAACAGAATGTACAGAAAAGTAGTAACGTGTGCAAAAAGGAATGATGTCAGAAAACAAATAGAAATGGCATCAGATTCTACTAAGTTGATATGGAAAATAGTAAAAAAACCCTGGCAATGAACAAATTATACTGAAGATTGACAACACAGTTACTAATAATGCTTTAGATGTGGCTTATATTTCAAAAAGGTTCGACAACACCGTCTACTTATCAGGTTGTGACACAAAATTAGCAATTACATATCTAAATGAAAGCGTTAGCAGAGTAAACTCTAACATGAAGTTTGACGCAGTCACACCCTTAGAAATATATAATATGGTTAAAAATATGCCCAATAAATCCTCTACTGGTTATGACGAAATCCCTTTGACTATTATTAAAGATAATATTGACTTATTGGCAACTCCATTAGCTTCGTTTTATAATGAGTGCATCGCGGCAGGCCTATTCCCTGATCAGTATAAAATCGCTCGTGTGCTTCCAATTTTTAAGAAAGGTTTAAAAACAGATCCTGCTAACTACAGACCGATTTCCCTATTGCCTGTATTGTCGAAGATCTTAGAAAAAAATATGAAGAATAGGCTCATGAGGCACTTAAAAACTCACAATATTTTAAATAGCCAGCAATTAGGATACCAAAAATCACTAGGAACTACTGACGCTATTGGGGCATTAATTAACGAGGTTGTTTATAATTTAAACGAGAAGCCTAAAGTGGCGGGTATTTTTCTGGACCTTAGTTCTGCCTTTGATACTGTAGACCATGAAATTCTTCTTGCCAAGTTGGTACATTATGGTATACGGGAAGATGTATTGAAGCTATTCAGCTCTTATTTGCATAATAGACGTCAGCTTATAGAAATAAAGACGGTTGTGGATGGAGAAGAAAAAAAAATAAATCTAACCTAGTGAGTGTATCTCAAGGTGTCCCTCAGGGCTCCGTTCTGGGCCCAATTTTCTTCATCTTATTCCTGAATGACTTGGTTGAGTTTATTAGAAACGAATAGCGGACATAACACTGATTATTTTTGCTGACGACACTAATGCAATAGTTTCTGCAGATAATATAAGTAATCTTGAATCCAAGATTAATACTGCTTTAAAAGCTTTTGAGAACAGCACCCTAATTGCGTAACACACTATTACTATCAATTTGAATCATTTTGAAGCATATTTCTAATCCATTGCTTCATATGTTCAAAAGATGTGTCTGCTCAACAACGCAAATAACGCAATGAATGTTGTTGAACTGTCAAAATGAAACCCATTGCTACTGATAGTGTGTTACGCAATTACCCTGCTGGTTTGTTACAAATAATTTAAAACTCAATGTAAACAAAACAAAATGTTTATTATTTTAGTCAACGGCACGAAATAACGCTAGTCTTAAAGTTGTGTCTTGTGGTAACAATGTCGAAGTAGTAGATAATGTTAAATTCTTAGGTGTGCACATAGACGCGTTATTAAACTGGAAGGTTGAGTCATTGTCTATATCGAAGTCTATTAGCTCTGCGTGTTATGCAATCAGAAGTCTGAGGGATGAACTCACTTTGGACCAACTAAGGATGGTGTACTTTGCGTTGGCTGAGTCTAGGCTCAGATATAGTATTGAGTTTTCGGGCAACAGCTACAAATACAGCGTCCACTCGGCTTTTATAATTCAAAAAAGAGCCCTAAGGACAATGCTCCGCATGAAACAGACAGAGTCGTGCAGAGACCACTTCATCAGACTTAACATTTTAACAGTGCCATGTCTGTATATTCTAGTGTTGTTAACCAACTTGGTTAAGAATTTGCACGAGACTAATGAGGAAAGACAAGCTAGAGATAGTACTCGTAGGAAAGACTTGCCTTCCACAATTCAACCGAAATTGAACGTCGTTCATCACAGTCCCAGAGTTCAATCGGTATTTTTATACAACAAGTTGCCAATAGAATTTAAAAGTATATACAGCATTAACTTGTTTAAAAACATATTAAAAACATATTTATTGAAGAAGGGCTATTATAGTATCGACGAGTTCATAGATGACAAACGACAGCCACAATTAAATGATTTGTGAATTATTATTTGTGTTCATATGATTTTTTGTTTTTTTTTAATAATGGATAATGAATTTCAAACTCATATGTAATTTTGGTGATTATTTAATTTTATGTTACTGAATCTATTGACATACAACTATATATTGATTTTCTAGTTTTTATAATTGATAATTAATTTCAAACTCTTATGTAATTTTGGTGATTATTTAATTTTATGTTACTGAATTATTGACATACAACTATTTATTATTATATTGTTCCATTTTTAAATATGAACGTAGTTAATGTTTTTTTTTGTTATTATTACCTATTTTATTATTTTATCATCACTGTAATATTTTCAACACAATGGATTTTGTTATGAAATAAATAACTTATGACTTATGACTTACCAGATATACATTTTTTTTCTCTATACATTTGTTATTTAAAAACGTTGAAAAAACCATTGTTATTTAACCTGAAATACAGCGGGTGTGACACATTACCTTTTTTTGCGGTCCATTTTTAACCACGTGCACTTATTTTATTGATTGCAATCACGTTTAAAACTCGTCGCGTTACCAAATTCTTCGTTAAGTTTCTGGTACAATCCTAAAGTACTTATCCTCTTCTTTTTAATAACCTACTTTTTTTGGTTTGTTTTTCAAGTTTTATTTTTTACCGTGTTTTTCTTATTTTTTATATTTGTCGGAGGTTCTGAATTATTACAATTGTGCAATGGGTAGTCCACATAATTTTTTATGATTTGTCGTTCTTATTATGAATTTAAGTGATTTAACTATCAATTATTGTCTAACAAATTTGAACATAATTTATTGAGTACTCGATGTACACACTAATTGATTTTGGCAACTTATCTCGGTAATTGTAACCGATAGTTTTGTTCAAAACAATTGATGACATGTTGCTTTGATTTTAAAATGATTTACTTTGTGAAAGCTCCATTGTTTATTTACGACAGTTATTATTGGATTATTTGATTACTTATAATGTAAGTCATAATAGTATCAACTCAAGTAAACACGTTGACGTCTTCCGTGCATCATCGGACAGAGTTGTAGTGGGGCGAATGCGTGGTGGGGACAAACCCTTTATAACTGAGCGCACTCCTTTGTGCGGGGGTCGCAGCAAATTGTCACTTAAGTGCAAATTGCGCCTGTACACCGCGGTCATCCGCCCAATCATGACCTATGCTTGTGTAGTCTTCGCCCACGCCAATCCCCGCCACCTGCACAAAATGCAGACCCTCCAAAACCGTCTCCTCAGGAAGGTCACGGGAGCCCCCTTCTACGTCCGAAACGTGAACCTCCACGTTGATCTCAGACTCCCCACCGTCCAGCAGTTCATGAAGCGCCTCTCCAAGGGCTTCTTCGACTCTGCTATTAAGCACCCCAATCCCCTGATTGTGGCGGCCTCCACTTACACTCCCTCCCGCATAAGCTCGATTCGCCGACCAAGGCATACCCTCACCACCCCCGACGACGACACTACTCTCCTCCAGGAGAGTAGTAAGACCACCAGTACTCTCAAGAAGTACAAGCCCCGTCATCCGTCCTTCCGCCCTCGCCGTCGAGGCCCGTCGCGACGCCCCGTAGCATGCCCGCCCCGACCCTTGCTCGAGCCAGCCCGCGCCGCTGAGCCTGTAGTGCAAAATCAGTCCCCAAATAATACCGATCCAGCCTGTCCCTTGCTGTCCTCTCCCAGCGACGCCCTAAGCCGAGGTCCGAACCCCACCGGGGGGTGCCCTTAGCGTGTAGTCGCTTAGTTTTTAGTTTTTAGTTTTTAAGCCCTGGCTGGAGGCCTCAATTTATTGTGGCATCCACAGGAAAGTCCGGTTAAGTAGTGACGACCTCTCAAGGTCAACTACGAGATGCCATGATCCGAAAAAAAAAAATTGTGCGGGGGTCATTTTGGTCTTCGGATTCGACTCCTGACAGAGCACTAGCTCCCGACAAACCTGTCGGTTTGTTTACTAAAGTTCAGCCTTATACTGTATTTTAAATACGTTATATTTGGGTGACTCTGTCACTATACGAACAGTAATCGATCCTACGATTTGTTCGCAATGCTTTTGTTAGGTACTGTACATAATTATTTTACTGTGTAACTAGTTGTGTCATGTACCTACAGTGTGTGATTTACTAGTGTGATTAATTGTTCATGAAATTATAATCTGATTTGAACTGCAAACCGTTTTTCTATTGCGCAATAATCAACACTACCCACAGTACGCCCACAGTAGTAATAAAATATGCCTGACACTAACGACAGACTCAAATCCTACCTGCTCCGATATATTTTTTTATTTAAAACTCAAATATTCAGATTTGATTATTATGGAAAATTACATGTATGTAATTCTAGTGGCAAAACCCTATGTTTTCATTTATTTTTGCTACAGTAGGTACCTTACAAGCTGTATTTTTATACTTGTACCTAAATGTTATGTCATTCTCCTCGTGCGTGGCATTGTATATTTTTATCGGCATAATAACACACTGTAACTGATAGGAAACAACGTTCGTGGTATCGTGGAGCCACAAGGATACAAAATTAAACATCAGAGTTACCGGTAAAATATATTACAAACAAGTAACCTACTTATTTATTTAAAATACCTCTGAACAATACTTAGTGTCTATATGTATTATACCTAGTATTAAATAATGTAGTAAATAAAACTATTGAGATAGTCGGTAGGTACCTACTGTATAAAAACGCAATAAATTTAACATGCGTATTAGCACCTACTGATGAGCGAGATAAATATTAGTAGATAATTTGCACTTTGTTGGTAAAAAGATAACCTATCTATTTCTATAACTATTTATGTTTATTAGGTACGTTCGTAAAATCGATAACGTTTCTTATAACTAAGTTTTATAACTTTTCATATTGTTTAAATTACGTTTGCGACAATCCAGTTGCTATACTGAGAAACGCGAGCACTGACTCCAGGGTAGAAAGAATCGGCGCATTCGAAGCCCCAAGAAGTTACACCGATGACGATGTTTCCGGTTTGAGCGAGGGGACCACCAGAATCACCTGAACAGGCATCCTTACCACCCTGGTTCAAGATACCGGTGCACACCATGCCAGTGGTGATGTCGGGCCAGTTCTGGTAGCCGGGCTGAGTCTTCAGGTAAGCATAACGCTGAGCGCACAGCTGTTGGTTGATGATGTTGACGTCAACGTGCATGAGCTGCTCGGAAGCTGGGCCGTCAGTCTGAAATTTACCATTTAAATGTAATTAAAATAGAATTGTTAATGTATGACAGACGCTAGCACATTAAGCTACTACAATCTGTCAAATTTCTTTAATAGATTTTCAACTTTATCGCTAAAGCGTAAGGTTCAAAGTTGATCGGGAAAATTTTACAGTTTTGGGTAGCTTAATGTGCTGGCGCCTGCTGTACCTAGTTCAATTTCAATGGTCAGCTGGTTTGAATACAATTTGGTATGTATAAGGGTGGATATAAATACAAAATTTTATAAGAACCCAGAGTCTGCCCCATCCAATGTATGTGACAGTGGCACCGTCAGGAACATTGTAGTTGGCACTTGCAATACTAGCGGTCTGCACGGTGCTGGAGAACACGGCGGGGTTGTTGAGGCGGACCACCGCCACGTCGTTGTTAATGGTGACTTGAACGTATTGAGGGTGCAAGATAATCCGGCTGAGAGTGTGCACAGTGCCGCCGCTTTGTGCCCTCGAGCTGCCGAGAACTACACGCCATTGCCTAACTTGGTCGCCACTGGAAATAATAATTAGAAAAAATTATAATACTTTAGGGGATGTAAAAGACCCATCACATAGCAGTTATCTACGCAATCTGTACATCAAACTAAGTAACATTGAGCAAAAATTAATCTACGGAAAATCTTCCGTAGATTAATTTTTGCTCAACTTTTATTTTTTGTGAGAAAAATGGTCGTTTACGGCAGCGCGCAATGTAACACACGGAAAACGTTGTGCTTAATGCATGCAACGGAACAGGAATTGTGTGGTAATTAAGTTAATAAACATTTAAAACTTGTTTTCCTGTAATAAAGTAAAAACAAGATGGAAGGTCAAAGGACCTTCCATAACTTCGTAACCAAAAGGTTCCCCTAGGTAAGACCAAGTACAAAAAAAATATAGTGACGTACAGTCAGCTTCACAGTTAAGGTACCCCCCTTGGTATTGACATCAAACCTATATAAGTTTTTTGTAATGTAACGTAAATGGCGTGTTGGTCTAATGGCCAACACTGCAGCTTGGCAATGCGATGGTCACGAATTCAAATCTGCGGATGAGAAGATTTTTTTTTCTTTATTTTATTTTTTTATTTACCCTTTTTTTAGTTTCTTTAATAGGTGATTTTCGTTAATTATTATTTAAGAAATCAAATGGAGGTTTGTAATAAAAGCTAGGCATTTTGATAAACAATATTCATTTATTTTTCTAATTACATTTCTAGGAATTCATAGAATCCACTTCCTGATTGAGTATACAGTTTTCTATCTGTGTTAAATTGGGGTTATTTACTTAGAATATTAACTAAACACAAAATAGATACCCTGGATGAAGTTTAGAACGTTTAACATTAGATAACGGTTCGTTTATATATATTTCTAGAAACATAACTACAATAATTTTTATTTATTTAAAGTTGTGAAAACAAAATTTTTTTATACTCTGTATGATCTTATCGGAAAAAAGCCTGGTTAAAAATGAAATGTTGTCATTTGTGCCTGTGAATGACAGAGAAAGAACCAACATGCTAAACTATAACAGTAGGTATAGCAGTATACATCTTTCTCTTTTATCACATTTTCTGATAACACTTATTTAACAAAACATTAGAAAATATGTGAGTTCAAATGGTGCATCGTTAACACATTACAAGACTACGTCTTGTAAACAAGAGTAACTGGATTGATAATAATAAAGGTTGTTTGTTTTAGATTAACTACGAGATAATGATCCCACAAATATTGGGATTGGGAATTATTAACACTTGCTCGTATATGTTCCAATGCAATTTTATCACATAAGTTACACAATCAATCTGCCAAGTAAATTGGCTAAGGCCAGGACTCTCAAAATTGACCATTTTTGATTCAACATTAAACAATCAAATATTCTTTGTTTTAATCTGAAAAAAATATATGTTGCAGTTCAATTAACACTCTTGATTATTCTACGGTTCAAAACACGATATTTACAACTTCACTCGATCATAAAAAATCGCAAACAAATCGAAAACAAGGAAGTTTTTGATCGTTTTTCTAGTTTTACTTGAAGTAGATCAAACTTTTACTCACAAAAAATATGTCAAAAAATAGGCAATGATGTATAGAAGAAAATTCTGCGGTTAATTTTTCTCAAAACAGAATTTTATTGTTTTAACAAGATATAATATAACAAGGCGGCCCGCGCGCATCGCTTCAGTAGCCTGCCAGGCGTCACCGAGGTAGGACCTGTGTCGCTTTTCCTGGCTCGCTGCGTTCCCCCGCTAATCGATCGAAATATACGTTCACAGACTGAAATATAATGCAGTATTGTTATTTACCGTGTTTGTGTATTCGTTTTAAAAATCAGTCTGTAAATATTGTTGTAGGTTCTAGTATTAATAATTAAACTAGATATTAGTTTATGTTGTTGAGGGGCCCGTGGCTAAATAATAACAGCCGCACAGGTCGATCGATCAGGTTAAGCTACGCTTGCCGCGGTTGGTCTGTGGATGGGTGACCATCTTTACATACCGAGACCCCTCCGTGCCTCGGAAAGCACGTTAAGCCGTTGGTCCCGGCTGTCATTTGTGGATCTTTGACAGCCGTTACGGGTAGTCAGAAGCCCGAAAGTCTGACAACCAGTCTTACCAAGGGGTATTGTATTACCCAGTTACTGGGTTGTGGAGGTCAGATAGGCAGTCGCTCCATGTAAAATACTGGTATTCAGCTGCATCCGGTTAGACTGGAAGCCGACCCCAACATAGTTGGGAAAAGGCTAGGCAGATGATGATTAGTTTATGTTGTAGTAGGTATATTATATAGTGATAATTAAGATTAAATTACGGGGAATAAAAACAGAAGGAAGAAAAAATGTCAAGCATTGAACTGCGGGAGCTTAAAAAAAAAAAAGTAAGTTTGATTATTATTTTTCTACGTATTTATGACTACGTTTTTACGTATTTTTTTTTTTTTTTACCTATTTGTAAAAGTCGACGGGACAGAACAATATTGTAGTTGTTTATGTAATTAGGTACCTACTTGCTTTCGTCACAGTACTAGCAGTAGCAGGTAGGTACAGACGCCAGCACATCAAGATATCAGAAACAGTCAAATTTTTCCAATCAACTTTGAACCTTATGCTTTAGCGTTAAAGTTGAAAATCTATTAAAGAAATTTGACAGATTGTAGTAGCTTAATGTGCTGGCGTACCATAAATTTACAATAAAATTAAGTATAGTAATATCAAAGTAAATATAAACTAGTTGATATTTTAGTTTTTAATATTTCAGTTTATAGACAAAACAGTAGCACATCTACAAAAAAGATAATTTTTGCTAATAAAACTTTTTATCTTTGCAGTTCATCGATACCAAGATCTAAAGGCGTATTTAAAAAAAAAACCGGGCAAGAGCGAGTCGGACTCGCGTACCGAGGGTTCCGTAACATCCGGGTTTATGCATAAGGTTTATGTTTATGAAATTAAATGTTTTTTTATATTTTTATATTTGAGTTGATTGAATGAAAGGTAAATTGCGGTTTACGATTTATGACGTATTAAAAAAAAAACTACTTAGTAGATCTCGTCAAACCAATTTTCGGTGGAACTTAACATCATATATTTTTTTAGTTTTATCATTTTCTTATTTTAGAAGTTACAGGGGGGGGGGGGGGACATTTTACCACTTTGGAAGTGTCTCTCGCGCAAACTATTCAGTTTAGAAAAAAATATATTAGAAACCTCAATATCATTTTTGAAGACCTATCCATAGATACACGTATGAGTTTGATGAAAAAAAAAATTGAGTTTCAGTTCTAAGTATGGGGATCCCCCAAAATTTATTGTTTTTTTTTCTATTTTTGTGTGAAAATCTTAATGCGGTTCACAGAATACATCTACTTACCAAGTTTAAACAGTATAGTTCTTATAGTTTCGGAAAAAAGTGGCTATGACATACGGCAACGGAACCCTAAAAATGCACAGGCGAACAGTAACTACTTAATCTACAACTCGATTTTTTAGTTAGAGAATGGGATTTAGAATGACGACCGACGCGACGGCAGTATTTGCTTCTCGCTCAGGCGCAATAGCTACTACTACGTGAGCGACAGACATGTACCCAGTTATTGCTATTTAGAGACTTCGTTTTATTTTTCGTGTAATCTTTACATAAACTTCTATCACATAAAATAATTTCAAATTTTTCTGTTTGCAAACTTCGGAGATAAGGGCGGGAAAGGTTTTTTTTTGCATTTTACATCAAAAGTCGAAAACAATGCGGCCCAAAAAAAAGAATAAATGTTTGAGAATGTGCAAACTGTTTTCTTTCATATGATACCCCACGTGCTCTAGTAGCCCCACTTCGAATTCTTCAGACTTCCTTTCAGGCCCTGTTGCAAAAAACGTACATATATTTTTATTTCTTTCTTATTTGCAAAATAGTTGAGCAAACGTCATCTAAAACTATTCCAAATTTCAAGTTAATGCATTAGTAGTTCTTGACATATCCAGCTGTGACAGACAGACAGACAGACAGACAGACTGAGTCTCACCATAAGGGTTCCGTTTTACCATTTTGGTACGGAACCCTAAAAAGAAAATTTTTGGTAGGTAATAAAATTAATTATGTTGCTATATTTATATTTCCCTAAAAACTAAACACCAGAAATATTTTAACATAAATTTTATACATAATATTAAAAAAATATAATATTTACAATCACAAAACTAGAAAGAAACTAAAGTAGGATGATGAAATTAAAATACTGTAGGCGAGCAGCCCTATATTTCAAGAATAGGGCCGAGTAACAATACTGTTAGATGAAATTACCGTGGCAGCAGCGGGGTCAGCGAGTTCATTCGAATTGCGCGTTCGCGGAACTTGCCACGCGCGGAGGGAGGTAACGCTAAATGCCTACTGCGCTCGAATATCCTGGCCTTAAGGGCAGAATATTCGAGCGCAGTAGGCATTTAGCGTTACCTCCCTCCTCGCGTGGCAAGTCCCGCGAACGCGCAGTTCGAATGAACGGGGGAATGTTCGGGGGAACGCAGCGAGTCGGCAAAAGCGACACAGGTCCTACCTCGGTGACGCCTGGCAGGCTACCAAAGAGTAAAGTAACTATAGAGTAGGCTACTGAAGCGATGCGCGCGGGCCGCCTTGTTATATTATATCTTATTAAAACAATAAAAATCTGTTTTGAGAAAAATTAACCGTAAAATTTTCTTCAAATACATCATTGCCTATTTTTTGTAAGTAAAAGTTTGATCTACTTCAAGTACGACTTGAAAAACGACCAAAAACTTCCTTGTTTTCGACTTGTTTGTGATTTTTTATGATCGAGTGAAGTTGTAAATATCGTGTTTTGAACCGTAGAATAATCAAGAATGTTAATTGAACTACAACATATATTTTTAACAGGTCAAAACAAAGAATATTTGATTGTTTAATGTTGAATCAAAAATAGGTCGATTCTGAGAGTCCTGGCCTTAATAACGTCACTGTCTGTCAGTCTTCTTGAAGTCAGCACTGAACGCATAGTTATGAAAGGTGCCACTGAGTGAACTTTCACAATATTACGTTGCCGCTCCGATTCATTAGTCTAAGCAATTGGGCGAGGGTCTTGGCGATCACATTTCACATCACCCGTCGCTTGATAACTTTATATCCATCTAGGCACTGTTTTTCTCTGTAATGAAAATAATAATATTAGAAATACATAAAAAAAAAATCCAACTTGTAAGTAATAAATAGGTATATGTGTAAGCAGTAACGGAAATCTTACCGTTATGCCCATATCTCGTGCTATTTTTTTTATGCTTTGTTCCTGTTCCCAGAGAACAACAATTTTAGCCTTCTAAAAGTTGTTAATCAACCCATACCATCGGTTAATAAAATAAACTGGTCAAAAACTTAATAAATTGGATAATATTACGACGAAGATAATTACACACAAGCAGATCGGCTCGAAAACGAAACCATTTGAAAAGTAATTATATCCTCAATCACAGTTTAGTAAAGAAGCGGTTGGCGAAGAAGTATTCTAAAATTACGGTAGTGCAACAATCGGAATCAACACATTCTATTATTCAACCAAAGAAGAAATCTATGCTAATTTCAACTTTATCTTTTAGTTAATTGAGGAGGTTGCTTATTGCATTTTGTAAAACAAGACGGTAAGATTAAATATAACACGGAAGTTGAAATTTAAACCTTAACACCTAGAATATTAGACCGTTAATAACAAAGTAAAAGTAGTAATGCTATTCAAATTTTCGGTGAGGTTGATAACTGAGCCAATAGCCTAGTGGTGTAAGGCACGCTAAATGATCTGCTGGCGCCTGGTGATCGGGTTCGTATCTTAATCGCACGCGAAGTGTCTTTTTGTAAGTTATTCTTGGTATACGGTTCGGCCAGAAGGAAGCCGAAAAAATACCATATAAAATTATTAAAATTTTGCAAATAATATTTGAGGCGGATCTGTGGATGCGCTTGAGCAGAGACGAGTGCGGCGGCGGGGGACGGAGCGGCTCAAGGCTCACGTGACGCGCCCGCCGCCACCGCTCGAGCGACGAGCGGCAGCGGGCGCGAGCTTGCTAGGGCGATAATCTTTAAGTCTTGGGGGGGTTCCTTTTCTCTGACGCTGGCTATACAAGACAGTGACTCTCGAATCGGCTTCGTTAAGCTTCTTTGTTAAGAGCGTTTACGCGGTGCCCGCCGCCGTACGGCATTTCATACAAACTTTCAAGCCCTTGTTTTTCGAAACGAAGGAACCGATATTAATGAAATTTCATACGCATAAGCAGGATACAAAGGTCTAAAAAGTTACCTAAGAGCATTTTCGAAAAATAGTGTTACAGCCAAATTAGACCGATTTTAAATTTTCCGTAGAAACAGATTTCCAGTTATCTTTTTTTAAATAAGACATTTCGAAAATGTTCTTAAGTAACTTTTTAGACCTTTGTATCCTGCTTTTGCGTATGAAGTTTCATTAAAATCGGTTCATTAATTTCGAAAAACAAGGCCTTGAAAGTTTGTATGAAATGCCGTATGGCGTAAAAGTAAAATAATATTGTGACTACCGAGATGACGATTATCACAGAAAAATAGAAGAAAAAGACATGTTGCTCTGTTCCCAAATAAATTGGGATAAAGGCAGGAGAATGTATGATATTTGAAGTATCTACTTATTTGTAAAAATATTGCGTTGGGCGTTTTTTTTTAC
Source organism: Mesoligia furuncula (assembly GCA_916614155.1). Classification (NCBI taxonomy): domain Eukaryota; kingdom Metazoa; phylum Arthropoda; class Insecta; order Lepidoptera; family Noctuidae; genus Mesoligia; species Mesoligia furuncula. Next base: position 15,607,460 of record OU744799.1, on the reverse strand, counting down.
TTACTAGAAGCAGTGTGCAGCGGACAGCACTACGGTGGAAGTGATCAGAGACCCGCCACAAGACTGGGACCATGAGAAACCCTGTGTCGAGTACTGCATGTTGGACATGTAAGGGTAGGTCTCGATGTTGGTAGGGGAGCCACCGACGATGCGGCTAGCATTCCTAGGGACGGCTATAAAAATATCGAAAAAAGTTATTAATAGGTAAAATAAAATCGCAGAAATACAGGGTTATTGGTAACCTCTTAAGAGGTCATTGTACTCATAATTATGAACAACTTTTATTATGGGACAAAACTTGAAATGGGGAAAAATATCTGCTGTTCCCTACATTTTATGTACGTTTGCCCCGCACGGCCCCCCAGAATTTGCGATTTAGGTGTGCACCAATGCAATGTACTCGCCTCTAGGAGTATATGTACCGGTTTCTTTTTCAATGTACCTCTGTACTTTTGAAGAAATATGCAAAAAAAGGGGGCCGTGCCAGCCAAACGTTTTCAGCACGGCCCCCGTGTAACTTGAAAAATATATAGCGTATTAAAAAGTTTCATAAACTCAAGAAATGTACTTTAACAGCACGTTCTATGTACCGGAACAGATATTGTGAATTCGTAATAACAAATAATATATAGATGTGGATAGGGGGCCGTGCTGAAAAAAAAGAAACAAGAAAATATCTAAAAAAGACAAAACAACCTTAGCCAAAAACTATTAAAAAGTAATTCATGTTTGGCAAGTAACATATGTACCGCATTGGTTTCTCATACAACTTGCTAAATTAAAAAAATAAACGAATTTTAGTTTATTCAGCACGGCCCTCTATAGTTGCCTATATCTTTTTAAATATGACATGTTTGTTTACAAAATTCGACTTCCTGAATTATGTATAGGAGTACATTCGTTCCAAATAAATTGCGATTATGGTGTATTAGTACTCTAAAAGATAAATTGGATCAAAAATATCCTAACATACAACTGATGGGGTGACCATGGTTCCATAAATTAGGTACATATATTCTATACCTACATTAATGAAATTATGTGACTTGCTGCTGAAATCTAAAATAACAAAACACAGAGTTGACGTTTTCTTGCAAAGACATATTAATTACTTAAAAGGAGAGCTAAATATTGCAGCGAGTCAATTTCATGTAGAACCTAACACAGTAAAAAAAAACAAATCGCAGGTCGAAAAAACGCACAAGTAAAAAACAACAAAAACCAAAACGACAATTTGTTCAAGTTTCAATATTTAGCGATAAACCAACATTTGTAGAAAATTGGAGAGGTCAAGCAGACGAGGCCGTTGATGTAAAACCACATAACGATATAAAATTTATAAAAAATGGTAACATGGTCCAAAATTCATCTGTGGTTAACACATGCGGTTTTGATGCAATAATGTTTTTGATTGCAATTGGCTTAAAGTCGTTTTCTAATTTCAAAATGGAAATTGAGCCAAAAGACAATAAACTTCGGGACTATCTAAATCTCATGTTAAACGAAAAAGTTGACAAAGTCACGGTACCTATATGAAATGAGAAATTACATTTGTCACGAATATTTTGACCGGCCATCGCATGTAAAGAAAATAACAGATGGTGCAATGTTGCTAATTTGTTTGAACAAATGTTTGCCTACTTACTTTACAGTGCTCAGTTTAAAAAAGCTTGCACAAAAGAAGAATGCCAATATTATGTAAAAATTATAAGACCTTTTATACATTTGAAAATATTCCGGTCACTATTAATATTAAAAACCAAATTTATGAAGTCGTTGGTGCTATTGAATATGTAGGGAATTCAATGGGGAATCTGGGCCATTATAAGTGCCATACGCTTAGCCATGAGCAATGGCTATGTTACGATGATTTGGCCTTGAAAATTAACAACAGTACAGTAGATTCAATATTCGTACACAGGGTGTGTACGAATATTGAATCTACTGTACTGTTGCTTACGTTTTAGCGAGTGATCTTTGATGTTTTATAATTATGTAAAAATAATAACAATATTCTTATTATTACAGTTGCTTGAAACACTACTGTGATTACGTAGGTTAAATTAGTTGCCTGTGATTATTTCAAATAATTAATGTGATCAATATAAGTAATATTATTGTAATGTAGGTAAGGTTCAATGAGTGATTTGTTGGAAATGTATCTGTGATTTTTTAAGTCTTTTAAGCTCTGTAGTGTTAGTGACACATAGTTTTTCTGCGATTATTCCATATAAACGTAACTAATACTGTGAAATTAACGAAACTGTAATTTTATTGTAATGTACCGTACATCAATCCGTGTGATTTATTGCAAATATATCTGTGATTTTTTTAAGCCTTTTGAGCTATTTAGTCTTAGCGACACTTATTGTTTTGTCCGATTTGCGACCTACTTACTACTAATAAAGTTATCGTTAATACGAATACGATGCGAATACCATGTTTCCACGTGAGAATGGATAAAAAAGCTTCTGCATAAATTGAGTAAATCTTTAATAAAATAAACGTTTATTTTATTAAAGACTACTTACTCAATTTATGCAGAAGCTTTTTTAACCATTCTCACGTGAAATCATGGTCACCCCATCAGTTGTATGTTAGGATATTTTTGATCCAATAAAACTTTTAGAGTACTAATACTCCATAATCGCAATTTATTTGGGACGAATGTACTCCTATACATAATTCAGGAAGTCGAATTTTGTAAACAAACATGTCATATTTAAAAAGATATAGGCAACTATAGAGGGCCGTGCTGAATAAACTAAAATTCGTTTATTTTTTTAATTGAGCAAGTTGTATGAGAAACCAATGCGGTACATATGTTACTTGCCAAACATGAATTACTTTTTAATAGTTTTTGGCTAAGGTTGTTTTGTCTTTTTTAGATATTTTCTTGTTTCTTTTTTTTCAGCACGGCCCCCTATCCACATCTATATATTATTTGTTATTACGAATTCACAATATCTGTTACGGTACATAGAACGTGCTGTTAAAGTACATTCCTTGAGTTTATGAAACTTTTTAATACGCTATATATTTTTCAAGTTACACGGGGGCCGTGCTGAAAACGTTTGGCTGGCACGGCCCCCTTTTTTTGCATATTTCTTCAAAAGTACAGAGGTACATTGAAAAAGAAACCGGTACATATACTCCTAGAGGCGAGTACATTACATTGGTGCACACCTAAATCGCAAATTCTGGGGGGCCGTGCGGGGCAAACGTACATTACATTTTGACGAGTTAAATACGAACATAAATGTAGGGAACAGCTGATTTTATTTGTCTGCCTCTTAGGAGGTTGTTAATGATTTACCAATAACCCTGTAGGTATACAGTGTGTTAGGTTAAACGACGGACATACTTTAAGGAAGTGTAGTGCTCATGAAAATGAACAACTTTTATTAAGGGGTGGACTCAAAAATATGAAAAAAAAAAAAGCTGTTCCCTACATTTTGTCCAGTTTTGCGAACATAAATGTATAGAGCGGGTGGTTTTATTTTCTCGATTTCAGTGTCGATCTCTTAGTAAAAGTTGTTCATTTTCATGGGTACTACACTCCCTTAAAGTATGTCCCTCGTTTAACCTAACACACTGTATTATCTTCTGGAGAATTATCTCCTTTCTTAAAATTTTAGTACCTATATTTTGATTATAGGCGAACTCATTAATGACACGCCGCATTTACAATTTATTTCCATTTCTAGGGTTCCCTACTTCAAAAAGAAAAACGGAACCCATAAAAGATCACTTCGTTGTCCGTCTGTCAAGACCATTTTTCTCAGAAACGCGTGAAGTTATCAAGTTGAAATTAATATCAAATACTCAGGGCTGCAATCCCTTGAAGCAGTCAAAAATCAAACTTCTATGTCAACGCAATCAAAAGATTTACATGTTCCGTTTATGCCGCATATTTTGACACTCGCAAGGGAATCCAAACCTATAGAGTATTTCCCGTTGACCTAGAATCATGAAAGACAAAAGCAATGTCATGCAGCACACTTGTAAAGGAAAAAATCCGAAAACCGTAAATTTGTAGTTAAGTATCTACATATCTGTACGTAACCCTCGGTGCGAAGTCCGACTCGCACTTAATCGGCTTTTTAATATTATTATCTTACTAGCTGCGCCCCGCGGTTTCACCCGCGTAAATGTCAATCCCGTGGGAATATCGGGATAAAAAGTAGCCTATATGTTAATCCAGGGTATCAGCTACCTCCATACAAAATCTTATCAAAATTGGTCCAGCCGTTTGAGCGTGAAGAAGTAACAAACATATAAACACACACACACACTCACACACACACCCCCACACACACTCACAAACTTTCGCCTTTATAATATTAGTGTGATTAGATACTTAAATATGCATTCCTTTCAACTAACCACAAGAAACCAATGACTGGCGGGTACCTATTTGGGATCAGCGATACGGTTAAAGTTACGGATATCTTTTTACCCAAATGCGCCAGAAGGAGGGTTATGTTTTTTAATAAATATAATGGAAAGGTTTATAGTAGGCACAAGCATAAAAACTAATCTGAATATGTCTTACCAAGGGCAGAGCCCAATAGGGCTAAAATAATAATTACACACATTGTTCAAGTTAAAGACTCGAGTAGGTACTGAGCTAAATGAACAATAACTTCGTTTTATTATAAATAAATATCTGATATCTTTATCAAGCAAAAATGATTATCTTAATTTGAAGATAATCACAATTGCTCGTGTAGTTATATCCTCAAACCGTAAGTACCTACTTGTTACATACTGAACCCACTGTATTCCCACCTATATAATTTTATTTTATGGAAGTTTTTACCCGACTGCGCCAGAAGGAGGGTTATGTTTTTCGAGTGTATGTAGGTACGTATACCTATTTCTTTGGCACGCTCTGTAGCCGAAACGGCTTGATCGATTTCAGCTTGAGAGGTGCCGTTAGATTCGACTAATTGTGATGGTGACACTGGGTATATCAAAATAAAAAATAAAAAAAATGGCCGATTTTTGGCGCTATTATTATGTCTTCAAAACTTAAGTCTTAAGCGCCTCATCACTTACAGAAAAGCACAGCATGCACTACATTATGTGCAGTTAATAACACAATTAATTAAATAAAACATAATATAAAAATAATAAATATATTTTTCTTTTTTTATATTATTATATATAAGACGGAGAGAGGGTATGTTTGTCTCGTCATCATCAGGCATATTTTAATTAGTGTGTACGTACTACGGGCAGTGTTGGTTATTGCGCAATAGAAAAACTGTCTACAGTTCAAATCAGATTATAATTTTACGAACAAATTAATCACACTAGCGAATCACACACTGTAGGTACACAACTCGACTACTATTAAACAATAACAGGCTGATATGATGATGATGGTTTCAACAAAACGTAGGACAGTTCCGAAGCGTCTGCCTGCTCGATCGCCGGGATCAGGAATGCGCCACTTGACGCGTTCTCTTCAACCTCGTATAACCGAGCGGAAACGTCCCGACTCTGTCAAAACACGCCAACTCCAGTCTTGATAGTTGCCGCTAGGTGGCGTGCCTTCTTTTGTTGTAAACGTCAATTGCCGGATGCGACACGGCCATCCTGCGAGGACACACGTCCTCGTGTGTTCATCTGTAAACAAACACACCCGCAAAGTATCATAGCTCGGTCACTCCTGACCAGGCAAGCAGAATGAAAATTCGGACAAACAAAAATAGCAGAGTTCAGAACATTATTCACTATTTGATTCCCAAATCTCAAGATTACAATCAAAATAATTAACTAAACATGCTAGAGCAGCCAATAAAACATTCTTAGAACATCAAAAACACAAAGTACTGAATCTTATTCGTGGCCTGCCTGTGGCTTTTCGTTAAGCCCGTACAACAAAGCTCACGTATTTTTCATTGCATTCTCTTGAATGCCAAGTGGTCCATGACTCTACGGTCTTGGCTTCGAGGCTAGACCCGAACATACTACCCAGAGCTACCGCGTACCACGTACCCACGGTCTAGCAAGTAGATGCCGATTTCTAACGGGCTATGGCTACGATACTCTGGTACATATTTACTTATATTTTTTTATTTTTTTTTCTTATTTACGGAAATCCGGAAGTGTGAACCAGCCGTATTTAAACGCGGCCCGTCTGTTACTAGCCCTATAACCGAGCTTTCATGCACAATTGCACACACACATTCAAATGCGCATGAGAATCTATCATTCGATAAATTCGTAGGTAATCAATCCCATCCCCCAATCACGATGCGGCGAAGCGGGTATTAGTCTCCCGCGCACCCTAAGCCACGCCCCCGCGGCCCCGGAACTAACAGTGTAATTGAAATCGCCGCAGCGTTCGTGCGCTTTGCGAATTCCGCTTCTCGGTACATCGTTGAGACGTAGGTACAAAGTGTTCAATTCAAATGTCGTGCTGGTGGAGATGGTCAGGTGGGTATGCCATCAGTGGAGACAGCCTATGTGGAGTCATCCGGATGTTTCCCGATCGGGAAACCCCCCTTACAGAGCGTCATGCTGGCTGCTATGCACCACACCAGTGTTGCGCATACTGAAGCGTGAACTGCAACACCCGTTCCACTACCCCAAGGCACAAGACATTCACCCAGGTGATAATGCCGTGCGGATTACATTTTGTCGTTTTCGATACTTTAAAAACGAATGTGTTAGTGTTGTTAAGCTGAAGGAAAACCAGTACGTACTACCTAAGTACGTGGCAACTTTACCTCCGGTAACATAGGTAGGTAATTTATTTATTTGTACATTTTGTAAATATGTTAATCAATTTCATTAGTGTAAATAAGTTATTTCAAATTTTTAACTACCTACGCCAATAATACCTAAGAGTCGAAAGTATACCACGTACTTACACTTAACTAGAACGTCTTTCCATTTCCATCAAACGTAGAAAACATTTTTAGACTTAGTAGATCGGTACACCAACAAAGGTAGAATTATTGCCGGTCCTAAGCCCGTTAAGTAGGAAGGAAAGTTTCAATTCAACCAATTTAATCCACAAATAAAAACAAAATCACTACGAAAACTTTAGCTTGAAGGATATTATTAATCATCAGATAACAGGTCAGTGAACTTTTCTTTGGTGCACTAGTATTACTGTCATTAGTAAGATTTCCGTATTCCAATGATGCTCAAAAATGAGTTAATTATCAAGCGAAATTTATGACAATAATGTAGGTGATTTTCGAAATAAAATTTGGTAAAATTATTGCTACCGGTCATTGCATGGCAACGCGACGGCCGGGCGCGGGGAATTACATGGCAGCTGCATGCATTGTCGCTGTGTGCATAGTCGGGTGGTTCTGTTTTATTTGTATTGAATTAAGGGTTTAATTCTGAAATACTGTTAAATTTCTACTACAAAAAAAGCAGCGCTTACTAGTTATTGCCCCCTACCGTACTTCAAATGATTATTTGTGTCTTTTATGACAACCTATTGAAATTTGACGAGGATGCAAATCAACAGCTTGTATTTTGTATAAATTTCTACTAAATGTACGACTTCCTGCCACAAAAAGTACACATATCTACGAAGTTATTAGCTATTCTTTAATTTCCTATGAAACAGTTTTGAAGGGTGACCATGAATACATTATTTAAAAAGAAAATCTTCGGTTTGTGGCTTATAGTTGAATATAACGGAGAAGGTATAGTGTGTCTCGTTATTGTCAGCCATATTTAAACTATGTGTGCGTGTACAGTGGGTTATGTGTTGGATAATGCGCAATAGAAAAACGGTTTGCAGTTCAAATCAAATTATAATTTCACAAACAATTTAATCACGCTAGCAAATTACACACTAGGTACACGACGCAACCAGATACGAAACGCGGGACAGTTTCTGAGCACATGTTGTGTGTACGATGTCCAATGTCCAAGAGCTCCACATCGATCTTGTCGCGCTGTCCTCCAGCGTCGACCCCCCACGAGCTCAGGCTAGACTCTGTCAAGCGCCACCAGCTGGCGCTAGCGGTCCGAATAGTCGTTGTCGTCACACTGCTTCCGCCTCGTTGTCAAGACAGCTCCCGTACTAATGATGTCTCCGACACGGCCATCCTGCTTCCACACGTCCTCGTGTGTTAATCTGTCAACAAACATACCCGCAAAGTATCACATAGCTCGGTCACTCCTGACCAAATATGATACAAGCAAAAAACACAATGAAAATTCCAACAAACTAAAAAATTGCAGAGTTCAGAGCATTACTCATTATTTGATTCCCAAATCTCAAGATCACAAACTAACTAATCAAGCCAATAAAACATCCTTAGAGCATCACAAAACACAAAGCAGGAATCCTATTCGTGGCTTGTGGCTTTTCATCAAGCCCAACAAACCTTACGTTTGTTTCTATGAATTCCTCTGAATTCCGGGTCCCACGGACTCTATGATCTCTACAAGACCCGACCTCCGCCAGAGACACCCGCGCAACGCGTATCCACGGACTACTAAAAGCAGATACCGACTTCTAACGGACTACGGCTACGAAATGACTACTGGTACGGTCCCGACCAGCCGAACTAAGATTCACCACTATCACACAACTTAATCTCTACTTTGTTTCATCAACAATACTTTTACTTGGCTTTCCTCGAATTCGTTAGTAATACTCTGATTTTCTGGCATTTTTCGCAACCTCCCATATGAAGACTGATGAGATAAAATTAAAAGGGAGTCGACTCTATAAAATCTGTTTTATTTTACGATCAATTTGCAATAAGCATTCAAATTAGAAACCAAAAATTAGCCTAATCTAAGAATTTGAACTATCTAGTTTCGAGATTACCGAGATCAAGTACAACGTTTTTACACTACGTTAGTCAAAGAAAACTAAACCTCAGGCATCCCATTCACGGTCCCGCACATTTGTCACATACGCACTTCCCACAGGAATGTCGAGTCGTCCATGACTCTACGGTCTTGGCTTCAAGGCTAGACCCGACCATACTACCCAGAGCTACCGCGTATACAACGTACCCACGATACTCTGGTACGGTCTCCGACTCAATGAACCTGAGTACACAAACTAAAATGATGCCAACTCATCATGATCCATTTCGTCTACAATCTCAATTGGTACTTGGCCCTCGGGAATCGCCCGAACACGGTCATAGAGCGAATTTGTAAGCACCCCCCTAAGACGACCCACTGACCAAAAAAACATCAACCAGAGCCATGTACCATCGTTATCCACATTACAACAATAATCTTTTCACTAAGAGCCTTAGGCACCTGGAAACCCATACACGAGTAAACCACTCTAACGCTACGGCGCTCCGGCCGACCAGTAATCGCATTGCTCTCACACATCCAGTGCATGGATCCGTATGCATCATCCCTGTGACTACACACAACTTTACTACGGCCGTTAGAGAACTCCTACTCGCGTGGTTCCCACTACTTAGGCTTGCTCATTGCTCATCACCACTATGATCACCACTGTGATCACCGTCTACTTCGACTCATTGCTCATCACCACTATGATCACCACTGTGATCACCGTCTACTTCGACTGGTACATGACCTACTGGCATCATTCTTAACTTAACGTGAGCGTATTTAAAATTGTATTGTAATCTAGATTGGGCTATACCTAACAATGTAACCATTTTTGCTGTTGTTTACCAGGGAAGCAATCAGTACCCGATTAACCAGATTCAGTAGACAATAGATCTGTAGCTAGCTTAATGGTACAGACATCCACTCGCAGTCACTGCCTCCTCGGCAGAAGTCGTGAAACTTCTTGCATGGAAAGCACCGTCCTTGCTCAGCGATTATTCGTACAGGAGATCCAAAGAGTGCGGCGCTGTCCGACACTGCCATCTTGCTTGCACACGTCGTTGTGTGTTAACCTGTAACCACAAAAAAACCAACAGCAGTGCATGTTCCACTCGGTCAATTCTGACCATATTGTTATTGAAACGCATTACTTAACCAAAATTTTGTAAAAACGATAGCAATCATCGACAACAAAAGATTCCTCTAAGCCTTAGTAACAACAGGGACAGGTCAGGAACTATATCAATTTAGATCACATACAACGCTCATGGCCCTGCTGTCGCAGCAGCTAGTGACACTCATGCCACCCATATCGTGATCACCTCAAGTGATACGACCAACACACTTCACTTAACATAGAGTCTACGACTCCCAGGTCATTACAAGATCAACACAACAATAGTCTCCATTGAGACCCTGGTCCCCGCTGCATCACCAGCTGCCCATCACTCCCTGAACAACTCATACGTGAGTTGCAGTTACGACTACAGACAAGTGCATACAGTGCGACCTAGCCATAGGTAGGTAGCGCTCTAGCTAGCTAGGTATGTGCTCTAACTACTCGGTAGACGAACTGTCGTCACCGTCTTCTACGTTTAACGCGTTAGGAACACTACTTAGGCCTATCTTTCGTATGCGATCGTGAGCATACTTGTAAGTACGTTAAAGCTTTGTATGGGGGGCACCATCCAAAACATCAACCACCTTAAGCGGACCTCTAAACTTCCGATCTAACTTAGTCTTATAATCTGAACACTAAATCGCCAATGTTGTTATAGCTGCCTTTGTCCTATCATAATATTACTTTGCAAGTAAATGTCGGGTAGAAATGTAATAAAATCTCAAGTTCAAGCTAGTTATGGAACCCCAGTCGTTACAGATATTGCGTGTATAAGCACTCTTGCCCAGCACGACCTGTGTGGTCACTGAGCTTGCACATTTTAAAGATAATATTTATTTTAGTCTAAGTCTTAGCTAGTTGGGCAGTTCGTGACTTGCATCCGAATATGTAACACGTCTCAATTGAATAGAATTAATTAAGTAATTATTTTTATTTTTAAAAAGCCTTTTAAGGCGCTCCCAATCCTGACTGGCGCAGCCGGTAGGATCACTGAGGAAGCTATCACGCGTTACGTGGTTCATCGCGATAAGACTTGTCTCGATTTCCAAAACGCTACGCGTGGTGTACTGATAATAGATTTAGCACATTTTAGTGTTTTGTATCAACTCAAGTAAACACGTTGACGTACTTCCGTGCATCATCGGACAGAGTTGTAGTGGGGCGAATGCGTGGTGGGGACAAACCCTTTATAACTGAGCGCACTCGTTTGTGCTGGGGTCAGTCGGTCTTCGGACTCGACTCCTGAAGTCCTGACATAGCACTAGCTCCCGACAAACCTGTCGGTTTACTAAAGTTCAGCCTTATACTGTAGGTATTCTAAATACGCTATATTTGGGTGACTCTGTCACTATACGAACAGTAATCGATTCTACGATTTGTTTGCAATTATTTTGTAACTGTACATAATTATTTTACTGTGTAACTAGTTGTGTCATGTACCTACAGTGTGTGATTTACTAGTGTGATTAATTGTTCATGAAATTATGATCTGATTTGAACTGCAAACCGTTTTTCTATTGCGCAATAATCAACACTACCCACAGTACGCCCACAGTAGTAATAAAATATGCCTGACACTAACGACAGACTCAAATCCTACCTGCTCCGATATATTTTTTTTAAACTGAAATATTCAGATTTGATTATTATGGAAAATTACACGTAATTCTAGTGGCAAAACCCTATGTTTTCATTTATTTTCGCTACAGTAGGTACCTTACGAGCTGCATTTTTATACTTGTAGGTACCTAAATGTTATGTCATTCTCCTCGTGCGTGGCATTGTATATTTTTATCGGCATAATAACACACTGTAACTGATAGGAAACAACGTTCGTGGTATCGTGGAGCTACAAGGATACAAAATTAAACATCAGAGTTACCGGTAAAATATATTACAAACAAGTTACTTACCTACCTACTTATTTATTTAAAATACCTCGGAATAATACTTAGTGTATAGACACTAAGTATTATTCCGAGGTATTTTAAATAAATAAGTAGGTAGGTAAGTAGTAAGGTTTTATTACATTATTTAATACTAGGTATAATACATATAGATGTATTATACCTAGTATTAAATAATGTAATAAAACTATTGAGATAGTAGGTAGGTACTTACTGTATAAAAACGCAATAAAATTAACATGCGTACTTTGATTATATAAATGTCTAGATGGAGCGTCAAGTGCGCGCAAACGTGTCAAAAAGTGTCTGCCAACTGTTGGCGCACAAGTGCTTACCCGCCGATTAGTGCAGGCAGATCGTGTCGCTTTACTGTCAATACGATTACGCGCGCCAAGTAAAAAACAAATATCAGCGACAAAATGACGGTATGTGCTATTAAATTGTGCCGGAATTATAAAGGAAGGATAAAAAATACCAAACACATCACCTACCATCGGTAAGTCATAAAAACAAAAAATAAATATGTAGTTTCTTGGTAACTACATATTTATTTTTTGTTTTTATGATTATCAAGTAACGCCATATTTTATAAGTGTTGCCAGTTTCTTTTTTTTACTCTCCCAACTTAACTTCATTTTTGTGGGTACATACCTATTAGTTGGTTTATGGTTACGTTTATACAATTTCGTTCGTGCACTTTTTCAAAAAACTGGCCAAGTGTGAATCGAACTCGCGTGCAAAGGGTTCCGAACTAAAACATTTTTTTTACAATGTTAATTTTTAAATCGTAGTTAATAGCTTTTCCTGGTCAATACATTTTTTTTTAATGTCTTGACTTTAATTTATATTAACTTAGTTGATTTAACTAAGTATTATTTAACTTAGTTGATTTAACTACAACATTCAACCACCATACTCTAATTAAATTAGTGGTTTTGATTTATTTAAAAAAGTAACAACTGAATAAAAAGATACTAAAACACACCAAAACTGAATAACACTGCATACATACACCTAAAACTTATCTTATTTAATAAGTCTATTTTTTTAATGTGATTTAGGGGAGAATGGGAGATGCTGGTATCATTATTTACTCACACAGAGACGTAGACGCACAGTGTAAGACGACGCCTGCACGCACACATACTTGAAAATGTTGACTCGTTTTCTTTGATACGATTGTAGGGTTTGTATTTAGTATAAAGATAACCTATCTACTTCTATAATTATTTATTTTTATTAGGTAGGTTCGTTCGTAAAATCGATAACGTTTCTTATAACTAAGTTTTTTAACTTTTCATATTGTTTAAATTACGTTTGCGACAATCCAGTTGCTATACTGAGAAACGCGAGCACTGACTCCAGGGTAGAAAGAATCGGCGCATTCGAAGCCCCAAGAAGTTACACCGATGACGATGTTTCCGGTTTGAGCGAGGGGACCACCAGAATCACCTGTACAGGCATCCTTACCACCCTGGTTCAAGATACCGGTGCACACCATGCCAGTGGTGATGTCGGGCCAGTTCTGGTAGCCGGGCTGAGTCTTCAGGTAAGCATAACGCTGAGCGCACAGCTGTTGGTTGATGATGTTGACGTCAACGTACATGAGCAGCTCGGAAGATGGGCCGTTATTCTGAAATTTACCATTTATATGTAGTAAAAATAGAATTGTTAATGTATGATAGACGCTAGCACATTAAGCTACTACAATCTGTCTAATTCCTTTAATAGATTTTCAACTTTATCGCTAAAGCATAAGGTTCAAAGTTGATTGGGAAAATTTTACAGTTTTGGGTAGCTTAATGTGCTGGCGTCTGCTGTACCTAGTTCAATTTCAATGGTCAGCTGGTTTGAATACAATTTGGTATGTATATGGGTGGATATAAATACAAAATTTTATAAGAACCCAGAGTCCCCATCCAATGTATGTGACAGTGGCACCGTCAGGAACATTGTAGTTGGCACTTGCGATACTAGCGGTCTGCACGGTGCTGGAGAACAAGGCGGGGTTGTTGAGGCGGACCACCGCCACGTCGTTGTTAATGGTGACTTGATCGTATTGAGGGTGCAAGATAATCCGGCTGAGAGTGTGCACGGTGCCGCCGCTATGTGCCCTCGAGCTGCCGAGAACTACACGCCATTGCCTAACTTGGTCGCCACTGCAAATAATAATTAGAAAAAATTATAATACTGTAGAGGATGTAAAAGACCCATCACATAGCAGTTATCTACGCAATCTGTACATCAAACTAAGTAACATTGAGCAAAAATTAATCTACGGAAAATTACTTTTATTTTTTGTGAGAAAAATCGTCGTTTACGGCAGCGCACAATGTAACACACGGAAAACATTGTGCTTATGGATGCATGCAACGGAACAGACCCTCAAGTCTTCTATTACAATAGTGTCAAAATGGTCTATAATTGATTTCATAATTGTTGATTTTGACAAGTTTGTTAATCTACTAATAAATGGCATCATTATGACTTTCCAATGGTCAACCACTGACACCCCATTGAAAGAAATGGCATAGAATGGTAATCTCGAACATAATGTAAAATGAATTACTGACTTAGGCGGTAATCTGCTAAAATTTTGACAGTTCCTTTGATCAGTGACCTACCTTAGAACGTCATTGTGCAGTCATTGTTTTTAATTCGTTACGAATATCGTATAATTTCTGTGCCGTTGACCGACCAATGGTCAACCATTATGAATTTAGCAGATTACGAACTTTTAGCAAAATGGCAATGGAATGGTGGTGTGGGATCGTGTTGGAATGACGAATTTATTAAAATAGCAGACTTGGGCCCCAGGAATTGTGTGGTAATTAAAGTTAATAAACATTTAAAACTTGTTTTCCTGTAATAAAGTAAAAACAAGATGGAAGGTCAAAGGACCTTCCATAACTTCGCAACCAGAAGGTTCCCACAGGTACAATGCATTTAAAATAAGAATAGGATCGACTTAGCGCCATGTTGTGACGTAATATCTGTCAAATCGAATAAATTGGGTAGGGTGAGCAAAACAAGATATTTTTTTAATAACATTAATTATTTACGAATCATGAACGAAGATTTTTTATTCCGAATTTAGTTATTCAATTCCTCTCATGTCTGCATCACTGTTAGTGGTCATCGTCAACAAATACAACAATAACAAATTTAACAGGAAACAACCGCGTAACATACAGAATTAACGAAAGAAACAGTAACACTCCACAAGCACTCAGTCTCACGAAGAAGCACACCAACAACCACAGAGCATGTAACACCCAGCAACTACAAGATGGCTGTTGTCATCTTCTTTACTTTCTGGTGAATCAACAATGAAAATAAGAAAGAAAGTAGCATAATTAAAAAAAAACTAATTATGATAATTTTTTTTGTCTGTGTGGTGTCGGACTAAAAGAATTGCACCACCCCATACTTCCCGTGGGTGTCGTAAAAGGCGACTAAGGGTCGTACCGGAGAATGGGCAGCAGCGTTCTCTATGCATTCCACCATCCTAATATACTGCGATCGCCAACCCGCCTGCCAAGCGTGGCGATTATGGCAAACCCCCCCCAAGAATGACAACCACAAAAAACACTAGGCCCCTAGTACCCGGCGGCCCGCCTACCCTTGGTTACGGTAGCGGCCAAGGCCACGGTGAGGCAAGGGGTGCTAAGAATCCCCGGAAGAGATCCGGCTACCACAATCACCGAAAACTGGACCTGGCAACATACAACACGCGTACACTCCGGACCGACGAGAAGATCACCGAACTCGAGGAAGAATTGAGCAAGATACGATGGAGTATAGTGGGGTTATCTGAAGTCCGAAGAGAGGGGGAGGACTCGATAATCCTCAAATCCGGAAACTTGCTCTATTTCCGGGAGGGCAACCAGCAGTCCCAAGGTGGTGTCGGGTTTATCGTCCATAAGTCCCTTGTGGGCAACGTGGTGAAGATCGAGAGTGTGTCGACCAGGGTGGCGTACCTTATACTCAGAATATCCGAAAGGTATTCGCTGAAGGTCGTACAGGTTTACGCCCCGACCTCGTCTCACCCCGACGATGAGGTAGAGACCATGTATGAGGATATTTCCACAGCCATGCATGGCTCTAAAACTCACTTTACCGTTGTAATGGGGGACTTTAACGCGAAACTGGGTAAACGTAACGATGATGAGCTGCGAGTGGGGCAATTTGGAGTTGGATGCCGGAACCACCGGGGGGGGCCACCTACTGGCCAGTTTTATGGAGAAGGAAGGCCTCTTTATGATGAATTCCTTCTTCAGAAAACGTGAGCATAGAAAGTGGACCTGGCAGAGCCCGGATGGTGCAACTAAAAATGAGATTGACTTCATTATGTCGACGAAGAAGCAAGTATTCAATGATGTCTCTGTGATCAACGCGGTGAAAACCGGAAGTGATCACCGTATGGTAAGAGGCACATTGAACTTAAATATCAAGCTGGAAAGATCTCGACTGATGAAGTCTACGCTCCGTCCAGCACCGATCCAGATCCGAAACCCCGAGAGCTTTCAGCTCGAACTCCAGAATCGTTTCGAATGCCTAGGGAGCTCCGTGGATGATTATAACGATGGGTTCGTGGAAACTGTCCATACAGTCGGGTCTAAGATCTTCAAGACCCGCCGTACGAATTCAAAAAAGAAGCTCTCTGCGGCTACTTTGGGGCTCATAAAGGAGAGGTGCGATATGATCCTGCAGTCTACGGATGATGCGCTAAATTACCGGCAACTCAATAGACGGATCTCTAAGGCCTTGAAAAGCGATCTTCGCCGCTTTAATACAGATCGTATTAAGGACGCGATAGAGCGAAATAAAGACTCCAAGATCTTTGCTAGAGATCTGTCTATTGGACAGAGCCAGCTTACGAGACTGAAGACCGATGATGGCAGGATCGTATCCGACAAACCTGAGCTGTTGAGAGAGATCGAGAGGTTCTATGGACAGTTATACACGTCAGTAAATAACCCCGCTATGAATCTGGCAAACGACCCAAGAGCTAGATTGACCCGGCACTATACCGCAGACATCCCGGACGTCAGCCTGTACGAGATTAGGATGGCTCTGAAGCAGTTCAAAAACAACAAGGCACCGGGTGATGACGGAATTACGGCCGAGTTGCAGAAGGCCGGCGGAAAACCCGTTCTGAACAGGAACAGGGGTGTGGTGATACTCTTCTTTAAGAAGGGCGATAATGCCCTCCTTAAGAACTATAGGCCTATCTCACTCCTGAGCCATGTCTACAAGCTGTTTTCGAGAGTCATCACGAACCGTCTCGCGCGCAGGTTTGACGACTTCCAGCCTCCCGAACAAGCCGGATTCCGTAAAGGCTTTAGCACCGTAGACCACATACATACGCTGCGACAGGTTATACAGAAGACCGAAGAGTATAACCTGCCTCTCTGCTTAGCGTTTGTGGACTACGAGAAAGCCTTTGATTCGATCGAGACATGGGCTGTGCTGCAGTCTCTTCAACGGTGCCAGATCGACTATCGGTACATCGAAGTGCTGAAGTGTCTGTACGAAAACGCCACTATGTCAGTCAGACTCCAGGATCAGGCCTCGAAACCTATCCTTCTGCAGCGAGGTGTGAGACAGGGAGACGTTATCTCTCCGAAACTGTTCACCGCTGCACTGGAGGATGTCTTCAAGGTTCTGGACTGGAAAGGGGCTGGCACAACATCAATGGCGAATACATAACTTACCTTCGGTTTGCCGACGACATCGTAGTCATGGCTGAGACTATGGAGGACCTCAGTACAATGCTCGATGACCTCAGTAGAGCCTCCGAAAGAGTAGGTCTTAAAATGAACATGGACAAAACGAAGGTCTTGTCAAATGCCCATGTAACACCCACTCTCATAAAAATCGGAGACGCTACACTCGAAGTCGTGGACGAGTACGTTTACCTAGGACAAACCGTCCAGTTAGGTAGGTCTAACTTCGAGAATGAGTTCAATCGACGAATCCGACTCGGCTGGACAGCGTTCGGGAAGCTACGCAATATCTTCTCGTCCCACATACCGCAGTGTCCCAAGACGAAAGTCTTTGACCAGTGTGTGTTGCCAGTGATGACTTATGGAACTGAAACGTGGTCGCTCACAATGGGCCTTATAAGAAGGCTAAAAGTCACCCAAAGGGCAATGGAGAGGGCTATGCTTGGAGTTTCCCTGCGTGATTGAATCAGGAATGAGGAGATCCGCAGGAGAACCAAGGTAACCGACATAGCCCGAAGAATTGCCAAACTTAAGTGGCAGTGGGCAGGGCACATTGCTCGCAGAACAGATGGCCGATGGGGCCGAAAGGTTCTGAGTGGCGACCGCGTACCGGAAGACGTAGCGTTGAAAGGCCTCCCACAAGGTGGACCGATGACCTTGTGAAGGCCGCAGGAACCCGTTGGATGCGGGAAGCACAGGACCGGTCAAAGTGGAGGTGCTTGGGGGAGGCCTATGTCCAGCAGTGGACGTCTTTCGGCTAAAATGATGATGATGACAATTTTTTTAAATGTTTTTTTTCACTTTGATTTATCTAAAATTCGGTTAAACAAAAAAAAGTTATTGATACGTAAATAAGTTTTCTTTGCAAACCGTACTTTTCAATCAACATTTGACAGATAGAGGTCATTGACTTTCCTAATCTTATTTGAATCGCATTAAGACCAAGTACAAATAAAATATCACAGTGACGTAGGTACAAGACAGTGACTCTCGAATCGGCTTCGTCAAGCTTCTTTATTAAGAGCGTTTACGCGGCGCCCGCCGCCGTACGGCATTTCATACAAACTTTCAAGCCCTTGTTTTTCGAAACGAAGGAACCGATTTTAATGAAATTTCATACGCATAAGCAGGATACAAAGGTCTAAAAAGTTACCTAAGAGCATTTTCGAACAATAGTGTTACAGCCAAATTAGACCGATTTTAAATTTTCCGTAGAAACAGATTTCCAGTTATCTTTTTAAAATAAGACATTTCGAAAATGTTCTTACCTAAGTAACTTTTTAGACCTTTGTATCCTGCTTTTGCGTATGAAGTTCATTAAAGTCGGTTCATTAATTTCGAAAAATGGATTACGGCCCACTCCCTCTCACCGAGAGGAGGCCTGTGTCCCAGCAGTGGGAACATTATAGGCTGATTATGGTTATATGGTAATTTCGAAAAACAAGGGCTTGAAAGTTTGTATGAAATGCCTTTGTTTGTATAAAAAACGTAAAATAATATTGTGACTACCGAGATGACGATTATCACAGAAAAATGGAAGAAAAAGACATGTTGCTCTGTCCCCAAATAAATTGGGATAAAGGCAGGAGAATGTATGATACTTGAAGTCTTGAAGTAGGTACTTATTTGTAAATATTGCGTTGGGCGTTTTTTTTTTACTTACTAGAAGCAGTGTGCAGCGGACAGCACCGCGGTGGAAGTGATCAGAGACCCGCCACAAGACTGGGACCATGAGAAACCCAGTGTCGAGTACTGCATGTTGGACATGTAAGGGTAGGTCTCGATGTTGGTATTGGAGCCACCGACGATGCGGCTAGCATTCCTAGGGACGGCTATAAAAATATCGAAAAAAGTTATTATTAGGTAAAATAAAATCGCAGAAATACAGGGTTATTGGTAAAACATTAACAACCTCTTAAGAGGTCATTGTACTCAACATTATGAACAACTTTTACTATGGGAGAAAACTTGAAATGGGGAAAAATATCTGCTGTTCCCAACATTTTGACGAGTTAAATACGAACATAAATGTAGGGACCAGCTGATTTTATTTGTCTGCCTCTTAAGAGGTTGTTAATGATTTACCAACAACCCTGTAGGTATATTATCTTCTGGAGAATTATCTCCTTCCTTTACACTTGATTATAGGCGAACTCATTAATGACACGCCGCATTTACAATTTATTTCCATTTCTAGGGCTCCCTACTTCAAAAGGAAAAACGGAACCCATAAAAGATCACTTTGTCGTCCGTCTGTCAAGAACATTTTTCTCAGGAACGCGTGAAGTTATCAAGTTGAAATTAATATCAAATACTCATGGCTGCAATCCCTTGAAGCAGTGAAAAATCAAACTTCTATGTCAACGCAATCAAAAGATTTATATGTTCCGTTTATACCGCATATTTTGACACTCGCAAGGGAATCCAAACCTATAGAGTACTTCCCGTTGACCTAGAATCATGAAATTTGGGAAAAGCAATGTCATGCAGAACACTTGTAAAGGAAAAAAAAAAAAAAAACCAGAAAGGTGCGGCACGTGGCCGGTTGACCGGCTCCCTGCCGCCTGCCGCAGATGCGACTTGTTTACGAGTAAAATGAGCGATAATAGTGAGCCGAGTAATGAAATGAATAATGATTCTATGAATAAGATTTCTATTCTAAATGAAGAAGTAGATATTGAAGACAGTGAACACAAGATCAAGAAAAGAATGAGAGAAAGCAGCGATGAAGAATGGACGGAAGTTAAGCGGAAAGACAAAATATTGAAGGATACAGAAAAGATAGAAATATATATATCTATAGCAAAGATAAACTACCTAAACAATTTAGTCTTGCTAAGTTATTTAGAGACCAGAATATAAAAGATATTAGCAGAGTGAAATTTATCAATCCGTATCGAGTTCGTATAGAATTGATTAGCGAAATCAGCGCTGAAAATGTGGAGACCTGTCAATTCTTTATCGAGAAGGGATGGCATATTCAGCGAGCGATGGAAAGGAATTTGTCCTACGGTGTAATACGAGATGTTGACTTAGAAATGTCAGATGAAAACATTTTGGAGAATATATGTTGCCCCGAACCAGCCAAACTATTATCCTTAAATCGCTTGAATCGCAAGAACTTTGAGGCAGATGGGTGGTCACCCAGTGAAGCAGTTCGTCTTTGTTTTAAAGGGTCGTACTTACCACCTTATGTGGTTTGGTAACAAATGGTTTAAGGATAAAGGTAGCACATCAAATAACCCAAAAATTGAAGTACTTATTACAATGCAAGAGCTAACTAAATGCTTAAAAAATAAAGACACAGCCCCTGGTAGTGACAAGATTACATATTTTTAAGCATTAATGCTTAGCTAAGCATTATTGCTTAATGATAAGATACTTAAGTACCTGCGAACGGGAAACAAGTTCTTCTCAAGTTATTTAATAGGTACATTTTTCTGTTATTCGTTTGTACCTAAACAATGGCGAGATATAGTGGTGGTGCCCATTCCCAAACCAGGACGTGATTCTTGTTTAGCCTCTTCCCTTCGTCCCATATCTATGATCTCATGTATATGCAAAACTTTCCATAACATTCTACTCAATAGACTAGAGTGGTTTATAGAAAAGAACTGTATGTTAGACCAGAATACCACAGGATTTAGAAAATGTCGATCAACATTAAATAATCTTACTAGTTTAGTTTCTAGAATTCAAACAGGATTTTCTGAAAAAAAAAATGACTGTATGCTGTTTTATTGATCCGGATAATGCTTATAACAATGTGGATGTACATAGTTTATTACGTTTAATGGATGACTTAGGTGTGGGACAAAAACTTTGTACCTATGTATCTGTGGAACTTTTTACAAGCAAGACATTTAAAAATTCAACTAGATAATGATTCACTATGTAGAACTACTTCTCGTGGCTTGGCGCAGGGTGATCCATTGTAGCCATTGCTGTTTAATATAGCTACTATCAATATCTGTAGAAAGATAAATAATATATACATTTCACAGTTCGCAGATGACTTTGTATTATATTTTATCACCAACAAGATTTTGGAGGCGACACATAAATTGCAAACGGCTTTAGATTTATTTAATAAGTTAGTCCAAGATATTGGTTTAAATGTCTCCACTAGTAAAAGTAAAATTTGTATATACAAAAATGCTTTTAGGAATGATACTATTGATATCAAAATAAATAAAAGATCCCTCCAAGTAATTGACAACTATAAATATTTAGGACTATGGTTAGATCAATCTCTAAGATGGTCTAAACATATTAATGAGTTAAGAGACAAATCGTCCAAATTTTTGAATGTGTTTAAAATATTAACTGGTCCAGGCTGGGGCATACACCCCACGCATTTACGTTTTTTATACATTGCTATCATACGCAGCAGAATTGATTATGCCAGCTTCTTATTTGATAATAGCTGTCAAACCCATTTAAATAAATTAACTAAAATTCAAAACCAATGTATGAGGGTCATTGGTGGTTTTATTAAAAGTACAGCCATTCATGTGATGGAATGCGAACTACATCTACAGCCGGTACATATTATATTCGCAGATATTACTTAGCTGGTAAATTCTTTTTGAAACTTAAGTCTTTTGTAAATGGGGACACGTGTGAAATTGTTAACAAGCTTAATATTTGTTGCCAGGGTATTTATTGGAGACGTAAAAAAAAACCACTTATAGCTCAAATTTCTGAAACATTAAATAGCATATGCGTATACTCCAGTGATGAATTAGGTTTATTTGCGCTTAATACGTGGATAAGCCGTGTGAATTTGTCTTGTACGATTAAACCACAAATTAAAGAGGTTACCGAATCTAAGAAATCGTACGATCACTATCAACTTCGAACTATATAATATGTAGTATTAATTTTAGCAGGAGCTATTCTGGATATTACAGGATTTATACGGATGGGTCTAAAGTTAGAGATAATGTTGGAGCTGCGTTCTTTGACCCTCAAACTAATACTTCCTATAAGTTTAAGTTAAATTCAAACATTTCTGTCATGTATTCCGAGTTAATCGCTATCTTCGAAGCAATTTCATACCTTGAATCGATATATTTTAAAAATTCCGTAATATAATTATTCTGATTGTAAAAGCGCACTCCAACATTTGACGAAGTGTATAGGAAATTTTCGTGGTTATCCTGTAGCATACAAAATAATAAATTCTATTAATAGATTAAGAGATAAAAATAAAAATATTGTCAATGGGTGCCTTCCCATATCGGCATTAAGGAAAACGAAGAAGTCGATCAGTTAGCTAAAGAAGCGTGTTTGGAGGGTATTGCGGTGACGTATAAACCTTTCTGGGCAGATATTTTATATCTGGTTAGATTGAAATGTTGTGTTTGGAAAGAATACTTCGACGAGAAATCACTGACAAAGGTATTTGGTATCGAACGATAATGCCGATATGAGTAGACAAGAAATCGAGACAAGTTTGAGACTTCGCTCCGGACACATCCCATTGAATAGTTTTGCTGCATTGATGGGCAAAGTTTCATCTCCAAACTGCACGAAGTGCAATGTGGTTGAAGACGCTTTTCATATTATGGTGGAGTGTGCCCAACGGAGCGGAAATACCAATCTAATATATGAACATCAGTCAATTAGGAGAATGTAATATTATTTTTGCTTTCCCAGCATCCAAAGCTGCAAAAATATTATATACTTAAATTAGTTAATTTAGGAATTAAGCGTAGATGTTAAGTTTTGCATGTAACAAAAGTTCCTATGAGGGTGACGGCATGTTCACTATGTGATCAAACCCTCGTTAATAAATAAAGATTTAAAAAAAAAGGAAAAAATCCGAAAACCGTAAATTTGTAGTTAAGTATCTACATATCTGTACGTAACCCTCGGTGCGCAAGTCCGACTCGCACTTAACCGGCTTTTTAATATTATTATCCTATTAGATACTTAATTATGGCGGGTACCTATTTGGGATCAGCGATACGGTTAAAGTTACGGATATCTTTTTACCCGACTGCGCCAGAAGGAGGGTTATGTTTTTTAATAAATATAATGGAAAGGTTTATAGTAGGCACAAGCGTAAAAACTAATCTGAATATGTCTTACCAAGGGCAGAGCCCAGTAGGACTAAAATAATAATTACACACATTGTTCAAGTTAAAGACTCGAGTAGGTACTGAGCTAAATGGACAACAACTTCGTTTTATTATAAATAAATACCTGATATCTTTTATCAAGCAAAAATTATTATCTTAATTTGAAGATAATCACAATTGCTCGTGTAGTTATATCCTCAAATCGTAAGTACCTACTTGTTACATACTGAACCCACTGGAACCTATACAGGATATTTTTTTAAGCAGTGCGCACATTTTTACAGGGTGTTCTACCCATTAATATGAATAACTTTCACTATGGGACGAACACAGAAATCACGAAAAAAAATCTGCTGTTTCATACAAAGTTCAATACCTACTCGACCAAAATGCATGAAACAGCAGAATTTTTTTTTCGTGATTTCAGAGTTGAACCCATAG
This sequence comes from Mesoligia furuncula, assembly GCA_916614155.1. NCBI lineage: Eukaryota > Metazoa > Arthropoda > Insecta > Lepidoptera > Noctuidae > Mesoligia > Mesoligia furuncula. The sequence goes on along the minus strand of OU744799.1, from coordinate 15,583,366 downwards.
TCCAAAGTTGTTCATATTCATGAGTAGAAAGAACATCCTGTAAAAATTTGCGCAATGCATAAAAAATTATCCTGTATAATTTTATTTTATGGAAAGTTTTACCCGACTGCGCCAGAAGGAGGGTTATGTTTTTCGAGTCGTCGTTTCAGCCGATAGACGTCCAATGCTGGACATAGGCCTCCCCCAATTTTGGGAGGGTTTGCCATAATCGCCACGCTTGGCAGGCTGTTTTTCGAGTGTATGTAGGTAATTATAAGGTTGACTGGTAGAAAATGCGCCTTTGTACAGTATTTCTTTTACTTGTGCATAAAGTTTTAATAAATAAATAAATACATTAAGTGCAGTTAATAACACAATTAATTAAATAAAACATAATATAAAAATAATAAACATATTTTTTTTTTATATTATTATATATACAGGAAAAGTTTTTAACCAGTGCGCAATTTTTTTTTGGTGGCTCAGTGTAAGCAATAGAACACATTTCCATTTTTAGTTTATGACTTTTTTTTTTTCATTTTTCCACTTTGTCCCAATTTGAAATAAGCAAGACATGGATATAATTTAATAGTAATACTATGAATGAGCATGAATGAAAACGCGAAGGCCGCCGGCCGCTGGACCTCGCCCAGCGCACGAGACGGGGGTGCGGGGGCATGCGGCGCGGCGCCGGCGTTTGATAAACAAAACGCATGCACATGCAGTACGTCACTTGCGGAAGCGGAGGTCGGATGTCCCTTCGCCGTCCCTGCGCGCGTGCCGCGTACTAGACTAGCGTAGTGACAATGTCTCATTTTACCCACCGCGAGTATTATGAAATGGTGCGAGTGTATTTGTTAAGCAATGAAAATTTACGAGCAGCACGAAGAAGATACGAAAGGGAGAGCGTACCTCGTATGCGAGCCCAAAGGATCCTCAATCCCATGGTCCCTAATGAGAGGACAATTTTAGCAGCAAACCAAGGTGTATGAAACAAGTGGGTCAGTGGGTCGTCTTCCTAGATGACTTGAAAGAAAAAATAAATAACGCTTTCAATGAAGTAAAAAGTGGTGTTAGTGTCCTAAACAAACTAAATGCTTACTTATTTAAACGTGCACGTTTATGCCTTGAAAAAGGAGGAGGTCACTTCGAACAATACCTAAAATTATTGTGATTAATAAAATGTAGAGGTAAGAAGAAATTATAAACAATCTTAGTGTCTTAGGTTCTCTTTGATTAGACATTGACGCAAATTGTATCATGTCGTACCTATCATACCTAAATGTTTTATTTTGAATGGACTAAAACGTATTACTTTCTTACTTATTATGATTTATTTTCTGCATTTTGATGGTCCTAAGCCCATGAAAGTATGAAGGATAAATTGGAATTTACGAAAAATTACGTTTACAAATAACTTTACACAGTCTAAACTTAAAAAATTGTAGCGCTAAACTGGGGTCAATAATCCGCCGTCGCATAGAGCGAGCGCGCGTGAGTAGGTACTTCGATAGCAGCTGGCGCGTCAGGCGACCGGTCGACGCGCGGCATGAATCGGGCGACCGGTCGACGGACTGGCAAGCGACGTCCATAAAATAAATTTCTGAGTAAACAAGTCTCGTAAGCGTTAACTTAATTTTTTACTATTGAAACATATCAAAACAAAAAATACGTGTTTATTAAAATATATTCAAGTTTATTATGTCAAAATTTGCGCACTGGTTAAAAACTTTTCCTATATATACAGGGTGACAGGGAACATCGACGCGCAACCGCTTACCATGGATGAATCATGTACTGAGTACATGATTCTGGACCAGGTGCGTTGAAATTTTTCGTCGGCTTTTTCTTAATTTTTACGTTTTTTTCTGCAATTTTTATTACTGCAAACTGTATAAAATCATTATTTCTATCTTACCCAATGAGATTTTTAATTAAAAAATAGTAAATTCACTTGTTTCATTTAAAACAGCAATGTAAATAAAACTTGAAAGGGCTACCTGATCAGCTGTTTTGCCAAAGTTCATTTGCGAGGTCAACACTGGCTTAGGACCTACGCTATACGCTTCCATCGGCTCAAAGGGACCGCGGCGCCGCGCGCCGCCGCCGGCGCCGGCGCGGCGAGTGGTCTCGTTAGAAGCTATGCGACATATCCCAATGAATCTAACAGACGCGTCACATGAGGCATTTTTATCATGTACATAAACGAATGACTTATTTAATACTTTTATTTTAGATTCATTAAGGGGGAAAATTATTTTTCTAAAGCTTCATCGATTTAAGTAAAGAAGATTTAAAAAAAACGTGTAGAAGTGTTGTACGGTGAACCCGCACATTTCGTAACATTAAGTAGGTTAAGCTACATCAGCGTTTGCATACGCGCGATCATTTAGTGAACTGGCTAAGTAAAATAAATCAGTGATTTTACCACACTCAACACGGGCGGTTTATTTCTTTATCCCCCGGGTTTCCATCATCACAAGTGTACCGAACAATCATCGTACGCTTGAACAAAGTGTATAGACTATCGTCGTACATTTTTTTTGGTCCTTCGAGCCGGATTCTGTGATCACGCGTAACAATCAATCGGGTGTCTAGATCAAGGTGTGTTGAAATCGCAGCCACACACTTGATCATATTCGTTGAGTATTTCGCGACAGTTCCGTAATCAACTCAGTCCATTCAGTGAACCATCAGTGAATCGTTCCAAGAAGACATCGGTGGAGCTGAATCTATATCTGCACTGCACACGGCGTCGGCAGCCCACAGTTGGTATCGCAACTCGTCAGTGTCCAAGTAAGATTGTTCCTTTTATTAAACCACAATGGCCGTTTTAAGCGCTCGCCAATCGGAAATATTAGAAGGTCTCGATAGGATAAGGGTCAACTTCGGTAAAGATCCGTTGTCGAGAAAAACTCCGGAATACATCCAAAAGAGAATAGAGTCGTTGGATAACCTCTGGGGAGAGTTCGAGCAAAACCACTTGAACCTCTCTGAGTTTCCGGATCAGGAACCTCAATATTTCGCATCTAACCTTTATCAACAAGGTAAGAGCCTCTACCAGTCTACTCGAAACTTACTTACTGCATTTGGTTCGGATGAAAAGGGTACGCAGTCAAACCCTGAAGCCATTGAATTGTTGGCTCAACAGAGAACCAATCTTAGGTCTTTCAACAGGTTGGTGAGGAGCATCAACGTAGACGAAATATCCGAAAAATGGGAACTTGAAGACGAGCTTAGGGCTATACAAGCCAAGTGGAACACTATCGATACGTTACATCTGCGAATCGACCACATACTTCAAGGTGGAGATGTATCGTACGAAAATGAATTTAGCATGTACGAGCGTAACTACAAAGATATGAAGCGTTCGCTAAATAAGAAAATATCTTCGATGGTTCATGTACAACAGGCAACGCCGAAGCTCGAGATTCCTACCTTTACGGGGAAATACACGCAGTGGCCAACATTTTGTGACCTGTTTACAGAAGCTATTCACGACAACAACACAATAACCAAGGCTCAGAAGATGCAACACCTGAAAGGAAAGATCAAGGGTGAGGCCGAACGCCTTATTCAACATCTTCACATTTCGTCTGAAAATTATGACACCGCTTGGGAAATTCTAAATCACCGATATAATAATGCTCAAGTTCTCTTTACAAATCAAATAGAGATATTTTTAAATCAGCCGTCTATCTCCAGACAAACAGCCTATGAGTTAAAGCGGTTATATGATACCACCACGGAGTGCATCCACGCTATACACAACCTCGGTGTGAATACAAATACATGGGATCCGCTGTTAGTACATCTTCTCAGTAAGAAACTGGACCAGGAGACTTACTGTGATTACAAAGAGGCGCGTACATCACCCAGGGAGCTTCCCTCCTTGAGAGAATTCATGACGTTCCTCGAAAACAAGTTCACAGCCCTGGAACCTTTACACCGAAGAGAGAGAGAATCAGCGAAGCCTGCCTTTAAACGGGAGTCTGGTCAACAGCGTGACAAACCTGCAAATCATGGGAACCACTACAAGAAACAGTATCAAGTCGTCGCTACTCAAGGGCCAGACTGTCCGATTTGTAATAAACGTCATTCTATATATCGTTGCAAGAAATTTATGAAAATGACCCCGGGTGATAAACTGGCCTTGGTAACAAAGAGTCAACATTGCAAAAATTGCCTTAACTATCATCCTGACAGTGAGTGCAACAGCACAAGACGTTGCAAAGAGTGTAACAGTGAACACAACACTTTATTGCATGATGCGTGCGTATCACATCAACAAGCCGCAGCGACGACGAGTGCTACCGTGCAGCCACCACCAGCGCAGCATAATGTCAATCACGTTGCAGCTGATAATGAAGAAATACTGTTAACCACGTTGTCGTTGGCTGTATTATCTGAAAATGGTACATACGTCACATTACGAGCGCTTCTAGATCAGGGGTCCCAAATTTCATTGATTTCAGAAAATGCGACACAAATGCTAGGCTTGCAACGTCGACAATATCATGCCTCCATTTCAGGAGTAGGGCCAGTCTCCAAACAAAGCAAGGGAATTGTAACACTAGACTGCAAGTCCATCTACGGAGATTACACCCTGGCGACTCAAGCGTTGGTTGTATCAAAGGTCATAAACAGCCTACCGAACTCATCATTCCGCAAACAACCCTGGTCTCACCTGCAACATCTTCAGTTAGCAGACCCGGAATATAACGTATCAAGACCAATCGATCTTCTTCTGGATGCCAGTGTATATTCGGAAATTATATTAAGCGGCCTTATCAAGGGCCCAGCGCAGGCCCCAATAGCTCAACAAACTAAAATGGGTTGGATCCTATCAGGAAATGTCAAAAGATTCAACTGTCATGTCGCCATCAATAACATTGCAGAAATAGCCAAGTTTTGGGAGTTAGAGGACATTCACGACTCATCATCATCAAACGTGAGTATTGGCGATCAATTTTGTGAAGATTTCTACAAAACCACTACGAGACGCTTAAATAATGGCATGTATGAAGTTGGGATACCCATGATGCCAGGCTTTGAGCAGCAACTCGGTTCATCAAAGTTTAAGGCTATAGCGCAATTTAAACAATTAGAGACAAAAATGTCTAAAAATACATCATTTGCAACTCAATACAAACAATTTATGAACGAATACCAAGAATTAGGTCACATGCGGCAAGTTGAAAGTATAACCGATTAGGCGTACTACTTACCACATCATGGTGTATGGAAACTTGATTCCACAACAACAAAGTTGAGAGTAGTTTTTAATGCCTCATCGAAGACTACATCGGGTAACAGTCTGAACGATTTAATGTACAGCGGACCCAACTTACAACAAGACCTATTAGCACTTATCATAAATTGGAGGCAATACCAATATGTAATTACTGCGGATATTGAAAAAATGTTCCGTCAGATACTCGTTAGAGAGCAAGATCAGCCTCTGCAAACGATCATTTGGAGAGATTCAATTCATGGTCAATTGAATCCACATCAATTAACCACTGTTACGTACGGGACCAAGGCAGCTCCATTTTTGGCTATGCGGACTCTAAAACAACTGGCAGCAGATGATGCCGAGAAATATCCACTAGCAGCAGCAGCTGTACAGAACTCCTTCTACATGGATGATTTGCTCAGTGGACAGAATACCGCCGATCAAGCAAAAGAACTACAACAACAACTAATTAAAATGCTCCAGGGTGCTGGTATGAACCTGCGAAAATGGTCAAGTAACAAGCCAGAACTCCTGCAGGATTTAACAACCGACCAATTGAATAGTCCCTACGAATTTAAGTGTCTCGAATCCAGAAAGACTCTTGGATTAAAATGGAACCCATCATCTGATACATTCATGTTCCAAAGCCATGTAATCCCTGAGAGTAATGCAGTCATTACAAAGCGGCAATTACTGTCAGAGGTATCAAAGCTATTCGATCCGCTTGGTTGGTTATCACCGCTTACAATCAGAGCGAAGCTACTGTTTCAACAAACGTGGTCCATTGAAACCAACTGGGATCAAGAACTACCAAAGGTCATGCAAGAACATTGGCTCAAATTAAAGGAAGATATCAACTACATCGACAAATTTCGCATACCAAGATTTTTAGGTAACACAGAAAAAACCTGTCGATTACATGCATTTTGCGATGCATCAGACAAAGCTTACGCTTGCGTTATTTACCTCGTCACCAAGAACCATAAGGGCGAGTACACATCGACAATTGTTGCCGCAAAAACAAAGCTGGCACCGGTCGCAAAGAAAACATCGCTCCCTAGACTGGAACTGTGCGGCGCGCTACTTCTATCCCAACTAGTAAAGAAGGTCATTGAGTCCTTACCAAATATATGTATGACGCTTCATGCATGGACAGATTCCATGATATTTTTGGGCTGGCTACAGGGAGATATATCCAGATGGAAGTCATTTGTAGCTAACAGAGTGAAGCAGATAACCAACATAGTCCCGGTAGAGTTCTGGAGTCATGTCAGCTCGGAAGAAAATGCAGCTGATTGTGCTACACGAGGCATAACGTCTCATCAATTGTTGAACCAATCTTTGTGGTGGGAAGGGCCTAAATGGCTAAAAGGTTGCGAGAGGAAAGATGCAGTTAAGATCGTATACCAGTCCCCAACAATAGAAACAAAAGCAGCTTGTGTGAACACAGCCTTAGTTGAAAATAATGTTACATTTATTACTGACTTACTGCAAAATTACAGTTCGTTGACACGAATTGTGCGCATTACTGGCTGGGTGTCACGTTTCGTCAAGCGAATTCGCTACAAACAGATGGCAACACATGGTTTTCTGGAGTCATCAGAAATAACCAACGCTTACCATTTAATTATTAAAGAAGTGCAATCACAGGAATTTCAGCAAGAATTGCAATATATCAAGTGTAAACAACACGTGAGCTCGAAAAGCAAGATTTGCAGTCTAAACCCTTGGTTAGATGAAAATGGCTTATTAAGAGTTGGTGGACGTTTAAAACACGCCAGTATAAGCAAATTGGCGAAGCATCCCATCATCCTACCAAGCCACAGTCGACTTACTGATCTTGTCATTAGCCAGGCACACATAACAACTTTGCACGGTGGTCCCCGACTAACACTTTCCTACATAAGAGATAGATATTGGATCATCAGCGGAATCAGGACGGTAAAGCGGCAGTTAAGGCTGTGCGTTAAGTGTCGCCGATTTAACAACGAAGTTCAACAGCAAATTATGGCAGACTTACCACGAGCCAGAGTCACTCCGTCAAGGCCATTCACACATACTGGTGTCGATTTCACGGGCCACGTAGAGCTGAAAGTCAATAAAGGACGCGGGATCAAAACAACGAAAGGATACGTAGCTGTATTTGTTTGCCTGTCAACGAAAGCGGTCCATCTGGAACTGGTTTCAGACCTGAGTACGGCCGCCTTTCTAGCAGCGTTTCGTCGGTTCTGCTCTCGACGTGGATCACCAGGCCACATGTATAGTGACAATGGTACCAACTTTGTAGGCGCTAATCGACTCATGAAGAAGGAGTATAAGGAGATTATTCAGAATATCAACCCGGACTTCTTTAACAAACAGAACATCCAGTGGCACTTTAATGCACCAGCTTGGCCTAATGCTGGTGGACTTTGGGAGGCAGCTGTGAAAAGCCTGAAATACCATTTGAAAAGGGTCATAGGCGATCAACGTCTTACGTACGAAGAGTTTTCGACGTTACTTTGCCAGATAGAGGCGTGTCTGAATTCCAGACCTTTATGTCAACTCACAGAAAATTCAGACGACGACTGCCTTACTCCGGGACACTTCCTGACTGGGGCACCGATTTTATCACGGCCTCAAACTGACCCGGAATCATCAACGTTAAAGGCGCGATGGCAACTCGTCCAAGCTATGGCAAAGAATATCTGGCAACGGTGGTCATCGGAGTATCTGCAACAGCTACAAACCAGAACCAAGTGGCAACTGGCACGACGTAATCTTGAAGTCGGTGACTTCGTCCTCATCCGCGAAGAGCACGTACCTGCGGGTAAATGGGCAATGGGACGAGTGCACCTACTTCATCCTGGAAAGGACGGGTACGTGAGAGTAGTTACTGTCAAGACAAGCAATAACACCATACAGCGTCCAGTCAACAAGCTTGTATACTTGCCGGTAAACGAGGAGGTATCCTCACCCAAACCCATGAACCAGTGCCAGGATGAGTCTTCCACTACGTCATCAGATCAAGTTGAAGGCAAAAGGCGGCCTCCGCGACCAAGAAAGCAAAAAACTTTGCAAGCCTTTTTCATCAGTGTTTTATTATTGCTTTTGTTTGCATCTCCTAGTCTACAACAGAAAGTGACGACATACAACGTTACGCCAATTACCACAAACCAAGGACTTTACTTCGACAAGATGTCCAACCTCCAATCGTGTTTTATAACATGTCCACGTTCTATCATGGAGTATCTAACATTCGAAACTATGTCAAGCACTTAAAACAAACCGCCGATTGCATGGGTTCGCAATACGACAGCGTTATTCTACAATTAGAGCACGAAGTAAAGGAACTTGAGCATTATCAAAAACTCCTTGAAAACTCAAACGCAAGAAGACAAAAACGAGGTTTAATCAACGGAGTAGGATACCTAGCAAACACGTTGTTCGGAGTGTTAGATGAAAACTTCGCTCAACAGTATAAGCAGGACATAGAAAAAATAACCAATAATGAAAATCATCTTCAGATGTTACTGAAGAATCAAACCTTGGTCTTGGAATCGGAATATAACATTCTGCGACGTAGCGAGGAGACTATGAACAAACAGTTCAAATTTATAAAACAACATCTGCAAAACGTCACTGATGAAATCAATAAGGTGCGTCTGGACAACAGAAACGGCATTTATGTAACATCATCCGCTCTAGCTGCGAGTATCATATTGTCAAACCTAATGCGAATCCAACACACACTTATCAACACCGTGACAGACATCAGCCACGGTCGCATCGACCCGTACCTTTTGACTCCCGAACAACTGGCTAGTCAGATCAACATAATCTCCGGGCAATTGCAGGGAAATCTAATGACCCCAATCGAGTCATCAAACTTAGCCGAACTGTACAAGATTATGAAGGCGTCGGCAACGCTGTATGAAGGCTATTTTATTATAGAGATAAAGATTCCGCTTGTGAGCAACGATATCTTCGAGTTAGACAGAATCATACCTATCCCTCAGAAAAGAGGGTCGAATCACGTTCGCACTGTCCCAAGCTCACCATATATTGCCTACAATATACAAAAGGACCTCGCTCTTCTCTTATCAGATAGCGATCTGCAAGCATGCTTTCATATTATCAGTAACAATCGGCTACTGTGTTCCATTGACAAACCTGTTTACAATCTGGGAATAAAACAGTCGTTATGCGACATCAAGACTGTAAGTAATATGAGGAGCGCTTGTAAACAAGACGTGTCCACGTGCCAGAATTACTGGATCAACTTACACAACATGAACTCTTGGTTTTACACCTGTTGTGAGTCATGTGAACTCCGTATTTCCTGTATTGCTGACACAACAACGACAGTTATACGAGGCAGTGGTATCATTGACCTAGGTTATGGATGCACACTGAAATCGGATTCGTACAGTATTCACACGCACAACAACTACTTACGCTATTTGAACATGCAATCAAATATCGAAGTCCCAGAGGTTTCCATATTGAACTCTCTATTAAACACAACCTTGCCCAGCGATTTCGACGTACCGGAAAACCACACACATATGTGGAATTAGCTTAGAGACCAAATAACCAATTTAAAGGAACAATCTTCTACACAACTAAACGTCCACGACATCCACCATTATTCCGTCGTGTACGTTACCTTGGCCTTGGTTCTCGTCTTAGGCGGCATATGCTTATACTTAATTCTAAGAAGTAAGTGCCAAGCCGCACCTGCGCCGCAGCAGCGTGAGATGTTCGAGGTACGTGCACCAGGGGGCGAGCGAGCCCTGGGGGCGGAGGCGCGAGCTGACCTCGCAAGACCGGGATCTACTGACTGTGTGCGTGAAACAGTGCCAGTGCCAGTGATCAGTGAGTTCAGTGATATAAGTAAGACAACCGAGAGTGTCAACAAAGGGACCTCTCCTATGGTGAAATATTAACTTAAACAAAATCAGACAATTTTGTGTTAGATATACATAGTACTTAGAGTAGATATTATTGAAATCACCTTGTATCAGCTTTCAACGGAAAATTGTATCATTTATTCTAAGTCATCATTTTTATTGCATTTGGACACCAATTTCATCTAAGTTCACCATATCCCCTCGTTTTCTCTCCTTTAGAGTTGGCAGTATGTACGGTGAACCCGCACATTTCGTAACATTAAGTAGGTTAAGCTACATCAGCGTTTGCATACGCGCGATCATTTAGTGAACTGGCTAAGTAAAATAAATCAGTGATTTTACCACACTCAACACGGGCGGTTTATTTCTTTATCCCCCGGGTTTCCATCATCACAAGTGTACCGAACAATCATCGTACGCTTGAACAAAGTGTATAGACTATCGTCGTACAAGTGTATTGATAGTCACGTAATTTTTCGATATTTTTTTATTATCAATATTAATTTTAGTTTTGAATGCAATTCAACAATGTAATTTTACTGTTTCATAAAAAATACATCCAATTTCGCGATTAATTTCGTGAGTAGGTAACTAGGTACAACTAAATGTGTTTGTAAACTCTATCATTTTGTTGATCTGTGTTCGGTGTAGGCACACGGCACAGTACATTTCTTTTGCATTTCGCCGAATTTATCGGATTTTTGCCAGTTCCTAGATTTCGTTGATCGCAAACGGGCGTGCTGCTTGTCACGAATTTGTGATCTTAACGTAGTTTTTAAAATCAAAAACAATTTCTCTGTGTGTGTGTGCGTGTTTGAGAGTGACGTTCAAAATGCCTTCCAGAACAATTTTTCAGTGCCCGCGAATACGGGAATCGCTATTTTATGGGAATAAGCTTATTGTTAGTTTTATTTCCATAACGGGTACCTACTTAATTATTAGTAACTACCATCGGTTAGACAATGGATCCATTGTATGGGTGCACAAAAAACACCCGAAATCGGAGGAGGTGGCGAGAAATCGTGAGGCGAATCACATCAGCCCCTAAACAAGAAACTACACGACCGCTCTGACAAGAGAGCTACGAAGAAGAAGACCATCGGTTATCAAGACTAATTAAACATGATTTTATGTGGTAGGTTCCTATGGGTTCCCTATGCGAGTTCGAAATATATCAATGTTGTCGTTAGGCGATATTTCGTAGGTAACGGTTGACGTTCGTCCGTTCACAGTATGATAAATGCCCCAAAAAACGGACATCCCTTTTTTATTCTATTACTTAATCGAAAGTATGAACTATTTTGAATGCGAGAGTAGAACTCCCGGATCTTAAGTATACTTTAAAACAGAGTTATAATTTTTATTAGATTTTTTTGGATTTCCAGAAAAACGCAAAAATAAACGATTTGATAAATATTTGAACATTTGTTTTTGAAGTTTATTGACATTATATGCAAGGTATTATATAGGCGAAACAGAAAATATTTCACTATAATAGAAAAATAAATATGCCTGATTTTATCTTTATTCCTTTTTATTTTTTTCCTCGGACATCTTTTGTCAGTAGCACCTAATATTTATCTTTAAATATTCTTTAGATCTGTACTATTAACTGTAAAAAAAATCAGATGCAAATCTATCAGGAAATCGAAGATATGATGATTCTATGGTTTTCAAATTTTTCTCTGATAATAGGGTTGTCACTCTCAAAACACAAAAAATACAATAAATACTTTCTGTTGAGACTATAACCTGATTAGGACGGACCCCTTTCCTATACCACATTTACCCCTTCATCAAAAAAATATAAATTATGTAAATGTATAAAAAATATTTTTAAATCAAACAGTTTTATATTAAACGAACAAATACACACGTGAAACAAAATAAACTTTACAAAGTATACCTAAAAACAGCCACTAAGGGCAATTTTTGAACTTCACAATATTATTTTACCCCAAGAAAACTTTATAAGCCATTAAATTTCCTATGGGTACCTCTATACCTACTGTTTATACTGAATGAGTAATACTTACTTCATTTTAAGAATTAAAAAATTAAAATATTTTTGCTTTCAGATTTTTGATTTGTGAAAACCCTAACAACAAAAAATTTAAACTCGAAAAATCCGAATTCCTTCGTGTTAAGCATCTGATATTTTACAGGCAGGTTATCATAACACTAAACAATAATGTGTGTGAAAATAAAATGCTACTACCTTATAGAACCTGCGCAAAAAAATAATTTCAAAATTACAGAAAAAATTACGTAGCTGGCTTTATATAACATCTAAAAAAAAATTTTTTGTTTCTAAAAATAGCAGATAATTGGCTTTATCACATACTATAATAAAAACATAAAAACATTGCATACATAATAAGATAATACAATTCTTTTGATATCTATGGATAACCAGAATAAAATATTGAAAAAAATATAGCTCTGGTTCTAAGCTGAATTGGTTTCTGGGAGTTCTACTCTAGCATTCAAAACAGTGTATACTATCGATTAGAAGAATAAAAAAGCGATGTCCGTTTTTCGAGGCATTTATCATACTGTGCGGCGCGGCGGCGGGCGGCCGCGCCACAGACTTGTGTGTGTAGGTCAGGTAGCGCGCGCGCGCGCGCCATCCGCGGAGCGTTTTGATCGCGTTGTTTGTTATACATTGCGGGCTCAAAAAAGTCAATTTTTTTAACCGGTCATTTCCGAGATGAATGACTTTCGTAATTTTATTTATGGCATCAGCCGGTCGATTCTGTAAAAATCTCACCGTGATAACTTAGGTGAAGTGAGTTTGTTTTTGCTAGGAATTGACACTATTGACAGCTCACTTCCACGCTCACTTCACCTAAGTTTTCACGGTGAGATTTTTACAGAATTGACCGGCAGGTGTAACCTTTTCACGACGTTTGCTCGTCGATGTCCCTGCCACCCTGTATTTAAATAAAAGGGAACCGTTACAATCAACGCACAACTCAAACCACTGAACGGATTGCGCTGAAATTTGGCACTTAAGTGTGCCAAATTTCAGCGCAATCCGTTGAGATAGCTTTAAGTCATTTTAATAGTATGATGTAGGCGTGAGCTAAGAAAGGATTTTCCAAAACTCACCTCCTAAGGGGATGGAAAGGTGGTTTGATTGATATGAAACATCTTATTCCTTGAGTTAATAAACTTGAAACGTGCCACGAATATTTATCTAAGTAAACTATGAAGGTTGGCATTTTTGTTTTTATAAACTATCCCCTAAGGGGGGATTGGGGGTGTCAAAATTTGTATGGAAGACAGTATTTACACTTAAGACCAAAAATAAAGAATATGTGTATCAGGGTTTTTCGAAAATCTACCCCTAACTGCGTGAAAAGGGGTAGTTAATTTTATAGGGGACGATTTTACTGAGTGAATTGATTAACTCGAAAATTGGTATAAATAATCATTGAGTCAAGTAATGAGAACACATCCCAAACGATTTTTAGAAATTCCACCCCTGTTGGGGTGAAAAGCGGGGTACAGCTTATATGAAAAGTCTTATTCATTTAGTTAATAAACTTGAAACTTGGCATGAATAGTTCCATAAGTAAGTAATAAAGTTTATCATTATTAGTTTATTAAAACTACCCCTTAAAGGGGGCTTAGGGATATTAAAATTTGTGTGGAAGAATTTTAACGCGTGGTCCGATTAACTAAAATTTCAGTACTTATTAATAAGTTTTTGACAGAAAAGAATCAATAATAAGTGTATGGGGTTGACCAAAATAAATACCTAATAAAGTCGTTCAGAATTTTTCGAAAATCTACCCCTAACGGGGTGAAGAGGGGTAGTCAATTTCACAGGGGAGTATTTACTTACGTGGCTTGGTTTATATCATTTTGAACTAGTTCATCTACCATATCCCTGACTATTTCCTTCTCTTTCATTGCCAGCCTGTAAGGCCTATAGACTACAGATGTGTCACAGTGCAGGTCAATGCTCATTTCACAAACAGAGGAATGCCCCAACTCAGAGGGTGTAAACGCAAAGCAATGCCGATAATTATTTAACAAGCAAAGTAAATCATCAATCACCTTTTGGCTTAACTCACCAGAAACGTTTAGGTCCGAATAACAAATTGAACTCATTTGTTGATCTTGTAGGTTAGATGCGGTAATACGCAGAACTTTTTTGTAATTTTTTTGAGTAGCAATGCTACCCCGTGCAATTAAAGTATTGTCTTCTAAGCATTGAGGCTCAAAATTTTGGTTATTTAAGACAATTTGTCCGTCACCATCATGGTTAAATTGATAAATTCCTGTTAGAACCAAATAAAAAGAGATGTTTTTGTTACACAAGCTTCCCTCAACATAAAGGTCACCAGTGAATTTGGGTTCTGTATAGACTTGTTAAATTGTTAAACCTATTAATTGAATTTTTTTACGGTTAAAAATTTTTACCTTTTAGCATTGGTTATTATCGATCTGATTTTGTAAAATTTCAAGATGTTCACTCCTGGGATGTTTTTTGGATCAATATATGAGGTTGTTCAGTAAAGGTTTGACCTATCATAAGGGGAACCTGCATAGCACAATCTGGGACTACTAATATTTCGACTTCAGCCTTGACGCCGTCAATTTCAACTAGAGCATTGACCTTACCCAAAGTATGCACGACAGAATTACCAAACCCTCTGAGTATAGGCAGATCTTTAGTTTTTATTTCTATATTCCCCAATTTGGATAATTCAGATTGTTTAAGCATCGAGCATTCACTACCAAGATCAACAAAGGATTTCATTTCTATATCGTTAATACGCACGGTTTTAAAATATTTATCTGAAATTTTACCATTGATGTCTACCATGTTAACAGATTTTTGGGCCGGAATTACTTTTGAATAACAGTTTTCCGCTTCATGACCAACTCTCATACATTTAGTACACTTTTTGATTAGTCGAGTACATTGACCTACAAAATGACCTTCCTGTTTACAGTTATTGCAACGAAGGACTCTGTCTTTGGCGCTTGTATTATTTGCTTTGTTATCCGAGGAGTTAGCAACAGGTTGATTTTTAATATTAGATTTACGGTCAGGATTTTGTTTCAGACTTTTTGAATTTCTTAAATAAGTGAGTAATTTATCCAAGTCCTCATACTGAGCCCTTCGGCACCTAATCTAACAGCGCGATCATCTATGCCGTGTAAAACACATTCCACCGCTCGTTTTCCGCTTATGCTACATCGGTTAATAAGAGTAATCTTATCATAAAAATAATCTTCAAGAGAGTCCCCGTAACGTGCACGCCTAGCCAACATATCTGCTAACATTTGACCATAGTTCTCTTCCGAGGGAAAAGCCGTTATTAATTTGATCTGCCATTCATCCCAAGAAAAGAGCACCGATGGTAATCCTTCATACCAACGTTTTGCTATGCCTTGAAGTTTAGGAAGTCCATAATGCACTATTTGTTTTTCACTCCACGAATAAATGACGGCACACTCATTCACTTTGTGTAACCACATACCCATTGTTTGCTCTTTTCTTGTAGGGTCAAACTCGGGTATAGTATTGTTGAAAGATCCTATGTTTTCATGACCTGAGGTAAGAGACCTCAATGCTTGCACTAAAATATTTAAATCACCACTGCCTCCATTAGAAGCAGCAGTGGTACCTGTAGTTCCTTGTAATGCGGCGGGAAGATATTGCAAGTTGTGATTTGTGCCTTACTGCGGGCTGCTGCGCCGCAGACTGCCTTGCCGCTGGCTGCCACGCTTGCCGCTGGCGGCTGTTGCACCGCTGGCTGCTGTACCGCGGGCTGTTGCACCGCGGGCTGTTGCACCGCTGGCTGCTGTACCGCGGGCTGTTGCACCGCTGGCTGCTGCGCCGCTGGTAGCCACGCTGTGCGCTGCCGCGCCGCGGGCTGATACGCCATGGGCTGCCACGCCGCGGGCTGCCACGCCGCGTGCCGCTGCACCGCGTGCTGCTGCGCCGCGGGCTGCCGCACCGCGTGCTGCCGCGCCGCGGGCTGCTGTGCCGCGGGCTGCTGTGCCGCGGGCTGCTGTGCCGCAGGTTGCTGTGCCGCGGGCTGCTGCGCCGCGGGTTGCTGCGCCTCTGGCTGCTGCGCCTCTGGCTGCTGCGCCTCTGGCTGCTGCGCCTCTGGCTGCTGCGCCTCTGACTGCTACGCCTCTGGCTGCTGCGCCTCTGGCTGCTACGCCTCTGGCTGCTACGCAAAGGGCTGCGCATTCGACTGTTTCTTGGTTGATGGCGTCTGTGGTCATCTGTACTTTCGATTGGTTTCGGTTGAACACTTCCCAAAATTGGAGAGACAAGCACTCTTTGTTTATCCATGTTTCTCGACCGGAAAAAAAAAAAAAGACACATTAGCATGAGCTACATATCCCACTTCTGAATTGTAAAATAAAACAGTGGATCATATAAATTATGTTTTTATTTATTACAAAAATTCGGTGTTGCAAAGTAAATTACAATAATGTTTTCTTTTATAACAATAAATCCAATATTTATCAGTATTCAGTATAAATTTATACAATTAAAAATCAGCAGAAATAAATATTACATGTTTTAAAACTTACCAATATCGGGTGATGGTAACTCCACGAACGTTGCACACAATCTGCCCCGCAAGTTGGAAATCGCGACGCCCCCGTCAGGAGGCGTGGCGAGCGGTTCCGGGGCTTCGCCCCCCGGCCGCGGAAGCCTTACGGTGGCCTGCAAATACAGGCCCCTCACTGTGTCGGCTACAAGGGCCTGCGGCAATTGTTGGGCACGCGTATTTACGCGCGCCCATGTGAGTGATTGCATGTGGTTTTTCTGTAGGCGCGCCGCGACGCTGTCTCACAGCGCCGTTTTTTTCACGACACCTCGGCGGTCTGTCCCCGCCAGGTGAGACCCCCAGTTACCTGGGGGAGGCCCGGCGGGGGACGACCAGCGACAGAGGACTCGACGCTCCTACAGAATTTGGTGGAATTGCCCCCGCCCGTCCCGCTTCCAGAGCTAGCCGGGCACGGTCCGGGCTAAGGACTGCCCCGCAAGTCGGAGAAGTCGCGATGCCCCTGTAAGGGGTGTAAGCATGTCGCTGGTGTCGGAGGCTTCAGTCGGGTCGGCATACCCGCTAGGACGACGAGCACAGGATGATGATCCGACTGTACCTCGTCGTCCAACATTTGCTGCGTGATCTGGCAGTGTAGCCCTCAGTGGACTACGATGTCCAGCACGTCCGGCATCTACCGTGTGGCATCTGGGTAGTGGGTCGGCGTCTCTGGGCCGGACACCGTATAGCCGAAGGCTTCCGCGTCCGCGAAGAGCCGTCTCCCCTCGGTATTCGCAATCATTGAATTCCACGCTGGGTGTTTACTATTAAAGTCACCGGCGAGGATGGTCGCGTTGCTGCTTGAAGGCTCCAGAACCGCCCGTAGCTCCTTCAGCTCTATGCGAGCCTTGGGCGGTTTATAGGCTGCGTATATGTTTAGATCCTCGCCGGCGAAATGGAGCTGGATACCCAGCGCGTAAAATGTCTCGTTCGGCGGCAAGGGGAGCTCTTGATGCAGGACTCTTCGCCTCACTAGTACTACCAGACCACGGTACCTTACGTGAACCGACCTTTCGTCCTTCCTATAGACGTGGTATAACGGGACCCTGACCCTATCTTCGGGTCCCAGGAGCGTCTCGCTGATTAGCGCCACGTCGATATCCTGTTCCCTCAGGAGATGGCGGAGGGGGGCGACCTTTTCCCTAAGGCCGCGGGCGTTCCAGTGGATCACCCTCATTGGCCTAGCCATGGTACAAGGTTAGTAGCATGGCGAGGCCATCGAGGATGACCGTCTCGATGTCGTGACCCTGCCTGATGGCTTTTATTAGTTCCATCAATAGTTTGATGGCACAGGTCGTGAATTCTTGGTTCTTAATGACCCATTGCAATTTTGATTTAAATAGTTTACGACTTAATATCATGTCCTCTAGATAGGCCCACTACTGGGTTCCCCATACCAAATCCACAATTTAAACTTAGACCTTGCCCGAGTATGAAAATCTTTGACATGCTTGTTCCAGTCTTTTATAACTTTCTTTCTAATAATGGCTCTAGACACTCTATTAGCACTAGCTGATTCACTTAATATTGATACTATGTCTGTATTGTTGGGATTATCACAAAAAATATCAGCACATAGCTCAAAATCCTCAGGAAAATTACATTTTTCAATTTGTTTTTGCACATATACGAGTACTCCTTTATTTCGTCAGGGCTTCTCTCACCCCATCGAACAATGAAAAGCACGATTAGTTTTACCAAGTCCTATGAATGCATAGCAAGTTTTACTAAGTCCAAGGTCAACTTCATATTGCGAATAGAAATATGTGCGTATTTGCAGTGTGGACTGTCTACTACGTAATGAAAGTAGCTGGTGAGGGTCCACAGAGTTGATGATTTTTGAAAAAGTAAATGTCGCAAAAGCCATTGATTTTTTGAGATACCTACCAGCAACCTAATTGCGTATGTAACACACGATCAATCTCAATCTGAATCATTTTGATGGATACTGCTAATCCAGTGCTTCATATTTTCGAAAAATAAGTCTGCTCGACAACGTAAATAACGCAATGAATGTTGTTGAACTGTCAAAATGAAAACCATTCGTACTAATAATGACCCCGCAGTGTTAGTCCCTCCCCTGATTATTCATTGACTTATCATTATTAGCAATATTTCAATTAATATACACTCATCAAAAGTGTCTAGGGATCAAGCATTTTTATGCGGATTTCTTGAGATTGAGATGTGGCTTTGTAATAAATTTATGATTTTATAAATTTATATGGATCCTTTTTGGTGCATTTCATAATTTGAATCAGGAACTGTGAATCAAATTCGAGTAAAAGATGAAAATCAGCTGTCAATATTTTCCCTATAAAAACATACAACGCATTGAAGACATTATTAGTGCTACTGTTTCCCTACTACTGATTAAAACCAACGTTATTATGGAGCGGCGACGTCATTTAAGCAGGGAAGAAATGCTCAGAGCCGTGGGAATGATAGAAGCTGGTTCCCGGCAACGTACTGTGGCTTTAGCTCTGAATACAAGTCAGAGTGTTATCAGTCGACTTTGGACACGTTACCGAAGCACTGGTACCGTGGCTGAGCGCCATGGAGGACGGTATCGCTGCACCACACGGAGACAAGACCGATACATTCAAATCTTAACTCGAAGAGCTCCAACAATAACCGCCATGATGTTAGCCGTGAGGCTTCATCACTCTTCAGGGAACTTAATTAGCGACCAAACAGTCAGAAACCGCTTGCATGAAGTGAACCTTCATTCCCGAAGACCGCTACGGGTACCACCTATAGCAATGCACAATCGTAGGATTCGATATCAATGGGCTCTTGAACACAGAAATTGGGCAGAAGAACAATGGCGTTTCGTGTGCTTTTCTGATGAGTCTCGTTTTGGTATGAGACCGGATACAAGACGTATACGACACTGGAGAACCCCTGGACGCCAACAGCGATTAAAATCCTGCCAGGAAGTCCATCCTTATAGTGGTGGAACCATCATGGTATGGGCGGGTATTTGGATCGGCGGAAGAACTGAGTTGATTTGGATCAGAGGCAACCTCAACGCTCAAATTTATGCTGAGACGATTGTATCAGACGTCATCGTTCCTCTACAAGTGCAAATCGGTCCCTTATTTCAGTTAATGCATGATAATGCACGACCGCACACCGCAAGAGTTGTAAGACAGACTCTCGCCGCAGCTAACATCAATGTCCTGCCCTGGCCTGCTCAGTCGCCAGACTTGAACCCGATTGAGCATGCATGGGATATGCTACAGAGAAGAGCTCTGCCGAATATGGAGGGTATCCAGTCGCAAGAAGACCTTTTTTTGTTGTTGCAACGAACATGGGCGGCCATTCCACAGCGTGATTTGGATGAACTCATTTTGAGTATGCCAAACCGATGTTCTTGTGTTGTTAGTGTTCGCGGTAGAAACACGGATTATTAATTGTTTAAGTTACCCAATAAAATTTTAAAGAAAACTGTTATTTCAGTCTTTTTTTCGAACTTTTGTGTTAGTGGTTCAAATGTCAAAAATCCCTTTATTAGGAAAATGGCAAATTTCTTTATTAATGCAAAGGTGACTTGGTTTATCGTTACTGTGACAAACGAAAACACTTTATTTGATGAATCCATAAAGAAAATTTTAATTAATATCAATCAGGAGAAAAGTTATTGCAAAAATATATGTTGATCCCTAGACACTTTTGATGTGTGTATCTAAATACTTAATCAATACGAAAAATATTAACAAATTAATGAATGAATGAATGATTTATTTATTCAATTACATATTTTCTTAATGCTAGGTACATTGCCCCACAAAACTGCTTACGCAGTTTAACTGTGAGATCATTGAGTCTCTATTACAGTAGCATTACTATCAAGTTCATAACCATACTGAATATTTACGCTTACATAGAATCTAATAAATATTTTTTAAGTTTACTAGCGAATTTTACTTTATTATCTTCTTGTCTGATGTCAGCAGGCAAAGTGTTCAATAAATAGGGAACGCGTTTTTTTAAGGTTCTGTCGCCCACTGAATAACAACAACAACAATTATTATTTATTTATTATTTAAGCCTTTATTTCCCAAAACATCTAAATTAATTACAAAAACATCTTAAAATATTCATATTTCATTCCTAATTATAATCTGAATAATAATTTTATCATGCATTTTAACAAATAAATAAATAAATTGATTTTTAAAAATTGAATATTATAAAATAAAATAAATAATTTCTTGTTTAATTAGTATCGGGTGCCCATTTAAGGGCGAAGGCCTCCTCCATCTTTCGCCATTTCTCTCTGTCTTGGGCCATTCTAGTCCAGGTGGGGTCAGTCACGGCCACAATATCATCGCACCACCGGCGCCTGGGTCTGCCTCGGGTGCGTGGTGCATCGCGAGGGTACCAATGGAGGACCTTCCTCACTCCATCGTCCATCCGTGGCTCTGCCCATCGCCATTTCAACTTACAAGCTAATTCCACAGCATTTATTATTTTAGTGCATAGTCGTATGTCTTTGCTTCTTTTACGGTCTCGGAGTTTAATTCCTAACATACTCCTCTCCATTGCTCGTTGAAATGCTTGAAGTTTGTTTGTGACTGCCTTTGTTAGTGCCCAACTTTGATAACCGTAGAGTAGAGTAGGTAATATAACGGTGTCCATAGCTTTCTTTTTTAAGCGAATCGGGATGCGTGATTTAAACACTTCTTTCAACAACCAATATCTTCTCCATGCACTTATCACTATCCTTCTTTATTCTGCGATCTACTTCATTTTCTGTCGGTTTGTTGAATGTAATACTTTGCCCAAGGTAAACACAGTTATCTACGTACGCGATTGGCGTGCTTTGTATCACCGTTGGTACTCTATGCTGTTGGTTAAAAGGCATGTTTTTTCCGCGTTCATGTGGAGACCACATTTTCGACTTTCCTTGTCTAGAGACTTCAGCATGCTCTCAAGATCTGCATGTGTTTCGTTTATCAAAACTGAGAGATGATTGAGAAACTCGCCGTTTATTTTGATACCGACATGGCGCCAATTTAGCTGTCTGAAGATATGCTCCAAAACTGCGTTGAATAGATTCGGTGATATGGGATCACCTTGCCTGACTCCTTTTTGGATTTTAAATGGCTCTCCCTTTTTCTCTAGTTTAATTATTGCTCTGCTGTTCCTGTAAATTTCTTTCAAAATGTTTATGTATTTTGTGTGGACTCCTTGTTCATGCAGAGAGCACCATAGAGATTCATGGGATATAGAGTCAAACGCTTTGGAGTAGTCTACAAAGCCTACGTAGAACTCTTTATTGTGTTCATTGTACTTCTCGATTATCTGTGTTAGCGTGAAAATGTGGTCGTTTGTACAGAAGCCCGATCTAAATCCAGCTTGTTCTCTAGGTTGATTTTCCTCTAAGGTCTTTGAGATCCTTTTTAGTATTAGGCTGGTGAATAATTTATAAAGTGTCTGCAGCATGCTCAGTGGTCTGTAGTTGTCCATATTGCCTGAATCCCCTTTTTTATAGAGTAAGGTTATAATCGCAGTATTCCAGTCAGGTGGTATCGACTCTTGTTTCAAGATTTCGTTGAATATTGTGGTTAAAATAGGTGTCATTTGTTATGTGATCTTCTCTAGGGCTTTTTTTCGTTTTTAGTTGATGTATGGATTGGCTAATTGCGTGCTCTAGAAATTCCGGTACACAATCTGAATCGGGCGACTCCAAAACTCGGACTGAGTCTTCGTGCGAGGCAGAATGCTCATATAATCTGGTATAAAATTATGTCACAACTTTTAATATATGGTTTCTGTCCGTTACTTGGTGACTATATTTTGTAAGTTGTGTAATCCATTTTTTGCTGGAATCAAGTTTTTTGTAAGCTCTTTTGACTGATGCTTTCTCTAATTCGTATTCAATAATATTGTATCTATGTTCTTTTGATTTCCTTTGTATTTGCTTTCTAATTAATTTGAATAATGCCGATAAGTGTTTCCTTTCTATGGTAGTTTTGTTTTTCTTTTCTTTTTACACAGTCCTTTCCTTTATTAGTCTTGCTAGGTTTGCTTGAATAACAGGTTCATTGCACTTTTTGTGGTTTTTTAGTCGTTTTTACTGTTTCTAATTTTTAATTGTGACTAAGGTAGAGTAGGTGTGTTGTATGTTTATAAATTCCATGTTTTTGATTTCTTGTGAAAATTCTTCCCTCAAATACTCTTGCTCAGGGGGCACAATATCGGTGGTATTTTTTACTCCGAAATGTTTCCTGGTAGTAATGCGCTTGTTGTGAAGTATTAGTGATGCACGTACCAGTCTATGATCAGTGGGATGTGTGGTAGGTATGACGTCGACGTTGTGAATAATGTTATTGTTCTTTGTTAAGATGTAATCGATTTCATTCCGTGTAACGCCGTTAGGGTGTATATGTAATATAATAACAATAATAGATATATAATAATTATTATATAATAATAATAATAACCCCGCCGCCGTATCTCTACGTTGACGCCGTGGTGGGGCTTGCGCGCTCCGAACTCTAGGCCTATGCCGGAAGAGTTTACTTTGCTGGAACAGGTCTAAGGTGAGGAGCCAGACCAAGAGAGATACAGAAATCCGCAGGGCAGCATGTGGCGAGCTGTTGGGCAGTAGCGACCCCACGGACCCTATCTTCAGGGAGAAGTCTTGTTCCTCACCTCTGGCTTGCCTTTATTGGCCGGCTGGAGTGAACAATGACGATGAACAGAGCTCCCACCTCATTCTTGCCTTTATTGGCCGGCTTGAGTGGAGATTCGCAAGAGCAATCGTGCTCAGAGGAAGGAAGTATTCCAGTAAGATGCTGGTAGGGATCTTGACCGTACTTCCGGGATTGTCCTGATAGCCGTGGAATACCTCTCCACTCCTCATAAGCACCTCAGGACATGTTGCACCCTTGTTGCTACGTCACTATGTGCTAGCGACCGTTTCCGGGGGCCCATTGTTGAGTGTGCAAGTCACCCCCTGCCATTTTATCCGTGTATATATAAAACATTGATCAGGCAGGGGTCGTAGTTATTCCATAGTTCTTGGTAACCAGTCCACTTTAGCCACCCAAACCCATAGTCCAACTTTTTATTTTTCCATATCCTGCAATAGTCCTGGACCAACCGGGGGTTATCCTTGGGTGCACTTGCATAGCGCATACAGGGATAATCGTCGGTTGGTGCCGCATTTCATTAAAATTTCCTAAGGGGCCTCTGCGAGTTGGCTTCGGCCCCTCGTACGCCTTCCAAAGGACCGGGACCCAATGGTTCCGAGAAAAGAAGAAAAAAAAAAATAATAATAAATAATTATTAATATAATAATTATCCTTGGGTGCACTTGCATAGTGCATACAGGGATAATCGTCTGCTGGTGCCGCATTTCATTAAAATTTCCAAAGAGGCCTCTGCGAGTTGACTTCGGCCCCTCGTACGCCTTCCAAAGGACCGGGACCCCATGGTCCCGAGATATATAAATTAAAAAAAATAATAATAATAGTAGTAGAAAAAGTATCAAAGTCGTTTAGTCGTAGAGCAGCTACCGTACAGAGTCGTGAACTCGTGGCCCGCCGAGCGGGTTGTCGCCGTACTAATCCATATCTAATCTGACATAACGCAATTTTGTGATAGGCCTCATAAGTCTTTTTTCACGTCAATAACGTGAACTGAGTTTCCCGGAGATAATTATGTCGGTGTTTTAATCAATATTATCATAAACCAATTCTTACTATTATCACAGATTATTACAATCGGCTACTTACTTAATACTATAATAATATACCTATGACTTCACATAAGAGCGTTTACGCCGTACGGCATTTCATACAAATTTTCAAGCCCTTGTTTTTCGAAATAAATGAATGAACCGAGGGTTCCGTAACGTCCGGGTTTATGTATAAGGTTTATGTTTATGATTTTTTTAATTTTTTTATTTGAGTTGATTGAATGAAAGGTAAATTGCGGTTACGATTTAAGACGTCTAAAAAAAACTACTTACTAGATCTCGTTCAAATCAATTTTCGGTGGAAGTTTACATGATAATGTACATCATATATGTTTTTTAGATTTATCATTCTCCTATTTTAGAAGTTACAGGGGGGGGCGGACACATTTTACCACTTTGGAAGTGTCTCTCGCGCAAACTATTCAGTTTAGAAAAAAATTATATGAGAAACCTCAATATCATTTTTGAAGACCTATCCATAGATACCTACGTCCGTATGGATTTAATGAAAAAAAATTTTTGAGTTTCAGTTCTAAGTATGGGGAACCCCCAAAATTTTTTGTTTTTTTTTTCTATTTTTGTGTGAAAATCTTAATGCGGTTCACAGAATACATCTACTTACTTACCAAGTTTCAACAGTACCTATAGTTTTTATACTTTCGGAAAAAAGTGGCTGTGGCATACGGACGGACAGACAGACAGACATGACGAATCTATAAGGGTTCCGTTTTTTTGCCATTTGGCTACGGAACCCTAAAAAGTAATTTAAAAACCCGACTGCGGTAAAAAACTTAAGTTAATACTTAAAAAAAACTGAAAAGCTAAAAACAAGCCTATAGCCTATAATAGCCAATAAAAGTTGGAAACAGGCCCCATACCATTTTTATTATATTTATTTCAAATTCAATGGGTCCCGCCTGCTTCCAACTTTTATTTAATTTATAATGGCCTTGTTTTTAGCGTTTCAGTTTTTTATTAACTTAAGTTTTTTACCGCAGTAGGGTTTTTTAATATTTTTGTAATCACCTTTTAAAACCCTTTATTTTGATACCCCACTCGATAGGAATTGAGAAAAACCAAAAATTTTAATGCATAATATGGCGCCAAAAATTTGGCCATTTAATTTTTTTTTTGCATTTTGATATAGCCAGTGTCACTCTCACAATTAAGGCGAATCTAACGGCACCTCTCAAGCTGAAATCGATCAAGCCGTGTTAGGCTACAGAGCGTGCCAAAGAAATATACATACATTGATACATACATACATACACTCGAAAACCTGGCAGTCGGGTAATAACTGGAAGTCCCTGTTTCTATGGAAAATTTAAAATCGGTCTAATTTGGTCTATTTTGGTTTTTCGAAAATGTTCTTAAGTAACTTTTTATTAGATCTTTGATGCGTATATATTTATGAAAACATTATGTACGTTCTAAAAAATCTACATCTTTTTAGTAAAATAAGTGACAGGCATAATTTTAACACTAGAAATAGGGAAAAATTAGACCAACCGCGTTTCAGATTGTCTAAAGTAAAAACTTCTTTTATGGGTTACTCTGTAGAATGTTATAATAAAATACCACTCGATATTCTTCAATTAAATGAGACGAAATTTAAAACATGCATTAAACGCACACTATGTAGACAAGCATATTACAAGTTGGATGATTATATCGTAGACAAAAATGCTTGGCTTAATGGTCCTGCTCCACAGGCACTTGTGCTCACTAGTTATTTCAATATTTGGAAGAGGTGCTTCCCTTTTTCTTTTTTAGTGTTTCTGACATTACGAACATAACTTTTTTATTTTATTCAATCAACTTTTAATTGTTGAATTCATCAATATTACATTTATTTTCCGGTTTGGTAGTAAAATTCTATTAACTTCTTAAATAAATTGCAAACTATAGTTTTGTTTAATTTAGAAGCATTTTTTTAAATTTTGTAAATGTAAGAACCATGTTTCCGTTTATTACGATTTTTTGATGTTGACTTGAAAGAGCATGGCAGTTGATAACGTGTCATGCTCACTTAAATGTCTCACCGATGGTGGCGCGTGTGTTGGATCATTCGGTTCCCTACAAACTGGTTGAGCTGGATGGTGCTGATCCACGCATCATGTTCATCATGTTCATGTTCGTGAACGGGCGCCGTCGGAGGAGTCTGGTCATCTCTTATCTGCCAATGCTTATTTTTTACATTGTTCTCACATATAGAAGCAACAAAAATAATGTACACAGGATTTTGTAATAATTATCTTGATTTAAAAGAGTGTCCATGGAGTTTCTTGCCCGTTCTTCTCCATAGAGATCTACGTTTTGGAATGAGCAACTAGCTTCAACTTTTGGATTAACTGACAGACTATTTAATTAAAAACATGGGATAAAAAGTTTGTATGAAATGCCATACGGCGTAAACGCTCTTAACCATTCATCAATATGTCATACTCATCACGTAAACGGTTTCCGGGCATACTTATCTAAACTAATATTATAAAGAGGTACAGTTTGTGAGGTTGTAGGGAACTACTGATTCGATTCCGAAAATTCTTTCACTAATGAGGGATAATGTAGCTTTACATTATCCCTGAGTGTCATAGGTTCTATGTTCTATGTTTTATGTTAAAACGAGAAACTTCACGCGAACGAAGTCGCGGGCAGAAGCTAGTAGTAAATATAACTTGCATATAACGCCAATGGATGGAATAAGAAATGAGTAGGTACATAAGAGGAAGTCTGAAAGTGGCACCGGTGGCTGAATCGGTTCGCGTGGTATAGGCATGTGATGCGAAGGAATGACACATTGGTATTTTGGAAGGTATGAACGTGGAGGGCTATAAGAGTAGGGGAAGACCAAATAAACGATGGATGGACTGTGTGAAATTTGATCTAAGTAGTTAGAAAGAGAGTCCCTACCGAGGAAAAATAAAAACATGTTGTGCCAACCCCAAATAAATTAAGATAAGCGCAGGAGAATGATGATTTTCTTAGGAATATCACTGGCCCACTGGGTAGCAGGGGTTGAAAAGGAATAGCACTGGGTAGCAGGGGTTGAAAAGGAATAGCACTGGGTATCAGGGGGGCTGAAAGTGAATAGCACTGGGTAGCAGGGGGGCTGAAAGTGAATAGCACTGGGTAGCAGGGGTTGAAAAAAGCCACAGTGTAGGAAATCTAACTCTGGACAGCCACCAAGTCAGTAAAATAATTGGTCTAAATATCCTTAAATTTCAATAAAATTCTCTAAGGGTGAAAACAAGCCTTGAAAAGTTAAAACTAAGCAAGGAGGCGGTAAGGAACGTCGTGAAGAAAAACTGGAATTACTTTTGTTAATGCCCGCTGCCGCGCCGACTGAAATACGAAGAGGTAGGTACGTAATGTCATATCTAACCCCCTTAGGTGGCGGGATGGCTCAAGGAGAGAGCCTCCCGTCCCAGCCACCGCGGGAAACGCTCCGGGCGTCGGAAGCCACGTGATGACTCCCGGCCACCATAGGCGCGGGCCTGCGGGCGGAGAGTAATGGGTAGCTCACCGTCCGATCAGGACCAGGCCCGTGCCGGACGGCGCGTACGTGTTCCACGCGCGCCTCAAAGAGATGTCAGCATCGAGGCCCTAAGGGGGCCGAAGCTTGCCGGGTCAGCGGGATTGTCCGAAAGGGTTACCGTTGGCCCGGAACAAAAAGGGCTAAGTAAGGAACATGGGTGGGTTTTAGTCAGTAACAGTCTGACTCCCTTCCGCTCCACCCAGAGTGGGAGGAGTCATTTGATGATTTCCCACCCGAGAAAAAAAAACCCCTTACTACTAAACATTGTATAGCGTCTGTATAGTTACACAACGCTTTGTTATCTTCTTTCCAAAGTCAAATTACTGACGACTAAAAGAGAAAAATCGGTGTGTAACTATTCATCCATACTAATAATATTATAAATTCGAAAGTAACTCTGTATGTATGTTACCTTTTCACGCCTAAACCACTGAATGGATTTCGATAAAATTTGGCAGAGAGATAGATTGCATCCCGGGGAAGGACACTAAAACCGTTTAATTAATGTCAGCCGACAAACCGCCGCGTCCCCTTTGTAATACTGATGCCTGCCGTAGAACGCACCCGTGACTCTCCCGATACCTAACTGTTTTCGGTAAGCAGGTAACGTTCTTTATGATTGATGCCTGCCCGGTGCCCCGATGGGAAAAAGGCGTGAGTTTAGAATGTATGTCTATGTGTGGTAATAATACAGTGTGTGTTTTTTTAATCAAAATCAACGGGTTCGATTCCTGGCTAGAAATATTGATTTTTCAAAAATCCAATCATACAGTTTTAGTTTTCATCAAAATCGAGCCCGCGACTCCTTTGTGTACTTTTCGCTATTCCTCATAGTTTCGTATTTGGCCATCAGAATGTTGCAAAAGCGTAAGTCCCAATAATACAAAATTTCATCAGTATGTTGCAAAATATTCAAAAACTTTTAAAAGTGTATGCCAAATAGCTGAAATCAGCTGATGATAAAATAAAAACTCATCATCATCATCATCATCATTTCAGCCGAAAGACGTCCACTGCTGGACTTAGGCCTCCCCCAAAGGGGGGGGGGGTTGCCATAATCGCCACGCTTGGCAGGCGGGTTGGCGATCGCAGTATGGTGGTGGAATGCATAGAGAACTGCCCATTCTCCGGTACGACCCTTAGTCGCCTTTTATGACACCCACGGGAAGTATGGGGTGGTGCTATTCTTTAAGTCCGACACCACACAGACAAAATAGAAACTACCTGGCAAATAATAAATAATGAAACAGGTAGGTAATTAGGCTACAGAGCGTGCCAAAGAAATATACATACATACATACATACATACATACATACATACATACATACATACATACATACATACATACACTCGAAAAACATAACCCTCCTTCTGACGCAGTCGGGTAAAAACAGCGTAATACTGAATTTACTTTAGAGACTGCACATGGCCCCATCAACTCAGATGTAGAAAATCTCAGGAATTTGAAAACTTTTCTGCTAATATTCTACTGAAGCTTTAAATTCATCCCCCACGCTTTCTGTTGCCTTACTTAAAAATACTAATTGATAACCTCCTCCTTTTTTTGAAGTCTGTTAAAAAGGTTCATCATCCAAAAGAACAGGTGAACCATGGGTTCATGGAAACTGTCCATACGGCCGGGTCTAAGATCTTCAACATCCGTTGTATACAAGAACTTACAAATAGAAATAAGAAGCTCTACGATCCTACTCTCAAGCGGAGGAGAGGCGCGAGATGATCCTGCTGTCTTCCGACGATACGTGGAACTATGTAAGTACCTACATACCAACCTGCAGCTCAATAGAAGTTTCGTAAGTCTTTGAAAAACTGTAGGTATGATAACTGTGATAATATTTACTGGCAATAACAGCTATTACTATGACTAAATTACTATTATTCTTTTTTTCTTTGGCCAAAGAATTAGCATTGCCAAACAATTAACTAAGTAGGTACATGAAACATCTCAACACAGTATTTTTAACAGCGCAAAGAATAATCTTAGTGAAAAGTGAAGAGATTCACAAATATTCTAACGGAATATACCAATCTTTTGTTTGGTCTCAACCGCTTCTTTCTATTAGCCAAAAATGAATGAATAATCTAGTTTCCTTCAAACATGAAACAATAGTTATATCATAATTAAGCTAGATAGCGCTAGTAGTATTATGAAATTCGTAGTGCTTACTGTCTTATTGGATTTTCTTTAATATTAAATACTACCCTAGGTCATTTTTGTCATTCACATCTTCCGCCTGATCACTCAGACTCTGGTGGGGCCGGCGGTCAAAAGTAAGACAACGAGACGTGCCGGACAACTCAAACTACAGGACTATTTCACTCGCCACACTTGTTTATGCGGTTTTCATTGACTTATCCAGGCGCTTTGAACTTGTCCCATACGATGTTCTTTGGCAAAAGCTAGAAGAGAGCAGCGACCAGCGAACTCTAGCGGCCGCCAGAGTTCGTTCGAGGTGCGGTGGGCAGGAGAGCTGTCAGAGTCATGCCGGCCGGAGTGCGGCGTGAGGCGTCTTGTCCTCGCCTTTGCTCTTCGATCTGCATGTTAATGCACTGATTGAGTGACTCAGCAGCACACCTATCGGCTGCTACAAGGATGAAGTTTGTTTTATCAACATTAGCTACCCAGACGAAATGGTACTGTTGGCTCCCTCGACCGGTGCTCTCCGAAAGCTACTTCATGTGTGCGAGTCGTACGCTGCGACGCATGGGTTAATTTGTGATAGCAGTAAGACCACGGTATCGATGACGCCGTGCCATAATCGCCATCCTTTTTTTTTTTTTTTTTTTTTTTTTTTTTTTTTTTTTTTTTTTTTTTTTTTGCGGATGGGAAATCATCAAATGACTCCTCTCGCTCTGGGTGGAGCGGAAGGGAGTGTCAGACTCTTACTGACTAAAACCCACCCGTGTTCCTTCTCATTCATTCATCCTAATTCATTCATTTGGTCGGTAGTTTTTATTGAAATAACGACTTAACTTAAAATTTATTTAATCTTCTCATCCCGTAAAAAATGAATATAATAGACCATTTCATTTGATTTGAAACTTTTAAACCAGATATTATTTTGGCGAGATACATGTTTCGTTTACGAATTAGCTACGATCCATTCAGAGTATCTACTAACGCGAGCGTTGACGCCAGGGTAGACTGGATCAGCGCACTGGTAGCCCCATGAGACAACACCGACGATGATGTCACCTGAGTGAGCGACGGGACCACCAGAGTCTCCCTGGCAGGCGTCTTTGCCGCCGACGTCCAAGATACCGGCGCACATCATGTTGTCGGTGATGTCGGGCCAATTCTGGAAACCTGGCTGAGTCTTCAGGTAAGCGTAACGGTCAGCGCACACTTTCTGGTTAATGAGGTTGATGTGGACGTGCTGCAACTGTTCGGGGCCTGAACCTCCGGTCTGTAAAGTAAATAGGAATAATACTTAATTAAAGGAACTCACAAAAAGAGGTTTTCAATTGGCCACGTTTGGCTTTGTTAGTATTTCTGAAATACCTACGTATTTTTGTTGAATCATTTTATTGATTTTGTAGGTAATCAATAAAATTATGCTATCCCATGAAAATTTATCAGACAAACCTACTACATACAAATAGCATAATCTATTCCATTTCATTTCATTCAGTGTGAACAATCTAACAAAACAGAAAATTCATAATCATGTTGACATAGAAAAAGAAAATAATCACCGAAAGTGCTCCCCAACCGATGGTGGTTACTGTAGTACCGTCAGCAAGTGTGTAGCCGCTGCCAGGGATACGAGCGGGCTGGATGGAGCCGGAGGGGACGGCTGGGGTGGCCAGGCGGATGACGGCTATGTCGTGGTCAATGGTGGTGGGGTCGTATCCCGAGTGGAGGATCAGTCGGGAGACAGCGTGCAGAGATCCGCCGCCAGATGCGAGTGAGGTGCCCAGGGCCACGCGCCACTCCGCAGGAGTGTCACCGCTGCGTCACACAAACAAAGTATTAAACGAAAATTTACAATTCTTGCGTCAAATATCGACGCACACATCGATTCAAAACTTATTTACTTGTGTCCAGTCTAGTTACTATATTTAGGTAAATGTATTACGTGCTTTTTTACCATTTAACATATTTCTGGGGCAGATAATAGGTTCGGCAATGAACCTACTGTCTGCTCTAAATTTTTGTGACGTGGGGATAGACAATAGGCACCCGTAGACAATGGGCACGTGAAGTAAGTAGAACTTACTGGAAGCAGTGAGCAGCAGAGAGTACTGAGGTGGAGGTGAGCAGGGAACCACCGCATGCTTGGTACCACCAGATGCCCCACAGACCGTACTGCATGTTGGACATGTACGGGTACTGCTCAACGGTGGTGGGGGAGCCACCGACAATGCGGTTGATGCTCTTGGGCACCGCTAGAATGAAACACAGAACATTATTAGGACACAAAACAAATTACAAGTGGACTGCCTCGTCTGTCCTCGCAAGCGATTAACGAGACTCGTGATCATAAGTCTCGTTAGTTGACCTTATGATGCTGAGTTCTATCCTCAGAGATTTGTCTATTGGGACTTTTTCTCAGGATTTGTGTATAAATTTTAACCTGGGTCACGCTATTAACTACTTAGCGTGATCCAGGTTATAATTGTGATTTAAAGAAAATTAGTAAAAAATAAAACATAGAAATTGATTAAAAACTGACAAAGATAAACTATTCAAAATGATCGACTTTTATTGGGACGATTTTCTGTTTTGCTGGACAAAACCAACAAACAGTTGTCCCATATTAACCCCGGTCCGAATGAACTGGACATCCAGGGAGAGGCCTTGGCCCAGTGAGTTGGATTGGCATGATGTAGTAACTAGTATTGATTTAATTCATTTTATTCGTATTAATTTAAAAGCTCACCGAGTGCGGAACCCAGAAGGGCTAACAGGATGACGACACGCATGATTGTCCAAGTTACAGCTCGTACTCTGCCTGAGGACCTAAACTATTGGTTCTTATATATTAGATGTTGTTATCCATTATCTTTTAATTATCAAGTACTTAATTTTAAACAGTCATTCTCATTAGATTAAATTTGTTCGATAGGTGGGTAATCCGACTCAAGGTTCCTAACTAAAACCTAAAACCTATTGAAACAATTTAGGTTTAGGTGAGGGGCCCGTGGCTAAATAATTACAGCCGCACAGGTCGATCGATCAGGTTAAGCTACGCTTGCCGCGGTTGGTCTGTGGATGGGTGACCATCTTTACATATCGTGACCCCTCCGTGCCTCGGAAAGCACGTTAAGCCGTTGGTCCCGGCTGTCATTCATGGATCTTAGACAGTCGTTACGGGTAGTCAGAAGCCCGAAAGTCTGACAACCAGTCTTAGCAAGGGTATCGTATTACCCAGTAACTGGGTTGTGGAGGTCAGATAGGCAGTCGCTCCATGTGAAATACTGGTATTCAGCTGCATCCGGTTAGACTGGAAGCCGACCCCAACATAGTTGGGAAAAGGCTAGGCAGATGATGATGATGACTTACCTAAATGTAGGTTTAATAGGTCTGTTTGTTTGGTTTTGCAAACTAGGTATGTAGGTACCTACCTACATACCTAGTTCACCTTGAACAAATAAGACTTTGAAAAAATACGCTTCTAGTAGTATTACGGTACCTACCTATGCGCGGTCAGCAACGCCATTTTGTTTCGCTTGGGATCGGATGTGAGATCTTTGACCATTCTGGGCGTCTACCGTCGAGCGCCCCTTGCGGAAGCCAAACTGGCTGCCCGCAAGATCCGGCCCCGTCCTTACCAGGTGCCCGACGAGGCGGCCCGCATTCCTACGGGGTGACAGCGTTTCATACGAAAATGAACATATACCTAAGATAAATAAGGTTCATATGCGTAGCTAATCTTGGACATTACTGACACTGATGGCGTCTACCGTCGAGCGCCCCTTGGGGAAGCCAAACTGGCTGCCCGCAAGATTCGGCCCCGTCCTCACTAGGTGCCCGACGAGGCGGCCCGCAATCACTATCTCAAAGAGCTTGCCGACCTCGTCGAGCAGAACGATGGGCCGGTATGCGGACGGAGAGTCCGCAGGGCACCCTGGCTTCCGAATAAGGACCAGCTTCCCCGTCTTCCAACGGAGTGGAAACTGGCCTCCTCTCTCCAAACATGCGCTTAAGAGCGCCGCCAGTGGAGGCCTTTTTTTTTTTTTTTGCGGATGGGAAATCATCAAATGACTCCTCCCGCTCTGGGTGGAGCGGAAGGGAGTGTCAGACTCTTACTGACTAAAACCCACCCGTGTTCCTTCCTTAGCCCTTTATGTTCCGGGCCAGCGGTAACCCTTTCGGACAATCCCGCTGATCCGGCAGGCTTCGGCCCTGAGGGGCCCCTCCTCGATACTGACATCTCTTTGAGGCACGCGTGGAACACGTACGCGCCGTCTGGCACGGGCCTGGTCCTGATCGGACGGTGAGCTACCCATTACTCTCCGCCCGCAGGCCCGCGCCTACGGTGGCAGGGAGTCGTCACGCGGCTCCCGACGCCCGGAGCGTCTCCCGCGGCGGCTGGGACGGGAGGCTCTCTCCCTGAGCCGTCCCGCCACCTCCTTCGCTAGCATGACTGCTTCGCAGAAGGAGGTGACTGCCTCCCACTCCCTCTCGCCCCGGACGAACGCGAGAGGTCGCCGCCGCTGCCGCTGCCGCTGCCGCTGCCGATCGCCTCTACGACCAGTCGAGGCCTGAGAGCCCTCGAGGCTAGGACCCAGGCTTTACGTGGCCTCCCGGAATCACTCCGTCTCATCGTCTATATCGGCTGGCCTGTCCGGTGATGACACCCAGGCCTGCACAATCGAGGCTTCCAGGAGGAGCCTAATGACTCGACTCGATTCCACCCTAATGACGCATAACTTCAGAGCGTAACTTCCGTAAGGCAGACTTTTTAGTGCTATACTCTGAACTGGCCTAAAAAATGACATTAAAAATTACAGGCCAATAGCGGTTCTATCGATATTCGGCAAAGTACCTATTTGAATCGGTACTCTATAAAAAAATATTTAATAAGCTGCAACGGTGGTTCGCGGATGAGCAGCACGGCTTCCTTCCAAATCGCTCAACCGCGTCAAATCTACCTACTTAATATAACTACACTCTTAGCTAAAAATATTAATGACGAAATACAGATCGATGTAGCCTATTTTGATTTCCAGAAGGCTTTTGACCGGGTTAACGGCGACGACATACTTCTATGTAAACTAGCATTGGCAGGTTTCTCTGTGTCATCGCTCAAATTCTTCGCGAACTATCTGCACGACCACAAGCAATTAGTAACATATAAAAATGCCAATTCTGAGCACTACTCGGTCACTTGGTATGCCAAGTAACCGACTAGTGCTCTGAATTGGCAATTGAATTGGAAAAAGAAGGGGGCCGAGGTTGTGCCCTGACTTTTGTCTAATTTTATTTAATACAAGCATAAAAATAGGTTAAATCACTTAATAAAAACTGGACAAAAGATGAAATTAAATGAAATGTGTGTATATTTATTAATAACCAACTTATATTAACAGTTTGCACCACACATACATGTTATTAGTCAATATTAGTAATAACCCATGTCATACAATTACAAGCATAAAAATAGGTTAAATCACTTAATAAAAACTGGACAAAAGATGAAATTAAATGAAATGTAACATATAGATACAATTTAATTTCATCTATGTGTGGTGCAAACTGTTAATATAAGTTGGTTATTAATAATTTTTTTTTTTTTTTAAAGTACCTACCTACCTAAGGTTAAGGTTGATGATGGTTAAGGTTTTAAGGTTGATGATGATAATGCTAGTTATTCCAGTGAAACTAAATAGGTAGCTAAGTTATTACATACATTGATAATGTGTCGGGAACGCTAATACCACCCGCGGGGACAATTTTGTTCCAAGTGCTTTGCCATACAATATATTAATTTGTAATTTTCGTTAACTTTGACTAATTATTAGTATTATCATAGCTACAAATATGTAACTCGCAAAACCTATGGACCACGTTTTGTGGTGTTTAAATATGATTTGATTGTTTAAAACTACGAATTTTTTTTTCTATTATTGGGTATGTTGATTTAACTTATGGGGCTTACAGGACCTAAACGCAAAAAACGCAAGTTTTAGAAACAATAAAAGTATATGATCGACTACAGTAAACAAAATCTGAAAAATATATGATATTCTTCAGGATATATGCTAGGT
Source organism: Mesoligia furuncula (assembly GCA_916614155.1). NCBI lineage: Eukaryota > Metazoa > Arthropoda > Insecta > Lepidoptera > Noctuidae > Mesoligia > Mesoligia furuncula. The sequence goes on along the minus strand of OU744799.1, from coordinate 15,547,193 downwards.
AGATAGTGTGTTGAAAACATAATTACAATTACTTAATTTGATACGATATAATAAATCCTGAAGATCCTCTAAAAGCTTTCTTTTTCCAATAAAAAGCATATACCTACATACATTCATTCAGATTTTTTGTCAGATTATTCTACAAGCAACATACTAAAACACTAGTGTTTTAATTTTTTTGTCCAAACAATAGATTTTTTGTAATTAAATAACTGCTTCATAATGTAAGCCCCTAATGTAAATAAGTTTACTGTTTACATAAGTTTACTATTTAAATTTTTTTTTTTTTCGATTATTATGTCTCGATTATAAGTTTACTGTGTTTTGATTGTAGTTATATTAAAAGAGGTTCTGCTGAGATATTCCCAATTCAAAAAGTATATTTTTCTAATTATTGTACAACTAACCCCAAGGTCAGGGAGATTCAATAAAATAAAATCAATCCATAATATAGAAAGGATCACATGGTGATATTGGGTTGTGTTCGGGCACTAGAATGAGGCTTTGCCCCGGGCGCAGTTTTTTTTTTGAGATACAGAACCCTAAAAGTAAAGAAAACAATAAAACGGCACGTTCGTTGGTACCTAACAATAATTAATTACCATTAGGGACTAATCGGAGATTATAAGATAAGTAATTATACACAAGGCCTAAATACAACAGGTAATAATCAAAAAAATGTTAAGTACCTACTTAATACTTTCTTTGTTATAAAAAAATCTTAAACTTGAATTCTTTTTTGTTTTGAATGAACAAAAAAAAAATTAAAATGAAATGAACATATTGATTGAAAAGAGACTAGAAAAGCGCTTGTCCCAAAAGAGTGAGATGAGCATAGAAACTTTCATAGGTGGGCTAGCTCACATATCATGTAGGTACCTACCTATGTTACATCAAAAATCATGTAGTAATAGTAGATTGTTTGCCAAGGAAGCAACGACTGCTCCCCAGGTGGACATCGACACTACTTTTTATCACCCTCTATGAAAAAATATGTAAGTGCAATTTATGAATAAGAATAGTATCTACGTTTATTTATTTACATACAATTTTGAGTAGGTACTTAAACAATTACGAACGAAGGCAGAATGATTTTGAAGAGGATACGGCAGATGGGTCTCGAGCTCTCGAGGCGGCATTGCACAAGTCCAAGGACATGTCTTTTCATGGGCCCCGGAGCCCCCGGAACAGGCCACCATCGGGATCCCAACTAACGGTAGGAGGGGTTCACACTTCACATCGGCGTCGAGACACTGATAAAATACCTGGGTCCCGTCCTCGACAGCCGGTGGAACTTCGTCAAACACTTCCGACGTTTGGCCCATATACTGGAACGGGCCGGGGCCGCCTTCAAGCGGCTCTTGTCAAAGTCAAATCATTTATTTCAAATAGGCACAGTCAAAAATTACAACAAAATAGAATTGATTCTAGTCGCCCATACCAAAAGGTAGTTTTCGTATGGAGAAGAATGGGCAAGAAACTCCACCGTTACTCTTTTAAAATGTTCTACAATGTTTTGTTTATGTTACCGGAAATGTATGAAAACTAGGAATTTTACACAATTCCTAGGAAATATATGCAATTCCGAGCCTACTTAGGAAACGTGTAAAATAATCATTCAAAGATTCTTTAATACACACATTTCCTGTGAAATGTATGTATTTCCTAGGAATTGTATGCAATTCCAAGATGATACTAGGAAATATATAAAAAGTAATGCTTTCTGTGACTAAAAGAAATAAAACACGTTTGTAAATTTCTCTAATCATAATAATGATTAAGGATAACCAGAGGCGGATTAAGTGTCGAGAGCGCCCTAGGCAAGAACCTCATCGGCGCCTCTCTAGCGTCCATACTATATTAAAAATACAATTCACTAGAAGTAGTAAACATTGATGACTACAGTTGACGTTACTACATGTTTGGTAGAGGTTACTCCAAGTTGGAGTTGGTGTTTCTTTACTACAACTTGAAGTAACCTCAACTACTGCTGCTGTTGTAGCAACCATAGTTTTCTTTTCCGTGTATACACGCACTAGCCTCAATCTTCGAGTGTATCTGTAATGTATAGCAAAGAAGTAGTAGCAATTACGTGATATAAACTCTAGACGTTTGAAACATGTGACAGTGAGTGAGTAAATATTATTATGGAAGTTAAACTGTGAGTCGAATTCAACCCCTAGAACCTCTAACTTCGTAAACACGAGGAATTGTCTCATTGCGTAGCTGGTAGTTGGTGATTATAGTATTATATTTATGTGAACAATGAAGGACATCACTTGACACTTTGCTATATTAAAGAGGAAGCGGTTTCGGACACAGCTACAGTCAGCTTCACAGTTGACATCAAACCTATTTGAGTTTTTTGTAATGATAACGTAAATGCCGTGTTGGTCTAATGGTTAACACTGCGGCTTAGCAATGCGATGGTCACGAGTTCAAATCCGCGAATGAGAAGATTTTTTCTTCTTTATTTTTTTTATTTATTTATACTTTTTTTTAGTTTCTCTAATAGGTGATAGGAAATGCCTAGCTTTTATTACAAATCTCCATAGGTTTGTAATAAAAGCTAGGCATTTTGATAAAAAATATTCATTTATTTTTCTAATTACATTTCTGGGACTTCATGGAATCCACTTCCTGGTTGAGTATAGGTACAGTTTTCTATCTGTGTAAATTGGGGTTATTTACTTAGAATATTAACTATACACAAAATAGAGACCCTTGATGAGGTTTAGAATGTTTAACATTAGATAGCGGTTCGTTTATAGATATTTCTAGAACCATAACTACAATCATATTTATTTATTTAAAGTTGTGAAAACATACATTTTTTATACTTATTCTGTATGATCTTATCGGAAAAAAGCCTGGTAAAAAAATTAAATGTTGTCATATTTTGTGTCTGTGAATTACAGAGGAAGAACCAATTTAACATGCTAAACTATAATAGTATTAGTAGCAATATCTTTCTCTTTTATCACATTTTCTGAACAAGACTACTTGTTCGGAATATGAATTAAATGTGACTCGCTTGGTTAAATACTTGTTTAATTCCGATAGTATGTACAATAAAATAATAAATTATATAATTAATCAATCGATCGCACGGCCCACGGTGCGTCCGCCGCTGAACGAATCTGTAGACGAGTAGTGGGGGCGCGGCTGCGGCTCGATCAGCTGTGTGGCCCCTCAACCCGCGCGTCCCCCGTCGCTGCTGGTGCACGCGTATTATGCGTGAACACTACTAATGTAAAAACAAATAAATTTAAAAATTTCTGCGTCTATATTTTTCTCCTGCAAAATTGTCAATAACATCATCATAGTTGAAAGATGTCTGTGTGGTGCCGGACTTAAAGAATACCACCACCCCTTACTTCCCGTGGGTGTCGTAAAAGGCGACTAAGGATCGTACCGGAGAATGGGCAGCAGCGTTCTCTATGTATTCCACCACCATACCATACTGCGATCGCCAACCCGCCTGCCAAGCGTGGCGATTATGGCAAACCCTCCCAAAATTGGGGGAGGCCTATGTCCAGCAGTGGACGTCTATCGGCTGAAACGACGAACGACGAGTTGAAAGATAGCAATAATTTTGATTCGATGTTAAGACAGTTTTGCTAACGAATTTAATCTCTTATCTGTCATGGTAGAGCGAAGATAATTTTTCACTCTCTTTAGAAAGGAAAAACTCCGCTCACCACTACAATTGCTGACTGCCGTTGACAAGCACATTCTTAAGGCGATGTCAATGTTTGGGTAAATTATTTCAAGATCTTTATTTCGAAGAACCTGTATAATTGCGTTGGTTATTCGGGGCAATTCTCCGTCTCGAGCCATCGTTGTTAAATAAGAGCATAGATGGATACATTCATCAACAAAGCACTTTTCTAAATTACCAGAATACATTGTTACTAACATGTTTGCTTTTTTTGAACTTTTTCAGTGTTCAAATTGATTAACAACGAAAATTTACTGTAAAAATTGCTGTACGCTTCTCGTCTCTTTTGAAGTTCAACCACAAGACTGTCTATAATGACTAGATATACTGTCAATCTGAATGTTTCCCGACCAGATAATGAAGTAATATCTTCGGCAGATTCATCTGCTGTGAGCTTTCTCTTACGTATCCTCTTTGTGTTCTTTTCATATTCATTGGATAGTGAGAGTTCCAAAGCTTGCTGTTCATATTTATTAAAATTATCCCTTTCAGCAGAAATTATGTAAGTTAGGCTGTCATACATTTCAATAACTGTGTAAATATCAATATCAACAGACTGTAATTTTTTGTTGGTTTTGTCAATGTGAACCAAAATAAAACCCCAAAACACGATCATGAAGGCAGTTCCTAGTCGTTCTAATTTTAATCTTATACTTTTAGCTTCACAAACAGCTGAACGTTTTTGCTCAGAAATGCTCTCTCTAATAAACAAAACATCGTACATTACTCGAAATGACTTTTTCAAACTTTTACAAGCTTCTGCTCGAGCTGACCAGCGTGTGACAGATGGGTTTTTGACAATAGTTTTGTTTTTTTTATCACTACCTACGAGAATTTGTGCTTGTAGGGTTTCCCGTCTTTGAGTTGAACACAATTGAGTTTATGTTAGGCACTTATTTTTTCTTTGTTTAAATATTCCGTGCGCGCGCCCCTTTCTAACCTCGCGCCTCTAGGCACATGCCTAGTTTGCCTTAGGGATACTCCGCCACTGCATAACATTCTAAAGCATAAATTTAGCATGCTGCATGTTTAATTTCTAACGACGTCGTCGTCGACGTCGACGTCAGGGGCCCAAGTCTGCTATTTATATAAATTCATCATTCCAACACGATCCCACTACCATCCCATTGTCATTTTGCTAAAAGTTCGTAATCTGCTAAATTCATAATGGTTGATCATTGGTCGGTCAATGGCACAGAAATTATACGATACTCGTAACGAATTAAAAGCAATGACTGCACAATGACGTTCTAATGGTAGGTCACTGATCAAAGGAACTGTCAAAAATTTTAGCAGATTACCGCATAAGTTAGTAATTAATTTTTCATTATGTACGAGATTACCATTATAGGCCATTTCTTTCAATGGAGTGTCAGTGGTTGACCATTGGAAAGTCATAATGACTACATAATATTAGTAGATTACCAAACTTGTCAAAATCAACAATTATGAAATCAATGATAGAGCATTCTGACACTATTGTAATCTGCTATTACAATAGTGTCAGAATGCTCTATCATTGATTGAGGCCCAGGTCGACGCCAGGCCAGGGGGTTTAAAGGACTCTAACCAAACCGAACCTCGGGGTGCCCTTCGCTCGCTCTTGCATCCACGTCGTCTAGTAGCACAAGATATTGAATTTTTAAGATTTCCGATTGCTATTGAAATGTATAGATTTCCCAGGAAAAGTGCATATTAAAAAATATATCATAGATTTCCTATCTATTTTAGGAATTCTACACATTTCCTAGGAATTGTATAAAATTACGGATTGCACACTTTTCCGTTAACATAATTATGTGAAGACGATGCACCTAGAATAAAATTCGTCTAAGTACCACAAAAGATAAAAAGAATAAAAAATTAAGCAATTACAGGTAAATCAATTATGTGATAGATAGGTAAGTACATGATTGTGCACATATATTTACAAATTATTTTAAAGTAAGTATTGTAAAAGTAGACGATTTTCATAGAAATATGTGATGATTTTCCTGGAATTTAAACAAGTGTGTGAGTTACTGATTGTAAAAATCAATATCATAAAAATTAAAAAATATAAATTAAATTAGGAACCAGTTTGATTTTGTCTAGACTCTAGATTGTCCTATGGAGCAGGACCAGCATGTTTCCAAGCATTCTTATCTTGGTTATAATCCTCTAATTTGTAATATAATCCTCTAATTTGTATGATAATAAAATGTCTGTGTGGTGCCGGACTTAAAGAATAGCACCACCCCTTACTTCCCGTGAGTGTCGTAAAAGGCGAATAAGGGTCTTACCGGAGAATGGGCAGCAGCGTTCTCTATGCATTCCACCATCATACCATACTGCGATCGCTAACCCGCCTGCCAAGCGTGGCGATTATGGCAAACCCCCCCAAAATTGGGGGAGGCCTATGTCCAGCAGTGGACGTCTATCGGCTGAAATGATGATGATGATGAATTTGTAATAACCTTGTTTACAAAGTGTACTTTTAATATTAGGTCTTTACCTATGAAATTGCCGTTTGGTATGAAATTTAAACGAATTTTTTTCATGTATTTTTTATTTGTATTAATCGAAGTAATCACCCATGCAATCAATGCATCTTTGCCAACGCAGAGGCAGTTTATTGATGCCCTTCTTAAAAAAATCAGCTGGACGGGAGGCAACAAATTCTTCGAAGGCATTAGTACTGCCTCTCGGGTATTTAATTTTTTTCCCGCCAAGAAGTTATCCAAATTCTGGAAAAAGTAGTAGTCTGTAAGCGCAAGGTCTGCAAGGTCTGGTGAGTAGGGCGGATGACGGAGAGCTTCCAACCCCAGTTCCGAAACTTGAAGACCGTCTGCTATGCAGTATGAGGTCGCGCGTTGTCGTGCAGGAGCAGCGGAGACGAGCGATTGACCAATGCTGGTTGGAGATGTGCCAGCTTCTCCATCATTGTGTTCAGTTCTTCACAGTACACATCTGCAGTAATGCTCACCCCGTTTGGTAAGAAGCTGTGATGAATCACACCGGCGCTAGACCACCAAACAGTGACCATCACTTTTCTAGGGATAAGTTTTCGGTTAGGGCATTGTTTAGGTGCTGAACCAGGATCCAACCAACTTGCTGAGCGCTTGCGGTTATCAAACAGAATCCATTTTTCATCGCAGGTAATAATGCGGTTCAAAAATCCTACATTTGTGTGTCTGTTGAGCGGTGCAAGGCACGTCTCGACGCGTACTTCGCGCTGGCGATCATTGAGTTCGTGGGGCACCCATTTTTCAAGCTTTTTTACCTTGCCAATTTGGCGCAAATGGACCAATATTGTTTTGACGCTAACGTCGAAAGCTGCTGCTAATTCAGCCATAGATTGTGTATCATCAGCTTTCACAATCGCCAATAATTCGTCATTGTCGACCAAAGTCTTCGGAAGACCGCGAGGTTCATTTTTCAGGTCGAAATTTCCAGAACGGAAGCAAGCGAACCAATAACAGGTGGTGCGTTGGTTTGTAGTGTTAGCTCCGTAAACGTCGTTGATGTTGCGTGCCGCTTGTGCCGCGTTGCTGCCACGACGGTACTCATATTCCATAATTACTCGAATTTTTAACTTATCCATGATGACGAAAAAGATTGAAATGCGATGAAAATGTAACATTAATCAATAAACAAATGACTACTTTTGGAAAAAAAATTCCATGTTTTTAAAATAAAATTAATTTGAAATTAGAATTCTTAGCCAAACAAAAATTATTTTGATTTGAAATGGCCAGTACTGCAGAACGGCAATTTCGTAGGTAAAGACCTATTATATGAGTTTTAAATTTTCTTTCATTTAATTGCAATATGTCACAAGGCATTTTGTTGTAACATTTAAGAGCCTATACTACCTGCATGGCTTAGCATGATCCTCCGTTATGTCGAAAATACCGCAGCATTAATTTTGAAATAAATATATGTTTAAGTTGAGGATTAATGTTAACTACTATGTTAGACGAAAACACGATTCCATAAAATTTTCTCGATAGAAAAAAATTCCAAAGTTACCTCCAAACCGAACAATAAACCGCTGGTATTAAAAAAATACTTCAAATTAGATTATGAAACTTTGCATACTAACTAAACTAACTATAAAGCAGGTCTTATGTTATTTAGTTTTTTTGAATTACCTTTATTTTCACCGTAAAAAGCAAATACCTAAACTATTGGCGCTGTCTTCCGCCCAGCACCGCACTCTGTCTCGCTCTCACGCAGTCCGCGAGCAGTATCGTGCGAGCGAGATAAAGAGTGAATTTTAGCTGAGGTAGTATAGGCTCTTAACACAGTACCCCATAAAAGATGTATGTACCTACTGCCCAACCTGAGAGGGCCAAACGTGCGGTCCATGGCCCTATGCGGGGCCCCGGTGTGGGCGCGTTCACTGCGGCGGCGCGAGCCACCCACTATTTGAACGCGCCCCAAAAGATGGTAGCCGTAAGTTCCGGGGCACACGATGCGTTGCGGCGCCGCACCGCAAAGATTCCGACCAATGGGCGGGCACACAAGCAGCTCGTGTGCTCGCCGATTCGTCGAAATCTTTGCGGTGCGGCGCCGCAACGCATCGTCTGCCCCGGCTATAAGGGTGATCCCGGGGTACCGCACGATCTCGGGCGAGGCGGCAAGCCTCCTTGCCGGACTGCCGCCATGGGATCTGGAGGCAATAGTCCTCGCGCGCCTATATGAGTGGCGCGCGGAGGCACTGCGCCGGGGACAAACTCCGCTTCTGCGGCAAATCGCGGCGGAGCGGACGGACCTCCGACGCGATCTCATGGTGGCATGGAAAAAGCAACTGTCGCAACCCAGCGCAGGGACGCCACGATAGTGGCGATAAGACCCCTCTTTGAGGAGTCGCTAGAGGGGCGTCACGGCGTCCTCACCTACCGCCTGACTCATACAAACATTTCGGTCGTAGTGTAGAAACTGTTACTTATTTATATTACTACACAGGTAACAAATATCGTAGCTGTGTCTACCTAGTTTTGACACCTAGACAAAAAGTGGGGAAGTTTATTTATTTATTTGAATACATAATGCATATTTACAATATTAAGCCTTATACTAAAGTGGTAGGTATATAATAATGGGATCGACCTGAACTAGGATAAACCTGTATCTCAGGTATAAGTTACACATTATAGTTATTTACAAAGTGCGCAAGTTCGTTTGTCGAGGGAATTTGGAAGATAATTCCAAATAATAAAGGCGCCGGCGATTTATAAAGAAACATTTACTTTTTTGTTAATTTTGTGATAAGAAAAATTAATATTTCATAGATGTCATTATTGCTAATTAAGTAGAATGTTTCAATTATTTAAAATGTCGACACAAAGTGTACTTATGCTCGATTCAGTAACAATAGTACATTATGATACATGTGTGCTATGTTGATCATTATGCTCGAGGCGGTATTATTCGCGCGAGCCGCAGGCGAGCACGATAAGAAAGCCGAGAGTCTAATGATCAATGCACACGCGTTTCATACGACGTTTGTCAACACACTTGCGAAGAAAAAAACAGACTTGTATTGTTAAATATTAACTTGTTTGGAAAATGGTGCGCTATAATTTGTTTTTCCGCGCGCCGTGCTAGCCAGCACTAGCGATGCGCGCGCAGGCGTAAATAAAAGCACTGACTCTCATTTTAAATATATTAGTCTATGGCACTGACAAAACCTCTAAACAGCCTATAGAACAAAATATAATAAACACAAAATAATGTTTAGACTGATCGTAGTGTTGTCGTATGTCAAATTGTAGTTTAGTTAGTATGGAATTAGAAAGTACTATTGGCATAGAGAAATATACATTACGATACCTCTGGGCTCAAAGGGCGTATAGCACATTTTGGGCTTTTTGACATTTTATACTTTTCTCGCTCAGTTTTTGATTCTCTATCGATCTGTGTAATCCATGTGGCGAAATTCGCAAAAAAATGTCGAATACGACCTCGTAATTTTTGTTACGTACTTATACACAACTTATTTGAAAATTAGGTGCATAAGGAACATATGCTGCCTGCCAATGATATTCTAATAAACAGATATGTTCAATGATATTCTAATAAACAGATATGCTATACACTTACAAAACAACAGAAAAAAGTGTTCCGCGCCGAGAGGCAGCACACATACACACTTTTCATTCATTTTACATTTCACTACAAGTAAAAAGGATAGAAAAAGGATAGCTTGATAAAACCAATAAGAAAAAAAGTGACAGCTAGATGTTGTCAATTGCGCGTGAATGTAAACAAACATTATTCGGGCTACCAATCACCGCACGTTGGCATCATAGACTAACAAATTAACTAGGCAGAAAGTACAAACCGCGTGTACAGAATTTGTAGTCGGGAATTGTGCCTATGCAACTTAGAGTAAGAAAGCTATAGAGCATCGGGTAGCGTGGCCACACATGAGACAAAAAACTAACTTAACTAACACAGGCTACATAAGTAGCTGCCTTGAAAAAACTGGCACGCTGTGAGAGACGGAAATAGTATAGCTTTATCCTTTTCTGTTACTTATAATAACTCAATACTTTATCCCTTTCTTGTGGAAATGAAATGGAGCTACCCGCCGTCTATACTTTTCTTTGTCTAAGCTATGCAACGAATAAACACTATTAAAAGGTAGGTAGGTGAAAAATAAAACACGTTTTAAAAAGAAAGAAATACAATTGTAAAGATAATCATACACCTTTGAAAAGATTTAATTTTAATCTCAATGGTAGGTTTATTTTAACACTATCTGTGACATACTATGGTAACGATAAGCTATTAATATTTTCTTTTCCTACATATTATGACATGTTTAATTTATAATTAAATATATCAAACAAAATTATAAAGAACAGTTATTAAAAGGGAAACTAGAACTCTGCTGTAAAGATGACTTTACTGCCTAATATTCGCATCTGTACTTTTATTCCGGAGTGCTCGTATCCTTGTCGTTCTTACGACAAAAAATGTATTTTCCATCTCTTCCTTTTTCCTAACCTCCAAATATCAGAATATTAGGAAAATAATTGAAATATATTAATAAATCGAAGTATAATTTGTACTTTCGTGTGGTATGAGATTCCTTGTGTTTTATTAACTTTGGTATCATAATTGGTACACTTTCTAAATACACAAAATGGCATTTTGGATGGTAATTACGTAGCTGCGCGCACCGTCTCACTCGTAGACGTGTGTGACACAGACTAAAGGCAATACGTCCCAATTAGGACGTTTTCTAGTCTTCACGATTTGCGCGCTCATAACATATCTGTTTACTAAAATATCATTGGATATGTTATACACTTACAAAACAACAGAAAAAAGTGTTCCGCGCCGAGAGGCAGCACACATACACACTTTTCATTCATTTTACATTTCACTACAAGTAAAAAGGATAGAAAAAGGATAGCTTGAACCAATAAGAAAAAAAGTGACAGCTAGATGTTGTCAATTGCGCGTGAATGTAAACAAACATTATTCGGGCTACCAATCACCGCACGTTGGCATCATAGACTAACAAATTAACTAGGCAGAAAGTACAAACCGCGTGTAGAGAATTTGTAGTCGGGATTTGTGCCTATGCAACGAATAAACACTAGTAAAAGGTAGGTAGGTGAAAAATAAAACACGTTTTAAAAAGAAAGAAATACAATTGTAAAAATAATCATACACCTTCGAAAAGATTTAATTTTAATCTCAATGGTAGGTTTATTTTAACACTATCTGTGACATACTATGGTAACGATAAGCTATTAATATTTTCTTTTCCTACATATTATGACATGTTTAATTTATAATTAAATATATCAAACAAAATTATAAAGAAAAGTTATTAAAAGGGAAACTAGAACTCTGCTGTAAAGATGACTTTATTGCCTAATATTCCCATCTGTACTTTTATTCTATGTCCGGAGTGCTCGCATCCTTGTCGTTCTTACGACAAAAAATGTATTTTCCATCTCTTTCTTTTTCCTAACCTCCAAATATCAGAATATTAGGAAAATAATTGAAATATATTAATAAATCGAAGTATAATGTGTACTTTCGTGTGGTATGAGATTCCTTGTGTTTTATTAACTTTGGTATCATAATTGGTACACTTTCTAAATACACAAAATGGCATTTTGGATGGTAATTACGTAGCTGCGCGCACCGTCTCACTCGTAGGCGTGCGTGACACAGACTAAAGGCAATACGTCCCAATTAGGACGTTTTCTAGTCTTCACGATTTGCGCGCTCATAACATATTATCTGTTTACTAAAATATCATTGCTGCCTGCATAAAAATTGGCAGGTTGTATAAACCAATTTGGTTGAAGGTTTTGGGTGTAAGATCGTTCGAAAAGTAATATTGCTCTTTACGTCCATTAAAAATTTCAAATAAAAATATATTATTTGTGCTATACGACCTACATTTTATTATAAAATAAGGAGACCTAAGAGGTCTGCTTCATCAGTTTTAAGCTTTATTAGCTTAAAACTGATGTAGCAGATTATAATAAAGACACCTGATTACATAGCATGAAAACTAAAAAAAGTAAATTAGAAATGACAAGGAAAATGAAAAATTAAATGATCTCATTACAAATTTAAGAACTTTTAGTATCTTTTTGTTTTTTTTTTTAATGGAAAAGTGTAATAAACGATTTTTATTTTGCATCATAATTTTAGTTTCTATTATCCTCATTTAATTTCTATTAAAAACTCAATCAGAAGATTAAATAAAGCCACTCTCATAGCAAACCAAGAGCTATTCAATTTAGATTAAAAAAAAGATTTTAGTTTATTAGACAGAACAGATGAAGATGACGTTCAAACGCAATACACTAACATAAATAACTGGCCAAGTGCGAGTCGGACTCGCACACGAAGGGTTCCGTACCACAAGGCAAAAACGCCGAAAAAAACATGTTTTTTGTATGGGAGCCCCCCTTAAATAATTAATTTATTTTAATTTTATTATTTATTATTAAAGTTAAAATACAGCTGAGTATTTTGTGAATATTTCATGTGCCTACGTGTGCCCCCAAGTTGCCATTTTTGATATCGAGCAAAAAAGGGCAAAAAAATCGCGTTTGTTGTATGGGAGCCCCCCATACAACAAACGTGATTTTTTTGCCCTTTTTTGCTCGATATCAAAAATGGCAAAAGGTAGGCACTTGAAATATTCACAAAATACTCAGTTGTATTTTAACTTTAATAATAAATAAAAAAATTAAAATAAAATAAATATTTAAGGGGGGCTCCCATACAAACTTAAATATTTATTTTATTTTGTTTTTAGTATTTGTTGTTATAGCGGCAACAGAAATACATCATCTGTGAAAATTTCAAATGTTTAGCTATCGCGGTTCTTGAGATACAGCCTGGTGACAGACAGACGGACAGACGGTCAGACGGACAGACGGACAGACGGACAGACAGCGAAGTCTTAGTAATAGGGTTCCGTTTTACCATTTTGGTACGGAACCCTAAAAACGAACAAATACAAACAGAGTAAACCAAACGAAGCAGTGAATTAAAGAGAGACAACAACTTGGTATACAATGTAGTAGTAGAAAGGCCGCGACGAAATCCGGCCAGTTCGGGGGGCTGATGTATGTCGAGGGCTCCGGCTATTCTGTACTCGATTACTTTAATAAAAGCTTTGTACAGATGTGAAACCAGACTGATAGGATGCTAATTGTCTATGTCTGTTTTGTCATCCTTTTTGTGCAGAAGAATAATCAAAGAATAGCGTGCGTGCCAGAATTCCGGTGTTTAAAATACTGTTGAAAAATTTGGTAACACGTGGAAGAACGACAGGCTCTCTTATTTTTAAGGCTGTATTGGCTACGCCATCGTCGACTGGGCTCTTACTATACCTACTTCATACTTCGCAGTGGCTTATGAACTTCCCAGCCTGTGAAAGGTGGAATGTTATCAGCACGAATATGCAGTTGCGTTAGTTTGTACAGTCGGTTACGCGATTCTTATAAAACTACACAGTTTTATAAGAATCGCGAAATCGAAAAAAAGGATTGTTTCACACCTGCACAATCCTTTAAACACGCAATTGTAGGTCGTCCTTTGCTTGGCGGATTTTAGTGACGTGTTTTGTTCTAAAGCAATCTTTAGGTATGAGGTTATGTTACGGTTTCTTAAGTCTTTACGAATACTGCGTTGAACAAGTCGGTCTACCGTTTTGAGTTCTGGTGTGTACGATGGTGATACCAGGGAAATGACACCAGATGATGAACCCCTTTCACTGCCATCAGAAGAAACTTTAAACTTTTTCTGATGATGACATCATGGAATAATACTTTTGAATTTTATATTATGATTTTTTATTACGAAATTATTGACAACCCTATTACGATAGAAATTCCTCAAATACATAGAAACGATTTAGCTCCTTTGCCGCATGATTTTAGTTTGTGAAATTTTAGAATATGATTAGTAATATTAGTGAGTTTAATATAAGAAAAAAATAAAATGCTACATCGCAAGTTTTGTAAAAAAAAAATACATACCTACCTATTTGAAATACTGAAAAAACATGCTTACTCTTAAATAATTAAAGCTACAACCCTCTAATTAAATAGGTATTTAAAATTATTAAATCCTGCAACATTATTTTCAATTCTAAAAAAACCATAAGATTTATATTTGTTGTATAATCTTGAAATCAAGATCTTACCGCCGGACCACCAACGCCAATCGCTTTCATATTTGGTAAATAATTAGTACCTACTCAATTGGTAGGTACTAATTAGTACTCGAACCACAAAATTGGTAAGTACCTTAGTAGTTTTCGAGAAAATCTACTTTGAAAGGTGGTCCGGCGGTAGTCACGCTCCCTTCAGCAGGACCACCATGAGCGCCGAAAAAGGGGGCACGTTACAGGTATTCTAAGTATACAAATAATTAGTACCCATAAATGTGATTTATTACGTAAAAAAACCGGCCAAGTGCGTGTCGGGCCACGCACAGTGTTCCGTAGTAGCCCGTTATCACAATTTAGTACGATTCTGTTGTTCTTTATTCTGAATAGAAAAAAAAAACATTTTGGTTTTCAATGCAAGTCTTTACCCATTATAAACAAGCAACTACTTCATCTTTGTATTTTTTACAAAATTATCCAACACCCAAGTTCAACGACTATTACTGCTAAACTAATAAAGTTATCTTAACCGCTATACTTTTACTTTAAAGTTCATGAAATGCACTATCATCGAGAATTTTTCCAGATTTTAGAGGGGGGGGACGCCCTACTGGAACAAAAATTTGCACTTTAAACTTTACTATTTCGTAAATGGAGCATTAAATTGAAAAATAATTTTAGCAACCCCAAAGCCATTTTAGAAGACCTATTCAACGATACCCCACACGATGGGGTAGATGATGAAAAAAATATTCATCCCCACTTCACATGTAGGGGAGCTACCCTAAAAAAAAATATTTTCCAAAATTTTATTTTACCACTTTGTCGGCGTAACTGATATACGTACTTCTACAAAATTTCAGCTTTCTAGTGCTAACGGTCACAGAGATTAAGCGAGGACGGACAGACAGACAGACGGACGGACAGACAGACATGGCGAAACTATAAGGGTTCCTAGTAGACTACGGAACCCTAAAAAACAGAACTGTAACATTTGTATTTACCGAGAAATCAACGATGATAACTTTCTCGCAATTGTTCAGCAGGACCACGATTTTGAATGTTGATTCCAAGTTAGAGAAGATTGTCGCTTTCCTCAAGCCTACATAGAGAATTAGAACCCTGCAAGATAAAATTAGTACCCAAAATTCGACACTAGTACTCCAGTAGTTTACGAGATATACCATGCCATTGGTGGGGTGGCGGTAGTCACGGTGCCAAATCATTTCAAGAATTCCCTATTAAAAACTCTGTGATTTCTTCCCAAATTTATACAAAAATTAGTAGGTACTCCTAAATATGTTAAAGCGACCAAAAATTCAGATTCCCAAGTGTTGTATTTTAAGAGAAATTCGCTTTCATTACTTTTCCATACTAAATCTTTGCGTATAACCCGACCAAATTAAGTTGCCATGATATTCAGCTGTTTAAGAGATGTACACTCGTGCACATAAATTTATAGATATTGGAATAGTATTAACAACAGTTCAATACCTATCTAAATTTTCATACAGTGTATATAAGAAAAAAAAATGTACGAGAGTGTACATCTCAAACAGCTCAATACCATTGACTAATTTTCTATGTAGGCTTGAGGAAAGCGACAATCTTCTCTAACTTGGAATCAACATTCAAAATCGTGGTCCTGCTGAACAATTGCGAGAAAGTTATCATCGTTGATTTCTCGGTAAATACAAATGTTACAGTTCTGTTTTTTTTACGTAATCGTCGTTTCAGCCGATAGACGTCCACTGCTGGACATAGGCCTCCCCCAATTTTGGGAGGGTTTGCCATAATCGCCACGCTTGGCAGGCGGGTTGGCGATCGCAGTATGGTATGATGGTGGAATACATAGAGAACGCTGCTGCCCATTCTCCGGTACGATTCTTAGTCGCCTTTTACGCTACCCACGTGAAGTAAGGGGTGGTGGTATTCTTTAAGTCCGGCACCACACAGACTACGTAATTACGTTTTACGTAATAAATCACATTTATGGGTACTAATTATTTGTATACTTAGAATACCTGTATTTCGGCGCTCATGGTGGTCCTGCTGAAAGGAGCGTGACTACCGCCGGACCACCTTCAAAGTAGATTTTCTCGAAAACTACTAAGGTACCAATTTTGTGGTTCGAGTACTAATTAGTACCAATTGAGTACTAATTATTTACCAAATATGAAAGCGATTGGCGTTGGTGGCCCGGCGGTGGTCACGGACATAGTTATTGCCCTCACTGAAAAATTTATATCCAAATAACTAAGCAAAAAAATGCTGTCCGTATTTTTGGCAAGGCTGTATCATGACTAGATCTATCTAATAAACACATAAACGAGACATGACCGCAACTCAGCTCCTTTAACACACCGTGTGCATCGGCCTTAATACAAAACAAGGTTTATCTTTAGGGGCAGGTATAAACCATCAAGTCATTTTAAAATTGACAATTGATTTATTGTTACAAAAACTGACGTTAAAGCAGAGCAAGTTGTCATTACGGTTGTCGGAATAAAGTTCAAAATAGTTACTGACTCGGAAGGTTTAGGCTAGGTCTAGAGATAGAACTCGTAATAAGAGAGCATGGGTTTAGGCGGTGAATAAAACAAACTTCTGGTATATAAGTTTTATTGGAATGTCCTTTAGAATACGTACAAATTATATAAGGGAAATAATATCTCTAAATAATTGAACCTTTAAGCTGTTACGAGGAAACAATCCAAATTTCAAAAATATGGAGGTTAAAAGTAATCGCTTTGGTTACTTACTTATCCACAGTAAACATTAGGCATCGCGACATAAGGAATTGCTCAGATTTTGTGAAATTTGAATGATTTAATTAACAACGCAATAAGATTTGATTTTTTATATGGAACTTTGCCTTCTTGCGGTATACCTATGTATCAATTCGACAAAGTCTGCGCAAGCCTTTATGTGATGACAAAGGTAAAAATTACTCAGTTATACCTTAAACGTGAGTGGTGGGAAAAACTTATATAAAATTCATACTTCGAACACGGATTAGGCACGTACCTATGCAACGAACTAGGAAATGGTATCTAGCACAATCAGAACTTGCTTTGTCGGCCAATTTCAAAATCTTTTAAAAGTAGGTGGCACAGATATTTCGCTTTTAAAAGTAGGTGAAACAGATAATTTTGCTTTTACTGATACCATTTACTAATTACAATATGTACAATTTCATCGTCTGTCTTATATAAAATAATTTATGTTAGAATACGTTACGACTAAGTGTACGTACAAAAAATAAAAGTAGTATCAAAACTCAACAGTAACTACGTCAAGCCACAGATTAAAATTCAGGCAGGGAAATATTCAGAATAATTGACGAAAACAACATTTTATATCGACAAAATATTTGTAGATTGTCGACAAACTGTATGCTCTGCATGTGGCTCTAAATCATCGACATGGAAAGGTAACAACTCATGGAAATAATTTTATTTGGCTGAATAATACTACTTGCATGTTTAACTCAATTTTGGTAATTTTCATTCCTAAAGTAAAAAAAATGCATTCTAATACCCAATTTTTTATTTCCACTGAGCAGACTTTCCGAGCCCTTGATCTAAAATAAAAAAATATTTATGGTGTCATCACATTTGTGTACCTACATCAATTTTATGCAATACAAAAATTAAATACAATCCCAGTATAATTTCAGTTACTAAATCTTTCTCCAAAATGTGACCTACGTCAAAAGACTAGGTAAGACATTTAAATACCGTTTTAAATTCCGCGTCCCGTAAGTCTAAACCAAAATGAAATAAGTATTTTTTATAATTAAACTGGTTTTTAAAAAAGTATGCTGATAGCGCAACAATTCGGTAGTTGCACATTATATAAATACATAATTTTAGTAACTTTTTACGCATAATCGTTGTAATACATACGGAAGACTGAGATAAGTGCACCAATATTTCGTTTGTTTCTTCGTAGTTTCTAACAATACGTTGTAGGGTATGTTTCCCATAATTACGTAACAGGTTATTAATTATAATTATGTGAGTCTAGCATCGATCAAGAATATTCTTGATCGACAGAATTTAACATGTTGTTTTAGGTAATCGGGAATCTCACTTCTTACTTTCTGTCGTTAAAGGATTTCCGTTGTAATAGTAGCATAAATTGGAACGAAGGTAACTCCACTGATGAATATTTGTATGATTCAGTTTTATACAAGTTTCAATTGAGGCATATTATGCGCATTTCCTGAGTATAGATAGAGAATAAAGGTTCACAATACGCCATTAAGTCTCTCCCGTTATGAATAAAATTAACGCCTACGATAACCTAAACTAATAAAGCTTTGTTGGTGATTACATCTAATTAATGAGACTCATATTTACACAAACAAAGTACAACGAAGACAAACATTATTGTAAAAGCTACCAGATTGTCCGATTTACAAGTCGGTGTTTTGATTTACGTTGGGAGTTTACGTTGAATACAACTCGAGAACATAGCTGCAACAGACGTCGAATAAGTTACCATAAACACAGTTCCAACAATTTCATGAGATGTATCAACTATGAACTATGTTCAACTTGCGTAAACATTCTATGTATATGTTTAATCATTATTTTAAACGAGTACTATTTGTGCTAACGCATTTTTTCTCTTATTGTATTAATATTTGGCAGGTTTCAAGTCTGTTTATAATTAGGATTACATGCTAAACAACTAGTATAACTTACGTCACAAGATTAATCATATCAAATATGACGGTGGGCTGTAATATTCGTTTTTACACCTCAATGTAATCGTTTGAAAAGTTGATCAAAAATATAAAAGCCCACAATTTATTTGATTGATTACAAATTCTTAAGCTAATTGGTGTTCACTTACAACTTCGGTTCTTCTTATAACTAACCGTAATCTCGAAATACTAATCTAGATAACTGTAATCGATAAATAAATTAAAGCCTACGTAGTATCAATATTTTATTCAATAAACATATAATAATAAATAATATATTACCCATAAAACGTTTGAAATATAAACTATCTGATGTATACAGATAGTTATAGTAAAACGAGACTTATAACAATTGTATCTAAATATGTCAATTTAATTGAGACAATAACGTCAACCATTAATACCATAATATATAAGGTAATAACAAATTAATCTACGAATACATACTAGTACCAACATATTACGTAAAATTACGCCAAAACAAACGCTTCACAAGAAGCACAGAAAAGGCACGAAATTCATAAGACAGCGCATGTTTTAACATTGTAATTGTTATACTATTTAGTTGTAAGTATATATTTTCATAAGAATTATTTTATAATTGAACTTTGTTTTTTTTTTCTTTTTTTTCTACATAAATGTAAGGCTACGGCTACCAAAATTTCAAAGCTACATTCGTGTTTTTTTATTTATTATTAATTAATTGGGAATAAATGGTTTACGGGTATTGAGTAGCAGCAATAATTTCACTCATTAAGATTATAAGGTCATAATATTTCAAAGTATTGGACAGTTTATTAGATTGTTGATTACATATACTTGAAATTGACAAATTTACCTCAACGTTATCTGTATAGATAGTGTAGTAGTAATTAATCATAATTACATATCTACTTTTTGTAAGAACCAGGTACAAATAAATAAAACGTATGTTTTGTCAAACAATAAGTCAACTTTCTGCAATGACTAACAAACAAGAACAGCAATCAAGTCTTTACGAGTCTTTCAAGTAGCAGTACAAGCTGTATAATGTATGATTAGAAAATCAACAATAACAAAAAAGGACATCAAGTTTCGTATGTCTTTTAACAGACGCATTCGTTAGTAAAAAAATTATTGTTAGCTGCTTTCTTATCCTTAATGGAATCTCGTACGGCCTTAACAAAATAAGGAGGACTGCAAGAATCTTGATATCTGAACTGCCATCCGTACATTAAAGCAAGTAACTGTTAAACGCTCTCCCTATTAAACATAAACTTGTAAAAGTTCAAGTTCTATTGCTCATACAGTAAAGTTGTGAAAATACCAGAATTTTCGTAAGTCATGTTGAACAGTCAAAACAAAGGTTTGTCTCACTGTCGGTCGACGGTTCTCTTGAGCCACTGTGTGAAGTGCCTTAGCTGCCATACTGCCCTTGCAGACTCCTCGCGTAGCCGCGCGTTGTGTCGCCGTAACCGACGGACCTATCAAATCAAAGATAATTAGTTAAGCCAGACATATTTATCTTAATCACTGGATAAAAAGAAAAAAACAAAAACACAGTAATGACGTAACTAAATGATAAGGTTGTAACTGTACAACCTTATCATTTAGTTACGTCATTACTGTCTTTAACTTTTTTTATGTATGACCACGCATATCTTTTTACAGAGTGGTCCGATTTTGATAATTCTTTTTTTATTGGAAAGGGTATACCCCGAAGTTGGTCCCATATAAATTTGGAAAAAAAATCCAACCCTAAGGGTAGGAAAACAGGGGATGATTGATTGTTCACTCACTGATTATAATGTATGACCATTTTTATAGAGAAGTCCGATTTTGATAATTTTTTTTTATTGTTTGGCGCCGACTCAAAATTACTTAGGTATACTTACATAAGTTTAAGAACTTACTTATTAAGGTTAAATAAAAAGTTTTATTATTTTTTGCTTTTCAGTTTTTTCGGCGTGTCAATCTTGTGTTAAAAAGTTTTTATAACTCATGCACTGCTGAACATTGACCTATTAGTGTTTAATCTAGTCTCACTATGATTTGTATCATTAAAATGTGACCACAAATACGTACGTACGTAAGTTGAATAACTATACTAAACCCCAAAACTCATGGTAATCCCGGTCGGGACAGTGAATATTTAGAATAGGTATTCACCTCATATTTCAACTCAATCCATAAACTCAATACTGAGTCTGACTCCCATGTATTTTGACCGCGAACGGTAAAGGAACTCATGGAATTGATAGGAATGCTAACAAGCACCGAAGTGGGTCTTGACAGAGAAAACTGTACTGTAGTGTGTCCTTTTCTAAGTGACAATACATTTACTGGAAAAACTTGAATTAATTATTCCCAACGGAATATTAAAAGAGTCTATTGTGTCTCGTTAAGTATTCTTCAACCGATAACGTTTTTAAACATTTAAACAAACCCTAAAAATAAATATTCAATTTAGACAAATCATTATTT
Source organism: Mesoligia furuncula (assembly GCA_916614155.1). Taxonomy (NCBI): domain Eukaryota; kingdom Metazoa; phylum Arthropoda; class Insecta; order Lepidoptera; family Noctuidae; genus Mesoligia; species Mesoligia furuncula. The sequence goes on along the minus strand of OU744799.1, from coordinate 15,525,653 downwards.
TCGTCAATGTTTACTTTGACAGTCGTAAATGGACAATTTCCATTTCCTAATTTTTAACTTACAGTATACCATACCTTCACAAATTACAAGGAATAGTTACTTTCCCTGTTAGTTCAGTACAATGAACATTAGTGACTAGGGAGACTAGTGGTGCAAGCGGGCCTAACTCTGAAAGCTACTTTCCCTGTTAGTTCAGTACAATGAACATTAGTGACTAGGGAGACTAGTGGTGCAAGCGGGCCTAACTCTGAAAGCTACTTTCCCTGTTAGTTCAGTACAATGAACATTAGTGACTAGGGAGACTAGTGGTGCTAGCGGGCCTAACTCTGAAAGCTACTTTCCCTGTTAGTTCAGTACAATGAACATTAGTGACTAGGGAGACTAGTGGTGCAAGCAGGCCTAACTCTGAAAGCTACTTTCCCTGTTAGTTCAGTACAATGAACATTAGTGACTAGGGAGACTAGTGGTGCAAGCGGGCCTATCTCTGAAAGCTACTTTCCCTGTTAGTTCAGTACAATGAACATTAGTGACTAGGGAGACTAGTGGTGCAAGCGGGCCTAACTCTGAAAGTTACTTTCCCTGTTCGTCGTCGTCGTCGTTTCAGCCGATAGACGTCCACTGCTGGACATAGGCCTCCCCCAATTTTGGGAGGGTTTGCAATAATCGCCACGCTTGGCAGGCGGGTTGGCGATCGCAGTATGGTATGATGGTGGAATACATAGAGAACGCTGCTGCCCATTCTCTTGTACGATCCTTAGTCGCCTTTTACGACACCCACGGGAAGTAAGGGGTGGTGGTATTCTTTAAGTCCGGCACCACACAGACTTTCCCTGTTAGTTCAGTACAATGAACATTAGTGACTAGGGAGACTAGTGGTGCAAGCGGGCCTAACTCTGAAAGCTACTTTCCCTGTTAGTTCAGTACAATGAACATTAGTGACTAGGGAGACTAGTGGTGCAAGCGGGCCTAACTCTAAAAGCTACAGCTTCAATTTAAATCACGTGTCAGTTAATATAAATAAGTAGCGTCAGGCAGGTGATTAGTATTTTTCTGTTTACTTGTATTTTTATCAACTTGTATTTTTATCAAACTAAATAAGAATGATTGATGGTAAGGAATTATTGCGGGTTTTTCTACTAAACGTTTTGTTATTGATTGGAGCGCGGGTCAATTTACCTGACTTTTACATTTTAATCTGATCGTTTTAGGAATTTTCTAATCGTAATATAATTTTTATCTGAAGTATCGTAAATGGATGCGTGACCGCGGTGTTCTGACTACACAACGGATTTATTTAATGCAGTTTTCAACATAATTTAAAGAGTTTATTATTTTAACTTAGATATAATAAAGAACTGCCTCGTCTTCAAGTGTCGCAAGTGCTATTGCTGAACATGAGGGCTGGGGTTCAATTCCTCGGGCAAAGTATTTTTGGGTTTATCCATCAGTAGGTTATTGTCAGCCTGGAGTCTGAATTTGTGTCCGATTGATGGCAATAGGTCCACCAACTATTACATGGGACTGATACATAACTTGCGAAATGTGGGTGTAATATTTCTATAGTTAGACCCTTGCCTAACCCTTCGGGGAAAAACAGGCGTTATGTTAAGTTTATGTAATGAAGATATCTTCATGTTTTTTCTATCCGTAATACCTTGTGGACCAGCGGCGCGGCGGGTCGCTAATTCTTATTAAGGCCAGGACTCTCAAAATTGACCTATTTTTGATTCAACATTAAACAATCAAATATTCTTTGTTTTAATCTGAAAAAAATATATGTTGCAGTTCAATTAACACTCTTGATTATTCTATGGTTCAAAACACGATATTTACAACTTCACTCGATCATAAAAAATCGCAAACAAATCGAAAACAAGGAAGTTTTTGATCGTTTTTCAAGTTTTACTTGAAGTAGATCAAACTTTTACTCACAAAAAATATGTCAAAAAATAGGCAATGATGTATACAAGAAAATTGTACGGTAAATTTTTCTCAAAACAGAATTTTATTGTTTTAACAAGATATAATATAACAAGGCGGCCCGCGCGCATCGCTTCAGTAGCCTGCCAGGCGTCACCGAGGTAGGACCTGTGTCGCTTTTCCTGGCTCGCTGCGTTCCCCCGCTAATCGATCGAAATATACGTTCACAGACTGAAATATAATGCAGTATTGTTATTTACCGTGTTTGTGTATTCGTTTTAAAAATCAGTCTGTAAATATTGTTGTAGGTTCTAGTATTAATAATTAAACTAGATATTAGTTTATGTTGTTGAGGGGCCCGTGGCTAAATAATAACAGCCGCACAGGTCAATCGGTCAGGTTAAGCTACGCTTGCCGCGGTTGGTCTGTGGATGGGTGACCATCTTTACATACCGAGACCCCTCCGTGCCTCGGAAAGCACGTTAAGCCGTTGGTCCCGGCTGTCATTTGTGGATCTTTGACAGTCGTTACGGGTAGTCAGAAGCCCGAAAGTCTGACAACCAGTCTTACCAAGGGGTATCGTATTACCCAGTAACTGGGTTGTGGAGGTCAGATAGGCAGTCGCTCCATGTAAAATACTGGTATTCAGCTGCATCCGGTTAGACTGGAAGCCGACCCCAACATAGTTGGGAAAAGGCTAGGCAGATGATGATTAGTTTATGTTGTAGTAGGTATATTATATAGTGATAATTAAGATTAAATTATGGGGAATAAAAACAGAAGGAAGAAAAAATGTCCAGCATTGAACTGCGGGAGCTTAAAAAAAATAAAGTAAGTTTGATTATTATTTTCTACGTATTTATGACTACTTACCTATTTGTAAAAGTCGACGGGACAGAACAATATTGTAGTTGTTTATGTAATTAGGTACCGACTTGCTTTCGTCACAGTACTAGCAGTAGCAGGTAGGTACAGACGCCAGCACATCAAGATATCAGAAACTGTCAAATTTTTCCAATCAACTTTGAACCTTATGCTTAAGCGTTAAAGTTGAAAATCTATTAAAGAAATTTCACAGATTGTAGTAGCTTAATGTGCTGGCGTACCATAAATTTACAATAAAATTAAGTATAGTAATATCAAAGTAAATATAAACTAGTTGATATTTTAGTTTTTAATATTTCAGTTTATAGACAAAACAGTAGCACAACTACAACAAAGATAATTTTTGCTAATAAAACTTTTTATCTTTGCAGTTCATCGATACCAAGATCTAAAGGCGTATTTAAAAAAAAACCGGGCAAGAGCGAGTCGGACTCGCGTACCGAGGGTTCTGTAACATCCGGGTTTATGCGTAAGGTTTATGTTTATGAAATTAAATGTTTTTTTATATTTTTATATTTGAGTTGATCGAATGAAAGGTAAATTGCGGTTTACGATTTATGACGTATTAAAAAAAAAACTACTTAGTAGATCTCTCACGATGGCTCAATTTATAGATGATATTTTTATTATAATATACATTACATAGGTACCTACCTAATTACCTATAAAACTTAGTAATAGGATAAGCTTGCGAATGCGTCTACAGTAGGTTTTTTTTTTAGCATTGATCTATCTTTCAGACACTCTGAAGCAACGGAAAGCACCAGTGGAGATGGAGCTGGAGAACGTGATCCAAAAACTCAATCGGTTATGAGTCGCTGAAGACATACTAGAACGAGTCAACTCCGACCCAACATTCATGAAACGCATTGTTACTGGTGACGAGACGAGTTTGACATGCAAACTAGTCAACAAGCTTCGGAGTGGCGCCTTCCAACTGAACTGAAACCGAAAAAAACCACGCCACGGCAAAAGTCGATCAAAAGTCAGTCATGTTGACTGTTTTCTTTGACTATCGCGGTATTGTACACTCGGAATTCATACCGGAAGGTCAAACGTTAAATAATATATATTATTTGAGCGATATGCGGCTTTTGAGAGAGTAAATTCGAAAAAAAGGCCAGATTTGTGGAAAGAAAATTGTTGGATCTTGCACCACGATATTGCGCCTTCGCACAAGGCCATCGCTGTGAACGAATTTTAGCGAACGAAGGAGAATTCGCGGCGTAAACTAAGCTCAATTCCGGAAAAAGCGTTTAAAAAATGTTTTTATGATTTGGTTATTCGTTGGTGTAAGTGTGTCGTTTCTGAAGGATCATACTTTGAAGGGGATAAAATAAATTTGGATGAATACCTAACTAACATTTTGTGTATTATTTGATCTCGGTACGTCTTTGACAGAGCAGTATTTTAGTATTTCTTATTTCTAATAAAGAATTTATTATCCTGTGCATTGTATTGTAATGAGTTTTATCAGAATTTATTTAGTCCAAAGTATATAACTAATAATAAATAACTAGCTTATGCCCGCGACTTCGTACGCGTGCACTATAAATTAGTTATTAAACATACCCTATGTGATGGATGAAAACCAAAGCTACAGAATATCGAAACTTCCATCAAAATCCCTTCAGTAGTTTATTATCATACAAAAATTCGACAAAACGGATCATTCATAAGGGTAGTGCGGAAGCGATATAACAGTCATGAAAGAAAAGATTAGGTAGCAATTAAAAAACTGCGCACCGGACTGCGGACTCGCGCAACGAGGGTTCCGTACCATCATATGTTTTTAAATTTTCATCGACGAGGCCTATATTCATCAGAGAATTTTAACATTGTGCACTGCGGTGTATAATATTGCAGTTTTATGTCAGCGCCATCTCTTGACCGATAGTGAAACTAATATAACTTTTATTGATGATTTCTGAACAAGTGTGCTATTTAGAGACTTCGTTTTATTTTTCCTGTAATCTTTACATAAACTTCTATCACATAAAATAATTTCAAATTTTTCTGTTTGCAAACTTCGGAGATAAGGGCGGGAAAGGTTTTTTTTGCATTTTACAACAAAAGTCGAAAACAATGCGGCCCAAAAAAAAGAATTAAATGTTTGAGAATCTGCAAACTGTTTTCTTTCATATGATACCCCACGTGCTCTAGTAGCCCCACTTCGAATTCTTCAGACTTCCTTTCAGGCCCTGTTGCAAAAAACGTACATATATTTTTATTTCTTTCTTATTTGCAAAATAGTTGAGCAAACGTCATCTAAAACTATTCCAAATTTCAAGTTGATGCATTAGTAGTTCTTGACATGTCCAGCTGTGACAGACAGACTGAGTCTCACCATAAGGGTTCCGTTTTACCATTTTGGTACGGAACCCTAAAAAGAAAATTTTTGGTAGGTAATAAAATTAATTATGCTGCTATATTTATATTTCCCTAAAAACTAAACACCAGAAATATTTTAACATAAATTTTATACATAATATTAAAAAAATATAATATTTACAATCACAAAACTAGAAAGAAACTAAAGTAGGATGATGAAATTAAAATACTGTAGGCGAGCAGCCCTATATTTCAAGAATAGGGCCGAGTCACAATACTGTTAGATGAAATTACCGTGGCAGCAGCGGGGTCAGCGAGTTCATTCGAATTGCGCGTTCGCGGAACTTGCTACGCGCGGAGGGAGGTAACGCTAAATGCCTACTGCGCTCGAATATCCTGGCCTTAAGTATATACATTTTCCTATTTGAGAATACAATAATTATGTCGTAAGGAAAGTTTTGAGAAACTATGGAAGGATTGTGGGAAAGATGATAAGGCGAGAAAAGGGGGTGACCACCGCCGGGATGACGACTAATATAGAAGACAAATTGCGCCAAAACAAAATACATTGGGATAATGATGATGATAATTAGAGAGTACTATATGCCTCACCTCTTCCTCCAGCTGGTGGCGGTGCCGCAGCGAGGCGGCGGCGTCGCTCTCCAGCGCGGCCAGGCGCGCGCCCAGCCCGCACGCGCACGCCACGCCCGCAGCTGTCGGCGGCGTCGTGCCGCTCACTGCTACTGTACTTGGAGGGGCTTCGGGTGCCTGAGGGGATAAATAGATGGAAGATGATTATTTTATTGTACACAAATTTTTTTTGTGGCGTTCGATCAAGAATACACTAGATTCAGGATAAGCGCCTCAAAAACGGACTGAAATTAAGGCAATGTGCCTTATATTGTACGATCAAAAACAGAATAAGCAAAGCACTAACACCAACATAATTTTTCAACCCAATTGATTGAATTTAAGTTTTATTTTAGAATAAATCTATGGCACTTTATGTATAATTACTTTATTTTCAAGCTTCAAGCAAGTATTTGATTTGCATTTTCTCCGATGACCGACATAACTTCAACTTATGCTCGAGTATTAAGGTTGATAATAATCTGAAGTTACTGATATAAAATACCTTTTTTAAAATTTTAATGTACAATACTGTTAATCGCGGCCGGTTAAGCCGGGTACTCATTAGCGAGCTGTAACCGTAACCGTTGCATGAACTGTTACCAAAAAACATAGTGTGTGGTTCGCAAAGCTGCTGGGAGCGGTACGCGTGCGGCTAGCACCGAGCCGACGATAACAAAGTACTCATATCTGTAACCGTAAAGCCGGGTACTCACTAGCGAGCTGTAACTGTAACTTGCGTGATACAATAACGAGGTTCTAGTGTGTACGTGTCTACAGTTTAGGCTCATGATGTCGCCCGAACGCTTTCATCGCGCGTACTCTTTTTGCGAGCTGTAACTGTAACCAAACAGATACAGTAACGAGGTTCTAGTGTATACGAGAAGACCACATCTCTGTAACCGTAATGACAAGTCAGATCTGTCCGCAGTTTTGGTGTAATATTTATAGATGCTTTACTCGATGATCATAAACGGCCACGAAGACGGTGGATTCATAAAATGTATCGGAAAATAAGTGATCTACTTTGCATCTTAAAAAATCAAGAAATTAGTGGTCATTACAAAAAGTTGACAAGAATGAGCGCAACTGATTTTGAATATCTAATGAATTTAATCGGTCCCAAGATACAACGAAAAAAAAAGACATCCTCTGACAATTCACTCATGACTAGAGATCGGATATTCGGATGCATATTTACCTAAAGTGAATTTTTAGCTATGAAAGTATGGAAGCGGCTTCTCAAAATATTTTTTCTGTAAAAAAATCCCGGGATGCCAGGAACACCGGGAATGCATAACTAGTCGGGTGTATAGTATGGAAGGAAGGAACTACATAAATAAAATTATTCTAAATATAATGATGTAGTCCGTTATCTTATCTTGACGTTGTTTTGGTATCCACCTACCTACTTTACAATATTAGGTAGGTAGATATGCATCCGATTCTATAGTCAGAAAAAAACACAAAATTCCGGAATCGCGGGATTTTTACGAACGATACAAAAGTGCATTCCATACAGGAAAAGTTTTTAACCAGTGCGCAAATTTTTTTTGGTGGCTCAGTGTAAGCAATAGAACACATTTCCATTTTTAGTTTATGACTTTTTTTTTTTCATTTTTCCACTTTGTCCGATTTGAAATAAGCAAGACATGGATATAATTTAATAGTAATACTATGAATGAGCATGAATGAAAACGCGAAGGCCCAGCGCACGAGACGGGGGTGCGGGGGCATGCGGCGCGGCGCCGGCGTTTGATAAACAAAACGCATGCACACATGCAGTACGTCACTTGCGGAAGCGGAGGTCGGATGTCCCTTCGCCGTCTCTGCGCGCGTGCCGCGTACTAGACTAGCGTAGTGACAATGTCTCATTTTACTCACCGCGAGTATTATGAAATGGTGCGAGTGTATTTGTTAAGTAATGAAAATTTACGAACAGCACGAAGAAGATACGAAAGGGAGAGCGTACCTCGTATGCGAGCCCAAACCAAGGTGTATGAAACAAGTGAAACGCCCCAGGTGTATGTAGAAGAGGCTCAGAGCCTAGATGACTTGAAAGAAAAAATAATTAACGCTTTCAATGAAGTAAAAAGTGGTGTTAGTGTCCTAAACAAACTAAATGCTTACTTATTTAAACGTGCACGTTTATGCCTTGAAAAGGGAGGAGGTCACTTCGAACAATACCTAAAATTATTGTGATTAATAAAATGTAAGAGTTAAGAAGTAAAGAGGTAAGAAGAAATTATAAACAATCTTAGTGTCTTAGGTTCTCTTTGATTAGACATTGACGCAAATTGTATCATGTCTAAGTACCTATCATACCTAAATGTTTTATTTTGAATGGACTAAAACGTTTACTTTCTTACTTATTATGATTTATTTTCTGCATTTTGATGGTCCTAAGCCCATGAAAGTATGAAGGATAATTTGGAATTTACGAAAAATTACGTTTACAAATAACTTTACACAGTCTAAACTTAAAAAATTGTAGCGCTAAACTGGGGTCAATAATCCGCGAGCGCGCGTGAGTACTTCTGATAGCAGCTGGCGCGTCAGGCGACCGGTCGACGCGCGGCGTGAATCGGGCGACCGGTCGACGGACTGGCAAGCGACGTCCATAAAATAAATTTCTGAGTAAACAAGTCTCGTAAGCGTTAACTTAATTTTTTACTATTGAAACATATCAAAACAAAAAATACGTGTTTATTAAAATATATTCAAGTTTATTATGTCAAAATTTGCGCACTGGTTAAAAACTTTTCCTGTATAAGCCAACATTTGAAAGTAAGTAAATATACAAGACTTACATTCGATTCTATAATCAGAAACCTAAATTTGACGATCCCGGAACCTCGGGATTTTTTTCGATACAAAAGTGCATTCCATATTAGCCAACATCTCAACTTTAAGTTAGGTTAGCATCCGAATATCCGATCTCTACTCATGACGAATAAACGAATTGACACTCGTAAATATTTGATGGTTCGCAGCGACTTGCGACAACCTCCCCTTTTGATGTCCACGAGCGCACTGCGCCCTTTGATTCGCGGCAAAAACCGACAATCGTCGGCTCGCTGCGAGTCGCTCATGTAGCGCTCGTTGCAGGCTCGCAAACCACGTACACACTAAGTTTTTGGTAACAGTAACGGTTACAGTTACGAGCAAGGTTACGGTTACAGATATGAGTACCATGTAATCATCCGCTCGCTGCTAGCCGCACGCGTACCGCTCCCAGCAGGTTTGCGAACCATGTACACGCTGTTTTTTGGTAACAGTTCGTGCAACGGTTACGGTTACGGCTCGCTAATGAGTACCCGGCTTAATGTTGCATGTAACTGTAACCGGTACCCGGCTTAATGTTGCACGTAACTGTAACCGGTACCCGGCTTAATGTTGCACGTAACTGTAACCGTTAAGCCGGGTACTCATTAGCGAGCCATAACCGAAACCGTTGCATGAACTGTTGTGAACGAGCGCTACATAAGCGACTCGCAGCGAGCCGACGATTGTCGGTTTTGCCGCGAATCAAAGGGCGCTCGCAGTGCGCTCGTGGACGTCAAGAGAGGTTGTTGCAAGCCGCTGCAAACCATCAATATTAACGACTGTTTATTCGTCATGAGTCAATGGTCAGAGGATAAATGTCTTTTTTTTTCTTCGTTCTATCTTGGGACCGATTAAATTCATTAGATATTCAAAATTTGTTGCACTCATTCTCGTGAACTTTTTGTAATAACCACTAATGTCTTGATTTTCAAAAATGCAAAGTAGATCACTTATTTCCCGATACATTTTATGAACCCACCATCTTCGTGGGCGTTTATGATCATCGAGTAAAGCATCTATAAATATGTATGCTGCACAAGTGAGAGACACTTCGTCCGACATCGTGGAGTTACAAACCAAAACTGCGTCAGGTCTGACTTGTCATTACGGTTACAGTGATGTGGCCTTCTCGTACACACTAGAACCTCGTTCCTGTATCACGCAAGTTACGGATACGGCTCGCTCATGAGTACCCGGCTTTAAGCAACGCGTTTTTGTTGATACTGTATCTAATGTATTCTTGATCGTAGAACACAACTCATAATTTAACAACTAATTCAAAGAAAAAGATGCACATGGAAATAAAGGTAAAAATAAAGGTTTTAAGTAAATCCTTTCTCAGGTTGACATTGCTGACTGGCTAGTATTTTAATCACGGCATGAGATAGGTCCTTTGTACACGGTACGGTTTCATTACGGTGCGGTGTAGAAACCGCGACGTAGTAAAAACGTGTCTCTCAAACAGCTTCCATAATGATCCATACAACACTGACGACCAAGCCTACACACGGCGAATAAACCGTAGTTTTGCACAGCAAGAAAAACGTGCGTGTATAAAGAGCCTTCCTTACGTCTTATCTATTTCATGCCGATAGTAAAATTATGATAGAAGCCGATATGATTGTTGAATATATACCAAGCAGTATACATATTTATGTTTACACACCAAGCCACTAACATTACATTTAACTAAAAAGTTTAGCGAATGAGAAAATATATAATAAATAGCTTACAACAGTGACGTCATTCCAAGAGTCGTTGGTGGGTTCGTTCGCTAGCGTTTCTAATGAGGGGTCGGTGTTGTCCATTGACGGGTACTGGTGTTCCTCGCAGATCTAAATCAAGACAAAAGAGGTTGTAAATAAACAACATTTCATATTTATAACACAACACAGACAGAAAGCGGTCGTTGATGTAGCACATGGAGTTTTTTAACACAAATATAGAGTAACTTTAAAAAAAAATAACTTGTTTTCGCAAAACGTATAAGTACGTCGAGTGTAATATCTACAGCCGGGCACTGCTCATTAGTGTATATTATAACGCTCTCGAAAACTACAGGGTTATTGGTAAAACATTAACAACCTTAATGTTTTACCAATAACCCGGTATAAGTTTACATTAGAAGATTATATCCAAGATAAGAACGCTTGGAAACATGCTGGTCCTGCTCCATAGGACAATCTAGAGTCTAGACAAAATCAAACTGGTTGCTAATTTAATTGTAAAATTGATTATTTATTCTTTTTTTTGACGTTGATTTACATTCTGTAATTACTTAAACTCACACCCTGACTTATTACTTGTAATTATAATCGTTTACTTTTACCATGTTTGTAAATACTAAATTGTCTGATAGATACATATCTATCAGACAATTAATTTATGTCATGTTTTCATTTTTAATTCTTTTACCTATTGTGGTATAGTAATTTTATTTTAGGTGCATCGTCTTTACATATTATTATATAATTAATGTATGCAAAATATTGTAAAACATTTTAAAAGAGTAACGGTGGAGTTTCTTGCCCATTCTTCTCCATACGAAAACTACCTTTTGGAATGGGCGACTAGAATCAATTCTATTTTATCGTAATTTTTGACGTTCAAAAGTGCCTTTTACGTGCCTATTTGAAATAAGTGTTTTGTCTTTGACTTTGACTTACAGGGTCACGAAAGTCATGTCTTTCGAGAATCTGTAAACTTCTCAATAGAAAATCACTTTGAACTTGTACAGCATTTAACTACGATTATCACGGCATGAAGGGTGCCTACACTATCAATAGTCTCGCAAGGTATTTGGTAAGCGGAGCTGCTGACACAAAAGCACGCACCGCCCTTCCTTTTGCACACTGGCGAAGCCTTAGTAGTTAGGCCCCACTACCACCTGGCTCCTCATCATTCCTTAGTAGTTAGGCACACTACCACCTCGCTCATCATCATTCCTTATGACTGGCCCGTTGGTCTAGTGGTTAGTGGCCCTGACTGCTATGCCGGAGGTCGTGGGTTCGATTCCCACCCAGGACAAATGTTTGTGTGATGAGCATGATCATTTGTTCTGTGTCTGGGTGTAATTTATCTATAATATGTATGTATTTAGAAATATATAAGTATGTTTATCAGTTGTCTAGTACCCATAACACAAGCTCTGCTTAGCTTGGGACTAGACGGCGTTGTGTGATAGTTGTCGAATATATTATTATTATTATTATTATTATTAGTAGTTAGGCCCACTACCACCTCCCTCATCATCATTCCTTAGTAGTTAGGCACACTACCACCTCGCTCATCATCATTCCTTAGTAGTTAGGCCCACTACCACCTCGCTCATCATCATTCCTTAGTAGTTAGGCCCACTACCACCTCCCTCATCATCATTCCTTAGTAGTTAGGCCCACTACTACCTCGCTCATCATCATTCCTTAGTAGTTAGGCCCACTACCACCTCCCTCATCATCATTCCTTAGTAGTTAGGCCCACTACCACCTCGCTCATCATCATTCCTTAGTAGTTAGGCCCACTACCACTTCCCTCATCATCATTCCTTAGTACTTAGGCCCACCACCACCTCCCTCATCATCATTCCTTAGTAGTTAGGCACACTACCACCTCCCTCATCATCATTCCTTAGTAGTTAGGCCCACTACCACCTCCCTCATCATCATTCCTTAGTAGTTAGGCCCACTACCACCTCCCTCATCATCATTCCTTAGTAGTTAGGCCCACTACTACCTCGCTCATCATCATTCCTTAGTAGTTAGGCCCACTACCACCTCGCTCATCATCATTCCTTAGTAGTTAGGCCCACTACCACCTCCCTCATCATCATTCCTTAGTAGTTAGGCCCACTACCACCTCGCTCATCATCATTCCTTAGTAGTTAGGCCCACTACCACCTCCCTCATCATCATTCCTTAGTACTTAGGCCCACCACCACCTCCCTCATCATCATTCCTTAGTAGTTAGGCACACTACCACCTCCCTCATCATCATTCCTTAGTAGTTAGGCCCACTACCACCTCCCTCATCATCATTCCTTAGTAGTTAGGCCCACTACCACCTCCCTCATCATCATTCCTTAGTAGTTAGGCCCACTACTACCTCGCTCATCATCATTCCTTAGTAGTTAGGCCCACTATTACCTCCCTCATCATCATTCCTTAGTAGTTAGGCACACTACCACCTCGCTCATCATCATTCCTTAGTAGTTAGGCCCACTACCACCTCCCTCATCATCATTCCTTAGTAGTTAGGCCCACTACCACCTCCCTCATCATCATTCCTTGGTAGTTAGGCACACTACCACCTCGCTCATCATCATTCCTTAGTAGTTAGGCCCACTACCACCTCCCTCATCATCATTCCTTAGTAGTTAGGCCCACTACCACCTCCCTCATCATCATCATTCCTTAGTAGTTAGGCCCACTACCACCTCCCTCATCATCATTCCTTAGTAGTTAGGCCCACTACCACCTCGCTCATCATCATTCCTTAGTAGTTAGGCCTACTACCACCACGCTCTTCATCATTCTCTTGCCCTTGTCCCAATTTATTTGAGGTCGGCGTAACATATGTCTGTTTTTTCCAAACTCCTGTAGCTGTGGTCATCTCGTTAGTCACCCCCTTTCTAGTCATACATATCATTTCTCACACAGTACTTCCATCGTTTGTCTCTTACTCTTATAGCCACATTATACCCAAAGTTTTCCCTACGACATTTTCCTCATTCCTCTTCGTAATACCACCTCGCCTATTTTTACCATGGCATTAACTATTATTTATTTGTCCTTGCATAAGCACGCGCGAGCTTTACCTTGCGTATAAACGAGACAAAGAAGAAGTGTGTATACCTGCAGCATAGCTCTTGTGGCAGTATGCACAAGCGCGGCCCAGTCGAGCGCGCCGGCATCTGGCAGCGGCAAGGGCGCCGCACCGGGGCCCGCGCCGGGGCCCACGCCGGGGACCACGCCAGGGCCAGCGCCGGCCCCCGAAGCCGGGACGGGTCCGCTACCGGCTGAGCCGCGCCCGCCCTCGCCAAGCTCTGCGTCCATCATGCGGATAAGGTCTTCCTGGACATGATAAGAGAATACAAATTTTAGTAACATCAAAACTTCAAGAAACTGAGTTTGTACCGCGTACGGTTTGTGGTCGCAATCGCGACTAGCTATAACTGGTCATGGGTTCGATTTCAACGTTATTGAGAAATGCGTGCACTGTTTGGAAAGGTCCACTTAAATCTTTCCTCAAAATACCATCTCAGACTAATCTGCATGATAATCGACCAAGGTTATATCTGGGCTTTAAAAGAGACTGACCTCTGAGTTTTTTCGGTGTTTCTTTACAGAGTAAGTCAAATAGAAAACACCAACCTCATCTAGATTTAAAACATAATTTGATCTGGACGTGTAGTGTTTTTTAAAACCCAATAACAGAAATAAATCATCGGGTAGTGTCATTGGATTTTTCCATTAGGAATTCCTCAGTAGCAGCCTGGAGACTGGACATGTACTCAATTAATGTCAATACACTCACACCCCATTTAAGGCGAAAGCGCCAGGGTAGCCCGCGAAATTCAATTTTTTTTACTTTTTTTGCCACTTGCTGGTCAGTATTAAGTTAAATATGTATTTACAGAATTATAATCATTAAAGTCATCAACACAACTCTCTTAGACCAAGTAATCCTACTGAATGACTATTTCATGAAATCTTGACATTTTAGAATTAAACTAACTTAAGAGCGCTATTACAAAATCGAAGTGCTCAGTTTTAGGTAAATTCGACGGCGCGCGGCAGCGGATGCGCACGTGTGCATCTAAAGAGGTATGCTACGCACACATGCAAACGTCTATGCGTCCGATGCCAGGAACAAACCAACAAGAGCCTTTGCTACTTTGTTTCGAAATAAATTAAATTACTGTTATACATCATTGAGATATAAGTACTTACGTACTAGAGTAGCCGCCGCGAATCGATAATTTGTAGCACGCTTTGTAAAGGACTTCTGGTCCATGGACCAGAAGTCCTTTAGTCTGCGCGGTAATCTATGCGTAATGATGAGTCACTCCCCACCACTTCCCGCGCGCCACGCTGCACAACATATTTTGTTCGCAATGTCAGCTCTAGTACGTAAGTACTTTATACCCAAAGACATTCTTAAATCTCTTTGTTTATACCTCAATGTTATACATAGTTCATGAAATATTATTTGTACCAATGAACAGCAGTTTATCTATAGAATTACTATAGGGTCATAAACATATACTTGATTTTTTTTTTTCGCAAACTAGCACTCAGCCCGCTTGATGGTGTGTAGTTACCGCAACCTATAGACGCTTGCGATGCCAGAAGCATTACTTGCGCGTTGCCAGTTTCTAAGAAAGGAATCGCACTGATACTTTTTGTTGGTAGGTACCTACTTTTTTACGAAGTTTCTTTATATGTAATTTATTCAGCAGGTAGGTAGACATTTAAGTACTTATTTATAGAAATAAGTGCAATGTGATGTTGTATCTACAGTTTGGATAAAAAAGTCAAAAGAAAGTAAAAAAGGCAAATCAAAAGTAATTTTATTCAAATTAGTCTGAGAATCTGCACTTTTCGAACATCAAAATTACATAAGACAGTCCCCAAAAACGCCCGCCCTTCACCATTTCCTAGCGCTTTCACTGAGAAGAAGAAGTGGCGCAACAACCTCCCCAGCAGTACAGGTGTCTGTTGTTAAAAAAATTATACCGGCCGAGTGCGAGTCGGACTCGGACACGAAGAGTTTCGTACCACCGCAATAATATGCGCTGAAAAAATCACATCGCAATATAAAATACACATTTCGAAAAATTTCAACTATCTGCCTATAACGGCTCATGAGCCACTGACAGACAGACGGACGGTCAGCGGACACTTAGTAATAGGGTCCCGTTGGCACCCTTTAGGTACGGAAAAAAAAAAAATCTCTGAAGTGGCATAGACCGTGCTTTTCTCTAATCTATGATTTCATGAAGCACGTACTCCTAATAAAACTAGTTTTTTCTGGTTCTGGTATTTTGAGGTTCCAGGGAGACTAAAAAGGCCACTTTGGCAGAAGCATATAAGGATAAAATTAAGAATCATAGTGGACAGCTAGCTGTTAAGTTAATCGTATCAAATCCCATTGGTGAAGGATTATTCAGTTATTTTTATTTGTCAGTGTTAAAGACCAATCAATCCAATCAAAATCCAATCCCAATCTCTTTGATTATACCTAACGTAGTGCAGCGAAAAAAGAAAAACACGGACTGCCTTCGCTATATTATGATTCATAATGTTATCCTTTTATGATTCTGCCAAAGTGGCCTTTTTAGCCCCCCAGAAATCATTAACTTTGAAAACTTTTATTACTTTTAGTTGATATTGAGTACCAGTCCACACTGCAACTACTTATGTCTGAAAATAATTATCTGAATTAAAAAAAAAAAAAAAGTCAGAAAACGAAGACAACAGCAACTATTAATTAAAATAGATGGACATTTTAACACAGCGCTCAGTACGTCTAACTAAAGATATCCAAGCAAAAAAAAACACTGTTTAAAGTGATTTTATTTTGACCTAAAATAATCAATTGCAGGCACATTAGTGTATTTTCGTTAGCTGATTATTTTTCTTTATTTATTTATTTTATTTATTTAACCATTTATGTACACACATATATAAACAGACAAGAAAAAAACAGAACAGAAAAATAGGTACAAAGGTGATGCTTATTTCATAAGAAATCTCTTCCAGCATACCTGCGATAGGACAATAAATAGAGAGATGTAGACAGCGTGCGAAAGAGTAAAGGAGACAAAAAAATAACACATAAAATCTAAAAACAATTCACTTAATAAAACTGAACAATAGTATTATAAGAATATACTTACTTACATACATACAAATAAACATACATACTTCCAGAATAAATATCACTAAAATTTAAAAAAATAAAATGCAATCAAAATAATAAATACATACACAACTATGATAAAGTGGAAAGATAGTGTTCCTTAACTTTTCTTTTAAAAAGTGCAACAGTTTGGCAGTCCCTAATTTCAGGCGGTAGTGAATTCCACAGCCGCACTGCGTGCACTGTGAAGGAGTAGGAGTAGAAGTCGGTGGAATGGGGAGGGGACTTAAGAAGGTTTTTAAGATGCGACCTGCAAGGCGCATCTGAAGGACGGGCGTAGGAAAAGCGCTCCCGCAGATAGGATGGTGTTTTAGGATTGTGAAGGAGATTGAATAGCAAGCACAATATCCGAGAGTTCCTGCGAAGTCGAATGGGGAGCCACTTGAGGATCTTGCGAAAGTTGGAGACATGATCATACTTTTTAAGGTTAAAAACAAAACGAATACAGATATTTTGCAAACGCTCAAGTTTATTTAAAAGCTCCTCGGTGGCATCCAAATAACAGGCATCGGCGTAATCAATAATGGGCTGAATGAGGGTTTGAGCAAGAGAGATTTTGGTGTTCAAGGGCAAGAAGCCCTGGAGACATTTCAACGAATGGAACGTGTAGTGCACTTTGCGACTGACTTGTGCAACATGAGCAGTCCACGACAAGTAAGAGTCCATGGTCACCCCCAGGTTTTTAACCGAATGAGCATATTCAATCTGAACTCCATTCAGACAGAGTGGAGACAGCGACGCAACATCGAGCCTATTCCGCATATACCTGCTGCCGATAATTATGGCCTGGGATTTCCTAGGGTTGATTTGCAGTCCAAATGACCGCGACCACTCACTAATCAAATCCAGGTCACTGTTCATGGCAGAAACAGCGGCTTCCGCATCTTCCCTTAAGAAATTATTGTAAAGCTGCAGGTCGTCGGCATAGAGATGGAAGTAGGAAGAGATGACTCGGGTGATAGAGTTAATAAAAATAGAAAAGAGAAGAGGAGAGAGAACGCCACCCTGAGGCACACCCGCAGTAAGAGAGCACCAATCAGAAGACGACTCGTCGAGACGGACCCGCTGTGAGCGGCCTTTAAGATAGGAGTTAAACCAACCAATAGCGGAAGAGGAGAAATTCAGAGATTTAAGGATCCCAAGGAGGATATCGAAATCGACAGAGTTAAAGGCACTGCTAAAGTCGAGAAGTACAAGTAAAGTAAGAGATTTGTGGTCCATAGCCCAGCGGATGTCATCAGTAACCTTCAACAGAGCCGTTACTGTACTATGACCAGGTCGAAAACCAGACTGAAGAGGACTAAGGAGTTCATTCGCAGATAAAAAGACAAAAAGTTGTTGGTGAACAATATGCTCAAGAACTTTAGAGAGAAATGGGAGGATAGAAATGGGACGGAAATCGGTGGGTGAGACCGGCTTAGGAATTTTGGGTAAGGGGATGATATGAGCTTGTTTCCAGACCTCAGGAACAGTACTAGAAAACAAGGAGAAATTAAAAATGTGGGTCAAAACGGGAAGTAGTGTAGGGAGGATAGGAGAAATCATTCTTGAACAAATATTGTCATTACCAACCGCAGTAGAGGAGATAGCACAAATAGATTTTTTGACTTCACTTTCACTCACTTGACTCAATTGAAAAGGAGAACACTGCGGCATTGGTAAACCAGAAAGTTTATTTAACGTTGCTGATCTGACGTGCGGATCAATAGAAATAGGGGGATGTGAGAAATGTTTGTTAAGAGCACACACGTCAATGCCATTACTAGAAACGACTGGAGACTTGCCAATGCCGACAGATTTAAGAAACTTCCAGACTTCAGAAGAGTTACGATTGTCGAGAGAATTATGGAAGTAGCGTCTCTTTGCATCTCTACACATACGCCTGCAGCGATTACGCAGCACCTTGTACGCATTCAAGTTGCGCTCGGAAGGACAGCGTTTTAACCTTCTTTTGGCTCTGTCCCTACTTGCCATCGCATCCTTAATGGTAGGAGTAAGCCAAGGAGCCGGAACATGTTTTACTTTGACTCGACGGATAGGGGCATGCCGGTCAAATAAACTGAGTAATTTGCTGTTAAAAATGTGAACCATATCGTCGATACATGAGCTCTCTAAGACGTCCGTCCAATCGATGCTACCGGCATCACGCAGCAATGCCTCCAGGCATAAGCCTTTGTAGTTCCGAAGGAACATATAATGCGGCTTACGCTTAGGAGGGCGAATCCTGTAAGACATGAAGATGAGGTCGTGGTAAGAAAAACAAGCAGTGAGCTGTCCGTGAACAGATACATTATTAGAATTAGAGACAATCATCAGGTCCAACAGAGAAGGGGTGCAATTAGGAGAATGATGAGTAGCAGAAAGAGGCAGAATACTAAGGTTATAAGAAGATAAGAGAGATTGAAGTTTGTGAGTACGACTGTCGTTTTTAAGAAGACAAGTATTAAAATCGCCCATCAAGACTACGTGGTCATAAGAGGGACAGAGAACATCTA
The DNA here is from genome assembly GCA_916614155.1 of Mesoligia furuncula. NCBI lineage: Eukaryota > Metazoa > Arthropoda > Insecta > Lepidoptera > Noctuidae > Mesoligia > Mesoligia furuncula. The sequence continues at coordinate 15,506,646 of OU744799.1, read as the reverse complement.
AAAGCGAATCAAAAGACTCAAAGTAATTAATAGTGAGGTTAGGACTGTAGACGACTCCGAGAAGCATTTTAGCGTGATGCAAGGAAATTTCAAGAAAAAGATGCTCCGCTGACCCCGAGTAGGAAGATGGTGATGTGCTGATAATCTTGTAGGGAATATCAGTACGTAAGTAAATGGCAACACCACCACCCCCTTTCCCAGTTCTATCATTACGGATAAGGACAAAGCCAGGAAGGGCATAATTAACAGATAAGAGAGAGGGTTTAAGAAAGGACTCGGAGATGAGCAAAGCATCTATATGTGCACTGTTAAAGGAAGCCAGAAGATCTGAGTAATGAGCAGGAACACTCTGAGAATTGATGTGAGCTATGTTGAGATTGTTGGGGAGGTGGGAAAATAAAGAGGTAATCTGATCGCTGAGAGTAAGAGGAGAGGAAGAACCACTCGCTGCACTAAGAAAACTACTTGAAGAGGACGAACAAGAGAAAAAATCATCGTTAAGGTCGACACCGTTCATAGTTTGCAAAATTAGTAATATGTATAGTTATGTATGTATAAAAAATAAAAACAAAAACAAAACAGATACTAACAATATTAAAACTAGGTACTTAATGTGCATACAACACAATAATAATAATAATTTAAAACGCTCAAATAATATAACACCTAATCGCTGGTGTTGGTAGAGATTTTAACACAACATTTAAAAACAGGGTATGTAAAAAGTGTGAAAAAGAAAAATTAAGGCATGAATTATGTTAACAGAGGACATTAAGAAATAAAATTAATTAAAAACACAATATATTAACTAACGTTAATGTCGGCCACAACATTCGCAAACAGCCTGTAACAGACGCAAGTGTAACGAAACGTAACGTCAATAAAAAGCAGCAAAAATCTCTAAGTAGTCTGTGGCAAAAATGACAATTGACACTGACATGACTGACAGACGTCACTGTACTACAGAAAAATAATAAAAACAACTACCGGCCAGCTAAACGTTGTGAAGAAAAATTAACTAAAAGTAAATGCTTTGGGTAGATTAGCAAAAGGAAAATATAAATTAAAAGTGTACCGACATTATACGAAAGTGTTACAAAATGATGAACGAAAAACATGCAAGGGGACGTCTAAATCGGCCAACTCAGCGACGAGCCTTCCTCACAACCTTACTTTTGGGGGTTGCGGTTACTGACGATGTAGATGCGACTGGTGGCGAGGTAGAAGCGGCCGACACGGGAACATTGGGCGCGGCAGCACTGGCCGGAGTGGGGAATAACGCGATTAAAGTTTCAAGCTCACCCATGGATGCAATCTTTCGGCGTGTCTTGTCCGGCGTTAAAACAATAACCTTACCCTCTGCAGACCAGCAGCTATTGATGCTAAAATGCTTTCGAGCAGCAATAAAAACTTGGTGCCGTGTCTTGGTCAGGAACTCTGAGATGGTGATGCCGCTGCCTTTGAGTGTAGTTTTATCGTCCCAAACTAACCGACGATGCTCCATGCCATTAAAACGCACCAACACAGGTCTTGTTTTGCCCTGGGAGGCGCCCAGTCTGTGGCATACGTCCAAGTGGTCCAATCTAATGTCATCGATCATAAGCTGTTTAGATATAATATGGAGAACCGCATCACACAGCTTTTCATTAGGCTTCTCTGGAATACCGTGAAATAGCAGGATCTTACTTCGCATTGCAGTCTCATGTCTGTCCAGGCTCAAAGATAGGAGTTCTATCTGAGTTTTGAAGTGAGCAAACGTTTTGCAAACGAAGGATTTAAACTCTGAGAAGTCCAGCGAAAGAGCAGCAAGGTCAGAGTGTGCAGGGTCCGTTCCAGCAGTAGCTCTCAGCAGCTTGTCCTCATACTCGCGCATTCGAGAGCTGAACAGCTTCTCCAGTTCTTCCATACTGTGCACAAGTTTGCTGTCCATGGTTGGTTGGAGTATCTCAAATGTTGTGGTTGTTGAAGAGTAAAAGTGAAAGGAAATTCCAAGCGAAGGTGGGTTTACTGGTTAATTAGCACATAAATATAGTGAAAAAGAAATAATTAACTATTTTAAAATAAATATTAAATAAGAGAGCAAAAATAATGTGTATATGTCAAGTCTACCCACGTGGGAAAAAGCTTATAAGTATCTATGCGTTTTTCTTGTATATTTTTTACCATCTTCCTTATTTTGGTGGTCTGAATGTGTTCTGAAAGTTTCTCCATCTATTTTAATGGGACCTTATACATATTTACGTATGTTTTTTTTTCTATAATACAGGATATACATATTCGCGTTAGAATATCATAGGAAAATACTTATGCATTACAATCCAACCTTCTCTAATAAAAAAAAAACACTTGTATTACGATGTGTTGGTCGCGCTTTATTCTTGGCGAATTGGTGAGCGAGACCACGTGACGGCAACAGCGAGCGAGCGATACATCCTCTCTTTGGAAGCGCTCGGCGCGGACTAAGGCCTGAAACTGCGTTAAGCGGGCGCCCGCGCGGTTTCATACAAAAGTGCTCCGTCGCGGGGACCGGGGTCCAAAACGGGGGTAAAAAACGGGGTTAAAATTGAACTAGCGACACTGCGTAAATAAAATAATCCGGTCTCCGCGACGGGTACCCGCGACGGGTACCCGCTACGGGGACCGTCGCGTTCCAACGGAGCCCACCCGCGTGTCCACGCGCATAGACACGCGACGGTTGCCCGTCGCGGGCGCCCGCTTAACGCAGTTTCAGGCCTAAAGCTAAGACCGCGCGTCCCGAGATTTATATTGATAAATAGCATTGCATACAACAATTATTTAAAAATATTAATTTACTTTAAATTAGAGTTATTTTTTTTTTAAAGCAAGGTTACAAAGTAACCTTAGTTATTAAATACTTTTTGTTTGAATTTGTTTTATATATTCATAGATAAAAAATATAATTTCGGGCGAAAAATTATCATTAACTCTCTGTTTTACGGAATTATTTTTGGTGTATTACTGTATGAAACATAATAAATTGATGTATGCATACAATAGTAGAAGATACAGTTGTATCGTAGATATTTTTATAAATGATTAAAACTATTATATCTTCGATGTAACAGGGCATCGCGAGACGCCCGAAAGTAAAATTTTATGAAACAGCCTTTGCAGAAACAAGTTTTTTACTGATTTATGTGAACAAACTGGAATATTTATTGAATGCGCTCCCAAAAGAAGGAATCAAAGTTTCTCGGGCAAGTATTTTTTTTTTAGTATTGTGGCTTTAGTTAAATCATAATCACACATCAAAACTCGAGTCAAACGCTCTAAACAAGAAAAATTTGTGATAGCCCTCTTAACAAGTTGTATTACTGATTCTAATGATTATAATTCTGTAAATACATATTTGTTAAGGTCGCGAATCATATTTTGATCAACGTACAACTTAATACTGACCAGCAAATTGCAAAAAACGTAAGAAAATTTGAATTTCGCGGGCTACCTTAGCGCTTCCCCCTTAATGAGACTTTAAACATAACTGGGTGTAGATTTTGTACACCATTAACTATCTAAGCGTGGAATTATTAAAGGTTGGCATAGAATGTTTTTAAATATTGCAAATTTTAAGCCAATAATTGCCTACAGCTTGGACACAGGCCTCCTGTCTGCGAGAGGGAGTGGTCTATAATCCACCACGCGGACCCTGCCATTATTAGCAAATGTCAGGATTGGGTAGACGTCATATATCTTATTTTCGGTTCCGATATTTTCCTTCACCGTTTTGAGAGCAGAAGTGATGAAATAATAAACACAAAGTAAAGCGCCTGTCTGGGTTCGAACCTACTACGACCCACTCGTAAGTCGCGGCCGTTACACAGGGCCACCGCTGCTCTCCCATGCTGCCCTCCATGCAGCAGACACAGTATAAAATCGGGTAACCAATAATTGCCATGCAAGATGCAACAGACAGAATAGAATCTAGAACTCACAGTAAGTGACGATGTATTAGCAGAAGCACGCTTATGCCGCGCATGTCGAGGCGAGGCCGCGTCGTCGTGTGAACGTCGCCGTAATGCTGCTGCTTCGGGCGCTGGAGACGTTTGAGGAGAGCGGCGACCGCTGCGACATGACCCGCCTGCAAGAAACAACATGTAGGTTTAGAGATTTCAAATATGTTCTTACGTCAGGCGTATGCGACATTGGTGTAAAGCTTTAGTTCGTAGTACTTCGTAGTAATGTTACGCAGTCAAATATGCAGCTATTAATAGGAATCATATCTGTTCGATCGTGTCGTCGCGCATTGGATCACACTTGACGCATCGAGTTAATCATTTATTTTACATAATCATGACAAAACTTTCAAGGAACAAAAAAAACGTTTCTCGTTTTCGGTTTGCGGACGGAAATGCAAATTAGGCCGAATTCCGTTTTCGTTTTGCGGCCGAAAAGAAAAACCATTTTCGGTATGACTCTTCTTAACATTAGTGAAAGTTCACATTTGCATGTGATTTAGATCTAGGAATCCGGTTGCCACCGCGTGCGCTAGGAGGCCGCAGAGTGCAGAACTGTCAGGTGATGAATGAATGTGAATCGTACTTACTCTTCGTGTGCTGAATACTGATAATGTCACAACAAACTACCCTTCTTATAGGCTACCTTACCGTCAGATACTAGCATTATTCTGCCGAATGTAGTAACAAACTACCCTTCTTAGTAATCAACATTTCCGTGTGTTCGTACCTGTGCCGTACCCGGAGCTGTCGGAGCGCGGCGGCGAGTGTCCCCGCTCGTACGCGCGACGCGGCCGGCCCGGCTGCTGTGCGTCGGCGCGGGCCAAGGGCGGCCACTCTTCTAGTCCTGCCTCACACTGGCATTTGGAACTCGACGCGAATGTTACCGTCACCTGTAACAGTAGAATAAAATGTACCAGTCAATAACCGTGTGCAAATATTTTCAATAATAAATGAATATAAACTATAGATGTGTATGTGTCTGTATCTCTTTACCTTTGACTGTAACGACTTCCGGATATAACGACGAAAATAGAGTGGTCCCTTCATCGTCGTTATACCCGAAATCCACTGTATTTGTAACTAAATATGTCACACATGTAACTTATCATAAGTCATTGTACGTATTGTAGCTACATCGTCTTCATTTATTATAATTGTTTAAAATATTGTAAAAAAAAAATGAGTTTGCAAATTTTACTCCATACGAAAATACCTCTAGGAACTAGCATCCGTTCTATTTTATTGTAAATCTGGTGTAAAGTGACTTTTATGTGCCTAATTGAAATAAATGATTTGCATGTATGTTCGTTCGCTCACCGTTACAGGGTCGGATGTCTTGAGCAGATCAACAAGTTGGTCGTGGTGTAGTGCGACCACGGCGGCGCGGCACACTTCTAGTAAGCGAGCGCCGCGCTTGATGCCTGCGCGGGCGGCGCAACCAGTGCTCTCTACTAGCGTCACCAGACCGTCTGGTTGCACGTGAAAACCTGGAAAGAAAGAAAGCAAGAAATAAAAACTCAGATTCGGTTCAGAAAACAAGGTATAATATCAAAATACTAGTAACAGGAACTTTAGGCGCTAGATTTGTACAAATTGTTAAAAAGTGGTTTGATATTATTATCTACTACACAGATAATGTACATGTGTATGTCTACTGTACGTAGTAGTACAGCCAACCCATGAAAAAATTGGCCATGGTTAGAAACTTGTCGTGTCGTATTAACCATACAAAACAAAAAAATCAATATAGAAAAATCCGTCACGCATGCGGGTCAATTTTGCTTGCGAGCAATTCCGCATGCCAGTAAAAACCTGAGCCTCACACAACGCTCAGGAGCGCCGAGTTTTGTCATGTCATCATAATAACACATAGCGAAATGAAAACAAACGTATAATGACTTAATTTACATCTGACAAAGTCCAGTCACATCCAAAATAATTATGTTCGTCACCTTATAGGGAACCGCCAGAGTAGCCGACAAACTTCAAATTTTCTAACGTTTTTTTGCAATTTGCATGGGCATTTTTGTCTGCACATTGCGCGATAGAATCTACTTTACCGATTCATCATTATAATATATTTCGTCGTAATATCTGTCTCTAATTGAATAAAAATGTGACTTTTAACAGAATAAAAATTGATTAAAAATACATAAAAAAATTGTAGGTTGATGTCAATATTTTGATATTTGTTATCGAATGATTAAACACAGTTTTCTAAGCAATAGTACGCTCAGTGCCGTAGCTTCAAAAGGTGTAACTGTCCTGTCTTGAAAATAATGAAAGAATTTAAAAACTGACGAAGTTATAAAAGACTTGACTGTAGATAGTAGTGCAAATAGTTACCGAGCTGCGGGTTGGTGCCGCGCTCAAGCGTGATCTCGTGCAGCGTGTGCGCGTGCGGCGGCGCCACGCTGGCGAGGCGGCGCAGCAGGGCGTCGTTACCGCCCCGAAGTCGTACGCTCTCGCCGCGGTGGTAATACACGCGCGTCCAACCGCCACTCACCACCCATCCTGCGAACAAATACATCGCTATTACAGAGGACTCTTAAGTCACACCTTACTAATGTCAATTCCAAAAGTATCTGACGAAAGTGTAAACAAACCCTATTCAGGTTAAATTCTTTCGCAATCACTCACTAAAGGGAATTAGTAACACATTTATCTGTATTGAGAAGGCTTCAACTTTATATCTCACCACTTTTTCCAACAATTATTGTTTTAATAACGTTATTAATTTGTAATCGAAAAATTATGGACGTACATTAAGGTTATAAAATTACCCGCAATTGGCAAATGAAAAGCATCATTAAGGACGCTATCACATTTTGAACTCGCTCAAGTTTAGGTATCTGAATCGCAACACAACAACATTACGCGCACGCACACATTGAACCCATTGTCCACTCGATTTTATACGTAACTATAACTAATCTTGGTACTTGAAGGTATTATTTTTTAATTTTTCTGGTATTTATTGAGTAAAGTTAGTTGTTAGTTCGCAATCGAATTTGGTAACTGTTATTAGTACTTACTATATGTGATCATCACATTTTTAGTATTGTTGAAGTTCATCAGTCATTACGTACAATAAGTAGGTGCCGAAAAACGACCTTAACATTTTAGTATTACAAGGAACATCTACGTTTATCCTTCAGTCTGCTGTTAGTTTGAAAAGATGTAAGTACTTTTAAATATTATTTTTGATGACAGTTGTTGGAGCATTACCTACATAATCAAATACTAGCCTGGGATTTGTCGTAGAGTTTCGTTGTGATATTCAAAAATAATCATTCACTTATGAAAACAGTAAGTATTTTATCTACTGAGGCGAGAGTTCATTATTTTTTATAAAAAAATAAAAAACTATGTAACAAAAAAAAACAGAATTCCAAAAAGAGAAAAATAACTTTATTTCGGAAGTCGAAGTCTTTGGATCTGTATTTTAGTATTTTGCCACCGACTTCGAAATTTAAGTTATTTTTCACTTTGTAGTGTTTTTTTGGAAGTCGGTTTTTTTTGTTAAAAGCTTTTTAGTCGGGTCCGTTTATAATGTATCTATCTTACAATAACCTAATGTCAACTTGCTCATCCCCTTTTACAAAATATTGCTTTTTTCAATGCAGGGACGTCAATTGTTGAGGAGTTCTCCAGGTATTCACTTGTCAGCTCCATTTTACTATTCGTATTGTGACGAGCATAAATTGCTTAGCAACCATATTAAAGTAATCTAATCGAATCGCAACCCGTGAAATACTTATTATTGAATAGTTCCGGTAGCCATCTGTGGTCTTCATCATCAGTTCCTCTTCACTAAACGGTGCTTTCCGAGAGCAAATCCACGAGTTACTATAAAAAATACCCAAATCGCTATAGGTGTGTGTGCCTATGAAATTTGAAGAGTTCCTTCGATTTCTCCAGGATCCCATCATTAGATCCTGACTTGATGACAATAGACCTGACCACCTGGAAAGTATATCCTTTCAAACAAAAAAAGAACAAGAAACAAAAATTTATTTGCCCGTTTGTAGTTTTTTTTTTTTTTAAATCGGTTTTTTTTTTTGTAAACTAGTTTTTATTTTTCACTTTTTGTTGTACCCACCTACTCCACACAAATTCATATAACACTACTTGCTATGTGAATATCACTGACAGGAAGCTATTGAACACATCCGCGTACCCCTTTAGAGGGTACAGGCGTGATGTTATGATGTGTAGTTGCATAAACAATGTATACATATGCGATAGCAGCAATCGCGGTTGATTTTCTGGCATTTATTGAAGAGTTCCGTTGTCTGTCTCCGAAACTCATCATCAGATCTTTACGTTTAAATGGGACCATTTTGGAATAAGCCTCTTCCGAACAAAGAAAGAATTTTGCTAATCCGCCCGTCCGTATATGACGGAGTTATGCCCGAACATACAACCTCCCCCTTTTTAGAAGTCGGTTTAAATACACTCGCCATCTTGAATAAAAAAATGGATGTCATAATTATTCGTAATCACCACCCCAAAATCGACTATAGTATCGAATATATAAAAAAAATTGTTTCTGTCATTTTTATTTGATTATAATTTATTAACATAAATATTTATACAATCTTTATCCGTCATCTACATCCATTAAACAAAAAATTACAACTAAGTATTTATTTCTAAAACAAATTCCAAAAATCGTACTTAATTTTATTTCGGTTCGAAAAAGTATCAACATCGTATTGTGGAGTACTCAAAACGGAACTCACTTTTTAACGTAATTATTTTTTGCAAAATAGCGACATAGCCGTGCTTTCACGGGCGCGTCTGAGCGCAGAATGACCGACCGGCAAGTGTCCGCGGGTAGAAAATGTATGGAGAAATTTGAGAGCGTTTCTTATTATACTCATAAATGAAATGTTATTTTTTTATCTACAAAATATTAAGCTTATCTTTATAGAATTATATATAGGCAACAATATCTTCTTATTTTTAAGTTAAAATATGCATTGGATTTAGCTATATTGGGTCCTATTCAGACCCCTTTATATTACATTTTTTGCGATTATTGAGATGGTAAAAACGTATTTGTGTGAATATTTTGTATGGGGCTGTTTAATTGCTTTGGGCCCAGTCTGGAGATGAATATATTATCTTCAATTTGAAACCAAGATATCCTCGCAGTTGTGACTCCAGTTTGTTAAAAGAGTACCTGAAAAACACTGTTATTCGTGGAAAAATGTTATAGCGTCCTTAAGGTGATTAAAAAAATAAAATTTTGGGTAGTATTCAAATAGTCAAATTATAGCACTCAATTTGGCATTCACAGGTACGTTTCCTGATCCATTTGTTTATATTTTCATGGTTAAGTAATAACAGCCGCACGGGTCGATCGATCAAGTTAAGCTACGCTTGCCGCGGTTGGTCCGTGGATGGGTGACTATCTTTAGATACCAAGACCCCTCGGAAAGCACGTTAAGCCGTTGGTCCCGGCTGTCATTCGTGGATCTTTGACAATTGTTACGGGTATCGCATTATCCAGTAACTGGGTTGTGTTGTGGAGGTCAGATAGGCAGTTGCTCCATGTATAATACTGGTATTCAGCTGCATCCGGTTAGACTGGAAGCGGATCCCAACATAGTTGGGAAAAGGCTAGGCAGATGATGATGACTTTCGGCACAGACCACAGTATCAGCTAAGCACCACTATGGTTCACTATGGTCATAAAGACCATTCGGCGAATCGGCGGTAGAAAAGTCGGACCTCTAGAGTTTGATATATGACTGTTGAGCCTGGGCCTGAGCCTTCGATACTGTTTATTATATGGCTACATTCAAAAAATGTCAGATAACGTCACACGAAATATAAAACAGCAGAAACGAGCAAAGGAATTAATGAACTACCTATGGGGAAAGTGCATAACTACCGTACATACTTAATTTTATTTTAGTTTTGTATTTTCCCTATAAAACACTAATTTCATATGTAAGGACCTAAATAATATAATTTCTTGCCAAGTATCAATCACCCTACACTCAGTGACACCACATGCAATTTTATCTTTTAAATTTGTCGCGCCTTTTTAGGATCAACTTTTATGAGCCAGAGTTTATTAACTCTAGTACTTACGGGTGTTTTTTCCCGCGACAATTTTTTATCGCGCACTAAATATTCAACAAAATTAAAAGGCATTTATTTAAATTAGGCTGTGAATCAGCACTTTTCAAATGTTAAAATTACTTAGGTAGTCCCCCAACGCACTGCTGGAAGCGCCGAGAGTTGAAAATAGGATACGAGGGCTTATCGTTTTAATTTACACGTTTACGTGCGTATATTTCGATAAGCCCGCGCACCCTATGTTCAAGAATAATAGTAATAATAATAAAAGTTTTATTCACAACCCTTTTTACAATTTGGTCTTATTCTAAGGTGTACATCGAAGTGACTTAAAATAATGGACATTGGATTAAAATTGTATTGGGTACTGTTATGTAGCCAGGGCTTATCTTTGGCAATTAAAGTATAAGTATCCCTGACTCCGAAACTAGGCATAGCCTGTATCTTCAGAGCCAGAAGAAGAGTTCAGAGAAAGAAGCAGACAATAATGCAATTCATAAATGACTCGTTTAAATTGAAGTATCAATCAATGATAATTATATTATATTACCGATTATGTAATGAGATAAAATAACGCCATGGCACAGATTTTAAAATACTCACCTAGTAACGAAGTGGTGGGTAGAACTAGAACAATTTGCCGCGTACTATCCTCGACGAACACTACCGTGTCTGCTGATACACCCATTATGCAGTCGAGAAGGGAACCATTCGCACCTTCATCTTGTACTTGCACCTGAAATATTGATTTACTTCTCATTACTGCACATATTGAAAACTACGATAGTACTATGTACGTGTTACCGGCCGGCCACCGACTTTTGGCTTAGCGGTAAGCAGGGTTCGAAAGGATAATTATCAATGATAATTATCATGATAATTATCATGATAATTATCGTGATAATAACATATGGATAATTATCGATTGATAATAACAAAAAATGCACTCGTGAAAGTGAACTGTATTCGAAATTTGAATGAACATTTTTGCACTTGCGTGTATCGGAACGCCAATGGAAATAGAATCATCATCGGACGAAGAAGATATTCCTTTGGCTTTACTTCATTCAATTTAATTTAATTATAATGTCGAATCTGACGGACACTGACATTTTTACTCAATCTGCCTATAATTAATGGTACTTTGTGTTGGATATTAAATTAATATTATATTTTTTTTCTGTGAGAATTGCCCAAATTATAATTGTATTTGTTATGAAACAATACAACAAATGAATTTCTAACACAGGTGATAATTATCCGATAATTATCGGATAATTATCAGATAATTATCGGATAATTATCAAAAAGCTTAATTATCTTGATAATTTCGAACCCTGGCGGTAAGCGGCGCGGTGTCTTTCTGCTAGCGTTGACGCTGCGTGCGTCATCATTTCAGTCGAAAGACGTCCACTGCTAGACATAAGCCTCCCCCAAGCGCCTCCACATCGACCGGTTCTGTGCTTCTCGCAATCAACGGGTTCCTGCGGCCTTCACAAGGTCGTCGGACTACCTTGTGGGAAGGCCTTCCAACGCTACGTCTTCCGTCTTCCGTCTACGTCGGCCAGGCCGTTAGCCCAGCTTCTCACGGGCGAGTTATTCCCGCGGCGATTATTTTTCGCGCAACAGTATGTTTTTTTGATGCGCTGGGATGCACTTTGTTGGATTCTCAACGCTCAGCTCAAGACCGAGAGTTGAAAACCCAGTGCGCGATATTTTTACGTCGTTTTACGAACTTGGGCTTAGAGTCCTCAATAATGTAGTGCTAGAGAGAGATGGACCTATACATAATAAATAGCACCATCTCTTTTTCGCTTCGGAAACTGATGGCTTTCAACTCTAACTCAACGACTACTACAAATCAATGTTTTAGGGAAATGATTATGTGTCTATAACCCTGCGAAGAGGATGTCGCTTGGATAATAAAACTCACGTGAAAACACAGCGCGCCTCCAACTAATACGTCATTCGTACAGTTTTCCACCCGCGTGATTAAAGTGTTGTTCGCAGAATTGTTGCCGCTTTTCATTAGTAACGATGAGAATATAGCTAGAGAAAAAAAAAAATACAATGATTATTTTGTACTTAGTTACTTTAATTTTTAGGGTTCCGTACTCAAAGGATGCCAACGGGACTCTATTACAAAGGCTCCGCTGTCCATCTCTCCGTATGTCTGTTACAGGGCTGTATCTTTTGAGCCATACTGGGTAGACACTTGAAATTTTTACAGAGTGTGTACAGTCACGAGCGCCAATATGTCAACACTTGGCAACTTTAAATTGCGATTTTTTCACGAAATGACGAATGCAACGTCGAAATACGACACTTTACATATACCTATGGGTTCGAAAATACTATGTTCCTACCAGTGGCGTGCCTAGGGGTCAAAATTAGGGCAAGCCCACAGATTTTCAAGGTATAAAAAAAAGGCCAACTGAGGGATTGGCTGATTTTCTTGTTGTTAATGGTTGTTAGTAGTACTAACATCATTATTATAATTTCCGCAAGAAAACCTTTAAAATACGAAGAGTACTACATATTTCAAACATCAGTACGTAATTGTCACAAGCGCCATCTATATTAATGAATGCGCATAACCACAGCGCCTATCCGGAACTTTCTTAATTTCGCTTGTCACATGCATTTGTTCAATCAAAATGCACTAGATGGCCTCCAAATTATCGATTTATTGTTCTTTTTTCTTTTCTCGTACGCACTGTTTTATGAATTAGGTACTTACATTTTTAAAGTCAATCATGAGCCAACACATACCTATGTTTAACACCTATGTTTGTCATATTCAACCTAGTAAACAATCGAATGAGTAGGTACCTATTTTATATAATCTGTCTTCTTGACTGACAAAAATACTTGTTTTTATTTCCGAGAAGTACCTACAGTAATTTAAGATTGGTTACGGTGAAGTAAATAATTATTTATTGGCAGAAAATTTCAAAAAACTCAATGTATTTACGTACCTTTTCGATGACAATTCCGAATTCACATAATGATAAAATAACACTATATTCGGTCAGTGGGTCGTCTTAGGGTTCATTAACCGTTTACAAAATCATAGGGAATGACATCGCCACAATCAATCACTTTTTCAAATAATAAAACTAATTCTCAAAGTATTCAAAACTTCTAAACAATAACAATTTGAGACGCGTCGCGTTATCGACTCATCGCGCCCGCCGCACGTGCAACTAACTTTACGCGGGTCAACGGGGATAGTGCATTTGCGCGAACTTCATGCCTATAAAAGCCTGGCTTTTCTTTTCATAGAAATCTGTGTTGTATGTACTTACCAATATCAACAAATGTAAACGTTTTTATAGCAATTTGTAGGCGAAAACTGCGAGACAGAGAAAGGAAACAGAAGCCAGGTAAAAAGCCAGACTAGTGTGAGCGAGATGGCGCAATTGAATGCATTGTATAGCGTTAGAGCGGAATTTGGCGCGAACCTAGGCCAGTGCGCGCAAGTTCGGATTTCGAAATAATTGTATTATTATTCCTATGACATGAATGTTTGCGTTCGAGTTCATTGACTGGATTTTTTTTAATATATTTTTTATTGATTTTGTTGTTGTGAATTATGATTTTATTAGGGCAAGCCGGGCTTTTTGGCTTCTATGAAGGGCACGCCACTGGTTCCTACTAATATAAAATATCATTAAAAAATAAAGGAGAAAATCGACTTTGAATAAAGCCAAGTGTATACATACTTTTGCTCGTGACTGTACTACTATGGCCGCTATAAAAACAAAATAATAATAAAAAATTTAAGAGGTTTTACTAAAGATTTAAAAAAAATGTAGTGTTAAATATTTTACGAAGTACGAAAGCCTTCGTGTGCGCGTACGACTTGAACTTGGTCGCTTTTTTATTTTATTTGGTACTTACAAAACTTTTGTCCAGTTTCAACAGTGGTAGCAGTCACATAATTCTTCGCTAAATCTTTCAGGTACTCTTGACGGGTGCGCGTTGCCATTGTACTAAACTTTGGTGATTGAATTGCAGCATTTTCGCCGTTTATAACCTAAAAAATATAACATCAAGTTATAACAACGAAATTTCAGTACTTACATTAATTCTTTGCTTTTTCTAAACAAGTTTAATTTTATTTACTTACTTTACTTAAAAGTAGGTCAGTGAACGCTTCTCCTTTGGGGTAAATCGCACCATCTTTTATTGGAGGTCCAAATAAAGGCACTTCTTTAGCACGACTCACAGCTATACTATAATGCGTGTTCTCTGTACATGGATCTATAGCTCTAACTACAACAAAAACGTGTTGGAACTGAGAACGAATGTTCCGCGGTGTGAACGGCGCAGCACCGGGTTCCTGGAAGACTATAGTTACTATATCGTTGCCAATGTGGCGTTTTCTCAATAACTGTTGTCTGTTATTCGGCGTATAAGGCAGCATCGTCGAGACGTGAAACATGATGTCGCAGCCCTGGTACGTCGTGAACACAGAGTACAGTCCAGTGGAGTCAGTTCTATTGTCGAGCCCAGCTTTGTACTTATCAAAGTCTTTTAATCGAACCGTCTGACCCAACATTTTGAGAAATTCTACAAAAGCTGGCCCAGCTTCTTGGTTATTATACATCTCTTCTTCAGTCGACTGGCCACTCTTGCAGTACATGACTCCAACCTTGTAGTGTCTGGTGACACATTGTTCGTCTAGTCGTAAAAGTTGCTCCTCTGCCCCACCATTGTTTATACCAAGCCTGGAAGCGAATTAGGTCATTATTTGGCGATAAAACTAAATAAATACGACATGAGAAACCTATTGAAGAGAGGGCCAGAATTATTGTTTTGAGTATGAGATTCAATAACCGTTTCTAAATCCAATAACAATAGCAAAAAGGTAAATACATACGCAATTTATTTATCTTTCCGTGTGATGTAATTTGTAAATTATGATTAGTGAATAATTTGGACTGAGATATCTCTAATCTAATCTCGCTTCTTAATGGTTGGTGCATGACATACCTCAAACAGCCAACTTGCAATTCGGGGGCGATGTATTCCATAGCATCTTTAGTGTTGTAGGTTGCGCTGTTGTTGCTGGGCTTAGCAGTGGGCAACGCATCTTCGAGTACGGAGCCGCGTAATGTTAGCAGTTCAGAAGTTCGCACGATGAGGCGGTATTGCCAAGCTAGTTGGGACGCGGGCGCAGAGGCATCGCCGCCCCCGCGACGAAGCTCTACCCTCTCCTTCTTTATAGATATCGCGACGGGTCCGAGATTCTCATCCATTCCAAACCAATTTTGATGAGCTATGGGAGAAGATAAATATATCCTTTGAGTATATAGTACACATTTTTTACGAAAGTGCCAGCAGAAGGAAAACTGATTAACTCACGTTGATTGTAGAAGTAGTTCCTATAGTATAAAGCGCCGAGATCTTGGCTCTCTATTGGGAATGGTGAAAGGGATCTGGCAAATGGGCAGCCATGACGCCAATGTGTGTGTCCTGGAGGGAACTCCAGCATAGAAATTCCGTAAGCGGCGCGTGGACGGTGCCAGCCTCCAGACTGGCCAATTAAAGCGCCGCGAGCGGTCTTCCAACATAGTGACACACAACGTTCTTCTTCACCTGGAATTTGGCAATATCATAAATTAGGGGCATGCCCGAATTTGTCTTCATCCTATTCTATATTAGCGGTCGCCCGCGGCTCCGCCCGCGTGGATGTCGGTTTTCGCGACAAAAAGTAGCCATGTGTTATTCTGATTTATATAACCTATAGCGGTCCCCCGCGGCTCCGCCTGCGTGGATGTCGATTACCGCTACAAAAAGCCTAAGTTTGATCCCATGTGTTCAACTACCCAAAAGTAAATTCAGCATTTTAGCCGACAAACAGGCAGATAAACAAACAGACTTTCGCATTATTTTATTAGCAGGATAAGATAACTTCATGTGTTAAATATTGTTTTATGGATAAAATTTTTGTAAAAAAAAGTTACTGAATTAGAGCTTCCCTATAAACAACATTTGATGTAACTCCCCTCCCGCATCCGCACCCCCGCCTTGGTGACACCTACTTCGCCTGTCGCCACGGGCCGCGAAGCGCAGAAATTGTATTATATTGATTTCGCCATAACTTTCAAACCAAACGTCCAATTTTAATGAATTAAAGACTATATATTATCTACATTTAAAACAGTACTTTGTGACAAAATAGTTTATTTTGATAAGGAGTAATGACATCTGTAAAATAAAAACGTTTAAATAAAATCCTAAAAAATTCAAGATTTTTAAATAAAAAAATGGTTGTTGTGCTTAACTTGAAATAGATAGGTACAGTGTGTCGCGGACTTTTTTGTAGATATTTTTAAGGTCTTTAATTAATTAGAACATTTTATGGTTCTATCTTTTATAGCTTAGGCGGCGTACACCAAATAAGGAATTTTTTTGGATGATTTTTTACACCTTGGGTCCGAAAAACCCAAATATCTTACGGACCCCTATTTTTTCTAAAATAAAATATAGCGATAATGTAGCTTTCAAATGGTGAAAGAATTTTTAAAATCGGTCCAGTAGTTTTTGAGTTTATCCATTACAAACAAACAAACAAACAAAAATACAAATTTTTCCTCTTTATAATATTAGTGTAGATTATAAAAACGATATTGCATGAAAATAAAATAGTACTTAATTTATTAAGCTAAATAAAGCAAGCTACACAATACACAGCACGCAACAACTGCTATTGTGTCTAACCAAATAATTATAATAATAAACAATTAATTGCTTATGTTTTTGGATAAAAATGTTTATTACCTACTTCGATTGTCTTAGATCTCTTTTTTAACATGAGAGTTGGTTCAAATTTTATATTACTGTAATCATTTTGGAGCAATTCACATTTGGATCTTGTGATAATATGGATTTTGTGAGTTGGAACATTTTGACTTCCATAACTGAGTTCAATTTTTGTACAGCATGCAGTCCGAGTGTTTAATGTTCTCATAGCAACATGAAACATTCGAGTTCATTAAAATTAGAAATTTGGAACCCTGAGGTTTCCAAAACCTTGACAACAATCCCACTGCTGGGATACAGGCCTCCTCTTTGTGAGCGGGAGTGGGCCATAATCCACTATACGGGATAACATTTGCATAAAATGAAAAAAAATGTTGATCCTATTTTTATATCAAAGTGGTAGAACAAGGCAACCCTTGAGTCGGCTTTGCCAGAAACATACTTGTAAGTTGTAAGAGAAAAACATAGTTATGAATCACTAGCAGCGCCCCATGGTTCAACCAGCATAGTGTTGTTCCTGTGGGAATATCGGGATAAAAAGTATCCTATGTCCTTTCCCGGAACTCAAACTATCTCTATACCAAATTTCATCCAAATCGGTTCAGCGGTTTAAGCATGAAGAGGTGACAGACAGACAGACACACTTTCGCATTTATAATATTAGTATGGATAGTATGAATTATTATGTTAGATAGTAAACTTGTAAATATAACCTGCATTTCCATATAAAATATACATTATTGTTTAATGGAAATCATTTAGTCATACATTGAAGTTTTATTAGATAAGCACCTATTATTAATTTTCACTTGTGTTAATGACAAATTTTCTGAACAAGTAAGAAGCAGTAATAAATGAAAGTGCAACAATTTTTCTATAAAAAGTGGATGTACATTATACTGAGTTGAGTACAGTTCAATACAGTATGTATCTAATTTCAATTTAATAATGAAAAATTGTTGCCATTTAAAAGGGACACTTGCAAATGTTTATGTACATATTATATCAAATAAGGTACATATATATATTCTAGGAATAAATTTAAGTTCCTATGTATAAAGGGTATCAAATTAGAAGATAAACCTACTTAATTAATGACTTAAGTGTCTAAACACACTACGCAGAAGTTACGCGACCGAAGTTCGGCATGATTACGCCTGCAATGCTATTTGAATTACTGACGACACATTATGCCGAAATTACGTTGCGTTAAATAGCATTGAAATAGCATTGCGGCCGTAATCTTGCCGAACTTCGGTCGCGTAACTTCAGCATAGTGTGTTTAGACACTAACAGTAATCTCCCTGTCCACTTTCCTGACTCACACTAAGAGACAGAAATGTCATAGGATGAGAAAGCACACAATAAACAAGAAAAAGCAATAGTTTTCTAGTGCCAGACTAAGTTAAATATAAAATCAAAATAAGAACAGTCCCTACTGACTTTGAAATAAAGATAAGTTGGAGCACCCCGCTCCAACTTAACTTTGGTGTGTCAGCAAATTCTTTAGAAAGGTTAAGCGTGTTTATGCAGTTAATATCTCATATTACTATTACTTTTAATTCCAAAGTTATTTAATCTAAGTAATAACTAGATTATTCATTACACAGGTCTGCAAAAAAAATGCTGTCTGGATGTTTTCAACTGATTTATATGTATTAAGGTGTTCTGAAAGCTGAAAAAATACTCAAAAAATTCTAGAACGTCACGTTATTTTGCTAAACGCAAAATTTTATTACAAAAAGGGGTTTTTGGGCTAACTTGAAGTCATAAATAAATAAATACAATTTTATTTTGATAATTGTTTTTAAATGTATTCAGGCCATAACTATCATTACTTTCTAAATAAAGAACGCCCTGAACGGCAAAGTTGAAAGAAGGTGTTTTCACTGGACCAGATATTAGACGGCTTATGGCTGATCCACAATTCATCACAACTATGACGGATCCTCAAAGAAAAGGGTGGATTGCCTTCAAAGAGGTCATAGAAATTATTTTAGGCAATAACAAAGACCCTGACAACAAACAAATCGTCAAAAGAATGTTAAAAGCATTTCAAGCTTTAGGTTGCCTAATGAGTTTAAAAGTTCATTTTCTTCATTCCCATCTCGACTACTTTCCAGAAAATTTAGGAGACGTGAGTCAAGAGCAAGGTGAACGATTTCACCAAGATATTAAGGAGATGGAAAAAAGATACCAGGGAAGATGGAGCGTCTCAATGATATCAGACTACTGTTGGATGCTTCAGAGAGACCTTCCAGATGCTTCCTACAAGCGAAAATGTACCAAAAGGAGTCTCACTGGGAAAAAGAAACGTGTTTAGTGCTTACTTACGAATGTATTTAAGATAAAAAAATAAGTTTCGTTACGCAATTATAAATATTTTTTTTTTTTTGTATTTTATCTTTTATTTTAAGGTGATAACTTGTTTAACATAGATACCTATATTGTCAGAAAACGTGACGTTCTACGAGCAAATGAAAGTCATTTTCGGATTCAGCACACCCAAAAACATAAGAATTACGCCAAAAAATCAAAACAGCTCTCAACTTTTTTTTTTTGCAGACTTGTGTTATTGTTGGCAAGTGTACACTGTTAACGCATGACTAACTGGCTGTTCAGTAATTGTTGCATTAATGAATAAGTTATATTGAATGGAAGCATAAAATGTTAGCAATGTTGTAAGCAATTAGAACTAGTTGACCACAAGGAGACAAGTAACATTGCATTCATAGCTATTAAGTAATAAATATATAGCTATAATGTATTGTATGTGAAATATAATTATGTGTGTTAAAAATAACTAGTGTGTTTTGACAATTTACACATAGCTTATTTTTTGTATTTGAGTTATGATAATTTAATGCAGTCGCTCCACATTAAAAACTGGTATTCACCTGCATCCAGTTAGATTGGAACCCGATCAAAACATAGATAGGAAAAAGACAGGAAGATTGATTGATGTATTATGAAAGAATAACCCATTATTTAAAAAAAAATAACATGATGCGTTCATATTGCACCAGTTATTTTCTCATGAATAAAAGGCAACTATAGAATATGTTGTTATGTTATGTAAACCGAATGGCATCCTGTACCAATTGTAAGTCAGCTGAGGGAAACAGGCTATAATGGTGTGTACAGACAATTGAGTGTCTTCCTGTCACTACTTACACGCAATTGTGCTCATAAAGCTTACATGCCACTTACACAATTCATACAAGATACATCATCATCATCATCATGAGAGCAGTGGTGGCCAAATGGTAACGGCCACAACTTACGAGTTGTAGGTCGTGGGTTCGAACCCAGACAGGCGCTTCACTTTGTGTAAATTATTTCATCACCAATGCTCTCAAAACGGTGAAGGAAAACATTGTGAGGAAACCGGCATGTCCTAGAACCAAAAATTCGAAGACATGTGACATCTGCCAACCCGCACTGGGCCCGCGTGGTGGATTACGGCCCACTCCCTCTCATCGAGAGGAGGCCTGTGTCCCAGCAGTGGGAACTTTATATGCTGATAATGGTATGGTACATCATCATCTGCCTACCCTTTTCCCAACTATGTTGGGGTCGGCTTCCAGTCTAACCAGATGCAGCTGGATACCAGTCCGCCCCTAAGACGACCCACTGACCAGTATTTTACATAGAGCGACTGCCAATCTGAACTCCACACCCCAGTTACTGGGTAATGTGATACTCCTTCTGGTTGTCAGATTTTCGGGCTTCTGACTTCTTATTTCATGCAAGATTCAATAATAGCAATATAGGTGGGTTGGGTTACATTCAACTACAATTGTAAAATTTGTTTACTTCAGTCAATAAACTGCATCAGAACATAATTACCTATATGGGTATAAAAAGGAGAAAAACAGATATTACTGTTTTTTTGGTGGCAACTATGAGTCATAAATAATACATTCTTCCAATAACAATGTCAAGTGTGAGAGCATAATTTGTGTCACCTGATTCACAAATGACACAATGGTTATTTTGTAGTAAGTAAAAAGCAATGTAAAAAGATAATTATGACTCCTACATACTTACTAGTGTTGTATTTCTATATGTATTGGTTTTATGACCTTCATTTATTTTGTAGAGATCAGTGCATACAAATAGGCAACTAAAGGAAATATTGTATTGAAATACATAGGCAAGTGCATTTAAGTTTGGATTGATTTACTATATCGACAGTGAAGTGCCAATACCTCCTAACTGACATTCCTTGAGAAATTCACTTTGTTTATTGTTTTGAATTTAAAAGCGTTATTTGCGTTTTATTGAAATCGCCTGTATTTTTAGTAGCAAGAGCATTCAATTAAAATGTTGAAATACGTACCTCCCGACTAAACCAACGCAGGGGTTGGGTCTTATATCGAGTCGCCTGAATCTGAGTTAAGTGTAGATATGGGAGGGTTTAGGGGGTTCGTACTAAGCGATAAAATGTATTTTTTGCTGCCGGAGACGCGCCAAAATATTTTAATTATTATTTAGAAAATCTTGGGAAATCTTATAAATGCATACGAAGGAACGTAATTTTGATACATTTCGTAGCGATTTCGATAGTGCGTTTATCGAAATGCGTGAAAAGAAACCATTTTCCCCGCGTTCCGAATTGAGTCAAAAACGATTATATCGCGAATTCAACCAAATTTAATAGTCACAAAATATAAGGACTATTGAGTACTAAATTGTGACGTTGCGCGTTGGTCGGATTCGCGATATAATCGCTTTTGACGCAATTCGGAAAGCGGGGTTTGTTTACATTGACAAATACTTTTGTTTGGTGTTCGTTTTGTCATTCCGTTGCTCTCGAGTTTACGTGAATTTTATAGTTTGCTATGATTATTAGCTCCCCGCACCCTAATGAGTGACAGATCGTAACCAAAGCACACAGACTTGTGTTGGTTAGGTTAAGTTAGATAGCGCGAACCGAGCGAGCGAAGTGAGTTGTGTAGGTTAGGTTAGGTTAGAACGGTGACCACTTAGCGCGAGCCGAGCGAGCGCAGCGAGCGTGCCGCGGCAGCGGCCGGCGAAGCGCCAGAAAGTAACTACCTCCCCGTACCCTAATGAGTGACAGATCCTACCCAGAGCACACAGACTTGTGTTAGTTAGGTTAGAAGGTTTTGTTCAAAGTGGAATAATAGAAAAACTACGCATCTCCGGCAGGGCAGGAGTGGGGGGGGTGAAACAGGGCGCCCCCCCCAACCCCCCTCCACCCCTCCCATCTTCGTACGGAGGCGACTTGATATAAGACTTTAACCCTTTGCCGTTGATATGTTCATTTAACAATTCTAGACATGATAAAACTATAGTGTCTTACCTCCTAATTCATTCCTGAAGAATGGACAGCTTTCTAGCAACTCATTTGATCTTCCATCACCTGTGTCTGGCACTGCATCGTCTCCTGGAGGCAGTCCACGAGTTGCAAGCAAAGATGCAGCAGATGCTCCTGTCGTAGTATTACGACGCCTACTCAGCAATGCTCCACGGATCTCAGCAGCATAACTTAGGTTAGCCAGAAGTGACTGGCAGTCATAATGAGCAAACTGCTTTCTTTTGTTACAGTCTGTTACTGCAGTGAGGCTACTATCGTCTAGAGGTGGACGGTTTAACACAGGTGCTGCTCCACCCCACAGTTTATTCAATTTAAGCCTAGGTTTTGGACTGGCACTTGATCTAGATGGCGGTCCATCTGCATGGTCACTGGCAAGGCCATCAGCGATCCTGTCGACGGCGCGACTAAGGCCTGGCGTCTTGTCCGGTGCCGACACACCGCTGTAGCTGTGTACCATTGCGGGTAACCGGTCGTTAGCGCCTCCAATTACGTCAATTGAACCATGACTTCCGTACTCCCGTCGTAAGCCATTCCCCGAGGGATGCTCAGCATATATCAAGTCAAGACTTGAATTGCTGCGGTAAATAACATCTCTGGCTTCCTTTCTTCTATTATCTGGAGCGTACATGGCATTATTTTCCCAAGCAACTTAGTGCATTTCCAATGACCGAAAGAAAGATGTGCCAGTTGAGTTAGAGCCCAATTTATATATTTATTTACACATCGATGTAAAACTCTATCTTGGGAATTAGCACAATGCAACTCAGATGAAAAGTAAGACCAAATAATAGATCAAACTTATTTTGAACATAATCACAAGAAAATTAATGTACGAAATTGACCTCCAGCACAATTACTATCACATTTGTTGTTAACTTGATACAAAATCACTTTAACTCAATGAATAAATAAAATGAATAATAATTTTGCAAAACTTGAGGTCTTGTCAGTCAACCACATAAAAAAACCATAGCTAAAGAAATACAAAATAGAAGAGTGAATGACAAAGACAAATTCCACAGACAAATAACATGAAAGAGAATGTATAGATGTAGTGTATACCGATCAGCACTGCTACAGAACGACATGGCTCTACTAATCGATTGCGGCGAAATCGAGAACTAACATAATTATTTTATTCAACTGTACCACGGCCGCTACTGGCACCGTAACCGTTTCTCTCTGAAAAACCCATATGCGTTGTTTAAACAGGTGGCATATAATTGTAATTTAAGGGATAGTTGGATATTATCGCGTGTGAGACATTTTCGTACCTTGATAAAATTCGATAACTAATAAAAAAAAACCGTGCGCTGACTAGTACAACCCCATTGCCAGCTATTGTATAATTGCAGATTAATAATATTTTTGATCAGACTAAAACAAGAATAATATGTTAGCCATCATCGGTTCCGATGATGTGTCGACACCATAGAAATGTAAAAAAAACTGGCCAAGAGCGAGTCGGACTCGCACACAAAGGGTTCCGGATCACAAGGCAAAAACGCCACGCAAAAAACACGTTTGTGGTATGGGAGCCCCCTGTTAAATATTTATTTTATTCTGTTTTTAATATTTGTTGTTGTGGTCACAGGTCCACGCTTCATGAATGGTCCTATACTAGGCATCTAGCACAGACTACAATTATAACGTCTCCGCGAACTAGTGCGCTTTCGACCGTGATCGTGATAAAATATAAAAATGCCGAGTTGTTCAGTAGTTTCCTGTACTCTATTTGTCTCTAAAATCATGAAAAACAACAAATCAATTTTTCTTGCTTTTACTACGCTAGTTTTACGGTAGTTACGGTGAGATAGTGATGTGGTGATGTGGTTGTGAACTTGTGAAGATCCACTAACCTAGGCTATTGACAACAATGTCGATTGCCCAACAAATTATAATGCTATTATAGTTAATTTTTCAATTTGACAACCGTTTTAACCAGCAGGGTATTGCGTAACCATTGAGATAGGAAAAACATGGAGAGGCCGCGTTATTCTATACATACATTTGTTTATACAAATATGAGTGAAATATGATTCAGAATACGAAATATCGTTTTGTCTCGTTCTTTCTAATAAGATAATCGTATTTGATAAAAGAGACAACAATATTTTAAGTTGTTGCTCATTTTGAGAACATTTTGACGTGACGTAGTACAATTGTAGGTAAGGTGCCGTATCAGCCATCTTTTGCGACAAGTTTCGTGGTAGTTTTGCTGTCAAATGGTTGTTTACTTTTTGTATTATTGAGATTTGCGAGAAATATACAAGGATTTTACCTTTTAAAACTGCATGCAAATGTTGGAAAACAACAATTCAACATGTCTGTGTGTTGTATTGTGAAGTGTGGTGCAAGAAAGAATGAAAATCAACCTCTAATGTCTTTGCAGAGGTTAATAGCCGGTTTTCATGCAAAAATACATTTAATAATACACATTCGATGATACAGTTGTGACACGATCATGAATTTATGGCTAAAGTATTGATATTTGGGTTCATTTCCGTATAATAGACCTTTTTAGTATATTTTGTTAATTCATTTGTTTGTTTACAA
Source organism: Mesoligia furuncula (assembly GCA_916614155.1). Classification (NCBI taxonomy): domain Eukaryota; kingdom Metazoa; phylum Arthropoda; class Insecta; order Lepidoptera; family Noctuidae; genus Mesoligia; species Mesoligia furuncula. Next base: position 15,481,908 of record OU744799.1, on the reverse strand, counting down.
TAATATGTCAAATGGAATAGGGTCGTACCGTTGCCGTAATAGTTTTCTCCGCTGAAACGTCATCGACATATTCTGCGATGTGAACATAAATAATTCTGTGTCTTATTCGGTCCGAGTGACCTTGCCAGGTCCGTCCTCTGGTTCACAGCACCGAAATTAAAATATTTTATTTCACATAAACCTACATGGCCACTTAGGAAACGTCAGTAGCTAGGTCATCATCATCATTTCAGCCGAAAGACGTCCACTGCTGGACATAGGCCTCTCCCAAAGGGGGGGGGGGGGGGTGCCATAATCGCCACGCTTGGCAGGCGGTTTGGTGATTGCAGTATAGTTTAGTGGTGAAATGCATAGAGAACGCTGCTGCCCATTCTCCGGTACGACCCTTAGTCGCCTTTTACGACACCCACGGGAAGTATGGGGTAGTGCTATTCTTTAAGTCCGGCAGCACACAGACTGTGGAGTTTCTTGCCAGTGCAGTAGCTAGGTGCACGGTTCCAATTGGTTGCTTCCTATGGGGAAGAACTGGCAAGAAACTCCACAATTTTTACAATGTTTTCTAATTTGTTAAGTACCTGGTACTGATTTTAATTAATAAATAACTCGTTTTTTATTAAATTTATGGACTATCTGTTTCTCTCTTCTCGCCACTGCAGATTTATTACCGAAAAAACTCAGTGAAAGCTGAAGTGACGGTAACAGAGAGTTTTTACATTTGGTACTTACGCTATCAGATGCATTTATCATAATACACATTGTTTGTACATAATACAGGTTTGTACATAACTCAGTAATTAACCATGAGTCTTTCGTTTCACGCATCACAAAAGATTATAAATAAAGTATTTTTGCACACTTTATATTTATGAAAAACTATAAAGTTACCGAAAATAAAGTAACAAACGTTATTATAAAGTATGGTTGACAACCGTAATTACAACTGACTTTAATTTAGTAAGTTATTATGATCCAAACGTAATAACTAGTAAGACTCATATTTAGTATCGATACTCGATAATAGTAACACCTATGTTCCTTGATTGACACAACCCTAGCAGTGGCAGCCATTTTATGCGACAAAACGAGTTGTAGGTATGCACCCTTTTTTTGTAGGTATTTCCAGTCCATACTTTTTTATGTCAATGTGCGTAACACACTATTAGTAGCAATGGGTTTTATTTTGACAGTTCAACAACATTCATTGCGTTATTTGCGTTGTTGAGCAGACACATTTTTCGAACATAAGGAGCAATGGATTAGAAATATGCTTCAAAATTATTCAAATTGAGAGTAATAGTGTGTTACGCAATTATGGTGCCGGTTTAAAAAAGACCTGAAAAGATGACGTTTAAATCCGGTTTGTAGTAGTCCCTTGAGAAGATCTAAAATAATGTTACTTTTTTTTTTATTTACTTCAATTATTTTTTTAGCTACATTTTATTTATATAATAATTATGTTCTGGACATATCGTTTTTAATTTATTTTCATAACCCTAAATTTTTTTGAAGTGAAACTTTCTTTACGGGCGTTGTACACTTTTTTTGTGATGGGTAAAAAATGTTAAACTTGCGTCAGGAGTTCAGGACACGTGACCCTGATCGAAAATTCGTAAGATTCCAAAATATCAAAAATTGAAAACAAGTATACAGGATCAAATTAAATTAGCTAGCGAAACTTAGCCACAAGTATACAGGATAAAATTAAATTAGCTAGCGAAACTTAGCCACAAGTATACAGGATCAAATTAAATTAGCTAGCGAAACTTAGCCACAAGTATACAGGATCAAATTAAACTAGCCAGCGAAACTTAGCCACAAGTATACAGGATACAATGGCAAAGTATTAATATGTGTTTTGTTTTCACTTCTGTCGGCACTCCCGGAGTGAATCACGAATGGAAGAATCGATAAAATCCATCCTTGCAGTATGGATTTTAAAGTATCCGACCTACCTAAGAATAATGGAAAAATATTAAGAATACTGCTGCCGATTTAAGTAGGTACAGGCAAAAGAGACATCTCAGCTTTGCTAAGTTGGTAATGCAGATGTGCATTACCTATTGTCTTTATTTACTTACCTACCATCAAGTTGTTTGCCAGCCAATGAAATAAGAAATTACCACAGAGTATTTTTTGGAAATACTCTGTGGTACAGTCACGAGCATAAGTTTGTATACACTTGGCTTTATTCAAAGCCGATTTTCTCCTTTATTTTTGAATGAAATTTTATATTATTAGGAACATAGTATTTTAGGTTTATGTAAAGTGTCGTATTTCAACGTTACATTCGTTATTGAAAGTTGCCAAGTGTTGACATATTAGTGCTCGTGACTGTACACAGCAACCACCATATTTATTAATAACTAGCATCTGCCCGCGACTTCGTCCGCGTCAAATTTCACCCTCCCCCATTCTCCCTCTTAGGGGTGGATTTTCGAAAAACCCTCTCTTCACAAAGAACACACCCTCCAAATATCTTTTTTCTAGGACCAGCGGTTTAGGCTGTGCGTTGATATATACAGGTGAATTTTTCAAGTGGGCGTGGATGGCCAAATCCGAAACTATAAGGAATAGCGAAAAGTACTCAAAGGAGTCGCGGGTTCGATTTTGATGAAAACTGCATCATTGGATTTTTGAAAAATCGATATTCCTAGCCAGAAATCAAACCCGTAGATATTGATTAAAAAACACTCACTGGCGCCGATTCTGTTTTTCACAAACTAAACCAAACTTAAGTTCAGGGATCATTTTCTTTCTATTTCTTTAAGAAAAGGACAGAAGATAAATATTAGTTTAGTCCTGTTGTGACCGATATACATCATAGCGCCCTCTGTTGTTGGGTGGCGTAAGAAATATGGTCGTGTCCTTCTGTTTTGTACCATACGACGCTAGAGGGCTTCAGCATTTATGAATGAAATATTCGATAACCGCTTACGCTTCTCGACACTAGGGGGACGATCCATGAATGAATCATTGTTTAGTCATGAATGTTTGTTGTAAGTTGTCGCCTCTCGACGCCGCAGCAGCACTGTACTGCATACTGGAATGTTCTCGAAATTTCTAGAAGCCGGAAGTCCACTCCCACTTGGAAAATTCACCCTGTATATCAGTCAGTCAGGACTTGGAATTTTATATATACAGGGTTATTGGTAATTTCTTAAGATGTCATTGTACTCATCATTATAAACAACTTTTACTATGGGACCAAACCTGAAATCGCGAAAAAAAATCAGCTGTTCCCTACATTTTCACGAGTTATACGAACGTACCTAAATGTAGGGAACAGCTGATTTTTTTTTTCGCGATTTCAGGTTTATCCCATAGTAAAAGTTGTTCATAATGTAAATTAACAGTTTAGTCAATTCAAAAGGTAAATTAACCTCATGTATTTTATACTCAAACCTTCCTGAAAGTATAAATAACATTACGTAAACAATTATCAAAAATGCTTTATTAGTTTTTGAGAAAATCGCGGACATACAAACACATACAGACGGGTCGAATACAGAACCTCCTTTTTTGAAGCCAGTTAAAAAACACTTGTGAATGTCGATTTAGGTGCCCTCTAATCAGCTGCTTCCTTTTCCTCTGGTTTCTGTTTAGGTTCTTCAGGTGGCTGAACAGTGATTCCAGACGACACTGCTGGACCTGATTGGCTTTCTCTATCTTGTGTCAGAATACTTGTACGAATACGTCTTACTAACGATTGTCGTTCCCCTGTTGTCAAGGTACTTTGCTTGGGCACTATGGCAGAGTCAAAAGAGGTAGCCGAAGAAATGTGCAGTACTTCTGGAGCTATGGAGACATGGCTCGGCGTGTCAGAAGTGGCCCTTGAGCCCGAGGTATGTAAGCTCACTAAGGATCTGAACTCTACTCTGGAAATCTCTCTCTGGAAAGACGTCTCAGTAGGACGGGCTGATTTTTTGGCCAGGGCTGGTTTAAAGACGCTCGTTCTCGATATCTAAATCGTAGTTAAACGGGTTAGTAACTTAGATACAATTGTTACTTAAATACTTATTCATTTGATTAAGCACAATTCTGATTATAACGTCGTAACGACTTGCAAGATGCGTGCATAAACAATTTTATAAGTAATACATACTTGGATTAGTTAGGCGTCTAGTGGTCAGTATGGAAAAATAAATTAATTATTAGTCAAATCAAATTTAGAACACATCAAATTTACAACACATTTTTTTTTTAATATGTACCTACCTAAACCTAATCGTTTCAGATTTATAGCTAGTCATCCACAGCCAGTACACACGGATAGATTGCTGTTTCGGTTGGAAGGGGTGGGATATGGATTATGGATGCCGGTGTAATTTAGTCACATAATAAAATATAACTCTTCAGCTTTGTTTCTCGGTTGGGAACGCATCAGCGACGCCTCTGGTATAGCTGATGTTGGCCGTTGGCTTGTTTGACATCCAATACCAAGGTAAGTACATAAAAAGTAAGCCTTGCCTTGCCTTCCCTTTGTAAGTGCAACTTTACAGCAAAGAAACTAACCGCATCCAAGTCCCTAGCTTCCAGGGCTCTTTGAACTTCCTCTTCAATACGTTCAGCTTCATCTCGTGCAAGTATTTGTGCTTTTAGGGCGTCTATCGTCATCGAAACCATCTCCTCTATTTCGTCGATCGGAAGTACGATACCGCAGTCTAGCGAAAAATAAAATGAAAGTAAGGTTCACAACGTTTATTGTACCGATGGAGCAAATCATCGATACACGTAACTGCAAACAGTTCTCGTTCAAAATTTTATTTAAATCGACAGATACTGCTTGCTGTTAGGTACTATCGCATACACGAACCTAACAGCAAACACTTCGCCTTTACATACAATCATGTATTTATTTGGACCAACCTTTGATATCTTCCACCACGTCGAACGAACGAATTCGTTGAATACTTTCCATGGTGGCTGGATGCTCGTCGTCGATGAGCGATCTAATGAGAGAAGCCATCGTCTCAGGATCATCTGAAAAGATGCGAGGATTAGCACAGAAATAAAAGTAACCACAAAATAATATTAAACAACAAACAATTAAAGAATCGGTCAAGAGCGTTTCGGACCACTAATCGGTAATATAGATGTACAGAATCCACAAACTGTTTATACTGTTTTTACCAGCAGGAAGAACCTATGGCACTGCATATCAAGTTTGAGAAAAAGTTCGGCTTTTTAGAGCATTGTCTCTGTCACTCTTAATACTTGTGTGACAGTCTTTTTCTAAGCCTCGATGTGTCACGTCCGAACTGGTGCGGTTACTGTTTGAGGTTTGTAAGCTAGCTAGCTTGAAAGCTAGAAACACAGGAGACACTTTGAGGATGGATGTACCTAGGGGGAGGGGGGGCACATTGATTCACGGGGCACATTGGTACAGTATCTATATCTCAAAACCGATAAACGCTACACAGTCCGGCACATCACTAGAATGCTCAAGGACATTCACAAGAATGACAGTTCTAACACCGCTCGCCGCCAGTTTGCCGTTGGGCCTCAACGGCCACTAACTTGTTGGAAGTGGCGTGCGCCGCTGCCTACAAAAAAAAGACGTGAAATGTAATTGTGTCTCAGGAGGATACTCTTAGTTGTTTTTGTTATTATTTGTTACTAAAGGTAAATATAGTTATTATTGTATTTTAAAATGTTTTTGATTGCAAGATTATTATATATTTGATAAAATTAATTGTTTGTGGAAAAAGTCCTTTGGGGCACTTTGATACGGTAATGAGCGGGGTACAATGATACGTATCAATCTAATATTATATTATATTTTCATTAACAATATTCAATGTTAAAGTCTGATTACTTAGTAAGTATATAACTGATTATATAATTAAGAAAATAACAGAGAATTAGTCTTGTTCTATGGTGAAAATATTGTTTTTTTTGTGATTATATTCCTTAAGTAACTTAAGAGACTGATTATGGCTAATGTGCACTCTTAATAAAAAGTGTTTTGCGATCTCAATCAATAAAATTGTTTTATTTCTTAATTTTAAGTAATAATACAGTTTATATTGGGTTTTTAGTCAGTTTAAATTTGCATTTCATATAGATCTAAAATACGTATCAAACTGCCCCACCCCATGTATCAAAGTGCCCCACTGGTGGGGCAGAATGATACAAAAATGATTTTTTCTTAAAATCAGTTTATCTCTATACGTCGCCAGTTTTTGCGGTTTTTGCGTAGCCAAAATATAAGCTGACATATCAGCCAATGCACACATCAAAACAAATATTTAAACATAATGCTTTATGGTCCTCAGAAAAGAGATTGAATTTTTGTGTATCAAAGTGCCCCCCCTCCCCGGTTACTGTTTGAGGTTTGTAAGCTAGCTAGCTTGAAAGCTAGAAACACAGGAGACACTTTGAGGATGGATGTACCTACTGGAAGGTGTGTATAAGTCACGGCTAATAGCCCCAGAGTGGCTACACCTAGTTTTAGCCGGGTACAACTAGGTGCAGCCGGCCACGCATGCGGTTCGTGTGTACTTCGGGAGGCGACGTGGGATGCAATAGCGAGCGAAGGGCACCCCGGGGTTAGGTTTGGTTAAAACTAGTTGTAGCCGCACTTCGGCTGTTAGCCGTAACATAGGTATATAATTACAAATATCTTTAGCACGCGCGGAGTGCAATAATGCTGCGATGGCGGGCCCGATGCGGTCTTCAATTTTATCATGTGTGTCCGACATATCCTTCAGAGCTTCCTCCAAATTGTCTATCACATCATCTGGAGACTCTGGAGATTCCATTGCTTCTATCTACGACACATACAAATAAAAACCGATTAACAATAACGTAAATCTAATTACAACGTATTCACCGGGGTAACTGCGTAACACAACAACAAACGTAAACATTGCTTATCAAGTTAAAGCCGTTCCTACAATGGCTTTGATTTTAACAGTTCAACAACTTTCATTGCGTTCTAGTTGTTAAGTAAGTAGAATTGATTTAAAAAATTAAATTAACGTTTGGAACATATGAAACAATGGATTAACAAAATTTATTCGAAGTTATTCAGATTCTGATTGATAGTGTATTACGCAATTAGGATGATAGATGTACCTAAGGCCTTTCGTTCAGGACGCTCAGTTGACTTTTTTTTTTATAACTTTAGAAATAGTAAGAGAATAATGTTAATAATAACTTACTTGTTGTTTGACCAAATGCTCGGTCAAAGTTGCCAGATTATCGAATGCTCGAGTTTGCTTCTTATACTCACTCGGATCTCCACCAAATTTCAGCAGCCACTTTTTAACGATAGTATCTACCAATTCATATCGGGACAACTTTCTGTAAGATAAAATATAAAGTTTTATTTGTCAAAATGTAAGAACAACTGCAGATAAAGTAGCCTACAGCGATCAAGAGTTGAAAAAGCGTTCCTCCCACAGAATAAGGTAATAAAAGAAAGAGTTTTTTCTTCGTCCAGTCAAGGTAGACAACTGTATCGTGTGCCAAGTCGAGGTTTAGCACTTTTCTCAAAAGACGGGCTGTGTAGAGTCCAAATTAATTATGATAAGGACAGGAGGAAGATAATTATGGCGTCTGGCGGTGAGTGAATCAAACAAACCCGGTCATGACTGCAGGCAGCTGCTCCATGATCTCACGCAGGAGGATTCCCGCGTCGTCCCGCGTCACTCGCATCGAGTCGAGGCAGTCGAACAACAGTGTCGTTACGTTCACTTCGCGTCCAATCTCCGTTTCTGAGCTTATAGGTTCTCTGTAATCGGAACACATATCATAACATATATTCCCTGAAGGGCTATACAGAGGTGTACTGAGCGATGGCCGTTTTGCGTGGCTGTGACGCATATTTTCCCCCAACTAGTTTTTTTTTTGTGTTTGTGTTCTTTCTCTGTGTCATGTTTACCGCAAATAAAAGTATTTTCTTTCTTTTTTCTGTCTGTCTATCTACCTGTAGAACGCTGTCTTTGGGCCAGATTCTCGTACGTAAATTATCGCAATTAATTAATGTGACAAACTGTTCACCAGCAAACTACAGCGAATGTCTGGTAAAACATGGGTAAATCAGTCGAACAATCACAGTAGTTTACGCCCGCTTCACAACTTTCGTACGAGAAACTGGGCCCCATTCATCCACATATCGACAGTTATGTTTTAAATTTCATGTAACGTTCCAGACTCTGTATTGAGAAATTTCTAATGGAAAAACAACACTTTGCCGGAGATGGGAAATTGGGGCAATATTATAATTATTCCAAACGGTCCGTCTGTTCTATAAAGAACCACCTTAGTTACGTGATTTTCAAGTCAACGCGAACGGAGCAAGGGCATAACATGTTATAAAGGGTGGCACTCAGGGACATCGATGCACAATCTGTTACCATTGATATGGATACAGCACGACACAACTTAGATGTAGCATCGGCAAAATTCGCAAAACCGATCACATCCGAACTGAGTGCGCCTTCAAAATCACTAATCTTTATTATTGATTTAGGAGAAAATGATCTTTATGCAAACTCCATAACTTGTAAAGTCATATTATAACAAAACACATTCGTGAAATTGATGCATATTACAATTACCGGCACGTAACTTGGCAAGAGATTTTCGTAGTGGGGGAAGTTCGCGCATATAAAAATGTATGAAATTGTGCGTGCGCAAACTTCCCCCACTACAAAAACTCTTGCCAAGTTACGTGCCGGCAACTATATACATGTACTGGCTTGCAAAATAAATGATCACTTAAATAAAGTCTTTGTTTTTTTAGATTCGATTTCAAGGATACAAGGCTAGAACGATGAATATCACAAATCAAACTTTTAGAGATGTTTATTGTTAAAAACTTCAATTATAATTTATTAAGGGCATGCAATAAATGGAATAAGTTACATTAAAAAAAAAATATGGCTTTGAACGACACCAGATATTATTAAAATTGTTCATTCTTATTCGAATACACCTTCGACATCCATACTTATATCCTCAGTCTCAACAGCTCCATTGTAGTCGTTAAACGATTCGTCGCTGTCTGATGATGAGTCATTTACATTTATGATGAACTGATCCAAATATCGGTCTGTCCTATCCTCGTGTCGCATATGCTCTTTTTCGCATTTTATCGCGTGATCGACTACTTTTTCCCATTCGAATACGCCAAAAGATTCGAATTTCTCCATTAATAGTTCTTTGACTTTCGTTAGATTCATCGAGACATTTTTAGAACTAACGTGGCCTTTCACTTGGGCCCAAATATTCTCGGTTGGGTTAAAATCTGGATGATAAGGAGGTAACCGTAAAACAGAATGACCATGTTCCGCCATTATTTGGTCAATTGAGTATTTAATGTGTTCAGATTTGTGGCGTTTAATTATTTCATACAATTCTGGTTTCAGCAGATTTGACGCAAAGGGTATATTTTTAGATGTAAGCCAAGATTGCATGGATGCTTTTAGAGAATTGGAATTCGGTGCAATGTCTATCTGTGTGTTATGGTAAGAAGCGTTATCTGCGACCACAACAGTATTAGGTCGTAGATTCGGAATGAGATGTTGTTTTAACCATTTTTCGTAATTTTCTTTATTCATCTCGTGGTGATAATCGCCAGTACTTTGAGAAGATTTATAAACTAAGAGAGCGCCAGGTACAAAACCTCTTGAGCCACCAGCGTGGACAATAATTAATCTTTCACCTTTTGACATCGGTTTTTTTAAGCCTTTCTTAGAACTATCCGTCCAACTACTTTCCTTTGTATGTGTGGCGTGTATGTAAGTCTCGTCAGTATAAACTATATCCCGACCTTCACTTCTGAACTTTTGTATCTGTCGAAGATACTTAATCCGCTGAAGTCTTACTTCATCTTTCTCGGCCAGTAAATATCTATTATTTTCCATTTTCTTGAATTTGAAACCCAGTTCAAGCAATATACTGCGCAAATTTTCTCGACTGGCTGTGAAATTATATATCTTCCTTATTTAATTTGTAATTTGGTTAACAACGATTTTATTGTAGGCAATCTTTTTTCAGTGACATGAAAGTTACACATCTTCCTTCTAATGACATCATAATCAAAACCGTCTAAATTTGCTCGATGTTCTTTCTTTTTTCTGGACTAAAAAGTCGCCAAAAAGCCGTAAAGTGCAACTTTTAGTCGCCTAAAAAGGCGAACTAAAAGTTGCACGAGTTGAACTAGTCGAAGCCAAGGCATTGTCATGCTCTTTCAAAACAGCACTTATTGTTTTACGTGACACACCAGTTGCCTTCGCAGTTCGCTCTTGAAGGTTTTGAAAGTGATCATTCCCAAAAACCCTATTTTTAGACTCCGTAGCCTCTCGACTCATAAATTGATAAACATAAAAAATTATTTCACGACTTTGGCTATTATACGGCTTACCACGTTTCAACGAAGTCATCATGAAAAAAAAACAGCAACAAAAAATATATTATTCACTTTCCTATTAAATTGTCACGAAGTGTACGGAATGATTCACTCACGTGCATTCTCAACGCTGTCTCGAGTTAAACTGAGGCGGGAATATATAGCGCGAATAACATTGAATGGTGCGATAGTGAGCGATTTCTATTGGTTGTGTAAATCGGAAGTGATCGGTTTTACGATGCTACATATAAGATGTGTCGTACTGTACCTAGAGTAGAAATTTTTGGCCGGTTATCGAAAAAAAATCTGCTGTAAATACCTACGCGCTTTATAAGGAACAGCAAATTTTATTAACTCGCACGCACACACACATATGTTATGTTATGAAAAAATCTGAAGTAGGTAATTACGCACGAGTCACGACAGGAGATCGTTGACCATATTGCAATGAGCTGTTTACTAAAAACTAATATAATGGAAAGAGACAGAGAGAGAGAGAAAGTTGCATGGAGGGGGCATAACGCTTTTTCGTTACATGACGATTTCTACAAGTCACCTCCTACCGCAAGCCGGGTTCTTCGTTCCAAAAATATTAGTATTATTATGGGTAACTCACATAGGGAAGTATTTCTTACGGTGATCGAAGTAGGACCGCGGGACCAGGCGCAGGTTAACTTCTGATTCCTCCTGCATCGGGCGCCTAGCGCTATCCGGGAGTGGAGCCAACTCTGACAACGGCTTTAAACGAAGATTATGGATCTCCTCTTGAAGTTGCTGTTAACATCGTTTTAATTAAGCAATTGCGTCAATGCTGAGAAAAGGCAAACAAAATTCACTAGAATGTAACGTTTTTACTGACTTCAAAAAAAAGGAGGTTATCAATTCGACAGTGTATGTAGATAGGTATGTATGTAATATTATTGGAGTTGCATTATATTCACATATGACAATCTATTAGGGCTTCCGAACAAATATACAAAATTTTATGTATGTATGTATGTTTGTTTGTCCACGCATTTCTCCGCAACTATTAATTGGATCGTGACCATTTTTTTTTGCATTGGCTTACATTTACTTCAACTTAAGGAACAGTTCAAGTTTCATCAAAATCGATTCAGTAATTTTCAAAATATGGACTAGGTAATACGTGTAAGTGTGACGGTCTGGCTTATTTATACGAGCTACGGGTGTAGTGTCAAAGGGAAAACATCTCAAAACCTTGGTCAAATTCTAGTGCAATATTTAAAACAAAACTTTTACCTACTCATTACAAACAAATATTCCAGTTTTTACTTAAAACTAAAAATTACGAAATAAAACGTAAAAAAATTAAAAAAATTAAACCGACTTCAAAAAGAAATGAACTCAAAATTATGAAATAACTTTAATTTCGGAAGTCGGTGGCAAAAACCTAAAACTAAAATACCTACAGATCCCAAGAGACCGACTTCCGAAATTAAAGTTATTTCATAATTTTGAGTTCATTTCTTTTTTGAGTCGGTTTAATTTTTTTAAATTACTTTTTTATTATTGTAATTTGTAAGTACGACATCCATACTTTTACTGTGAAAGTCACGTTTTCACGGCTAGAACCGTTAAACTAATTTTGCTGAGTTTTGATATGCCTAATGGTAATTATGTAGAACCCTGACAAGGGCACACTAAATCAACTTCTATGGGAATGAAATGGGTTGTTGAACGTTGTATAGGAAAAATCGTAATCCACTCGGACGAAGTAGCAGGTAGAGTCCGTCTAAAGAAAGAAGTCCCGCGGCAACAAGTTGAACTCAATTATGTGTATGAATAGACAAATCAATTATGTCTCATTAGCGGTTTAATATTGTTATTCAAGGTTAAAGTGCTACAAGCAAGGATCTTTTGGCGCCAGAATGACACTGTCACAGAAATTGTATTGAAAAATCAAGATGGCGGTGTTAGTTCCCATTTGAGCCACGCACTAAAAAGGTCCTTGTATCGTTGTAAATACCTGTATCTGTTGTCTCTGCCGTGCCCGCACTATTAGCAGACGACTTACGTCGCGCTGGTATTGCTTCACGTTGTAACCACCGGGCATCTCGCCGGGGGTCTTAGCGGCCTGCGGAAATACAACTTAAGTTATTATTTTTCACTGCTACGATCATCTATTGGCGCTCGAATGAGTTTGACATGACAGGAGGGTGCTGTTGGTAAACATTTGTGCAGTGGGGAAAGCTATAGACATGGAGAATGGACTGAGCATTAGCCTCAGAAAAGTGATCACTCGCCAGATAGAGACAATAACTATTGTGCGGCCAATTATTATCTGCCCGCGCTACCGCGTTAGTCCAGGTTCGCAAGGGCGCGTTTTTTCCACTGCGACTTTTTTTCGCGCACTGAATTTTCAAAAAGAAAAATATAGTTATAAAGTAAAATTTAAAACAAAACTGGGTTTATTTACCTTTTGTGGTAAAACATCTGCTTGCAGAGCCGCAGCCAAACGTAGGCGATCAGAGTACTGATTCATGGCGGCAAGATATTTCTTTTCGAGACTACTGTGGCGCTCCTGAAAGATTTGTTGTCATCATTTTATAAGTTTAAACAGCTTTTAAGACAAACCGGCTTATTCAAATAAACTCAGGCCAAACGCGAGTCAAACTCGGGGACTAAAAGGTACCTAACTTACCAAGTTTCCAAAATGAGAATTTGAAGTCGACAAATTCTCAAACTACTGTTATTTATTTTACTAGCTTCTACCCGCGGCTTCGCCCGCGATGTATGTCGATAAAAACTATCCTATGTCTCCTCCCCGGGATGCAATCTATCTCGCTGCATTTTATCGAAATCCGTTCAGTGGTTTAGGCGTGAAAAGGGAACATACATACCTACAGACAGACACAGACAGAGTTAGGTACTTTCGAATTTATAATATTAGTATGGATTTAAAAAGTCTTACAGACTAACTAATAGCAATGTTAGCATTAGGTACTTTTAAGATGAAATCCCGTGAAATACAAATTTCTTTGCAAAAAACGAATTCGAAATCACCTTAGATTTTGAATTGAATGATAAACAACAAAATTACACAATTCGTGTACCCCACAGCTGAACTCAGGAGGATAACATTTTGTCGAACCCGCTGTCGAGGGCTTTATACAGGGTTATTGGTAAAACATTAACAGCCTCTTAAGAGGTCATTGTACTCATCATTATAAACAACTTTTACTATGGGACCAAACCTGAAATCGCGAAAAAAAATATATCAGCTGATCCCTACATTCATGTTAATATAACTCGTCAAAATGTAGGGAACTTCTGATTTTTTTTTTGCGTTATTAGGTTTGGTCCCATAGTAAAAGTTGTTCATAATGATGAGTACAATGTCCTCCTAAGAGGTTGTTGATGTTTTACCAATAACCCTGTATAAGAAATCGCAGTGATGCTCAGCTAAAGTAGAGTTTGATATGTTAGCTTAAAATTCTCAATTCAGAAACCGGGTATTAGAGTAGGTTGTATAGTCAATTAATCAACTCAGCCTATTGCAGTCCACTGCTGGACATAGGCCTCGCCCAGGCTGCGCCACAACACCCTCCGCCTTCCGCATCCAGTCCGTCCTAGCCACCTTCTTTAGGTCGTTCGTTCATCTAGCTGGGGGGCGCCGGGCGTCCCACACTACGCTTGCCGATACGCGGTCTCCACTCCAGGACTCGTCTGCTCCACCTGCCATCGGCCCTTCGACAAACATGGCCAGCCCACTGCCACTTCAGTTTGCTTACTCTGCAAGCTATGTCGTTAAATTTCATTCCTGATTTTATCCTTCAAAGAGACTTCGAGTATATAATTATCTTGCTCCACAGCGCACTGAGTGACTTTGAATTTGTGGACCAGTCCGACCGTCAAGTCAGGTAACAGGAAGGTTACCTTCTTTTGCTGTGACGGCTGTTCCTTGCCGAAAATATGTTCAGGCCTATTTAAAAACCGTTAACTCCGGTTGTTTTCCGGATAATTTCATTCCTGATTTTATCCTTCAAAGAGACTTCGAGCATAATTATCTTGCTCCACAGCGCGCTGAGTGACTTTGAATTTGTGGACCAGTCCGACCGTCAGGTCAGGTAACAGGAAGGTTACTTGTATATTAACCTTCTTTTGCTGTGACGGCTGTTCCTTGCCGAAAATATGTTCAGGCCTATTTAAAAACCGGGCAAGAGCGAGTCGGACTCGGGCACCGAGGGTTCCGTAACATCCGTGTTTAAGCATAAGGTTTATGTTTATGAAATTAAATGTTTTTTTTTAAACTATTCAGTTTAGAAAAAAATTATATTAGAAACCTCAATACCATTTTTGAAGACCTATCCATAGGTACCTCACACGTATGAGTATGATGAAAAAAAATTTTTGAGTTTCAGCTCTAAGTATGGGAAACCCCCAAAATTTATCGTTTTTAGGGTTCCGTACCCAAAGGGTAAAAACGCGAGCCTATTACTAAGACTTCGCTGTCTGTCCGTCTGTCCGTCTGTCCCTCTGTCTGTCACCAGGCTGTATCTCAAGAACCGCGATAGCTAGACAGTTGAAATTTTCACAAATTATGTATTTCTGTTGCCGCTATAACAACAAATACTAAAAATAAGGGGCTCCTATACAACAAACATTTATCGGCGTTTTTGCCTTGTGGTACGGAACCCTTCGTGTGCGAGTCCGACTCGCACTTGGCCAGTTTTTTTCTCTTTTTGTGTGAAAATCTTAATGCGGTTCACAGAATACATCTACTTACCAAGTTTCAACAGTATAATTCTTATAGTTTCGGAAAAAAGTGGCTGTGACATACGTACGGACAGACAGAAAGACATGACGAATCCATAAGGATTACGTTTTTTGCCATTTGGCTACGGAACCCTAAAAAGGAAGCAACATTCCTAGTTAGTATAGAGTACTGACTCTCCAGCTCCGGAGCTGCGCGACGAAGTGTGGCAGCGTGCCATACGTCACGGAGTACTTGTGGCGGCGCGCCATCTGACGCAGCAGCTCGTCCAGCGTGCGGTCCACCTTAAAAATAGTAATAACGATATTATTAATTGTAAAAAAAACTTTTTACAAAAAAAAACAACCGACTTCCAAAAAAAACACTACAAATTGAATAATAACTTTAATTTCGGAAGTCGGTGTCTTTGGTTCCGCATTTTCGTTTATTGACACCGACTTCCGAAATTAAAGTTATTATTCAATTTGTAGTGTTTTTTTTGGAAGTCGGTTGTTTTTTTTTGTAAAAAGTTTTTATTTTTCACTTTTTAGTGGGCCATCTGTGCTCTTCTTCATCAGCTCCACTTTACCAAATGATGATTTCCGAGAGCAAATGCTGAAGTTATTTAAAAAAATACCCAAATCGTTATAGCTTTGCCTATAAAATTTGAGGGTTTCCCTCGATTTCCATGGGATCCTCTCATCAGATTCCAATTTGATGATAATGGGACCACCTCGAGAGTATACCCTTTCAAACAAAAAAAGAATTTTGAAAATCGGTCCACAATTGGCGGAGTAATCGCGTAACAAACACACAAAAAAAAAAAAAAAAAAACATACCGTCGAATTGAGAACCTCCTCCTTTTTGAAGTCGGTTAAAAATATGCTACACTACAAATGATGGGATTCTTAGATTCAAATTGTTTTAATAAAAATACTCAATTTTATTGTTCTATGACAATCATCAAATATGATGTATAAACCATGAATTAAAAATAAGCATTAGGTAGGTACAGTGGGCTGCATCAATTGGGTACCCCAGTGGTATGAAAATATTAATACAACTGGGGTACCCAATTGATGCAGCCCACCGTACAGTCGAGTTTTTTTTATATCTGAGGATGTACATGAATCAAAAATAGGTATATAGATAATGGTAACTTTCATAAAACTCTAAACAGCTTGTATTGCATGTAGGTACATGCTTACCTATAGTTGTCACAATATTATGAACTTTTTTGACGTTCATATATTTTTGAAGCCTGACAGGGCCAATATATTAATGAACTCGACTGTTCATAGTTCTTCTTTTGCGTGAAAAGTACAAACGGGCGATTTTTTATCGCGCACTTGGTTTTCAGTGCACCGCTTGGAGTTAAAAATCAAATAGTGTAAGTATTTTTAGACGCGCTGGGATGTAATCTGTTGGATTGCTCAAAGCACGGCTCAAAACAGAGAGTTGAAAAAGTCCGCATTAAAAGTCGTCGTGTTAAAAAATCACCCGCGCGAACCTGGGTAGCTTATGTGTGCGTGTTAGTTAAATGGTTTGGAGATCGCGTTAATAGATTTTTTATGAAGAATAATGAAGATACGTGAAAGGGACACCGCGTCTGTGTCCCTTCCTGGTCTCACGTCCTTTCTGTGTCTCGTCTCGAGGTGTACCTTGCGCGGCTTGCCGAGCTTGCGCGTCAGCACGTCACGCATCTGCGCGCGTAACTCCTCCGCATCCGCCTCCATCGCTTTCAGGTCCACGTTCATGCGGAATAAGTGTGTACGGTTTATCCTGTAGGGCATCATCATCATTTATCCATCATCTATTTTACTTAGTTTTAAGTTAATATCGTCTGGCTTTTCCTAACTTTGTTGGGGTCGGCTTCCAGTCTAACCGGATGCAGCTGAACACCAGTATTTTAGATGGAACGACTGCCTATCTGACCTCCACAACCCAGTTACTGGGTAATACGATACCCCTTGGTAAGACTGGTTGTCAAACTTTCAGGCTTCTGACAACCAGTAATGCCTGTCAAAGATCCACAAATGTCAGCCGGGACCAACGGCATAACGTGCTTTTCGAGGAAGAGGGAGGGGGAGGAGGGTTCTTGGTATGTAAAGATGATATTTTTAAAATTTCTGTAATATTGTGATTAAAATCTTTTGAACTACTACTAGCATATCGTTAGAGCTTTTGCCGCCTTGCCCTTCAAATCTTTAATTTATATATAATAAAGAGTATTCTATATATCTGTCTGTCAAGATTTGTGACTATAAACAGGCCCTCTGTTTCACGATTTCCGAATAGCCACTACCTAGGTACTCACAGGATAAAAAGGAACCAGTATGAAATCTGCCAAGTAACTTAACAGGAACTTTATCGTTAGGTCCTAATTTTGTGTTTGTTTAAAAAACGCTGCGACGCTTTTTATTCTAACTTTTGCCATTTTAAATTTGCTTTTTTTTAAACTTACTTCTGCCTCTGCCTCTGTAGCCTGATCTCCTCCTGTATCTCTAGCACTCGTCTCCTCAGCCGGGTCAGCAACGCTTCAGGGAACACCACAGTCTCCGACAGGCCCTTGGGTCCTGTGCAGCCATTGATAGCCGCCGCTCTAATCTGATCGTATCGAAGTACCACCACTGATTCTACCTCATTCATGCAGGATTGTTTCTCCAGCTGAAAGAAGCAAAGTTGTATTCCTAAAAATCAAAATCAAAAGACCTTTATTCAAATTAGGCTGAGAATTAGTACTTTTCGAACGTTAAAATTACATAAGACAGTCCCCCAAGACGCCCGCCCTTCACCACTGAATAGTGATTTCGCTGGGAAGAAGAAGTGGCGCCATAAACTCTCCAGCAGCTTAGCTTCTTGGAAAAAGTGTGTCGTGTTTTGTGTTCTAAATTAAAACATAATAAAGAGACAATAACAGGTGCGGATAGCGCCCCCATCCCGAGGCGGACTGCAAGCGCAGGTTTGCGGCGATCGTGGAGGCCGCGATCCGGGACGTGTCCTTGAAGAAGCTCCAAGCTTCAAACCGGCGTCGGCCAAACCGGTGTCGGCCAACCCGGCGTCGGCCAAACCGGCGTCGGCCAAACCGGCGTCGGCCAAACCGGCGTCGGCCAAACCAGTGTCGGCTGGAGGAACCCCGACGCCTACCGGCAACACCCCGGCGCCTACCGGCAACACCCCAGCGCAGGCCCGGAAGAGGGGCAGAACGGCACGGGAGACGAAGGCCCCAGAGCCAACGTCCCGCGTCCAAAATTCTCCCACGACCGACCGACGCCGAATGGCAGGTGGTCGGGGAGAAGAAGAAGGCAGCCAAGGCGGCCAGAAAAAGGCGCAAAGGTGGCGCCGTAAGGAGAGAGCCGTCGCGGCTAGGCCCCGCGCCCCGAAGACCGCGGTGGTAGTGATAACACTACAGCCGGACGCGGTCAAAAGGGGCGTGACGTACCGTGACGTGCTCTCGAAGGCAAGGGAGACGGTGGACCTCCGAGAGCTCCGACATAGAGTGACCGCCACTGGCGCCCGCATGCTGGAGATCCCCGGTGCGACAAGTGGCCCCTCCGCTGACGCCCTAGCTGAGAAGCTAAGGGCGTCCCTCGATGCGGACGAGGCTCGGGTCTCCAGGCCCGTCAAGTGCGCGGACATGCGCATCTTGGACCTGGATGACTCCGTTACGGAGGGAGAGGTAGTAGGCACTCTGTGCTTCCGCTGCGGTCAGCCCGGTCACAAGGCCGGCTCCTGCAACGCCGCGCCGCACTGCGTTGCATGTGCGGCCGCTGGCAAGCCGGCCGACGACCGGGCGGGGAGCAAGTCCTGCGCCCCATCCGCCAGAACCAAGAAGAAGGGCAGACCCTCCGCCGCCGTCACCACCACCACCGTCGCCGCCGCCGACGCCACCGCCGCTGCCGCTGCCACCGCCGCCGTCGCTGCCATCACTACCATCGAGGGGCCCTTACAAGGGGCGCAGTGGTCGATTAACATCGCCGTGGTCGCTGAGCCGTACTTTGTCCCGCTCAGGGATGACTGGGTGGAGGACCTGAACGGCTCAGTGGCCATACTTTCGTCGGCCGCCGCCGGTACCCCGTCCCTCGAATGTGTCACGAAGGGGTACCGTGGTACAGGGGTGCGTAGCAGCACGGTTCGGAGAGATTGTAGTAGTGGGAGTGTACTTCTCTCCGAGCCGAACTCTCGCCGAGTTCCACAACTCTTTAACAGAGTTGAGTGCCGTCGTCGCCGGAAACCATCCCTTCCCCGTGCTAGTGCTCGTGGACTTCAACGCCAAGAATTTGGCCTGGGGTTCCCGTTACACGGATGTGCGGGGCAGGATGGTGAAGGACTGGGCTCTGGAAACAGGCCTGGTCGCCCTAAATCGGGGTTCTATTCCCACGAGTGTGCGGATGCGGGGTGAGTCCCTGGTGGACATCTCGTTCGCCTGCCCCGCTCTGTCACAACGCGTCATTGACTGCCGAATCATGGAGGGGGTGGAGACCTACTCCGACCACCGGTATATCCGGTTCGACGTCTCCGCATTCCGCATTACCGGACAGGTCTGCCGATATCGACGATGAGGCGGAGTGATTCCATGGATGATTCCATGGCAGGCCATGTCCGAGATTTGTGACGTGGCAATGCCCCGAGTCCGGCCAGAACGCGCCCGACATCAGGTGTACTGGTGGTCGCAGGAGTTGGAGACGCTACGCAAGGCGTGCGTCGTTCCGCGACTCCTGTACACCAGGCACCGAAGGCTCCGCATTCGCCCTCCGGATGCGGAAGCCACGGAGGCAGAGCTGTACGAGGGGTACAGAGCGGCAAAGACCGCCTTCCAAGAGGCTGTCCAGCGGGCCAAGGATGTGGCCCGCGAGGAGATGGTGGAGACTCTCAACAGAGATTCGTGGGGGCGCCCTTATAAAATGGTGCGGAATAAACTCCGCAGCTGAGAGCACCCGCTGACGCAGAGTCTCCGCCCCCAGCTAGTTTGGAAGACGGGGAAGCTGGTCCTCATTCGGAAGCGAGGGCGCCCTGCGGACTCTCCATCCGCATACCGGCCCATCGTGCTGCTCAACGAGGTCGGCAAGCTCTTTGAGAGAGTGATTGCGGGCCGCCTCGTTGGGCACCTGGTGAGGGACAGGGCCGGATCTTGCGGACAGCCAGTTTGGCTTCCGCAAGGGGCGCTCGACGGTGGACGCCATCATGCGCGTGAGAGACCTCACGACGGGGGACGCGGTGTCCCGGGGTGGTGTCGTCGTAGCGGTGTCACTCGACATCGCCAACGTGTTCAACACCCTGCCCTGGAGCTGCATTGTGGAGGCACTCCGGTATCACCGGGTGCCGCCCTATCTCCGTCGAATAGTCGAGGCGTATCTGACGGACAGAGCCGTCATCTACCCCGGTCGCGATGGGGAGTGGAACCGGCGAGAGATATCGTGCGGTGTCCCGCAGGGATCGGTTGTAGGGCCGCTCCTGTGGGACATCGGCTACGACTGGGTGCTGCGGGCCGACCTCCCGGATGGCGTCACCGTGGTTTGCTACGCTAACGACACGCTGTTCTTGGCGCAGGGGAGGTCGCATCAGGCGGCGGCCGACGCGATGACACGCGGGGTTGCGATAGTCGTGGAGAGGATCCGGCAGTTGGGTCTCGAGGTGGCATTGCACAAGTCCGAGGCCATGTCGTTTCATGGGCCCCGGAACGCGCCCCAGAAGGTGGTAGCCGTAAGGCTTATCCGGGGCTACCGCACGATCTCGGGCGAGGCGGCAAGCCTCCTTGCCGGACTGCTGCCATGGGATCTGGAGGCGATAGTCCTCGCGCGCCTGTATGAGTGGCGCGCGGAAGCACTACGCCGGGGGGAGAACACATTGCCAGGATCGCCCAGAGGACACGGTGGACGTCTGCCCCGCTTGGGCGGAGCACCGCCGTGTCCTCGTAGAGGCGATCGGCAGCGGCGGCGACCTCTTGCGTCCGGCCCTAGCCATGGTCCGGGGCGAGAGGGAGTAAGAGGCAGTCACCTCCTTCTGCGAAGCAGTCATGCTAGCGAAGGAGGTGGCGGGACGGTTCAGGGAGAGAGCCTCCCGTCTCAGCCGCCGCGGGGGACGCCCCTGGCGTCGGGAGCCGCGTTACGACTCCCGGCCACCGTAGGCGCGGGCCTGCGGGCGGAGAGTAATGGATAGCTCACCGTCCGATCAGGACGAAAGAAAAAAGAATGGCCGTGTCTTACCATAAATTCCCTGAGCTCGTTCTTCCTCCTTTCCAGTTGTACCGACAGCTTGCGCTTGATCTTGTTGTGTGCTTCAATGTCTCGCTTCAGGAGCTCCACCATCCGGTCTTGCTCCAACATTTCTTGTTCATGCTTATGTCTGTTCAGTCATACTATACTATTAAAGCGTAAAAGGCTAAAGAATTTACTATCTAAGTTATTTTTTGTAGTCTCTATCAAGTAGCTAATCCAGAAAGAAGTTTTTCGTTATGGTTTTAAGGTAAAGTGAGATTTAATGCAAAATATGCACGTGGAAGTGAAATTGCGGACGCCACAGCCTGTTAAGCAATACAAACACAAGATAAATAATAATATATGAATTTAGAATTTATGGATGCTGGATATTAGAGAAGTTTTATCAGTACAGAGGTTGGAAAAAATTACCAGTATGTACATTAGTGCGTTATTAACCTTGTATTCCTCATTTCGTATGTATGGTCATAGATTTCCCTTTCGCATCCCTCGGGGCAGATGTTAGGGTCGAGGCGTATTGGGCCGATGTCTCTGCTGTCCAAGCTCCCCTCATCCTCTTCCTCACTAGATGATTCAGAAGACTCGGACTCCGATGATTCTGTAAAATTATCAAACCCAATATTACTTACTAGCTGCGCCCCGCGGTTTTACCCGTATAAGTCTCGATCCCGTGGGAATTTCGGGATAAAAAGTTTTATGTCTAATCCAGGTCATGGTCTATACATGTGCCAAACATTTAAATCTATTCAGCCGTTTTAGCTTGAAAGCGTAACAAATATACATACAATAAATCAAATCTTTTCTCTTTATAATATTAGTTTAGATAAGTTTTTATTTCAAGCAAAGCGTTCTTTCGTTTTTTTTTATTGAGTGTTGATTGACAATAAGTGATAAACAAACACAGGCTTTGGACAGCTACACACATCAAAAGTGTCTAGGGATCAAGCATTTTTATGCGGATTTCTTGAGATTGAGATGTGGCTTTGTAATAAATTTATGATTTTATAAATTTATATGGATCCTTTTTGGTGCATTTCATAATTTGAATCAGGAACTGTGAATCAAATTCGAGTAAAAGATGAAAATCAGCTGTCAATATTTTCCCTATAAAAACATACAACGCATTGAAGACATTATTAGTGCTACTGTTTCCCTACTACTGATTAAAACCAACGTTATTATGGAGCGGCGACGTCATTTAAGCAGGGAAGAAATGCTCAGAGCCGTGGGAATGATAGAAGCTGGTTCCCGGCAACGTACTGTGGCTTTAGCTCTGAATACAAGTCAGAGTGTTATCAGTCGACTTTGGACACGTTACCGAAGCACTGGTACCGTGGCTGAGCGCCATGGAGGACGGTATCGCTGCACCACACCGAGACCAGACCGATACATTCAAATCTTAACTCGAAGAGCTCCAACAATAACCGCCATGATGTTAGCCGTGAGGCTTCATCACTCTTCAGGGAACTTAATTAGCGACCAAACAGTCAGAAACCGCTTGCATGAAGTGAACCTTCATTCCCGAAGACCGCTACGGGTACCACCTATAGCAATGCACAATCGTAGGATTCGATATCAATGGGCTCTTGAACACAGAAATTGGGCAGAAGAACAATGGCGTTTCGTGTGCTTTTCTGATGAGTCTCGTTTTGGTATGAGACCGGATACAAGACGTATACGACACTGGAGAACCCCTGGACGCCAACAGCGATTAAAATCCTGCCAGGAAGTCCATCCTTATAGTGGTGGAACCATCATGGTATGGGCGGGTATTTGGATCGGCCGAAAAACTGAGTTGATTTGGATCAGAGGCAACCTCAACGCTCAAATTTATGCTGAGACGATTGTATCAGACGTCATCGTTCCTCTACAAGTGCAAATCGGTCCCTTATTTCAGTTAATGCATGATAATGCACGACCGCACACCGCAAGAGTTGTAAGACAGACTCTCGCCGCAGCTAACATCAATGTCCTGCCCTGGCCTGCTCAGTCGCCAGACTTGAACCCGATTGAGCATGCATGGGATATGCTACAGAGAAGAGCTCTGCCGAATATGGAGGGTATCCAGTCGCAAGAAGACCTTTTTTTGTTGTTGCAACGAACATGGGTGGCCATTCCACAGCGTGATTTGGATGAACTCATTTTGAGTATGCCAAACCGATGTTCTTGTGTTATTTCAGTCTTTTTTTCGAACTTTTGTGTTAGTGGTTCAAATGTCAAAAATCCCTTTATTAGGAAAATGGCAAATTTCTTTATTAATGCAAAGGTGACTTGGTTTATCGTTACTGTGACAAACGAAAACACTTTATTTGATGAATCCTTAAAGAAAATTTTAATTAATATCAATCAGGAGAAAAGTTATTGCAAAAATATATGTTGATCCCTAGACACTTTTGATGTGTGTACAATAGCAGAGAGATCACTTCACGAGTGCGTTGCCATAACGAAGTTTTACCTACTCTTTTGGGATCACGTTTTACCTACTCTGTGATTGCCCACGGAGTAGGTAAAACGTGATCCCAAATTCAACGCTGAATTGTCTCATAATTATACTTGGTTCACAGTTGATTTTTTTTTTATGTAGCTATGGTTTCTCACAGGTCAACCTATGAGGTTGTGGGATACCTTATGAATAAGGCGTCCTGCCGCTAGCCGGCGCAAAAAGCTTAACTATAAAGCGACTACGTGCTAAGGCACCTGTGGGGTAAGGACCTCGGCTTAGGGCGTCTCTGGGGGAGGGCAGCAAGGGAAAGACTCGATCGGATCTATAGACACGGTAGACCCAGACTCGAAGCTTTTACAATACGACCGACGTAACTTGGCGGGCCTGAACATAGGCACTAAGAACTTTCGCGCATGTTCTCTCACTCGCACTCGCCTCATGTCACCATTTGGTTCCTAAAAAATCTTACTGCGCAGCCTTCTGCGCTAAGTTCGGGCTAGCCAAGATACATCGGTCGTATTGTAACCATCGGGAAACCATCATTCCGATTTACCATCATCATCACGAACACGTGGTGGCCGATACTTCTTCTTGAATATTCGGCGCAGGAAGTCAGCAAACTTGTTGTCTTGCACCAGCTGCTTGAACTGACTCTGTAGCTCCTGACATTGTACGTCCAGTTCCTCTTTCTGCGTTATGTGCTCTTCAATACGATGCTCGCAGTCGCTGATCTGTTCTTGTAATCCACGGACCTGATAGGACCATGATCTTAAAATGGTGATGTTGTATGGTTCTGATGGCCTTATGAACAGTCAATCGCACAATAGTAATACAAATTTAACATTGACAGTGCTTTTCTGTCGTAGCAGTAAAGGCGGTTTCCGTAGTGCAAGTGTTAGGTACCACTGCCACTGATGTGCGATATTTATGCTCGCAGTTTGTTATTTTATTGAGATAAATTAAATATTGAATTGCCGTCACCTGCATTAATTTGGTGTACACTCTTTCGGCTAAACGGTCTTCATGCATCTCGAATCTATTTAAAACATTCATTTCTCTGTGCAGCTGGTATAAGTGAAGCTCTAACAATTGGTCCTTTTCCTGAAAACAAGACCACTTTATTTACCTACAAATAGGGCCTCGTTGGTCTAGTGGACACAAGCAATACTTCTGAGCTTGAGGTCCTGGGTTCGATTACCGGGTCGGGAAAAGTGTTATTGGGTTTTTCCATCAGGAATTTCTCAGTAGCAGCCTGGAGCCGGGATTCGTACCCGGTTGATGGCAATATACTCGCCCCCATGGAACTTAAACATACTGGCGAACTGCGGGTGGGGAACACCTTTGTCTAACCCTTCGGGGACTACAGGCGTGATGTTAAGTTACTAATAAATTACCCCCCACAAGTTATTTTTAAATTAACAAATAACTTGTGGGGGTAATAAATGACAGTTTTTTTTAACAAACATGATAAATATACCCGCACCTGCACTCTTATGCGCTCCCGTTGCAATTCTCTCAGGCGGGAATCGAACTTCTTCACTGCATCTTCCGCTTGCCTGAGCAGCATATCTTGCTCAAAGAGATGTCTGTAAAACAATGTGACTGCTGCTAAAATAACATTTTATACTTATTTGAATAGTGCAATTGTATATACAGAAAGTTTAGTTATTTAGCATTCTTCTTTTTAGCGAGTCGATGGCAAATACTGTTCACAAAAAGTTAAATTTTCGTTTGTTTATACTAATCATGAGAAAAATTACTGATTACCACCAAACGGGGTGAATAAGGATGCAGGATGTAGGGGTGAATTGGGACAAAACTTTAAAATGAATTTTAGCGTTGAAATAATACAGTTTGTTGCCGAAAAGGACACTTAATCGTTAATTAGAATACAATAAACATCTTAGATTCCTTTTTGGCAACAAACTATATTATTTCAATGTAAAAGTTTCGTCCTGATTCACCCCTGCATCCCTATTCACCCCGTTTGACGGTACTTAAAAAAAAGTTAGCTGTTCCATACATTTTGACCGCGTAGGATTGCACTTTTCAATGAAAAGCTGATTTATTTTTTAAAAACCAACGAAAAATTTCTACACTAATCAGGGTCTAGAATCATGTGCTGAATTCATGGTTTCGGTACAAAGTATTAATATATTTTTGTATGAATTGAACGCACCTGTCAATGCGTCTTTCACGTACTTCAATCTCTAAGGGCGACGATTCTTGATCTTGCCTTGCTCTCAAAAGTTCCCAAGAGGCAACTAGTGGCCGCGTTTCTGAAATTATTTGTAACTATAGCAGTGTTCAAAATCTCAGATAATTTACATTTCATCGCCACTTAATCAGTTATCTACTTTAGTGAAATGTATTCTAAGTTGATTTTTGAGTGATCATTTGTAACAAAAAAGTCCTAATAAGTTTTTGGTTGCAATGGAATTTGAACTTTGTTAAGTAAGGGTCAGCTCACACCGAGACACGACGCGACGCGATGCTGCGCGCGCACTTTTAAAGAGCGACTCACAATATAATTTTATTTTGTATAGTCTACACGAAAAGATATACACATTTTGTTGTGAGAATTCAGAATACGTTGCACCATGCAGCGCTGTGCCTCGTGATGCCTCGCGGCGTAGAGCGAAGCATCGCGACGCAGCGGTGCGTCGTCGGTACGCGTAGCGTGCAAGAGAGGCGCAGCCGAGGCCGCCGTGGCGACTTCTCTACTATTTCCGTCCAGACTTCGTGTAGAATTGATCCAGTTCGGTCGAGTGCTCGAGTGTAATCTATCATTATATAGACTGGGATTTTGTTATAATCGCTTGCAAATAGTAAACTGCGGATGGACGCGGGGCGGGGCGGGAGCACGTGGCGAATGTAGACACATTCCGCTGCAGCGCGCGGCGTCTCTCTGCGCAGTCGTGTTGCCTACGATTTTACGATGCGCCTCGCGACGTTGCGATGCGTCTCGCGGCGGCGCGCGGCGCAGCGCGAAATCACTGGCTTCTTCCAGTATCGTCGCGTCGCGTCGCGTCTCGGTGTGAGCTGACCATAAGTATGACATTCATTCTGTGTTCAGATGTCTCACGTCGATTGAAAGATTAAAATACAAAAAGTGAAGCGTCTGATACCGGCTTTACCTATTTTCTGATAATTATGGATTCACTTATTAGGATGTCTCGGTTCCATAACTGACAATCTGAATTAAAAAAATATTTACCATTAATGGGCATAAATTTTGGAACCCTTGGTTGTCGCACTCTGGCTGTTGAAAGCATCACCGAGCCTCTCCTGCGCTCCTGCAACTGTAGCGACTTCTTCGTCACATGTGCCCTGGTACTCAATGTTATTGACTCTGGTTTCACCTATGATTGAAAAATGCTTTGAGTAATCATCTTCGACTGAATAGCGTTCTTACCTTTTGTAGTGGCGAAATTCCATTGTTGCCTTACTAGAGGTACCTATACATAGTTCACGTCAAACTTTATGGCGGCTCTGAATTGCTCAGCGAGTAGCGCATTTCAGAGCCGTCATAAAGTTAGACGCGAACTGTACTAACCTCAAGGTGTCTCTCAGGGAACTCAAGGTCTTCGTCAAACTGCGGCAGTGGGGGCGGGGCCCGAACAAGCTTCGCCGGTATCTCTAGCCGGATCTCCAACAGTCGCTCCCCAATTTCCTTCATAAGCTTGACCATTTGAACTTTTCGTTCGCGCAGCTCCAATACTTTCTCGTTAAATTCGCGTTTTGAGTCGTAGACCTAAGAAAAGAGTTTTAAAATAACTGTTATCTATACATATAATAAATCTGTAGAAGGGTCAATTCTGTACATTGAAAATATTAAAAAAATAAATAGCGGGGGGTGTTGCTGGATCGATACCAAACCCAAATATGTGATTAAAAATTTTTTTGTCTGTCTGTCTGTCTGTCTGTCTGTCTGTATATGCAGGCATCACGTAAAAACTAACGGTTCGATTTCGATGAAACTTGGTATAATTATACCTTATTATCCTGGGCATAAAATGGGATACTTTTTATCCTGGAAAAATACGTAGAAAAAAAAATCTTATTTTTCAGTTTTATTCATAGACGTTGTTCTGTAGAACCGCGAACACACGTTGCATTACCCGCAGTGGATAATTTTCCATTTCAATTTAAGAGAATACAGTTTCCTGTAGCTTTGTGTTACGCCATGACAATAAATAAGGCTCAAGGTCAGACCCTAGGAGTTGCTGGCGTAGATCTTACCGCGAGTTGTTTTTCACACGGGCAACTTTACGTAGCTCTTTCCCATGTGAGCAGTCCAAGAAATCTTCATGTTCATATTCCGGACGAGCTCACTAACAATGTTGTGTATGCTGAAGCTCTCAATTAACTTTCTGTCGCATTGTCACGATCACTTTTTTATTATTGCAAACTTTTCGTCACTGTCAGTAATTTACTGCTACATGCTACTTATCAAGGTCGGAATTACTATGAAAAAAATACTTACTACAGAACGCGAGCTCAACAGCAGTAGCTCAATAGAGGGATCTCCTTAATTATTATAGGCTTAGCCGTATTTGGGTCCAATAGATATTTATAAGATGTCATTGTCAGAGTTAGGTACTCAAAATGGAGAAATAAACCATCCACGCGAAGACCGACGTCCGCGCGGACGGAGTCGCGGGCGGAAGCTAGTGCAAAATATTTGCTTGGTAGGTAAGCTTATCGTTTTATTTGACTTTCTCCTCATACTTTTAGAAAGAAAACTTGCTAAATAAGTTCATACTAACTTAATGAGTTAACGTGAAGTAGCTTTAATCTGGCACATCAAGTTCTAGAAAAATACGGTCACACAGGTATGGATTTGAGTGACAGAGACGACACTCTACAAACCCGAACTTTTTCTGAAACTAGATGTGAGTAGGTACTCATTTAAGCTAACCTCCAAAGAGGGTAATACGGGTAGGTACTAACCTCTTTAAAGGATATCTGTACTTAGTACATAATATGTATAGTAGGGGAAGTAACCTCTTTCCTGGTGAGACAGATACGTATCTGCGTGTTGTGTCCGGGCTGAGCGACGTAGTCCGGCTGAGTCTTCAGTATGCGGTTGCCAATAGTGGCCTCCGCTTCTTTCAGAGCCTCAGCCGCTCCAGGAGGCATGGCGTTTGGGTCCGGTTTACGATTCAGATGCTCTTGCCACTGCGAATATTACTTGCTATGTGTATTAAGTAAGCACCTTTACACACTATCTTGCTGTCTTTTGGCACCTGGAAGCTGAAAGCTTTTACATCCACCGCCAAAATTGATTTAATTTATAATCTATACTTTCGCCACCACCACAAAATACAGAGAGTACAGAAGGCACATGTATGTACTTCACTTTTCATACCTACGCTTGGCGGTCGCGCTAGGGTTGCCAACTTTGGCTTATGCACAAAAAACTATCGTGGTAGTGGCACTCGTATCTAGTTGTTTGATTTATTGTTGAGCTTATTCTACAATGTTAAAACAAAACAATAAACATAGTATTACAATACAAAAAGTCTACAGAACAAAAACATATAAAATTATACATTTGTCAAGTTTCACTATCCCTAATAACTTCAAAATGGATTACCCTATTTACACAATTTATTTTGCCCTATCCGATTTACACTAAAATGACACTAAAAACAACACAATATCTACAAAAACAAAAAACCATGTTTTCAACTTACGTAATACTTTGGTGGCGTGAATTTACCTTACAAAAAATATAACCCTCCTTCTGGCGCAGTCGGGTAAAAAATTATCGTTTATGCTGATTCAAAATAGGAAACTATTATACAGGGTTATTGGTAAAACATTAACAACCTCTAAAGAGGTCATTTTATTAATCATTATGAACAACTTTTACTAAGGGACCAAACCTGAAATCGCGATAAAAAAACAGTTGTTCCCTACATTTTGAAGAGTTGTACGAATATAAATGTAGGGAACAGTTGAATTTTTTTCGCGATTTCATGTTTGGTCCCATAGTAACATTATGAACAACTTTTACAGTTGTTCATAATGATGAGTGCAATGACCTCTTAAGAGGTTGTTAATGTTTTAGCAATAACCCTGTATAAATCGAGCTTAGACAGCAATTTTTTTGTTGCTCCAAATTTGCACTTCACAGACGCGTGTCTCAAGCGGATGGCACTCGCGCTCGCACTAGTCCCAACCCGTCCGAGATAACGTCACAAAGTAGACAAACGGAACAGAGATAAAGCTTCATACAACCGCGCGGATCGGTTGCACTATACTACAAGCATGCGGGGCATGTGTGCGTGACCACTGGCCGCTTGTCGCGTACGCGGCGAGACTGGACAAAACCGGTTTAAGGCCTACGCAGACCGGGACGGCATGGCATGGGACTTAAATTTGTACTAATGGACATTCAAACGTATCGATATAGAAATACGACATAAATTGCTATGCTTTAAAATGATGCCGTGGCATCGAAAGGCATTTCATTGCACGGCATTGAAAGACGCGCCACAGGATCCCGCGGCGGGATGCCGTGGCGTCCTGCGGTAGGCAACGGCATGCCAAGAACTCCAGCGCTCGTTGTGACATACCACGGGGTAAGGCCCCGGGGGTAGAGAAGCGGAGAAGCCGCTGGAATGCCGCGGTATCTAAGCGGCTAGTGTGCGCTGACTGACGGCAAAATCCCTTGCCATGCCGTCCCGGTCTGCGTAGGGCTTTACGCTGGCACAGCCAGTTGACAATCTCAGGGTTGCGACACACGTTTTTTGTTTTTTTAGTTGCAAATTAGCCATAGCCATCACTCCTCTTTTGCGTTTCAAAAGTAATTGCATTACTTTCGCTCGCTTAGTAGGTTTTCGAGTATTTTAGATTTTCGAGGTAGCGCTTTAATAATGGTTGTTTATTGTAGTGTGTGTATGAATAATACTAGAAAAAATAAAACTACATCATACTTTAACTATCCCAAGGAGTACAATGGGTAAATAAATATTTGATTATTACTTTTTCAAGTAAGTACCTTTAGTTTATTAGTACTATGATAAATAATAACATTTTTAGTTTCTTTTAATTTGTATTTATTCATCTAACGTTTTGTCAATAAGCTCAAATCCCCATAGCAACCACATGCAGATGAAATGTAAATGAATAAACTATGGTAATGGTATGATTCCCTACAGTATGATCCTTTAAATTTAATTAATCCTTTTAATTTTGTCGCATTTGTTGAATTGCTCGAGCAAAAGTTTCGCGAATATTTCGATCTTGATCTAAATATGGTCAATGTTGACGTATTAAAGATTATAAATTTGATATGCCATGTGAGTGTATCCCGTTAGATTACTTAAAAAAACTATATGTTAGATTCAGAATTTACCACACCATTAAAAGAAAAAATAAATTATTAAAAAACAAAAATTATAAAAAGAAAATTATTAGAGTAAGTAATTTGTAAATTATTCTATCATACTGAATAATAAACTAACTAACTAACTACCACTACTAACTATTTAGGTAACAAATGTTTTGTATAATTAACTTAAACCCTACCAGAATAGGTAACAATTTTGCACGTTCTCAAGAAGTTTTGCCTCTGTTCCGTTTGTCTACTCATGTAGGTAGACGTGTCGGTGAGCGGTGTTTATGTGTGCGTTGCTCGAGCGCACTTTGTATGTAGATTGCCTTCTTTACTTTTACTTATGACTCAGCGTTTGTTTAATCATTTTTCACAAAGTATTACTATCTCGAATCTCGATCTTCATTTAAACGTATACAATAACTTTACTTCATTTAAAAGTATGAGAAACAGGGTGTAATGTTCACTTCAAATACTCTTTAGAGAAGGGAGGATCTTCCGACCAGACGGGTGTTGTGTTTGTTAAAAAAATCGTCTGTTTGTGTTTTATAAACCAAGTAGTCAAGTCAAGATGACGTCACGCTGGAATAGGTGCACGAAGGCTGCGCTGACGTTCATGTTCGGGGTCACCAGTACAGAAATATGAGAAACAGGGTGTAAAGTTCACTCATACTCTATACAAAATGGAGGATCCTCCGACCAGACGGGTGTTGTGTCTGGCGGGCAACTGCTCGATGATTCATATCGGGCCGTTGTATCTATGCTACGAGTAGTTGCGCGGTAAACTCTGCTTGCTAGATGCAGAATTTTGCGTGACGTCAGTATGACGCGTTGTTCGCATGTGTCGTTGTAGGTACCGCTACAACTTAAACAACAAACAAGTAAATTCTAAGATGACGGCTACTAAAGATACAGGCTATAAATGGTAAAATAACGTGATCCGTGGACCCCAAATAGGTAGATAAACGTAGAAGACTGACAAAAACTTAAAAAATGTAGGTAAATAGAAACACACCTGAATAAATTGAATATGATGTCTGTTCAGGCGTAAGTGGTAGTTCCTGAGAGCTTTCTTTAGAGGATACGGTGGTTTTGGCGGCAGACCTAATAGGAAGGAGGCGACTCGAGGAGGTCCGTACGACGTTTTCCGTGGGACTATGCGACGAATAGCTGACTCTTGATGTCTGTTTGTAAAAATCAGGTTAAATAAGAAAGTGGTCTTATATTATGGCCTAAGTAGAAATACGATTTAATTTGATTTCATTGGAGATCAGTGAATAGTCGCTCTTCGGGAGTACGATAGAGCGACTGAACGCTACACCTCCGCACACGCTGCAACATCGAAACAATTACACTTGAAACGCAAATTCGCCAAAATGCGATGTTGCATTCATGAGATCGCAAAATCGCTGAACGCCGCTGTTAAGAGTAGCTTCCAGCAGAATGCTTGCTAAAGCCCATAGCAACGTGAGTGTAGGTTCGTTGGTTTTCCAAATAGGAAGGATCTAAAATTATTATGATTTACTTACTGCAATTCCTTATCAGCTAACTCCAATAAATTCATATTCCTAGCAGCATGTACATTTAGAAAATACAAGTTAGACACAATATCAGTTCTCAAAACCCTTGGATGGAAATGTGGTTCTCTATAGAATAAAATAAAAAAAACATCAGATATACAACCTTCCTCTTAGAGCTGCTTCAGCCATCTTCTGGTATACTTCCTCTAGTTGTGCGTAAAATTCTTTCGATAGATTTTTTTGGCGTAGAGGTCTTAACGTTACTGCAGGATCTCTGCATGATACAATTGAATAGAAATGCATTAGTCCTACGCAAAACATAAAAATAGTATTGAAAGGCACCAAGTACCTACTGGTTAAAGTTGCAAAAGTGGGCAGAGTGAAGGGGGGCATCCCTTCACTCTGCCCACTTTTGCAACTTTAACCTTAACTTTGTCCACTTCTAAAAGCTGCTTGAAGTTAATCCCTTAATTTGCTTCGCCATTTTTGACGTATTCCACGACGAAGTAAAGGAGAATGCCGTCAAATATAGGGCGCCCTGTACCAAGCGGAACAATCCGCTGTCACAACCAAACCTAGGCCCGTATTAATAAACGTTCCTCAATGACGTACCCAAGTGCGATATCATTTGATACGCCATTATTGCAATATCAGCATCTCAAGATCATTGCTAATTAATAAACACATGAAAACAGTATCCCAGTTACCAAGATCAGCTCCTCAAGATGCTGTACTTG
The DNA here is from genome assembly GCA_916614155.1 of Mesoligia furuncula. NCBI lineage: Eukaryota > Metazoa > Arthropoda > Insecta > Lepidoptera > Noctuidae > Mesoligia > Mesoligia furuncula. The sequence continues at coordinate 15,448,574 of OU744799.1, read as the reverse complement.
AGGGCTTGATCTCGTGAACGATTACGTCACATTGACCGAAGTTTTGAATGACATTCATCATATTTCGTTCTTGATGGTTCTTGCTATGTCGTAAGATTTATTGAAATACTTGTATTTTGTTAAAATTTTAATGAATAGCGCTGTATCTCGTTTTATAGAGTATAGTTCGGAAGCGCCCCGATCACACGAACCTTCGCCGGCTCGGTACCGGGTCCCATCGTACCCAAGAATGACGACATACGACACCCTTATTTGATTATGTAAATATACCTACCCATCAAATCTTATGAACGTGCATTAATTAGGAGTGTTGGATAAAAACCTCATAATATGTTTATATTTAGCGCACAAGTTTATTATTATTAATTTACCTTAAATACATTCAAGTTCGTAAATACATACGATACTCGCCATTTTGATGACAGTGGTGGTCGAGGCTAAAAAACATAAATATTGGGGATTTCGAACACCCTAACTTCACCACAGGGGCTGTGAATAATACATCATTTAATTATTTGACGAATTTATCCATAGTTTAAGGTAAATAAGTAATGGTAATGAAGTTTTTGGATATCTAATGTCGAAGTTTCGCGCCAATCATGCGTGTTTACATTTTTATTTTCACAAATTTCACACACACAGTTAAAGATAAGATTTAAAATTTGACAAATATTATTGAAAATATTGTGAACAACACGAAAATGCCCAGGTCTTAACGTAATATTCAAACATAGGTCCATAAATACGTACATTACCATTACCACTAGGTACTCAATTTGTGTTCGAAATCGCCGACCATTATTGTTTTTTTTATTGCAATGATGTGCGAAAGCGATTATTCCAACAATTTTTTTTTTATTTCGATTGACGAATGTAATCGATACTTGGAAGTTAAATAAAATTATTTTAAGCAGTAAATACAATAAGCATTGTTTATAATAATTATTTATGCTTTTCTAATGTCATTTCAATAGTTTTTTGGACATTTTACTGAAACAGAGTCAATAACAGACAGGCCGTAAGTCACAGAGTACTTTTTGATAGCCGTAAGCAACTCATTTATTGAATTTCGCGCCGAAATGTTTTTATATTTGAATTTATACTCGGAATGCGCTCGCTGTTTAAAATTATTTTAATGACAACTATTATTTATTGTGGATTTTATTTTTGATACTTTCTAATAGTTTTGTACAGAATTCCCAGTAGTTATATATTTTTTAGGCAGGCTTAGTAAAATTTTGTTTGAGAATGATGGTAAATTAATTCTATAAATTGGGTTTTCTGCAAACACTTTCAATACTTTTTGTTAGTTAAAAGAGTTTTTATTCAGTTTCTAATTTTTTTTTATTGCGAATATCGATTAGGCTGTATGCAAGTTTTGAATCGAAATAAGAAAGTTGGGTGGACGGTCAACACTAAAAATTGTCACGTCGCAACACAATTTTTAGTAATTTTTATCAAGATTTGATCGTGTTTTTCATGTAGTTTATGTATGAAAAATGGTAAAAGTAAGAACGCAGACAGAATGATAATATCTTAATTTTTTTCTTTTCTATGTATTTGTTTTCACTGAATTGAATTTGTCTACTTTTCGGATAGGTGTGTAATAATACCAATTCTATACAACTTTCGCAGTAAATTAACGCAGTTTGTCCGACCTCAACATATAAATAAATTATAGATTTTTGGTAAACGATATCGCAAAGACCATAAAATACACACACACAGAATTCTATTTCATCATAATAATTAATTTCATCCAAAATATTTTCAAACTCCGTGTTTCGCGGTACTATAATCACGACCTCAAGTCACGGACCGCCTACACTCAGGTTTAAGCATCTTGAGTACACGCACCTATTGTATACTTAAGTGTCAAGTTTCATTTATTAATCAGTCCGTCACTCGGCTGATATCGTAAACCCAAACCGTAGCTTGAGAATGTCAAATAATATGTTTATTAATACGATCATGACCTCAAGATCGATATCAAGTGCGAGCTCTTGGACTGAGTGACGTTTATTAATACGGGCCCTAGTGTATTTGGAGGAGAACTTAATGCCCTTCCTATATTACCGCAATTCGTATTTTATTTACCATTTATCTACTTAATATTTTAAGGTTACGTTCGAGAAAATGACGAACACAAAGACTATGTTATAGAAAAGCACTTGAACGTTTTCGTTATTATAGATTTCAGTTATATATATTTAAATAGTTCAGATGAAACCAATATTGAAAGCAATGTTATCCGTGACGGCTAGCGGCACCACAAAACAAATGCGTCACAATAAAAACGATTTTTTTTTTTTAATCGGTCCTCTTTTCTTTAAATGGTTAAAATGTATTCCAAAATAATAATTTAAATTAATACGTTGCAACGCGTGACCTACATTTTTTGGCATTCTTAGAATATGCCTAATATTATAGTAAATCGGTATCGGTAAGTACCTACTTACAAAGTATATTTTTCATTTAAATGTTTGTTGGCAGGTAGGTACCTATATTATTACATAGTAGCAACATTCGG